>CM031244.1:205553893-207953893 GCA_018340775.1 Taxus wallichiana var. yunnanensis | reverse complement strand
AAGTGTCGACAGAGGATAGACACGTGTAACACAAACCAAAATGCATTTACACAATCAATCCCATGAAACAAAACCATAAAACAAAGATGAAAGGGATGTAAAATGACATAGCAAAGACACAATGTAAAAGGGAGGCACAAAGAAGGAATATAACACATTAGGACATATAATATCCACAAAATGATGCTTCCACTACTTCCAAGGATGCAAAGACTATTACAATGGGGTAGGAGGTCGATATCCACATACAAGATCTAGATCTAGAGGTTTGCGACTCATAATATAAAGATATGAAGTCCTTAGCAAAGATATTAAGGATCCAAAATGTCCAACATTAATAATGAGCCCAACTCTTACATTTATAGATGAATTGATGGAAGAAGAAGAGGATGGAAAATTCAAATTTAAAATACAACCACCAAACATATTCATTTAATTCCTAAAAATGTGCCTCCCTAAGTCTGGGTTTACTTGTGGGAGATGGAAGGAGGAAAATCCATGTCAAATAGAGTGGTTTAAGCAATCAAATTTTCTCATCAATGCCTGAAAAGAAATTTTCCCATTTATCACCTACCGAGATCTACCAAAATTTTGAATTTGAATATTAAGCATTGTATTCTATGTTAGACTATCGATTGATAATAAGCACTCACGATCGATCGAGCTTTATAGTAAAAGATATGGTTGTGAGAATATTGTTAGATCCATATTTGCATGCAAGACACATGGCGCGCATTGATTGGTGACAGGATGACCAACTATGCAAAGTGTTTTGTTTTTTTGCCATGTGTCACTTACTAATTTTTGCAAGAATTCAATGCCTAGCTAGCTCGCTTTGATTGGTTGCATGTAACACACTCAAGTTTGTCAGATGATGATGTGACAAGGAGTGGTGTAGAAGAAGGCACGAAGGCATGCACATGAAAGAATGAAATGCAGGAAGAAACAAGAGGAAGGGTGTGCACAAATATGATGCATGCGGGAGAAATGGGAGAAATTCCCAAGGAATAAACGCATGGTCAAGGCGTAATTATTACAAAGTAATGCACGAGGTGCGTGAGAGGACCAACAACTTATCTTATTTTGGAGTAAGTGCAAGGTGTGCACATAGGATGCATGCAATATTGGGAAGAAGGTGAATGCTTAGAACATGCACACAAGGGTAGAGTAGAACAAAAGAGAAAAAGGAAAATGGAAGGAGAGACATGCAAAAGAAAAGGGTGCAAGGCATGCGGGGAACTACAACCAAGGAGATGTTCCAAGTAGATAGCTGGAGTGCATTCAACCTGCAATGAAGATCTCAGAGCTAGAATATGTATGTAAGTTATCCAAATAACTAGGAGAGTTATTTGGATAACAGTTTTAGGGACTTTTGGGGCCATTTTTACGCTTGATAAAGAAGATCATTATCCCTGGAGCATCAATTAGGCATGGATTCTCTAAGTTATGTAATCATGAAATTTTGATCTACAACTTTGAAGAACCACCCCTTAAAGTCACTTTAAGAATCATTTCTTAACTTTTTTCGAATCCTACAAAAGCGCTTAAAACTACCTTTGGAAGATAATCGACATCCTGGAAGCAAAAATAAGAGTGTGTGAAAGAAGAACGTGAGAAGAAATAACTATGTACAAACAAAAAAGTGTACACAACGAACTTAGAGGAATTGAAAATACTCTAATATATACAAAATGACGCAATAAAATTAATGGAAGGGTTTGAGGTAGATCCCTTTTACTGGGATTTGTAGTGCACCTCCATCAAGATGAAACAACTCAAAATAGTTAGCCTCCTTCCATGAATTGATAGTGTATGGGCCACTCCAATGTGCATCAAACTTTGAATGATGCCCTAGTTTAGCTCTACCAACAACCTATTTCAATACCAAGTCCCCAACTTTGAAAGCTTGAGGAATAGAATTTATGTCAAACCATTTCTTTATTTATTATTGATGCTACTCTAGCTTGATCATGGTAGAGTTCCTTGATTCTTCAAGACTAACCAGCTCTATCATTCTAGATTCTCTCTGGTCAATGCCTTCAAATTCTAGTTGTTGGGTAAGCAATCATGAGTTCAACTCAAGCATTGAAGGAATAATAGCCTCCTTTCCATAAACAAGGTTGTAAGGAGGAGTTCTATTGCTTTTTTAACTTAGATTTTATCTTCCCATAGTGCATGCAAGAACTTTTTAAGCCACTATATTTGGTTGATATTCATTATGTGCTTCATAATCCCGATCGGAGTTCTTGTTTTTTGACTCGCCTAAAAAAATTTCTTTGAGTGTAATATTTGGAAGAAGTATTTAGATAAATTCCCATATTTAGAGCCCAATTAGTGATTTTAGTGCCAAGGAAGGATTTTGCATTGTCAAATATAATGGTTTGAGGGACATAAAACCTTCTCACGATACATTTGAGAAAGTAAATGATGTCGACTCGGTTGATTCCTTGAGCATGATAGCTTTTGTCCATCCGGTAAAGTAGTCCGTAGCTATTAGTACACACTTATGGCCGATGCTCGAAGGAGGATTGATCATGCCTATGAAGTTGAGATCCCTTTGTGTAAAAGGTTGATCCTCTTGGATTGGTTGGAGGGGAAGCCCTACCAATTTTTTTCTTACCCAAAAGGAAAGTGCATTCTTTACATTTTGTGACCTACTTGTGGGCATATGCAAATAGATTAGGCTAAAATATACTTTCCATTATAATATTCATTATTGTAGTCTTGGCAGACAAGTGTCCACTAAAGAATCCATCCTAAAATTTTGCTAACACTTTTTTCAAAGTATGCACGTTGTAGATACACGTTAACAACATGCCATTAAGACTCTTCTTGAAGATAATACCATCAATCAACACATATGGAATAGATTGTAGCCTCATATTTCTTCTCTTTTACTTGTTCAAACCAGGAGGGTATATGCCCTCAGAAAGGAATGTGACCATGTCCTTCATCCAATTACACGTTCTAGGATCTCGTGTTCTATTCAAGTTTTGCATGCGGGAGATCCTCATCTAGAAACAATTAAGTCTTAAGTTCATTATGTGCATCCTTAGCAAGCTACTTGTAGAGTGCACTACCTTTTATGAGCTTTTTGGATTTGATAGTCACATCATACTCAATGATTTTGGTCACCCATCGCACTATCTTCTCACTGATTTTTGCTCCCATGATGAAGTCTCTAATGTAATAGTGGGATACTAATACCTTGATTTAGTTTGTGTAGAGCATACTCTTGAATTTCTTAAGTGTGTGCATGATGGCGTAGACCTTTTTCCGTGTGAATATATATTAATTCATATTCCTTCGGTGGTGGCTGAAGAAGGGCATTGGATTCTCCATCCCTTGTTCATTTTCTTGTGTTAGGATAACAACAACACTCACATCAGTGCCATAGGCATAAAGGATAAAATCCTTTGAGTAATCTGGTTTGATGAGTGTTGGTGTGAAAACAATCTCTTGCTTGATCTTATTGAATATTTCTTTCCCTTCCATTGTCCATCTGAAAGCTATGTCTTTATTGAGCATGAGGGTGATTGGCCTTACCAGTCCTATTAAGTTAAGAATAAAGCACCTAAAAAAGTTAAATTTTTCCAAGGAATTGCTACAAGGAATTTTTGTGTGCCGACAGGGAGAGGGCTAGGATGCTTGACAAATGCTCAAGATCAATTGTTATGTCATTCTTTGAAACTACATGGTCTAGAAGCTTTCCCTTCAACACCACTAAATTGCACTTGTTGGGGTTAAGACACACCCAAAACCTTTTCCATCTCTTAAAGACTTTCTCCAGTGCACTATATGATTTGTGCATTGCTTTGAGAAGACCGTGATGTCAACAAGGTAGACCAAGATGAACTAGTTGATATAGCCTTTGAAGGAAATATCTATGGCATGCTTTCAAACGTTGCGCTGCATTTGAGATACCAAAGGGCATATTCTAATACGCATATGTCTCCCATTTGGTTGTAAATGTTTTTTCAATTGATCCTCTTGCTTGACAAGAATCGATTGAAGCATGAACACCCATCCAACATTGATAATCTTTATGTGTTAGAAAAAGTATGCAAAATATCCTCCATAGAAGGCAAAGGATAATGATACTTTAATGATGCCTTGTTTAAATCTATGAAATCAACACGAGTCTGATTTCATAGTTGTTTTTAGGTATTAAAACTAGATTCACGACCCGGGTAGAGTACTTGATGGGAAAAATAATCTTCACCTCAATGATTTTATGTAACTCCTTCCTCGTGAGGGGCTCTATCTTTGGATTGACAAACCTCTACTTTTGTATGAAGGACTTGATACTAGGATCAAGGTCAATGGAGTGTTGAGGAACACTTGGATCAAAACCTTTGAGCTATTCATACTCCCATGAGAAGATATCACTATATTTTTTACAGAGATATATGAAGACCTCCTTTTCATCATGTCTACAAGATTTAATGAGTAGTAACTCCTTCCCATGTGTAATAGTGACTGGGGAGAAGTCTTCTTGCATGGAGCACATATACATTTCTTCACCCTTAAACTCATTATCAGGGCTAAACATTTTCTCTAAGGTGACTAGAACTATAGGCAACTTGTTTTTCTTGATTTTATCACTTGGTCACCTTAATTTTCATGCAAATCATTTTGTATTTTTGATGAGAACTCAACTTTATTATCGATGAACTAGACGATATGTGTGTTACTATCAAACAACTACCAACTGATGTTTTTATCAAGAATGGATGGTCTAATCACCATCTTGATGTTCTAAGTGCTTCCTTTGACAAATTCCTCGGCAAGAGAGAACTACAAACCAAGTGTGGCCATTTGGTCAACTTCCTTGTTCATCTTATGTGGCACCACCTGCAAGTTTAGAGAATCAAAGCTCTTAAGGAGATCACAAAATCCATGCTTATAATATTTATTAAGATTATTATTTTTCATGCACTCATTAGTGACTGATGGATAACAAATTTCGTGTTCCCAAAGATCAGCACCACCTTAATCTTCTTCTTTTCAACATTAAGTAGACCATGTACTAGAGCCTCATATTCTGCCACATTGTTAGAGCACATGAATTGTAACATGTGTGCGAAGAACAAATTATCATCCTTACAAGAAATGAGAACAACATCCACACTGTGCCATTTTTGCTTCTTGATCCATCAAATTTTAACTTCCGTAGACAAGGGTTCTCTTCACTTTTCTTGAGCGTGCATAGCATCACATCTTTTCTTCGAGAATGCAAAGTAAGTACCAAGCCTAGTTTCATAAGCTTCCATCTCTTTAGCATTTGGATCATTTTTTTGGTGCCTCTCCACCCACTCATCAAGTACTAGATCAGGAATAGAAGGTGGAAGAGGATGCTCTTTAGAAACTGAAACTTGTTCTTCTTGGATTAAATAGTTGGCTTGGAGAGGGGATGGGACATATGACTTTACATGATATGAAACTATAGGCTCATCTTGTATTGTAAATTGGGTACCAAACTTTGTCCTTAGTAACATATGGGTCTAATCAGAAGATAAGTAACCACCCACTTTAGTAGTAAAATATCTTGACAAACATAAGGAAAACAAAGGGGGAGATCAATGATTGACACATATTGATTTATTGTGAAGCTTGCAGATGCGTGGAGGGTTAACTCAATATCCTTGATGATTCCTAGGGTAGTGATAGTTGAACCATCAAGTTACAGGACTCCTTTTGTCAAGGGGCTATACTTAATACCTAAGACATCAAAAATTTTCTTAGGCATGACAAAAGTACTAGCACCTGAGTCAATCATGCATTTATGGACAAGATGTTTTCCAGTGATTAAGGACATATAGAAGGTGGGGTTTTGAAAAATTTAATTACTTGATTCTCCTCTTCTTGGAAGATGTTGTGAGAAGCTCACAATTTTTGGATAGTTGGGTCAAGTATGTGGAAGTTGATCTAGATCTTCATGCAACAAGTCATGCTGAGATGGAATAGTGAGGACATCCCACATTGTGACATTTATGTTTGTATTCTTCATCTAGTCCACAATGATAAATGGAAGACCCATTGACTTGTGTATTTGAGGTACAAAAACATCCTTTCTTGATTGTTTAGGTTCATAAATAGGAACATTAACTAACATAGAGGCTTGACCTACCAAAGGAGGGACACACGCCACTTCAGGAGGAGCTTTGTGTGGAGCCTTATGTGTAGGAACTTGATAAATTTTACTATTGGATGCCTTATTTGCGCTTCTATTTTTTAGGGTCTAATTTTGTTGCTAGATTTCTTACTTGAGTGCTAGATTCAAGCATTTTATTCTTATACCTTGTGTTATTAGCAAGATTGGTGGGTGGTCTGCTTGCATCATCTACAACTTGATTTATTGTGTAAAATTCCTTGCTGCTAAAGAATATCAAGTTGGATTTAGGACGATACTCTAGATTTTCCCGATTCTAAGGCTTACCTATACTAATGGAAGGGTCACATTTAGAAGCATTATGGATCATATAGGCCTATGCATGCAAAGCATCGGTGTGATGATAGTGAATGTGAGGCATGTTTCTAAGAAAGAACCACTCGAGAATATTGTGCCATGTTGTTTTAAATAGGGATAAGTGATTTACTTGTGTTGGGCACTAGAAGGGTTTGTGCAGGAGGAATACATTGCAGAGGAAAGTACACATTAGCATGCCACCTATAATTTTGTTAGTCCTACCCATATTTTTTAATTTCATATTGAATTTTCCAAGGTTGATTGCTTTGGTTTTTCTCCGATTAAAACTACCTCTATAGGCTTGTGTCTGTTTCTTCTCTAATGATATGAACTTGTTGGACAAGTTCCTAATTAGGGCCTTTAATTCATCATATTATTTTGACTACGTAGGAGAATAATATGTCAATGTAAATGGTCATGCACCCTGCATTGGAACCGGGAAATAGAAGGGTTGGGCATTGGAGAAATTTCTGAGAATAAGGGTGCGGGAGGCCTATGAGCCAACTTACCAACCTGAATGAGATTATTTTCTACCCATTATTGCAATGTTATATGCAGAAGGTAAATTTCTACCTCTCATGGATTGAATCATGAATGAAATATCACTATTGAGAGCCCTTAGATAGTATAATAAATCATGTTGGGCTATAGGTCTTACCACTTGAGGAATTTTGTCCCAAGTCTTCTAGAATTTGATGTTGAAATTAGTCATCTACTCGTTGGGTGTCGTCTTCATTGTAATCAATTGTTCCACCAAGGATAGGTGATCTAACTTGTCCTCAAAGTAGTGACATAGAGTTCTTCGAAGCTAATCCTAGGTGGCAATAGATGCATGCCTCAAGCCTCGGTACCAAGTGATTTACCCTTAAAAGAGGATGCAATTAGTTTGATGCTACATCATCATGCGTGATCAGATAGACAGAGCATACATTGGCCACATCTTGAATGTGTTCAATAGGGGTGACTTGATTCTCTCCCATGAAGTATGGAATACTCTTGAGCATGGTTATTGGCATATCATGTTGATAATTTAGATTGAGCGAGATTCCACTAGTGAAGATGGAAAATTTCCTCAGAAGAGGAGGTTGTAATGCCATGGCTACTTACATGGGTCTATTTTGAGGAGGAGTGGAGTACACGCGGTGCTTTGGAGATGGGGATGTAAGTTTATAATATTTGTTGTATGTGATTATTAGTGAAAGATAGAGATATTCAAAGGATACTTCAACTACAAAACTCTTTTTGGTTTGCACTCTTCTAATAAAAAGGTGCTCATGAGTGTAAAACATTAGATTTGGAAGTGTAGGGATTTTCCATATGTGTTTCAAAGAGCCTCCAGAGGCTGGAAATACTAAGTCTACACACCAGACCTTAGCAATATGAAATTTAATTTTTCACTTCTTATCCCACTTTGGGTGTGTCGAAACTATTGGTCTTTCAAACATGCACCGCATCTTAGACCTATGATAACCGATTTGTTTGAGGAAAAATGGACCCATCTTGAATTTGTGGGACCTTTCACGCTTGAGATGGATCTCAGAGAATATCATTTCCTCTATATATTTTAACTACTATTGTTATTCCTAATGTTGGAAGGGAAGTACTATGCTAGCAAAGCCAAGGGACCGAGGATAAAAGGATAAAAAAGAAAAAGAAAATAAAGAAGGCGATATAACCATAAAAAGAGGTATGAAAATTATCTTTTACGAGTGAAAATGATGGGAAAAATTCGAGGGAGCCTAGACACATGTGTAACAAAAACCAAACCGCATTTACATGATCAATCCCATGAAACAAAACTAGAAAATGGAGCTGCAAGGGATGTAAAATGACACAACAAACATACAATGTAAAAGGGAGGCAAGAAGAAGGAATATAACATTTTAGGATAGATAATATCCATAAAATGATGCTTTTATTACATTTAAGGATACACAGACTATTACAATGGCACAAAAGGCCAATATCCATATGGAAGATCCAAATATAGAGGTTTGTGACTCATAATACAAATATATGAAGTCCTTAGTAAAGAGCTTAAGGATATAAAATGTCCAACATTAACAATGATCCCAACTCTTACATTTATACTCGAATCGATGGAAGAAGAAGAGGAGAAGGGGGAAATCCAAATTTTAAAAATAACCACCATCCACAAGAAATTAGTTCATACAAATCCACTTGTAAATCTATCAAATGCGCCTCCCTAAGTCTGTTTGGCATGTAGGAGAAGGAAGGAGGTGAAATCCATGTCAAATCAAGTGGTTGGAGCAATTAGATCTACTCATCAATGCCCAGAAAGACATTTTCCCATTTCTCACCTACCAGATCTGCCAAAATTTATTATTATAATATCAAACACTGTAGCCTATGTCAACAACTATATATTAATATTAGGCACATGCCAATTAGAGCTCTATAGAAAATATAATATTGTCAGAAGATTGTTAGAGCCATATGCAAACACAAGATACATGACACGTGTTGATTGGCTGAAAGGATGGCAAAGCGTGTAAAAGGTTTTGTTTTTTTGCCACGTGTCACTTACTAATTTGTTGCAAGGATTCGGCACCCTATTTGGTGTGCTTTGATTGGTTAGATGTAACACATTAAAGTTTTTCATATGGTTATGTGGCACGAAATGACACGAGAAGAAGGTGCAAAGGCATGCACATGGAAGAATGAAGCACGGGAGGAAAATAGAGGAAGGGCGTGCGCAAAGGTGACGTGCATGGGAGAAATGAAAAAATTTCCCAAGGCATAAACATATGGTCAAGGCACAATTATTACAAAGTAATGTGTGGGGCACACGAGAGGGCTAGGGACTTAGCTGATTTTTGCTAAAGTGCAAGGTGCGCGCAAAGGATGCATGTAATGCTAAAAATAAGGTGAATGTGTAGAAGCTACGCGTAATGGAAGATTGGAACAAAGAGAAAAGGGATAAATTGAAGGGAGAGACATGTAGAAGAAAAGCGTACAAGTCACTTGAGGAACTACATCCAAGGAGATGTGTCAAGTACATAGCTAGAGTGCATGCAACCTACAATGAAGATCTCGAGCCATAATATGTATACAAGTTATCCAAATAAATAGGATAACAAAAATAAAGGATCCTTCAATAATAAGAGAAATTTTAATAGCAAAGAAGATAATATCTCCTCTGATATAAGTGACATCGTACATCCGAGAGTGATGGTGATAGTGATAGCAATGAAAATATATTCATGGCCATAGAAACAAGTAGTGAAGGATTGAAAATCCGATAAAAGTGAAGATTCAGATGAAGAAGAGGCAGAAGTGAATCTTGAGGTAGAATTGTTGAGTTCTCTAGATGAGTTGAAGAACCAAAGAAGGAAGAATCATAAATTGAGGTCATTGATCAAGGATTATGAGGAAAAATAAAACAAGGCTAATGAACATGATGAGATCATAAAATAGATGGAAACTGAGGTTGAGCTTATAACAACAAATGTTAAAACCAAGGAGGAAGAATGCACCAAGTTTAGAATAGAGATGGAGTCCTTAAAGGTAGAATTGGATCAGGAAATAAAAAAATTCAAGACACATAATTTTTTTGAAAAGATCACTGACATTCTTAGAAATATATTGAATAGTAAGAGGTCTCTACATTATAAGGAAAGTCTTGCTTGCAAGGAGGACTAGAAAAGAGAAAGGAAAATGATAAGGTAGGTTATGGTTTCAAATAATATCGAAAGAAGAAAAAGAGGCTCAGACCTCAAAGGATATTGGATCATCAAGAAGTGATGATACTGACAAAGTAAGGACAAGTTTTATAGAGAAGAATAGGTATGAAAATTATTTCAATGGATATTATTTCTTATGTAATCAATATGGACATAGAGATGTGAACTATAGACCTCATGCTGACACTGACAGAGTAAAGCCAAGGTATGTAAATCATTTCAAAGGATATTATTTCTCATGTAATCAATATGGACATAGAGATGTGGATTGTAGATCTCATGATAGAATCAATTCCTCATGGAGGAATGAAATGAATTCTCATTTCAACAATAGAAGCAGAATTTTTTGCTACAACTGTAAACAAAGAGGACATATTGCAAGGTATTGCAAGATGATAAATATGAGGAAGATCAGTCAAGACAAAAAGGTAGACACCATGAAGTCAGACCCTATGAATGAGGTAAAGGAGGAACAAAATACTAAGGAGAAGACTTCTTTATATCTCGTTGTCCCCTCAAAATTCCCCTCTTTTGAAAGTTGAAAAATTTGAAAATTTTGAGTTGGAACCCTTTGGAAGTGTTTTGGTAAAGAGGAAATTCGAAGAGATGGTGAAATTCTGTTTGTTTGGAGTCATTTTAGTAACTTGTGGGTTTTTCGACATTTTTTTACTCATGCCCCAAGTTCCAAAGAAGAAGCCTTTTGTTCACCGATCGGCCAATTTTCCTGCAAGATCCTGTCTGTTAGATTTTTGCACTTTTTGGCCCATCTATCCTAAGTTCACCCAAGATTCCTATTCCCGAATTCCCCACATCACTCACATTGTCCGAATCAGGTCTTCACATCCTTTACATTTCTGTGTCCTGGACCGCTTGTGCTCTTTTGGCCCGCATTCCTTGCATCACCCACATGAGCCGAATCAGATTTTTGTGTCCCACATGTCCTAATGTCCCATGGACCGTCCGAGGCCAATTTTTTTCCTCATTTTCCGTATTTCACCTTTTTGAGTCAGTGCAAGGTGTATTTAATGCACATTTATGATCTTCTCTCTCCTGAACGACTATTTAAAGGGACCACCATCTATGCATTTGTCACATTGCTTGCTCGCTATTTCTTGCCCGCATTCTTGCAATTGAGTCATTTGTTCATCTTCTTGTATCCCTTTGCATTTTTATCGTGAATCTATTCTTTGAAGGCCATTCCTCTGTGCATTGTAAAAATGAAGATCAAGTTTCAAGGGCACGAGCATTTGTCACCTCTGGAGACCTCTATACCTAATATTGGGGATAGTGAAGTTCGACACTTGGATTTTGATGATTTTTGGGGCAGGTTAACATGCGACAACCCTGCTCCCATGGCCCAAATGATCAATGACAGTGGAATCACATATGCTACTAGTTTTCCCATCTCTGTGTAGTGTGCCGACACCGTGCTCGCCTATGGGGCTCATTTCAATCCGGATACCAAGGAGGTTGTTAATGTGCATGGAGAATTGATTGCAAAACTAGATGTTGCCACCATTGTCACTTCCCTATG
The DNA here is from genome assembly GCA_018340775.1 of Taxus wallichiana var. yunnanensis. Classification (NCBI taxonomy): domain Eukaryota; kingdom Viridiplantae; phylum Streptophyta; class Pinopsida; order Cupressales; family Taxaceae; genus Taxus; species Taxus wallichiana. The sequence goes on along the minus strand of CM031244.1, from coordinate 207,942,186 downwards.
CATTCCTGAGACAGAAGACTCCATTTTTCTCACTCTCACTCAAGCTCAGGCTTTGTTTGATAAGGACAATGAGAAATATAAGGCTCGGGTAGCTAAGTCATGGCTAAAGTTCCTAAGAAGGGAGCATCCCGACTCTCTAAGGCATTATTCAGGGTTGATTTTAATGAGGAACTATCATATTTCATCACTCTACTCACCTAGATTATGGGAATTCCCTCTACCAATGAATTCCATTTTTGGATGTGTCCTTTCATAAGCATCATCTACGAGGGTAAGAAAAACATAAATTGGGCGAGATTATCTGTGGGAACCTGACTGAACAATTGTCAAATGTTCAACAAATTAAAAATTCTACATGACCTCCTACCTCATGTACACCTTGGCAGCATCTCGTGAGTGGTTTGGCTTCACTTTCATTGAGGGAAAGAAGAATGAACCCATCTATGCATATTTCCCTCAATTTACCCTCAAGGACAAGTAATCATAATTTCAGAAGGGTAAATGATGCCTTCACCATGTACATTGTGAGACTCTTAGAGGGTGACACTGCCAGAAGATTTTCTGATGAGGCTATGGCTCGATAGCCAAGTATGGGGCTTTCTTCATTCAGTTCAGAAGGTTCTCATACATCAGCTGGCTTGTTTTGAAAGTACACCTCTCAAGCTTCCCATGTTCTGTAATGAAAAAATGGCTCTGGTTGAGGTGTGTAGACAACTAGATAAACTCCATAGAACCTACAGAGACAAGAAGATTACAAGACTTCATTTCCCTATCACCTTGGGGAATTATACATGCAAGATAGCTCTAGATGCCCAAAATATAGAAAGGGCTATTACTCCTCTTACAGTTCATTTTTTCAAGCCTAGGACTTTCTTTGATCTAAAGAAATTCATTGATCAAAATATCAGAATAACTTATCATCACCATCCTGACACTGAGGATTACTGGGTTGATTATACTGATGATTTTGAAGCTAGGAGGAGGCATTTTGGCAGATTGTCTCTACAACAAATCATAGACCTCAACCTCTACTAGGTGCCTGAAGGTCTTAAAGATGATGATGAATATTTGCAATCCTATGAGTATGAGAGATCCATCAAGCACACTCCTCTAGAAACCCTGAATTGGTATGTGAAGGAGAGAGATGATTTGAGTGAGATAATTGCCCCTGTCATCGTCAGAACTAAGGTTTGGTTTGACAGAAAAGTTTGTGAATTTAGGAGGAGCCAGGGTAGATCTTCTTCAAGAGAAACTTCCACACCTAGGAAGGAAGTACATACGCCTAGTACTGAGGTACTTGAGCAAACTCCTCCTTCTTCCTCGATGAAAGAGCTTGAATTGTCTACTCCTTCTTCTTCCACTCAAGTGTATTAGAAGAAGGTCAAAGAGGTTAAGCAAGAACCAATCAAGGAAGAGACTCTTCTGGAGCACTCAAAATTTCTGTTGGGCAGAGAAAACATTATTGTTCTAAGTGAGAATGAGGATGATGAGATGACAAAACTAGAAGAAACCCCTGGAACCACTGTTGAGATGGAGAAGGAAGGATCAAGAAATGAACCTCCAAGTTTAACAGACTCCTCTGCAAAGGAAACTCTTGAGGTTCCATGCACTTCCCCACTGGAGGAAATAGTAGTTCAGACTCTGAGTGCCATGAGTTCTCTTACACTCGGACCCCTTGACTCCTCTGTTTCTTCTTCTTCCTTTTCCTGGGTATAACCCCTAGTAGATAGTAGGAAAAGAAATTCTTCTTCTCGATTAACCGGGCTTGATTTTGATGTTGTGGTAGCTCTACTTGGTACTACCCCTCCTCCAACAAAGAAAGCAAAGACTACTTCAAGGTTGGTATCTGATGCTCAAGGTCAATAGTTTCTAGAGGTTGCGCTCGGACCAGGGTAGATAAAGAGGAGAAGGATATTTTGATCTCTAACTTGGAGCTTTCCAAGATTCCACTGGGAGAATCTACACCTGAGAGTGAGGTTCATAACCTTCGGGAAACTGTCACTAAGGTTATTGAATAGGTTGAGAAAGGAAAATAGACCACGGAGTAGTTGGAAGAACAGAATCAAGTTCTTTCCAATTTTATCAGATCATTGTTGGCCAAAGATAAAGTTTTGGATCCAGCCCCATTGGCCACTCTTCCACCTCCCATGGTTCTCAGCAAGGATGAAGTTCAAAACATCAAAGACATACACAAGTATTCAACTTATGGGAAGGTGTGGAAGCCATGGTGGATGATATGACTATAGCAGGTTTGAATTTCATTGAGGAAGCCTTCAAAACCAATGAGAAGGTGATCAATTTATAGTAGAAACTCACTTCCTCAATCAAATCCATGGACAAGGAGTTGAAGGTCTGGAGTGGATGTATTGCAAACCTCCATCTAATGGGCCAAACCAATGAGAAGATCCTGTTGGCCAATAATGTGTTTGATGATGCCAAGAATAACTTGTCAAGGACATGGATCTTCAAAGATTGAGTGGAAGATAAAGGTTCTGGAGGAAGCATTGGGAGAATTGAGGAATGTGTGGCAAAAAGGGGAGTCCTTTAAAACTTATGTTTCATCTTCCTTCAAAGATATCCACTGCCATCTTCAGGATGAAACTACAGGTGTTTCCTTCTCTCTTCAAGAAATCAAGGCTCAGTTTAGAACCTTTGTCAAGGGTGATCTATTCAAAGAAGAGTCATTTACTAAGGAGAAGATGAAAGAAATTTGTTCTCTTCATTCAGCTATTGTTGAGGCTAATAAAGAATATCTGGAGCATATTGAGTTTGATAAAGATATGGAGAAATGTCTAGGCATATGGACACATGCTACTTCCAACACAACAATTCCAAGAGGCATGGAGATAACAGAAGCATTGAAAAGATTCAGGCATCAAATCCTCAAATCAGTGGGCCCTCCTTAGCCATAATTGGATGTCTCTATTTCTTGCTCTCCATTCTTCTATTTTTAGTGTTGATCTCATTGTAATTTAATTAAGGAATTTGTATTGTGCATTTCCTTAATTAATATTTTAGTTAAAAGAAACGGTTACCAAATGTAACCACTTTGTAAGCTATATATTGAGCTCTCCTCACCATTCCAAGGGGCTAGAACTCTGATAATTTTTGAAAGTGTAAAAGAACTTAAAGCTATCAATACAGAATATTTCCCTTCCTGTTTCCATCTGCATCATTTTATTCTCCTTGTATGTCTGAAAGTTTGTGAATCATTATCTATTGCATTAAGAAGCTTTGTATTCTTATGGATGTTATTTCTGGAACTTTGTGTCTATGAAATTATATCTGATTGTTTAAATATGAATGATTTTGTTCTATATATCACATTTTCTCAGCATTTATAAGGAATTATTTTGCTATCTATATTTCCGGGAATGTTGTTATGTTCTACCTTTTCCTTGGCTTATTTCTTTTGTTCTTTTGTATTGATCATCAATATCTACATCAAAACACTTTCATGATATCAGAGTTCCTCATCAGAGTAGATAGTTGTACATTTGTAAATAGTTTTGTTGCTTGCTTCTAATAAGGGCACCTCACCCATTAAAGAGGAGGGACTTCTGTCCCCTAACTATTGCTTTCATTAAATTCCTAAGTTGAAAACCAACAATATCCAAGACTTATTTTCATATTCAAAATTAAGATATGATATAGTATATAGATAGTGGTTTCATAGACCACATGATAAGGTACGAGAAAAAGATAATTTAATTGAAGAAGAATGCTTTAGGTATAGTAATATTTGGAGATAACACAACCTGTCAATATTGTTTGGAATGGTACCTTGACTTTCGACAATGGGAAGACAAAGATAAAAAATATGTTATATGTAAAAGGATTAAAACACAACTTTCTTAGTGTGAGTTAAATGTTTAGTCAAGGACATACACCGATATTTTATGACAAAGGGTGTGATATAAGGAGATCCAAATCAAGAATATTAATTTCAAAGGCTAAGAAAAATGAGAAAAATATTTATTTCTTGAGTGAGATTAAGGAGAGATAATTTATTAGAAAGACAATTGAATGTTATCTATGGCATATGAGGTCGGGCGACCTAAAATTTAATAACCTTGTCTAGATCAGCTCCAAGAATTGTATGAGGAATATTCCTAAAATCACTAAACCTAAAAACACACTCTGTAAGGCATGTCATCATGGTAAGAAAAATATAACGAGATTCAAGTATAGTAAATATTATACCTTAGGACCTTTAGAGATAATTCACACTAATTTATGTGGACCTACAAGTGTTGAAATCATTTAAGGAGAAAACTAATTCATCTTTCTCATAAATGACTACACAAGAATGACTTATGTAGCATTCTTGAAATACATTCAAAAGCAAAATGATAATTTCAAGGCATTTAAGGTTCTATTTGAAAATGAAAAGAATGTAAAAATCTATTTTCTAACATCTTACAAAGGATGAGAGGTTTGTTCAAATTAATTTTATGATTTTTGTGAGGCTCATGGAATTAGGAGACAATTTATAGGGCAAGGAAACCTTAGAAAAATGGGGTAGTTGAAAAAATAATAGGAAAATTTAGGAAATGACAAGTAAAATGTTAAATGAGTCAAGGCTATCAGATGAATACTTGAGAGAGGAAAAAAACATTGCAAATTATATTAGGAATAGAGGGAAGATAAGGATTAATAGTGATAAGATCCCCTATGAGTTATGGAAAGGAAAACCTACTGATGTGAAGAAATTTAGAGTGTTTAGTAGTAAATGATTTATCAAAGAGATGAGGAATACCTAGGAAATTTTGGTTCAAGGTATTATGAAGGGATATTCTTTGGATAATCACTAAGAAGCTTACCCTATATATGTTACAACAAGAGATTCCAGAAGATAGTGGAAAGAAATAATGTGAATCTTGATGAGACTGTTCAAAGAAGTCATATTCTCATTCAAAAATGTATCAAAAATTTGGACTCTAGGAGTGAAGAAGAAGCTATAGAGATAGATGATGAAGAAGAATAAGAAGTTGAGGAAAGAGAAGACTCAAAAGGCCCTCCAAGACATATTCAGAAAGACCATCCTGAAACACAAATCATTTGCAACAAAGGTGTAGGTGTGTAGACACAGAGGAAAATGTAAAGTAACCTTAACCAAGGTAATGTTTCTCTATTGTCTAAAATTGAACCTAAGAATATTATAGAAGAAATATTTTTTTTTTTTTGGATAAAATCTATGAATGAGGAGTTAGACAAAATAGAAAAGAATGATACTTGGGTGTTAGTTCTAGGTCTACAAAATATAATGTCATTGGCACAAAATGGGTGTTTAGAAACAAGTTGAATGAGGATGGAGAATTTGATAGGAATAAGGAGAATTTGGTATGCAAGGGATATGAAAAATTAAAAGGAGTTGAATTCGACAATACCTTTGCTCTGTAACAAGATTGAAAGCTATTAGAATATTTCTAGCTTATGTAAGTTTTAAAGGGTTCAAGGTATATCAAATGGATGTCAAGTCAGGATTCCTGAATAGGAACTTAGAAGAAGAGGTATACAAAGAGAAAATTGAATATTTTTCATTATAAAATGAGGACTATGTTTGTATATTAAAAAGGATCTTTACGGTTTAAAGAAAACCCCATAGCTTGGTATGGTAGATTTAACAAGTTCCCATTAGACCAATGATTTAAGAGAGGAGTTGAAGATAATAACGTATACATGAAGAATGAAGGTGATTATCAGTTGATAATGGTTGTCTATGTGGATGACATCATCTTTAGTAGAAACAATTAGATAATTACTAGGGACTTTACAGATGTGATGAAGAATTAATTTGAAATGTCTATGTTAGGAGAGCTATCATTCTTCATTGGGTTACAAATCACTCAATACGAAAGAGGTATATTTATTTCACAATCTAAATACATAAGAGATATGTTGAAAAAGTTTGGAATGGATGATTGCAAGGTAGTTAACACACCTATGATCACATGGTGTAAGTAAGGAGGATGAGTATCCAAAGGTATATAAGACATCATACAAGTCAATGATTTGGAGTTTGTTGTATACTACAACCTCTAGACTTGATATCATATAAGTGGTAGGTATTGTGGGAAGATATCAACCGGATCCAAAGGAAAAACATTTGTAAGTAGCTAAGAGGATACTTAGGTATCTCAAGGGGACTATGGAGTTTGGGTTGTGGTACCCAAAGAGCAAGGAATCTAACTTAACAACGTATACAAATATTGACTTGGAAGGAATTCTAGATAATAAGAAGATCACTAATTGAGGGGATTTCTTATTAGGATAATGCCTAGTTTCATGGATAAGAAAGAATAAAACATTAGTGGATATATCTACTTGTGAGGATGAGTAAATTGCAAAAAAAAATATGTTGTACTCAAGTTCTATGGATGAGAAAGATCAAGAACTACAAGATGGAGTATGATAGTCTTATTCCCCTCTCTTTGTGACAATACAAGTACCATAAGCATTTCAAAGAATCCACTCAAGAATTCAAGGACTAAGGAAATTCCTATCATATATAATTTTCTAAGAGAGTAGGTAAGTGCAAAAATGTTAAGCTTTAATATGTATCTGCTTAAGGATTAGATTACATATATTCTAACCATGCCACTTCCATAAGGTAACATCCGAACATTTAAGACAAGAGTTGAGTGTAATTCCTATTCCTATAAGTCATTAACGAAGTAAATAACTAAGGGGAGATAATCAGAATCTTTAGCTCTAAGAGAAATAAGGTAGTCTTCAGAAGGTATGCATGGATATAGGGGAGAAAGTTTGGGTGATATTTCGAACAATTCCAGTATGGTAATTTCTAGGTGTGATATCAAAATGGGGAGAATCAAGATGTTGCGGGAATATATTTTTCATTAATGTTAAAGGGGGAGAATTGTGTTAAAAATTGGGGAGAAATAGAGTGGTTACCATTGATGACAAAGGGGAGATTGTTGAGTATTTATTTTTATGTCAAAGTCAAAGGTTGATGTGTCATTGATGTCAGTGTATGTTGATGTCATATTTCTAGGAGAAAGAGAGAATTTGAAGAAAATAGAGAGAGAAATTTTGATGATAAAAAGAGAGAATTTGAAAACAACTTTAAGGTTATTATCATCATCTTGCATGATTTAGGACATTATTGGAGAAGCCTAGTCAGGTCAAGGGAACAAGAAGCCTTCTCATGAAGTGTGAAGATATATAGAAGAAGTAATAGATATTCACATGAATTTAAAGGATGTTTGAGTATGGTAGTGAGGTGGAAAGTCACTTAGAGTTCACTTTGAGGGGTACAACCATCATTATAGGTCTACATCTAGACCCCTTCTTAAACCTTGCTTGTCCTAATGAGTCATGATGATCAATTTTCAGAAAAAGAATGTAAAATTAAGCTTGGAAATATGTACAAAATGATGTTTCAGGTATGTTGATGTAGTTTGGAGTTATGGTGTTAAGGATTTTTCATGAAAGTGAATTTTTGGGTTTCTCGAGCTTAAAGAATGAGGATTCCAAACTTGAGAATAAATTTCAGGTGTTCATAGGCATGTTAAACCTCTATATGGGAACCTGATATATTGAGGAGCAATGGGGAAGGTACCTATCTAAGAACTACAGGAACTAGTTTTGGATTTTAAGTTCTATCCTTTATGAACAATCATTAACACCAAAACTAATCAAAATCCCTCCTAAAACCCTAATAAGGACTCAATAGGAAATATATTGTTCAAATCATCTCAGAACAGATTCAAACATCAAAATTAACTATTTGGGAATGTATTCAACTCTCCCAGGTACCTCTAGGTTGTGGTGGTTAGCCAAATGAGAGAAATAATGTATAGGTACAAGTCTATTTTTCACAAAATTACACTAGCTCTCAAAAATTACCTTAGTCAAGATTAAAAAATTGATGAAAATGGATGTTAAAGACCTATTATTCATTTCTATGGTTATTTATAGATAGGTTCTAGCCTCTAAGTGGTCCTATGAGGTCAATTTCTCATGACTAGTTTTTGAGGTGTTTTGACAACTTGTTCTTAAGGTGATTTCATGGAATGAAGGCATGGTGTAGAGCTAATCAAGCATGGAGGAGGTCAAGAGAGTTACTAGATAAATTTTTAGAAATGGTTTTGAGTTTTGAAGATGACGACGTGATCCCAATAACATCGGGTTGTGTTGTTATGTAGCCGGACCTAATGCAAGTAGGTTTTCATGAAACATAATGGTGAAAAAGGCATAATTGAGTAGTTGTAGACCAAAAGAGGTTTATATTGTGATTTATTCATGTTTATATTATGTTCTAAGTCTTATTGTATTTTTTAACTATTTGGTATTAGGTGTGCATGACCTACCTATTTTTTATATGTTATTTAATCATGTATATATATGGAAGGTAGTTTTAGGCCTATTTACGAGAGGTGCGTGTGCATGAGAAAAATAGTTCTTGTGTGAGAAGTAAGAAGTCTTATATAATATGGGTAGAGATATTATGTTGAACATCACGAATGTGGTCAGCCTATGAAGGTAAGTTTGTGCATGATAATGTTAAAGTGGCTAAGAATGAAAAGCGAAGAAGCATAATAATCAATTCTAAAGAGTGATCAAGAGTATAAGGGAAGGAAATAGGTCATGATTTATTGACTAAGAAATTGAGGTTTAAGAAGGTGAAAAAAATTACAAAGGCGGATGAGTTGGTGTTGGTTCACTTAAGAAGTTGGTGATTCCTTACAAGTTGGTGCTTGCTAAAACCTATTTAAGTAGGTGTTTAACTGTTTTGGGGTAGGTGCTCCAAGTTGACTGAGTGCTCAGCTGAATTTAAACTTTTGTAATCGTTTATAGGACAATAGTTCATTTGTAGAAGTTATGAGTGGGTTTTATTCACCTCAAGGTTTTCCCACTCATATATGTGTGTTCTCTCTTGCTCTATGTTCATATGAATGATTGTTTATGCATTGTAAGATCAATATGTTTCTTGGATGGTTCATGTAACTTTATGTGTAAAGATAATTTAAAGAAAAGTTTTATAAGAAAAACGATTCACCCTCCTCTTAGTGTATTGTTATTTTAACAAAGTAAACATTGGAAAAAATCATGGTGCCTATACTTGTCCATTTCCTTTGCAAGTGATCCATACTTAGGTATGACCATTATTTCTTCTTTATTATATTTATCTTCTCCCTTCCATGAATGGTATAAATGTAAGTGTTTTTTCACATTGTAGGGGTTATTCTACCATTTGATTCCCTATTATTTTTAGGATTTTCTATAGATAACTCAACATTTTATGTTTTTGACCTTTATAAGTCACGAATGGATATTTTATCTCCTTAGCTCTGCATGTAAATTGTAAACGATCGATTATTGTGAGTGTGGTTTCTCTCATTCCTTTAAATACTCTTTGTTTGGTGTTAATATATTTTACCTCTTGCATATTTTATATCCTTTAACTTACATACATTAGAACTATGTACATATGCATAGTCTATTTTTATGTGAACTTTCATTTGTGTCACTTGGAATAGGGGAAGTTCCACATTTCTTCTAGTGTTATCGCTGCCAATTTAGTTTAGATTTTTATTCCCTACGTATCTCTCTCTCTCCCTTGTTTCCTTGGATATGGTAGTGTAGGTTATGTATAGGAGTACTTTTAGCATTAGGAGTATGTTGTGTTCCAAGGATTCTCCTAGTATGTGAAAAGAGGAAGCCAACCTTCTTTGTGTTGGTCCTCAATTATACACCCTTGTTGGTTTGACAACATTCTCTAAGAATGGGAATGTTAGGATGGTGGTAGACTATGTGGTGTATGTCATTTGTAGCTAGGGATGGGTCTAACACCTTCCTTTGGATCAAGCCCTAAGGTGATTGAGGGGAACGTACAGAGGGGACAACCTCATCCTGCTACTTTTGGTTTTTCGTTAGACCGTGGTTAGAGAACCCATAAGGTAACCTGAATGGAGTGAGGGGAGATAAATTATTTTTTCCTATTGATTTTATGAATGATGGATTGATCTAAGATAATCATAACCATGGAAAAACACTAACTCTCATGAGTTGTCAAAAATATGTTTCATACATTTAATGCACAGACACATGTCACTATAGACAAAAAGTTCGGTTGCTCTTGTATTTTATTAATAGGATAATTAAGGATAAAAGGAACCTTCAGTCATATTTAAAGATAGAGCAATGAAGTAACAAATGGAAATTAGGATATTGGTAAGATGGGGAAATAATCGGTATAATAGGTTTTAATTTTGTGAATAAGGGGGGTTTAAATAATGATAAACTTCTTTATAGCAAATATTTTAATCACTTATTAAGATGACATAATATTATGGAAAGTAAATAATTCTTGATTAAGTAGTGAGAGTTTCTCTAATAAAATATTTACATTCATTGATACCCAAATGCAAAGATTTAAAAAAATCTCTAAGATACTTGACAAAAGCTCATGTAAGCATTCTAATAAAGTATTTATTGCTTCCACTCTCATATGCCTAAGATACACTCAAAGGCTAACAACAATCACTCAACAAAATGGTTATAGTAAGGATTTTAAAATCATGTCCAATATTGTAGAGTAAATACTTACAACACAATACAGATTTAATGACCAAAACACCACTAAGGACTGATCTAATGTATTACATAGAGAAGCAATAAACAAAAAATTATAGTATAAAACTATAACTTGTTAATCAAAATCCAACATACAGACCCAAAACACAGAAATTAGACTCATAAGAAAGTATATTTCATTCAAATATTCAATCTCTTAATAGGGAAAAATAAATAAAATGATCTCAGTGTTTGTCAATGGTTATACAATGCAACCACCTTGACATAAAATCCCGAGGACCCAAAATTCATACGTATTTCACAAAGGAAAAATATGTAGTGTTACATTTTTTTCTTTCAAATTTTTCAGTAGAAAAATAATGCCCTTTTTATATTAGGATAAATCCTCATATTTATACATAAATTGGCTATGAACTTCCCTTGATTCCCCCAAAAATCCAATGGACCATCCCTAAAGGTGCGACAAATGAAATCCATTTTTGGAAAATATCTTGTAACTACAAAGATTCATTTTTTATTCCTTAACTTGATTCTATTTCTAGTTTCCGACATGGATGTGTGTAATATTTTTACTTTTGTTTCCTAATCCCTTTTTGTCCCATCTATGTTGTCACCATCATTCATGCACTTAGGACACAAATCATTTTTTCCCTTATTTCGTTATTCGAACTAAAATGGCACCGCCTTTTGGAGGATATGTTTTGGGAAATGGATAATCATTGATATTATCTTGAATTTGATGTTGCTCTTGCGTGAATCATTGAACCAAGTGATAAAACATCTTTATATAGATATAAATCTACTTTCCCCTTTTTAAATTTGAAATTATGAGTATCCAAAAATATTTTTACATTCAATCTTGATATGATATTTCACACACTCCCTCTTAAGATCCATTTTTCTATAAATTCTTACTGATTTCTGATGAGTTTTCATCTTCCTTTGAGTATTTTGAGTGAAAAGATCTCATGTTAATCCTTCTCAAGTAATGACAGATGTGGAATTAGGAACTAGTCTAAAAGATATTTCTTTAGAAACCTTGCATGCAATTTTCAACCTTTTTGGCCCAAATGAATATTTTTTAGGATGTTATTTATTATTGAAGATCAGGAAGAACCTGAAGGACCATTAACATCCCACACAGTTTAGATGGCATTGATGTGAAATCTTGTCAAGATGACTCCCTTCTTCTTTTTGTTTCAAATTATGTTTTGTGTGGATGATCACTTATCTCTTGAGTAATTGAAGGAATTTTGGCTCAATTGTAGGCCCGCTTATTGGCATAAACAAAATCCACATATCGCCCTGTATTTTTAATCGAATAATAGGTGGAGGAATAGGTTCTAGTTTATGTCTATGTAGTGCTCGATGATGAGCCTATAGAGGACATATCCTCTATTTCCTACTGAGAATAGTCACAAGAGAGAAGATGTTTACCATTATTGGGAAATATCTAATGAAATAATATTTTGAGTGGGCCCTTGAAGCACTTTGCTACTTCCTTTGAAGAGAATAGAAGGGGTTCGGATTCACCCAACAAGTGTATCAAGCCCAAATTTTGTTGATCAAATTGGTCCACCTTGGCCTATTCCCGTGGTGCCGCCTAATGTACTAGGCCATATTCAACCTAAAAATTATTATTTGATGGGGGTACCAAGGCTTATCTCAAAGGTGGGTCTAATATCTTTGAATGGGTATCTTCTTATAGGATAAAAATGTATTTACTAAAAATTATGGAAGATCTAGGAACTCATATCAAGGAACTCATGAATAAGGGCATGTCCTATGATTTAGCAGGGCACATATAATATGTATATGAGACTCAGGATCATAACTAATTTTACGTTAGGAAGAATAATATGTTAGATCAGTTCCCTACCTTTGCAGAGGATTTTGTAATCATAAATTGAAAAATCTATCTAATTATAAAAACATCCCTTTTTGTATATGCATACCAAAATTCATATGATTTTCATGGGTTGGCCCCCCTTTAGAATTTCCATTTTGTTCCTAGTATATATATATGATTCCTTTTTTATCTTCTTTTTCAACTTAATTATTATTTTTATGAATGAATTTACCTTTGGATAACATACCAATTATCTCTTAATCATTCTTACATGACTTGGATACCCATAATAAGAGTACCGATAAAAATTTTCCTTTTACGTGCTCTGCACCTTTTACTTATATTCCTCATTTTCTTGCGGGATGGTTTAGTTATCTTACATGCTACGCAAAATTTGGTGGATTTATGAGTGTCTAACATATTTTTGGAATTTACGAGGTGCCGACCTTATGACAAACCCATTAAACAATAAACTAGTGTGCCATGACATTGCTATATAACCACATTCCCTCATTTCTTGTAATAGGAAATCCAATGGTATCTTTTCTTTCTTTAACTTGCAATAATAATTCAATTTGAATGATTAATAACCATTCTAGAATTATTCCTTTGTCCCGATTTGATTTTTACCCTTTCACAGATTGGAGAAACCTACAAAACACTTAATTCTTTGTTCTATGGATTTACCAAGTTAGTGCGCTATAGTCTCTTTAGAATTGAATGGTCATGCCCATATTTTAATTTGTTCAAAGATGTGGGAAAGAGTGATTGTTGATACTAAAAATATTTGGTGTTATAAAACATATGTAAACCCGAGTCTTTAAATGGCGCAGGAAATATTTTGGAAGACTTAACCTATTTTTAAAATAGGGCTCAAAATGAGCACCAACATCCCGAGCTCTCGTCTCAAGCTGCAAGTCTCACACTTAGAGATAGTCCCATGTTTCCCCAAAATTCAGATTTTTGTGCATGATTTTTTAAAGGGTGTTATTTTTGGTGACAATAGTTTTTCCAAACCTAGTGAGATACATTTTGATGAACTTTGAATCATTACTATTGATTTTGGATGTTTATCTTGGAAGTTTAATCATTTAGAGGTGTTTCTTCAACACATATGGTGGCTCCTAAATGCTAAATATCCTAGTTTCAAGAATATCACTCCTACCCATTAGATGAGAAGAGTGAAAACAATGTTGACCATGTCTAGAGGTGAATATTTTGAATACCTATAGATATCCCCATGGAGAAGAAGAAGAGGAAGATCTCTATAGACATACATGGTCCCTCCAACTAGAAATTTTTAAGCTCAACCTATAGGTAGATTATTCCACTCTCTCTTATAAGAAGTTTGAGGCCCATTCATTTCATGACACTTTGTAGACATATAAATTCGATATATATACCCTTGATCGCTTGTATGCACATATTTATTTAATTCATCCCCTTTATTTAATTAAATGCCCATCCAATTCCCATTAATTAATCAAGCCACATTAATTAATTAATTAATCATTTAATATATTACATGCCCAATTATCCCATCCATATTAATATTTATTCCTATTAATTAATTAATTCCTATTAATTAATTAATACCCATTATCTTTCCCTAACCAACCTTCTATTTAGGATGCTTTTATCCTAAATCCATCCCCTTTCTTTTCTAATATTTTCTCCCATCTATGTTTATGCCTTAACAACCTACGATTTTTCCCAAAGCAATCAAATCCCGCCTACATGCTTTAAAGCATTCGCCAAACTCTTAAAAAGCCAAAATCATGCCAAAATCACAAAATCTAGTCCCATTGGGGAAACTTTCCCCACAATCGGACGACCTAACCCAGTCACCATTGATTCTATAAATATAGTATTTTTTTCCTAAAAATAATCGGATGCATGTAATTTCAAGCCTTCTTGCAAATTGGGCATCCTTCCTCATGCTTGATCATTCTGAGACATTTTACAGACCTTCTACATATCCCTTCGGTGTGCTTGCATCACTCATGATCATCCTTCGTGATATTTTCCATCATTATTATCTTGATTTTGGCATATCTATCATATTATCGTATATTCTTTATTCCTAACCTTTTTAGGTACAGTAACATCTTTTGCAATATCCAGGAACACTTAATGTCCTTATCTAATAGACCCTTTTCCCGCAAGTTTCCATATTCATCCACTTATCCTCAACTTTATATTTCTCTCGATATCATCTTTTTTATCCCACCTAGTCACCAGATACCGGGGCCTTGTTCATTTAATAATCTATCCAAACTATCCTTTCCTCTCATTTTCCCTACCTCTTTATCTCTCATTATTTTCATGATCCTCTTATAGAAATTACAAACCTTTAGTAGTTTCTAGATTGCACTCATACCTTTCCAATCTATATATTTTATCTACACCTTCATATCCATCCTCCTGTGTCACCTGTCGACCTACCTATGCATAGTCCTGGGTCATCGTCGACCCAAACCAGTAACACTTAATTTACATCTATTTTAGCCATATCAACTTCTAGATTAGTTTTAATCATTTATCGATTCAGTACTATTTTTGTTTATACATTCTATCTACTAATCTCTCTTTATTTAGCTCTTTCTAAACAATAGGGGTTGACATCCAAAAAAGCAACCCAAAATCTTCTTGGAGTTGGCATTTTCTGGGCAGCCCTCACATAAATATATCTAATCAATATCATTTACATCTGTTTGTAGGTCTTCTTCATATCAGCAGCAAGGATAAATCAATAATTTAGTGCCCCTATCACATCATACATCCGAGGTAACATAAACCCTCCAACATTTCTTAGTTACTAGTCACTTTTATTGCTAGTTTATTCATTGATCGGTGAGGAAAGTTCTTTTCCAATATTTCTGGAACACCTAATGGGACCACCCTTTAGGTGATCTTTAGCATATTTTCTATGTTTTTTGTCTTCTACTTACACTACAGTTCAAGGCCTTAACTTTTTCTTTTATGTGTTAGGTTCATTTGTTGGGATCACTCATCGCTCAAGAGTGAAGACAAAAAGGAAAAATATATCCAAGTATTCTCCATTTTTCCTTATTTTCTCATTTTTGCATTATACTTCCCTTTCCTGTGTGTATCCTCATCAAAATATCACACTTCAATTTGGTTTAAAAAGAACATTTACTTTCTGCATCCTACTTGGTCACATAGTTTAAATAGGGGTTCAACCTTATTGTATATCACATCTTATCACACAACCTAAAACTCACAAACCAAATCACAAATTAAAACACTTCCTTTCCTAGTAGACAGATTGGGATTTGATCACCCAATAGGAATCTGCCCAAAACTTCCCTAACCATAACAAACTTGAAACTAGACATAGATTTCCTCTTCCTAGGTACCTTGTTATCCATCCCCTTTTCATTTTCACATATTCATAATCTAAAAACATAAAAATAATTATTTAAATGGCTTGTATAACTTTAAATGGAATAAAACATCCTCAAAACATTCTCGCATAAAAATATACCATGACCCCATCCAAACCCTTTGTTTATTCTATACCTTCTTCCATCCCCATATATAACTACCTTCTACATAGGCCTACGATCTATCTATCACATCTAACAACGGATCATGTTCCACGTCCATCATATTCTATTATCCATGCTTCGTCTCAATTCATCATTCCTATCCAACTCATTGATCTCCACATTCGATCCTAGTATCCTCATCATATTTCTACTTCCCATAAACCAATCCAATATTCACCACCTAAAATCTTCAGATAATCATTCCCTAATCCACCACCAAAAAATTCATCATACACCGGACACCATACACCGTGCATACATTATATCAATTTAATCCCTTTTCAATTAGCACCATACACCGACATCTTCCCCTTCATCATCTACCCCTATCTTTGATATTGTGCCGACCAATTATTAGGAAATAAGGGATAAATTGCGTGGAAAAATCCCACACAAAATTAAAATAGTAGAAACTAATACACAAAAATATTATAGATCTAAAATAAAAGTGTAGAATAAAAAGAACATAACACAAAGAGACGATATTTAATGTGGTTCACCCAATTTGGGCTACGTCCACCAAGAATGACTTTCTCACATTTTATTACAATCCACCTCTCTCTCAATACAATACCCATATCTATTTAGAGCTATGCTAAAAAAACTCTCTTGAATTCACACTGAATTGACACACATCCGTAATGTTACATCAACACTACCATATGTACAAAAACACATAAATAGGTTATTGCTTAAGCAATTTTACAATATCAGGTACAAAAACCATGGGAAAAAATTGTCCCATAAACCTATGGGTTAAAAATCCTGCCCATAAGAGAATAAGACTTTTCCTGAGATATCGCGAACATTTTTTTAGGCCAAAAAATTTTAGTTTACAGTCTTCAACATTTCCACACATTAAAATAGGATCAATAACATAAAAAATCTCCCACTTGGAGACTAGTTTTCCTATGAGAAATCTTCTCAAACCTTAATCAAGTTTTCCATGAAGACTAAAAAAATTTGAACACAAATTCAATTTTTCCCTTGTGACTACGTTGGTCATCATGTCTATAGGATTTCGAGTGGTATGAATCTTCTCTAACTTTAACTTCTCTTCCTCCAAATTTTTCTTGATGAAATGATACCTAAGTTGTATATACTTCATCCTAGAGTGGAAAGAAGAGTTCTTCACTAGGTGTTTAACACTCGACTATCACTATACAAATTCCCTTCCTCCTTTTGCCTAAAATGCTCAAGAAATTATTGAAACCAAATCATCTCTTTACTTTCCTCTTTAGCAAAGCAACATACTCATCATCCATGGTTGAAAAATCCACAAGCTTCGTATTCATTAAATCCAACTCACTATTGTCCCAGATACGGTGAAAATATAACTTTTTATGTTCTTCCTTTTTCTACATCTCTAGCTATATATAAATCTACATAACCATGTAAAATGGTGTCCGATCCACCGTAGCACAAGAGTTTCCCCATTGTCCCTCTCAAATGCCAAGGATCTAGTTTACTACTTGTTAGTGATCTTTACCCGGATCACTCATAAATATAATCATAGCTCTCACTATATTGGAAATATTAGGCCTAGTGCACACTATGGGATATATCAAACTTCCAACCACCGATGAGTAAGGTACCTTGGACATCTGGTTTCTCTCTTTCTCTATCTTGCGAAAAAAATAGTTTAATAACTTGAATCGACCGCCAAAGAAGTCCCAACCGGTTTAGCATCCTACATATTAAACCTCTCCAAGACCTTCTTTATGTACTATTCCCTGAGATAAATTCAATGTTCATTCCTTCCTATCTCGAGATATCCTCATACCAAGGATTTATTTGGTTACCCACAAATCCTTCATTGAAAAAGAGTCACTTAGCATTGCTTCTTAAGTAATTTTATTTCATACATGTTTTTTCGCGCAGCCAACATGTCATCCACATATAAGTACAAGATAATATAACTGTCATCCCGAAATTTATTTGTATACATGCAATGGTTAGAATGACATCTAATATAAACTTGCTCCATCATGAAGCTATCAAATTTTTTATATCATTAGCATGGAGCTTGTTTTAGGCCATATAAGCTCTTCTTCAGTTTGCATTCCATCTCATCTTTACCTTTGACCTCGTATCCATCTTACGATTGCATATATAGATCCTCCTCCAAATCACCATGGAGAAATGCAGTCTTTACATCTTAATGCTCTAAGTGTAATTATTCCGGTGCCACTATTCCAAGAAAAGTTCTAATAGAAGTCATTTTTACTACAAGAGAAAAAATTTCATCAAAATCTATACCTTTTTTCTATGCAAACCCCTGACCACCAATGGGCCTTGTATCTTTTATTTCCTTCTTCTTCCTATTTAACTTTATACACTTTCTTGTTCTGAAATGCTCTTTTTCCTTTGGGTAGCTTCACCAAATGCCAAGTCTCGATTCTCCATGAGAGCTTGATACTCCTTATCCATGGCTTGCTCCCACTTCTTCCTATCATTTACCCGCATTGCTTCATCAAATCTCTCTCGGCTCTCCACTTTTAGTGAGTTATAAATAATAAAGATAAGGAGAAAAATTTTAGGCTCTCTTCTTACCCTATAATACCTCCTCAATGTGGGAGTTTTGTGTTCTTGTTGAGTAGGTTCCTAAACTAATTCATGTGTCACTCTCCCATCTAAAATATCCTCTACCATTGCATATTATTTCTTGGATTCTTCCCTATTTTCCCGCAATCGTTGCTTATACATAACTTTCTCATTAAAGACCACATACCTAGATTGAATGATTTTCTTATCCTTAATACTCCAACATTTATATCCAAATTGATCACCACCATAACCAATGAAAGTGCATTTTTTTATTTATCCTTTAGCTTGGTCCTATCATCGTTGCGCAATATGAAAAATAAATCACATCCAAAGAATCTAAAAATGACTAATCAACTTTCTTACCATACCAAGTCTCCTGTATGCTTCCATCCAAGGAACTTGAGGGTCCTCTATTTATCAAGTACAGTTGTGCTCACCACTTCTACTAAAATAGAAAGAGGAAGTCCCGCATGTAACCTCATGCTCCTAACATGTTCCATTATTGTCTTGTTCATCCTTTCTCACACCCCATTATGCCTGCAGATTTCTTGGAATTGTATTTTTCCTATGGATTCCATTTTTAGAACAATAATTGTCCAAATCAATGCTTAAGTACTCCCGCCTATTATGTGACCTAATACATTTTAGCATAATACCTATTTCATTCTCTACCAAGGATTTCCATTTAACAAAAGTTTTAAATACATCAAATTTGTTTCTAATACAATATACCTAAACTTTCCTTGTTATATCATCAATAAAAGTGACATAATAATTTGAAACCCCAAGATATGATACCGATCTAGCCCCCAAACATCAAAATGTTCCAGCTCCAACTTACTCTCTTTCTTCCTAAGTTCAACCCTAATAAACTTTACTTTCTTTTATTTCCCATATACGTAGTCCTCACGTAACTCAACACCTATTTTTGTATATCTAGGGAAATCCTTCTTTATGATCTTCAGTGCATTTATGGATCATATGAACGAGTCTATAGTGCCACAATGTTGTATATATGGTGAATATAAGGTTCCAAACTTCTTACCTCTTTATGCCACAAGAGCACCCTTGGTAACCTTATAATAATCCACTCTAACTATCAAAGTACAAGCATCACCTCCAATCCCCACCGATATAAAATTTCATCTTAATGTAGACACATGTCTAACATCCTTTAATAGCCATGTGTTCCCATTTTACATCTGAACTTGGAAAAAACCTTTTCTAACTATGCTTGCAAGGATCATCATCACCAAAAAAATAGGCCAAAAATCCCCTTGAACATAATCAATAAAATAATACCCATGTAGAGTAGCATGGAAAGAAGCCTCGAATCTAAAACCCAAGATTCAACAATATTATACAAAGAAAGAATCAAAACATCCCGACATACATTACCTGCTACCATATTTTTCTCATTATTTTCTTCCTATTGTTTCTTCTTATCCTGAAGCTCCAAACTTCCTTCTTTGCATGCCCAAACTTTCCATGGTGCCAGCATACCATTTTGCTTTTGGATTTTGACCTTTCCCAATTTTTTTATTTTCCACAATTTCCTCTATTCTTTTGTATCCCTCTAGTTTCCACTTTGTTAAAGCATTCCCTCAAGTAGAAGATTCCCAGAGATCTTTTTTTACATTTCCTCACTTAGAATCACCCCAAAAACATCCTCAAACTTCAACTTCGAGTTAGCTAGAACATAGTTGCTTACCACCATTACAAGACTATTTCAACTCTTAGTTAAAGATCAAAAATTAATAAATCCCTAACTTCTTCCAATTCTACCGTGACAAAAGCTAGCATATTTACAACCATATTAAAATATTTTAAATGATCTTATACTAAACCATTCTTATAAATATTCATATTAAACAATGTTTTCATTAAAAATATCTTCTTAGAGGAAGAGGGTTTTTCATACAACTTCCCTAATGCATCCATTAGTTCTTTTGTAGTCTTTTCCTTTGAAACATTAAATAATACTGAAGATGCAATACATATCTAGACTGTACCAAGTGCCTTCCTATCTAACAAATCCCATTACAAATCTATCATGCTTGAGGGTTTGGTCCATTTTACTGAACAACGAAATATAAATATCCTTCGATAAAGGTAATATTCCATCTACATCTTCCAAAGAATAAAATTTTTCCCATTGAATTTATCAACCCTAGATCTTCCATCATCTCGACATAGCTCCCACTCTAGCTATCAATTTCCCTGCAATTCAACACTTTAGCAAACCAAAACTAGACTCGATATCAATTTTTATGAAATATGGGATAAATTACACGAAACGATCCACACGTAATCATAATAGTAGAAAGTAATATGTAGAAAATATTACAGATCTGAAATAAAAGTGAAGAGTAAAAAGAACACAACACAAAGAGACAATATTTAACATGGTTCACACAATTTGGGCTACATCCACTAAGAATCACCGACTCATATTTTATTACAAGGAACCTATCTTTCAATACAATACTCATATTTGTTTAGAAATGTGCTCAAGAAACTCTCCTCAAGTCACATCCAAATTCACACACATATGCAATGTTACATCAACTCCTAACATATGCATAAAACCACATAAATAGGTAGCTACTTAAGTAGTTTTATAATACTCAGGTACAAAACCATGGGCCAAAACTGTCCCATAAACCTATGGGTCAAAAATCCCACCCATATGAGAAGAGCATGTTTCCTAAACCCTAGCGAGAAAATTGTTGATAGTATACACTAAATTTAGTGTATAGTCTTTAACACTTCCACACATGAAAATAGGCTCCACAACATAACACCACCCCTTTAAGGGATATTCTCACATCCGCTCTATCCATGATCACCCTAAATACCTCCTTAACTTCCACCACATCTCTTTCATCTACATCTAGTCCTACTCTTACCACATCCGCATCATCCTTGATCGCACACTCATCTATATCCACACCTATCATGTATAAACCATTAACCACGTCTCTTCTACGTATGCCCATCACTACCCTTATATTTGCTACATCTGAAAATCCACCCATGTACAACTACATCCATTTCATCCCAATATTCTACATCTATCATCCCCAAATCTACATCCCCCATCACATATTTTCAATCCACATCCGAATCTACAATTCCTCTTGACACAAACACAAAAGGAATTCATACTTCTCCCACATAACCCCTCATTTTGTACATTGATCTATCCACCACCTATAGCATCTCCTTCCCACATAGACCTCATCAATCAAATACATCAAATTTGTTTCTAATACAATATACCTAAACTTTCCTTGTTGTATCATCAATAAAAGTGACATAATAATTTGAAACCCCAAGATATGATACCCGATCTAGCCCCCAAACATCAAAATGTTCCAGCTCCAACTTACTCTCTTTCTTCCTAAGTTCAACCCTAATAAACTTTACTTTCTTTTATTTCCCATATACGTAGTCCTCACAGAACTCAACACCTATTTTTGTATATCTAGGGAAATCCTTCTTTATGATCTTCAGTGCATTTATGGATCATATGAACGAGTCTATAGTGCCACAATGTTGTATATATGGTTGAATATAAGGTTCCAAACTTCTTACCTCTTTATGCCACAAGAGCACCCTTGGTAACCTTATAATAATCCACTCTAACTATCAAAGTACAAGCATCACCTCCAATCGCCCCATCGATATAAAATTTCATCTTAATGTAGACACATGTCTAACATCCTTTAATAGCCATGTGTTCCCATTTTACATCGAACTTGGACAAAACCTTTTCTAACTATGCTGCAAGGATCATCATCACCAAAAAATAGGCCAAAATCCCCTTGAACATAATCAATAAAATAATACCCATGTAGAGTAGCATGGAAAGAAGCCCCGAATCTAAAACCCAAGATTCAACAATATTATACAAAGAAAGAATCAAAACATCCCGACATACATTACATTACCATATTTTCCTCATTATTTTCTTCCTATTGTTTCTTCTTATCCCGAAGCTCCAAACTTCCTTCTTTGCATGCCCAAACTTTCCATGGTGCCAAAGATACCATTTTGCTTTTGGATTTTGACCTTTCCCAATTTTTTTATTTTCCACAATTTCCTCTATTCTTTTGTATCCCTCTAGTTTCCACTGTTAAAGCATTCCTCAAGTAGAAGATTCCCAGAGATCTTTTTTTACATTTCCTCACTTAGAATCACCCCAAAAACATCCTCAAACTTCAACTTCGAGTTAGCTAGAACATAGTTGCTTACCACCATTACAAGACTATTTCAACTCTTAGTTAAAGATCAAAAAGTTAATAAATCCCTAACTTCTTCCAATTCTATTGTGACAAAAGCTAGCATATTTACAACCATATTAAAATATTTTAAATGATCTTATACTAAACCATTCTTATAAATATTCATATTAAACAATGTTTTCATTAAAAATATCTTCTTAGAGGAAGAGGGTTTTTCATACAACTTCCCTAATGCATCCATCGGTTCTTTTGTAGTCTTTTCCTTTGAAACATTAAATAATACTCAAGATGCAATACATATCTAGACTGTACCAAGTGCCTTCCTATCTAACAAATCCCATTACAAATCTATCATGCTTGAGGGTTTGGTCCATTTTGAACAACGAAATATAAATATCCTTCGATAAAGGTAATATTCCATCTACATCTTCCAAAGAATAAAATTTTTCCCATTGAATTTATCAACCCTAGATCTTCCATCATCGACATAGCTCCCACTCTAGCTATCAATTTCCTGCAATTCAACACTTTAGCAAACCAAAACTAGACTCGATATCAATTTTTATGAAATATGGGATAAATTACACTAAACGATCCACACAGTAATCGTAATAGTAGAAAGTAATATGTAGAAAATATTACAGATCTGAAATAAAAGTGAAGAGTAAAAAGAACACAACACAAAGAGACAATATTTAACATGGTTCACACAATTTGGGCTACATCCACTAAGAATCACTGACTCATATTTTATTACAAGGAACCTATCTTTCAATACAATACTCATATTTGTTTAGAAATGTGCTCAAGAAACTCTCCCGAAGTCACATCCAAATTCACACACATATGCAATGTTACATCAACTCCTAACATATGCATAAAACCACATAAATAGGTAGCTACTTAAGTAGTTTTATAATACTGTGGGTATAAAACCATGGGCCAAAACTGTCCCATAAACCTATGGGTCAAAAATCCCACCCATATGAGAAGAGCATGTTTCCTAAACCCTAGCGAGAAAATTGTTGATAGTATACACTAAATTTAGTGTATAGTCTTTAACACTTCCACACATGAAAATAGGCTCCACAACATAACACCACCCCTTTAAGGGATATTCTCACATCCGCTCTATCCATGATCACCCTAAATACCTCCTTAACTTCCACCTCATCTCTTTCATCTACATCTAGTCCTACTCTTACCACATCCGCATCATCCTTGATCGCACACTCATCTATATCCACACCTATCATGTATAAACCATTAACCACGTCTCTTCTACGTATGCCCATCACTACCCTTATATTTGCTACATCTGAAAATCCACCCATGTACAACTACATCCATTTCATCCCAATATTCTACATCTATCATCCCCAAATCTACATCCCCATCACATATTTTCAATCCACATCCGAATCTACAATTCCTCTTGACACAAACACAAAAGGAATTCATACTTCTCCCACATAACCCCTCATTTTGTACATTGATCTATCCACCACCTATAGCATCTCCTTCCCACATAGACCTCATCAATCAAATGATCTAAACACCCCTTTCTATTTCTATATCCACACCTACTCCCATTATTAATTCCACACCCACATCTACCCCATCTACTTTGTTAGACTCTATTTCCCCATTCACATCAATTCCACCATTCCTTACCCTACCATGCTTGGAATCCATACCAGTTCCTCTTTCCTTACTCTTACTTTCACGTCATCGCATAAACCATTGTGATCACATATCCATTACTCCCTCTTCTTTCATACCTTCTTCATCATTCAAATAATATTGAGAGCACTTCAACTTTTCCCAGCTATAGGTGACCCTCCTATCTCATCCACACTATTAGACCCTCATACACTAAGCCAATCCCCACATTCTTTAGAAAAAAATCATGAAATAAGTACTTCCTCTATCAACGACAACACCGCCTTTAGATCCACTCGTTGAAATAATTTCATCCAAGCACACTCCTCAAAAATCCAAATCCAAACACCTTGGCACCCTCTAAATAAAATATCTTGTGTGTCATCATAGAAAGATAAATATTCCTCCAACCAAGACCAAATCTACATCATCCATTCTGGGGAAACATTCCTCTATCTTAGGACCACCTCCTCCATCATGATCAATCAATCGTTCTAAATCTAAACTATCTCGATTCCCTCTTAGGACCAACTCCTTCATCGAAAACACCTCCACCTACCAATCAATCCAAGCATAAGTCATCCAACTGGGTCATCTTCTAGACCCTTGAGACCTTGGAGTAATCCACCTTTGTCCTCTACATCTACACCATATCACAAGACTTCTTTTGGTGTATACATCAAATCATATGCAAAGATCCTCCAACATTTGCTTCAAACTTATACCATCATGCTCCCACCGATCAGGTCCTTTGACCAAAAATTTCCAAATCCCTCATGGTTCGATCCCCATTGTCTCTATGCCTATCATCATACTCCAAGTCATGACAATGAGAAGTGTAAGGCCCTTTATACTATCGTCCAAGATCTTATTGAGCGAGAGCACCTCTTTGAAGAGTATCCTTCACCATGTACTACTTCATACATGACCCATCTTACTCCTTTTACCGCATCTCCATCCATTCAGCCTCCCCGATCTCTTCACTGTCTACATCATCTTCTATTATCCCTCCTCCACACATCATTCCTCCTAATGAGGGTCCTCCTTTATTCATTTATTTCATTTTCTATATTACACCATTCCCAGGTACATCTATTTCATATCTTTTGACATCCACTATCTTACCCATATCCTTTTCATTGGGGGATCATCCCCCTTTTTCTCGTTAATCCTTCCATGTGATCTCCTAATCCATGCATATTATCCCCATGGTTATTTTGACATTAGGGGGAAGTTTTTTCTAGGATCAGTCTGCTTATGGATTTGTTCCTCTCCATGCTTGACATCATCTCATCTCATCCAACCTATCTTCATCTGATCTTATCCATCTTCTCCTCTTGTGACCACGTATGTCACCATATATGTGCTTCCTTTTGAAGAACCATGGATTTACCTAAAGACCACCATTTTGAACATATTTTGTGCCTATCCTAAAGGAACCATCTCCTTACTCTAAGTCTAATTCTATGGTTGTTAGTCTCACCTCCTCATTTTCGAGGTGTTATATGAAATTTATAATCCATTATCCAAATCGTCTCATCCAATCCCATCCAAAATTATCTTCGGCATAGTTGTCCTTCCATTTGTAGACCATTTAATTTCATCCTAATTTGACTTTTGTGGCTATGTTTATACTCCCTTCGGATGCATCATACCTTCATTTTAAGTAACCATATCTTCGTCTCGTTAGGGACGCATATTTTCCTTGCTTCCTAAGTAGAATGTAAAGTTTTCATTTTTTTCTCATCTACAAATCTAATCACATCCTATCCTAACATGAATTTAACATCGGTGACCTCATCATCGAACACCACCACTCTAGAAAGGATCCAACGTGGAAATTTTTCCCCTAACTGGATTGGGCCGTATCTTATCCCGTATAAGTATGGGTCATGAGCCTAACAATCGGCCTCCCTTGATTTTTAAACTGGAAGTGGAACTTCTTAACACATTTCACTCATTACCATTGTATCTTTGTTAGCATGTCTACCGGTGCTCTTAGTCATATTATTTTTATCATTCCTCCATCTTAGCATTTTTCATCTCTCATTGTGATGATTTGAAATTGTGTTCTTCTGTCACTTAGTACACGTGACCTTAAATGTGGGCACCATGACTCTTCCTATAACATATTACTTATGGAAAATTTCTCCCTCTCACCGAAAATGATGTGATCATCTCATCCATTACCCTCTTATTCATCTTTTAGAACCATGTAAAGGGTCCATGTGTGTCTCTTTTACATTAATTATCCCCTCCTAAGTGGTCTACTTAGCTAGTCCCAACTCTTCCCCATGTAAAAAATCAAAATCATGGATGCTCTTGTCAAAAATCAAAGTTATCAAAAAGCAGATTGATCCTTCAAGGAAAACTATTCATGTAAAAAAGGAGAAAAAAAGAGCAAATTAAAATCAAAGTCAAAAAAAATCAAAAGAAAAAGATTTTTCCTTGAAGGATGACTATCATATATTACTTTTTGTCATCTATATTATGTATAAAGTAGACCATACCCTCAAAGTATGACTACTCCTTTTCATGAAATTAGAGGCTTCCCGCATTGATCAACCTTCGATTTTATTAGCATCCTAATAAAGCTTCCCACATTATTCAGCTTTGTCTTTCCCCTTTCTTGAGTTGGGGCATAGTTTTAGGGAACACAAAATTTTAAGAAACCTCTTCCCATATATAAGTACATCTCGAATCCCTTTGTCTTGGTAACATTTCGTGTATGATTTTTTCTCATATATCCTCCTCATGAACTTTAGTATGACTAAATTTCATTTGTTATATGTTAAAATTTGTTCTAGTCGCATGTGCCTCTAGTTACCTAGATCCCCTTTTGTTTACCTCTAATGTAGTTGAAGGATTATTTTCCTTGTATGTTCCTTGATATAACGTAGTTTTTTTACACCTATAAGTCTCCACCATTGTGTTGCATTCTCTTCTAATCCTATCACATTTATCTTTCAGACATATTTCTTTATCTATATCACCTATATGCTATCTATCTACCTTACAACACATTTACTCTTTACTTATATCCATCATTATTCACAAACCATTCTCAATTTTTTTCATCGATATTATCCATATACATTCTAATCATCATGATCAAATTCAAACAAAAAACATATAGTCCTAAAATTCATTAATACATCATACATTTGCATCACCATTATATCTATACACATACACATCCAAAATAACCATGTAATCATACATTTATTTTACCTTCATCATCAAATAAAAAAACATGTGTTATAAATAAGTATCATCATCACATCTAATCTAAAAGCCATCATCACGAAATATAATATAAAATTATCATAAAATAAAATAAAATTAATCACATCACATAATGAATACATAATAATCCATGACACACACACACACACACACACACACACACACACACACACACACACACACACACACACACACACACACACACATGTGTGTGTGTGTGTGTGTGTGTGTGTGTGTGTGTGTGTGTGTCAATACATTTCTGCCCTATAATGGGGTTCTCTCAAAGAACAGATGTTATCAAAATATGTAAAGTGTATATGCGAGGATCTCAAGTCCTCTCTTCTAGGGAATTTACAATACCCGATCCCTGTGCATCTCCACCATAGTCATGGCGTTCCTCCACTCATTGTATTTGTGCCACACTCACCATGCTCCTAGATGACCCTACTCATCCCACCATTGTCCTTCGTAGGTTATCCCTATAAACACGGTGTCCTTGGAAGCATCTCGAACAATTTACCCTCATAATATATATCCTCTCGTGGCTAGTTATCTCTACCTCTCCATGGAAATCATGCTCGAGGTGCTACCTTTCCCAACCCAAGTGGAGCTTCCCGAGCACCACTCACCAAATCTATCACCAAAATACTAGAAAAATCTCCAAAAAGGGCCCTGTAGGCTTCCTCTATCACCTATAGTGGTTTCTCTCCGAATAAATTTGTATCACTCATGTATGATCACATCCTCGCTACTATAGATTTGTGTCTCTCTCCACCCTCATCTACTCCAACTCGCACGTAAGCATGCCACCTCCACATACTCTCATGCTCCACCATCTCTATCTCTATGAGCCACCTCTACATCAATCTCCATATCCTCTACATAATCCTCTCATCCCTCCACAACCACCATTGTTGCCCAGGATAGAAACCATCCAGTCACCAAACCTAGCTCGAATCCAACATCATCATCATTTTCACATGGTGCATCCTCCTCCCTCAATACATTTACAATAACATGACTCAATAACTCCTTGTATATCTCCTCCCATATTTAAAAATTGGGTCATGAGGCACCATCCTGGATGACCTCAAACTATCATCACACTCTATCAAAGTGAACAACCTCGATCATTTTTGGATATTTCCCCTGCATCCACCTTTTCCTCCTCATCCCCGACAAATCTATGTCCACACCAAGCCATTTTGGGAAATCCTAATATGACCAACACCTAATCGATCGACATCTAACTCGTAAGTTAATCCACATACCATTATACCCTCCTCTCGCTTTTGTTTCCAAAGGCCTAATTGGCCCTCCATCTCGAAATCCCACCTCTAGCCGAATGTGGTATCCCGTGACCCATGAAATCCCCTGGTGGCCGACTCACGGCTATATACTAATATGCCCAACAATGTAATAAGAGACCCACATCTAAGCTTGACCTCCATCCAAAAGTTTGTACATAGAAAGCTCATGGTAAACCTGAGCTAGCAAGGTAGTCCTAAATGAGAATATTTTCTTATGATTAAAAATGTCTACCACTACATCCGCTAATGCCCATGGAAATCAAGACCTATCGAGAATATGAAAAATCATAACATGACACGACCATCGTCACTATGCAGATTAAACAACTTTTCGGTACCCCAGCCTCATATCTCACCTCATATGAAAAATCCCCCTGAAGAAAATCTTATCTAGGGCATATCAGCTCCAAATAGCCATGTCAACACTTCTAATCTCTCCTCACTGATAATGGGAACTACCTGTTCCCCATGTATTAGCACTCGAGAATCTGCTACACATCCTCCAGGGTGACTCTCATCTCCCCTATCCTAAACCAATATATCCCTATCTACCTTTCCCATCTCTCCACCAAAGCAATCATAAGCCCCGCATCCCATTGGATCCTTTGATAAAACCTAAATCCACCCAACCCTACAAAATCCAAGTGATCCCACTTAGAATATGTGATATCTCCTCTAATCTTCTCATATAGAGTAGGCACCCATTCTCTCAACTATAGGTTATCCCCGACTGCGATAAAAATAGAACATGAAAACATTAGCTCCCACCCAAATCTATTCAAAATGAATTAATTTTCATCTAAAATTCAATCTAACCCTAGCTTATCCAATCCTACCCCAATCAACACCGACCCTAGTTAGTTAGATGCATTTTAGGGTCAATCGACGTGCCTTAGAGCTGGGTCGATATTAACCCACATGGGTCGCCGTCAACTACCCCCGACGTCATCCACTTTTTACAAAAAAATGTGAAATAATAAATAAAACATTTAATTTAATTAAAACTAGTGTGGCTTTTGTTACTCACCATCCTTCACACTCTCTCGGCACTTCTCTCGCAACTCCAACAACTTCCATCTCTCAATTCTCTCTTTAATAACCCCGCTATCTCTTATCAACTTCACACATGAAATGGAGCATTATCAGCTGCCCCTCAGGCTTATATAGCCACCGATTTTAGGTCTCTTTTGAATCCCTTATGTCAACATTGACTCCCCTTTCTAATAATTATTTTGGAATTTCCCCCTTACTTGCCTTCTTTCCTAGGTAATCATCTATTGTTGACCTTTAAGTCCACATTTGTGGCCATAATCATTTTCCCTCTAGGAATTTTGATCCAATATTCAAACTATTCTCGCCTTCTAGCATATATACTTTATAAGTCCACTTTTGTGGCCATTTCTATTCTCCCTTTAGGAATTTTAATATTTTAATACTCCTTAATCCCACCTTTTGTGGCCTTACTCCTCCTTTGGGCATCTTGTTTCACAATCCTATCTAATCAATGCACAAATTCCTCCTTTGAGGCCATATTTATTTTCCCCTTTAGGAATTACATTCATCATATTAAGCCTACTCATGTGGCCATATTCATGCCCTTCTTAGAGGTACCATATTCTCGTTCAAATTCCACCTTTGTGGCCATACTTTCTCCACTTGGGGCATATTTTGTTTCCCTTTTTTCCTTTACAACCATACTTCCCCCTTTGGGTATATTATTTCATCACTCACTTTTCATTTTTCCTTCTTAGCCATTTTTCGTGTCCCATTGGGTACCATGCCTTTCATCCTTGTCCCTTATGGATGCATACCATTTTTCTCGATTCCTCATGTACAAAGGATTTTTCATACCTTTCAAATTTAGTTACGCATACTTTGATGTTTACCCATGATCCATTGGTCATTGTGGCTTGCATCCATACTATAGTGGTCTTTACCCACTCATTGGTCCATAGAATGTTATAGCCCGTCTTTGTTGAGAACACAATTTTTCTCTACCGATGTGATATTAGAGTCACCTCCATAGTTTTTATTAATATTACAATTCCTTTTTTCTTAGGGCATCTTTCCTTGGTTATGATTTCACCCATATTTTCTTCACCCACCTGCCCTTTATCATCTACCTTTTTAAAATGCATTATTAATTTCCCTTGATGTCATTGAGCCCCTTTTTAATGGGGAGATCATCATCTACCTTTTTTCAATCCTCATAATACCTCATCATTTTTGTCACATGGTTTGCTACACCAAACCACTCAACAAAAATGGGAAAAATGTAGACACCTAAATTTGGTATATATACCCTTGATTGCTCACGTGCGCATATTTATTTAATTCATCTCCTTTATTTAATTAAACACCCATCCAATTCCCATTAATTAATTAAGCCAAATTAATTAATTAATATCTTACATGCCCAATTATCCCATCCATATTAATCTTTATTCCTATTAATTAATTAATACCCATTATCTTTCCCCAACCAACCTTCTATTTAGGATGCTTTTATCCTAAATCCATCCCCTTTCTTTTCTAAGCTTTTCTCCCATCTATTTTTATGCCCTAACTACCCACAATTTATCCCAAAAAAATCTAATCCTTCCTACATGCTTTAAAGTATTCATACAACTCTTAAAAAGAAAAAGAAAAAATCTAGACCCATTGGGGAAACTTTCCCCACAATCGGTGGCGACCCACCCATCATCATTGACCCTATAAATCTAGTCTTTTATTCCCAAAAATAATTAGATGCATGCAATTTTTAACCTTCTTGTAGGCCTTCTACACATTTTATGGCCTTCTACACATCCCTTCGGTGTGCTTGCATCACTCACAATCATCCTTCATGATATTTTCCATCATCGTTATCTTACTTTTGGCATATCTATCATATTATTGTATATTCTTTGTTCCTAACCTTTTTCAGGTACAAAGTAGCTTCTACAACATCCAGGGAACACTCAATAGCCTTCTCCTATAGCCCCTTTACCTGTAGGTTTCCATATTCATCCACTTATCCTTATCTTTATATTTCTTTGATATAGTTTCCATTGACCAAGGCCCGATTCATCCAATAATCTATCCAAACTAACCTTTCTTGTCCTTTTCCCTACCTCTGTATCTTTGGTTATTTTCTACAAATCCTCTTACAATACTTACAGGAATTTATCAATTTCCATATTGCACTTAGACCTTTTTGGTCTATATATTTCATCTATAGTTTCGAATATATCCTCTCAAGTCATCATCAACTTTCATGTGCACAGTCTGGGTCATAGTCAATCCAGACTAGGTAACACTTAATTTACAGCGATTTCAGTCATATCATCTTCTAGATACATTTTAATCATTTACTAGATTTAGTACTATTTATTTTTTTGCATGTTATCTATTGATATTGCTTTATTTTACTTTTTCTAAGCAATGGGGGTTGACATCCGTGAAAGGAAGCCAAATTATTCTTAGAGCTGAAATTGTTCAAGAAGCCACCATATAAATCTATCTAATCAATATCATTTATAGTTTGTTCACAGCTCTTCTTCATCTCACAAAGTAAGGATCAATCAATTATTTAGCACCCGTATCACATCACACATCCAAGGTAACATAAACCCTCCAACATTTATTTCTTGCAAGTTTCTTTAGTAGCTAATACATCACCTTCATTAAGAAATAGAAACTTGGTAAACATACATATAAAATAAATTTTCCATTTTTAATTTTTGTGGTAGTAGTTATTTTCTACTAGTTGTACAACATGATATCCCAATATCTTCCTTGAATAGTATACCCTTCTTCAATAGTGAAAAATCTACCACACTAGCAGAGCACATTCACGATGTCTCAAATTTGTTTTTGGTACATGTGATAACATGAGATAATGTTGAGGTACATCTTTTTGCATTGTATCTCAAAGGAAAATATTTGTCGTGGTATAATTTTTTTCCAACTGCTTCAATCTGCACTTTGGAGTAGATTGACACCACCCTCCATCAATAATTTCATGAAAAGGTGCACAATAAATCTCTTCTTGAGAAGTTAACCACCATCAAGTGGACCTCAAATGATCTCATTATGAAATTATTTCACATTCTATAAAACATTGGATTGAATTCCACTCTTTCTAAGACCAACCCCTTAATGTGCATTTCTATACTTTCTTAGATCTCTAAATTCTAATATAGGAGTAAAAATTTAGTCTATGGGTACTTTCCAACTTCCGAATTCTTATGAAATCTCCATCGGTGTGGATAATTGTTTAATCTAAGTGGGTAAGTTATCCTCTAGATTACCTATGCCCATTTCCCTAAATTACTACAAAATACTCAACCCTCCATTTCTCCTATTCCTCAACCATCTACTTCATAACCTACCTCCACATCAAGTTCCTCCATAAAGGAAGAAAAATTGAAAGCCTTACTATTTAGCTAAAAAATTAACAAATGCTATTGTATTTGTTAATAGACAACAATTTCTTAAATGTCATCCTAATCCTCCTTATATTTACTCATAACAAATCTCTCAATATCCAAATAAGATATTTGCACAAAACTACCCACTAAGAAGTCTCGCCAAATCCAAACATGTAGCCACTACTAGCTCCTAGCTTGAGAAAAGATATTGCTCTTGAAAAAATGAACATAGACCTAGTTTTTAGTGGTGTTATTATTGTGATCATCCTAATAACTAGTATGCATGTGAGGTTTGAATGAAATAATTGCGGAATAAGGATATTATGGTACAAAATCCATTCTATCAAAGCAAAATCAAGCCACAAATTCATTATAAAATAATGGAGAAGAGATACAAGAGGCCACTCTAGAGCCCAACTTCATGCTTTTTTGACTTGAGGATTTCTACATGGTTATTTAAGATGAGGGAAATTTGGGTAATACCATAGCTTCATTTGGTGGATAATATAAGGTCAAAAAGAGAAAAATTGATGTAAGGTCTCCTCCTCCTATTCCTCCGAATCCACATTACAGTTCTAAACCATTTGTGGTCTTGGCTAGAAATTCATCTTCACCTAGCCATCCACAGATCACTCAAGTAGCTACACAACAAACAATACCCATGTAATACAAAAACATGAACACTATAGGTCCACGGAACATAAAAATTAAACTAACCAAAGAGCCATCGTAGATGGAGTAGAGAAGGAAAGAGAATTCCACTACCTCATTATAAAAGGCTATGAGTATTCCTCTCAAAAAATTTGAGTAGATGAAAATGAAATGTTTTAATGTAATAATGTGGGAGCTCATATCTATCCAATCTCGATGGATCTGTTATAATAATCCTTGAAGGATATTCCTTATACGAGAACATTTCATGCATAAAGAAGGCTCTGCAGTCACCATCTATTAGCCTAGGGAAGATAAAGTATGTTTAGTTGTCAATTGTCATCCACTATATATGTCTCTAATTATTAGTAAGTACCTTGTGCATAATTACATGATATTTTTGGTGCTATTGCCTCAATGATGTGAATGAAAACTTCAAATATCATGGGAATTGAGTATAGTACAACCTGAAAAGGTTTCTTACAACTTGATGGATTAATAGTGTGAGACTTGGGTATAATTAAGGATTTAGAGTTAAATATTAATGATTTCCCAAGCCTAAAATTAATGTAAGATATCTCAATAATTAGCTGTCCACCCTTTTTCACTCTCTTCCTTTCCAAAGAAATCACAACCAAAGTGGGTGGATATATTTCTTTAGATTAGTCTCATATGATATTAAAACATAGGTATGTGATTAGGTTTACAATAAAATATGCACCCATCTCATCTTATCATGTTGACATTCATGATCCTATTCCTATTAATGAAAAATATATGGTCATAACAACAATATTCAATGATCACAAATCTCTTGAGATAGTACATTCATCAATTTCAATCCTTGATCTCATTTTAGATGAATGTTCTAAAGAAAATTATGATTTTGAACCCTATGAAACCATAATGAAATAAGGTGTGGGTACCTATTGCATCTATGAGGAATAATTCACCACTCCCACATCACTAAAAGAATAGATCAATAATTTTGACACATAGAAAATGTGTTTTGATGGCTCAAGAAGTAAGAAAGGATATGCGGAAGGTGTAGTTATTGTCTCTAAAATAGATGAGAAAATCTTCTTTACACATAGGATGTAATTTTCGTGTTTGAATAATGTGATGGAATATGAAGTATTGTTTCATGATCTGTTTATAGAGGAAAATTGACAAATCAAGATCTTACAAATATTAGGGGATATTTGATTGGTCATCCACCATGTCGAATGAAATTTTTCTCCAATAATAATATTTTAAAAGATTATAGACACTCGAATCTAGTATCTCTTAATTTTTTTAAAGCTTTCAACCTTCAAGAAGTTTTGCAAAAGAAAAATATAGAATTAAATCAAATCACAACTATTGGGTCACAGCTTATCTCCCACAGAAGACCTTGTCTAAGGAAACCATGTTAGAGTTTTTATAAGACCATCCATTCTAGAAAATGATGTCAACTAGAGAGTTTTTGAGAATTATAAATAAATAGTCCAATTCTTTCAGACAAGGTGAGTTCTCTTCGATTTGTATCCTAACTTGTAAAAACATTATTGGTATCAAATCATTCAACTGTGGAAATTTTATTACCTAGACGTTTTATAAATTTTAAATATATATTCAATCCCAATGATGAGAACAAATGGTAGAATAAAAATATGAGCAGGAAATGAAGATTGCAATCTAGTCACCATTACATAAGGTAAGGATCTTCTTCTTGGAAAGGTGTGTGATCAAAAGGAAGAACAAGATTTTATTTCCTTGTGTTAGAGATTTCACGATATATTTTCATGGAGTTATGAATACCTTATAGGTTTTTACCCCAACATTGAGCAAAACACCATTGATCTTGATCTTGTGGCCAACCTAATCAGATTAAAGTAGAGACTAGTGAACCTCAATATTGATCCTCTCATGAGGAAGGAGTTATCTAAACTCATTGATTCAAAAACCATATTCCCCATCAAGTAATCATCTTAGGTGGAAAAATTGGTCCAAAGTGCGGAAGAAAAATGGAGAAATAAGACTTTGTGTGGATTTTAGGGACTTGAATAGGGCCTCTTTGAAATATCATTATCCTCTCCCCTCCATGGAACAAATCCTTCAAATAGTGGTAAGATTTGAAATATTCTCTATGTTTGATGGCTATTCAAGTTTCAATTAGATTAAGATCAGAGAGGAGGATCAATATAAAACCATATTCACAACTAAGTGGGGAACATATGCATATAAGAAGATGCCCGTTGGTGTTTCAAGCTCATGTGCCAAATTTAGAGAGAAATGGATATGACTTTCTATTGGCTTATCAATCAATTTTTCCTTATGTATTTGGATGACATCATAGTTTTCTCAAAATAGGGCCACTACCATATGAAGCATTTAAATAAATTATTTGAGAGATGTACAAAATTTGGGGTGTCTCTTAACCCCAAAAGTGTAGTTTTGTAGTACCAGATGGAAATACTTTAGGTCACATTATTTCTAAATATGGCATTGTAATAGATGATGAAATAATCTATTCTATCCTATCCCTCTCATTGTCACCTCATAAGAAATATCTTCAGTCCTTCCTCGGAAAGATCAATTTTTTTATGAAGTCAATTTGTAACTTTATAGGATTACTCAAGAACACGGCATGCATAAAGAAGGCTCTGCGGTCAACATCTATTAGCCTAGGGAAGATAAAGTATGTTTAGTTGTCAAACGTCATCCACTATATATGTCTCTAATTATTAGTAAGTACCTTGTGCATAATTACATGATATTTTTGGTGCTATTGCCTCAATGATGTGAATGAAAACTTCAAATATCATGGGAATTGAGTATAGTACAACATCAAAAGGTTTCTTACAACTCGATGGATTAATAGTGTGAGACTTGGGTATAATTAAGGATTTAGAGTTAAATATTAATAATTTCCCAAGCCTAAAATTAACATAAGATATCTCAATAATTAATTGTCCACCCTTTTTCACTCTCTTCCTTTCCAAAGAAATCATAACCAAAGTGGGTGGATATATTTCTTTAGATTAGTCTCATATGATATTAAAAATAGGTATGTAATTAGGTTTACAGTAAAATATGCACCCATCTCATCTTATCATGTTGATGTTCATGATCCTATTCCTATTAATGAAAATAATATGGTCATAACAACAATATTCAATGATCAAAAATCTCTTGAGATAGTACATTCATCAATTTCAATCCTTGATCTCATTTTAGATGAATGTTCTAAAGAACATTATGATTTTGAACCCTATGAAACCATAATGAAATAAGGTGTGGGTACCGATTGCATCTATGAGGAATAATTCACTACTCCCACATCACTAAAAGAATAGATCAATAATTTTGACACATAGAAAATGTGTTTTGATGGCTCAAGAAGTAAGAAAGGATATGCGGAAGGTGGAGTTATTGTCTCTAAAACAGATGAGAAACTCTTCTTTGCACATAGGATGTAATTTTCATGTTCGAATAATGTGATGGAATGTGAAGTATTGTTTCATGATTTGTTTATTGTGGAAAATTGACAAATCAAGATCTTATGAATATTCAGGGATATTTAATTATTCATCCACCATGTTAGAAGGAAAATTTTCACTAATAATAATATTTTAAAAGATTATAGACACTGAATCTAGTATCTCTTAATTTTTTTGAAGCTTTCAACCTTCAATAAGTTTTGCAAAAGAAAAATATAGAAGTAAATCAAATCACAACTATTGGGTCACAGTTATATCCCACAGAAGACCTTGTCTAAGGAAACCATGTTAGAGTGTTTATAAGACCATCCATTCTAGAAAATGATGTCAACTAGAGAGTTTTTGAGAATTATAAATAAATAGTCCAATTCTTTCAGGACGAGGTGAGTTATCTTCGATTTGTATCCTAACTTGTAAAAACATTATAGGTATCAAATCATTCAAGTGTGGAAATTTTGTTACCTAGATGTTTGATAAATTTGAAATATATATTCAATCCCAATGATTAGAACAAATGTTAGAATAAAAATATGAGCAGGAAATGAAGATTGCAATCTAGTCACCATTACATAAGGTAAGGATCTTCTTCTTGGAAAGGTGTGTGATCAAAAGGAAGAACAAGATTTTATTTCCTTGTGTTAGAGATTTCAAGATATACTTTGATGGGGTTATGAAGACCTTATAGGTTTTACCAAACATTGAGAAAAACACCATTGATCTTGATCTTGTGGCCAAGATAATCGGATAAAAGTAGAGACTAGTGAACCTCAATATTGATCCTCTCATGAGGAAGCGAGTTATCTAAACCCATTGATTCAAAACCATATTCCCATCAAGTAATCATCTTAGGTGGAAAAATTGGTCCTGGTGTGGAAGAAAAATTGAGAAATAAGGCTTTGTGTGGATTTTAGGGACTTGAATAGGGCCTCTTTGAAAGATCTTTATCCTCTCCCTCCATATAATAAATCCTTAAAATAGTGGAAAGATCTAAAATATTATCTATGTTTTATGTCTATTCAAGTTTCATTTAGATTAATATAAGAGAGGAGGATCAATAAAAATCCATATTCACAACAACATGGGGAAGATATGCATATAAGAAGATACCCGTTGGTGTTTCAAGAACATGTGAAAAATTTTAGAGAGAAATGAATATGAATTTCTACGGGCTTATCAATCAATTTTTCCTTATGTATTTGGATGACATCATAGTTTTCTCAAAATAGGGCCATTACCATATGAAGCATTTAAATAAATTATTTGAGAGATGTACAGAATTTGGGGTATCTCTTAACCCCAAAAGTGTTGTTTTGCAGTACTAGAGGGAAATATTTTAGGTCACATTATTTCTAAATATGGCATTGCAATATACTATGAAGGAATCTATTCTATCCTATCCCTCTCATTGTCACCTCATAAGAAATATCTTCAGTCCTTCCTGGGAAAGATCAATTTTTTTATGAAGTTAATTCCTAACTTTATAGGATTAGTCAAGAACATCACCTTGATGCTTTGAGGAAGGATGCAGATTTCAAATGGATTCCAAAAGGAAAATCAATCTTTACCAAGATCAAACAAGATATTTCTCGAGTTCCAATTCTTTCCAATCCATATTTACAAAGTATTTCATCCTTTACGAAAATGGGGATGATAGTAGTGTTGTTGTAGTCTTGACATAACATAACAATGAATACTTGGAGTATCCTATAGCCTTTTATAGCCAAACAATAAAATATTTTGAGCTCAAGTATAGTCATTTAGACAAACAATAGTCATTTAGACAAACAAGTTTTTTCCATCTTATAAAAATCAAAATTTGAAGCCCATGCTAGCTACCAACCACATAAAATTCATAGTATCACACCCTAGTGTGAAATATTTCAACATGGGGGAAGAAATCAGCGAGAAAAGGGCCATATGGGTGACCAAAAATATGGAGTTAGATTTTACCATAAAAACCACTAAGTTGGTAAGAGTCATAGAAATTTGTGAGTAGCTTTCTTTAGATTCTCAAGATAATCAAGAAGCCTCCTTATTCATGGAAGAAGAATAAAAAAGTAGTGAAGAGTATGCAAAAATTCAAAGGTTTTCAAAACAAAGATTCGTGGAGTTCTAAAAGTCATCGAGATGATGGAAATACACAACCTAGAAAATTCATGGAATATTAAGTTCACACACAATGTAGAAGTTACACAAGACATAAGAGATCAACCTAGATGTAATAGTTGGATCAATGATATTAAAACATTTGTAGAAATTGGTGGATGTCCACTTAGTTTTAGAAAATAAAGGTGAAGGGACTTGAGGTTATAATGAGTTCCTTATGTGTTGATAAATGGAATTATTTTTAGCAGAATCTAAATGGTGTCCTACTAAGATGCATTGAAGGATAAAAATATATAAGGTCTTGATGGAGTTCCATGATGGTGTCTTTGGTGGAAAATTCTCAGATTTGGTGATGAAGATGAAAATTATTAGAGAACAAAATATTTTCCTACACTATTTGCGGATACACATCAAATGGATCAAAAATGTAAAGAATGTTTTTATTCACTGGTAAAAAGAATATGGCATCCATTCCCCTTCATTTTAATCATACAGATGAACAATTTTCTTAGTGGGGGATTTATTTCTTAGGTGTGATCAATCCTCCATCATGTCCCATCTCCTATTTTTGAGGAACTACAACTCTAGGAATTGGAGTTACACTTTAATGCTTCATATGTACTTCTATTTATCTATGAGTATGAGTAGACTAATTTTTGCATGACCAATTTCCTTGTAATGTTTTCGTTTCTAATTACTTGGAGTTATTCTCATTTTCATTAAGAGTGCAACTTCATTAGTATGCAATCATTTAAAATGATCTTTATGCCCTCTTTCAATACATTTTATGCATTCTCATGTAAACCTTTACACCTTATGAGGTATGGTGTAGGATTTTTTCAATATATTGTAAATTA
The DNA here is from genome assembly GCA_018340775.1 of Taxus wallichiana var. yunnanensis. Lineage (NCBI taxonomy): Eukaryota > Viridiplantae > Streptophyta > Pinopsida > Cupressales > Taxaceae > Taxus > Taxus wallichiana. Next base: position 207,901,685 of record CM031244.1, on the reverse strand, counting down.
GTAAGAAATTTCATGGTACATACATTTTCACTTGAAACATTATCGAACATAACATTGTGTATGATTCAATTTATATAAACATGAATAAAGAGTATATGTCTATCCACATCATCATATATTTTTCACTATCATCAAATGTAATCATCGGCCATAGCAGCAGAGTACTATTAATTGTTTTGATAATATTCTGAAGGGAATGATTATATATAATTATAGTAGGTTTTACATTATATGAATGATTGACCTTTTAAGTTCCTTTTTTAGTTTTTTACCATGATTGGGTAGTGGATCATTGAATATATTTAGATTCACATAATTATTTACTCGAGGCCTATAATGTTCTTGGGAGTGATTAATTCAATATAATTATCATAAACAAGATCTTTTATCACATATTTTATCTTGAAAGGTTAATTTGTAGAATTTTGAAACATTGATGGTAGTCAAAGTAGGTATTAGAAATGAAATATTTAGTTTTAGAATAAATTGTATCCAAATCTATAATGAGGGTAAGATAAAAGGTACACACTCAATTTTGTTAAGTATAACATGTTTTGGTGATGATATTCTTTCAAATTATTGTCTAGGAGGATCGTAATTAAATATTAATTATTTGTTGAGATATATATTTGAATATTACTTTTTCTTCATTCTTTCCTTCACTAGATCTTCCCTTCTAGTGGATATTCTTTGAAACTCGTTATTGATGTAATTACATCATTAAGATCATACTTCAACTTATTCAATGTCAACAACCTAAGTGATATTTTTTGAAGTATGTGAAATATCTCATTAAAAAATAATAACTTATTAAACATAATAAATCATTATGAAGTGTTTATTTGGATATGTGTATATAAATCTTAAATTCCATTATCATCGTTAAATTTATCTTATTAATAAGCATAATTTTTATCTATACTAATAGTCATTGATTAGATCATTATATCCTTGATGGAGCTTTAATATTTATGCATACAAAATTGAACATTGATATTGATTGAAAAATATGCCTGATATTTATCTCAGTAGACACAAAATCATGCACTTGGGTACATTTCTAGGTCCTAAAATCATACTAGTACTTATATGATTCCTAAGCAAGGAAACTAGTAATTCAAAACTATCTTTGGCCTCTTTTTTGTGTCTCTTATTTTCTATTTAGTATTACACACCCTATATCCCAATAAGAAATGAACTTGTTTATCTTTCATGGCTTTAGAAACCAGCACACAACTAGGATAACAACGCCTAGGCTGTAACACTCCACATAATTTCAAACTAATCAACATTCTTATTTTGGTATAGATAAATTTATTATTGATGTGGATGATATTTTATTCTACCATATGGTTTAATGTCTATGTTGTTATGCTAATTGGGATATTAATGATGGCGGTGGGGCATGGGTAATTAAATATTATAGCTAACATGGGGACCCGAGTTAAAAGGAGTCAAGTATCCCTAAATCTTTGACCAATTGAATTTTTCATGCCATATGTTCATACAATAATGTGAGAATATTTAATTAGTATATGGAAATATAAACAAGGAAGCAACATACTATAAGTGTTATAGGTGACCACATAACAAATAAAATTTATATGTTAACGTAAATGTTGATTTAAGTAGTCATGGGCACTACATGGTTTCTTGTTACAATTACCACAGACTATTTGGAGACTATCTCCTAAGAAATGATAAAGTCATGAGTTGATTTAAGAGTATACCATTGTGGTTAAGTGGTACTAAATTGAATTTTTATGCATGTGGATGGGTCATAGACCTTGTGCTCAAACCGGAAAATAATAAATTACAAAAATAACTGATTCAACTCCGGATAACAAATTCAAGTGAAGTTATGAGAGGAAAATTTTCGATTGACGAGTGTGTCATCATGATCACTGAGCATGCAATGCATGTCTTGAAATAAATTTGGCCAAAGTGGTGTAATCTTGAAAAACTAAAATTAACTAAACTAAGACAAGTATAATGATAGTTAACCAAATCTAGGAGGACATAAACATTGTAAATGAATGCACTAAAACAATATAAATTAATTAAATAATTAAACTAATCGAAATGAAACCCTAATGTGCAAGAGTAAATTAAGGAAGGAACTCAACAAATTTTAGATGATTGTCTTAGGTCCGACTAGAAATTATAGAAGCGGGAATGACTATAAAAAGGTCCTGAAAAGGGTGGATCTAGAAGATCTAAATAGACTTGAGCACCCCAAGGTACCTTGGTATGTACAAATAGATGCCCCGGTATCTGAAATATCTTAGCACTTGATTCTTTTAGGGTCATAAGATGACTTGTGACCTTCGCTTTCTATAGCACTATATTTTTAAACTACGCCGAATGCATCAAACAATGGAAAATGAAATGAAGACTTGTAAAAGGAAAGGGAAGTATCAAAACCATAAAAAGTAAAGATGATGAATGAATTGGTCAGTCGACCTCATCTACCACAACAAGGTGGGCTTACTAAACTGAGTGTTACACTACATTTTAGACCCAAATGTAGTTTTGGTGTGTGTTACACTATATTTCCCTAGGTTCTCTTGTGTAAGTCATATAATGTAAAGTAGAGAGAAACAACTAAATGTAGAAAATGTAATAACATGTGTGTATGGAATAGAATAAAATCCCTACCCTTATGAAGTGTGTGTTGATGTAGATCTTCTAATCTTGATGCATATAACTATGTGGATGCAAGTGATGCAATGAATGCAACTTTGGATGAAGTGATAGAAGTAAGTGATGTTAGAACCCTCATTATAGTCTCATAACTTTATATTTATAGGTTTTTCTTATCTAATTTCATAATTAATGCCAACATGGTTGACTACAAAAAAAAAACAATGAAAATCACCTAAAAAGTGGAAGGAAAGTAGGAAAAGGACCTGGGGCGCTTTGTGTGGGACCCGAGCACCCTGGGCACCTCAAGTATAGACATGAGCACCTCGGTTTAGGTTAAAATGATGGGAAGGTGCCAAAATATATTGGGCATGTATATAAAAATGTGTGGGAATGATGAAATTAAAGGTAAAATCAAATGGTAAAAACAATGGGATTAATTAGTAATTTCTTCACTCAAAAATGTTCTAAATAGTAGTATGAGTCTAGGATAAATAATGCCTAAACTGCATGATTTTGTGACTACATTTTTCCCCCACTTTATATTGGTGAGTTGAAAGCTCAGTAATATAAAGTAGATAAAATTACGTACTGATATCCACGGAGAGTGTAGTAGAAATGCGTTGAAGGACTAGACTCATGTGTGGAATGAAAAAATGAAGATAGAGGAGTGTGGGATTTTAGATGCAAAATGTACAAATAAAAAAGTGATGAGATTCAACCTAGGGTAGAACAGATATGTATGTACTACTAATAATAGTGTGTAGTGTACTGCAGGGTTAGTAAAGCATGTTTTGTCACATAATGTTATTGTCAATGCTTTTGTTCTTGTTTTCATTTTGTTTCCCCCAATTTGACCGCTTATTTCTCATACAACCGGACTGCAAGGAGAAAATGATCAAGTAGTCAAATATGTATCTATGTAAAAACACTCGTAAAATACGCATATCCATAGAAATGTGTAAAATATGCTAAATGAAAATGTAAATGGAACATGTGCACTGCTCCATATCGAGAGAAAGGGTGTACAAGGATATCATAATCTTGTTGTGAAGATTTTGGATGATCTCACGCCATCTTGGATGAAAAAGTGTAGAGAGAAAATTCTCTATGTATTCTAAGCTCTATCCACTTCGCTAAAATGTATGAAGAAATCTCTTTAGCATCCTAGTTTTTTTGGCGATCCAACACCACTAGCCAAAGTAGTGTAGAGAGAAACACCCATTATAAACTCTAAGCCCTGTTACTACTTCCCAGAAATTCTAAGGACACCGTGTCTTGTAAAATCCATTGAGTATGGGGTTTATAGACTGGTATGAGCCCACTCATTATATGTAAACCCACAATTCCAAGGGAAGAAAGTGCATTGTACTGAACTAGTGTATATGCATTGTGTTAGTATGTAAACCCCTAAAAGATGCCTCCCTCTTTGGGGTTACATGTAACATCACTGATAGGAGAATGTAGCACCAAAGTAGAAACAACCGCACTCTGAAATGTGTACCCAGAAATTGCTTGGTGGAAACCAAGGCATGTACAAATAATAAGGCTAGCCAAAGACAAGTGTAAAGTAAACAATACAAGAATATATAAAAATGTGTAAGATACACAAACAATGTAGTAAATGTAGACACTCCAGAAATCAAGTAAGCCACACAAAGTGGGTTACAAACATGGGACATAAATCACGATGTCGCAAGACACTCAAGGCCTTCATGACCAAAAATAATAAATAAGTGTGCACAAAAACATAGGAAAAGACCTCATACAATGGAAAACAACAACAAAAAGGACAAATAAGCAAACAAGTAGTCATGGAAACATGTAATCCTACAAAACAAGTGCTACACATGGAACACTTGTTAGCATGTTAGAGTAATAACCAATAGGGAAAATCATGTATGATCAAGTAATGTAAGATGCTATGTACAAAATGAAATAATAACACCTAGATGATATGAATGTGGATGCCCCCAACAACCAATATAGGAAGGGTAGAAGGTGAGCATCCATGCCACATGTAGGAGTCATGTATGTATGAACACACTAAACAAAGGGATCAAAATGTATTTTTGGATGATAGAGACAATGAAATATAAGTAAAAATCTAACATGTGTAGTAAAGTGATCATGCAAAAAACTAGCAAACAAGAGTAAATTCCCCCAAGATAATGCAATATGTTATGGATGGATGGAATGGAATGCAAGATGGAATGAGAGGTTCCACATGCCCCGATTTGGATGTAAGTGTATGCAATGAGGTTAATTTTGTTTTCCCCCTTAGTAGTCAATAATGAACCATAAACAAGAGTGTGTCATTAGGAAACAACTGAGTAGTATTTTTGTGTCTAGCGCTATTTGTGATGAAGGCGTATGTATAGTGATGAAATGTAACATGGATAAAGAATGTACATGAACCCTATAGCTGAAATGCTATGCCCTTAATCATATATCTTATATTAGATGTTTATAGTTGACTTGTGGCTATCATAACTTCTTATCATTATGTATCTCTTTCTTATATGTTATATTGTCATTAGTGGGTCGGCCTTGGAGTTGGCCATAGCGTAGGAATAATATATATAGAGGTTAGTAGGTAGTAGTTTATCATCATTGGAGCATTTGAGTATTATTGTATGGTTTGGAGGTTTCCCCCTCGAAGTGGCGAAGCTATTCTAATTACATATTGAGATCATTATTCTGGAATATTGTGTTATTTGGTGTTATATTTCGCTCATGATCTAAATTATACAAGTAATTTCATTACAAGTGGTATCGAGCTTGAACTCGGCCAACACCGCATTAAACCCTAATTTTGAAGGTTCGTCCATATCTCAACACCGGTAGTGAATTTTTATGTAAATTTTTTTGTGTTGTAGAGAAATCAGTCAAGTAAGCTTCCTAAAAACTTTAATAATTTTTTACTATTTTTGCAAAAGTTATAGTGGTTTTATGTTTTTTCATAATTCGGCTACATAGGGTGCAATTTGTGGAATTTTTCAAAGCTATTTACATTTCTAGAAATAAGATTAAAAATTAATTTGAGTTCGTTCTTTGAGTTTTATAAAATTTGGTTGAATTCCTATTGAAATCTGAAACCCTAAAATTTGACCTTGATCATTAAATCTTACCATTTTGGAGCATCATGGCTAGGACTTGACAAGAGACAAAAAGAATCTCATCACTCCGGGTAAAACCCCTGATAAGGATGAGATAATAGTTGAGGAGTTAGAGTCATAAGGGGTATCTACAGAGTCCTCAGGGTTAGGGTTTACTTCAACTTACCATAAGGTCAGTTATCTTGAATTAGAGTTGCGAAACCTCGAAGGTAGAGTGGCCAACAAAGAATATGTATAAAGGATTGGACAACAATTGGAGGATTTCATTCAAAAATTTAGCTACAATATCATGGGTCATTATATCATTCCTAATGAGCCACAACTCAATCATACTGATATTAACCATGGTGGATCTTTAGGTCAAAGTAATAAAAAAACTAGCTAGGGTGGATCTGCAAACATGACCAATCCAAATACAAACACTCTACAAGCCCGTAACATGCTTCCAAAAGTGGAAATGTGTAAGTTTGATGGAAAGGATCCACTCAATTGGATTAACCAAATGGAGAATTTCTTTGATCTTCATCAGATTCCATTGGGACAAAAGGTTACCATGGCATCGTTGTATCTTGAACCTGACCAATTCATTTGGTATCAATGGTTATGTGCTCAATGGAAAAAGAGTGGCCTCAATGTTACATGGACAGTATTCACTGAATATTTACAATTGCACTATAGTTCTAGTGTGTTAGAGAATTATTTCAGCCAATTAACAAAGCTCAAACAAATAGGAATAGTCAAAGATTACATCCATCAATTCCAAAACCTTTCCTTACGGGTGGAAAATATTCCTAAAGATAATTTTAATGAATTATTTCTTGGGGGTCTTAAAGAAAAATTGAGACCGAGGTGCGTATGTTTAAGTCTCATAAGGTTTTGACTCTATGATCATGGCACGTAGGGCGGAGGAAAAATTTCTTTCAAGTCAAAAACAAAGCGTCAAGTCTGCTATCAGAGATCGTAACGCCCTTCCACCATCATTCCCTTGGCAGTGAGACTAACAATGTAACACCTTGATTTTTGTAAGTTATCATGGTGATTACTTTTCATAATGTTGTAATCTTGCTGAAATGAAAAAAACATGTTAAGATATATTTTGATCTTAAAGGAATGTGTTGCTAATCAGGACCCTTGTATGCTGTAATTTGTTTACTTGGGACAGCAGTTATTATTACTTGTATGTTTGTTGATGTGACAATAGATTTGTCATATGCTTGATGAACTCTATTCGCTGATTGACAAAGACACCTTGAATTAATTCCATTAATCCAAGGTATCTGTGGCCTTCTTGTAATCACTTTGTCGATTTACTTTTAAACCAGATGAAGGTTGATATAAATGTACAAAGACTGATTTCAGGTATGAATATCCGGCATGTAGATGCCAATGGAAAAGGTTTGATTCTTGAACCATACACATTGTTGCAACACTAGACAGCGTAAGATGATAAGGGGGTTTAGATGCAAGTGGCACAGTTATGTGGAAATAGGGATGAAACGTCCCGCATAGTGTTGAAAATGAATGTCAGTCGGAAGGACTTGATTAGAAACTAACTAATTAAATAATGGGGGATTAGACCCTAACCTACCCCTAAGTTCTACCTTATACCCTAACTACTATCCTATATGGATTTTTAAATTTTAAAAGGAGAAAATATATCTAAATCCTATTAACCTATGAACTAGGTGAATGACCTAGATATGGACACTATTAAAAATCCTAAACTAATCCTAACCTAAGGAAGGGGACTTGAGACCCATGTGGATGGAAGGGATAAGGAAGGATGGTAGGAAATTTAATAGGGCAATGAATGAGGTCCTGGCTTGGACAGCGCCAAGTTTGGCAGGAACAAGGAAAAGTTAGAGGCATCCGGTTAGCCATGAGACTAAACTTTGATTTCATGCAAAATTTGAAATTTGGAACTCGCCAACCCGAGTCGGTGGTGGCGTGAGGAAAAAGGAAAAAGGTAGTTCCTTCAATGCATTAATTGTCTTGGTCTTCATGACCAGCCCGCCTTGGAAAGAGGATAGAGGAAATTTTGTTGGTCATTGTGTTCTTTAGGGTTTTTGAAGTTGCTCTACATTTGGTTTCTTCACGGTTCTGTCGAACCAGCTGTGTTTGATTATTATCTCTATTTCTTTGGAAAAACTAAGGCTATTTTTGAGCCTGTAGAGGTAGGTGACTATTTGGGAAGCTTTACTACTGTCGCCGTGGAAGGAAACAACTCCAGTAGGTGCGGTTTTCTTCGAGCTTCAAGAAAAATTTCAGGCATGTTAAGCCCTTCTCCTTAAACTGTTTGCTTTTGTTTTATTGTCTCATTAAAACAGCCCTGCTCTTCTGATGGGGGTTTTGTTTATTCAATTTTGCTGTAATGTTGAAGAGATTTTGGGCTAAGTCGTTTTCTTTACTGTATGCGACTTGGGTATTTCTTGTAAAATGGGTAAATGAAATGGATTTGTTCTTGCTGTATGAGTCTGCATTGATAGTATTATGTATTGTTTCTATTACCCATATGGATTCGAGTTGGTGAATGTACCAATGATGTGAGTGTTGTTTTCTGAGCTCTGTGCATTCTTGTAAAAATGAAAGGATAAAAGGGTTCGATATGACCTCTGGTTTGAGCTGTCATTATAAAACAAACACAACTTGGGTGTTCTTGTTACATTTTGAAGAAAATGATTGTTTCTTTATTGAAATTATTAAGGAAACGAGTTCTTCTTCTTTCTGCTGTTTTAAATTCTGAAGGAAATGGTAATTGGGTTTCATTGAGCATTATGGGTTTGGTTTGATGGAAGTGATAGTGATATTTAGATTGTTTTCTGAGTGCTGTGTTTTTTTGTACAAACGGAAGGATGAAATGATTCGTGTGATCTCTGATTTTGCGCTGTCATTCTAAAAAGAACTCAACTTGAGTAATTATTGTTGTGTTTGAAGAAAATGGGTGTTTCCTTCTTGAAATAATTAAAGGAATGAATTTTTCTCTCCCTACTATTCGAATTCTAGAAATAGTAACAATAGAGCTTCACTGTACATTACGGGTTGGACTTGCTGTAGGTAACAGCAAAGTGCAAATTGTTGTTTATGAATTGTGTGCGTTAATGGGTATAGAAAGTCATGTGAATATTTGACAAAGCGTTGTAAAATTGTTCGATTGGTTATAATACAATGCAAGAACTATGAGTTCTTCCAAGATCTGATAAGAGCATAGTATGCATCCTTACATTGTTTGCTCTATGATGGATACGATGTTTTACCTACATGTTTTGGTATTCATATGTGCCTGATTGAAAGGAAGTTTTGATATGGATTTATTCCTTGCTGTTGCCAAGAGAATTCTAAATGGATTTATTCCTTTCTTTTGGAAGGTGAATTCTGAATGGATTTATTCCTTGCTGTTGAAAAGTGAATTCTCTTATTATTAGGATGAAAATGTGACTTGTTGTGGTTGTTGTACACTCTATATGTTGTAAAGATGTAAATGTCTGTTGAATGAATTATTTAAAAAGGGAATTATATTATGCGGAATGAATCATAATGTTGGATCATGCCTGTGTTAAATAAGCGGATATTTGGTTGTCTCAATGAGAAGAGGTAATATGATCCATCTTCCTTGTATTCGGTTATTGATTTCTTAAGTTTCACTCTGAACTGTTATCATTGATTGGTGTCTCGTTTGGATTAAATTTTTGGTACAGTCATGAGGAAAGGAAAAGGAGTGTGGATGGATAACTTGGAATAATGATCATTTCTTCTCTCATACAGTTGGAAATCTGTAATCGTTAAGGAACGAATTTTGTATTTCTTTGGTTTAAGCATCTACATTTTATTGTTGTTTGCTTTTCTCATCAGTATTTGATTGCTTGAAATCAAATGAGTTGCATGAACTGAAAGGAAAGTAATTTGGTTTATATTTTAGTCAAATTTTATCCTTTGAAATTATAACTAATGAAAGGGAAAGAAATTGATAGCATTTATGTTATTATAGTAGTATACATACTTGTGTTCCTAGTTCTTACTGATGTTGTAATCTGGAACTGTTGAAGGAAATTACTTCTTGTAATGATTATTTAGGAAAGAGGACGGTAATCCTTTGGTGATTAGGATGGTAATTAGATGATTGGTTGTTATGTTGTTCATTCTTTTTATACTTAATTCTTGAATGATGTTCATATTAACGTTTCATAAAAGCGAGGTTCTTTTATTCGAGACAGATTAATTAAAAGCACCTCATTTTAATGACAAGTGCTTAATATGCTGATTCAATGAACCCGACCTGCAAGTAATTTTGCAGATGGAACTTGAGTATAAACGAAGACATGGTTGTTTTCTGTTACTTCTTTTGATTGAATGAAGATGGATTGTAATTGATAGCTATTACTCCTCTACGAGGAATTGAGAAAAGAAGAAATTACATTCTTCTATCTTATGTGTTGTAATGTTGTTTAATATAAACAAAGTCCAGTCATTTGACTGGCACATGTATAAATTATAAAACGGATGGATGAATAGAAATACAAGTGTGATATTTTAATAATGTATGTATCAGTTTGATATTGTTGAATAAGTAGGGAATATAACATTATTCCTTGATTTGAAATTATTCAAATGTTCATGGATGGATTTAAAAGCAAATGACATCTATTCTTACCTAAATGTAACTTTTACGATGAAATGTGTAATTGGTTCATACTTGGGTTAAGATGAATTTTTAATTGACATTAAAAAGGATTAAGGAAGAACATGATCTCTTAATTGAAAGGTATTCGGGATTAGCACGAAAGCTAAGGAATATCAAATAATTTAGGAGCAGCCGAACCTCGTATTTCGACTCCGTTAATAGCCTCGAATGTTAAATTCGAGAAAATAAGGATATGGGAAAAACATATCCATGGTTAATGAGACCTTAACTATGTAAGGTTAAGGAGAATAAATGAGACCTCGTTTAAATGACGTCTAATAAAATGGAATTCTGAATTTGTTTATAGTTGTGGAAAAACTTGGTGAAGTTTAATAGGTTAAACTAATTAAGTTTATCGGTAATGGGCTGCTTAGTCCAAGGATTAAGAAAAGAACCAAGTAGAGAAAATGCAACCCTTCGGTACAAAGGAGGAGATGCATAGTAAGCTAGAAGATGGATTAAGTCTCTCTTAGCTACATACAACTATAACAAGAATGAGGATAAAGGATCAGCATGGCTGCTAAAAGTTGATCTTAAATATTAAGATCATAACCAAATCACACTTGAGCTGGATGTGTACTCTCGATGGGAGGATTCCATAGGACATTGACATACGCCAGCTACAACATGGTGTCTTCATGAAGGCGGGGCCTTCATGACGACACAATGTTATAGCTGACATATTACAATGCCCTCCCGAATTAAATCATCAAGATTACATAAGTTGGATACTAAGTTCTTGGCTGGGGATAGAAATGTGATCATGTATATGGAGTGTCTCTAGAGGACTAAAGGTAACTAGACACATGGAGTCATCTAGGGATGACACCGTATGTCTGTGTATCTTTAGTTACCATGAGTAACTTCCTATACTTGTTCATATTGCTAGTTGGGGTTAGAGTTTGACCTTAATGGAAAGGACTGGTAGAGACCAGGAAACACCATTCTAGATAATGCATTTGGTGAGTGGTGAAGGACGTATTCCATTGGTGTGTATCACATCCAGAATATGATCATGCAAAGCATGTGAAAATCTTTGGCCAAAGTATCGCAAGTGCTGGTTGCGTTGTCCTAATCACCTAGTTTAAGATGCAGGATGTCAGATGAATATCAGTAACAGATATTCAGATAGGCTTCTTAAATGGATCACTTCGATAACCGGAAACGGTAAGAGAACCTTGTATATACATTATACTATGCATGAATTAACATGAAGGATCGGTAAGTCACTGAGTCATGAAATGAGAGATTGCTGAAATTCCGAGCCATAAAATGGGAGATCGGTAGTTCTTCGAGTCATTTACAGCAGCATATGGAATCTGTTATATGATTGAATGGCACTAAATGTGTGTTCCATATTGCAAATATGTGAACAAAGAACATTAGTTTTAAAAGGAAATTGTGTGATCCAAACTGCATTTTTTGGACAGAGAACAATTATTAAAACTTGAACGTGTGTTTGAATTATATAATTCATAACAGGGAACGTTGTATAATAAAAATAAAAATTTCCCTTGTTCTAGTATCTTAAAATGGGGATGTTACATCTTGGTATCAGAGCTGAAGGTTGCAGCTCTTAGACCTAATGAGTCCACAATATTAATAAGGTTTACATTTTCTTATTGAATAGAAAATGGTCAGAACAAGAGGGAATGCTGCGAACAACCCATTACCGGGTGGAGAAAGCATTATTGCTCAAAAGCTGGATGAAATCCTTGCTGCCCTACTAGATACGAGAGATCGTTTGACTGTTCTGGAACAACAGTCAATGGGCAATGAAGAGGAGGAAGAAGAAGCTGATATAAATGATCAGCCACCTCCTGTGGACAACACCAATGGAGGGAATCCGGGTGTTGATAATAGTAATGTGAATGCTCCTAATCATCCTGAAAATAAAAGGGTAAGATTAGCAGCTGAACTTACAAATGACATAACGACAATAAGTCCTCCAAATTTTGATGGAACAACCCTTGGGGACGGAGATCTGAGAATTGGCTCAGTGAAATGGAGAAATACTTTGTAATAAGAAACTTCTCCGAGGAGACCAAAGTGATATGGGGAGCATATCAGCTTTCTCATGAAGCATCATCATGGTGGGACAACCGTAAGGTTGAACTGAATATTGTTGAATCAGACATAACTTGGGATCAATTTAAGGGTTACTTTAGGCAACGATGGCTGCCTCAACTCTATTTTGATAGGAAAATGACCGAATTTTCAGAACTAGTCGCAAGGAAGGCCGTGACGATGATAGAATCTTTGGGAAGGGTTTACTAAACTCCTTAAGTATGTGCCGCAGTACCAAGCTGACGAGAAGTTCAGAATATGGAAGTTCATAATGGGACTGAATCCCATCATTGGTGGTGAAGTGGATGTCCACGGCCCAACCACCATGGAAGGAGTTGTCGAAAAGGCAATAAGACAGGAACAGAAATTGAGAGCAATTTCGCTCATAGGAAGAGATAAGGAAGAAGAAGATTCTTAATTCTTCTTCATCTCTCGCACCCAAAAGGGGGCCTTGGAAAAGGTTTGGTGTGAAAAACAAAATTGTTGTAGATAACAACAAGAAATCTGTAATGAACAAACCTGTAAATAGTGTGTGGAACAGCTTCGCAAAAGTTAGTGGCAATGGACAAAAGTCCTATGGAAGCCAAACTAATAACTTCAAAGCAGTAACAAATTTGAGCCTAGAAAAGGGCCGGTTGGAGGATGCTTTAAGCGTGGAAAGGACCACTACGCGAGTCACTTTCCTCCTCGAAGAAGGATGATCGTGATCAACATGACATAGGATACACGCGTTGCAGTTGGCTAACATACAATTTGAAAAGCAAGTTACGCCTTATTGAAGTTCGGGTAAGTTATTCGGTACCCCTGTAGTCATAATTTTTGATACGAGCTCTTGAATGCTTTATTTCTACTAAACGTTTAATGAAATTAAAAAGAAAGGCTGAACGAATGGATAAAACATGGACAATGAATTATGGGAATAATGCTGTCCATACAAATCGAAAATGTGCCTTTTTGGGCAATTCTTGACTTGCCCGCAGTTTCTCCACCAAAGTTGACTGTATGTCACTCCTTTAGGATCATATGATATCATTATTGGAGTTAAGCTGGTTGGTAGAACATAAGGCAAAGGTTGATTGTTATGAAAAACAAATTTGTTATTTTGATGACTGCAGAAGCGTGCGAGTCATTCAAGGTGTAAAACGTGAAGTTGTAGTTAGGAAACCTGATATCTATGCAACTAAAAAGGGATAAAAATAGAGGCTGCACCTTGTATGTAGTAAAAATGACAGAAAATGCTGAGGAAGATAATGATTTCATGGAAAGATATCCATTGTTAAGGGATTTCAGTGATGTGTTTCCGGAGGAATTGCCAGGTCTTCCACCCAAACAAGAGTTTGACTTTGCAATAGAAATCAAGCCATGAACTGAACCCATATCTAAGGCACCATATAGAATGACCACCCTTGAGTTGGTAGAGCTAAAGGCTCAATTACATGAACTTTTGACTAAGGGGCTGATAAGACCGAGCGTCTCACCATGGGGAGTGCCGGTAATTTTTGTAAAGAAAAAGGATGGCACATTGAGGCTGTGCATTGATTACAGAATGTTGAACAAGGCAACTATTAAGAATTGATACCCACTTCCTAGGATTGATGATCTGTTCAACCAGATGCGAGGAGCATCAGTCTATTCAAAAATAGATCTTCGATCTGGGTATCATCAGCTAAGAATAAAGGAAGAAGATATTCATAAAACAACTTTTAGAACAAGGTACGGGCATTATGAATTCACGGTGTTACCTTTTGGGTTGACCAATGCACCTGCCGCCTTCATGAATCGATGAACAATATTTTTCAAGAATACCTAGACAAGTTTGTGTTTGTATTCTTAGACGACATTCTTATATACCCTAAAAATGTCGAAGAGCACCAAAAACATTTAAGGATAGTCTTTGGAAGTTTTAAGAAAGAGGAATTTGTATGGTAAACTATCTAAATGTTCCTTTTTTGATGCAAAGGTGCACTATTTGGGACACGTTATAAGCAAGAATGGAATAGTTGTAGACCCTTCAAAGATTACAGCTATAACCGAGTGGCTGCACCTAAGAACGTGCACGGTGAGAAGCTTCATGGGCTTGGCAGGATATTATAGAAAGTTCGTTAAGGACTTTTCAAAAATTGCTGCCCCAATTACTTCACCGCAAAAGAAGGATAAGAAATTGCCGGATGACAGACAAATGTGAATCTGCTTTAAAAATTTAAAGGAACAGATTAACTACAAAGAGCACCTATTTTAACTGTACTAGACCCAAATGGAAATTTTATGGTTGTAATGGATGCATCAAGAGAAGGCCTTGAGGTATTCTATTACAAAATAACCATGTCATAACTTATGAAAGCCAAAAGCTTAAGTTTCTTGTTATCCAAAATGTGCCCCAGCTCATTTTTTGTGGCTAACTCCTTGTGTTCTTGCCTCTCTTGTGCCTCAGTCCACATTTTTTGATTTTAAGGCACTCAAGGCTTTCTGGAAATGGCACCATCAGATAGAGCTCTCTCTCAGCTTTCCAGAAAGGTAAAGTTTGCCTCCTAACTCCTTATATTTTTCAAGTTATGGCTCGGCGGAGTTTTTGTGGAAAATTTTCCCATTTGAGGCCCACAGCCAATAGGAAGCTGCCACGTGGCATCCGACCAGCGGAGCATGGGGAATTTTTGAAAAATTTTCCAAAGACAAAAAAGAGGTAAAATTTGAAATTTTTTCCCGCCGATCCGTTTTTGGGCCGTTTTTGCCCTAAATCTTCAAATGATCATATCTTTTGATCCAGAGCTCAGATTTTCACGTTCTTTATATCATTGGAAAGCTGTTAAAATTCTCTACATGATTCCATGGTAAATTTTTAATTTTGGTTCAGTTTAGAGAGAGAAAATTCAAAAATGGTTCTGGTACGTGTCCATGGCTAGAAATGACATTTCAACAACCAAATTTAATACAGAATGGGTCGCATTCTTCTCCAATATGGTCAAAAATGACAGGGTATGGGTTTGTAAGGTCCTCCATGCTGTTTTAATGCATTTTCCATCAATGAGGAATGGGTTCCCATGTTTTTTATGTTTTCTCTCTCCTGGGCTTGACCCATGCACTGTAAAAGCCAGATTTGGCTCATTTCTTCATGGTTGAACACTTTTTGGCATTGCAAACTTCTTCTTTCACCTCCAAAGCAAGTGATAGTTGTAAGAATCAGACCTTTTTCATAGTTTGTAACAGGTTTATACCTCTTTGATGGTGGAATGCAAGAGATTTTTACATGGAATTGACAGTGCAAACTCTGTGAATGCTTTTCACCCTCTTGTATTGTTTTACTTCATTTTAAGACCTCTAATTACATCTATCAGCTTGTGTATGTTTTCCTTGTTGCATTTCATGAATTTGTGTCTATTTACATGGCAAAAAATGTTTCACCACTCCTTTTGGTGCATCACCATCTTTAGTTTAGTTTCATTTTTACATTTTTATCCCTGTCTCCTTGCAATCTAGGGTAGAATTAGGATTAGAACCTCTATAGTTGTGCAAAATATAGATCTAAATCAGAGGAGTTTGAGGAACCAGCCTCTATTCTAGAGATTCCTCTCTCATTTTCACAAGTCCCACACTTGGAGAGAGGTTTCCATGTTGTGCAATCACACTGGATGCTCTAAACATCATTTAGAACCTTGATTTACATCCAGGGGTGCTGCTGATTTGCAACAACAGTTTTGGCACGCCGGTGGGACCTTAGAGGTCTCATTTTTATTGTAGCAAAGTTGATGTGCATCTGCTGTAATTTTCTTGCTTGAAAAGAGCTATAATTTGCATATCTGGCGACTCCAAAGGGGAAGAATCAACTGGTTTCAGCAGTGCAGGCCTGAAAACTCATGAGAAGAATCACTACAAGGTCAAGAGCTGGAGAAGAAGAGGTGTTGTTTGAATATCTGCAGTTATCTCCAAGAGTAAGGAAAAGTGGAAGAAGGATTCAAAGGTCTCCATCTCCACCAAACAGAACTCTCTCAACTCCTCCACCTGGTAGGCCTTTCATTCAGTCAACAAGGGTTTTAAGACCAATTAGAATGGCGCAAAACAACCCCTATGTCAACTTCACAGCAGCCCACTTGCCCTCAATGCACAACATCCAATTCCTATTGCAGCCTTGAAGAACATTCCATACTTCACTGGAGAAAATCAGACTACTCCAGGTGATCATGTTAAGGATATTGCTAACCTTTGTGCAATTCATGAAATCAATGAGATGCAAGTGGCTGTCAAGTTGTTGGCATCTTCATTCAAGGGGAAAGCATTGCAATGGTTTAGAAGCCTTGGAGCTGGTTCTATCACAAATTGGAATCAACTGTGTATAGCACTTCATGAGCAATTTGGAGAGAAGGGAGACAACTTGTCTCTTTTGGAGCAGCTGACAACCATCAAGAGAGCTCCCAATGAGCAGCTAACCGATTTCAACTTCAAATTTCAAAAGACTTGGGAGAGAATTCCAGTGGTAGTTAGGCCAACAAAGTAGAAGGTGCTTTTCTCTATTATCTCAAAGCTCTAAATTCTAATATTTCTATGTTGATTCAGTCCATGGGAGGCATAACTATCCCTATGGCTTATAGCATTGCCATTAGGGCTGAAAATTGTTTGATCCAAGTGGCAACCTAACCCCTAGACCTCCCATGCCATTGTTTCCAAGTTTAGAGATTCCAAATACCAATCAAGCACCTAATTTGGCTCCTTCTCCCACTCCTAGAAATCGAGTTCAAATGAAGCTTCTACTTCATCTCCAAGTTCCCCAAATGAGCTTCAAGAAGTCATGAAGCAATTGCAAAACCTAGGCAATGAGCTGGTTACTCTTAAAAGGCAACAAGCCCAAGGTTTTAGACCTTCTTACCAGCCCCAAGCTCAACCTAACAGGCAGCCATACCAACCACAAAGACCTCCTAATCCAGCTGCAAATGTAAATCAAACAAGGCCTCCTGCCAATAGACCATTTCAGCCCTATAATCCTAATGCCATATCTGCCTCTAAGGCATTGGTGCCAACACAAAACAACGTTGCTCAAGAGTATGATTGGTGTTTTCCATGCAATGAACCTCATAACCAATCTATGTGCTTCAATGGTGCTTTGAATCAAGCATTAATGGTGACAACTACTGGTGTGGAGGGTGAAGGTAGTCAAGGAAACAACCAACAACAAGAAACATTCCAACAGCAATCAGCCCCAAATGACACCACATTGGTAAACTAGCAAGCAGAAGATTTCTGTGGCATGAATCAAGCAGTTTCTCAAGGTGTTGCAGCCAACACAAGGTCAAAAAGAAGGAATTTGGGTGAAGAACAGCCATTAGCTCCAACCAATCCACAACCTTCCATGGCTCCACAAATGGTTGGCAAGCAAAATCCAATTTCAAATGCACAAGGGCAGCCAAGAACAGCTCCTAGACCAACTCAAATACCAGTTATTGCTGCCCACGTGCAAGGAGTGAATGTACAAGCAAAGGGACAGCAAAGAGATCCTTCATCACCATTCAGTATCATTGATCAGATGAAGAAGACAAATGTTAATATATCAATGTGGGAATCCCTATCTATCCCAGGCCAAAGAGACTTGTTACAAGCTGCCATGAAGGACTGGCCAACTTCGAATCAACAAGTTCAGATGCAAGAGAAAGTGCTCACAAATGCTGCCCAGCCTGAGGGAAATCATGGAGGATAGCAAGGTAAAATGTTGAAGCCCCCTCCTTTCTATGTTTCATTAATCATTGGAAATCAGTTAGTGCACAATTGCATGATAGATTCCGGGGCAAGTAGCTCAGTGATGCCTAAACAAATAGCTGATCAGCTAGGGCTCCAGTATGAAACCATATCCAAAGGGGTAGTGCAGCTGGATGGGACAGCAGTAACAACAGTTGGGGTGATTAGAAACTTGAGTCTTACCTTGCATGCATGTCCAAATGTTGTTGTTTTACAAGATGTATCAGTCATAGACCTTCCACCACTCTTTGCCCTATGCTTGTCAAGGGACTTCACAGCCAAGATTGGGGATATTTGTCTTGCTGATTGGTCACACATGTGAGTAATGAGGTATAGAACTAAGGCTACAATCAGGTCTGAACCTATTGCAAACTTCCACATTGAGCCTTACACTCCAAGTCAGATCAATGCCAATTGTTCAACATTTGATCAAGAAGACCACCCAAGCACCGATGAAGCTGACACCAAGGTTGGAAGCATCCTGGATCTAACTCTTGATGAATGGGCAAACAAGGTACATGCTTTTGATCCTTATCAAGAAGTGGAAGAATCTGAGCTAGGGGTCTATTGCATACACGAAGAAAATCAGCCTATTCCTAGCATCACCAAGCCAAACCATGAAGATGACAATGAGGTATGGCAGCTATTTTTTGATGGATCAAGGAGTAGACAAGGTGCAGGAGGTGGAGCCATGCTTGTTTCACCTCAAGGAGTAAAGTACTATTCAGCTTTTATATTTCAGTTTGCATGCTCCAATAACACTGCTGAATATGAAGCCTTGGTGCAAGGGATGCATTGGGCAATCAAGAAGAAAATAAAGAACTTGCAAGTCTTTGGTGACAGTGAATTGATTGTAAATCAGGTCAAGGGATAGCATGCTACCAAGAATGATCTACTCAAGTGCTACAAGAACAGGGTGTGGGACCTCATGGAATATTTTGAGGGTTTTGGCATCAAATCCATTCCTAGGAAAGAGAATCAAGTCTTTGAAAGCTTGCAGCAGAGAGGGGAATCCTTTGACATTGTGGAAAGCATTCAAAAAGACAAGGTATAGCCAAACATCCACGTGATTGTGAGGCCTTTAGTGCCAAATAACAATGTCAGTTGGCAAGTGTTTGAGAATGACCAAGCAAATCATCCATTTCTTGCAAGAAGAAGCTGAGTTCTCAGCTAAGAATCAAGAAAAGTTGGAACAGCAGTATGGTGACCAAGTGGTACAGTTGAGAACTAACAAGCTACCCAAGGGACTTATCACTTTGGAGTCCATTTTTAATCCCAATGATCAGTTTAGAAAGGAGAAAGCAAACATTCAAGTCAAGAGAGAGGATTCAGTATCCATCTTGGTAGAAGAGAACAAACCATTGCAAATTGGAAAGATGACAATCGAACAAGAAAGGTATGAATTCATGCGCAGCTATGTCAATAATTCCCTGATGTGTTTGCTTATAGCTACAAAGATTTGAAAGGTTTCAATCCCAACTTAGCTCAGCATACCATTGAATTAGATCCAAATACTAAGCCTGTCAGGCAGAAACAAAGACCAGTCAATCCACACATGGAGCCTCTCATGAGGAAAGAATTAGACAAGCTGATTGAGTCAAGAATCATATTCCCAATCAAGCATTCTAGTTGGGTTGCCAACTTGGTTCTAGTCAGAAAGAAGAGTGGGGAGATCAGATTGTGTGTTGATTTCAGAGACTTAAATAGAGCATCTCTCAAGGACCATTACCCACTCCCTTCCATGGAGCAAATCTTGCAAGTTGTGGCTGGCTCCGAGAGGTTTTCACTACTTGATGGCTACTCAGGCTACAATCAGATTATGGTGAAGGAGGAAGACCAGTTCAAGACAGCCTTCACAACCAAATGGGGAACTTTTGCATATAGGAAAATGCCATTTGGGTTGTCCAACGCTGGTGCTACCTTCCAAAGGGCAATGGACATGGCATTCAAAGGTTTGATTAACAACGTGGTGTTGATTTACCTTGATGATATCACTGTTTTTTCCAAAAATGCAGCAAACCACCTCTCTCATTTGAGACAAGTTTTCACGAGGTGCAGGAGATTTGGAGTGTCTTTAAATCCTAGAAAGTGTATCTTTCTTGCACATGAAGGAAAGCTCCTTGGCCATATTGTCTCCAAAGAAGGATTAGCAATTGATCCAGAGAGGGTTGAAGCCATAAGAGCACTACCATTGCCAAGCCACAAGAAAGCCCTTCAGAGTTTCTTGGGGAGGATAAACTTTGTTCGAAGGTTTGTCCCAGATTTTGTAGCCCTTGTCAAGCCCATCACCAAAATGTTAAAGAAGAGCATGGCTTTCAAGTGGATAGTAGAAGGTAAGGAGAGTTTTGAAGCAATCAAAGAAGCCATTTCTCAAGCACCAACTCTCATCAACCCGGACTTCTCCAAGGATTTCATCCTCTATGCATTTGGAGGTAATGACACTATTTCTACCATTTTGGTACAACAGAACAAGGATAATGATGAGTAGCCAATTGCCTTCTTCAGCCAGAGCCTAGATGACTATGAGGTGAAGTACTCTTTTATTGAGAAGCATGTGCTGGTAGTAATCAGAAGCTTGAAGAAATTCAAGCATTTAGTCTCGAACAACAAGGTCCAGTTGCTGGTCTCACATGCTGGGGTTAAGGACTTCCTCCTCAACAAAGATTTGAATGAGAAAAGGGCAGGTTGGATCACCCGTGTCATGGAGTATGACATTGAGATCAAGATCACCAAGTTGGTAAGAGGGAAAGGATTGTGTGAGCAGCTGGTTTTGGGGAAGCAAAAAGAAGTATGTAATGAAGAAGAGGCTATTTTGACAGTCCAGGACAGCCATGAGCCAAGTGACAATCAAGAAGAAGACAATGCTGCCCCCACTCCTTGCTAGACCCAAGGTATTATACACTTCCTAAGCACAGGCCTATGCCCCCCAGAGATGAACAAGACCCAAAGAAGACACTTCAAATTGCAGGCTATCCCATATGCCATTGTTGATGGAGTTTTGTTCAAGAAAGATGTGAATGGAGTGTTGCTGAGATGTATTAGCACAAATCAGATTCATAGGGTGTTGGATGAGTTCCATGGTTGACCAGTGGTGGTCATTTTGCACCAAGAGTGACAACTCTAAAAATCATGAAGGCTGGTTATTATTGGCCTAAAATTTTCAGTGATTGCTATGCATGGATTAAGAGGTGTAAGAATTGTGCATTCTTCACAGGAAAAGAGAGACTTGCTGCCCTTCCATTGCATCCAATCTCAGTTGACCAGCCATTCATGCAATGGGGTTTGGACTTCATTGGAGTCATTAATCCCAATTCAAGTCAAGGGCACAAATGGATTTTGACAGCCATAGACTACTTCACCAAATGGACTGAAGCAGTAGCACTCAAAGAAGCAAATGAGTCCAGCATCTTAGACTTTTATGAGGGGATAGCGACCAGATTTGGTATACCTGCTACAATAATCTCAGATAATGCATTGGCATTCATTGGATCCAAGGTGACTGAGTGGGCTGTCAAGAATGGGATCTACCTAAGCACTTCATCAAACTATTACCCTCAAGGTAATGGCCAGGCCAAGTCTACAAACAAGAACTTGTTGAGGATCATTAGGAGGAATCTTAATGAGGATCAGAGGTCTTGGCATACCAAACTGAAATCAGCCTTATGGGCTGATAGGATAACTCCCAAGAGATCCATAGGTAACTCTCCATTCAAACTTGTCTATGGAAGAGAGGTAATCTTTCCCATGTCACTTGAGTTGCCAACATTGGAACTCATGAAGCAATTAGAGTTGCTAGAGTTTGAGCCCATGGAGGTGAGATATGCAGAGTTGATGGAGCTGCAGGAGGTCAGAAATCAGGCATCCCAAGCAATGGAAAAGGATCAAGCTTTGATTAAAAATACCTTTGATAGGAAGGCCAAGGATAGATCTTTTCAGGTTGGAGATCTAGTGTTGAAATGGGATGTGGATAGAGCAAAACCGGGAAGGCATTCAAAATTTGATGCCATTTGGAGTGGCCCATACCTTGTAAATATTAGATTAGATTTTCATTCCTCCAAGTGCTTTGCACATTGTTTTGCTGTAGGTTAGTTTTGCTTTCCCTAAGTGCTTTGGCACAACTTGCTGTCCCTGGAGATGTTTTGTAGTCCTTGCTTCCATCATGTGATATTCCATCTTCCTCCTTGCACATTCTAAGTCAGTTGAGGTTCTAAATAGAATATTTGATGGCTCCATGCCCAATGGACTGCTTCAGCTACTGGTACTTTCATCTAGCAGGCAGATGACCCCTCTGAGTCACCAAAATTGTTATCCAAAATGTGCCCCAGCTCATTTTTGTGGCTAACTCCTTGTGTTCTTGCCTCTCTTGTGCCTCAATCCACTTTTTTTTATTTTAAGGCACTCAAGGCTTTCTGGAAAAGGCACAATCAGATAGAGCTCTCTCTCAGCTTTCCTAGAAAGGTAAAGTTTTACTCCTAACTCCTTATATTTTTCAAGTTATGGCTCGGCAGAGTTTTTGTGGAAAATTTTCCCATTTGAGGCCCATAGCCAATAGGAAGATGCCACGTGGCATCTGACCAGCGGAGCGTGGGGAATTTTTGAAAATTTTTCCAAAGACAAAAAGGACGTAAAATTTGAAATTTTTTCCGCCGATCCGTTTTTGGGCTGTTTTTGCCCTAAATCTTCAAATGATCATATATTTTGATCCAGAGCTTGGATTTTCACATTATTTATATCATTGGAAAGCTGTTAAAATTCTCTACATGATTCCATGGTCAATTTATAATTTTGGTTCAGTTTAGAGAGAAAATTCAAAAATGGTTCTGGTACATGTCCATGGCCAGAAATGACATTTCAACAACCAAATTTAATACAGAATGGGTCGCATTCTTCTCCAATATGGTCAAAAATGATAGGGTATGGGTTTGTAAGGTCCTCCATGATGTTTTAATGCATTTTCCATCAATGAGGAATGGGCTCCCATGTTTTTTACGTTTTCTCTCTCCTAGGCTCGACCCATGCACTATAAAAGCCAGATTTGGCTCATTTCTTGAGTTGAACACTTTTGGCATTGCAAACTTCTTCTTTCACCTCCAGCAAGTGATAGTTGTAAGAATCAGACCTTTTTCATAGTTTGTAACAGGTTTATACCTCTTTGATGGTGGAATGCAAGAGATTTTTACATGGAATTGATAGTGTAAACTCTGTGAATGCTTTCAGTCCTCTGTTTGTATTGTTTTACTTCATTTTAAGACCTCTAATTACATCTATCAGCTTGTGTATGTTTTCCCTTGTTGCATTTCATGAATTTGTGTCTATTTACATGGCAAAAATGTTTCACCACTCCTTTTGGTGCATCACCATCTTTAGTTTAGTTTCATTTTTGCATTTTTATCCCTGTCTCCTTGCAATCTAGGGTAGAATTAGGATTAGAACCTCTGTAGTTGTGTAAAATATAGATCTAAATCAGAGGAGTTTGAGGAACCAGCCTCTATTCTAGAGATTCCTCTCTCATTTTCACAAGTCCCACACTTGGAGAGAGGTTTCCATGTTGTGCAATCACACTGGATGCTCTAAACATCATTTAGAACCTTGATTTACATCCAGGGGTGCTGCTGATTTACAACAATAGTTACATGAATAGAATTGTGCTCCACACAACCTAGAGCTCTATTGCCATTGTTCATGCACTTCAAATGTGGAGGCATTACCTTTTAGGAAAACCTTTTGAGTTAAAAACTAACCATCCGGGGTTGAAGTATATTTTTACTCAACCAAATCTGAATGCAAGGCAGTGAAGATGGTTAGAATTTCTGTCTCAGTATGATTTTGATTTAAGCTACATCAAAGGCAAGGAAAATAGAGTGGCAAATGCTCTGAGTTGAAGGAAGCATATCTCTACTCTTATAACGTTAAGACCTCGGTTTAAGGATGAGGTGAAAGATGCCTTGGAATCAGATCCTTATTTCTAGCAAGTCAAAACAACACTTGCTGTAGATCCAAAGGATGTCAGGTATAAAGGATTTCATTTCGAAAATGAAGGAATTCTGAGGTTCAAAAACAGGGTATATATACCTTTGGAAAATGACTTAAGAAGGAAATTGTTAACTTAATTTCATAATTCACCTTTTTATGGACACCCTGGCATTACAAAAATGCTTGTTGATCTTAAGCAGCAATACTTCTGGAAGGGAATGAAAAAGGATGTGGTGGAATTTGTAACACTGCGCTTAGAATGTCAACGTGTTAAGGCGGAACATATGCATCTCGCTAGATTATTGTATCCCCACAAACATTCCACAAAGTATAAATGGCAAGTGATAACGATGGATTTCGTTCAAGGATTGCCTATGTCAAGAAATAAGCATGATATTATCCTGGTTATCGTCGACAAATTAACCAAAGTGGCACACTTCATTGCTGGTAATTTGAAAGATGACACACCAAGTGTTAGCAAGAAGATTTGTACATGAAATTTTTAGATTGCATGGAATACCCGAATTAATCATATCGGGCATGCAATCTGAGGATGACATCAAGGTTTTGGCAAACACTTAATATGGCCTTGGGAACTAAATTAAACTTCAGTGAGTGCATATCATCCGGAGACGGATGGACAGACCGAGAGAGTTAATCATGTTTTAGAGGACATGTTAAGAATGTATTGCATGGACCAGCAGTATAAATGGGAGGAATACCTTCCGCTAGTAGAATTTGCCTACAATAATACATACCATGCCTCTTTAAAAATGGCACCCTTTGAAGCATTGTATGGAAGAAAATGCAGAACCCCTGTCAGCTGGGACAGCGTAGAGGACAGAGAGGTAATTGGGCCAAAAATCCTTACGGAAATGGAACAACAAATCAAAATGATTCGGGAACATCTTAAGGAGGCTGCCAATAGGCAAAAGAGTTATGTAGACTTAAAGCGGGTTGATAGGAATTATAAACTAGGAGAGAAGGTCTTTCTTTGGGTTAAGCCGAAAAAGAGCTTAATAACTTTTGGCAAGGCTGCTAAGTTATCGCCACGATACGTGGGACCTTTTGAAATTGTGGAAATAATCAACCCTATAGCTTATCGTCTAGCATTACCTCCTATTTTATCACAAATGCATGATGTTTTTCATATTTCTTTGCTTAAGAAATACATAACAGATTTATCACATGTGCTGAATTGGAATTCCTTGCAGGTCCAAGACCCAGGAATAATCGTGGTTAAGCCCATTCGAGTGCTGGGAACTCCCAGTTGTACTTAAGAAATCGTGAAGTGAATCAATGTAAGGTCCAGTGGGACTAGTTTAGTGAAGAAAGTGTAACTTGGGAAAATCTCGAAGAAATGAGATCTGCTTTTCCATACTTGTTTGATCGAAATTGAAATTCGAAAAACTGATAATTCTACCAAATTTAGACAATTATTGGTCTATTTTACAGTTGTCTTAAAACACTGTTTTAAAGAGTGAATCTATTTTTGGTATGAAATTGTGAATGGAAGGACAATAACTAAATTTTGTCCTAGAAACTCCTTGAATTGGTTAATTTGATCATCGAGATGATGATTCTTTAAGAAGGGAGGAATGTAACACCTTGATTTTTTTAAGTTATCATGGTGATAACTTTTCATAATGTCAGAATGCTGAAATGAAGACAAACATGTTAAGATATATTTTCATCTTAAAGGAATGTGTTGCTAATCAGACCCTTGTATGTGTAATTTTTTTACTTGGGACAACAGATTATTATTACTTGTATGTTTACCGATGTGACAAATGATTTGTCGTATGCTTGATGAACTCTATTCGCTGATTGACAACACACCTTGAATCAATTCCATTGATCCAAGGTATGTTGTGGCCTTCTTATAATCATTTTCTCGATTTACTTTTAAACCAGACTGAAGGTTGATATAAATGTACAACACCTGATTTCAGGTATGAATATCTGGCACGTAGATGCCAATGGAAAAGGTTTGATTCTTGAACCATACACTATTGTAACACTAGACAGCGTAAGACGATAAGGGGGTTTGGATGCAAGTGGCATAGGTATGTGGAACTTGGGACGAAACGTCCTGCATAGTGTTGAAAATGAATGTCAGTCGGAAGGACTTGATTGGAAACTAATTAATTAAATAATGGGGGATTAGACCCTAACCTACCCCTAAGTTCTACCTTATACCCTAACTACTATCCTATATGGATTTTTAAATTTTATAAGGGAGAAAATAGATCTAAATCCTATTAACCTATGAACTAGGTGAATGACCTAGATATGGACACTATTAAAAATCCTAAACTAATCCTAACCTAAGGAAGGGGATGCACAGACCCATGTGGATGGAAGGGATAAGGAAGGATGGTAGGAAATTTAATAGGGCAATGAATGAGGTCCTTGCTTGGACAGCGCCAAGTTTGGCGGGAACATGGAAAAGTTAGAGGCATCCAGTTAGCCATGAGACTAAACTTTGATTTCATGCAAAATTTGAAATTTGGAACTCGCCAACCCGAGTCGGCGGTGGCGTGAGGAAAAAGGAAAAAGGCAGTGCCTTTAATGCATTAATTGTCTTGGTCTTCATGACCAGCCCGCCTTGGAAAGAGGATAGAGGAAATTTTATTGGTCATTGTGTTCTTTTAGGTTTTGAAGTTGCTCGCATTTCGTTTCTTCAGTCTGTCGAACCCATTTGTGTTTGATTATTATCTCTGTTTCTTTGGAAAAACTAAGGCTATTTTTGAGCCTGTAGAGGTAGGTGACTGTTTGGGAAGCTTTACTACTGTCACCGTGGAAGGAAACAACTCCAGTAGGTGCGGTTTTCTTCAAGCTTCAAGAAAAATTTTAGGCATGTTAAGCCCTTCTCCTTAAACTGCTTGCTTTTGTTTAATCGTCTCATTAAAACAACCCTGCTCTTCTGATGGGGGTTTTGTTTATTCGATTTTGCTGTTATGTTGAAGAGATTTTGGGTTGAGTCGTTTTCTTTGTTGTATGCGACTTGGGTATTTCTTGTAAAATGGGTAAATGAAATGGATCTGTTCTTGTTGTATGAGTCTACATTGATAGTATTGTGTATTGTTTCTATTACCCATATGGATTCGAGTTGGTGAATGTACCAATGATGTGAGTGTTGTTTTCGAACTCTGTGCATTCTTGTAAAAATGAAAGGATAAAAGGGTTCAATATGACCTCTGGTTTGAGCTGTCAATATAAAACAAACACAACTTGGGTGTTCTTGTTACATTTTGAAGAAAATAATTGTTTCTTTACTGAAATTATTAAGGAAACGAGTTCTTCTTCTTTCTGTTGTTTTAAATTCTGAAGGAAATGGTAATTGGGTTTCATTGAGCATTATGGGTTCGGTTTGATGGAAGTGATAGTGATATTTAGATTGTTTTCTGAGTGCTGTGTTTTTTTTTGTACAAACGGAAGGATGAAATGATTCGTGTGATCTCTGATTTTGCGCTGTCATTCTAAAAAGAACTCGACTTGAGTAATTCTTGTTGTGTTTGAAGAAAATGGGTGTTTTCTTATTGAAATAATTAAAGGAATGAATTTTTCTCTCCCGCTGTTCGAATTCTGGAAATAGTAACAATAGAGCTTCACTGTACATTACGGGTTGGACTTGCTGTAGGTAACAACAAAGTGCAAATTGTTGTTTATGAATTGTGTGCGTTAATGGGTATAGAAAGTCATGTGAATATTTGACAAAGTGGCTGTATAACTGTTCAGTTGGTTATAATACAGTGCAAGAAGTATGAGTTCTTCCAGTACAGTAAGAGCATAGTATGCATCCTTACATTGTTTTCCTATGATGGATACGATGTTTTACCTACATGTTTTGGTATTCGTATGTGCCTGATTGAAAGGAAGTTTTGATATGGATTTATTCCTTGTTGTTGGAAAGATAATTTTGAATGGATTTATTCCTTTCTTTTGGAAGGTGAATTCTGAATGGATTTATTCCTTGCTGTTGAAAAGTGAATTCTCTTATTATTAGGATGAAAATGTGACTTATTGTGGTTGCTGTACACTCTATATGTTGTAAAGACGTAAATGTTTGTTGAATGAATTATTTAAAAAGAGAATTATATTATGCGGAATGAATCATAATGTTGGATCATGCCTATGCTAAATAAGCGGATATTTGGTTGTCTCAATGAGAAGAGGTAATATGATCCATCTTCCTTGTATTCGGTTATTGATTTCTTAAGTTTCACTCTGAACTGTTATCATTGATTGGTGTCTCGTTTGGATTAAATTTTTAGTACAATCATGAGGAAAGGAAAAGGAGTGTGGATGGATAACTTGGAATAATGATAATTTCTTCTCTCATACAGTTGGAAATCTGTAATCATTAAGGAACAAATTTTGTATTGCTTTGGTTTAAGCATCTACATTTTATTGTTGTTTACTTTTCTCATCAGTATTTGATTGCTTGAAATCAAATGAGTTGCATGAACTGAAAGGAAAGTAATTTGGTTTATATTTCAGTCAAATTTTATCCTTTGAAATTATAACTAATGAAAGGGAAAGAAATTGATAGCATTTATGTTATAACAGCAGTATACATACTTGTGTTCCTAGTTCTTACAGATGTTGTAATCTGGAACTGTTGAAGGAAATTACTTCTTGTAATGATTATTTAGGAAAGAGGACAGTAATCCTTTGACTGATTGGGATGGTAATTAGATGATTCAGTTGTTATGTTGTTCATTATTTTTATACTTAATTCTTGAATGATGTTCATATTAACGTTTCATAAAAGCAGGGTTTTTTTTTTAGACAGTTAATTAAAAACACCTCATTTTAATGACAAGTGCTTAATATGCTCGGATTCAATGGCGACGTGTAAGTAATTTTATAGATGGAACTTGAGTATAAACGAAGACATGGTTGTTTTATGTTACTTCTTTTGATTGACTGAAGATGGATTGTAATTGATAGCTATTACTCCTCTACGAGGAATTGAGAAAAGAAGAAATTACATTCTTCTATCTTATGTGTTGTAACGTTGTTTAATATAAACAAAGTCCAGTCATTTGGACTGGGAAATGTATAGATTATAAAAGCAGATGGATGAATACAAATACAAGTGTGATATTTTAATGATCAGTATCGAGTTTGATATTGTTGAATGAGTAGGGAATATAACATTATTCCTTGATTTGGAATTATTCAAATGTTCATGGATGGATTTAAAAGGAAATGACATCTATTCTTACCTAAATGCAACTTATACGATGAAATGTGCAATTGGTTCATACTTGGGTTAAGATGAATTTTTAATTGACATTAAAAAGTATTGAGGAAGAACATGATCTCTTAATTGAAGCGGTATTCGGGATTAGCCTTTGAAAGCTAAGGAATATCAAATAATTTAGGAGTAGCCGAACCTCATATTTGGACTCGTTAATAGCCTCGAATGTTAAATTTAGAAAATAAGGATATGGGAAAAACATATCCATGGTTAATGAACCTTAATTATGTAAGGTTAAGGAGAATAAATGAATAAATTCATTTGGAATTAGACCTCGTTTAAATGACGTCTAATAAGATGGAATTCTGAATTTGTTTACTGAGATGTGGAAAGACTTGGTGAAGTTTAATAGGTTAAACGATTAAGTTTATCGAGTAATGGGCTGCTTAGTCCAGGATTAAGAAAAGAACCAAGTAGAGAAAATGAAACCCTTCAAGCACGAAGGAGGAGATGCGTAGTAAGCTAGAAGATGGATTAAGTCTCTCTTAGCTACATACAACTGTATCAAGAACGAGGATAAAGGATCAGCATGGCTGCTGAAAAGTTGATCTTAAATATTAAGATCATAATCAAATCACACTTGAGCTGGATGTGTACTCTCGATGGGAGGATTCCATAGGAAATTGACATATGCCAGCTACCACATGTTGTCTTCATGAAGGCGGGGCCTTCATGACAACCAATGTTATAGCTGACATATTACAATGCCCTCCCGAATTAAATCATCAAGATTACATAAGCTGGATACTAAGTTCTTGGCTGGGGATAAGAATGTGATCATGTATACGGAGTGTCTCCGGAGGACTAAAGGTAACTAGACACACGGAGTCATCTAGGGACGACACTGTATGTCTGCGTATCTTTAGTTACCATGAGTAACTTCCTATACTCGCTCATATTGCTAGTTGGGGTTAGAGTTTGACCTTAATAGAAAGGACTGGTAGAGACCAGGAAAGACCATTCTAAATAACAGATGAAGTGAGGTGAAGGACGTATTCCATTGGTGTGTATCACATCCAGGAATATGATCATGCAAAGCATGTGAAAATCTTTGGCCAAAGTATCGCAAGTGCTAGTTGCGTTGTCCTAATCACCTAGTTTAAGATGCGGGATGTAAGATGAATATCGAAAGATATTCAGATGATAGGCTTCTTAAATGGATTACTTCGATAATCGAAATGGTAAGAGAACCTTGTATATACATTATACTATGCATGAATTAACGTGAAGGATCGGTAAGTCACCGAGTCATGAAATGAGAGATCACTTTGAAACTCGAGCCATAAAATGGGAGATCGGTAGTTCTTTGAGTCATTTACTGAGAGCATATGGAATCTGTTATATGATTGAATAACACTGAATGTGTGTTCCATATTGCAAATATGTGAACAAAGAACATTAGTTTTAAAAGGGAATTGTGTGATCCAAACTACATTATTTGGACAGAGAACAATTATTAAAACTTGAACGTGTGTTTGAATTATATAATTCATAACAGGGAATGTTGTATAAAAAAATAAATTTTTCCCTTGTTCTAGTATCTTAAAGTTGGGATGTTACAAACAGCTCAACAAATTGAAGAAAAGAGATCCAAAGGGTTATGTTTTAATTGTGACAAAAAATTTGGACCAGGACATAAGTGTGTGGAAAAGAAGTTGTTCTACATTGAGGGACCTAATGAAGAATAAGAAAATGAAGAAGACGAAGAGGTAGAGGGAGAGGAGGAATTAGGAGATCCCCAACCAACAATATCATGCGATGTAATTTCTGGTATTAGCACTCCCCAAACTCTCAAAGTAGTTGGATTCTTAAAAAATAGAGGGTAACAGTGTTGATTGATTCGGGAAGTACTCACAATTTCATCAATCATAAGTTAGCGGTACGCTTGAACTGCTTTGTTTATCCAGCTCCAGAATGTCAAGTCATGATCACTAATGGGAAAATTGTTAGTTGTTCAGAAAATTCCATAACATTAATCTCGCCATGGGAGATTACTTGCTAACTAGCAATATGTATGCCATTGCCATGGGAGGAGCAGACATTGTGTTAGGAGTTCAATGGCTTACCACCTTGGGAACCATTGAAATGAATTTCCAAGAGTTGTTCATGCAATTTCAGTGAAAGGAGGAATTTTAAACTAAAAGGACTAAGAGAAAAGTCCCCACAAATGGTAAGTTCTCATCAGATGCAAAAATTGCTTAGAAAGGGTGCAGAAGGGTTTATAGCACAACTATTTTCATTAGAAGCACATCATTCCAATACATTTATACTCGCAGATATGCAAGTATTAATAGAAGAGAACTCGGTGGTTTTGGAGAAATGACCAAGGGTTTTCCTCCGAAAAGAGACCATGACCATGCCATCCAGCTAGTACCAGGGAGTCAACCACCCAACATCAGACCTTATAGGTACCCCTATATGCAAAAGAGTGAGATTGAGAAGATAGTTCAAGAGATGTTAGAAGTAGGACTTATTCATCATAGTCAAAGTGCTTACTCTTCTCCTGTAGTGATTATACGAGAAAAATATGACAATTGGCACATGTGTCTAGATTATAGGGAACTCAATAAGTACATAGTTAAAGATAAGTTTCCTATTCCTGTAATTGATGATTTTGCTAGATGAGTTACATGGTTTTGTTTACTTTACAAAACTTGATCTTCATTCGGATATCATCATATTAGAATCAAGGATGAAGATATTCATAAAATAGCCTTCAGGACACATGAAGGACACTATGAGTTCTTGGTAATGCCTTTTGGACTAATAAATGCACCCTCTACATTTCAAAGCTTGATGAATTCCATCTTTAAGTCATTTCTTCGAAAGTTTGTTTTAGTGTTCTTTGATGATATATTAATCTACAGTAAAGCATGGGAGGAACACTTGCATCATGTAAATAAGGTATTGGAAACTCTTGAACAACATCAACTTTATGCAAAGCCTTCTAAGTGTTCTTTTGGTGTCAAGGAGATTGAATATCTTGTTCATATTGTCTCTTATGAAGGTGTTAAAGTGGATCCTAACAAGATAAAAGCCATGCTGGAATGGAAGGTTCCCAAAACCCTAAAAATATCCGAGGATTTTTGGAGCTTATAAGTTGTTATCGTAGATTTGTAAGGAATTATGGCAGCATCACAGCACCACTTATAGCTTTATTGAAGGAGGAGTCTTTCCATTGGAACGAGCAAGCTATTATGGCCTTTAAGAAGTTGAAGGAGGCCATGTGCACCACTCTAGTTCTAGCCACCCCAGATTTTTCAAAAACATTCATTGTTGAATGTGATGCTTGTGGTATGGTATGGGGACAGTACTCATGCAAGAAGGGTGACCCATTTCCTTCGAGAGCCTCAAATTCAAAGGTAAGAATATCTCTAAACTAGTTTATGAGAAAGAAATGTTAGCAATACTTCATGCAGTGAAACAATGGAGACCATATCTAATGGGAAGACATTTCAAAGTAAAGATAGATCATGATAGTTTGAAATACTTCTTAGAGCAACATTTATCATCAGAAGAACAACAAAAATGGGTCTCAAAAATGTTGGGGTATTATTTTGAGATAATATACAAGAAAGGGAAAGAGAATGTAGTTGTTGATGCTTTATCTCAGAAGGATGAATCTACCCAGGCATTGTTGTGTGCCATATCTTGTATTATAGGAGGATTGGATAGAGGATGCAAGGTCCGAAAAGGAAAAATGACACAGTACACAAAATCTCATTCAAAATCTCCAACAAGATCCAAACATGTAGAAAAATTTTTTTATGGAAAGGAGATGTTTTATGTTATAAAGATAGATTATATCTATGTAAGAATTCAATCCTTAAAAATAGGGTTCTATCTGAGCTCCATAATTCTCGAGTACGGGGTCATTTTGGCTTCTTAAAGACTTATCATCGAATCAAGCATGATTTTTTCTAGGAAGGGCTAAAAGGAGATGTCCAAAATTTTGTGGCAGAATGCATGGTTTGTTAGCAAAATAAGGGTGAAACAATTAAGTCCCTAGGTCTTTTACAACCTCTATCTATTCCTAGCCAGAGGTGGGAAGAGGTGTCCATGGACTTCATCACAGGATTGCCTAAATCAGAAGGTAAAAATGTAATCATGGTGGTGGTGGATAGACTCACCAAATATGTCCATTTTTGTGCTTTATCACATCAATTTGATGCTGATTTACAAAGAGAAAGAACGGCCTTCGGGGATACAATCGGAAGCTACATGGGACACCAAAGATTATAGTAAGTGATCGAGACCCTATCTTTACTAGTAATTTTTGGGTGACTTGTTCTCATGCTTGGGCACACAACTAGCTCATAGTTCCTCTTATCATCCCTAGTCGATGGGAAAACAGAGGTGGTAAATAAGTGCTTGGAGGGATATCTTCATTTTTATGTTAGATAAGCAAGAGAGATGGGTCCAATGGTTACCGCTGGCAAAATGGTGGTATAACACCTCCTTTCATACTTCATCTAAAATGTCTCCTTTCTTGGCATTATATGGGTACCATCCACCATCTATCACTTCATCTTTGTGAGTCTAGCCAAAAGTTAAAGCAATTGGAGAACATATTCAACACCAAAAGAGGTGCTTTCTAGTCTCGGGGAGAATTTGGCCATGTCACAAAACCACATGAAGCAAGAGCTAGACCAACATCGTAGTGAAAGACATTTTGAAGTCGTTGATTGGGTTTTTGTGTGTTTACAACCATATAAGCAAATGTCCTTAAAACAACACAAAAAGGATAGCAAGCTTTCACCTAAGGATTATGGTCCTTATCAAGTGTTGCATAAGATTGGAAATGTAGCATACAAACTGGAACTTCCTCCGACTACTCGAATTCATTCAGTCTTCCATGTATCTTACCTAAAGAAGGTAATTGGATAGATAATATCAACCCATAAAGTGCTACCCGAGCTTGATGAAGAGGGCAGAATCATCCTGGAACCGCAGAATACATCCTTCAAACACGCACTAAGCGGTTTAGGAAAAGGGTCATCACTAAGTATTTGATCAAGTGGAAGAATCTAGACAATGAAGATGCAACATGGGAGGATGCAAATTTCCTGCAATAAAGCATCTAGATCTTCTCAACATTGGTTACAATGTTGCTTTAAAGGGGATGGGCATGTTACGCCTTTAATCATATATTTTATATTATATGTATATAGCTGACTTGTGGTTATCATAACTTCTTATCATTATGTATCTCTTTCATATATGTTATATTTTCATTAGTGGGTCGGCCTTGGTGTTTGCCATAACATAGGAATAGTATATATAGAGGTTAGTAGGTAGTATTTTATCATCATTGGAGCATTTGAGTATTATTGTATGGTTTGGAGGTTGCCTCGTCGAAGTGGCGAAGCTATTCTAATTACATATTGAGATCATTATTCGGAATATTGTGTTATTTGGTGTTATATTTCTGCTCATGATCACGAATTATACAAGTAATTTCATTACACGACAGCGTATATCATGAATATGTTGAATGAATGACTAATGATTTGTCCTAATTGTATATCACTATATGATTAATGGATGGGTGATGATTTAGCACTAAATGTATATCACTAGAAGATGAAAATATGAGTGATGATTTATCCCTAAGCGTATATCACTATATGATGAAAAGATGAGTGATGATTTATCCCTAAGCGTATATCACTATAAGATGAATGGATGAGTGGTGATGTAACCTAAGGTGTATGCCATTACAAGATGATATGGTGGAAGTGGTGATGTAGCCTAAAGTGTATACCACTACTAGATGAAATTACAGAGTGAATGATGATTTATCCTAAAGCATATGTCACTATCCTAAGAATTTCGTATGATGAGTATAAGGTCCATTTGATTTGTAAACCCTCGAGAATTTGAGTATGGACTAAGGAAATAAAGTTCATGATAGGGTGGTAAGTGCATCACGTAGAAGACAATGTATTATAAACGACCAAGTGATGAATAGGGTATGCAAATGCGCAAATATGTATAATGAAATGTAGGAGATGCAAGGTGTGTAGGATGTGTAAGATGTAATGTGTATAATATGTAATCTAATGTGTGATAATGTAGAATGCATGGATGATATGTAAATATAGACTCATATATAATGTAGACTAGTGTAGTATGTAGAATATAGATTATGTATAAATATGCCGTGTGAATAGCCTAATGGCTTATGTAATATGTAGAATGACCAATATGTGCATGATTAACATATAGTATAATGCATAATGTATAATAAGTGTATAATGGATGGTGTATGATGCACTATGTGTGTGATAAAATGTAAATATGTAATGTCTATATAGTAAAGTGTGTGTGGTTTAGTGTAATGGCAATCCCTCAACACTCAAGTGTGAACCGAAGCACAAGAGTGCATCATGTGTAATGATGACACTAAAGTTTGTAATGAGTATAAAGATACTATGAAAAAGTGAGATATGCGTAGGTGCTAAGATTAAGGGAGGATGTGGAATGTTATTCCCCCAAGTGTATGATAATGTGTGTACTATTAGATAAATGATTTATGAAATTGATGCAGTACTATAAAGTTTGTAAGATTGATTCTATGATGGGAGATTATATGGTATATGTACCAAGTGATAAACTATTATATATGTATGCACACATGATTATGTAATAGATAAATATGTTAATGTAAGATGAAACAAGGTTCTTTAGTGTAAGAGACCCCTCAATAGTCATATAAGAACCATAAGAATATGATTGTGTCATCAGGAGGGTAGAGTGACAAGAGTCACCTACTAGAGACCAATTTTACGTGTGGTAGGACATTGTTGGAAAATTTTTATTGTAGAAATATTTTGTGGCGGTGAAAGTGGTAATTTTTCATAAACAATAGAAGGAGGAGTTAGGGGGAAAACTTAACGGTTAGAGCTTAGATTTGAGAGTAGGCCATGTTGACCGAGTTTTAAGGAATTTTTCTTAGGTTGAATTGTAATTTAATAGACAATGACTGAAAGCGGAAGTGGAACGATAGTAGGAGGAGTTCATAAATGAACCTTGATAGGTGGTTACTTAGAAGTTTCTTGAGTGATGCTAGCCTGATGCTCATTAGGTGGAGAGGAAGCAACATTAGAAATACGAGATGTCTTTGTCTAACTAGGAGAAGGATCACTAGGCTTATGTGAAGGCTTGTCAATATCACGCATGTAATGAATAAGAGAATCATCTAAAACTTTTGTAGAAATATTAAAGGAGGCTCATTAGTAGCCTTATGACATGGATGAGTAATGGGTGAACTAATTTTGATAGGTGGTTGACTTTGTTGACTTGGGGATACTGTAGGTGATTTCTTAGGGTGATTGTGACTACGTGAAGAAAGAGTAGCATTAGGAGCCCATGTGGATGTAACCTTTCTGAGAGGGTGATGTAACATGACATTGGGTAGTGAATGAAAAAAACCTTAACACTTAATATGTTTGACTCTACGTTGTAAAATAATAATTTTTATCATGTCCATTGATGCAATGATAAAAGATTTGATTAAACAATAAATGAGGAAATCGCCTTGGGCCCCAGAAATGTAAAACTTCCTTTCAAGGTGGTCAGCTTCGCTAACGTGAATTAACACAAAAGACTCAGAAATATCAATTAAATTGCTTGGTCGAACCGGGTAGGGGAAAGGCTGTTTTTCCTGGTTTTGATCAAAGGAACCGATGGCGGTTACCTATAACCGATGCCGGTTACTGATAACCGATACCGGTGGGTGATAGGATCTTCTGGGCTGGTTGTGGTGTTTGTAATGGCTGGTTTTTGGATAGTATTAGGAAATGGGATGGTTAGAAGCAAAAGAATGACGGTTAGAGGCAATGGTACGTTGGATAATGGATTCAAACGGATTTGGGAGGACCGTAATTCCAAAAGCATAAGAAATGTTATAATGGAGGACATGCAAGATGTAACTTATCGGGTTTTTACGAAGGTGCAAGTTGATCTCCTTTCATTGTAAACACGCCTAGTATTTTCACTCGCTCTCGCTTGGTCAAGTGAAGATCTCGACTCGCTCCTCGCCGCAATGCTCTCGCTGATCCAAATCCTTCGACCGATCTCCAAAATGAAATTCCGATCCGTTGTTTTGCTTGGGGAGCCCATTTACAGTGGAACCGATGGCGGTTGCGTAACCGACGGCGGCCGAGTAGAACCGCATCGGTTAGGAAAAAGTAGGCTATTTTTAGTAAAATAGCCCACCTTCCCCGCTTTTTCTCCCGAGGGATCTGGGCCATGGGCTTGGTCAAGTGGCTAGAAGGTCGGCTTTGGGTGCGAGTAAGGAGGCATTAGTTATGGATGTGAGTCTAGACCAAGTCATGGGTCCTAATTAGGTTAGTTTAGGTTAGGGCTAGGTCATGGTGAGGTGGCCAAGTGAGGTGGGGGGTATATGATGTGGATTTATCAATTATGAGGTAATTAATAAATAATTGTGTAAGGTTTAGGTAATGAGGTTAGGTTGTGAAATGGGATGCGGGTCACAAGGGGTCGTAAGACACGAATTTGGTGTCTACATTAGCCCCTTATTGTCGTGGTAGCTTGTTTTGTTAAAAGTCGCGCATAACAATATGAAGTGGTTTCTCATGTTAAGGATATAGGTAATCCCTCAAATCTATCACCGATGGAGTGAACGGGAAATCAGTGGATAGGGTTGATAAAGGGTACATGTCAGAGAGAGGATGGTAAGGTGGTAGGGAAGGTCCAAGGAAGCAGCACGCATGTGAAATGCAACAAGACGACTAGGGTATATGATTGACGAGCAAACCAAATGATGTATAGGCAAAGGTCGATAGTTTATCCAAACAAGGGTGATATAATCCCCGGTATCCAAGGCATAGGAAGTAGCTCCAGTGGTATATAATGTAAGGTACAGAACGCTTAGGCATGTTCGGCAAGCACTCAAATGGTTGGTTTGGTTGAGATAAACGCCACGGGCCCAGGTCTAGGCAAAGTTGGTCGACAGATCAAGTCAAGGACCCTAATCGTGCTAAAACACGAACAGTGAGCTCGATCAACACAAGGTACATGATGGATGGATAAAATAAAACGTTGATGTGGGTATGGTATGAAGTGATACGGCCTTGGGTCGGGCCAAGTTGTTGGGTCAGGCCTGGGGCACACCCGGAGAGCGAGGCCTCTGGGTCGGGCCATAACGGGCCAGAGTAGGCGAGGCCTCTGGGTCGGGCCAAATAAGTAGGCGAGGCCTGGGTCGGGCCAAATGGTAGGCGAGGCCTGGGTCGGGCCAAATGGTAGGGCGAGGCCTCGGGTCGGGCCAAATGGTAGGGCGAGGCCTGGGTCGGGCCAACAGGTAGGCGAGGCCTGGGTCGGGCCAAAGGCGAGGCCTCTGGGTCGGGCCAACAGGTAGGCGAGGCCTCTGGGTCGGGCCAAACAGGTAGGCGAGGCCTCGGGTCGGGCCAACAGGTAGGGCGAGGCCTCGGGTCGGGCCAACAGGTAGGCGAGGCCCGGGTCGGGCCAACAGGTAGGCCGAGGCCTCGGGTCGGGCCAACAGGTAGGGCGAGGCCTCGGGTCGGGCCAATCGGGTAGGTCGAGGCCTCGGGTCGGGCCAACGGTAGGCGAGGCCTCTGGGTCGGGCCAACAGGTAGGCGAGGCCTCGGGTCGGGCCAATGGTAGGCCGAGGCCTGGGTCGGGCCAACAGGTAGGGCGAGGCCTGGCCGGGCCAATCTGGTAGGGCGAGGCCTGGGTCGGGCCAACCGTGGTAGGCGAGGCCTCTGGTCGGGCCAACGGGTAGGGTCGAGGAGGCCTTCGAGGCCTTAGGGGCCAAACAAAAGAACAAATGTTGGCAAAGAAAGGTGGACAGAGGCGATATTGGTGAAAAAGAGGCAAGGAGTAAAGAACGGCAAAGAATGGGGTGAAAGTTGGGTATCAAACCGATGTCGATTCCGCATGACCGATATCGGTTAAGGGACCGATACCGGTTTCTTAGGGCAAAAAAGAAACCGACATCTGTTAAGGTCGAAAACCTATAAAAAAAAAAAAATACGGCCCGTCATTGTCACTTTTGTTATTTGCAATCCAAATTGACTTGTCTCGACGTGGAGAGTTTATTCGAGGGGTATTGAGTAGGTGGAGCTATTTGATCAAGGGAGAGAGAGTCGATAAGGGGCCCGAATAGTTGAGGAGGCAAAGCAGTGATGGCCGGGACCCAAAGCAGATCGTGATCGAGCCATGGCACAGCAGAGGAGCCGGAGGGCCGGACCACCGGGACCGCCACCACCCATCCCACCACGACGACGTGTCGTCGTACCGGTAGGTTCTAAACTCTTTATTTTATGCATTTGGTCAGATTAATGAGATTGGGGGTTTGGGTAGAATTTAGTTGTTTTAGGAAATGAGGAGTAAAATAGACGTAATTTGAAAAAGAGAGAGGGTAGATAGGTAAGATAGGTAAGGCGGCTAGTGTGTAAAATTTGGGGGTGTTTGGGTGGGTAGATGGGTAAAAATAGGTGAAAAATGGTTTTGGGGGGGCCGCATGGGGTTCGGCTCTGGGCAGAGACAAAGACCGATGTCTGTCAACAGCGACCGCATCGGTCGCAAAAGATGGTAAGGTGAGGTGGCGAAAAAGCATCGGTCTCAGATCGGCCGCAGGGGGTGGGGAAGGTCGAGGGTGGGTTGGGATGGGATTGGGTGTTTGGGTTTGGGATGGGGGGTTTAGGGGGGTTTCAAGGTGGGGTTTTGGGGTGTGGGTGGGTGGGTGGGGTTTGGGGTGGGATGGGGTTTGGGTTAGGGGTTTGGGTGAAGGTGGGGTGGTTGGGGGTGGGGTTTAGGGGGTTTGGGGGGTGGGTGGGTGGGGGGTTGGAGGGGGTGGGGGGGGTGGGTTTGGGGTGGGGGTGGGTTTAGGGGTTTAGGGTGGGGTGGGGGGGGGGTGGGTGGGGTGGGGTGGGGGTGGGTGGGTGGGTGGGGGGGTGGGTGGGGGGTGGGGTTGGGTGGGTGGGTTTAGGGTTTGGGGTAGGGGTGGGTTGGGGGTTGGGTGGGGGGGTTTGGGTTGGGGGTCAAGGGGGTGGGTGGGTGGGTGGGTGGGGGGTTGGGTGGGTTTGGGGTGGGTTGGGTGGGTGGGTTAGGTCAGGGTGGGGGGTGGGGGGGGGGTGGGTTTGGGTTTGGGTGGGTGGGGGGTTGGGGTTTAGGGTGGGTTTCAAGGTGGGTGGGTGGGTGTGGGGGGGGTGGGTGGGGTGGGTTGGGTTTGGGTGGGGGGTTTAGGGTGGGGGGTTGGGGTGGGTGGGGGGGGGGTTGTGGGGTGGGGTTGGGTTTAGGGTTTAGGTAGGTGGGTGGGGGTGGGGGGGTGGGGTGAGGTTTGGGGTGGGGGGGTGGGGTAGGGTTTAGGGTTAGGGGGGGGTGGGGTGGGGTGGGGTGGGGGGGGTTGGGGGGGGGGTGGAGAAGGGTGAGGTGTGGGGTTAGATTTTGGGTGTTACAAAAGGGGGTTTAGATGGTAAAGTAGATGTTATAATAAAGAGTGGGTCTAAGAATGTGGGTTGGTTTTGCAGCACGCGCCAGCTGACGATGCGTGATAGGATGCCTCCACTATTGAGTCGGATGAGGCCACACATATCTGCGGCGCATTGGGCCATCATGCGCGAGGTGGGACTCGGCGGGGTCCAGAGGTACAGAGCGATAGAGAGAGATCACAGTCTGATGGTCGCCCTCATCGAGAGATGGGATCCGGCGGCCAATGTGTTCCATCTGCCGACCGGGGAGATGACCGTCACATTAGAGGATGTGTATCGCATCCTGCGGCTACCGATCGAGGGAGAGGCCATTTTCCAGGTAGATTCAGAGACTGCCATGGATAGCATACTGCAGGTTTTTGGGGATGCAGCCGCGCTTCTTACGTATCATAGCGCGAGCATTGGATATGGTGATATGTACCGCGCACACAGACATGAGACACGGCTTGCCGTGTTGATGATGATAGGGATCACCTGCTTCGCCCTCCCGGATTCAGAGGGAGGCCGCTTCCCACGGGCATTGATGGGGGTGCTGCTGGAGATGGTGGAGGAGCACACCTGTTTTGCATGGGCACCAGTGTATCTGGTGCAATTATACAGGGAGTTATGGGGCTATCACCGGAGGAGGCGATTTGGTATTTGTTCTACATTTTGTCAGATCGTTGGGCATACGAGCACATCGTATGCATCAAAGCCAAAGAGGGCTACCCCAAAGAAGCTGTGGCCACAGTCGTATACCGATATGGCTTTCGAGGTGGTGGGGGTCGTGGGCCACCACGAGCGCTTGTTGCAGGTCGGGATGTGGTCTATTATGTACACTCACAGAGGGCCTTACAAAAAGAGACATTGTATGGAGACCCACAGAGGTCACCACCGGGCAGAGGAGCCCACAGACACCGCGCCCGATCCAAGATACATTCGGATAAAGCAGATCGGAGGCCGGGAGAGTACGAGCTGATACCCCAGAGAGGGTACGCAGCATGGGGCCGCGACAGACGAGCCACCTCCCTTCCCCGCAAGACAGAGGGATGATGTAGAGGCCCCACTGCCAGCGCCACAGCCTTGGGATCCAGACTGGGTAGCGGAGAGACCAGCAGGTGAGGGTGTGGATGATGCCGGGTGCACGGAGCATACAGGGTATGGTGGGCTGGGCAGAGAGCAGCGAGGATAGTACCGCCTGCGCAGCCAGACTTGGCTGCAGTTACTGCAGAGAGAGATCAGCTCCGGGGCAAAGCAAAGCTATTACAGGAGGACAACTGGTCGCACGCACAGCACGTATAGGGGTCTTACAGGGGCAGCTAGCCCAGCTCAGTGCACAGCACAGCAAAAAGCCACCACCACCAAAGAAGAAGAAACACAAAGTGCAGTGTGCAGTGTGCACAGCAAATGTGCATCAAAGAAGAAAAAGAAACCCACAAATTCCCCAGATACCACCACGGCCACAGTGTGTGTGTGCACATGTGCAGTGCACAAAGACCACCACCAAACCACCACACCCACAAAAGCAGTGCACAGCTCGTGGGGTATTGGTGTTAGGTGCCAGGGGACCAGCCCCAGTTCCTTCAGTGGCGCGAGATCGCTATATGGAGGTGAGAGCAGAGGCCCGATATTATCAGGATATTCTTGATAGTACCGGAGTCGAGTATCAGGCATATGCAGCTCATAGAGCAGAGACCTCGCACAGCCAGAGATCTCAGGGAGGAGCAGCCACAGCTGGCGTGTCCGTGACAGGCAGGAGGCGAGAGGCACCACAGGGACCAGCGGGGAGAGGTGCCGAGGGCGGTGGGGAGAGCTGATAGATCCCCGACATGGTTTTTCAGATAGGACATGGGCACCGGTCTCGCGAACCGGTCAGATTGATAGAGGCCTCGCGTGCCTACACTTATTCATTGTTTTGATTCATTTATTTATTATATACCGGCCTGCGAGCCGAGTACGGGTTGTATATTTGATACCGGCCTGCGAGCCGAGTATATTTTTGATATGAGAGACCGGCCTGCGAGCCGAGTCGAGATTTTTGGTAGGTATTGCGGCCTGCGTGCCGGCTTTGGTATTGTATGAGATCACAGAGGCCCCGATGTAGGGCACATTGTATTTTTGAAAATTTGTATATATATAGAGACGATGTTTTGATCCACATGCAGTGTTCAAAATGTGTTGAAATATGTGGTTAATGGCTGGTAATAGATAGAATGTGTGATGAGTTTAATTGACATGTTGATAGATGGATGATGCTGATGTTTTTGTTTGTTTGTACGTATATATGAATGTCAGGTTATGTGATGAATTGGTGGTTTTGTGACATTGTGATATATGTAACTGATGAGTTGGATCCAAATGATGTATAGATTGATAGTTTCTTGATATCCGTAGTTGATGGTTTGTGTATTTGTGTAAAATAAATGATATTTAATGAAAATGTAATGTTATATGTGGTGGATGAACAAAATGTGGTAAATTGTGTGGTTTATGCAGGAAAAGAGGCGGGCGCGACAAAAATTTAGGTGAGAAATGAAGAAAAGAAAGAACGTTGAGAAAAGATAGGTGTGTAACCGATATCGGTTAAGGAACCGATATCGGTATCTAATAGACCGATATCGGTTAAGTAACCGATACCGGTTATTTAGGTATGAGCTTTTCTAAAAATAGAAAAGCTAGGGTGGCAACTTAAGTTTTAATTTTAGAGCCATGCAAGAGGTTAAATACGCGAACGCGACGCTTTTTGACGACTGAGACAGGTATTTGCATGAGAGATTTGGGTGAGAAGGAGAAAAGAGACAAGGAAAGTAAATGTGATCCGAGGTTCAGAAGGCAGAAAGACAAA
This sequence comes from Taxus wallichiana var. yunnanensis, assembly GCA_018340775.1. Taxonomy (NCBI): domain Eukaryota; kingdom Viridiplantae; phylum Streptophyta; class Pinopsida; order Cupressales; family Taxaceae; genus Taxus; species Taxus wallichiana. The sequence continues at coordinate 207,857,914 of CM031244.1, read as the reverse complement.
GTTGAAAAGGGTGGTGATCATGGCAGAACGAGGAGAAGCATCCAGCAGGCAAGGACATGAGGGAAGACAAGGGCCACCTCAAGCTGCTGCAACCCAAGAGGTATTGTTTTGTTTGTGATTTGACTACTGCATGTTTCGTGAATAAGATGGGGGAGAGTAGGTGGGTAGATATGAGAAAGAAAACATGATAACAAGGGTTGCAGGTGAGGTAAGTGTTAGGTGGTAGGCAATCGGGGTTCTGGTGTATGTTTGTATGTATAAAACGAATAAACGAGCAAATTTATTGTCGTAGGTGGTTGTTTTTAGGAAGGTGTATAAAATCGATAAAGTGACGGTAGAATGTTAGGAGAACCGGTATCGTTATTCAACCGATATCGTTATGTATAACCGTACCTAAGCATCGGAGAAATTTCCGTAATGTTTGAAAAAGACCCTAATGGATTGAATGGTTGTTTGTTGTTTTGGTGTATGCAGCAGAGGCAGGTGGTCGAGGATGAATGATAGTGTGCCGTCATTGCCGTTGTCGCTAATCCGAGCGGATGTAACACCAATGCCGAATGGACATTGATAAATCGCTTGGGGTTAAGTGGAACTGCTATTATTCACGAATCGCACGTAACCATGGTATGTTAAGCGCTGATTGAGAGATGGAATCCCGAGACAAATACCTTCTATCCGCCAACAGTGAAATGACAAGAATTTGGAAGATGTGTTTCGATATTCGAGACTCCCTATTACAGAGAACCAAGATATCGTGCACTACCTAGCGCGGGGCGGGCAGCGATAATGTAGTGTTTGGTCCATATGCACGGACTTAACACAATGAGGTTTGTCATTCACATATGGGGTAATGTATGCAAAGACACCCCGAGGAGACAAGGTTAAAAGTGATTTTAATGATAGCGGTAGGGTATTATGCTACCGAGGCGTAAGGGGGAAGATTTCCAAAGGCATGATGGGTGTTATTCGGGGAGATGATAGAAAGGAACGTGACTTTTTGCATGGGCACCGCATATTGGCAATGAGCTATACAGGGGTTTATGGGCTCAGAGGCGAAATCACAGACAACGTTTGATTGCTCATACTTATTACACTCGTTGGGCCTATGAGCACATTGTTTGTGTGCGACAATAGGCCGATCCATCCAGCAGAGAGACCGGAGTACGAGGTCGGGATTCCGACGATGGGTCCGCATGTAACAAGAGGCAAGATCTCAAAGCCGTGCCGGGTGACATTGAGTATTAGGTGCAGTGTATGGGAGAGGTCGACGGTCATGGATATCATTGAGGCTCTACGGGAACTATATGGTAACCGAGAACATAGCTGAGGAGTTGAGAGGTGTAGAGCGATTGAGGTGGATCGCGGGGCACAAGCCAGGTGAATATGAGAGGATTCCTATAGATCGCGTGCGGCGACAATTTGGATTTGTGCAGACATACCACAGCTTATAGACCATATATGAGGATCGATGCCGAGGCAGATTCTCACCTCCCCGCCAACACCTCCAGAAGGGCCCGAGGAGATAGCAGCCGATCGCAGTGTAATGGATGCAGGAATGACAGAGGCCTATAGGTTATGGTGGGTAGCAGAGTTGCGAGGTGTACGTGAGCGCCCGACATAGCGGTGATTACAAAGCAGAGAGGGATCGCTCTCAGCAGCGCTTGGTTCAAAGCAGCTCCAAACGCAGTAATGAGACAAGAGGATTGTTAGTGGTCATGAGTCACGGCAAGGCGAGACTAGAGGCTGGAGTTCTCCATGCGAGAGGGCGTATTCATATGTTACAGGAGAGATTGGCAGATCAGTGGGCGGTACCAATAGCCGCGGTACCTTTGAGGACAGAGAGGCCTGGCGAGAGGGGTCGACGATCACGATCATCACCTAGGTCGGGATGAGGCGTGAGGGTCTAAATAAATGTTAGCAAGGTATGAGGATAAATAAGAGTACCGACCTGCGTGTCGATGATATAGAAGATGTATTTGTTTAACATCTAAATAAAACGAGATATGTATGTTGATTTGCGTTATAATAATAAGAATGTTGTCGTTTTGACTTTCGGTGTTTTGAAAAAGGATCAAAGAGGAATGTGATTAAATAGAAATACACCAAAATATTTATATTTACCACACATGATAGGTTATGGTAGGGGATGGTCGAGCTAACCTTGGGAGACCCCATGTCTCCGAAGTGCTGCCTACATAGCCCATTGCACAAAGCAAGGAAGGGCCTCAGACCGATGTAGTTCTCCCTTAGGATCAGGGAGGGGTGAATTTAGGCAATTTGGTATGGTTTAGGCAATTTGTCGTTTGGTAAAAAATTTGATGTTGGTAGGGTAATGTTGTTGGTGCTGGTAGGATAATGTTGTTGGTGTAGGTATAGGTAAAGCAAAGGTTAGCATACCCAAGTAGTAGGGAATAGTGTCCTGATTAAGATCAACACACAATTCTAGATGCGAGGCAAAGCGGAAAGAGTGCTCCGTAGGTGAAAAGAGCTAAACAAACCACACAACGTAGAACGAGCCTGAAGCCCTAAGTGCCGTGTATAGACGAGAAGTCCATAGTTGAAAAGAGTCAGATGATCACAATATATCGTGTGTACGTTACGTCCCTGAGTCAAAACAAATGGTGAGGTGATGTGGATGATATAGCCGAGGTACAAAGAACTTGTTACAACGAAAGAGAACCTACCCTATAGACAAGTCCATGACCCAAAAAGTTCTTTTCAGATGAGGCTTTTATTTTATCAATGTAGATCGATCGATGGGAAGTCTACAAGGGATATTGATTGTTTTATTCTTGAGGTCTTCACGAAGCCGATCAATGCGAGAAGCTTCGATAAAGGTCGACTGTATAGCTGTCCTTCGGGGAGCAGTCTATTTATAGTAGCAGAGATGATTTTAGTGCATAGCTGTCCTTCAGGGGAGCAGTCTATTTATAGTAGCAGCAATAGTTTGGCATATAGCTGTCCTTCGAGGGAGCAGTCTATATTTAATTTTAGATGACTAGATGTTCTTTTGGCGTGAAGCATCTAGTTTAGTAGGAAGTTTGACTCAAGAAAATCCCATAAGAATACGGCTTATTTTAATACTTTGAAGTCATGGACTAGACTAAAAAAGGGGAAGGCATTATCAAGGGGAGGTGCGAAGTGATTTCGATTTTATTTAGAGATATAGAAAACAAAGTGTATGTAGTGGTAAATGAGCTCAAGGGACGAGCAGTAGGTAGATAAGAAGTGATATAACACTAGATTCAACAGTAGAATGGGCGAAGATGTAAGGCATTAGGGGTTCAGCTCAGTTTACCATTGCTTAAGCTAAACGATAAGTGCCTGATCCATAGGTGTGAGTGATTATATAAGGCCCAATCCAATTGGGAGCAAATTTTCCACGTTTGCTCTTTTCTAGTTTGGTGACATGTTGATTCTCTTTGAGGACAAGATCACCAACCTTAAAGGTACGCTCATGAAGTCGCTTATCATAAGCACGCTTGATGCGTTTTTGATAGATTTGAAGGTGATCGAGAGCTGTAAGACGTCGTCGTCAAGAAGCTCCACTGGGCTAACCGCTTCGCGGAAATCATCGCTGGTGAGAATATCCCAAGAGATATTCTAAGGGAGGGTATTTGTATTTCGAGAGGCAAAACAAATTTCTGCACCATATACCAAAGAAAAGGTGTGGCATTAGTAGAGAGGTACGAATGCTAGACGATAAGCCCAAAGGGCAAAGGGGATGTGATCGTGCCAATTTCTTCCGATCATCATTGACAACTTTCATGAGGATTTTGGTTAGAGTTTTATTAGAAGATTCACCACCATTGGCCTCATGGATAGAAGGCGATGAGAAACTAAGTTTGATACCAAAGTTGTCACAAAGGTTTTGTAACAACTTGTTTTTGAAAGATTTACCATTATCTGTTATTAGGCGATGAGGAATACCAAAACGACAGATAATGTGATGGTTAATGAATTCGACAATTTTTTCTTTTTTGATTGAAATGAGTGGGATGGCCTCCACCCATTTTGTGTAATATTCGGTCGCTGTGATTATCCAACGGTGACGTTGTGAAGAGGTCGGGTGAATCTCACCAATAAGGTCTAAACCCCATTGTGAGAAAGGCCAAAGATCACGAGCGACTTGTAGCGGGTGGCTAGGAGTATGTTGAAGATTGGCATGTTGTTGACACATGACACAGCGCTTAACATATTCGTAGCAGTCGTTATTGAGAGTAGGCCAATAATAACCTAGGCGAAGGATTCGTTTAGCCACGGCAAGGCCACTAAAATGTCCACCACAAATCCCATCGTGTACTTGTTGGATGGTATAGGTGACCTCAGCGTTGGTCAGACAGCGAAGGAGGATGCCATCAAAGCCACGTTTATAGAGGAGTCCTCCCATGACAACATAACGCGAAACACTTTTAAGAAAAGCACGTTTTCCGTTACTAGTAAGGTCAGGTGGGAGAACCGAGATTGTAAGGTAGTCGTGAAATGGTGGTACTGTATCCCGCGAATTAGTAGACACAAGATTTATCATGCAAACTACCGGGTGAATAGATGGTGCAAAAAGTCACTGGACCACAACGAATAATTCAGAGTCACTGGTGCGGCGGAATCATGCGAGGCTAAGCAAGCCAGTATCTCGCAAATTTGTTAGTGGAGCGGGAATGGTTTGGATAGAATAGTGAGTAATAAGGTTAGAAGTGATTCCACGTGGTGTTTGTACTTCAAGTTCCTCGTTTTTACATTGGTAGATGCCCATAACTTGATTGACTACCAATCGAGAGTCACCAAAGATATTGATAGATTTAATGCCTAAGTGTATCGCAACTCTGGAGACCTGTAACAAGGGCCTCGTATTCCGCTCGTATTATTAGTGCAGGGAAATCAAGCCGGAATGAAAGAGGCATAGGTTCGGGCCAAGAGGGATGAGAACAACGCCGCTCCTCCTCCGCGCGCCGGCACTTAGATCCATCAAGAAGAGGGTCATTTGATACGACTCTTCTCCGAGCGAAAGAGTGGCGATGAGTTCGCTCTGGGAAGGTAAAATTGGTAAATTGTTCCCTGTGCAGAGGGGCCTCCGCAAGTTGGTCTCGCAAGAGTTTGTCCTTTGATTGATTTCGTTGTATAAACTCAAGGTCAAGGTCGGCGAGGAGCATGAGCCATCGAGCGATGCGCTGGTTTAGGTGTGGTTTGGCGTATATATAATGAATGGGGTCCTGTGTTGGTGATGACGAAAGTTTTGTGATTCAGAGGTAATGTCGGAGTTTGGTGGCGACGAATGATAGGCTGTGCACAATTTTTCTACATGTGTATACCTAGTCTCGTAATCCACGAGGGTACGACTTATATAATAAACGGCCTCGCTTCTCGCGTGCCGAGTCGATGTGCGAGCATAGCTCCTATAAGATGGTCCGGGCGGAAAGATAAAGGTAGAAAGGGCGGTCGTCCCGGGGTGGGATAAGCACGGTGGTCGCAAGAGATACGTTTTGAGAGCTTCAAGGCTTGGTGACACTCCTCACCCATCAAAGGCAACGCCCTTTTTTAGAAGGTGATGAAAAGGGTGACATCGATCCGAGAGTTGGGAGATGAAACGCCGGATGGATCAAGTTTACCCCGCAAACTACGCAATTGTTTGAGGTTTTGGGTGGGGGCATTTCTAGGATAGCTTTTACTTTAGATGGATCGACCTCAATGCCACGCAAAGAGACGATAAAGCCAAGAAGTTTTCCCAAAGAACACCAAAGACACATTTCTTCTCGGTCAAGGCGTGATGTAATATTGTAACAAAGCATCAAAAATAATGGTTAAAACATCGAGATGTTCACTACGATGTTTAGACTTGCCGAGAAGATCGTCGACATAGTCTTCAAGGATAGTGTGCATAATGTCATGAAAATGTAGGTCATAGCCCGCCGATAGGTAAAGCACCAAAGATTCTTAAGGCCAAATGGCATGACACGATAATGTAAGGTTCCCAAGGAGTTATGAAGGCGCTTTGTGTTGATCGGGCAGGGCAACCAAAATTTGGTCAGATCCCGAAAAGCCATCCATGAGAGAAAGCATTTCATGGCTCGCAGTGAGATCAACAAGTTGATCAATACTGGGAGGGGGAAGTCATCCTGGGGCAAGCAAGGTTAAGATCCCGAAACTGCGGCATATCCGAAGTCCCCCCGCCGCTTAAAGTGATGTGTACGATGTTAGAAATCCATTGAGGATAGTCAATAGCAAGATGAAGGAAACAGTAAAGGAGTCGTTGAGCTCCTTCGACCAAGAGAGCAATGCGTGGATGCATTTTTCTCAATTCTCGTTTGACTGGTTTGGAATCGGGTTTAGGTGATGTTATGGACGGCAATGGTAGGATCAATTCCCGGCATGTCGCCGTAAGACCATGCGAAAGCTTGGTTACGAGCATGGAGAAAGGTAGAAAAGGCGGCTTGTTCTGATGTGTTAAGGGATTGTCCAATCTTCACTATGTGAGGATCTTCCTCCGTGTGGATGTTGATTTCTATAGTAGATCTGCTCAAAGATAGTTTGGGTTTCAGATGGTAAGGCGCGTCAATATAAGAATCATCCGCGCCTGTAAGTGAGGATGGAGTCGTCATCCTGGCATTCAACAACATTAATCAAAGGCGAATCCTCTTCGATCATGTCTGGATACAGAAGGGGAAGAGAAGATGGGTCCTCATTATCGCGTTGATAAGTGAGAGGACCTATGAAGATAGCATTTATGAAAAAAAAAGTTAGGAGGGATAGATTCAGTGGTCCATCGATTCTCGTGGGAGATGATGGCAAAGTGGGTGATGATGGTTCGGTAAGAGGGCGACGCCTTCCTCTTCCAGATACAACCTGATGTGAGGTGTCTCCGTGTAGGTGTTTCGGAAAACCGAGACCACTTCGATCATTATGTTTCGTGTGGTCACGGGAATGAGTGTATGTCGGCCTTGTTCAGTAAAGGCCAAAACCAAAGCCTTCCACACACAAATGAGTCAAGAAGGTGAGGGGGATAAACGACGATTTGTCAAGTATTGAAAATCGGATCGAAGGGAACCACACCAAGAGGAGGTTCTGTGGGTAATGGAGGATGCGCAACACCCCCATACGTTAGGTTAGTGCGGCAATGGGGTGGTCCGTAAGAGATTACCTCCCCACGCGACGGCCGTAGGTGGGATGCGCATGTAATTGTCCGTACTCCCGCGGGTAGGGAAAGAACTAACGTTATATAGCGGTACTCCCTCAAGCCGTGAGGCGATGAAAACATCTACTAAGGGGCCTGAGGTTGGGATGTTAGTCCGGGAAGAGAAGTGGTTCAGGCGACGGTGGTTTCATCACCAAGGCGAGGTGCAGCTTGAGGTGGATGGTTGAGGTACATTCAAGAGGATGGTTGGGTTGAATGTATGGGTGTCTTAATTGGTATAAGCACATCGCTTGGGCGGTATAACATATTGCAAGTTTTCAAGGGGGAGGATCAGCTTTTACAAAGCAGTAGGACTTCCCTCGTACTCAAATTTTATGCATCGATGTAATGTTGAGGGAACGCATCCCATGGCTCGGATCCAAGGACGACCCAAAGAATATATTATATCGAACTCTCCTTCAAGGACATAGAAGAGTTCGGTAAAGTACGTGGGCCTACGCGAATGTTGAGGATCACGGTGCCTAAGGTAGAAGTAATAGCGCTATCAATGATCGCAACAGATGGGGTGGCACACATGCAACTAGAAGGGATGTTCATTTGTTGGAAGGCTTTTCAAGAGATGATGTTTAGGCTAGCGCCCCCGCCAATCATAACCCGACGTACTCAATGTCTCTGACGTAAGCGGAAATGAAAAAAGGGGTGGTCGTGGTCTTCTCGCACCAAAGTCGATAATTTCATCTTCCGAGAAACTAACCGCAGCGGCTTGTTGTTTTGAGACGTATGGTGGGGGAGATGGATTGTCTGGGTGAGAGAGGAAACGTGATCGGGTGTTAGAATGGAGGCCACGGGCAGTGGTTTCGTTGGGTAAAACCTCTATCCTCAAGGATCTCAACGAGAGCTTGTCGATGAGATTCAAGTCCGAATGAGATCATATAGTGTCATTTTTACTGCGATTGATGAAGCCGTTTTTTGATCATGGGTTCGGTGGGCAACTCCATTAGAGACGGATAAAGGGTCCGCGAATAACCACTTTAGGTGGTGGTGTAATCGGGATGGTCAAGGAGAAAGAGATGCCGCAGTGTGTTTTTTTCGCTTTCCCATTGTTTTTCTCGTCTCTAGTAATGACACTAATCATATTAATCTCGTAGATCCGAGATGAGGAAGATGGTGGGATAATTCATGGTCTTCAAGAGGTGGGGTCAGAATAATGATAGATCTTGGTGAGGCGGGGATAGATGATATAGTAGAGGGAATTGACGCTAGAGGTCTCTCCCTTCGTAAGTTGTCTTTCTTAATCTTTCTATCCGGGAGAGGTGACTGACGAAGGATGGTTTTTAGAGCTTTGCATTCCTCCACATCATGTCCTGGTGTGCGGTGATAAGCGCAGATTTTAGACTCATCGTAACCCATAGGTCGGGGTTTAGACGGGTCATAAGGTCTAAGTGGAGGTAGGAAATGGTCGCATTCTCCACCAACATAGCAAGGATTTTGGCGTAAGATCCTTTCGAGGGGGTCAAAATCGGATGAAGGTATTGGTTGTCAGGCGGGTTTTGGTAATGTTTGGGCGTGGTTGGTTCGTGACATGTGGTGGTTTAGCCGAGGGGCCGACGACATGTTTTTCACTAAACGTGGTTTTTCTGGACACGTGGTTACGCTCACCTGGTTAGATGATGAGGTTACAGATGGCGTGGTAATGGGAAACAACCACTGAGAAAGGGGAGTGACAGTAAAATAAATCCTTTGATGATGGGATTGGTTTAGGGTTGATAGTGGACCGGATACGCGGGTAACGATGTTGTGATACCTTTGATCTCTCAGATAGGTGTAGAAGGCGAGGTCGCTTTGAAGAAAACAAAGGAGGTATGATATATTGGTGTAATGTGGAGGGATGAGGTCCCAATATGGAAGGTGGGTGTGACGATGAGGGTTTTAATTGTGATAGAGGCCCGGATTGCGTTTCGCTCTCCTAGGTGGCGGAACGGATTTATTTTTGGATAGATCGAGTCGCTTAGCGGGTGTGTTAGACTCGGGCATCGTGAGGTCCCAAGCGTAGGGAAGATCTGGTTAAGTTGATAGAAGTGGACGGGGCATTTGGTAGAGGTGAGGGGGTGAAGGTGAGAACATGGGCATTTTAAGCTTTCAGTAAGCACTTCGGGGGTAGATGGTGGAGACATCAGATTGGTCATTTGCATTTGAGTAGAAAAAGGGGTACTCAAACGCTCCCATAGGGCCTCGTCTATCTTCCGTGGAATGACAAGCCTCTGTGTGATTTGTAATTTTGGTACTGGAAGAAAGGTGGGTTGTAATTCCCCACCATGGGAGTGATACAGGGGTAGATGAGGCAATCGTATCAATAGATGTTAAGAGGTCGACGGTCGTTGAAAAGATTTAGGTGATGAGGGACTAATAGGCGTAAGGGCATGTTGAGAGGGTCCGTCACACGGCTAAAGAATTTAGTGATGTCGGTGCAAGAGATTTCTGCCTAAGGATGTCAAAGGGAGTGGCGACCTTCCTCTTGTGCGGCAAGAGTGGTAGAAGGAGACGTCTGGGAAATGATAGATTAGACAACATCCGCCGCATCTCAGAGGGATGTGGTGTAAGAAGACTCATGATGGGAAGGGAAGCCCGGGCGCTTAACTCTTCTATGGGTAAAGGAACGATTTCGCTTTGGCTTGATGGTGGTAAAGGAGGTTCGGGCTCCTGTGTTAGTGAAGAGGCTTGATTCAAAATTTTCTCGATAGAGGCTTTTGGCTGGGTATCGAATACTGCATGGATCTCATGAACACTCCTCGGCTAAGATATCCCGGTTCGACGACGCATCGCTGGACGAGTGATTCGGGAATGGCTTGTTGAAAATTTTCAAATTTCAAGTTACAGGGGCGTTAGGATTATCGAGGGCTATATCCCCCGCATCAACCATTTTCCCGCACTATGTTTTTCAACATCTTCAGCTTTTCATGACCGTGTCCCTTCACGCGGTGGAAGTTACAAAAGTCATTTTTTTGTACAGAAGGTATGGCGCGAGTGGAATCAAACCGTAATGAGGTTTAACAGAGGTAAGGTAATGGCTCCCGCTTTAGCAATTTTTCCAAGATGACACCATAGGTTTCTCCCAAGGAGTGTAGTTGATGGGTTCGGCCAGATTTATAGGTGGTTTTTGGTGGAGTATCGACGGTGGTGGGATTTGACCATCACCGCGTGGACAGCTCCTTTGATTTAGAAGAGGTGGACGCGTGAGGAGTGGTGGTATTTGGTTTATGGTAGAATCAGGAGTTCGGAAAGTGGAGTTCTTGTTGCGCAACCGCAATTTCTCTTCCTCTAAGGCTCGAATTTCTAATTTTCGAGCCATAGTAAAGGCCTCGCCGAATGTACGGAAAGTTTGGATTTGGAGGGTAGGGGAGAGAGAAGCTTAGCAGCCCGCGTAAAGAGTTCGATAAGTTCGGTTTGAGGCAAGGCATACGTAAGTTGGTCGATAAGGCCCCGCCATCGTCCAACGAAATCATGATAGATTCGCCCTCAAATTTCGGATGGCATAAAGGTCGGTGATAGATACTTTCTGAAGAATGTTAATGGAGAAATGATCCAAGAAAGATTGGGCTAGTTGGTTAAAAGAGAAGATCGAGGCCGGGTTAAAGCACCGTACCACCTGCATGGTCCCGATAAGGACATAGGAAGGTGCGGAGTAACAAGGGCCATTATGGGCAATCAAATAACAAGCATGTCTAAATGATCGCAAGTGTTGTTGAGGATCCTCTTTACTATTAAAACGAGTAAATTTCGGCAACTCCCATCGAGGAGGATATGAATGAAGGGGGACAGAGGGTGAATGGGCTCCCGACAAACTTGTTCGTATGTCAAGGCGCTACGACTTCCCAAACCGAAGCCTCCAAATTTTGCATTTTGTCCATCATTTGTTTGATGAAATCTGGTTGGATGAGATGATGGTGCACCTGTAATAGGGATGTCCCATATAAGGTGTCGAGGTTAATGGATACGTGTATGGGAATGAAAAGGTAGGCGGAGCTTGAGAAGGAAAGCTCGTGGTGGATAGGTGGCAGAGAGCAAGTCATGAATGGAGCAAATTGCAAAAGAGATGAGGTAGGGGCTTGGTGGTAACGAAACGTGGGGTCCAAGATTAACAAAAGGAAAGCTAATCGGGTCGATGAACCTCTCGCACTGCCGGATTGGGAGACGGGGCTAGAGATGCAGAAGCAAGGCGGTATTATCGAGGAGTGGGAGCTAAATGAGCAGCTATACCGATAGGCATACCTACAAGGAGCTGACCATCGTGTGTACGGTCGTGGGTATGAGACAAATAGTATGACATACAAATACTGGAATTAGCATCCGTAAACTTGGCAAAGTCCTTATCTCCCACAGAATTTTGGAACCTCACCGGTATCGTAGGATTCCCCATGGAAGGTGAAGGGGGTGATTCAGGCAAAGAAACAGAGCAAGCGTGTGAAACCATGGCGGCGGCTTGTTTTCGAGTGATAACAACCATGGACAGCAGTTCACAGGAAAGTTTCAATCTATCAAGAACAAAAACAACCCTGTAATGATGAATTTGGCAAGTCAGCCTGTTTCGTGGGTCGATGGAGACAAGAATCGATATCGGTTTACTAACCGCCGGTCACAGGGGAAACGACGCCGGTCCCTTAACCGATGCCGTGTCAAAAATCTAGGATAAGAAGATACAAAGGGCTGCTAATTTGATTTTTAGCAACGTTGAGTATATTTATCAACTTATTGATCACAAAAGACAGAGTATGACAGAGAGAAAACAGTAACAAAGAAACAAGCAAGATGCACACGCAAATCCAGAGATTAACCTTAGGGTTAATTTTAATTATTGTGGGCTTATGCCTTTAGACGTAGAATGATGTCAGAATCCTAAACAAGAGACTTAGGGGAAATGTCAAGTTGTTTTGGCTTATAAGGTTACCTCAATCCAAGTGAGGAATACCATGGAAAAAGGGGGATGTTTGAGTGTTGTGTTAATTGTGAAGTGATTCGGTATGTGTGTGTGTTGAATGTAAGATTAATTTTCGTCATACCGTGGATATCACCCCCACGTGTACGACCTGTTACTTAATCTATGTTCACTAGAATTGAAAAACAACAGGCAGGAATGCAATGCATGTGTTTTAAAACCCAAATCGAAAGTGATATTCGATGAAGCAAAAGAGATGACTTTTACTAATGCAAGATGCAAAAACAAAGCAAGTTCTTTTACCAGAATAATAAAATACCTTGTGAATATCTCTAGAAGAAGAAAACAGCAAGTATGCTCCCTATATGAAAGCAAGCAAGAAATAAAGATAAACCCAAAATGGGTCCCACCGGGCGTGCCAAAATGTTTCACTCGGAAATGCTTCGTTCCTTTTAGAAACAGATAAGGTTAGGGTTAGGAGGAATACCTGTAGAATGTCGAGATGATGCGCGCATCGTAGAGAAAGATCAAAGTTGATCATGGAGAACTCCTTTTTGTCTGGGAAGGACTACCTGCAAATAAGAACACAAGACCACAAGATTTGATTAAACAATAAATGAGGAAACTGCCTTGGGCCCAGGAAATGTAAAACTTCCTTTCGAAGGTGGTCAGTTTCCCTGCTAACGTGAATTAACACAAAAGACTGTAAAATATCAATTAAATTGCTTGGCTGAACTGGGTAGGGGAAAGGCTGTTTTTCCTGGTTTTTGATCAAAGGAACCGATGCCGGTTACCTATAACCGATGCCGGTTACTGATAACCGATACCGGTGGGTTCTAGGATCTTCTGGGCTGGTTGTGGTGTTTGTAATGGCTGGTTTTTGGATAGTATTAGGAAATGGGATGGTTAGAAGCAAAAGAATGACAGTTAGAGGCAATGGTACGTTGGATAATGGATTCAGAAACGGATTTGGGAGGACTGTAATTCCAAAAGCATAAGAAATGTTATAATGGAGGACATGCAAGATGTAACTTACTGGTTTTTACGAAGGTGCAAGTTGATCTCCTTTGCTGTAAACACGTCTAGTATTTTCACTGCCTCGCTTGGTCAAGTGAAGATCTCTCGACTCGCTCCTCGCCGCAATGCTCTCGCTGATCCAGTAAATCCTTCGACCGATCTCCAAAATGAAATTCCGATCCGTTGTTTTGGTTTGGGGAGCCCATTTACAGTGGAACCGATGGCGGTTGCGTAACCGACGGCGGCCGAGTAGAACTGCATCGGTTAGGAAAAAGTAGGCTATTTTTAGTAAAATAGCCCACCTTCCCCGCTTTTTCTCCCGAGGGATGGGCCAGGGCTTGGTCAAGTGGCTAGAAGGTCGGCTTTGGGTGCGAGTAAGGAGGCATTAGTTATGGATGTGAGTCTAGACCAAGTCATGGGTCCTAATTAGGTTAGTTTAGGTTAGGGCTAGGTCATGGTGAGGTGGCCAAGTGAGGTGGCGGGTAAGGCGATGTGGATTTATCAATTATGAGGTAATTAATATGCCATAAAGATAAGAAAATCCCTAGAATGAAGGTGGATTCGAAGGTCGGGTTCACCCAAAAATGATTAACTAAAATTAACTAAATTAAAATAAGTATAATGATAGTGAACCTAATATAGGAAGACATAAATGATTTAAATGAATGCACTAAAATAGTATAAAGTAATTAAATAATTAAAATAATGGGAAAAAAACCTAATGTTTAAGAGTAAAGTGAGGAAGTAACTCGATTACAAATGACTTTTGCAGAGTGTTACGAATTTGGAAATTCAAAAAGTAAGAACAACTACACCGAGGTTCCGAAAAGGGTGGATCTAGAAGATATGAATAAACTGGAGCCCCTAGGAGGGTACTGGGGCACCCTAGTATGGATAAATAGGCACCTTGGTCTCTGAAAATATCAAAACTTGATTCTTTAAGGGTCGTAAGATGACTTGTGACCTTCTTTGTGTGTCACACTAGATTTGCTGAACTTCACTAAATGTATCAAATAATGAAATATGAAATGAAGACCGCAAAAGGAAATGGAAGTGTCAAAACCCTAAAAATAAAGATACATAATGAATGGCTCGGAATGCCCTTAGTGTCATAATAGTGGGCTTACTAAACAGAGAGATTCACTACATTTTGGACCCAAATGTAGTTCTAGTGTGTTTGTGCATGTTTTTACCTAGGTTCTCTTGTGCCATTCGTATCTTATGTGAAGTAGTGAGAGATACCTAAATGTAGAAAATATAATAACATGTGTGAATGGAATAGAATAGAATCCATCCCCTATGAAGTGTGTGCTGATGTAAATCTCCTAGCCTTGATGCAAGGAATTATGTGGATGTATGTGATGTAATGGATGTAACTCTAGATGGATCGATAGTAGTAAGTGACACTAAGACCCTATTTATGGGATTATAATTTTATATTTATAGGTTTCTCTTGATCTAATTTCATTATTAACCCCGACATGGTGACTAGAAAAATATAATGATGAAAAATGGTTTGAAAGAGCACAAAAAGTGGCAAGAAATTAAAAAAGGATCGGGGCACCCCATGGGTGGGTTGCCTTAGGCACCCCAATACAAGCCTGAGCACCCCAGTTTAGGATAAAATTATGGGAAAGTGTCGAAAAATACTTGGAATGTATATAAAAATTTGTGGTAATGATGAAATAAAATGTAAAATAAGATGACCAAAAATACGAGATTAATTAGAACTTTCTTCACACAAGAACCTTCTAAATAATGCCTAAAGTACATGATTTTGAGACTACAAAGATGTTGATTACACTTTCAAGATTCACCAAGTTCCCAATTGAAGTGTGAGATGCCTAAAGGAAATCTATTGACTAAATCCATGATAGACATTAAGAATCGCACTTAAATATTAAATTTTGTTTGAGTTTAACAAATATTATACTTGTATATGCACTCTTAAAAGATTGTATTGTGTGACCTAAGACATTTTAGCATAATACCTATTTCATTCTCTACCAAGGATTTGCATTTAAATTTTTTTAAATACATCAAATTTCTTTCTAATACAAAGTATACCTAAAGTTTCCTTGTTGTATCATCAATAAAAGTAACATAATAATTTGAAACCCCAAGATATGATGCCCGATCTAGCCCCCAAACATCAAAATGTGCCGGCTCCAACTTACTCTCTTTCTTCCTAAGTTCAACCCTAATAAACCTTACTTTATTTTATTTCCCATATGCGTAGTCCTCACGAACTCAACACCTATTTTTGTATATCTAGGGAAATCCTTCTTTATGATCTTCATGCCCTTATGGATCATATGACCGAGTCTATGGTGCCACAATGTTGTATATATGGTTGAATATAAGGTTCCAAACTTCCTACCTCTTTATGCCACAAGAGAACCCTTGGTAACCTTCTAATAGTCCACTCTAACTATCAAAGTAAAACCATCACCTCCCATCTTCCCCACCGATGTAAAATTTCATCTTCTAATGTAGACACATGTCTAACATCCTTGATAGCCATGTGTTCCCATTTTACATCGAACTTGGACAAAACCTTTTCTAACTATGTTGCAAGGATCATCATCACCAGAAAAAAATTCCAAAATCCCCTTGAACATAATCAATAAAATAATACCCATGTGGAGTAGCATGGAAAGAAGCCCCGAATCTAAAACCCAAGATTCAACAATATTATACAAAGAAAGAATCAAAACATCCTGACATACATTACCTGTTACCACATTTTCCTCATTATTTTCTTCCTATTGTTTCTTCTTATCCTGAAGCTCCAAACATTCCTTCTTTGCATGCCCAAACTTTCCATGGTGCCAAGATACCATTTTGCTTTTGGATTTTGACCTTTCCCAATTTTTTTTTATTTTCCACAATTTCCTCTATTCTTTTGTATCCCTCTAGTTTCCATTGTCAAAGCATTCCCTCAAGTAGAAGATTCCCGAGCGTTTTCTTTGCATTTCCTCACTTAGAATTACCCCAAAAACATCCTCAAACTTCAACTTCAAGTTAGCTAGAACATAGTTGCTTACCACCATTACGGACTATTTCAACTCTTAGTTAAAGATCACAAAATTAATAAATCCCTAACTTCTTCCAATTCTATTGTGACAAAAGCTAGCATATTTACAACCATATAAAAATATTTTAAATGATCTTATACTAAACCATTCTTATAAATATTCATATTAAACAATGTTTTCATTAAAAATATCTTGTTAGAGGAAAAGGGTTTTTCATACAACTTCCTAATGCATCCATCGGTTCTTTTGTAGTCTTTTCTTTTGAAACATTAAATAATACCGAAGATGCAATACATATCTAGACTATACAAAGTTCCTTCCTATCTATAAAATACCATTACTGAGATCTATCATGCTTGAGGGTTTGGTCCATTTTACAAAAACGAAATATAAATATCCTTATGATAAAGCTAATATTCCTTCTACATCTTCTAAAGACTAAAATTTTTCCCATTGAATTTATCAACCCTAGATCTTCCATCATCGACATAGCTCCCACTCTAGCTATCAATTTCCCTGCAATTCAAATTCAACACTTGACAAACCAAAACTAGACTCGATATCAATTTTTACGAAATATGAGATTAAATACACGAACAATCCCACACATAATCGTAATAGTAGAAAGTAATATGTAGAAAACATTACTGATTTGAAATAAAAGTGCGAATAAAAAGAACACAACACAAAGAGACAATATTTAACATGGTTCACACCATTTGGGCTACATCCACTAAGAATCACTAACTCATATTTTATTACAAGCCACCTATCTTTCAATACAATACTCATATTTGTTTAGAAATGTGCTCAAGAAACTCTCCGAATTCACATCCAAATTCACACACATCCGCAATGTTACATCAACCCTAACATATGCATAAAACCACGAAATAGGTAACTACTTAAGTAGTTTTATAATACTATGGGTACAAAAACCATGGGCCAAAACTGTCCCATAAACCTATGGGTCAAAAATCCCACCCATATAAGAAGATCATGTTTCCTAAACCCTAGCAAGAAAATCTGTTGATAGTATACACTAAATTTAGTGTATAGTCTTTAACACTTCCACACATGAAAATAGGCTCCACAACATAACACCACCACTTTAAGGGATATTCTCACGTCCACTCTATCCATGATCACCCTAAATACCTCCTTAACTTCCACCACATCTCTTTCATCTACATCTAGTCCTACTCTTACCACATCTGCATCATCCTTGATTGCACACTCATCTATATCCACACCTATCATGTATAAACCATTAACCATGTCTCTTCTACATATGCCCCTCACTACCCTTATATCTGCTACATCCAAAAATCCACCCATGTACAACTACATCCATTTCATCCCAATATTCTACATCTATCATCCCCAAATCTCCATCCCCCATCACATATTTTCAATCCACATCCGATTCTACAATTCCTCTTGAGTCAAACACAAAAGGAGTTCATACTTCTCCCACATAACCCCTCATTTTGTACATTGATCTATCCACCACCTATAACACCTCCTTCCCACATAGACCTCATCAATCAAATCATCTAAACACCCCTTTCTATTTCTATATCCACACCTACTCCCATTATTGATTCCACACCCACATCTACCCCATCTACTTTGTTAGACTCTATTCCCCCATCCACATCAATTTCAACCTTTCCTATCATACCATCCTTGGAATCCATACCGGTTCCTCTTTCCTTACTCTTTCTTTCACATACTTGCATAAACCATTGTGACCACATCTCCATTATTCCCCTCTTCTTTCATACCACCTTCATCATTCAAATAATATTGGAGAGCACTTCAACTTTTCGCAGCTATAGGTGACCCTCCTATCTCATCCACACTATTAGACCCTCCTACACTAAGCCAATCCCCACATTCTTTAGAAAAAATCATGAAATAATTACTTCCTCTATCAACAATAACACCGCCTTTAGATCCCCGGTTGAAATAATTTTCATCCAAGCACACTCCTCAAAAATCCAAATCCAAACACCTTGGCACCCTCTAAAAAATTATCTTGTGTGTCATCATAGAAAGATAAATATTCCTCCAACCAAGACCAAATCTACATCATACATTTTGGGGAAACATTCCTCTATCTTAGGACCACCTCCTCCATCATGATCAATCAATCATTCTAAATCTAAACCATCTGATTCCCTCTTAGGACCAACTCCTTCATCGACAACACCTCCACCAACCAATCAATCCAAGCATAAGTCATCCAACACTTTGGGTCATCTTCTAGACCCCTAAGACCTTGGAGTAATCCACCTTCGTCCTCTACATCTATACCATATCAAAAGACTTCTTTTGGTGTATACATCAAATCATATGCAAAGATCCTCCACCATCTACTTCAAACTAATGCCATCATGCTCCCACCGATCAGGTCCTTTGACCCAAACTTTCCAAATCCCTCATGGTTCGATCCCCATTGTCTCTATGCCTATAATCATACTCCAAGTCATGACAATGAGAAGTGTAAGGCCCTTTATACTATCGTCTAAGATCTTACGAGTGAGAGCACCTCTTTGAAGAGTATCCTTCTCCATCTACTACTTCATACATGACCCATCCGACTCCTTTTACCACATTCTATCCATTCAGCCTCCCCGATCTCTTCACTGTCTACATCATATTATATTATCCCTCCTCCACACATCGTTCCTCCTAATGAGTGTCCTCCTTTATTAATTTATTCCATTTTATTTATCACACCATTCCCCCGACATCTATTTTATATCTCTTGACATCCACTATCTTACCCATATCCTTTTCATTGGGGGATCATCCCCCTTTTTCTCATTAATCCTTCCACGTGTTCTCCTAATCCATGCATCTTATCCCCTTGTTATTTTGACACTAGGGGAAGTTTTTTCTAGGATCAATTTGCTTCTGGATTTGTTCCTCCCATGCTTGACATCATCTCATTTCATCTAGCCTATCTTCATCTGATCTTATCCATCTTATCTTCCGACCATCTTCTCCTCTTATGACCATGTATGCCACCATATATGTGCTTCCTTTTGAAGAACCATGGCTTTACCTGAAGACCACCATTGTGGACATATTTTTGCCTATCCTAAAGGAACCATCTGCTTACTCTAAGTCTAATTCTATGGTTTTTATTCTCACCTCCTCATTTTTGAGGTGTTATATGAAATTTATAATCCATTATCCAAATTTTTTCATCTAATCCAGTCCAAAATTATCTTTGGCATAGTTGTCCCTCCCTTGGTAGACCATTTAATTTCATCCTAATTCAACTTTTGTGGCTATGTTTATACTCCCTTTGGGTGCATCATACCTTCATTTTAAGTAACCATATCTTTGTCTCGTTAGGGACACATATTTTCCTTTCTTCCTAAGTAGAATGTAATGTTTTCATTTCCACTCATCTACAACTCTAATCACATCTTATCCTAACATAAATTTAATGTATGTGACCTCATCATCGAGAACACTACCACTCTAGAGAGGATACAACGTGGAAATTTTTCTCCTAACTGAAATGGGCCGTATCTTATCACATATAAGTATGGGTCATGAGCCTAACAATCAGCCTCCCTTGATTTTAAACTGGAAGTGGAACCTCTTAACGCATTTCACTCATTACCATTGTCCTATTAGCACATCTACCAGTGCTCTTAGTCATATTATTTTTATCATTCCTCCATATTATCCTTTTTCATCTCTCATTGTGATGATTTGAAATTATGTGGTCTTCTGTCACTTCCTATATGTGACCTTAAATGTGGGCACCATGACTCTTCCTATAGCATATTACTTATGGAAAAGTTCTCCCCTCTCACTAAAAATGATGTGATCATCTCATCCATTACCCTCTTATTCATATTTTAGAACCATGTAAGGAAGTGTGTCTCTTTTACATTCATTATCCCCTCCTATGTGGTCTACCTAGCTAGTCCAAACTCTTCCCCATGTAAAAAAATCAAAAATCATCCATGCTCTTGTCAAAAATCAAAGCTATCAAAAACAGATTGATCCTTCGAAGGACAACTATTCATGTAAAAAAAAGGGAAAAAACAAGCAAATTAAAATCAAAGTCAAAAACAAATCAAAAGAAAAAGATTGTTCCCTTGAAGGATGACTATCATATATTACTTTTTGTCATCTATATTATGTATAAAGTAGACCATACCCTCAAAGTATGACTACTCCTTTTCATGGAATTAGAGGCTTCCCACATTGATCAACCTTCGATTTTATTAGCATCCTAATAAATCTTCCCACATTATTCAGCTTTGTCTTTCCCCTTCCTCGAGTTGGGGCATAGTTTTAGGGAACACAAAATTTTGAGAAACCTCTTCCCATATATAAATACATCTCGAATCCCTTTGTCTTGGCAACATTTCGTGTATGATTTTTCTCATTTATCCTCCTCATGAAATTTAGTACGACTAAATTTCATTTGTTATATGTTAAAATTTGTTCTAGTCACATGTGCCTTGTGTTACCTAGATCCCCTTTTTGTTTACCTCCAATGTAGTTGGAGGAATATTTTCCTTGTACGTTCCTTGATATAACGTAGTTTTTTTACACCTGTAGGTATCCACCATTGTGTTGCATTCTATCCTAATCCTATCACATTTATCTTTCAGCACATATTTCTTTATCTCTATCACCTATATGTTATCTATCTATCTTACAACACATTTAATCTTTACTTATATCCATCATTATTCATAGTCATTCTCAACTTTTTTCATCAAATATTATCCATATACATTCTACTCATCATGATCAAATTCAAACAGAAAACATATAATCCTAATATTCATTAATACATCACACATTTGCATCACCATTCTATCTATACACATACACATCCAAAATAACCATCTAATCATACATTTATTTTACCATCATCATCAAATATAAAAAAACATGTGTTATAAATAAGTATCATCATCACATCTAATCTAAAAGCCATCATCACAAAATATAATCTAAAATTATCATCAAATAAAATTAAATTAATCACATCACATAATGAATACATAATAATCCATGATAGAAACCATATATCATATATATATGTGTGTGTGTGTGTGTGTGTGTGTGTGTGTGTGTGTATCAATACATTTCTGCCCTATAATGGGGTTCTCTCAAAGAATAGATGTTATCAAAATGTGTAAAGTGTATATGCGAGGCTCTCAAGTCCTCTCTTCTAGGGGAAGTTACAATACTTGATCCTTGTGCATCTCCACCACAGACATGGCATTCCTCCACTCATTGTATTTGTGCCACACTCACCATGCTCCTAGAAAACCCTACTCATCCCACCATTGTCCTTCGTAGGTTATCCTAGTAATGAAGTGTCCTTGGAAGTAACTCGAACAATTTACCCTCATAATATATAGCCTCTGCGGCTAGTTCTCTCTACCTCTCCATAGAAATCATCTTTGTGAGGTGCTACCTTTCCCAACCCAAGTGGAGTTTCCTAAGCACCACTCACTAAATCTATCACCAAAATAGTAGACAAATCTCCAAAACGGGCCCTATAGGCCTCCCTCTATCACCTATAGTGGTTTCTCTCCCGAATAACTTTGTATCAATCATGTATGATCACATCCTGCTACTATAGAGTTATGTCTCTCTCCACCCTCATCTACTCCAACTCAGCACGTAAGCATGCCACCTCCGCATACTCTCATGCTCCACCATCTCTACTACCTCTACGAGCCACCTCTACATCAATCTCCATATCCTCTACATAATCCTCTCATCCCTCCACAACCACCATTATTGCCCAAATAGAAACCACCCAGTCACCAAACCCACTCGAATCCTACATCATCATCATTTTCCCATGGTGCATCCTCCTCCCTCAATACATTTTCAATAACATGACTCAACAAATCCTTGTATATCTCCTCTCGTATTTAAAAAATTGGGTCATGAGGCACCGATTGGATGACCTCAAACTATCATCACACTCTATCAAACTGAACAACCTCGATCATTTTTGGATATTTCCCCGC
Organism: Taxus wallichiana var. yunnanensis; assembly: GCA_018340775.1. Taxonomy (NCBI): domain Eukaryota; kingdom Viridiplantae; phylum Streptophyta; class Pinopsida; order Cupressales; family Taxaceae; genus Taxus; species Taxus wallichiana. Next base: position 207,835,765 of record CM031244.1, on the reverse strand, counting down.
ATCCACCTTTTCCTCCTCATCCCGACAAATCTATGTCCACACCAAGCCATTTGATCCACATACCATTATACCCTCCTCTCACTTTTGTTTCCACATACCATTATACCCTCCTTTCACTTTTGTTTCCAAAGGCCTAATTAGCCCTCCCTCTCGAAATCCCACCTCTAACTGAATGTGGTCTCCTATGACCCATGAAATCCCGGTGACCGACTCACTGCTATATACTAATATGCCCAACAATTGAAAAAGAGACCCACATATAAGCTTGACCTCCATCCAACATCAGTACATGGAAAGCTCATGGTAAACCTAAGCTAACAAGGTAGTCCGATTGAGAATATTTTCTTATGATAAAAATTTCTACCACTACATCTGCTAATGCCCATGGAAATCAAGACCTGCCGAATATGAAAAATCATAACATGACATGACCATCGTCACCATGCAGATTAAACAACTTTTCGGTACTTGACCTCATATCTCATCTCATATGAAAAATCCCCTGAAGAAAATCTTATCTAGGGCCTATCAACTCCAAATAACCATTTCAACACTACTAATCTCTCCTCACTGATAATGGGAACTACCTGTTCCCCATGTATCAACTGACCGAGAATCTGCTACACATCCTCCAGGGTGACTCTCATCTCCCCTATCCTAAACCAATATATCCCTATCTACCTTTCCCATATCTCCACCAAAGTAATCATAAGCCCCGCATCCTATCTGATCCTTTGATAATACCTAAATCCACCCAACCCTACAAAATCCAAGTGATCCCACTCAGAATATGTGATATCTCCTCTAATATTCTTGTATAGAGTAGGCACCCATTCTCTCAACTATAGGTTATCACGACTGCAATAAAAAATAGAACATGAAAACATTAGATCCCCAGTCCAAATCTATTCAAAATGCATTAATTTTCATCTAAAATTCAATCTAACCCTAGCTTATCCAATCCTACCCCGGTCAACACTGACCCTAGTTAGTTAGATGCATTTTAGGGGTCAATCGACATGCCTTAGAGTTGGGTCGATATTAACCCACATGGGTTCTGCATCAACTACCCTTACGACGTCATCCACTTTTTTTAAAAAATGTGAAATAATAAATAAAACATTTAATTTAATTAAAACTAGTGTGGCTTTTGTTACTCACCATCCTTCGCACTCTTTGGCACTTCTCTGTAGCTCCGACAGCTTCCATCTTTCAGTTTTCTCTTTAATCATCCCTGCTCTCTCTTATAAACTTCACACGTGAAAAGGAGCATTATCGGCCAACCCTCAGGCTTATATAGCAATTGATTTTAGGTCTATGTTGAATCCCTTACGTCACCATCAACTCCCCTTTCTAATAATTATTTTAGAATTTTCCCACTTACTTGCCTGTTTTCCTAGGTAATCATCTATTATTGACCTTTAAGTCCACATTTGTGGCCATAATCATTTTCCCTCTAGGAATTTTGATCCAATATTCAAACTATTCCTCCTTCGAGCATACATACTTTCTAAGTCCACATTTGTGGCCATATCTATTTTCCCTTTGGGCATTTTAATATTTTCATACTCCCTAAGCCCATCTTTTGTGGCCTTACTCCTCCTTCGGGCATCTTGTTTCACAATCCTATCTAATCTGTGCACAAATTCCTCCTTTGAGGCCATATTCATTTTCCCCTTTAGGCATTACATTCATCATATTAAGTCCACTCTTGTGGCCATATTTATGCCCTTCTTAGGGGCACCATATTCTCATTCAAATTCCACCTTTGTGGCCATACTTTCCCCACTTGGGGCATATTTTGTTTCCCTTTTTTCCTTTGGGTATATTATTTCATCACTCACTTTTCTTTTTTCCTTCTCGGCCATTTTCATGTCCGATTAGGTACCATGCCTTTCATCCTTGTCCCTTATGGATGCATACCATTTTTCTCGATTCCTCATGTACAAAGGATTTTTCATACCTTTCAAATTTAGTTGCACATACTTTGATGTTTACCCATGATCCATTAGTCACTGTGGCTTGCATCCATACTATAGTGGTCTTCGCCCACTCATTGGTCCATAGAATGTTATAGCCCGTCTTTGTTGAGACCACAATTTTTCTCTACCGATGTGATATTAGAGTCACCTCCATAGTTTTTCTTAATATTACGATTCATTTTTTCTTAGGGCATCTTTCCTTGGTTATGATTTCACCCATATTTTCTTCACCCACCTTCCCTTTATCATCTACCTTTTTAAAATGCATTATTAATTTCCCATGATGTCATTGAGCCCCTGTTTAAGGGGGAGATCATCATCTACCTTTTTTCAATCCTCATAATACCTCATCATTTTTTTCTCATGGTTTGCTAAACCAAACCACTCAACAAAAATGGGAAAAATGTAGACACCTAAATTTTGTATATATATCTTTGATTGCTCATGTGCTCATATTTATTTAATTCATATCCTTTATTTAATTAAACACCCATCAAATTCCCATTCATTAAATAAGCCAAATTAATTAATTAATTAATTATTTAATATCTTACATGCCTAATTATCCCATCCATATTAATATTTATTCCTATTAATTAACTAATACCCATTATCTTTCCCCAACCAACCTTCTATTTAGGATGCTTTTATCCTAAATCCATCCCCTTGCTTTTCTAAGCTTTTCTCCCATCTATTTTTATGCCCTAACTACCCACAATTTATCCCCAAATAATCTAATCCTGCCTACATGCTTTAAAGTATTCATAAAACTCTTAAAAAGAAAAAAGAAAAATCTAGTCCCATTGGGGAAACTTTCCCCACAATCGGTGGCTACCCATCCCAGTCATCATTGACCCTATAAATTTAGTCTTTTATTCCCAAAAATAATTAGATGCATGCAATTTTTAACCTTCTTGTAGGCCTTCTACACATTCCTTCGATGTTCTTGCATCACTCACAATCATCCTTCATGATATTTTTCATCATCGTTATCTTGCTTTTGGTATATCTATCATATTATTGTATATTATTTGTTCCTAAACTTTTTGAGGTACGGAGAAGCTTCTACAACATCCAAGGAACACTCAATAGCCTTCTTCTATATTCCCTTTGACTGCAGGTTTCCATATTCATCCACTTATCCTTATCTTTATATTTCTTTGATATAGTTTCCATTGACCAAGGCCCGATTTATCCAATAATCTATCCAAACTAACCTTTCTTGTCCTTTTCCCTGCCTCTATATCTCTGGTTATTTTCTACAAATCCTCTTACAATACTTACAAGAATTTATCAATTTCCATATTGCACTTAGACCTTTCCGGTCTATATATTTCATCTATAGTTTGAATATATCCTCTCAAGTCATCATCAACTTTCATGTGCACATGATCTGGGTCATAGTCAATCCAGACTAGGTAGGTAACACTTAATTTACAGACTATTTCAGTCATATCAGCTTCTAGATCAATTTTAATCATTTACTAGATTTAGTACTATTTATTTTTTTGCATGCTATCTACTGATATTGCTTTATTTCACTCTTTCTAAGAAACGGGGGTTGACATCCGTGAAAGGAAGCTAAATTATTCTTAGAGCTGAAATTGTTCAAGAAGCCACCATATAAATCTATCTAATCAATATCATTTATAGTTTGTTCACGGGTCTTCTTCATCTCACAACAAGGATCAATCAATTATTTAGCACCCATATCACATCACACATCCGAGGTAACATAAACCCTCCAACATTTATTTCTTGCAAGTTTCTTTAGTAGCTAGTACATCACCTTCATTAAGAAATAGAAACTTGGTAAACATACATATAAAATAAATTTTCCATTTTTTAATTTTTTGCGGTAGTAGTTATTTTCTACTAGTTGTACAACATGATATCCCAATATCTTCCTTGAATAGTATACCCTTCTTCAATAGTGAAAAATCTACCACACTAGCAGAGCACATTCACGATGTCTCAAATTTGTTTTTGGTACATGTGATAACATGAGATAATGTTGAGGTACATCTATTTGCATTGTATCTCAAAGGAAAATATTTGTCATGGTATAAATTTTTTCCAACTTCTTTAGTCTCGCACTTTGGAGTATATTGACACCACCCTCCATCAATAATTTAATGAAAAGGTGCACAATAAATATCTTCTTGAGAAGTTAACCACCATCAAGTTGACCTCGAATGATCTCATTATGAAATTATTTCACATTCTATAAAACATTGGATTGAATTCCACTATTTCTAAGACCAACCCCTTAATGTGCATTTCTATACTTTCTTAGATCTCTAAATTCTAATATAGGTGTAAAAATTTAGTCTATGGGTACTTTCCAACTTCCGAATTCTTATGAAATCTCCATCGGTGTGGATAATTGTTTAATCTAAGTGGGTAAGTTATCCTCTAGATTACCTATGCCCATTTCCCTAAATTACTACAAAATACTCAACCCTCCATTTATCCTATTCCTCAACCATCTACTTCATAATCGACCTCCACATCAAGTTCCTCCATAAAGAAAGAAAAATTGAAAGCCTTACCATTTAGCTAAAAAATTAACAAATGCTATTGTATTTGTTAATAGACAACAATTTCTTAAATGTCATCCTAATCCTCCTTATATTTACTCATAACAAATCTCTCAATATCCAAATAAGATATTTGCACAAAACTACACACTAAGAAGTCACGCAAATCCAAACATGTAGCCCTTTACTAGCTCCTAGCTTGAGAAGAGATATTGCTCTTGAAAAAATGAACATAGACCTATTTTTTTTAGTGGTGTTATTATTGTGATCATCCTAATAACTAGTATGCATGTGAGTTTTGAATGAAATAATTGCGGGATAAGGATATTATGGTACAAAATCCATTCTATCAGCAAAATCAAGCCACAAATTCATTATAAAATAATGTAGAAGAGATCAAGAGGCCACTCTAGAGCCCAACTTCATGCTTTTTTGATTTGAGGATTTCTACATGGTTATTTAAGATGAGGGAAATTTGGGTAAGACCATAGCTTCATGTAGTGGATAATACAAGGTCAAAAAGAGAAAAATTGATGTAAGGTCTCCTCCTCCTATTCCTCTGAATCCACATTACAGTTCCAAACCATCTGTGGTCTTGGCTAGAAATTCATCTTCACCTATCCATCCACAGATCACTCAGTAGCCACACAACAAATAATACCCATGTAATACAAAAAACATGAACACTATAGGTCCATGGAACATAAAAATTAAACTAACCAAAGAGACCTCATAGATGGAGTAGAGAAGGAAAGAGAATTCCACTACCTCATTATAAAAGGCTATGAGTATTCCTCTCAAAACATTTGAGTAGATGAAAATGAAATTTTTAATGTAATAATGTGGGAGCTCATATCTATCCAATCTCAGATGGATCTCTTATAATAATCCTTGAAGGATATTCCTCATATAGAACTGTCATGCATAAAGAAGGCTCTGCAGTCACCATCTATTAGCCTAGGGAAGATAAAGTATGTTTAGTTGTCAATTGTCATCCACTATATATGTCTCTAATTATTAGTAAGTACCTTGTGCATAATTACATGATATTTTTCGTCTTATTACCTAGATGATATGAATGAAAACTTCAAATATCATGGGAATTGAGTATAGTACAACCTCAAAAGGTTTCTTACAACACGATGGATTAATAGTGTGAGACTTGGATATAATTAAGGATTTAGAGTTAAATATTAATGCTTTCCCAAGCCTAAAATTAACGTAAGATATCTCAAGTAATTAACTTTCTACCCTTTTTCACTCTCGTCCTTTCCAAAGTGGGAAAATATATTTCTTTAGATTAGTCTCATATGATATTAAAAACTAGGTATTTGATTAGGTTTACAATAAAATATGCACCCATCTCATCTTATCATGTTGACGTTCATGATCCTATTCCTATTAATGAAAAATATATGGTCATAAAAACAATATTCAATGATCACGAATATATTGAGATAGTACATTCATCAATTTTAGTCCTTGATCTCATTTTAGATGAATGTTCTAAAGAACATTATGATTTTGAACCCTATGAAACCATAATGAAATAAGGTGTGGGTACCTATTGCATCTATGAGAAATAATTCACCACCCCCACACCACTAAAAGAAGAGATGAATAATTTTGACATATAAAAATGTGTTTTGATGGCTCAAGAAGTAAGAAAGGATATGCGGAAGGTGTAGTTATTGTCTCTCAAAAATATGAGAAACTCTTCTTTGCACATAGGATGTAATTTTCATGTTCAAATAATGTGATGGAATATGAAGTATTGTTTCATGATCATTTATTGTGGAAAAGTGACAAATCAAGATCTTAAAAATATTTAGGAATATTTGATTGGTCATCCACCATGTCGAAGGAAAATTTTCACCAATAATAATATGTTAAAAGATTATAGACACTGAATCTAGTATCTCTAAATTTTTTTGAACCTTTCAACCTTCAAGAAGGTTTGCGAAAAGAAAAATATAGAATTAAATCAAATCACAACTATTGGGTCACAGTTATCTCCCATGGAAGACCTTGTCCAGGTAAAACATGTTAGAGTGTTTATAAGACCATCCATTCTAGAAAATGATGTCAACTAGAGAGTTTTTGAGAATTATAAATAAATAGTCCAATTCTTTCAAGACGAGGTTGAATTCTCTTGATTTGTATCCCAATTTGTAAAAACATTATGGGGATCTAATCATTCAACTTCAGAAATTTTATTTCCTAGAGGTTTGATAAATTTCAAATATATATTCAATACCAATGATGAGAACAATAGGTAGAACAAAAAATATGAGCGGGGAATGAAGATTGCAATCCAGTCACCATTACATAAGGTAAGGATCTTCTTCTTGGAAAGGTGTGTGATCAAAAGGAAGAACAAGATTTTAATTCCTTGTGTTAGAGATTTCAAGATATATTTTTGTGGGGTTATGAATACCTTATAGGTTTTTACCCCAACATTGAGCAACACACCATTGATCTTGATCTCATGGCCAAGCTAATCGAGATAAAAGTAGAGACTAGTGAACCCCAATATTCATCCTCTCATGAGGAAGGAGTTATCTAAACCAATTGAGTCAAAACCATATTCCCCATCAAGTAATCATCTTAGGTGGAAAACTTGGTCATGGTGTGGAAGAAAAATGGAGAAATAAGACTTTGTGTGGATTTTAGGGACTTGAATAGGGCCTTTTTGAAAGATCATTATCCTCTCCCCTCCATGGAACAAATCCTTAAAATAGTGGAAAGATCTGAAATATTCTCTATGTTTGATGGCTATTCAAGTTTCATTTAGATTAATATAAGAGAGGAGGATCAATAAAAATCCATATTCACAACTATGTGGGGAAGATATGAATATAAGAAGATGCCCGTTGGTGTTTCAAGCACATGTGCCAAATTTCAGCGAGAAATGGATATGAATTTCTACTAGCTTATCAATAAATTTTTCCTTATGTATTTGGATACCATCATAGTTTTCTCAAAATAGGGCCACTACTATATGAAGCATTTAAATAAATTATTTGAGATATGTACAAAATTTGGGGTATCTCTTAACCCCAAAAAGTGTAGTTTTTAGTACAGAGGGAAATATTTTAGGTCACATTATTTCTAAATATGGCATTGTAATAGATGATGAAAGAATCTATTCTATCCTATCCCTCTCATTGTCACCTCATAACAAATATCTTCAGTCTTTCCTCGGAAAGATCAATTTCTTTATGAAGTTAATTCCTAACTTTATAGGATTAGTCAAGAACATCGTCATGCATAAAGAAGGCTCTGCAATCAACATCTATTAGCCTAGGGAAGATAAAGTATGTTTAGTTGTCAAATGTCATCCACTATATATGTCTCTAATTATTATTAAGTACCTTGTGCATAATTACATGTTATTTTTTGGTGCTATTACCTTAATGATGTGAATGAAAAATTAAAATATCATCGGAATTGAGTATAGTACAACCTCAATAGGTTTCTTACAACTCGATGGATAAATAATGTGAGACTTGGGTATAATTAAGGATTTAGAGTTAAATATTAATGCTTTCCCAAGCCTAAAATTAACGTAAGATATCTCAATAATTAACTGTCCACCCTTTTTCACTCTCTTCCTTTCCAAAGAAATCACAACCAAAGTGGGTGGATATATTTCGTAGATTAGTCTCATATGATATTAAAAATAGGTATGTGATTAGGTTTACAATAAAATATGCACCCATCTCATCTTATCATGTTGATGTTCATGATCCTATTCCTATTAATGAAAAATATATGGTCATAACAACAATATTCAATGATCACGAATCTCTTGAGATAGTAAATTCATAAATTTCAGTCCTTGATCTCATTTTAGATGAATGTTCTAAAGAACATTATGATTTTGAACAATATGAAACCATAATGAAATTAGGTGTGGGTACCTATTGCATCTATGAGGAATAATTCACCACCCCACATCACTAAAAGAATAGATCAATAATTTTGACACATAGAAAATGTGTTTTGATGGCTCAAGAAGTAAAAAAAGGATATGCGGAAGTTGTAGTTATTGTCTCTAAAACAAATGAGAAAGTCTTCTTTGCACATAGGATGTAATTTTCGTGTTCGAATAATGTGATGGAATATGAAGTATTGTTTCATGATCTATTTATTGTGGAAAATTGACAAATCAAGATCTTACAGATATTCGGGGGATATTTGATTGGTCATCCACCATGTCAAAAGGAAAATTTTCACCAATAATAATATTTTAAAATATTATAGACACTAAATCTAGTATCTCTTAATTTTTTTGAAGCTTTCAACCTTCAATAAGTTTTGCAAAAGAAAAATATAGAATTAAATGAAATCACAACTATTGGGTCATAGTTATCTCCCACGGAAGACCTTGTCTAAGGAAAACATGTTAGAGTGTTTATAAGACCATCCATTCTAGAAAATGATGTCAACTAGAGAGTTTTGAGAATTATAAATAAATAGTCCAATTCTTTCGGGACGAGGTTGAGTTCTCTTCGATTTGTATTCTAACTTGTAAAAACATTATGGGTATTAAATCATTCAAGCTGTGGAAATTTTATTACCTAGATGTTTGATAAATTTTAAATATATATTCAATCCCAATGATGAGAACAAAGGGTAGAATAAAAAATATGAGCAGGTAATGAAGATTGCAATCCAATCACCATTACATAAGGTAAGGATCTTCTTCTTGGAGAGGTGTGTGATAAAAAGGAAGAACAAGATTTTATTTCTTTGTGTTAGAGATTTCAAGATATATTTTGATGGAGTTATGAAGACCTTATAGGTTTTTACCCAAACATTGAGAAAAACACCATTGATCTTGATCTTGTGGCCAAGCTAATCGGATAAAAGTAGAGACTAGTGAACCTCAAGATTGAGCCTCTCATGAGGAAGGAGTTATCTAAACTCATTGAGTCAAAAATCATATTCCCCATCAAGTACTCATCTTAGGTGGAAAAATTGGTCTTGGTGTGGAAGAAGAATGGAGAAATAAGACTTTGTGTGGATTTTAGGGACTTGAATAGGGCCTCTTTGAAAGATCTTTATCCTCTCCCTCCATGGAACAAATCCTTAAAATAGTGGAAAGATCTAAAATATTCTCTATGTTTGATGTCTATTCGAGTTTCATTTAGATTAATATAAGAGAGGAGGATAATAAAAATCCATATTCACAACTAAGTGGGGAACATATGCATATAAGAAGATACCGTTGGTGTTTCAAGCACATGTGCCAAATTTTAGAGAGAAATGAATATGACTTTCTATGGGCTTATTAATCAGTTTTCCTTATGTATTTGGATGCCATCATAGTTTTATCAAAATAGGGCCACTACCATATGAAGCATTTAAATAAATTATTTGAGAGATGTATAGAATTTGGGGTATCTCTTAACCCCGAAAGTGTTGTTTTACAATACTAGAGGGAAATATTTTAGGTCACATTATTTCTAAATATGGCATTGCAATATACTATGAAAGAATCTATTTTATCCTATCCCTCTCATTGTCACCTCATAAGAAATATCTTGAGTCCTTCTGGGAAAGATCAATTTTTTTATGAAGTTAATTCCTAACTTTATAGGATTAGTCAAGAACATCACCTTAATGATGAGGAAGGATGCAGATTTCAAATGGATTCCAAAAGGAAAATCAATCTTTACGAAGAGAAAACAAGATATTGCTTGAGTTCTAATTCTTTCCAATCCATATTTACAAAGTATTTCATCCTTTATGCAAATGGGGATGATAGTAGTGTTGTTGTAGTCTTGACATAACATAACAATGAGTACTTGGAGTATCCTATAGCATTTTACAGCCAAAGAATAAAATATTTTGAGCTCAAGTATAGTCATTTAGATAAAAAAGTCTTTTCCATCTTATAAAAATCAAAAATTTGAAGCCCATGCTAGCTACCAACCACATAAAATTCGTAGTATCACACCCTAGTGTGAAATATTTCAACATGGGGGAAGAAATCAATGAGAAAAGGGCCATATGGGTGACCAAAAGTATGGAGTTAGATTTTACCATAAAAACCACTAAGTTGGTAAGAGTCATAGAAATTTGTGAGTAGCTTTCTTTAGATTCTCAGGATAATCAAGAAGCCTCTTTCTTCATGGAAGAAGAATAAAAAAATTAGTGAAGAGTAATTAAAAAATTCAAAGGTTTTCAAAACAAAGATCCATGGAGTTTTAAAAGTCATCGAGATGATGGAAATACACAACCTAGAAAATTCATGGAATATTAAGTTCACACACAATGTAGAAGTTACACAAGACATAAGAGATCAACCTAGATGTAACAGTTGGATCAATGATATTAAAACATTTGTAGAAATTGGTGGATGTCCACTTAGTTTTAGAAAATAAAGGTGAAGGGACTTGAGGTTATAATGAGTTCCTTATGTGTTGATAAATGGAATTATTTTTAGTAGAATCTAAATGGTGTCCTACTAAGATGCATTGAAGGATAAAAATATATAAGGTCTTGATGGAGTTTCATGATGGTGTATTTGGTGGAAACTTCTCGATTTGGTGACGAAGATGAAAATTATTAGAGAACAAAATATTTTCCTACACTATTTACGGATACACATCAAATGGATCAGAAAATGTAAAGAATGTTCTTTATTCACTTTGGTAAAAAGAATATGACATCCATTTTCCTTCATTTTAATCATACGGATGAAAAATTTTCTCGGTGGGGATTTATTTCTTAGGTGTAATCAATCCTCCATCATGTCCCATCTCCTATTTTTGAGGAACTACAACCAGGAATTGGAGTTACACTTTAATTCTTCATATGTACTTCTATTTATCTATGAGTATGAGTAGACTAATTTTTCTATGACCAATTTCCTTGTAATGTTTTCTTTTTAATTACTTGGAGTTATTCACATTTTCATTAAGAGTGCAACTTCATTAATATGCACTCATTCTAGATGATCTTTATGCCCTCTTTCAATGCATTCTATGCATTCTCATGTAAACCTTTACACCTTATGAGGTATGTTGTAGGATTTTCTCAATATATTGCAAATTAGTAAGAAATTTCATGGTTCATACATTTTCATTTGAAACATTATCGAAAATAACATTGTGTATGATTCAATTTATATAAACATGAATAAAGAGTACATGTCTATCCATGTCATCATAACTTTTTTCACTATCATCAAATGTAATCATTGGCCATAGTGGCAGAGTACTATTAATTGTTTTGATAATATTCTGAAGTGAATGATTATATATAATTATAGCAGGTTTTACATTATATGAATGATTGTCCTTTTAAGTTCCTTTTTTAGTTTTTTACCATGATTGGGTAGTGGATCATTGAATATATTTAGATTCACATAATTATTTACTTGAGGCCTATAATGTTCTTGGGAGTGATTAATTCAATATAATTATCATAAACAAGATCTTTTATCACATATTTTATCTTGAAAGGTTAATTTGTAGAATTTTGAAACATTGATGGTAATAAAAATAGGTATTAGAACTGAAATATTTAGTTTTAGAATAAATTGTATCCAAATCTATAATGAGGGTAAGATAAAAGGTACACACTCAATTTTGTTAAGTATAACATGTTGTGGTGATGATATTCTTTCAAATTATTGTCTAGGAGGATCGTAATTAAATATTAATTTTTTGTTGAGATATATGTTTGAATATTACTTTTTCTTCATTCTTTCCTTCACTAGATCTTCCTTCTATTTGGATATTCTTTGAAACTCGTTATTGATGTAATTGCATCATTAAGATCATACTTCAACTTATTCAATGTCAAAAACCTAAGTGATATTTTTTGAAGTATGTGAAATATCTCATTAAAAAACAATAACTTATTAAACATAATAAATCATTATGAAGTGTTTATTTGGATATGTGTATATAAATCTTAAAATCCATTATCATCGATTAAATTTATCTTATTAATAAGCATAATTTTGTATCTATACTAATAGTCATTGATTAGATCATTATATCCTTGATGGAGCTTTAATATTTATGCATACAAAATTGAACATTGATATTGATTGAAAAATATGCACGATATTTATCTCTGTAGACACAAAATCATGCACTTGGGTACATTTCTAGGTCCTAAAATCATACTAGTACTTATATGATTCCTAAGCAAGGAAACTAGTAATTCAAAACTATCTTTGGCCTATTTTTGTGTCTCTTATTTTCTATTTAGTATTTACAGACCTATATCCCAATAAGAAATGAACTTGTTTATCTTTCATGGCTTTAGAAACCAGCGCACAACTAGGATAACAATGCCTAGGCTGTAACACTCTACCTAATTTCAAACTAATCAACATTCTTATTTTGGTATAGATAAATTTATTATTGATGTGGATGATATTTTATTCTACCATATGGTTTAATGTCTATGTTCGTTAGCTAATTTGGGATATTAAAGATGGTGGTTGGGCATGAGTAATTAAATATTATAGCTAACATGGGCACTGAGTTAAAAGGGAGTCCATCTCCTAAATCTTTGACCAATTGGATTTTTCATGCCATGTGTTCATACAATAATGTGAGAACATTTAATTAGTATATGGAAATATAAACAAGGAAGCAACATACTATAAGTGTTATAGGTGACCACATAACAAATAAAATTTATATGTTAACGTAAATGATGATTTAAGTAGTCAGGGGCACTACATGGTTTCTTGTTACAATTTCCATAGACTATTAGGAGACTATCTCCTAAGAACTGATAAAGTCATGAGTTGATTTAAGAGTATACCACTATGGTTAAGTGGTACTATATTGAATTTTTATGCATGTGGATGGGTCATAGACCTTGTGCTCAAACTGGAAAATAATAAATTACAAAAATAACTGATTCAAATCCAGATAAAAAATTCAAGTAAAGTTGTGAGAGGAAAATTTTTGATTGATGAGTGTGTCATCACGAGACCGAGCATGCAATGCATGTCTTGAAATAAATTTGGCCAAATTGGTGTAATCTTGAAAAACTAAAATTAACTAAACTAAGACAAGTATAATGATAGTTAACCAAATCTAGGAGGACATAAACATTGTAAATGAATGCACTAAAATAATATAAATTAATTAAATAATTAAACTGATCGAAATGAAACCCTAATGTGTAAGAGTAAAGTGAGGAAGGAACTCAACAAATTTTAGATGATTGTCTTAGGTTTGACTAGAAATTATAGAAGAAGGAACGATCTGCAAAAAGGTCCTAAAAAGGGTGGATCTAGAAGATCGAATAGACTTGAGCACCCCAAGGTACCTTGGTATGTACGAATAGATGTCCTGGTATCGAAATATATTAGCACTTGATTCTTTTAGGGTCATAAGATGACTTGTGACCTTCGCTTTCTATAGCACTATATTTTTTAAACTACGTTGAATGTATCAAACAATGGAAAATGAAATGAAGACTCAGTAAAAGGAAAGGGAAGTATCAAAACAATAAAAATTAAAGATGATGAATGAATTGGTTAGATGACCTCACTACTACAACAAAGGTGGGCTTACTAAATCGAGTGTTACACTACATTTTAGACCCAAATGTAGTTTTGGTGTGTGTTACAATAAATTTCCCTAGGTTCTCTTGTGTAAGTCACATAATGTAAAGTAGAGAGAAACAAATAAATATAGAAAATGTAATAACATGTGTGCATGGAATAGAATCAAATCCCTACCCTTATGAAGTGTGTGTTGATGCAGATCTCCTAATCTTGATGCATATAAGCTGTGGATGCAAGTGATGCAATGAATGCAACTCTGGATGAACTGATAGAAGTAAGTAAGTGATGTTATAACCCTCATTATAGTCTCATAACTTTAAATTTATAGGTTTTTATTATCTAATCTCATAATTAATGCCGACATGGTTGACTAGAAAAAAAAATAACGATGAAAATCACCTAAAAGTGGCGGGAAAGTAGAAAAGGACTGGGCACTTGTGTGGGACCCAGCACCACCTGGGCACCTCAAGATAGACATGAGCACCTCGGTTCGAGTTAAAATGATGGGAAGGTGCCAAAATATATTGGGCATGTATATAAAAATGTGTGGGAACGATGAAATAAAGGGTAAAATCAGATGGTAAAAACAATGGGATTAATTAGTAATTGCTTCGCTAAAAATGTTCTACATAGTAGTATGAGTCTAGGATAAATAATGCCTAAACTGCATGATTTTGTGACTACTTTTTTCCTCCACTTTATATTGGTAAGTGAAAGCTTAGTAATATAAAGTAGATAAAAGTGCATACTTGATATCCATGGAGAGTGTAGTAGAAATGCATTGAAGGACTAGACTCATGTGTGGAATGAAAAATGAAGATAGAGGAGTGTGGGATTTAAGATGCAAAATATACAAATAAAAAAGCGATGAGAGTCAACCTAGGGTAGAACACATATGTAACTACAATAGTGTGTAGTGTACTGCGGGGTTAGTAAAGCATGTTTTGTCACATAATGTTATTGTCAATGCTTTTGTTCTTGTTTTCATTTTTGTTTCCCCAATTTGACCGCTTATTTCTCATATAGTTGGACTCGCAAGGAGAAAATGATCAAGTATTCAAATATGTATCTATGTAAAAACACTATGTAAAATACGCATATCCATAGAAATGTGTAAAATATGCTAAATGAAAATGTAAATGAAACATGTGCACTGCTCCATGTTGAGAGAAAGGGTGTACAAGGATATCATGTCTTGTTGTGAATATTTTGGATGATCTCACGCCATCCTAGATGAAGAAGTGTAGGGAGAAATTTCTCTATGTATTCTAAGATCTATCCACTTCTTCTAAAATGTATGAAGAAATCTCTTTAGCATCCTAGTTTTTATGGTGATCCAACACCACTAGCGAAGTAGTGTAGAGAGGAACACCCATTATAACCTCTAAGCCGTAACTACTTCCCGAAATTCTAAGGACACCATGTCTTGTAAAATACATTGAGTATGGGATTTATAGATCTGGTATGAGCCCACTCATTATATGTAAACCCACAATTCCAAGGGAAGAAAGTGCATCATCTTGAACTAGTGTATATGCATTGTGTTAGTATGTAAACCCCTAAAAGATGCCTCCCTCTTTGGGGTTACATGTAACATCACCGATAGGAGAATGTAGCACCAAAGTAGAAACAACCGCACTCGAAATGTGTACCCGAGAAATTGCTTGGTGGAAACCAAGGCATGTACAAATAATAAGGCTAGCCAAAGACAAGTGTAAAGTAAACAATACAAGAATATATAAAAATGTGTAAGATACACAAACAATGTAGTAAATGTAGACACTCAAGAAAACAATTAATACACACAAAATGGGTTACAAACATGGGACATAAATCATGATGTCGCAAGACACTCAAGGCCTTCATGACCGAAAATAATAAACAAGTGTGCACACAAACATAGGAAAAGACCTCATACAATGGAAAACAACAACAAACAAGGACAAATAATCAAACAAGTAGTCATGGAAACATGAAATCCTACAAAACAAGTGATACACATGGAACACTTGTTAGCATGTTAAATTAATAACCAATATGGAAAATCATGTATGATCAAGTAATGTAAGATGCTACGTAAAAAATTAAACAATAACACCTAGATGATATGAATGTGGATGCCCCTAACAACCAATATAGAAAGGGTAGAAGGTGAGCATCCATGCCACATGTGGGAGTCATGTATGTATGAACAAACTAAACAAAGGAATCAAAATGCATTTTTGGACGATAGAGATAATGAAATATAAGTAATCAATCTAACATTTGTAGTAAAGTGATCATGCAAAAACCTAACAAACAAGAGTAAATGCCCCCAAGATAATGCAATATATTATGGATGGATGGAATGGAATGAGAGCTTCCCATGCCCCCGATTGGATGTAAGTGTATACAATGAGGTTAATTTTGTTTTCCCCCTTAGTAGTCAATAATGAACCATAAACAAGAGTGTGTCATCGGGAAACAACCGAGTAGTATTTGTTGTGTCTAGCGTCTTTGTGATGAAGGTGTATGTATAGTGATGAAATGCAACATGGAGAAAGAATTTACATGAACCCTATAGCTGAAATGATACGCCCTTAATCATATATCTTATATTAGATGTATATAGCTGACTTGTGGCTATCATAACTTCTTATCATTATGTATCTCTTTCATATATGTTATATTTTCATTAGTGGGTTGGCCTTGGTGTTGGCCATAGCATAGGAATAGTATATATAGAGGTTAGTAGGTAGTAGTTTATCATCATTGGAGCATTTGAGTATTATTGTATGGTTTGGAGGTTACCCCGTCGAAGTGGCGATGCTATTCTAATTACGTATTGAGATCATTATTCTAGAATATTGTGTTATTTGGTGTTATATTTCTTCTCATGATCTAAATTATACAAGTAATTTCATTACAAGTGGTATCAGAGATTGAACTCGGCCAACACTGTGTCAAACCCTAATTTTGAAGGTTCATCCATATCTCAACATCGGTAGAAAATTTTTCTCAGTAAATTTTTTTATGTTGTGGAGAAATCAGTCAAGTAAGCTTCCTCAAAACTTTAATAATTTTTACTATTTTTGCAAAAGTTATAGCGGTTTTATGTTTTTTCATAATTCGGCTACATAGGGTGCAATTTGTGGAATTTTTCAAAGATACTTACATTTCCAGAAATAATATTAAAAATTAGTTTGAGTTTGTTCTTTGAGTTTTATAAAATTTGGCCAAATTCCTATTGAAATCCGAAACCCTAAATTTTTACCTTGATCCTTAAATCTTACCATTTTGGGGCATCATGGTTGGGCCTTCGACAAGAGGCAAAAAGAATCTCATCACTCCGGGTAAAACCCCTGATAAGGATGAGATAATAGTTGAGGAGTTAGAGTCAGAAGGGGTATCTACAAAGTCCTCAGGGTTAGGGTTTACTTCAACTGACCATAAGGTCAGCTATCTTGAGTTAGAGTTGCGAAACCTCGAAGGTAGAGTGGCCAGCAAAGAAGATGTAGAAAATATTGGACAAAAATTGGAGGATTTCATTCAAAAATTTAGCTACAATATCATGGGTCATCATATCATTCCTAATGAGCCACAACTCAATCATACTCATATTAACCATGGTGGATCTTTAGGTCAAAGTAATAAACAAACTAGCCAGGGTGGATCTGCAAACATGACCAATCCAAATACAAACACTCTACAAGCCCATAACATGCTTCCAAAAGTGGAAATGTGTAAGTTTGATGGAAATGATCCACTCAATTGGATTAACCAAATGGAGAATTTCTTTGATCTTCATCAGATTCCATTGGGACAAAAGGTTACCATGGCATCGTTGTATCTTGAACCTGACTAATTCATTTGGTATCGATGGTTATGTGCTCAAAGGAAAAAGAGTGGCCTCAATGTTACATGGACAATATTCACCGAAGATTTGCAATTTCACTATAGTTCTAGTGTGTCAGAGAATTATTTCAGCTAATTAGCAAAGCTCAGACAAACAGGAACAATCAAATATTACATCCATCAATTCCAAAACCTTCCCTTATGGGTGGAAAATATTCCTGAAGATAATTTGAATGACTTATTTCTTGGGGGTATTAAAGAAAAAATTGAGACTGAGGTGCGTATGTTTAATCCTCATAAGGCTTCAAACTCTATGATCATGGCACATAGGGCAGAGGAAAAATTTCTTTCAAGTCGGAAACAAACTATTAGTACTATCAGAGATCATAGCACCCTTCCACCATCATTCCCTTTGCCAGTGAGACTAAAACCTCAACAAATTGAAGAAAAGAGAGCCAAAGGGTTATGTTTTAATTGTGACAACAAATTTGGACCAGGACATAAGTGTGCGGAAAAGAATTTGTTCTACATTGAGGGACCTAATGAAGAAGAAGAAAATGAAGAAGACGAAGAGGTAGAGCCAGAGGAGGAATTAGGAGATCCCCAACCAACAATATCATGCCATGTAATTTCTTGTATTAGCACTCACCAAACTCTCGAAGTAGTTTTATTCTTAAAAAACAGAGGGTAACAGTGTTGATTGATTCGGGAAGTACTCACAATTTCATCAATCATAAGTTAGCGGTATGCTTGAACTACTTTGTTTATCCAACTCCAGAATGTCAAGTCATGATCACTGATGGGAAAACTATTAGTTGTTCAGGAAAATACCATAACATTAATTTGGCCATGGGATATTACTTGCTAACTAGCAATATGTATGCCATTGCCATGGGAGGAGCAGAGACATTGTGTTAGGAGTTCAGTGGCTTACCACCTTGGGAACCATTGAAATGAATTTCTAAGAGTTGTTCATGCAATTTCAATCAGAAGGGAGAAAGTTTAAACTAAAAGGACTAAGAGCAAAGTCCCCACAAATGGAAAGTTCTCATCGATGCAAAAATTGCTTAGAAAGGGTGAGAAGGGTTTATAGCACAACTATTTTCACTAGAAGCACATCATACCAATACATTTATACCCATGAGATATGTAAGTTGTTATAGAACAGCACTCGGGGTTTTTGGAGAAATTACCAAGGGTTTGCCTCGAAAAGAGACCATGACCATGCCATCCAGCTAGTACTAGGGAGTCAACCACCCAACATCAGACCTTATAGGTACCCCTATATGTAAAAGAGTGAGATTAAGAAGATAGTTCAAGAGATGTTAGAAGTAGGACTTATTCGTCATAGTCAAAGTGCTTACTCTTCTCCTGTAGTGATGGTACGGAAAAATATGACAATTGGCACATGTGTCTAGATTACAGGGAACTCAATAAGTACACAGTTAAAGATAAGTTTCCTATTCCTGTAATTGATGATTTGCTAGATGAGTTACATGGTGTTGTTTACTTTACAAAACTTGATCTTCATTCTAGATATCATCAAATTAGAATCAAGGATGAAGATATTCATAAAACAACCTTCAGGACACATGAAGGACACTATGAGTTCTTGGTAATTCCTTTTGGACTAACAAATGCACCCTCTACATTTCAAATCTTGATGAATTCCATCTTTAAGCCATTTCTTCAAAAGTTTGTTTTAGTGTTCTTTGATGATATATTAATCTATAGTAAAACATGGGAGGAACACTTGCATCATGTAAATAAGGTGTTGGAAACTCTTGAACAACATAAAATTTATGCAAAGCCTTCTAAGTGTTCTTTTGGTGTCAAGGAGGTTGAATATCTCGAACATATTATCTCTTATGAAGGTGTTAAAGTGGATCCTAACAAGATAAAATCCATGCTTGAATGGAAGGTTCCCAAAACCCTAAAAAATCTCTGAGGATATTTGGAGCTTACAGGTTGTTATCGTAGATTTGTAAGGAATTATGGCAGCATCACAAAGCACCACTCAAAGATTTATTGAAGAAGGAATCTTTCCATTAGAACGAGCAAGCTACTATGGCCTTTAAGAAGTTGAAGAAGGCCATGTGCACCACTCCAGTTCTAGCCACCCTAGATTTTTCAAAAACATTCATTGTTGAATTTGATGCTTTAGGGTATGGTATGGGGGTAGTACTCATGCAGAAGGGTAACCCATTTCCTTTGAGAGCCTCTAATTCAAAGGTAAGAATATCTCTAAACTAGTTTATGAGAAAGAAATGTTAGCAATACTTCATGCAGTGAAACAATGGAGACCATATCTAATGGGATGACATTTCAAAGTAAAGATAGATCATGATAGTTTGAAATACTTCTTAGAGAAACATTTATCATCAGAAGAACAACAAAAATGGGTCTCAAAAATGTTGGGGTATTATTTTGAGATAATATACAAGAAAGGGAAAGAGAATGTAGTTGTTGATGCTTTATCTCAGAAGGATGAATCTGCCCCTATATTGTTATGTGCCATATCTCGTATTACAGGAGGATTGGATAGAGGATGCAAGGTGCGAAAAGGAAAAATGACACAGGTACACAAAATCTCATTCAAAATCTCCAGCAAGATCCAAACATGTCAGAAATTTTTTTATGGAAAGGAGATGTTTTATGTTATAAAGATAGATTATATCTATGTAAGAATTCAATCCTTAAAAATAGGGTTCTATCTGAGCTCCATGATTCTCGAGTACGGGGTCATTTTGGCTTCTTAAAGACTTATCATTGAATCAAGCATGATTTTTTCTAGGAAGGGCTAAAAGGAGATGTCCAAAAGTTTGTGGCAGAATGCATGGTTTGTTAGCAAAATAAGGGTGAAACAATTAAGTCCCAGGTATTTTACAACCTCTATCTATTCCTAGCTAGAGGTGGGAAGAGGTGTCATGGACTTCATCACAGGATTGCCTAAATCAGAAGGTAAAAATGTAATCATGGTGGTGGTGGATAGACTCACCAAATATGTCCATTTTTGTGCTTTATCACATCAATTTGATGCTAGTACAGTAGCAACGGCCTTCGGGGATACAATTCAGAAGCTACATGGGACACCAAAGATTATAGTAAGTGATCGAGACCCTATCTTTACTAGTAATTTTTGGACTGACTTGTTCTCATGCTTGGGCACACAACTAGCTCATAGTTCCTCTTATCATCCCCAGTCTGATGGGAAAACAGAGGTGGTAAATAAGTGCTTGGAGGGATATCTTCATTTTTTATGTTAGATAAGCAAGTGAGATGGGTCCAATGGTTACGGCTGCAAAATAGTGGTATAACACCTCCTTTCATACTTCATCTAAAATTTCTCCTTTCTTGGCATTATATGGGTACCATCCACCATCTATCACTTCATCTTTGTGAGTCTAGCCAAAAGTTAAAGCAATTGGAGAACATATTCAACACCAAAAAGAGGTGCTTTCTAGTCTCAGGGAGAATTTGGCCATGTCACAAAACCGCATGAAGCAAAGACTGACCAACATCGTAGTGAAAGACATTTTGAAGTCGGTGATTGGGTTTTTGTGTGTTTACAACCATATAAGCAAATGTCCTTAAAACAACACAAAAAGGATAACAAGCTTTCACCTAAGTATTATGGTCCTTATCAAGTGTTACAGAAGATTGGAAATGTAGCATACAAATTGGAACTTCCTCCGACTACTCGAATTCATCCAGTCTTCCATGTATCTTGCCTAAAGAAGGTAATTGGATAGATAATATCAACCCAGACAGTGTTACCCGAGCTTGATGAAGAGGGCAGAATCATCCTGGAACTAGAATGCATCCTTCAAACACGCACTAAGCGATTGAGGAAAAGGGTCATCACTGAGTATTTGATCAAGTGGAAGAATCTAGACAATGAAGATGCAACATGGGAGGATGCAAATTTCTGCAAAGCAGCATCCAAATCTTCTCAACATTGGGGACAATGTTGCTTTAAAGGGATGGGCATGTTATGCCTTTAATCATATATCTTATATTATATGTATATAGCTGACTTGTGGCTATCATAACTTCTTATCATTATGTATCTCTTTCATATATGTTATATTTTCATTAGTGGGTCAGCCTTGGTGTTGGCCATAACATAGGAATAGTATATATAGAGGTTAGTAGGTAGTATTTTATCATCATTGGAGCATTTGAGTATTATTGTATGGTTTGGAGGTTGCCCCCTCGAAGTGGCGAAGCTATTCTAATTGCATATTGAGATCATTATTTTGGAATATTGTGTTATTTGGTGTTATATTTATGCTCATGATCTGAATTATACAAGTAATTTCATTACACGTAGTGTATATCATGAATATGTTGAATGGATGAGTGATGATTTGGCATAAGCATATATCACTATATGATTAATGGATGTGTGATGATTTAGTACTAAACGTATATCACTAGAAGATGAAAACATGAGTGATGATTTATCCCTAAGAGTATATCGCTATATGATGAAAGGATGAGTGATGATTTATCCCTAAGCATATATCACTATAAGATGAATGGATGAGTGGTGATGTAATCTAAGGTGTATACCACTACAAGATGATACGGTTGAAGTGGTGATGTAGCCTATAGTGTATACCACTACTAGATGAAATTACAAAGTGAGTGATGATTTATCCTAAAGCATATGTCACTATCCTAAGAATTTCGTATGATGAGTATAAGGTCCATTTGATTTGTAAACCCTCGGAATTTGAGTATCGACTAATGAAATAAAGTTCATCATAGGGTGGTAAGTGCATAATGTAGAAGACAATGTATTATAAACGACCAAGTGATGAATAGGGTATGTAAATGCGTAGTATGTATAATGAAATGTAGGAGATGCAAGGTGTGTAAGATGTGTAACATGTAATGTGTATAATATGTAATCTAATGTGTGATAATGTAGAATGTATGGATGAAATGTAAATATAGAATCATATATAATGTAGACTAGTGTAGTATGTAGAATATAGATGATGTATAAATGTGCCGTGTGAAATAGCCTAATGGCGTATGTAATATGTAGAATGACTAATATGTGCATGATGAAAATGTAGTATAATGTATAATGTAGAATAAGTGTATAATGGATGGTGTATGATGTACGATGTGTGTGATAAAATGTAAATGTGTAGTGCCTATAGTGCAGTGTGTGGGGTTTAGTGTAATGGTAATCCCTCAACAGTCAAGTGTGAACCGAAGCACAAGAGTGCATCATCAAGTAATGATGAAACTAAAGTCTCAGTAATGAGTATATGAGATACTATGCAAAAGAGAGATATGTGTAGGTGCTAAGATTAAGGGAGGATGTGGAATGTTATTCCCCCAAGTGTATGATAATGTGTGTACTATTATATAAATGATTTATGAAATTGATGCAAAGACTATAAAGTTTGTAAGATTGATTCTATGATGGGAGATTATATGGTATATGTACCAAGCGATAGACTATTGTATATGTATGCTCACATGATTTTGTAATAGATAAATATCTTAATGTAAGATGAAACTAGGTTCTTTAGTGTAAGAGACCCCTCAATAGTCATATAAGAACCATAAGAATATGATTGTGTCATCAGGAGGGTAGAGTGACAAGAGTCACCTATCGAGACCAATTTTACGTGTGGTAGGAAATTGTTGGAAAATTTTTATTGTAGAAATATTTTGTGGCGGTGAAAGTGGTAATTTTTCATAAAAACTATAAGGAGGAGTTTGTGGGAAAAACTCAACTGGTTGGATCTTAGATTTGAGAGTACGCCATGTTGCACCGAGTTTTAAGGAAGTTTTCTTAGGTTGAATTTCTAATTTAATAGAAAACTTAGTAGGAGGAGTTCATAAATGAACCTTGATAGGTGGTTTCTTAGAAGTTTCTTGAGTGATGCTAGCTTGATGCTCATTAGATGGAGAGGAAGAAACATTAGAAATATGAGAAGTGTTTGTCTGACTAGGAGAAGGATCACTAGGCACATGTGAAGGGTTGTCAATATCACACATGTAATGAATAAGAGAATCATCTAGAACTTTTGTAGAAATATTAGAGGGAGGCTCACTAGTAGCCATATGACATGGCTGAGTAGGGGGTGAACTAATTTTGATAGGTGGTTGACTTTTTTGACTTGGGGATACCGTAGGTGATTTCTTAGGTGGATCGTGACTAAGTGAAGAAAGAGTAGCCTTAGGAGCCCATGTGGATGTAACCTTTGGAGAGGATGATGTAACATGATGTTGGGTAGTGAATGAGATAAAACCTTAACACTCAATATGTTTGAATCTACGTTGTAAAATAATAATTTTTAGCATGTCCATTGATACAATGATAACTGCAATATGGACAACCATGATACTTTGTTAGCCAACAAGGAGGATAGTAATGAGTATGTGGAAAGGTGAACAACTGATGACTAAGGATCTAAATAAGCATGTGATGGATTATTATTTTCAAATATGAGGGGCTTAGGTAATTAAATGTATTGAGGTTCAACTAAATGACATGTGGTGGACATAGATGACATAGAGGATGCAAAATGGGGATAAACATGCGATTGAGAAGCATCCTTAAGTTGTTAAATTTCAGATATAAGGGATGTACTATTTGATTTCATTACCTTAAATTCATCTTGAAATAAATAATTTAGATCTTGAATTGAATCTAATATTGGTGGAATAGGTGGAGGATGACTAGGATCAAAGTCATCGGATAAACAATCGAATATGGTTCGATTTGGTGTGTCAACATATTATCATCTAGATACATGCATTCTATTTGTTTTTACAAAATAACCTAGAAATGAGGATTTCTCTTAAGTAAATTAGATAAAGAGAATTGATAAAATTTGGGAACCATACTATAAAAGATAAGAAAATACCTAGAATGAAGGTGGATTCGAAGGTCGGGTTCACCAAAATGATTAACTAAAATTAACTAAATTAAAAGTAGTATAATGATAGTGAACATAATCTAGGAAGACATAAATGATTTAAATGAATGCACTAAAATAGTATAAAGTAATTAAGTAATTAAACTAATGGAAAAAAAACCCTAATGTGTAAGAGTAAAGTGAGGAAGTAACTCTACTGATTACAAATGACTTTTGCAGAGTGTTACGTGTCCGACTGGAAATTCCAAAAGTAAGAACAACTACACGGAGGTTCCGAAAAGAGTGGATCTAGAAGATGTGAATAAATTGGAGCCCCTAGGAGGGCATTTGGGGCACCCAGGCACCTTGGTATGGATGAATAGGCACCTTGGTCTCTGAAAATCTCAGAACTTGATTCTTTAAGGGTCGTAAGATGACTTGTGACCTTCGTTGTGTGTCACACTAGATTTACTGAACTTCACTAAATGTATCAAATAATGAAATATGAAATGAAGACCTGAAAAGGAAATGGTAGTGTCAAACCCTAAAAATAAAGATAGTAATGAATGGCTCAGATCGACCTTTATTGTCATAATAGTGGGCTTACTAAACCTGAGAGATTCACTAAATTTTGGACGCAAATGTAGTTCTAGTGTGTTTGTGCATTTTGTTACCTAGGTTCTCTTGTGCCATTCAGTACTTATGTGAAGTAGTGAGAGATACCTAAATGTAGAAAATATAATAAAATGTGTGAATGGAATAGAATAGAATCCACCCCCTATGAAATGTGTGTTGATGCAAATATCCTAGCCTTGATGCAAGGAATTATGTGGATGTATGTGATGTAATGGATGTAACTCTAGATGGATAGATAGTAGTAAGTAACACTAAGACCCTATTTATGGGATTATAACTTTATAGTTATAGGTTTCTCTTGACCTAATTTCATTATTAACCCCGACATGGCTGATTAGAAAAATATAATGATGAAAAATGGTTTGAAAGAGCACAAAAAGTGGCAGAAATTAAAAAAGGATCGGGCACCGGATGGGACTGGGTTTCCCTAAGCACCCCAATATAGGATTAAGAACCCCAGTTTAGGATAGAATTATAAGAAAGTTTCGAAAAAGACTCGGAATGTATATAAAAATTTGTGGGAATGATGAAATAAAAGGTAAAATAAGATGACCAAAAATATGGGATTAATTAGAACTTTCTTCACACAAGAACCATCTAAATAATGCCTAAAGTACATGATTTTGAGACTACAAAGATGTTGATTACACTTTCAAGATTCACCAAGTTCCCAATTAAAGTGTGAGATGCCTAAAGGAGCTCTATTGACTAAATCCCCGATAGACATTAAGAACTCGCACTTAAATATTAAATTTTGTTTTTCAGTTTAACAAATATTATACTTGTATATGCACTCTTAAAAGATTATTTTTGCGGGTTTTGGAAGATCTAGTTGACCCGTACAAATGCAAATGGTTATATTGATGTTATCAAATGGATTGAATGATAATTAATGCTAGATTTAAATGTTATGTATTTAAATCATGGAAGGCATAAAGTTAGTATGGGAAGGATATTTCAAAAAAAAAAAACATCCCATTTTGAAGCATTTTTAAGTGGCGGTGTGTTACATTTGGTATCATATTTGAAGGTTACAAATTGTTAGACTTATTGATTCCCTACGCTAACTTGAATTTCAATTCCTTTTTAATAAGGTAATATGGTTATGACAAGAGGTGCCACTATAAATAATCAACCTACCCGAGGCAAGGCTTATTACCGCAACGTAGAAGTTGGATGAACTACTTGTCCTTCAAGACATGTGAAATCATATGACTTCTCCGAACAACATATGATGGGTAATGAAAATGAAAAAAATTTACAATATGGATAGGCATCAGGGGAACCTATTGCTGAAAATCCAAATGTGGATTTCATAGACCCACCTAAGAATAAGAGGGTATGATTGGTGACTGAGTTATCTAATGATATTAAGAGGAATAGTCCACCTAAGTTCAATGGAATGAATTCGAGGTGATGGGGTTGAGAATTGGATCTATGAGATGGAGAATTATTTCACCATTAGGAAATTTTCTCGAAGAGACTAAGGTGGTCTTGGGAGTTTATCATCTCTCCAACATAGCTTCCTTTTGGTGGGACATCATCAAGATCAAGTCAGGGATTGATGAGGATAGTATAACACGGGAATGGTTCAATGTCTATTTTAGACAACGTTAGTTTATGTATATGTTATATGACCAAAATATGGCATATGTTAAGACCCTAGCTCAGGGGGTAAGATGATGGTAACTCAATATTGATAAAGGTTTACAAAACTATTGAAATATGTCCCTCAAGATCAAACCGATGAGAAATTTCACATAAGGAAATTCATTATGGAGTTAAACCATGTCATTGGTGGAGAAGTTGATGTTCAAGTACCATCAACCATGGAGGTGATGTTTGAAAATTCTATTAGGAAAGAGAAAAGTTACAAGCTATGTCTACTCACCGGGATGAACAGAAGAAGAAAATTTTTAATCCACCCTCCCACTTTGTAACTAATAAATTAGGATGGAAAAGGGTTGGTAATAAGCTTGGAAATGTAAACAAATATGCAACAACAAGGCTTGATGTAAATTTTAAAAGTAATGGGCATAATAATAAAACAAGTTCTAGAGACAAGTCTAAAAGGAAGGCACCTATAACAAAATGTTTCATATGTGGTCTAGACCATTATGCAAGTAGTTGTCTACAAAGGAAGGAAAACAACCAACAACACAAGATACATGTTGCCATGGCTGATATGAAATCAGAGAAACATGATACACCCATCGAGGTCGTTGGTAATTTATTTTTACTGCGTGTAACATTTTTATTTGATACTGAAGTAACATAATGTTTTCCTTCCAATAAATAAGCTTCTAAATTAAAAAGGTAAGTTGGTCATATGAAGAACTCATGGATTGTTCATTACAAGAACTATGTTATTCATATGGTCATCAATCTTTGTTTGGACAGTATTGGAAATACCAAGTTACACGAGTGAACTCGATCTTTATGTAGTTCCCTTGGGTTCTTATGATGTGGTCATAGAAAGAAACTAGTTTTCAAAACACTAAGAAACTCGTAGATTAATTTTAAAAGAAAATTAAATTTCAAGATGATTTCGAGAGAACCAAAAATTAGGGAATAAGGAGGGAATTTTTGTAAGAAAAATCTCAACAATACAACTTAAGAAAGAAAGAAAAAAGGGTTTGATGTTTTTCACTATAAAAATTTAAGATTTTTAGGAAGAAGATTAGACCTTGGGGGAATACCACCCACTCTTACGTAAATACAACAACATTTTTTCTAGAAGAGATTCTAGGGATTCCACCTAAGAGGGAGTTTGATTTCATTATTGACATCAAACCAGTAACATGACCAATTTCTAAGGCTCCCTATAAAATTACCATGACTTAACTGGTCGAGCTGAAATCTTAACTTCATGAATTGATATCCAAAGGATTAATCAGGCCTAGTGTGTCCCCTTGGGGAGCACCAATGATCTTAGTCAAGAAAAAGGATTGAACCTTGAGGTTATGCATTGATTATCAAATTCTTAGTAAAGCCACTATAAAAATTAGATACCCTATGCCAAGGATAAAATACCTCTTTGACTAGATGTGTGGTGCATCAGTTTATTCCAAGATTGATTTGTGATCTAGATAACATCAAATGAGAATAAGAGAAGAAGATATTCATAAGATTTCCTTCAGGACAAGTTACAAACATTATGAGTTCATTGTGCTACTATTTTCACTTACTAATGCTCTTGCAGCCTTCATGAGCTTGATGAATAAATTCTTTTAGGAATACTTGGACACATTTTTTCTGGTATTCTTGGATGATATTCTGGTTTACTCCAAGAGTTTGGAGGAATGTAATGATCATCTCATAATTGTTTTGGAAGTACTAAGGAAGAGAAAATTCTATGGTAAATTGTCAAAGTGCTTATTTTACTAGAATGAGGTACTATACCTCGAGAGAATTATAAAAAAGATGGAATTTTAGTGGATCCATAAAATATAACAACAATAATTGATTAGATAGCTCTGAAAAAATGTGCATGAAGTAAGACGTTTCATGGGGTTGGTTGGGTATTACCAGAAATTTGTGAAGGGATTTTCTAAATTCACTCCTCCAATTACCTCCCTTCTAAAAAAGGATAATAAATTTATCTAGTCAAAACAATATGAAAGTGCCTTTAGTTTTCTAAAGGAAAAGTTTACTTCTACACTTGTTTTAAGGGTTTCGGATCCCAATAGATCTTCACCATGGTGATCGAGGCCTCTGGTGAAGGTTTGGGAGGTATATTGCTGAAAAATAATCATGTGATAGCATATGAAAGAATGAAATTTAAAGTACATGAGATGAATTATGATCCCCTTGACTTGGAGCTTGCATTCATTGTACATGCCTTGCTAGTATGAAGGAACTACCTTTTGGGAAAGCCCTTTGAGCTGAAAATAGATCATCTTGGGCTAAATTACTTCTTCATGCAGCCTAACCTCAATGTGAGATGACGAATATGGTTAGAGTTATTATCTCAATATGAATTTGATATCAGCTATATCAAAGATAAGAAAAATAGGGTGGCATATGCATTGAGTCATAGGAAGAAAATCTCTGCTCTAGTGATTGTATGAACCCAATTCAAGGAATAGGCTTAGAAGGCAATCTTGGCTGATTTTTACTATCACATGTTAAAACAACACTTCTTACCAATACAAATGAAAGGGTGTAAAAGGGATTCAAGTTTGATAATGAAGGAGTCCTAAGGTTTGAGAACCGAGTGTATGTACCATTGGAAAAATAATTAAGGATGAAAGTGATAAAGGAATTTCATGATGCTCCTTATTCTAAACATCCCGGAGTGACTAAAATGCTTGCTGATGTGAAACAAAAAGTATTTTTGGAAAGGGATGAAAAGGGACATTGTAAACTATGTTTCACATTGTCTAGAATGTCAGTGAGTCAAGGCTGAACATATGCATCCAACAGGATTGTTGTACCCCATAGCATTCCACAATTTAAGTGGTAGGTAATCAACATGGAATTTGTGCAAGGGTTTCCAATGTCAAAGAATAAGCATGATGTCATATTATTTATGGTCAATAAACTAACCAACACAAACTCACTTTATACCAGAAATCTAAAGGATGATTTCCAATGCTTACAAAAATATTCATGCAAGAAATTATCATATTGCATGGAGTACCTAAATTAATAATTTTGGATCGGGATACTAGGATGACTTCTCATTTTTGGATAACCTTGAATTCATCTTTGGGGATAATTTTGAATTTTATATCTGCCTACTAATTGGAAACTAATGGGAAGGATGAAAGAGTAAATCAGATTGTGGAATATATGCTCAAGATGTATTGTATGGATCAATAATAGAAGTGGGAAGAATATCTTCCATTGGTTGAGTTTGCATAGAATAAAAATTATCATTCATCATTGAAAAAGGCTCCATTTGAGGCATTGTATGGGAGAAGGTGTAGGAATCCTCTCAGATGGGATAACATGGATGATAGAGAAGTAATAGGACCCAATATTTTGATAGAAATGAAACAAAAATTCAATCTCATTTGTGATTGGTTAAAGGAAGCTACAGATAGGAAGAAAAGCTATACAGATCCTAAGAGAGTTGACATAAAGTTTAAACAAGGGGACAAGATATTCCTAATGGTTAAGACCAAGAAAATTTCAATAACATTTGGAAATTTATCCAAACTATCACCTCACTATGTCGTACTATTCAAAGTGATTAAAGTGATCAGTTATGTGGCATACTGTTTAGAATTTCCTCCCACATTTTCCAAGATGCATGATGTTTTTCATAATTCTTTTTTTAAAGAGTATGTTTTGATATTTCTCATGCTCATAATTGGAACTCCTTATAGGTTCAAGATCTAGGAATCATTGTAGTTGAGCTGATAAAAGTGCTAGAAACTCGCGAGGATGAACTTAATAAATCATGATATTGTGCAATGTAAGGTCCAATGAGACTAATTTTCTGTAGAAATTGTTTTTCCTCACTTATTCCGGTGAGAAATTTTTATTTGATCTTAGATATGAGATGCTTAATAGTTTTATTGATGAAGTGAATTAAAATAAATGTAAGATATAAAAATATTAAAATTTTGGGTTGTTATAGCCAATAAATTCTAAGGAAATCTTTGAACATTTTGAACTGATTAATGTTTTATTTAATTTGGTGATTCCCTTTATATAAGAATGGGTGTGATTATCTATTTTACCTTGTATATTTATGTCTTTAAGAATTTAATCATCGGGACAATGATTTATTTAAGGGGTAAAATATGTAGCACCCCACCTAATTTCAAATTAATCAATGTTCTTATTTTGGTATAGATAAATTCATTATTGTTATGGATGATGTTTTATCCTACCATCTGGTTTAATGTCTATGTTGGTATGCTAATTTGGGATATTAATGTTGGCAGTTGGGCATGTGTAATTAAATATTATTGCTAGCATGTTGACCCAGGTTAAAAGGTAGTCGGTCTCCCTAAATCTTTGAATAATCTAAAAAAAAAAGAGGTTGTGGAGGAAATTGTAAAATAAATACTTGGTAGGTCAAACATTAATGTCATTAATGATTTTAGGTATCTTGAAACTTCCCTTGGAAGCTAACCATTCATGTTAGGAGTCTTCATTATTCTATTTTGGTGTTGCTTTAGATTTTATTTTGCTGAAGAGATCCATTCTTTCTTTCAGTTGTGTATGCAAGTTTCAAGGTAGTTGAAGTTATAGCAGTTTGTTAATGGTGATAAAAGAGAATCGGGACATACGTTACTACTAAAGCTATTGTGTTGCTTCTAAGTTATGCTTTGCATGATTTAATGGTTTGTTTATAAAAGCATGGTGAGAAGGGCTTTGGGTTTCTCAACTCCGTAAATTTGGTAGAAGCGGCGAGAAAGGTTCGGACACCTCTTATTTAGGCATGAACTCATTAACTTTGTCCTTCTTGTTGTTTTTTTAATATTATGTATGCGGAGAATGTTCCTATTTTTATACGTGATTTTTGTGTGACCTTGTGAGTAGTATATAACTAGGGTAGTTGATTTTGAGTTATTCGGCCTCTCTCACCCCTTTTTGGTTGTTTGATCCATCTAAGGAGATTAAGGTTTCTTAGTTTTGATTTTCTTGTTGAGAGAAATCTATTCCGAGTCACGTTCTTGATGACTCTGGATTTATTTGTAGAAGTTTTTCCCATACCTTGTATTCTTGCTTGGTTGGTCTAGTAGAAGAATCCTTGCTTGATGGATTGTAATGGAGGAAATTATCTATTATGGGTTTTTTGAAAAACCTTGTGTTAGAGTCTACCAAGTAGCATTTTTTTTCTTACTGTCGACCAGTAGCATCTTTGGATGCTACCGACCAATAGCATTTGTGTTACTAGTGACCGAGTAGTTACGGGTAGCATTGTTTGATGTTACCGATTGGAAGAATCAAGGATGTTACCATCCAGTATCATCCAGGATGCTAATGACCAATATCATCGAATGAGGCTACCGACTTTTAGCATCGACAAATGCTACCGACCGGTAGCATCGAGGGATGCTACTAACTGATAACATTGAAGGATGCTACCAATTGGTAGCATCACAGGATGCTATCGATGGGTATCTTCATAGGAAGCTTTGGACCGGTAGTATCATGTGATACTACCAGTGGTGCCATTAAGGGATGGGGTTGATGGGGGAATTTTTCCTAGTGTCATTTGATTGCACCCTATTTTGTATCGACTACTAGCTGCATCGAACACTTTTTGGATGAATTCCACCAAGAGGGTGTATTTGTATGCATTGATTTTATACTTATAAGATCCGGGAGTAGAAAACATTGAATGAAATGAATCTTCTATTACAAATTGATTTATCTAGAATTATGATGTTATGAGAATTAGTTCTATGATAGAATGTTATAATATTTTTAAGAGAATTTATTCTTAATTTAGGTAATATCATCTACAATGTTTTACCTAAATTATTATTGGATTAGAGATTATGAGAATTAATTTAATTGACTAACTCCTTCCACTATCTTGATGTTTTAGGAGATGGAAATGTTATGATTGCATGTATATTTCATATATATGCTATAATGTGATAAACTATAGGGTTGATGAGAATCACGGTTCATGCCAATTCATTCTCAACTAACCAAGTTTTACCATCTCTATCTTCTACAAATGAAGAAAATGAGAAATTTCTTGTGGACTAGTAAAGGAAATATATTATTCTTAGCATTCGCCATTGATTCTTATGTTAAATTCATTATACTTAAATATATAAATTTTTGTAAGGAAAATTATATTTTGTTGTCATATTTAAGATGAGGAAAAAGGGAATTCATACCTATTGTAAAGGAAGTATTAATGTTGTAAATTCAAACCTGTATATGGAATTATTATTATTTAAATAAGATGATGTTATTGTTACAAAATTGGAATTTTATGAATGAAAACTTGGATCTTTGGTTATAGTATTATACTATTATTTAGTTGGTTGGAAAATGTTCCTTTTAGAAATAAATTATCATTGGATGAGATTTAAGCTCCCTTGTATGAAAGGAGAATGAGATAAATGCATCTAGAATACATAAATAATGTGAGAACATTTAATTAGTATATGGAAATATGAACAAGGAAGAAACATATTATAAGTGTCATAGGTGACCACATAGTAAGTAACCATTGTACGTTAACTTAATTGATGATTTAAGTAGTCAGAGGTACTACATGGTTACTTGTTACAATTTCCATAGACTATTAGGAGACTATCTCCTAAGAACTTATTAAGTCATGAATTGACTTAAGAGTATACCTTGTGGTTAAGTGGTACTAAAGTGGATTTTTATGCACGTGGTTGGGTCGTAGACCTTGTGCTTAAAGCGATAAGAATAAATTACGAAAAAACTAATTCAACTCTAAATAAAAAATTAAAGTGAAGTGGTGAGAGGAATTTTTTTGATTGATGAGTTTTTCGTCATGAGAATGAGCATGCAATGCATGTATTGAAATAACTTTGGCCAAAGTGGTGTATGCTACTGATGACACTGTCAAGATTCATTAAGTTCCCAATTGAATTGTGAGATGCCTAATGGAATTTGAATGACTGAATCCCTGGTAGACACTAGGAACTGCACTTGATTATTAAACCATGTTTTAGGTTTAACCAATAGTACACTTATATACACGCTCTTTAAATAGTGTACTATGGGGGACCAGAAGATCTAGGTGACCCATACAACTGCACGTTGTTATATTGATGTTACGGATGGATTGAATGATAATTAATGATAGATTTAAATTTTTTGTATTTAGATCATAAAAGGCATAAAGCTAGTATGGGAAGGATATTTAAAAAAAATCATCCCATTTTGAAGCATTGTTATGTAGTGGTGTGTTACACATGCGCCCATGTGCCCTCTAGAGCCCTGACCCTTTTTAGCTTACTCTCTTCTTTTGGGTATCATTTATCTTTTGGGAATATTTTTCACTTATGGGTCAGCCTTCCAGTTGTTAGTTATGAAATTAAAATAAGGGTATCATATACATACATATTTTTGTTTTCAAAATGAGGGAAAAATCACTAAGCATTATTATTATCACCTAACATTGGCTCCAAAGGCACAAAAATACTCTAAATCATCCATCTAGCATCCATTTAAGGGCCAAGGGACTACATACTCTATGTAAAAAACATAGGAAGGTGAATTTTATTCTATTCCATCCACACATTTCCATCATTTTATCCTTCTATCAAGTGCATCTTGCACAAAGGAATCCTAGGAATCATTTCTACACATACACATAAGAAATACATGGTGTCCGAGATTTAGTATAGCATTGGGATATAAGTTCACTCTATTAGGTGACTATTGGGGTCCATCTGAATCCCCATTTCACATTTTTATTTTTAGGTTTGATTTGGTTTGTGGGCTTGTGCAGGTTAATATCATTCTTGTAGGTTAAATGTACCTTCAAAAATAAAGGAAAAACATTCAAGATATTAACAAGATATAGCAACTAATAACTTATGAAACATCAAGGATCATATCCTAATATTTTTCATAGTAACCGGTGCCCATAAGCGGTCTCAAAGTGCCTAGACGCCATTTCCCTACCATGGGTACCCATTTCCAGCCTCATTCCTACATCTAAAAATTTACAAAGTGAGTAGTAATTGCACTCTTTTCGATCTATTCAACACTTTACCCTTCCCAAATCATTTCTATATTTCACTAAAAATATAAAAGTCGTATTATCTCACTCCTTTGTGTAGGGTTTAATATTGTACATGCTTATTTTCTTGTGTCACATTATACTTTAGCATTTATACATAATTGTTTACATCAATTACTCTACAATAAGGTTTAATAACTCTTTTTAATTAAATCATTTGGGTAACCCATCTTCTCAAACCCTTCCATATATTGCCCATCACCCATAGTGATTTATTTGGATATTTTGAACACATCGAGCTTCCTCCATCTACCCATAGGGTTTCGAACCAATGGATGAATCTAATAATCCCTTTCCTAATTCACATAATGTTCCTATTTAAAATAATTAAACCTCTAATAATGAGAAATCATATGATGAGGACACTAGTATTGATCATGGTTCATTTTAAGATCCCCTCTAAAAAATATTATCGAATGGGTAGTGAATCTCGAAATTGAATTTCAAAATAATGTTGAAAATCCAAAAAAGGTGCATGAAAAAGGAGATTCGACATGTCAAAGTTTTCCTCATTTTCAAAAAGTTGGACAGATGTTAGATGACCATCTATGTAGCATCGAGATGACTGAGTTGAATAACCACATATGTAGAATTAGATTTCTGAGTTGGACAATCGTTTATGTAGAGTTAGATAGACTAGGTTGGACTATCGCCTATGTAACATCGACAGTCTAAGTTGGATGATTGTCTATAAAAAATTAAACAAACCTGGGTTGGATTTCCATCTACGTAGCATTAAATGACATAATTTGGATGAACATTTATGTAGAATTAGATAGATTGGGTTGGAAGGTCATAAATGTTGAATGAGATGGAATGAGTTGGACGGTGAAGTGCTTTGGAAAATAATAGTTTATTGTCTTCTCATCTATGTATAGAAGTGTGTCTCTATACATGGATGTCTCTTAACTATCCATCGATTCAGTAATAGATTATTGTCTCCCTAGAAATAGAGAGTCATCTCTTAGTTAGACATATTACCTAGAAACAAGCTAGGCTTGGATAGTCGTCTATGTGTTGAAAAAGTAAATACTTGTATTTTTGTTGATAGCCCATGTTTTACAATAAATAAATACATATAAAATATAGATTTTGGGGCACTTCCCTAAACACCTTCTCGGGGTGTGGAACCCTGGACCCCTCATCGAGGGACGACCCCCATGGACCCTATAAAGGGGTTACCCGCCACCGCAACCACCCCTAGGCTATGTATTATACCTTGGTGAAGATGATCGCAATTTGATTTGAAACATTGGAAAAATACATACATAAGTTAATTTTTAATTGTAAATAGTAGGAAAAATGAGCCATAGAAACGACTTATTGGCCAAAATTTTAGGTGAACTCGAGAAGTGACTACTAAAAAAATTTCCATTTAATTTTTTCAAAACTCCTAATATTCGTAAGCTTACAAAAATTTTCCACTAAAAGTTTCCGACATTGATCAAGAACAACTAGTCAAGATCATTAATTTTCCTCAAGATTTACACACCAAACCCTTGCATAATATGTATGTTCTTAATGCTTTTTATACCTCTTGTAGGTTCCTCCGAAAATTTCATGGCCTCCACTCAACCCCTTAACATCCCTAATTCCATTGAAAATATGCTTCTAATACACAACCTGGTTCTTCCTATAACATTTATGACATAAATTGTCTATATTAGAATCTACAAGTTCAAATTTGTCAATTACAACAAGATACTTCCCACTCCTATCCATCTCTTGATTCTTCCTTACTCCTTCGCACCCCTTTTACACCCGCCATTTCCACTTATCACCTTCCTCTTAAATTCATCACCCCTAAGCTTTCCACCTTCAATGGCTATGGTGTAGACACTAAATCACACACTTGGGTACATTTTTAGTTCATAATCATATGCATTGCATTCATATGTTTCCTAAGGGAGAAAATTAATAATTGATCTCTATATCTAGCTTCTTCGGTTCCTTGTTAGTCTCCTTATTGACCAAGCACACCCTACTACCCAATCTGATCTTTGAAACTTCACCTTTTCTATCTCTAGACACCAGTTCCCATTCATGACACACACCCCAGTGCCCTTGTTCCCCTCTAGGCAAGCTAGACCTCTTTGTATCTTGTTTTCACCTTCTCTTAGGGTTCGTCCATTGAGTGATAAATTACAAAATTTAAGCAACGGAATCATATCTATACAATATTACGGGATCAAAGTAAGGGAATAAGCTCTAAGAATCTACTATCACTACCCAAGGTTACATTCAAAGGCATCTAAAGAACATCAAAAACTCCATCTAGCTTCACTAAAGAGATTATAACTATCAAGGGCTATCTACATACAAAGGGACTAAACTATTTAGGCTTCTTATATCTACATAAACCGCATATAAGGGTTTCATTTTGTTCCATCCACACATTTTTCATTCCATCTAGTTATATCCCACTATATTTGTGTCATTGGTGTGAGGGAAACCTACTAAAACTATTGCACAAACAGTCACATAGAACTACATGGAGTCTAAGATGTAGTGCAGTGCTCAGACATAAGTTCACTCTATCGAGTGACTGTCGGGGTCAATTTGAATCCTCATTTGCATTTTATTAGGATTTTATGTGTTTTGGGGTTTTGTAGGTGGATATTATCTTGCAGGTTATAGGTGACATCTATAGGAGTTGTGTGACATACTAGCGATAGGAAGATAAGATCAGCGACAACCTTACAACCCCGTAGAAATTAGTTCTTGAGATTTTGAATAGACTCTAGCCCCTAGATTGGGATCATAGTGCCTAGGTGTCACAATACCATCCCAACCACCGTACTCTAGCCACATCCGACATCTTTGAAATTTTATTTGCGGTATTGCGACATTCTTCTCTCTTTTTACTAGTTTTATAACACAAGACACTTTGGAATTTAGAGAAAATTAGAAAATTCATTCTTCCTTCTCTATTGGACTTAGGGTTTCATTTAATTTGCTTATTTTTTGTGTCACTTTATGTAATTTAATATTTAATTTATTTTTGTGACTCTAAAATAGCCTATCAAGGTTAATGGGTGGGAGTGGTGAGGATCTTGAGGAGAGAGACAAGGTTTCAAATTGTGATGGGTGGGAAAATGAGAGTAGATAGATTTCGCCTAGAGTGGAGATAGTCGTAGAGGATCAGCCTATGACAAAACAAGGTAAGGATGGGACTTGTCCTACTCCTAGGTCCCATGTGGAAAATGGGGCCCCTAGAACATATGCAAAAATCCCGAGATCCGGGAATGAAAACATTATTGGGATCATTACACAACAAAAAAAAAAGAGAAATGGGTAAGTACTTAGATATCCCTAATAGCATTATTGATAGAACTCTGAGCAATATGGAGAATTCTTTGATTGGAAAACTTGTTGGAGGTAAAAAAACTATTTAATCAATAATATCTTGGTACGTCCGAAATGGAAATGTAAAAGAAATTTTGACGATTATCTTTGCGGAAGAACCATTCGAGTCATTGAATACATTAGATTAGTTGGATGTGCACCCTAAGGTAACCTCCAGATTTTAAAGAAGTTGTATCTTCTCTATGGTATGAGATGAGGGTCAAATAAAAATAATAAAACATAGCACAAAACTTAAAAGATGTAATGCGCTGAAAAGGAAGAAGTTAATGAAAAATACAACTACCTAAAATGGAAAAAAGGTGAGCAATGAAAAGGGTGGACGAAATTCACCACAAGAAAGAGATAGATTCACACATAATACCAATTCAAACCCAAAGTAAGCACAACCTCCAAAACTCATAGTGAACATTAGAAATATGCACAATATACCAATAATGAATAAATGCTATTAGAGAAAATAAAAATATGCAAAGGATGGACAAAATACATCACAACACATATTATATTACTCCAAAATTATTCACAGTACAACAATCAGTAGGTAAGAGGAAGCAAAAATACCATTACAAAGCTTCAAAAATAAGGTTTGGGCTCCATGCTCCTACCCTAATGGAGAAGAGATAGGGACAAAGAGAAAACATGACTAACTCCTAATCTATGTATTTCAATGAGACCGCAGATTACAATATATAGAATGAGAAGAAGAGAAGAGAATAATTATAGAACTACCTTCTCAACTACTTGAAAGTTGTAATAAATTAGATGAAGTGACAGAAATAGATTTGCGAGATCCATCTCACACTGCCCCATGATCTTCCATTAAGGAATGAGATCCATACTCATTCATTACATCCTCAACTACTTTGCAAATGCCTACCTTGAAGTGGGCTCATTTTTAAAGGAATATACCCTCAAATATTCATTACATATTTAAATTTTTTGATTGATGTGCATTGGGATTCTATCCATGATTCCAACAAAGCATTGATTTTTTCAAATTTGTTAAGAAATGATTCATTATGGTATTTTGAGTGTGGATGGTCAATTTGAATATTTGCGGGTTTGCTTCTTTTACACGTAATCGTGTATTAACTCCTTCACTAAAAAGACAAGTTAATAATTTCTTCACCCTCCACCTTTTGAAATATATAAGTATTTAAAACTTCTATATGGGCCCCATTAATACTCATACGTGGAGTTGACCGGTTGCCATTATTTTGTAACCTACTTGGTCGTTGAGCCTATTCGTGCTTTGAGTTTTTGTAGAGGCCAATCACACCTCCAGTGGTCTCTTCTTTTCTTGCATCTTTTGAAAGTGCGTTGTCTTTGACATGTGGCACCTTCCGTGGCCCTCTCACCATTGACTCCACATGGAAGTCTCGCAGGAGTTTGGGATTTTGTTACTCCCTTTCTATTTTGGAATTGTGTCAGCCGACATGTGGTACCTTTTGTGAGTGTGTTACTTTTCTTTGAGTTGACTTTTCCTAGGATCAAATTTTCATCATGATTTATCTAAGTCTTATCCCATATTGCTGAAGGATTGAATCATTTCACATTAGTGTAATATTCTCATAACTATCTTGATGAATCATAGTAGTAGTCTACTTGTTATCTAATTTGAGCGGGTGATGGAGGAAATTAGATAACAGTCTAGAACTCATAGGGGCCATTAGCCCGCTAAATGGAACAAATCAACTATGTATAACTATTTATTGGGCATGGAGTTTGTATCGTGACCCGATCTAAACCTATTTTAGGAGTATTTTAAGTGTCATTGCTTGCTTCTATAGCCACTAGCTGATCCTTTACACCTTTCAACTCTTATAAGGAGAATATAAAATTTGTTTTGTGAGAGTAGAAAATTGTTTTTACATTGAATTTCACTCATTCTTGCATCACAAGATTTTGACGCTAAAGGATGGAGGGATTCTAACTGGGGCTTCCATCGATCTTTGTAGATGTATAAAGGATTTTACTACAATTTGTTTTGGAGAGAGTTGATAAGATTGCATCCTTAACTGATTTTAGTTGATGTGCGTTTGTTTGATTTGAAATATGTAACTATTACGAGAAAACTATGGATCTCTCTCCTATAAATACTTAAGGTCCTGGTGTATTGTACCACTAGAGAAATACAAAAAGATATATACAAAATATCAAATCATACATGCCTCAAGTAAGACATGCAGAGTGTGCAAAAACACTTCTTCTCCTAAAATCAATCTTACTCTTACTCCTACACTAACAAAACTAGGAAAAGATAAACAAAGCATGAAACATACAGGAGAAATAGCTTCCCTTATTTATAAAGTGTGGCCATGTAATTAATTTAGCAATAGATATGGCTTGTAATAAGATTGAAAAATTACCTTTTACTCTTCTAACCATGGTATCAACCAAAAAAATGAATACCTCCTCAAGATGTTTATCATTTGGTTGGAGGTCTTTTAGTTGACCACTGGGATTTGAAGATTGTCCTCATGCTTTAAAGTGAGCATGACTAGTGTTGGCTTCTCCCTTGGCTCTAATAGCGCTTAACTCTTGATGGGGCAGGGTTTGATCCACTGTACTTGCTCGTCACTTTGTATTTCAACCTCCAAGTTGAGGCTTTCTTACAGACTTTCATGGATGGATCTATTTGCATGCTGATTTTGAATTTCATGTGCTTCTACAAATATTTGACCCTCTTCCTTAATAACTGGTATAGATGTGTTGTCATCCTTTTTTTCCTTTTCCTCCTCTTCCATTGCAGATTTTTCAATAAATCCAGACTCTTTGATTGAAATAAAAATCCTTTAATGATTATATCTTCATCAAGAATTTCTGAATTTGATTCATGGGGACAATCATGAGTAACATGTTGTAGTCATTAGAGAAATAATGATGTATCCATAAAGTTTATGGTTTCTTTAGGATATTCTTCATCAAGGCATTCCTCCAGTTCAGATAAGCAATCAAGCTTGTCATTTTCCCTCTTGTGCAAGGTCTCTCCCTCTTACATGATGGTCTTTGAGTCTACAAATTTTTCATCATGTATAGCTTCATCTTTAAACATGAAGCTTGTGAGATCAAAATCTTCCAAAAACTATGGTTTCTAGAGAGAATGAATGGGAGAGAGATATGCACCCTCTTGTGCACCTAATTCATGATTCAAATCAACTAAATTTATTTTACTCATCCCTATGTGCTCCTCTTATTTTGTATTTGGAGTCACCTCTTGTTCAAATTGAGGGGATCACTATTTAAAAGGAAAAGGGATAGAAGAAATGAAGTGTGATGAAAGGCTAGGAGATGGAGAAGGAACTCGAACACTTGGATCAATATGACATGATAGAGCTTGGGAAGGGGGTAAGATGAACAAAGATTTGGTGATTGAATTACCCATTGACAATGTTGTCTCACACTTCACTCATATGTTTCAATACCCTCGATCCACTGCATAAGTGGGGAATCATTTCTTTTAGGAAATCAAGCTTATCATGTGGGCTATAGTTTCTAGGAATAGGGTCTCCCCATGGAAAATGTGCCCCGCATCCTTCCCGAATGTATTTATTTATGCCATAGCCTAAGATTGAACCATGACTACCTCCATTATTTGGATCTTATCTAGTAGATCGACGTCTTCCATTTGAATTTAGTCATCATATGCATACCCATGTCAAAGATAGGCTCCATATCCAAACTATTTTTGGAATTGTTCATACGGGTAAGCATAATGTCCTTGAACCTAGTTATAATGCTAGTTTAGAGAAGTTGTGAAGCTTATTAGAGGTAGGTGATACTACTCGATAGTGTTAATTCCACTACGGGAATGA
Organism: Taxus wallichiana var. yunnanensis; assembly: GCA_018340775.1. Lineage (NCBI taxonomy): Eukaryota > Viridiplantae > Streptophyta > Pinopsida > Cupressales > Taxaceae > Taxus > Taxus wallichiana. Next base: position 207,793,452 of record CM031244.1, on the reverse strand, counting down.
ATTCATGATTGCACAACTTTATAGAATGAAAGAAAATGAGAGATGTGGAAATAAAGATGAGTGGAAATGGATGGAAGAAACGTCTAAAAAATCAAATATTGGGCCATTCAAACCCAACAGAGTTGTCGGATGTTTTATGTATGTTCCTTCAAAGGTTGGATCTCACCAAGAACACACCAACTTGATGAAATGAAGTGGTAGGATGCTTCAAACTGTCCCATCGAGTGTTTCCGGAAAACTCTTGATGATTATATTTGTGAATAAACCGTCAAAGTTATTGGATACCTTAGATTAATTGATCTCGAAAACATGTGATTGTATTTTTTTCACTTTTAAAAGTTTCCAAAGATCGTGATTTTCTTAACCAATTTTAAGTATTCTTAACTCCAAAAATTAATTAAATTCTGATTATTATGCATCCATAGAAGTGCGGAAAACTTGTGTAGCAAATAAATAATCAGAACTGAAAACATTCAGATAACAAACAAGATTGTTTACGGGGTTCGGAAATTCCTACGTCCCCGGGTTCAGATTGAACCGATCCATTAATAATATTGAAATGCAAGTACCATCACTCTTTAAAAAAACCAATAATGAATCACAACCTGAAAATGAGCTAATCAATGTCCCAAGAACTCTGAAAAATAGCAGAAATTGTCCCAAGAAAAAATCCATGGCCCCTAGAGTGTTTTGACAATGTGATCTCCCTGCAACTGTGTTATAAAAACACCTAAAAATGGAGATTTAAAAACATTCTATGAAAAAAATCATATTTCTGAGATCATCTCTGAATTTTGAACATTTTTCATGTTTACACCAAGTCACAATTCGGACCAGAAGTGCATTGAAATTCATGTTTTCCAACTAGTTGTCTTGTAGATCCCTGTTAAAATATGCATTAAAAGCTTCCAAAAATAGGATAAAACTCAACAAAAAGATCAAATATTACATCGTTGGAATCTTCTCATAATTTCCTTCATTTCATATTTTTACTCCGAGTGCCCAATCTGAGTGCAAGGCCTTCAAAATGGCGTTTTCTAAAACCGCTCCTCCCGGCTTTTACATGACCTATCTCTCAGTATAAGTAGAAGTGACCCATTTTATAATCCGCCCAAGCCTCTAGGTGAGTTGGTTGGGTGGATTGGCTTAGAGCCATGAGGTTAGGGGATCAAATCCCACCTCCTACCATTTTTCCGCGGTTTTCCCTCCAAGTGGGTAAAGATCCACTTATTTTTGTCAATGGATACGGGAGTGCTTTAAATGGTAAGGCTTATACATTGTTTATTGGCTTAGAGAGCCATTTTTGGTGGAAAGGATAAGGATGGCACATGGATATCCCACATTTTGTGGGTTTTTAATGTTTAAGGCTTTAAATATCCTTCCCCCCACGCAAATGAAGTGGTCAAAAGACCACGTGGGCATAACCGCCCCCTCCAACACCGCTTCATCCTCCATCCTTCCACGTGGAAACATAGCAATAGCATGGTTAATTTGGTGGTTAGGAGAACTATGTGGGCTTTGATACTAATGTATAAACATTAATATATATAGTGGTTTGGCATATATGTGTGGCATTTGGAAAATGGACTTACCAAGTAAATATAATTTCAACCCATGTAATGTGGTATGGAAATAATTAACTTGGTCATTAGTATATATTCCACTTGTCATCTCGCGATAGGCAAATCGATCGAATTTGATGAGTGGCAGCAAGCCACGTGGTGGCTTGTGGACCCACCACGTTGGTAATAATACCATAGTCCACATGGCGGCGGGCTCCCCTCGCGTAATAAAAGTTGAGCCTCTTGTTTTCCCCGTGCACCATTTTTATGCTTGTCGAAGACCGGTGATCGAAAACCAAAAAACAACTCCCTTTTTCCTTTTCACCATGTGTCGCAGTGCGATTGGTCCATTATTGACTAGTTGACTAGAGTTGACTTTCCTGTTGACCAAACTTTGACCAGACATAACTAGAGCTCCCGATGTCCGTTTGTCGCGTTCTCATAGTCATTGGAAAGCTCTCAAGATGATCTTCTGCACTGGCATCATTTAGGGATATTTAGGGAACTTTCAAAAATGATCCCATAATCACACCTCCCCACTGAAAAAAGCTTTTTGTCCACAAAAAGCTATGTATCAACCCACAAAACATGCTATCTCTTCCTACATTGCACAAACACATACAAGAACCTAAAATAACATTATAGGTTAAATAAATGCAAATAGTTGATTAGCTAGTCACATAACCGATCAGATAATAACACCCAATTAAGCTAGTGTTTAACTAAAATGTCAGTAACCCTCGTCAACTCTACACACAACCGTTAACTATCATACCCCACCGTAATTCCAACACAAATAATCGACCGAGATAATAACACCCATTCTATTACGGAAAGCTAGTGTTCAACTGTCACTTTTGATACTACCGATTACCAAAAATTACAATTACATGACATGATCGATCAAGTATACAAGACATCTAAACTGCCCACAATTAGGCTAGTGCCCACTGCCCATCTGAAACTGTAATAACTGCAAGTATTCACTATCAGAATATAATAGACTATCAACGCCCAAAAATAGCTATAGTCAACAACTGAATCAACATGAATATGCCAAAACACTGTATCGCCATCACAAATAATAAGTCAGATAATAACACCCATCTATAACGGAAGCTAGTGTTCAACTGAAACTTTGTGATTATGCTGATTACAACTACAAGTTTCAAATTTAGACATGCTACTGATGCCTATCCCTGCATAGTGTTTTCAACAATGGAACTACCAACCAATATGAGAAAACAAAACATGAGTATGATGAACCTATCACTCAAATCTTCTCTTCAGCTATTTCCATTCATTTTCAAAGCTTAAATATCAACTTAGGAACAAATCCTTATCAATCAACAGGAATCCCTAAAATATAGCTCGAATTTTTTTTTGCTTGCCTACTATCAACAATTTACTGTAGTGCAAATATAAAGTTGAGGAGTGTTTTTCCCAACCAATCACTTGGGTTTTTCCATTTTGGTTGTTTTACCTTCTCAATACCACAATGAGTTTTAGTTAGGTTTAGCACGGTTGGTTTTACAATACTGTTCTTTTTAACAACTTCCCAATTTTGTTGTTTAGAAACAAACCAACAAACCTTAACATCATGACCATTCCTATTACAATGGGAACAAAATTTAACTTCCCTATTTTTAGGAGTCTTACCCATTTTACCATTCTCAGAACTTTGTCTATGAGAATGATTCCCCTGTTTAGGAGAGGCAACATTCTTGCCATTTCTTGCCTTTCCTTGGTGAGATTGGTCTTTAGCACCTGCCTTATCATTCACAAAAGGCATTAACTTCTTAATCAAATTTTTCCTCTTCCAAAAATATGCAATGAATGATTAGTACCTTCACAAAATGTGCAAGGGAAAGCATATTTTTGCCTACCAAAGCTATATTGTTCCAACTAAAAGAGTGTATTAGAAGTTTTAGGATTTGATTTTCCCTTAGTGCTATTTTTAGTGTAAGTGGAAGGAGGTGGAATCTGATTACCTCTTTTACCTATTTTCTTACACCTTTCATTGTTCCTCATAATGGTGGAATCCTGTAATTCTAATGGCGTAGATCCTTGGCTGTTGGAAGCTTGTCTTCCTTCAGCTGCTTTGGAACTTTCTCCGATTTCCATTTTCCCACTAGAATAACCCAAACCTACAAACCGAGGCTGATCCTCTACCTGTACTAGGTTAGCATCACCTTGTCCATTTTTACCAAGGCCCATTCTGTTAAATCCCATCTTAACCATTAGCTTAGACCCAATTCCCTTAGTGTGTTTTTCAAACTGACCCAAAGGAATATCTGAAACTGAATGAGAGGAAGAATTAAAATGTGAACAACTTACAACGTAATTTGTCATAGTACCTACATCTGCTTTGGAAGGAATTTCCTTCTTGTGTTCACCTTGTTGCAGCTTTTCCAAGAGGGCATCCTTGGTCTGTATTTCTTCCTGCAACTCTTTAACAAAGCCCATCAACTTCTTGCTCTCTTCAAGCATCTTGTTAACATACTCCTCTTTCTTGGTTATAGAGGATTGTGGCTCAGATTTTAACCGCACTATTTCCTCTTCCAAGGAATAAAATTTATCTCTCAAGAAAGAGTTTTCTTCTTGGATTTGGTGGTTTATGGCTTCAAGCTCATCCAGTTGCTCCTGTTTGGATGACTTGCCCATAATTCCGGTGCCTCGCAAACATAACTGTACTTCCAAAACTGCACACTGCAAAAGAAGATTAACAAGCCCCAAAATGTCTACACACTGAATACTGAAATCAATATTGAAACTGAAGCCAAATTTCCAAACACAATTAGAAGCTAATCCGGTAATCTAACTGCTTTGATACCAAACTTGATCTGAAAACGTCTCGATTGTATTTTTTTCACTTTTAAAATTTTCCAAAGATCGTGATTTTCTTAACCAATTTTAAGTATTCTTAACTCCAAAAATTGATTAAATTATGATTATTTTGCATCCATAGAAGTGTGCAAAAATTTTATAGCAAATAAATAATCGAATCGAAAACATTCGGATAACAAACAAGATTGTTTACAGGGTTCGGAAATTCCTAGGTCCCTAGGTTCAGATTGAACCGATCCATTAATAATATTGAAATGCAAGTACAATAACTCTTTAAAACAACCAATAATGAATCACAACCTGCAAATGAGCTGATCAATGTCCCAAGAACTCTGAAAAATAGCAGAAACTGTCCCAAGAACGATCCGTGGCCCCTACAGTGTTTTCACAATGTGATCTCCCTGCCACTGTGTTATAAAAACACCTAAAAATGGAGATTTAAAAACATTCGATGAAAAAAAATCATATGTATGAGATCATCTCTGAATTATAAACATTTTTCATGTTTACACCAAGTCACAATTCGGACCAGAAGTGCATTGAAATTTGTGTTTTCCAACTAGCTATCTTGTAGATCCCTGTTAAAATATGCATTCAAAGCTTCCAAAATAGGTTAAAAATCAAAAAAATATATCAAATCTTACTTTTTGGAATCTTCTCATAATTTCCTTAATTTAATCTTTTTACTCCGAGTGCCCAATCTGAGTGCAAGGCCTTCAAAATGGTATTTTCAAACCGCCTCCTCCTACCTTTACACTGCACTGTCTCCCTTGTATAAGTGGAAGCGACCCATTTTATAATGTGCCCAAGCCTCTAGGTGAGTTGGTTGGGTGGATTGGCTAGAGCCATGAGGTTAGGGGATCAAATCCCACCTCCTACCATTTTGCCGCAGGTTTTCCCTCCAAGTGGGTAAAGATCCACTTATTTTTGTCAATGGATAAGGGAGTGCTTTAAATGGTAAGGCTTATACATTGTTTATTGGCTTAGAGAGCTGTTTTTTGGTGGAAAGGATAAGGATGGCGCATGGATATCCCACATTTTGTGGGTTGTTAATGTTTAAGGCTTTAAATAGCCTTCCCCACGTAAATGAAGTGGTCAAAAGACCACGTGGGCATAACCGCCCCCTCCAACACCGCTTCATCCTCCATCCTTCCACGTGGAAACATAGCAATAGCATGGTTAATTTGGTGGTTAGGAGAACTATGTGGGCTTTGATACTAATGTATAAACATTAATATATAGTGGTTTGGCATATATGTGTGGCATTTGGAAAATGGACTTACCAAGTAAATATAATTTCGACCCATGTAATGTGGTATGGAAATAATTAACTCGGTCAATAGTATATATTCCACTTGTCGTCTCCCGATAGGCAAATCAATCGAATTCGACGAGTGGTGGCAAGCCACGTGGTGGCTTGTGGACCCACCACGTTGGTGATAATACCATAGTCCACACGGCGGCCGGGCTCCCCTCCGTAATAAAAGTTGAGCCTCTTGTGTTCCTGTGCACCATTTTTACGCTCGTCGAAGACCGGTGATCGAAAACCAACAAACAACTCCCTTTTGCCTTTTCGCCATGTGTCACAATGCGATTGGTCCATTATTGACCAATTGACTAGAGTTGACTTTCTTGTTCATCGAACTTTGACCGGACATAACTAGAGCTCCCGATGTACGTTTGTCGCGTTCTCACAGTCGTTGGAAAGCTCTCGAGATGATCTTCTGCACTGAAATCATTCAAAAATGATTCCCTAATCACACCTCCCCACTGAGAAAAGTTTTTTGTCCATAAAAAGCTATGTATCAACCCACAAAAACATGTTATCTCTTTCTGCATTGCACAAACACATACAAGAACCTAAAATAACATTATAGGTTAAATAAATGCAAATAGTTGATTAGCTAGTCACATAACTGATCAGATAATAACACCCAATTAAGCTAGTGTTCAACTGAAACGTTGTAACCCTGTCAACTCTACGCACAACTGTGAACTGTCATACCCCACTGTAATGCCATCACAAATAACTGACTGATAATAACACCCATTCTATTACGGAAAGCTAGTGTTCAACTGTCACTTTGTGATACGGCCGATTACCAAAAATTACAATTCCATAACACAGATCAGTATACAAGACATCTAAACTACCCACAATTAGGCTAGTGCCCACTACCCATCTGAAACTATAACAACTGCAAGTATTCACTATCAGAATATAATAGACTATCAACACCCAAAAATAGCTATAGTCAACAACTGAATCAACATGAATATGCCAAAACATTGTATCGCCATCACAAATAATAAGTCAGATAATAACACCCATCTATAATAGAAGCTAGTGTTCAACTGACACTTTGTGATTATGCTGATTACAACTGCAAGTTTCAAATTTAGACATGCTACTGATGCCTATCCCTGCATAGTGTTTTCAACAATGGAACTACCAACCAATATGAGAAAACAAAACATGAGTATGATGAACCTATCACTCAAATCTTCTCTTCAGTTGTTTCCATTCATTTTCAAAGCTTAAATATCAACTTAGGAACAAATCCTTATCAATCAACAGGAATCCCTAAAATATAGCTCTGAAATTTTTTTGCTTGCCTACTATCAACAATTTATTGTAGTGCAAATATAAAGTTGAGGAGTGTTTTTCCCAACCAATCACTTGGGTTTTTCCATTTTGGTTGTTTTACCTTCTCAATACCACAATGAGTTTTAGTTAGGTTTAGCACGGTTGGTTTTATAATACTGTTCTTTTTAACAACTTCCCAATTTTGTTGTTTAGAAACAAACCAACAAACCTTAACATCATGACCATTCCTATTACAATGGGAACAAAATTTAACTTCTCTATTTTTAGGATTCTTACCCATTTTACCATTCTCAGAACTCCGTTTATGAGAATGATTCCCTATTTAGAGAGGCAACATTCTTGCCATTTCTCTCCTTTCCTTGGTGAGATTGGTCTTTAGCACCGCCTTATCATTCATAAAAGGCATTAACTTCTTAATCAAATTTTTCCTCTTCTAACAATATGCAACAAAATGATTAGTACCTTCACAAAATGTGCAAGGGAAAGCATATTTTTTCCTACCAAAGCTATATTGTTCCAACTGAAAGAGTGTATTAGAAGTTTTAGGATTTGATTTTCCCTTAGTGCTATTTTTAGTGTAAGTGGAAGGAGGTGGAATTTGATTACCTCTTTTACCTATTTTCTTACACCTTTCATTGTTCCTCCTGATGGTGGAATCCTGTAATTCTAGTGGCATAGATCCTTGGCTGTTGGAAGCTTGTCTTCCTTCAGCTGCTTTGGAACTTTCTCCAATTTCCATTTTCCCACTAGAATAACCCAAACCTACAAACCGAGGTTGATCCTCTACCTGCACTGGGTTAGCATCACCTTGTCCATTTTTACCAAGGCCCGTTCTATTAAATCCCATCTTAACCATTAGCTTAGACCCAATTCCCTTAGTGTGTTTTTCAAACTGACCCAAAGGAATATCTGAAATTGAATGAGAGGAAGAATTAAAATGTGAACAACTTACAGTGCAATCTTCTGTCATAGTACTGCAGCTTTTCCAAGAGGGCATCCTTGGTCCGTATTTCTTCCCCGCAACTCTTTAACAAAGCCCATCAACTTATTGCTCTCTTCAAGCATCTTGTTAACATTCTCCTCTTTCTTGGTTATAGAGGATTGTGGCTCAGATTTTAACCGCACTATTTCCTCTTCCGAGGAATAAAATTTATCTCTCAAGAAAGAGTTTTCTTCTTGGAGTTGGTGGTTTATGGCTTCAAACTCATCCATTGCTCCCTGTTTGGATGACTTGCCCATGATTCCCAGCCTCCGCAAACACAACCTATACTTCCAAAACTCGCACACCGCAAAAGAAGATTAACAAGCCCCAAAATTTCGCACACACCGAATATCGAAATCAATATTGAAACTGAAGCCAAATTTCCTAACACAATTAGAAGCTAACTGCAATCTAACTCGCTCCGATACCAAACTTGATCTCAAAACTTGTGATTGTATTATTTTTTTCACTTTTAAAAGTTTCCAAAGATCATGATTTTATTAACCAATTTTAAGTATTCTAAACTCAAAAAATTGATTAAATTATGATTATTATGCATCCATAGAAGTGTGGAAAACTTGTGTAGCAAATAAATAATCAAAACTGAAAACATTCAGATAACAAACAAGATTATTTACGGGGTTCGGAAATTCCTACGTCCCGGGTTCAGATTGAACTCGATCCATTAATAATATTGAAATGCAAGTACAATAACTCTTAAAAACAACAAATAATGAATCACAACCTGCAAATGAGCTGATCAATGTCCCAAGAACTCTGAAAAATAGTAGAAACTGTCCCAAGAATGATCCATGGCCCCTACAAGGTGTTTTCACAATGTGATCTCCCCGCAATCGTGTTATAAAAACACCTACAAATAGAGATTTAAAAAATTATATGAAATCAAATCATATGTATGAGATCATCTCTGAATTCTCGAGCATTTTTCATGTTTACACCAAGTCACAATTCGACTAGAAGTGCATTGAAATTCATGTTTTCCAACTAGCTGTCTTGTAGATCCCTATTAAAATCTCCATTCAAAGCTTCCAAAATAGGTTAAAACTCAAAAAATATATCAAATCTTACATCATTGGAATCTTCTCATAATTTTATTCATTTCATATTTTTACTCCGAGTGCCCAATCTGAGTGCAAGGCCTTCAAAAATGGTGTTTTCTCGAAATTGCCTCCTCCTAGCTTTTACACGCACCTATCTCCCTCAGATAAGTGGAAGCGACCCATTTTATAATGCGCCCAAGCCTCTAGGTGAGTTGGTTGGGCGAATTGGCTTAGAGCCATGAGGTTAGGGGATCAAATCCCACCTCCTACCATTTTGTCATGCGGTTTTTCCTCCAAGTGGATAAAGATCCACTTATTTTTTTCAATGGATACAGGAGTTCTTTAAATGGTAAGGCTTATACATTGTTTATTGGCTTAGAGAACCATTTTTTGGTGGAAAGGATAAGGATGGCACATAGATATCCCACATTTTTTGGGTTGTTAATGTTTAAGGCTTTAAATAGCCTTCCCCCCACGTAAATGAAGTGGTCAAAAGACCACATGGGCATAACCGCCCCCTCCAACACCGCTTCATCCTCCATCCTTCCACGTGGAAACATAGCAATAGCATGGTTAATTTGGCGGTTAGGAGAACTAGTGGGCTTTGATACAAATCTATAAACATTAATATATAGCAGTTTGGCATATATGTATGGCATTTGGAAAATGGACTTACCAAGTAAATATAATTTCGACCCATGTAATGTGGTATGGAAACAATTAACTCAGTCATTAGTATATATTCCACTTATCGTCTCCCGATAGGAAAATCGATCGAATTCGATGAGTGGTGGCAAGCCATGTGGTGGCTTGTGGACCCACCATGTTGGCGATAATACCATAGTCCACACGGCAACCGGGCTCCCCTCCGTAATAAAAGTTGAGCCTCTTGTTTTCCTGTGCACCATTTTTACGCTCGTCAAAGACCGGTGATCGAAAACCAAAAACAACTCCCTTTTGCCTTTTCGCCACATGTCACAGTGCGATTGGTCCATTATTGACTAGTTGACTAGAGTTGACTTTCTCGTTGACCAAACTTTGACCATACATAACTAGAGCTCCCGATGTCCATTTGTCGCGTTCTCACAGTCATTGGAAATCTCTCAAGATGATCTTCTGCACTAACATCATTTAGGGATATTTAGGGAACTTTAAAAAATGATCCCCGATCATTAGTGGGACGTACACCCTAAGGTAACCTCATGATTTTAAAGAAGGTGGCTCTTCTCGTGGTATGAGATGAGGATTAAAGAAAAATTAAACATAACACAAAACTTAATAGAAGCGATGTGCCAAAAAGGAAAAATTTAATCAAGAATACAAGTTCCTGAAATGGGAAAAAGGTGAGCAATGAAAAGGGTGGACGAAATGTACTACATGCAAGAGATATATTCACCCATAATACCACCTCAAACCCATTAAACACAACTTCCAAAACTTGTAGTGAATATTAGAAATATGCAAAAATATCAACAATTAATAAAGGCTATTAGACACAAAAAAATATGCTAAGGATGGACAAAATGCATCAAAGGACATATTGTATTGCTCCAAAATTGTGCACAATAGAACAATCAGTAGGTAAGACCAAGGAAACTACCATTAAAAAGCTTTAGGAAGAAGGCTTGGGCTCCATGGTCCTACCCTAATAAAGAAGATATAGGGACAGAGAGAAAACATGACTAACTCCTAATCTATCTATTTCAATAAGCCCCCAAATTACAATATATAGAATGAGAAGAAGAGAAGACAAAAATTCTAGAACTATCTTCTCACCCACTTGCAAGTTGTAATAAATGAGATGAATTGACAAAACTATATTTGCGATATATACCGCACACCGCCCTATGATATGCCATAAAGGAATGAGAGCCATACTCATTCATTATATCCTCAACTACTTGCAACTTCCTCCTTGAAGTGGGCTCATTTTTATAGGAATACACCCTCAAATATTCATTACATATCCAAATTTATTGATTTTTGTGCATTGGGATTTGATCCATGATTCCAAAAACACCGATTTTGTTCAAATTTGTTAAGAAATGATCTAGTTATGGCCTTTTGAGTGCGGATGGTCAATTTGAATTTTCACGGGTTTGCTTCTTCTACATGGAACTACGTATTAACTCCTCCACCAAAAATACAAGTTAATAATTTCTTCGCCCTCCATATTTTGAAATATTTGAGTATTTAAAACTTCTAGGTGGGCCCCATTACTACTCATATGTTCCATTGACTCCGCCGACAGTCTTTTGTAACCTACTTTGAGTTCGGATCCTATTAGTGTCAAGATTTTTGAGAGGCTAAGCACACCTCTAGGGTATCCACTTTTCTTTCATCTTTGAAACCGTGATGATTTGAGACATGGCACCTTTGTGGCCCCCTCACCATTAGATCCATGTGGAAGTCCCACATGGGTTTGGGATTTCTTTACTCCCTCTCGTTTTAGAATTTCACCGGGTCGACATGTGGCACCTTTCGCAAGTCCATTAATTTACTTTGAGTTGACTCATCCTAGTATCATATTTTCATCATGATTTAGCTAAGTATTCCACCATAATTTCAAAGGCTTGAATCCTTTTAAATTAATCGATATTCTCATAACTATGTTGATTAATCATTGCAGTAATTTTCTTGTTACCTAATTTCAGCGGTGGTGGAGGAAATTAGATAACAAGACATTTATAATTAACAATACTACCAAAAAGTTTATTATTATTCAGTTTTAACAATCTGGAAGATCCCTAAAGGATCCTTGATGAAGATTTATGGATTTTAGGAAGTGGGACTCTTCTTGCAAAAGTGGTCATCTATGTTTAACCCTCGATAAAAAAATCTAAACCAATTTCCTATGTGGGTTAGATTACCAGGTCTTCCACTGGAACTATGGGATGTAGATGTTATTAAAGGGATTACAAATGCTTTTGGAACTTATGGTACTATTGAGAATGATACCCTTCCAAAATATTGATTCTGTGTGCCATATTTTGTATCTATTCCTTAATGGGGTCATCTTTATCTAAATCCATTACCCTTAGATCTCGTTTGGGAAGCTAGGAACAAAAGTTTGAATTTGATAAATTCCCCCAAAAATTGAGAAATTTCAAGGATGGGGGCATGCCAAGAAACAATGTAAAATGATAGTTTCTAAGGTCTATAAGGAGAAGCCAACAAAGGAAAAGACTAAAGGTAAGGAAGAAGAAACATCTAAGAACATTACTGCTAAGAATCACAACCCAAATAAGGGTATTATCATTAATGAGAATAATGGAGTCAGGTCGAATAAACCCAAAAATGTGGAAAATCAAGTCCAAACTCCAAAGTTAAATGACGATGGTTTTACAAAAGTAAAGAACAGGAAGAACAAAAGGAAATCCATGTCTGAACCCCATTTCTAGGTAGTCAAGACCCATGTACAGGTTGAGAAACTCCTATCTTCAAAAAATATGGATGCTCTAATAAAGGAAGCTACTATCCGGGAAATAGTGACAAGGTTACACAAAAACAACAAGAGGAAATGATTCTTGAAGAAACCCTGGGACCTTTCACCAATCCTTTTGATAATATTTTGGGTTTGGAAGAGAATGAAATATCGATAGGAAATGAAGAGTTGATGGAAGATAATAAAATCCAAAGGATAATTCAGGAGACGTTATCTCCATCGAAGGAAAATATAATAGATTAAAACAATTTTGTTGAAATGGATTCCAACAAGGCAAAAATGATATCTCTATGAAAACTCCAGCTAAAACAGGGGAGACTTCATAAGCTTCTCCTAAGAAGAAGAAAACTAGATTACAGAGACTTACTAAATAGTTTGTTAGAAAAATTCAAAGCCAAAGGGATATTGATGATGGAACACAATCTAAACTCGACTTACAAATCTTTAGAAGAACCAAAACCAAGTGTTTAAATGAATATAATCTCATGGAATGCTAGGGGTTTGAACAACCCAGCTAATGGAGATTAATTAAATAACTTGAATCTAAGCACAAAAATGATATCATGGTCTTACATGAAACTAAAATGGAGGAAGGACATTTTTTGGAGGTTAAAATAACATGTTGTAAGAATTCTGAAGTGGATTTTGTTAGTTCAAAAGGAACTGTGGGAGGCATAACTGTCATTTGGAATGAAGAAAAACTCAAAGGTACAAATCTTCTTAAAATAAGTAATCATCTGGCTATGTTGTTTCAAGATAAGAAATCTAAAGAATTTTGGGTGTTGTCTAACATTTATGCTCCAAATAATAAAGGAGAAAGGAAATTTTTTTGGTTTGAACTTTTCAAATTTCATAACATCATCAAAGGAAGTGAATGGTTGATCTTGGGAGATTTCAACACTCCTTTAAAACTTGGGGAAAAAGGTGGTAACATTGATTTAACTGAAAGTATGGAAGACCTCCAAGATTTTCTCATGCAAAAAAGCCTCATGGACATAGAGCTGAAGGGTATCAGATTTACTTGGTCTAATAGGAGAAAAGGGGATCAATTGATTCAAGTCAAATTAGACAGGGCTTTGACTTCTTGGGGTGGTTGAATAAAGAAGCTTTCCTCTTCTCTCTCCCTAGGATTGGTTCAGACCACAATCCACTTCTTTTCCAAATCAAAGATAAAGAGAGGAGAATAAATCCCTTTAGGTTTGAGAAGATGTGGTTACAAAATGAGGAAATATTTAACCTTATGAAAGATTGGTGGAATGTGAAAATTAAAGGAACAACTATGTTTAGAGTTACTAAAAATTACTCATGTTAAGAACAACCTAAAAGGATGGAAAAAAAAAAAATTGGTAACATTTTTGAGAAGAAGTCCCTAGAGAATGAGTTAACAACCCTACAGGATTCTTTGGAGATCCTTAATAGTGACAATATTTAGGAAGGTCAAAAAAGAGAAAGAATTGCTAGCAGAATACCATAACATCCTTCTAAAAGAGGAGACTTTCTGGAGACAGAAATCCAAGGTGCAATGGCTTAAAGAAGGGGAAAAATACTAAATTATTCCACATTTCAACCTTAAAAAGGAGGAGCACTAATAGAATCTTGAGTATTACAGGGGAAGATGGAGAGATGCTAACTGAAACTAATGATATTCAGAATGTTGCTACTTCATTTTTAGCAGACTCCTTTCTATAGCAAGTGCATTTAACTATAATAAGGAAGGTTATTTTTTGGATTATATTCCTCATTTTTTCATAGAGACTGATAACAACATGCTCACTAAGATTCCTACTATAGAGGAAATTGAATTTATGTTGAAGACCATGAGCCCTGACAAATCTCTCGGGACAGCTTGGTTTTTCGACTCTATTTTTCAATCTTTTTGGGATATTGTCAAGGATGATACGTGCAAAGATATTCAATATTTTTTAAGAAAAAGATGCTCCATGAATTAAACAACACTTTTCTTGCTTTGGTCCCCAAAACCACAATCCTACTGATTTTAGGAATTTCAGACCTATCAGTCTTTGTAACTGCATTTACAAAATGTGCTAAAAAATTATGGCTTTAAGAGTTCAACTTCTTCTTCCTTCCATTATCTCTAATCAGCAGGGGGTTTATGATGGGAAGACATATCCAAGATGGTATAGTTACTATCCAAGAGACTCTTCATACTTCTGCCAAGAAAATTAAAAAAGAAGCTATGTTCATTAATCTTGACATGGAGAAAGCCTATGACCGTGTCTCTTGGTCTTTTCTTCAAAAATTCTTAACCAGGTTTGGGTTCAATGAATATTTTAGGAATATGATACAAAATTACATTTCCATAACGAAATTCTTTATATTGATCAATGATACTCCTTGTGGTTTTTTCAACAACACTAGAGGTTTAAGACAAGGAGATCCCATTTCTCCATTCTTATTTATTATTATGGTAGAAACTCTGAGTAGAGCTCTCAATAAGGCTAATATTGAAGGAAGAATCAAAGGCATCTCCCCTGCTATTAATAGTGCCAATGTGGTCCATCAACATTTTTGATGATACAATGATGGTTGGAGAGGCTATGGTTCTTGAGGCTAAAGAGTTCAAACAGTTGGTGGTTGATTATGAGGAAGCTTCTAACCAACTGGTCAATTTTGGTAAAAGCTCTATCTTTCTAATCAATACTCCTTAAAAATATGTTTTAAGATAACAAGTATCCTTGGCTTCAGATAAAAAAATTCTGGAATGATTATAAGGATTGAGAAGCCAAAGACAACAGATTGGAATTTTCTTATGGGATGATTCCTTAAGAAACTAGAAGGATGGAAAGGATCATTACTATCTCAAGCTGGTAAATTTATTCTCCTTAAATGCTCCATTAAAAACTTACCAGTGTATACTATGTAAATCTATAGATTACCTACCTCAATTTCTAATAAGTTGGAGAGTATCCAAAAATATTTCTTTGGAGTGGCTCTGAACTAAAAGACAGAATTCCCCTCCTTTCTTGGGAAAATTTTTGTAAACCCAAGAGACTTGGGGGCCTTGGTATTAGAGATTGGGAAAAAATGAATAAATTTATGCTATCAAAAATGATATGGAGACTGGTTAAGGAAGAAAGTGTGTGGAATTCTATCATAAGGCACAAATACTAGATAAATATTTAAGCTAATGAATGGTGCTTTATCAATATTGACTTTAATGGATCAACCTTCGGAAATCTATAAATTAGGCAAAGCACATTGTATCTGAAGGAAGAAAATGGATGATAGGGGATGGGAGCATGGTGAATTTATGGGAGGACAAATGGTTAGGTGAAAAACCACTAAAAGAAAGCTACCCTAACCTCTACAAAGATGTTTTTGAAAAATATGGCACTAAGGTAAGAAATTATTTCAATCTTGAGAGTCCTTTGAGTCAATGGAAAATAATTGATTTGGTTAGACATAACAACAATGAGATCAACTCTATTAACAAAAAATTAAGTGGAGTTATTATTAATAACAAAATTTTAGAGACAGATAGCTTATATTGGTCCAGGGAGGAAAATGGGATTTTCTCGGTTAAAATTGCATATAATGCCTTTTTCATTGGGGAAGAAGATTCAGAAAGATTTAAATGGGAAAGTGTGTGGATCAAAGAAGTTACTCCCAAGCTTAACATTTTTATTGGTGGGTAATCTCAATAAGAGGAATTTTCATATGGTGAACAGGTGTGTTCTTTGTGAAAAATATACTGAAGACTCTTTACACCTATTCCTTCAATTTCCTTTTTTGGAATCGGTCAGAAACACCCTTCTAAATCTGTTTGAGATAAAGTGGATTTTCCCATGTTCCATTAAGCAACTATGGTCTCAATGGTTCAGTCCCTTCAAGAGTCAAGGACTCAAACATCTTTGGACTCTAACCCTCATGCACCTTGTTTGGGAAATTTGGAAAGAGAGGAATAGGTGAATATTCAAAGGTAAGAAGGAGTTAGAAAATAGAGTGGGGGCTCGTTGTTTTAATGCTATTAATGAAAAATTTTCTATTATTTCCCCACATAAGAAAACCATACTCCAGAATGAGAGTAATTTATCTAAGAATTGGGGTTTAACCCCCAATCAAATGACTCCTTCCATCCCAAATCCTAGGCTACAAGGTTGGGTGAAACCTAGCAAGGACTGGATAAAGCTAAATTTTGATGGTGCATCCAAAGGAAACCATAGAAATTTGTTTATGGAGGGGTCTTTCATGATCATCAAGGAAATTTCATTTTAGGTTATCATTGCAACCTTGGAATACAATCGAATCATGTTGCTGAAGCTACTGCAGCCTTTTGGGGAATCTCTATAGCTCATCAACATAACATTGTTAGATTGGAAGTGGAGGGTGATTCTCTCAACATTATTAACAACATCCTTGGCAAAGGTACCACTTCCATCTCTATTCAAAACTCTATAACTAGCATAAAAGGGATGATAAATATGTTTGAAGAAATTAAATTTAAACATGTCTATAGAGAGGCAAATGGTATTGCATGGATTATTTTTCCAATAAGGGGGTTACATGTCATGGTATGACATTAGTCACCAATGTGGAAGCTATAGATACTAAGGTGCGAGCACACCTTCAAAATGAACAACATGGACATGTCACCACTGGATAATTATAACAGATCATGGAGTCTCCCACCGTATAACTAGGCTTTTATTATTAAGATATGTAAGACATGTGTGTTTAAAAATTGGGGTTATGCAAAGCTTTGGGACTTGAGTCGCTCATGCCATTTCATTATTATTAATCCCTCCTATGTGTTTGAAATCAACATAGTTGGGATTGTGCAAAACAGATCTAGTTATCCTTAATTTGAGAGCTTCTACGGATTGGTGCTTGAAAAATATGATGGGGGTGATCTTGTGCAAACTGAACCATGGGACCTAGAAGGAGTTAAGCTAGAGGCTATGGAAGTTTTGAAAGGATGGGGATCTCTCCCTTTCTCAAAATTTATGAGGGCCATTATGAAAACCTGAGAAAGGATTTTTCCAGAGCCTGGAAATCTACCAAAAAATTGGAATCATGAACCTAAAAGGCATGCACATAGATATTACCAATAAAATGGTTGAAAATTCCATGTGTTTATCAGCTGGGAGGAAGGGAGGTGTACAAGCCTAAAAAGGAGGCCACAGATGAATTGAATATTTTCCGCAAGGTAATGAAAAAATTACCACCCATTTTGTTGGTTTCTTACACTCATCTTTACCCCACCCTTTTGATGAAGTGGCCTTAACCCTCATTTAGTTTTTGACCCTTGAAGGCCACCACAAATGTATTTATGCTTACCATCTACCTATGCTGAATTTTCTAAGACATGGCCATAGATTTAGTTTTCCCTATTTTCTATTCTAGTCTTTGTGTGCTTCGATCATGTAGTTTAAAAATATCAAGCTTAATGTCCCACTTCACCAAGGTTTTATTCTAGCCCTGGTCAAAAGATATTCCCTCGACATTGAAAAAACTAGTACTCTTACTAAGGCCCTTGAGGATTATGCTGAGGAAGAGGACTCAGACTTGGAGGAAGATGAGTCTAGTGAAGATTTAGAGTCATAGGAAGAGGATGTTTCTAGGGATGAGAAGTATGTGGTTGAAATTTATGTGACATAGAACCTCACCGAGCTTAAGGAAAATAATGTACAATATTTTTCTATCAATACCATAGGGGAATCGAGAAGCTAGGGGAATCAGGTTCCTATGAACGCCAAACAAGAGCTATAGGTTGAGGCTTTGGGTCAAATGGGATCCAAGAAGGGAGAAAATCATCTTGCCAAAATGTTTATGGATATTGAAGAACTAAAAGGTGACATGAGACTTACAAAAATTTTAGTTTAGTTTCTCTTTAATGATTGACATTCTATGAGAATGCAAGTTGAAGATGTGGCCAAAATTACCAGTGGGGAAGTCTTGAAATCATGAAAGAAAATTGTAGTAACCTCTCTAATGAGGTGGATCATATTAAATCCATATTGCACAGCTATATGGAATGGAGTATTGTTACTGTGAGGTCCACTCTACAACACCTTCAAACCCTCGAATTGGCCAATGCTTATAGGAAAGTGGATGAGCACGAAAACCTTAAAAAAGGAAAGGGGAAGCTACTAAATGTGATATGGGTTCTCTGGGTGCCAACATTGATTCTCTGTCAAAGGAATGGGCTAAAATTTTAGCCAATCTGGAGAAATCTAAAAAGTAATGTTTGGGTCTGTATGGCTGTTAGTTTTACTATGTTGTTAGTAAGAATTTGGTTTTTTCGATGTTGTTATTAGTCTTTTTGTTGTGTTATGTACTAGTTTATATGCTCATAAAGGAGCTAAAATTTATTAATCCTTTTATATGTATCTTTTGAATGCTTTGTAATGTTTTTATCTACTCAATTAGGAGCTTTTCCATGTAAGGGGTAGGGTCCCTCAACCCTATTTTACCTATGATAAAAAAAAAAATCTTATTTTTACTAAATTATTTGAGGGAACCCATTCTTTTGGACCAACCTTGTAATTTATCATGGATAAATATTATGGTCCCTTTACTGAATCCCATCTTCTTGATCTTCAAGACCTTATTGCTAAGAATCAGAGGATCTAGACCTACTTTTATTCATTGCTCATGAGGAAGCCACCAATTTTGTTAAGATTAATGGAACTACGGCTAGTACTACCTCCATTCCTATTGCTACTCAACCTCCTCCTTCTACCATTCCACCTACTTCCACTATGCCTATCTCCATTCCTAATCCTACAAATCATTTCACTCCACCTCTCACTTCACATACATGGAAATTTTCCTCTTCTGGAACTCAAGATCTAGATTCTCTTTATCAATATATTCAATTTCAATTCTTCCAACTTTAACAAGCTACTTCTTGTGATCCTCCATCTATTGATTCTCATATGCTTCTTCATACTCCTTTTCACCTGCAATTTCCACATATGCACTCCCTCTATAATACAAAGTTCCTAAGATCCCAACTTTTAATGCTCATGGTGATCCTTAAGAGCATCATTGAGCATTTCATGTGGCTTCTCTAGATTATGTGGATGATCACACTCTATTAGCAAAGCTCTTTCCTTGAATTCTCCAATACTATACTATGTGTTGGTTCTATGATCTACCTGTTCATTCAGTAACATATTTTATGAATTTTGTTGATACCTTCTTGGCCCACTTCTCAATCAACATTGAATAAAAAATATCATATGCTCAACTAGAAAACTCAAGCAATGATCGATGATCACCTAATACATTATGTATTAGATTACAAGAATAACCTAGCTAGGATGACTAATGTGTTTTTGACTCAGAATTACAAGATCTATTTTTTCATAGTATCTTACCTCCACTATAGGAGAGTGTTATCTTTGAGACCTATTCTTCATTTGATCATCTTTGACACACTCTTAAGATTCAAGAAAGTTAGGTTATTACTATGGGAAAACTCAAATATCAAGATCAGGCTATTTTGTCTTCTAATAAGTTTCCAATAAAAGCTCATTTCAAACTATCTACTAAGGAAAATGAAGTAAATTTCACTATTAATTTTGCCTTTACTCCTGAGAAGATTCAATGGCAACCACCTAATCATATATTCACTAAGATAACATGTGTTACATATATTCTATTTCCATACCTCATTAAGAGCAGTCTTATTTTGCTTCATCCTCCACCTACTTTGGATCTATCTTGCCTTAAGGGCCACAACTATAATGAAAATTCTAGATGCAACTATCACCAATGTGTTGGACATTCCACTGATCATTGTTTCAAATTATGACATATTATTCAAGATATAATTGAAAATAATCAAATTGAGTTTCATGAGCCATCAAATTATCTTCCACTCCATGAAAATAAAAATCTAAAAATATTCAATAATCAAATTCCAAATATTGAGAAGAAAGATATTGAATATTTGGTTAATCATGCATATCACGTGTTCCCCCTTCATCGAGACCTCTCGATTTCCTAGTTGCTCACACTGATTCATCTCCTCCTCTCATTACATTTTCCACTCATGATTATCATGCTACATTTTCCTCTGATCATTTTCACATTCCTACTTCTATTGGATCTAATTCTATTAATAACATTGTTGTTGATCCATAAATAAACATAAACACATGTTCAATTACACTTCTTGTGGCCATCGAATATCCACTCTCACAGATATCATATCTAGTTCCTAGATCTTATGGCTATGTCAAGCTTCCAGTCATGGTTGGTCCTCTCACCATGCTTTTTCCTTTCCTTATGGCACCTAACATCAAACATTGTGACATGATCTTAGGTATTCCATGGCTCATCGCTACTCAAAAAATCATTTCCATGCCTCACTTGTCTCTTAAATTCATCCATAACAACTAGGTTATCACTATTCAAGATTTCCCTCCATGCACACCATGGCTCATACCTCCTCTCAAGGTGGCCCCGTACTTAGCTAGAGCATCTAGGTCCCCTTGACCTCTGAAATATAAAGCACAATATTCTCCTAGATCTCCTACCCATGCACAACATACTCATTCTCATACATTTACTAGTCCATTTCATTAGTCTAGGTCCACTATTCAGAAAGTTCCTCCATCTAGTTGCAAATCACCTCATAGGCCTCCTCCATCTAGGTACACAACACCTCATAGGCCTTCTTCACCTAAGTTTTCATCACCTCATAAGTCTCCTTCATCTTCGTACAAACCACATTAGTCTATTTCTTATCGATACAGTCACCTTCATGATGCCCTTTATCTAGGTGTTAGCCACCTTGACTTCCATCACCTAAACATCATCAATATCCTTCACCGCCACATTTAGATCATGTTCACATGTCTTCATCTCCTCATCTACTAGGTGGAGGACCCTTACCCTTCACTTTTTTACATATCTTTAACATTTTCATACACTCAAGGGGCATCATGTTTACTATTTCCCCCTTTCTAGCATCATTAGGTGTTTGTCATTTCTATCCTATCACTTCATAATTTTCATCTCATCTTCCTTATTTGTCACATACAACTTGATACGCTATTTTGTATCATCATTACCCTATGACACACTCTTTTGATTTGGTTCAAACTTAACTATTGAGGGATCACTACATCCATGAACCTCACATCCTACACACTACACATTTTTACAGTAGGAGCATTCAACATACATTTTTCTAGCACCTCCTACAAAAACTACAAACTTCTAACCCACATCATTCTAGTACATCATACTATACTATTCTACACTATAATCTTCATCTTTCTATCACTCATCTCACTACCAAAAAGAAACACTCTAAGCGTAAGGTTCATACATGATTTTTGAGGGTCTAAATCTGAATTGAACCTCACCTCAATCACAACATTCTACATATTGCACTTGGTATTCATCATAAATATTTATAGCATCTTCTACACATCATTCTACATTTCAAGGATCAATATTTCTAGCATCTCATTCACACCTTTCTATAATCAATTCTTCTAATGTCTCATTCAATATTTCTAGCTTACACATCACATTAAACCATTCTACAATACATGATCCATGCTATATTGATCGAATCTTTATAGCACATAATTATTTCAAACCATTTTCATATGACACACTCTTGTTCTATGGTTCGTTCTTGACTATTGATGGGTCATTTATAAATGAACCTCATCTTGTGCATTTTTATATACATTCACTCGGGGCACATGGTTCTTATCACACTCACATTGCATTCTATTTCATCCACAACATACTACATATCTTGGTTTCATATTATTATTACTTTCTTATACTCACATGTTACACTCTACTCTATGTTAGATGGATACATTACATGTCATTAGATTTTATATATACACAAGCATGTTAACTTTCGGTCTAGTTGTGATCAAAGACTTTTGCACATATAGTTACATGCAATATGGATGCTTAGCACGCACCTTTACCATCTCCGTGGTAGGATCCTTGGGGCATCCACTTTCATACACATTATAGGTGTTATTGTTTCATTCTATACTACTTCCTATTTATTAAAGCACACTATTATATCAGATCATACATGCTTTTGACATAATTTATATCTTTCTAACATGCTAATGGGTGCTTCATGTGCAACATTTTCCTTGTAGGAACTATTTTCCACCATGGTTGTCTGATGATTTCTTACCATTACTTGTCATTGTATGCCATTATTTGTGGGCTTTCCCTATATATTTTCTTGATCAATGTTTTTATGCATTTAGCTGCTTCGACCCTAATTGTCTTACAAAATTATGAGTGATGTCCTATGTTTACAGCCCATTTTCCACCATCCTCATTGTCTTCTATCTTCCTATCTTACACTATTTTCTATATACATGTTAGTTTACACTAACACTTGTTTCCTAGCCACTGTTTGCATGTTCCTTGGTTTCCACAAAGCACGTTCCTTCCAACATACCGTTTCGGTTCAACATGGGTTACTCTTTTAGGCTGCATCCTCATAGAGATGTTGCATGGACCCAAAATGAGGGGGAATCTATTGGGTGAATCACTCACCTCATTCCAAAATCTACAGTGATAGTTTAGCACACTTAAACACAGAGTCAACCCGCCTATAGTCTCGCACAAGACTTAGAATCGACTTGATTTCTTACTTCAGCACATACACTAGTACCCAAATATATAATTCAAGTGCATTGGAACTTATGTCCCTTCCTAGGTGCCTATGACTAGGGTGTGGATACATAGTTTATCTCATATCAACACGATTGTCAACAGCTTAAGGATAAGTTAGTATAATACAAGCATAGTCCTCCAATAATTAGTTTAGATTTGATCTTTGTTTTTCTTTGGATTGAAATGGATCAAACTTGAGCAAGACATGATCACACCATCTGCAGTGGTGTATAAGTCAAAGCATAGAGAATGACACTAGACCTTTCTCCCTACACTACTTCTACTATGGCATGATACCCCCATAAAATCACACTTGGCATGAGATCACCTAAAAAATTGTTTTTCTAAAACATCTTCAGGATCCTTTTTAATCTCTTGCACTCATCATAGATCAGGTTCACATCTTTCTTTTTCTATTTTTCATCATTTTTCACACTTTTTGCATGCATTTCATATATTTGGATCCAAACTTTTCTATATACACATATTTGACTACTTTTTTGTTCTTCTCTTTTGCATGACCATCCTTCTAGGAAGTGGTAGTAACATCAATCACATTTCAAGAACAACATAAACAATAGGTAAAAACATGACCTCTACACATACACTTTCACGCTAGGGTCATCATCACTTTTTAGTTCCTTTTCTCTATCTTCCACGCTTCACTTTTTATCACTCCATGTTTTTTCTTATCTCTGGCATGCTCCTCGCCATCAATTTACCTCGGTTATCAGAACACATCTCTATCTACTTTATGTTACCAAGATTTCACTCAACAACATACATTGTAGGAAAATATAGACAATAAATCATGCACTTGGGTACATATCTACGTCCTAATCGCATGCATTGTATTCATATGTTTCTAAGGGACATAAGTACTAATTAATAATTGTATCTTGATTCTTAGGTTCCCTTTTGGTCTCCATCTTGGCCTAACACACCATACTACCCATTTTAAACTTGGACACTTCACCTTTTTATGGCTCTGGACACCAACACCTAGCCAGATACCAACACTAAGGTGCCCTTGTCCCTTTTGGGCACCCTAGACCTATTTATATCTTTTTCATACCTTTTGGGTCCTTTCTATCTGTTAGGCATCCTTGTCTCTTAGGGGTCAACCTTTAAGTGATCAATTACAAAATTTAAGCAAGGGAATCATATAAATACAATGTTATGGGATCAAATTAAGTGACCAAGATCTAAGAATATACTATCACCACCTAATGTTACATTTAAAGGCATCTAAAGAGCATCAAAGCATCCATTTATCTTTACTCAAGGGTTGGAAACTATCAAAGGGTTATCTACATACAAAGGGAATGCATTATTTGATCTTATTATATCTACATACACTACATAAGAGGGGTTTCTTTTGTTCCATCCACACATTTTGTATTTTATCTAGTTGTATCTCGTTATTTTGGCATCATTGGTACAAGGGTAACCTAAGGACACTATTCCACATGCAATAACATAGAAATACATGGATTCAGATATGTCTTGCATTGCTCTACCATAAGTTCACTGGCACAAGTGACGCCGTGGTGGATCCGACTCCCCATTTGCATTATTTATTTTTTAAGATTTGATGTGTTTTGGGGTTTTACAGGTGGATATTGTCTTGTAATTTACAAGTGAAATTTTAAGGAGTTATACGACATACTAGATCTAAGAAATGAAGATCCACGACAACCTTGCGACCCTGAAGAAATCAATTCTTGAGGTTCTGAATAGACTCTAGTTCCTAGATAGTGATGCTAGTGCCTAGGTGCCATAGTACTAACCCAAGTGCCTTGGTCTAGCCACATCCAACATATTTTCAATTTTCTCGTGGCATTGTGATATTATTATATCTCTATTTAGTAATTTTCCAAAGCATTAGACGGTTTTGGATTTAGCAAAAATGATGTAATTCATTCTTCATTTTGTATTTAACTTAGGGTTTCTATTTTATTATCTTATATACTTATATTGTAGAATTTTTAAATCATTTTGTGACACTGAAATTTAGATTTAATATTCAAATTTTGTTAAATCACATGGTGACCCTCAAGATTATCTTCGATCTTTGCGTGTGGCTTGTCTTGATTATGAGGATGATCATACCTTACTAACTAAGTTATTTCCTAGAAGTTTGTAATATTATGTCATGCATTTATTTTATGATCTTTTCTGTTCACTCTATAACTTCCTTCACATACTTAGTTGATTCTTTTCTTGCACATTTTCTATCATTATCGGTACTAAAATATACTATTCATAAGTTGGTCATATAAAACACGAATGTAATTAGTGTTTAGCAGATTATGTCTTACGTTATAAGAAAACCTAGCTAAGATGACTAAATTCCTCAGTGATTTTGAATCAAAAGACATTTTTGTGCAAGTTCTCTTACCTCCATTACAAGAGTGTGTTATATTTGATACCACTTCATATTTTGATCAATTATGCCATACTATACAAAATGTGTGAAATCAAAATCTTATCTATGGGAAAATTAAAATATTATGACAATGCTTCATCCTCATATTCTAATCGGTTTCAAGGAAAATCTACATTTAAGCCATCTCCTAAGCCCACTAAAGAAAAGGCCATTGTTAATGTTGTTTCTACACCTAACAAGCTTTAATTGTAACCTCCAAAGTGTATAATTACCAAATCTCCATATGCACCTTGGTTCATATTGCAACAAATTATCGAAAGAAATCTTATCACTCTTCCTCCGCCACTCAATCTTGATCCTTCTCACCCTCATGGCCACAATTATGATGAAAATTCAAGATGTGACTATCACCAATGCATTGGGCACTCTATTGATCATTATTTCAAAATCAAACATCTTCTTCAAGATCTTATTGATAAAAACACATTTGAGCTCCCCGATCCATCTACTTCCAAACCAATCAATGAAAATAAAAGGCTAAAAATATTTACTGACCATTTTCCTAAGCATGAAAAGCAAGCCATTGATTCTTCTAAAAATCATACATATCACATTATTCCTCCTCCTTCATTTGGTCTTCTTTAATTTCTTGTTGCTATTGTTGATGCATCACCACCATTCATTACATTCTCAGATCATGATTATCATGGTACATATACTTATGATTCATGCATATAAATACTTCTATTATTTCTTATACTATCAATAGCACCATGATATATCCATCATCTCCTATCAATGCATGCTCTATTACACTCGCATGGATATTAAATGTCCATTATTTAATATCACATATCATGTTCCTAATTATTTTGGCTACATCAAGCTTCTCATTATAGTTGGACCTCTTACCATGCCTTTTCCATTTGATATGGAATTTTCAATCAAATGTTGTGACATGATCTTATGTATCTCTTGTCACCTCGCCACTATAGAAATTCCTTCCATAAAATATTTGTACCTCAAGTTTATTCACAATAAGAAATTTGTCACTCTCAAAATCATAACACCATGTACACCTACTCTTAATGATATATATACACTAGTGACAATACCTATGTCTCCTATCCATCTCAATTCTAAGGCATTTTTATACCTAGTTCTACTATTCGCACATGACCTACTTTTACGACTTTATCATCCTCATTGGTCCATTACCCCACCTTTTGGCCCGAGTCTCCTACTAAAGTAACTCCTTCACATATATGTTCACCACCTCCTTCACCACAAACATATCCATCACATATGCATCTTTAATCTCATACCCTACAGATCTCGAGCATTGTCACATGCATTTGTCTCCATGAATATTGGGTCGAGAAAATTTTCCCTTCACTATCATTGGATAGTCTCGTGTCCTTTACACACTTGAGTGATAGAGTACTTTCGTCGCCCCTCCTAACATCATCAATTATCTATACTCTCTACTACTATGCTTTGTTCTTTACATATAGTCTTTTTCACTACTCTTACACACTTTAATACACACATTATATATTCATCACCTTATGACACACTATAACTCCATAGTCATACTTGAATATTGAGGATCTAAATCTAAAATAAACCTCACATTTTTACTCTTCATGCTCTATGCTTCATGATCTATATTTCTAGTGGACATTCTCGACCGATTTCCCAGTGACACCCTCTTATTTTATGGTTCAATATTGAATGTTGAGGGGTGTTTTATAAATTAATCTCATCTCATACACATTCGTTGGTGGGCATTCTTCCCCAATCACATAATGCATACCATATCATCACACTCATACACTATATTTGTATATCTTGGTTGCATTTTACCCTTGTTATCTTATTCTATTTACATGTTAGACTTTACTTACAATGCTATACAAATGCTTAGTATGTCAATATCTTTCTATATACTCACATGCATGTTTACTTGGTTTTTTGAGGTGGATGTTGATTTCTTACAAATCTTCACATGATGTAATGATTCTTAGACTGTACCTTTTTCAATCCTACCAAGACACCTACGGGCATCTAATTTCTCTACTATCACATAATACATAGGTTCTATTGCTATATTTTTCATTACCTCTCATCACGGTGTACTTTAATTTTCACTAATATAAACATGCTCTTGACATACTATTTATCATCAGAACATGCTAATAGGTGATTCATGTGTAGAATTTTCCTTTTAGGACTATATAACACCATGGTTGTATGATTCATCTTCCTTGCTATTGTTTTCCATTTTATGCTATTGTTTGTGAGATTTTCTCTATTTCTTGTATAATCATTACATGATTTTGGCCTCTTGCAACTATAATTTTCTTATGACATTATGAGCAATGTCCCATATAACCCAATTTTCATACTCGAATCTTGATTTTTTACTTTATTGTTACATTGTCTTCTCTTGCATACCCAATTTTATACTAACACTTGTTACTAGCCTAATTTTTTTGCATGTTCCTTGGTTTTTACTATGCACATCCCCTACCCCCTACATGTATCCAATTTAGATCAACATAAATTCCTCTCCTTTGGGATTCCTTCTCCTACTATCATCACATGCACCAAAAATTAGGGGCATACAATGGGTGAATAAATCACCCACATAACACCTTAGAGCTACAAAAAATATATTTAAAGTACAAAATCAACACTGGCACACAGTGACATAATGGACCAAAATTAAACTTGGGTCATAATCACGAACATAAACTATCACCTAGAATTAGACAAAAACACTGGGGTGCTCGTGTCCTCCCTAGGTGCTAATGTCCAAGGAACCAAAAGTCATATTTTCATATCGAACAGTACACATAAGTCTTCAAATAATTTATATAATAGAAGAACAACCAATTGAATAAAAAAAAATTAGAGCTAATTCGGGACAATCAGAAAAATTGGGATGCACCATCGAAATGGTTCTTATTGGGTATATTCATTTATATGTAAACTTCTACTTTGGAAACTTACAAAACAACACACTACTATTACTACTTCCAAATTACTTGAAAATGATAGTTTCAAGAAGTTAGTGAATGAATTCTAGCACTTAAAACTAATTTTTATCAATTAAAAAGAACAATTCAACACATGATAAACACAATATTTTTATTCAAGAAACCCCAGTTTGAGGAGAAAAAAAAGTTAGGAAGGGAAATCTCTTTCTTCCCAATTATATATTAGCCAATTGAAATTAATACAAATTACAATAATTTTTAGGAAGAAAATGATGTTACTTCCATCCTCTTTACTTTCTTTCTCTTCTCATACATCTTTCTTCTACAAATCAATTCAAGAACAAAAGTCTTCTTGCTCACTTCCCCATGAATTGATGATCAACTCCACATCCGCTTATTACATTTATATATGATCTTTATGTCTTCTCGTGCACTAGAGAATAGGAAAGGAAGTAAAAGGAAGAGAAGAAATCTAAACGTTCCAACTATGTGTTTTGTGGATGTATTTTTTTAATTTGTGACAACATCACTAGTGAACACAGATTGGTGGTTACATAACCAATGATCTATACAGATGGGAAGTGATGTAATCGTCGGTGGTGGTTACACAATGCCAAATATACACATGATGGTGGTTCAGAACTTAACAGATCTGCTCTCGTTTCTACTATCCTTTTCTTATCATTCAGGTTTCTTGGATGAAGTGATGTCTTTCTATATCCCTATGGATCACACCTACACTACTAATGATGATTTTGGTTCCAAAAATATGAATGAAGGAGTAGATGAGGAAATAATTCTCTCTCTTTCTCCTTTGATGGGCCTTCCTTGGTGTCTTCCCCTTGAGTCCAACCTACCAAGACTCATGTGAACCTCCATTTATTTCTCTAACCTTCTGTTGTATCATGACATCCTCATCTAACTCTCCTCATAAATCAAAGACATAATCTTCTAAGGAAGGTAGAAACTGACATTCTTCTTCCTCATCAATCATGGATGACTTGTATAGGTACAAGTTCTCACAATTTAGTACTGAGTACATACGTAGTGTGGAAAATCAAGTCTCGAAAGAATTTTCTCTAATCTCCTCTGGTATAGTGAAGGGTCCATACTTGTAGTGGCTTGAGTTTCCTTTCTTAACCTTGTATTCCATTTCTCAAGTACAACGAAACCTTTTCTCCAACATGAAGTTTGTGCTCTCTATAATTTTCATCATTCCTAGTCTTGTACTTGGCATGAGACTTCTCTAGTTGTTAATTCACCTTGAGATGGATTTTTCAGATCCTCTCAATGAACTTCATTGCTCTTGTGTTTTATGAGCCATGTATCTCTACTTCTTCCTACTATCCAACCGCAATGTCTAGTGGATTGGTTGGTAGATACCCAAAAAATAATTAAAAATGTGTCTGCATAGTAGATGTATGTACCTCCCTATTGTAGGAATGTTGAATGTAGGCTAAGGACCCATCCCAAGTCTCGTTGATATTTTTTAGTGTATCTTTTAATTAGTTATACTTAATTCTTGTTTACCACCTCTATTTTTCCATATGTCCTGGGGATGGAATGTTGTACTTATCTATAACCTAGTGTTCATCTTATCCCAAAAAGTATGAAAAACCTACCCAAGAACCTATAATCTCTATTAGAAACAATAGAATTCAAAAAACCAAATGAAGACATACATTAGTAAATAAAAGTTAAGCTGCCTCATATCCTTTAATTATATTTTTACATGCCCTAAAATCAAAGATTTTACTAAATCTATCTACAAAAAAATATACATAATCATGGACATGTTTAGACATAGGTATTCCTCCTTCAAAATCCATATAAATATCCTCCCAAGTTCAAGCAGGAGTGGTAAAGGCATATGCAAGCCTTATTTTCTTATTTTAGGATCGTTTGTACAACAAAGTTTACATCCTCTTATGAATTTAGACACTTCTTCTTACATATTAGGACACTTTACATATTGTTACAAGTAGGCCATGGTCTTTTCAATACCAAATTGTGTTTCTACTTTTGAGGTATGTGCTTCCTCATCAATAATATCCTTTCTTCTTTTGGCACAAAAGCTTCCCTCATTGGTAGAGAAGCCCACATTTAAGATAATAGTCATCAATACCTATATTTTCAGCACCTTTGGACTGTAACTCCTAATATCTCACCCTAAAATATTTGTCTTCAGCATATTCCTCTCTCAGACGATTCCTTTTGAAGGGCTCAAAATGATAGATAATTGTCAAAATAGAGATTTTATCCTGTGTGGGTGACCTATACAACATAAATGCCATAAAATTTGTGCTACCTTTCTTATACTTGATTACCAAATGGAAATACTGAAGGAATCCCATCCACTTGTAGTGACTTTCCTTCTACAATTTAGATTACACTTGTAAATAATGGAGAGGTTTTTGGTCAAGTATGCAAAATAGTTTCTTTACCCAAAAATATCATTTACATTTCCTTATTGCTAGAACAAAGTGCATACATCTCTTTATCATATATTGAATATACCTTATCTATTGAAGTGAAAGTTTCATAATGTTAACATACTAGATTACCTCCCTATAGAAACACTACCTCCATAACATAATCATTGATATATGTCTATAATTCAAAGGGTTAATAAAATTAGGAAGAGAAAGTACTAGAGCATGACTAATCTAGTATTTCAATAACTCAAAATCTTGGTCTTATTCCTTATCCCAGTCAAAACCCTTACTCTTTGTAGCCGTTGTGTGTAGAGGTTTTGTAATAGTAGAGAAGCACAAAATGAACTTCCTTATGTACTATAATGCTCCCAAAAAAATCCTAGTCTTTATGGCTCCTGTTGGTGTTGGTAAGCTTGTGATGGATTCCAACTTATTTAGATCACTCATATTTCTCCTCCTCTAATCACGTGCCTAAGATAGACAAGTGACTATTTGGAAAAGTAACACTTATTCATATTGCATAACAATTTTTTATCCTTGAGAAATTACACAAATTATTTCAAATGTGTTATATTTTCCTCCCATGTGGTACTAAAAACATAATACATCCAAATATACAATAATACATGAATTTATGAATTCTCACAATACATAATTCATCAATCTCATAAATGTAGCAATGGGATTACATAAACCAAATGGAAGTACTAACCAGTCATACAATCCCAATTTTGTTTTGAAGGCATTCTTTCATATATTTTCCTCCTTAATCCCGACATGGTGATAACTAGACTTTAGATCTAACTTTGTGAATAGATTCGCATGTTGAATTTGATCCAAGAGATCATTAATGTATGGAAGTGGATATTTTTTCTTTATGGTAAATTTTTTTAAAGCACAAGAGTCAATATGCATTCTCCATGAACCATCATTATTTGACACCATCACAATAGATGAACTACATGGTGAGCTCCTTGGGAATATCACCCTTGGCCTAGAATTTCCTAAGGTTGTTTCTTTACTTTTATACTCTCCAACAAGGATTTCCTATACAACCCAATATTTTGTAGAGGGGACTCGACAACAGCTTGAATCTCATGATTTAGTTCTTGTTTTGGTAGTAACCACTAGGATTTTGGAATACTTCTTGAAAGTATTTATTTATGCTATCCAAATCCTTCATCCCTTTGTTAGAAATATATGAAATTTCTACCCCATCTTGCTTATCTTTCAATAAAAGTAAACCAAAATGATTATGATTTTCCTTAATTAGTATCTTTACTTGGTTAGCACTTACCATAACAAGTTTTACCTTACGCCTGGTATTCCCGATGATGTAATTGAATTCATAATTGACTCATCGGTGTTGGTTATCCCTTCTCATGAATATATAATCCTTGTTATATAATTAAGGACTCCCAAAAAATAACATCAAACACATTAGGTGGAATTATACTAGATTCTAATACACACACACACACACACACACACACACACACACACACACACACACACACACACACACACACACACACATATTGAGAATTTATCCCAAACTTGAACTTACATCTTCTTCTTACCTTAATTTCTACACGCTTCTTCACCCATCTCAAGGGATAAAGATAAGGATTCTCATAAGTTTCAATAAAATTATTCTTTACAACCACATTAGAAATAAAATTATATTGAGAATAAGTATCAACCAACGCATTTAAATTAGTCCTCTTGATTTGAAATATCTTTCTCATCTCTTCCTCTTGTTCCTAGGTGTCCATATTGGTAGTTTTGCATCCTAGCCTCTCTTCGGCAGAATAATCCTCATCTCTACCTCCTCATCTATCTTTATAGTTTTCATGACTTCGAGAGTCCTTTGTGATTTAAAGAAATATCAAATTTTTGAAATCCTACTTGTATAGTCATATATGATAAATATAACAATAATGTATCGATTTGACGTAAGAAATAAGATATAGAAATATGAAACCCTAGGTGTAAGAGAGAGAGTAGAATACTTATCTAATTTTGAAATAAATCCTAAAGTGTGATGGAGTAGAAAAAGATGAACAAGAGGTGGAAAATATTGCAACCACACACCTAAAAATGTAGAATTTTCATAATAAGCTAGAACATGGGGATTAGGTTAGGTCAAGGGTTCCTACTAACCGCAGTCTACTCCCGAGATCTTGTGACTACAAAAATATTCAGAATTTATCATTTTTGTGTCACATAAGTTTCAATAACCTTCATATTTTATTACCTACGTGTCAACCTATAGCTGTAAAATTCTCCCGAACTAGAAAAAATTGATCTTCTCCAAAACCCTAAAACACATCAAATATTTAAAATAAAAAAGATGAAAATGTTGCGTCGAATGACATTGACAAGAACTCGATAAAGTGAACTTACAACGAAGTTCTCGCACTACATCTCAAAATCAATTTAGTTTTGTGTGTGTGTAGAATAGTGCCCTAGGAGGCACTTGTGTAAGATGCACTTGATAACAAGTAATGGTTAGATGTATCAATGTAAGTAGATGTGTGTATGGAAAAATGAAATTACCTTGCTATGAAATTTATGTAGAAAATGTAGTCCCTTATCCCTTGAATGATGGATAGATGGATTCTTTGATGCTCTTAGAATGATTTTGGATGCATTCTTAGGTGGTGATAGTGGATGCTTAGACTTAGTCCTTTATTATGTTCACATAGATTTATATTTATATGATTCCCTTGTTTGAATTTTTGAATTAAACAAGAAAAGTATAACCCATAATAAGACAAGATACCCAAAATATAAAAGAGGCTAAAAAGGGATGAACATGATACAAAGAATTTGAGGGCACCTAGGAGGACGAGGGCACGTGGGTGGTGACATCCTGTCTAGGCACTAGTGTGTAGAGTCAATAAAGATAAAGAGGTGAATGTTAAAATGTAAAGTAGGGTGTAGAATAATAGAAAGAAGATAAGAAGAAAAAATATGCCAAAGACAATGGTTGATTACTATTTTTCTTCCTTAGTAATCATATGAATAGTAGTATGTGATTAGGACCTAAAAATGTACCAAAGTGTGTGATTTAGTATCTACATTTTCCCCACTTTATGTTGTTTAATGAATGTTGGATAACATAAAGTACATAAGAGATGTGTACCGATAACCATGTAGATTGATGGAAAAAGTGTTCGTGGAGACAAGAAAAAGTGTGGAGTGAATAAAATTAAGCGTGGACACTCGTGAAGAGGAAGTGACCCTAGGATTGAAGCGTATGTTTTGATTTTTGGTGTACCTATTGTCATTACCACTTATACTTGATTTGTTTTCCGATGTGACTTTTACTTCCCATAAGGATGGACCTACAAAGAGAAGAGAAAAAGAGTATTCAAATATGTGTATATGTAAAATTTGATCCAAATATGTAAAAAGTGTGTAAAAATGTGAAAAAGTAGTAAAAGGAACATGTGCACTTGATCCATGATGAGTGAAAAAGATAGAAAGTGTCCTGGACTATTGTAGAAGGGAGAGTTTTTCAGGTGATCTCACACCAAGAGTGATTTTTGGGGGAATCTCATGCCACGTAGAATAAGCAATGTTGGGGAGAAAGGTCTTGTGTTACTCTCCATACATTACTACTTTAAAAATTCTACACCACCGCACATGGTGTGATCCTTATTTGTTCCAATTTGATCAATTTTTGATTCAAAAAATAGAATAAAAATAGAGATAGAATGCACTATCGATTGCTGGAGGACTATTCCTATACTATGAAAAATACTCTGTGTAATGCTAAAAACGTGTTGATCTCGAGATAAGTTTTGTAACTACCCCTAGTCATAAGCACCCATGAAAGGTCAAGATTTCCCATGAATTCATGTCTATATCTAAGAACTGGTGTATGTGTTATGTTGAGGACCTTTTATCCAATTTCACTCCAAGTGAAATTGGATAACTAGAAAAGAAGACATAGCCCTCTAGAGATCACGAGATGTTTTTCAATCTTCACAAGGTTCAAATTTTGTTAAACAATGGTGAATGGATTGGCTAAAAATTAAAAAATAGCAATCACAGTGCATTTCTTTAAGAAGGTCCCAAACATCTTCTTACAAAGTCTTTGAGGGCACTAGAAAGAATCAAAAGTTTCATGGAATGCATGTGGGAAATAAGGAGTGTGTAAAATAACTCGGATCTAGGAGAGATCACCAAGCTAGCGATTTGGAGAAAAATCAAGCTCCCCGAGCTATTTACATTGAAAAATAGAAATTCAAGTTCAATGGTTGAGTTGTTTTTTAGGTAGAGGGTCATGAGTCATTTTAACTATCCGAGCTCCTTATTTACTTTGGACTAAGCTCATCAATGAATCCGAGCAATTACGTGTAGTGTATTTGGGATGTTTGGGTGAGATGTTATGTTGAAGAACCAAACAAAATGTAGAGGACAGTAATCACCGAGCTCATTTAAAGACCCAATTAAGCTATGTCTCCTCTAAACTAAACGATTGTAACTTAATATTTTATGAACTTGTCCAGGAACAAGTTAATGTGAAGAAATACATTGTGAAGAAAATGTTGGGTTGGGGTCTCGGGCTCATAGAGAAAGCCATCACGTGAGTCATGGACATGTATAAATGGAGTGGTCGATCAAGGAAATTTCAATTGGCTTGAGTAGTAAAGATGGAAACACTTAGGAATTCTCAGTAGGGAGAAATTAATAATCGGGTCGATGAGGCCTTAGCTGAGTTCATGGTGAGCTCATGTGATGATGTCGAGAAAGATGACCAGATGGCCCGGGAAATTTGTGTGCAGGAAAAGTAGAATTTTATGTGAGGATTTTTGTGGCCAAAATGGGTTTGAGTGGCCCAAGCCACACCAAAACAAGCAGGCTTAAAATCCCAAGATCGCCGATACATAAATGATTGCAAGAGAGGGGCAAGTCAATGATACCGCATGGGGTCAATCGAGGTGCGGTGAACCATTCTTAGGATCGATTTAATTTGTAAGGACGTTGGAAGAGTTGACATGGTCATGTGGGTCCGAGGAAGGTTGGAGCCTCATAGGTAAGGTGGGTGAAAATTTCTTGAATGGCTCAGGTGAGTTGGGACTCGAGGACCCGAATCATAAAAATCACCACAATGGTCCAAGGTGTGTTTTATATCAATTAATGAAATAGTGGTTAATAAGGGAAAAAAAGAACTCACTGCAGATGTGAAGAGTGTTTGAGGTCCCAGTTGTAGATAGGATGCATTTCTCTTGCATGAGTGGCCCGGGACATGAAAATCCGTGTTCACTGCAAGGTGACTCCACCTGAATGCATGGTGGTTTTGTTTCAATTCTGAGTTGAAAAATGGGCTCGAAATGGGAAGTTGAGGAGAAAAGGTCTAGGATGATTCAATGGGTCGGTTGTCACACGGCGCCAAGTCGATGGGACCCCACCGAGATGGCGGGGAAAATGAATGGGAATGAGTTTAAATTTGAGCCCACAACTAGATTTAAACTTCAATCTAGAGCGGCATGGGGAGTCAATGAATGTAGTATGGGAATGAAGGGGGATAAGAACCCAATGCATGAGGCATACAACATGGATAGAAAATAAAGGGTTTAATGTGTGTGGGAGGTGCCAAAAGATTAGGATGGTTGGTACATACATGTGGAGAGGTGGAGAATGCGATCGGGATAGTATGAGATGAGTCCTATGCAAAAATTGAGTGTAGAGCTCATGATGGGGAATATAAGGGGTATTGACGTTGGAAATATAAGCCCAACACATGGACTATTAAAGTTGAAGGAGAGGGATCTTGTCCGAGTTAGTTGAGCTAGATATATATAACACATTCAAATGAAATGCAACTTCTTCCCCTTCATGAAAGAAAATAAAAACAAAGTGGTGGGGCCTAAAAATGAAATAAAAACTATTTAAAAAGATATGCAGAAAAAATTTTAAGGAGAGAAAATATTTAAAATGATTTCTCCAACCAGAAAATTTAATTGTTAATTCCATAAAGCAAGTAGGCCTGGTCATTTCCTAAATAGCTCCAGTCACTCAGATGGTAATATATTTTGCATCCCTCAATAGATTCTCAAATATTTAGTGTTTTTAGAATTGTGGTTCTAATACCAATGCATAGAAACTAAGAACTTTAGAAATTGATGGATATTTGATGCTGAATTTTAAGAAAAACTAGCTCATTTATATTTGGTTGTTGGATAGTGATTAGAGGGGCATTAATTGAGCATGCCAAATCCTTATTTCACTACTAGAAGTGATGAGACACCTTGAGATTACTTTTTCAGGTCAAAAACCCAACCACATGCATTTATCATTACTTGGAATTGGTTAGAAAGTGAATTTTAGGAATTGCATTCCCCCTCTCTCTCTCTTCCAAAATTCTATAAATTGGAGTGTTGGGCTCATTATAATAGGATGATTATTTTGGTAGAAAAAATGTGTCCATTTTGTTTTGTGAATATAATGTGTTGTAGGCCTTTATAGTGGACTACTTACATGGTGATCTAGGTCTTTCTTTTGTAAATATTTGAACCTGTGCATACCCATGAAGCAAGTAGATGAAAATTTGTGGATGCATCTTCCCTTGGTGTGTTTATTTGCATTGTCTTTTCCTCTTCAATATTATTACAGATGTATTGTGTCTACTCTATACTCTTGTAGGGATTCATTATTATTGTGTGTGTATGAGAATGTTGTTGTTATTGTTGTTGCTATATTATGGAGAAGTGTTATCACCCTCTCTAATATGAATTTTGATTCCATTCTCACACATGGGGAATTTTTCTCATACCACTCTATTGGTACATCACCTCTGTAGTGTAGCTTTCCTTTACTTTCATGTTATTTCTCTCTCCTTAGTCCCTTGGAAATTGTAGGATAGAGATAGTAATTTTCTTTCAGTAGAGTAAGTTTTCGCTAGTAGTAGGAAGAAGAAGCAAATTTCTATGGAGGTATATCTCGGGTAGTAAGTATCACACTTGGAGATAGTACCCATGTTACCCAGTCACACTGTGAGCTCAAGCACACACACTTATACAAATAAGATTTTTTTGTGATTCAATGATAAAAAATTTTGGCACGCCTGGTGGGAGAACAAAGAGGTATTAATTTTATTATAACAAGATTGGTGTGCACCTCTTGTTAATTCAAACAAGTGAAAGGTTTTGAAATTGTACATATGGTGATTCCAAAAGAGAATAATTCACTATTTTTAGTAGCCTAAGATTTTCAAATTTATGAGAAGAATTCAAACAAGGTTAAGAACTAGAGAGGAAGGAATCTTTGAATACTTGTAACTATCTCTAGGTAGAGGAAGAAGGGGAAGAAGAGATCAAAGGTCTCCATCTCCACCGAATAGAACACTATCAACACCTCCACCTAGTAGGCCATTCATTCAATCAACTAGAGTTATTAGACCAATCATAATGGCACATCTACAACAAAAACCACCAAATCCCTATGCAAATTTCATGGGAAGTATCCCACTTTCTCTTAATGCACAAAATCCAATTCCAATTGCAACATTAAATAACATTCCATATTTCACTGGAGAGAACCATACAACTCTAATTGATCACATTCAAGATATTGAAAATGTCTATGTTATACATGAGGTTAATGAAATGGATGTGGCTGTCAAATTATTGGCTTATTATTTCAAAGGCAAGGATTTATAATGGTTCAGAAGCTTGACAATAGGATCAATTCAAAATTGGGATCAGTTGTGCACAACTCTTTGTGGTCAATTTGGAGAGAAGGAAGACAACTTATCTCTATTGGAACAACTAACCACAATCAAGAGAGCACCAAATGAGTAGATGGTTGATTTCAACTTTAGGTTTCAAAGGACATGGGATAAAATTCCACTTGTTGTGAGACCAATAGCTGAAGGTTCTTTTCTATACTTCCTAAAAGCTCTAAATTCTAATATTACAATGATGATACAATCCATGGGAGGTATAACTTTACTCGTGTATTATAATATTGCTATTAGAGCTAAAAACTATTCTAATTAAAGCAAGTAAACTTGCACCTAGGCCACCCATGCCTCTTTATCCAAAATTAGGAAGTCCAAGCACTAGTCAAGCACCTACATTAGCTCCCATCCCTGCCCCAAAAAATCAGAGTTTTGTTGAATCTTCTACCTCTTCTTCTAGTACCTCAAATGAGCTCCAAGAAGTCATGAAATAGTTGCAAAACTTAGGAAATGAGTTGGTGACAATTAAGAGGTAGCAGGCTCAAAATTTCAGGTCATATTAGCCTCAAACCTAACCCAATAGACCTCAATATCATCTTAATAATCCATATTCTCAAGTTGTAAATAAGAACCAAGTAACACCCACTACTAATAAGCCATTTCAACCTTACAATCTTAATGTTGTATCCACGTCTAGAGCCATGGTACCAGTACAAAATAACATAGCTCAATAGTATGACTAGTGCTTCCCATGTAATCAACCTCATAACCAGTTAATGTGTTTCGATGGTGCCTTGAATCAAGATCTTATGGTTATAATA
The DNA here is from genome assembly GCA_018340775.1 of Taxus wallichiana var. yunnanensis. Classification (NCBI taxonomy): domain Eukaryota; kingdom Viridiplantae; phylum Streptophyta; class Pinopsida; order Cupressales; family Taxaceae; genus Taxus; species Taxus wallichiana. The sequence continues at coordinate 207,753,966 of CM031244.1, read as the reverse complement.
ATGGGTGTGGAACAAGAGACTAGCAAAAATAAAATCAGAAATAGGAAGTTACCCAATAGGAACCTCTGAATGAGACCACACTTGTCAATTGGTAAGTTGAATATTTCTATGAAATAAATTAGGTTCCAACTCAGGTGTAGCAGCCAATACATGGTCCAAGAAAAGGAATATTGAAGAAGGGAAGTCATCCAATCCAAGAACTTCATATCCCTCTATCACTCCACAAGGTGCTAGCAGTCAAAGTGTATTCTTGAATGTGAAAATTTATCCCAAGTCACCTTAGACCAGCCCATATACCGTCAGAATAACAGCTCATGTGCAATAGAATATTGTACAAGGCAAAGGGTAGCAGAAAGATAGTTCATTTTCATTTAATATTATTAAGAAACTAAAGAATACGAATGTGAACATTTCAATGTGGGATTCATTAGCTATCTCAGGCCAAAGAGATCTATTACAAGCTACTATGATAAATTGGTCCGCATCAAATCAATCATTCAAAGATCAAGAGAAGGTACTCACAAATGTAACTCAGCAAGGAGGAAATCAAGGAGGTCAAAAAGGTAAAAACATGAAACCTCCCCCATTATACATATCTCTAATTGTTGGAATCAATCTTGTACACAATTGCATGATCAATTCAGGAGCAAGCAACTTTCTCATGCCGAAACAAATAGCTGATCAGCTGGTCCTTCAATATGAAGTTGTTTCTAGAGGTGTAGTGCAATTGAATGGGACAACAATAACAATAGTTAGAATAATCAAACGATTGATCCTCCCAATGCATGCATTTCCTAATGTTACCATATTACAAGATATATCAGTCATAGACTTGTCACTACTCTTTGCATTGTGTTTGTTAAATAACTTCACTATTAAAATTAGAGGTTATTTTTTTGTTGATTGGTCACACATGTTATTCAGAATGAGGTATGGAGCCAAGGTTACAATTAGGTCCAAAAAAATTACAAATTTCCACATTGATCCCGATATACTAAGTCCAATCAATGCAAATTTTTCATCATTTAATCAAGAAAATTTCCCAAGAACTTATGAAGTGGATGCTAAATTTGAAAGCATTCCAGACTTAACTCCTAATGAATGGGAAAAAAAGAGGCATGCTTTTGATCCCTACAAAGAATGATTTTTATCCCTACAAGGAAATGGAAGAATATGAATTAGGAGTCTATTTCTTGCATGAAGAAAATTCACCTCTCCCTATCATCACCAAACAAGACCATAAAGATGATAACAAGTTTTGGAAACTATTCTTTGATTGCTCAAGGAGTAGGCAAGGTCTTTGGAGGAGGAGTTATGCTTGTTTCACCACAAGGTACAAAATATTACTTGGCTTTTTGATTTCAATTTGTGTACTTAAAGAACATAGTTGAGTATGAATCTTTGATCCATAGGTTGCATTGGGCAAGGAAAAGAGGAATTAATAACTTAATGATTATTTCACTAAATTGGGACTTATTCCAGTCCCAAGAACTAAAATATACTCAATATCGAAATATGATATTTCTATTTTCGGATTCCAAAATGTTAAATATTGGAATTATCTCGCACTCTAAAATCGCACATATTGGATTCCAAAATCACATATATCATAATCCAAAATCACATATATTGGAATCCAAAACCATCTATATTGGAATTATATGTGCTCCAAAGTCCCATATATCAGAATCTAGAAAATCAAATATTGCAATCTAGAAAATTAAATATTGGAATCCATTATATGGTCTAGCATCCACTGGGCATTATTTATACAATGTTATAAGGGCTAACATCTGTTGGGTATTATTTATGCTATGTTATAAGGGACAACATCTTCTTGACATTATTTATGCTATTTTATAAGGGCTAGCATCCTTTGGGAATTATTTATGCTATGTTATAAGGGCTAGCGACCTCCAACTATTATTTATGCTATGTTGGAAGAGCTAATGGTCACTAGCCATTTTTTATGTTATGTTATTTTTGCTAGTTTATATGGTGTAGCTGAAGCTAGGAATTATTTATGACATGTTATGTATAGAACATGTTTATGATTTATACAGGATAGTGAACATATTCTCTTGTCCTTCAATGGTTGCAACAAAGGCCACAACATTGTGTTAAATTTGACACTGTTTAGACGTCTTTTATCATTTTTCTATAGGCTAGCATCCGCTAGGCTAATAAATTTCAAGAGATGTGAGACACTTCCAGGTTAATTTACTATGATGTTATTGAACCTCACTGTAACTAGAGAATGATTGAATATATTCTAAATAAACTAGTAGAGGGTGTCAATCTAGACTATGAGAATATAATTAAATGTATGTATCTACCGCATATTTAGTACGTCTTAATTATATTTGTTGCATATTTTGGTATGACTTAATTTTAAAAGATAGTTCTTTTATTATGGCATAATTATTGTTGGGGGAACCATAATATAACTCATAGAATAGGTAAATATCCTTTCACATCATAGTCCTCTAAGAATCATATATCTAAAACCTGCACTACTCACCATAGAGAGAAAATAAAATAATAATTGACTTTATAGTACTTTTTGCTTTCACATGATTTGATAAGAAGCATGTTAGAGCCAAAGTGAGTTTGGTCTACATTGAAGTAATATTGAACTAAATGTGAGATAAAATCTTTATGTTAAGAGGAAATAAGTAAAAGACTCCATATAAAGAAGGAAATATGTCTACTTTTATGTCTTCGGCTTACTTCAATTTAGAAAAAAACTTTCCTTACAAAGTGGACCATTCCACTTAGAGAGTAAGATTATTTTTTAGGACATTAGGTAAAAGAGGGTTGAGGGAACCCTAACCGTACATAGCAAAGCTCCCAAATAGAGAAAATATTCAATACCAAACCATACAAAAACATAGTCGGCCCAAAAATAATCAAAACTAACAGCCAATACAAGTAAACAAATGGAAATAAAAACACAAAACTAACAAAACTAAAAAACAACCTAACAACAACCACTACTTTTTCATTTTCTCCAAGTTTTCCACCAGAGTGGCCCATTCCTTAGCCAATGATTCAATGTTAGTGCCCATAGTGGTTACATCAACTTCAAATAGTTCCATTTTCCTCTTCTTTGATGTCCCCTGCTCTTCATATTTCATGTAGGCATTAACCAGCTATCTAAGAGTTTGAAGGTGTTGTAACATGCACTTGGTAGTGAGAATACTCCACTCAGTGAAGTTTTAAAGCATAACCTTAAGCTGATCCACATCATTGTTTAAATTCTTACACTTTTCTTACAGAACCTCCATAGTTTCACCCTTTATGACTTAAGCCAAATCCTCAACTTTCATCTTCATTAGATTCTAGTCGTTGAGGATAAACTAGATAGTGATTTTAGTAAGCCAAGTGTCACATTTCACGTTTTCAAGGTCTACAACCAATTTAGCAAGATCAACTCCCTCTTCCACACCACCTTTTCTAAGAACTTCCATTTGGGTCTTTTCTTGGGTGTCAACTAAAACCCACCTCCTCTGTTTACTCGGTTCCCCTTTTAGCCTTCTTAATATCCACCACCTTCATGTCATCTTGTTTTAGGTCTTGGAGGCCCTACACTACTTCAACTTCAACCACATTTTGATCATCCCCTTCACTCGACTCAGGGTATTTTCTAGACTCCTCATTCTCAGAATTAGTTTCATCTTCCACAACATAATATTCAAGGGATTTTTATAGGACACTATCCACATTAACCATTTTATCCATATCCAAGATTGATCTCTTCACAATGGGCATAGTAAAAACCTGATGCAGGGGATTATAGATTCTTCCATTTTTTTAGTGGTCCAAGGTAGCATATAGAGAACGAAGTATATAGTATCAAAAACTAAAACTACCCATGTCTAAGGAAATTGAGCATGGGAAGCTGGTAAACATAGATACACTAGTGGTATACATCAAGAGTGAAAAAATGGATTAGGTTAAGGGCCACTTCATTGAATAGGCGATGTAGGGAATTTCTAAGAAATACCACAAAATGAGTGGTGATTTTTTCTTACCTCGCAGCAATAGTTTCATTTCATTTGTTGAATCCATTTTGGGTTTGTAGACTTTGCATCCATCCATGGGCATGCTCATAACATAAGCCACCATGTTGATTGATAATTCAATTTTTACTCCTCGCAGCACCACATTACCCCCCATCTATTTCCTTTTTAGCTACCATGCCGATCCAAAATCCTTACTGAGTTATTCATTGTACCCCTTAAAAATCTTTAAGGGGAGAAACCAATTCGTTTGAACAACTCCATACCCTCTGATTTAACATTATTGAGATCCCAAGGATTAGTGCAAACCATATCTTCCCCTAAATTCCTATTAATAGTTAGGCTATCATGAAGAAAAACTCATAGTTCAATGCTACACAGACCTAACCACATAACTGCAATACCAAATACACCAAGTAGCAACATAAATCCTAGATTCCTAGAGAGGAGTAAATGCACATTAACATCCCCTTAATAGTTATAAACCCCCAAACCCCAAAGACACTAGAATTACATGAACATCAACCTCACCTTAATATTTATAAACCCTGGAGGCACTCGCATTATAAGAGGATTAACATCCCCTAAACCCATATTCCCATAGATTAATAAACCCAAATTACGAGAACATTAACATCCCCTTAATAGTTTAGTAGGGATCTTCCGATGTCTTCAAGCCCTAACCGACCCTGCACAAACCCTAAATGGGGTAATGGACCTATCCATTTCCATGGCAGTGGCAACCTCAGGGCACGTTCTAGTGGAAATGGAAATAGGGCAATGTCTTCGCTAGCCCTAAACTTTACAAAATCTATGATTCCTAAACAAAAATCTCCTATGTGTAAGTATTCACTAAGACCCTTTCAACCTACATAAGGAGGTGACAAGGCTTTGGAGGCTGATTATGAGGACTCGGCCTTATCCTGGATTAATCTTGCTTTCAATACCTATAAAGGGAACTCCAATATCATAGCTCAAAATTTTTCTAAGGGTGGTGACAAAAACCCTAGTTATGGAACTCAAAATATGAACAATGATGGGAGTTGTGTTACAGGTAACAATGTTGATGTTGTTCGGGCTCCCTCTGGTGGAGGTGGGGGCATCCATTTGGCTACCTCAGATGCTAGAACATCTATACTAGGAGATCACTATGTTCTAGAAAGGCCCCACCTGTGAGCCTCTATCCATAGCCCCACCGTAACCTCCTTCAAAGATGCATTAAAGGGAAAGGAATATCCTATGAATCCTACAGACATTACCCCATGCATAAAATTTGGGGAAGAGGTCATTTCAACTGAGAAATACTATAAGGAACATGCTTTGATCTACAAATTTGGAGGACTTTGGCCTAGCCTTCCCCCTCCACACGTGGATCTCCAAGCACTGGACTCTAATGCTTGCTGGGAGGTTAGAATTATACCTATGTGTTAAAGGTATCTTCATTATGACTTTCTATTCAATAGATGATAAAAATAACATTGCATCCAAGATTTGGGTATGTCAATCTAAGCACTGGTCATTAAACCCCGGTTCTCGCTCTTTTAACATGCTCACCGAGTCTTTTTCATGCAAACTTGTTTCGATCTGATTACCCCATTTACCCCTCCAATTCTAGAGTTGTGATTTTCTGAAATCTATTGGCAACACCTTGGGAATTACACCTTTAATATATTCTCAAACATCAGATTACACCCATACTACCTATGCCCGGATCTTGGTGGAACTTGACACGGCTAAAGACCTTCCTATAACCATTAATCTTAGAGTGAAAAACAAAACTTCGTCATAATCTTTAGAATATGAAGGCCTTCCATTTCAGTGTAGAAGGTGTTTCTGTTTAGGTCACACCTCTACTGATTGTGGGATGGCAAAGCACCAACATGAGAAACGCAACTGGTGGAAAGATGCCCTCCCGGAACACTTGGTTTTTGGTGCAAAAGAGGACCTAGACTCAAATACAAATACAGAAGCTGAATCTGACTTTGTCCCAGAAACCCCTTTATTTAAAATTCCAATTACTGACAGCAAGGAAAATGCAATAGATCTATCTCATTTAGTTGTTGACAGCAAGGAAAATGGAAAAAAATTATCTCAAGTTAACAATGTTGTTGTTTCAGTTAGAATTAATGCAACTAAGGAAAATACTCCTCCTTTATCTAACCCTCCAATCATGGAGGCCTCATCAGGTTGGGTAATGGTCTGTAAAAAGAAAAAAATTATTACAAAGAATGCCACTTCTCCACCTTGATGAATTGATTCTCTACTATAGTTTGACTATTCTATATTATTCCCTTGCCTTTGCTAAGCAATAGTTCATGGCTCTACAATGGTGTTGTGGTGCTATTGCAGATTGGTAGCTATACATCAGTTGTTTTTTGGTTGGTTTGATGTTGGTTGGTAATTTTTTGAGTAGATTGTTTTCTTTTGTTGGGCATTCATGTTCTATCCTGATTTTTTTCATTTTTTATGCTTTAATCGAAATATTTGGCTTTTGAGCCTTTCTGTACAAGGGTATAGTCCCTTTCAAAAAACTATTTTCCTTTAATAAAAAAAATCCCCTTAATAGTAATAAATGTGTGATTTAATTCATCATTAACCCCCATGTCACCTTCTACCATCCTTTTGTACCTTGAAAGAAGGGACATGAAATCACTGTAGACATTTTCCTCACACACTTGACACTTTAAATGACAATTAAAATTCTCCTACTCCCCTTGTCAGAGGATATCTTTTCGTAATTAAATATAGATATGAAATAAATTAAAACTCCTTTTCTAAAGGTAGAATTATGGTAAATCATTTTAAGAAGAATTTGAATTTTGTTGTAATACTATTAGTCACACTGGAATCCCAAATCCATAGAATAATTCATTGTAAATTAAAAATGTTTTCATGATATCTATGAACACATTGATTATGAAGTCCCTGACAATTTTTAAATTCTTTATACACATTAAACCGATGTGAACAATTTTTTCAGCAGATAGTTTGAAGTTGAGAGGATAATATGACCTTAAAAAATCAAAGTAAGAGAGTTAATACTTAATGCTCACTAGGTAATGCATCATTGTATCTTATCAAGGTAAATTAACATTAATCAAATAAGAATTCTCTAGAAATAAAAATGTTATTTACACATTTTTTATATATTAAGATATCTATTATCATTTAAATCCTTTCGTGTATTATAAATTTCTTATCGATAATCAAAAATATTATACATATAAAAATTATTAAGAAAGTCAAGCACATTATAAAGAAACTTGTCAAATAAACATAGGAATAAATTACATAATTTTCCTTTTTAGATAGTAAAACATTTTTGACCGAAGTTATGAACTCGGAGGGTTGATGGGTCCCCACCCTACAAGTATCCAACATTTTTATTGATGAAAGACTACATAAAAATAAATAAAAATTAGTACAAAAGATAATGAGGATAACATGCAACATGAATAATTAGACCTGTAAAAAACATAGAGCTATGAATACAAAAACAAATGAGCGTGAATGATAGAAAAAACCCTAGGGTTCTACCCAACAAAGTGTTACAATCATCCTGAGAAAGGAAAAGTATATGCTAACAACAGAATTCAAGTACACCACATGATTAGGAAGGGGAGGGGTTGGTTTTACGAGTGTGACTAGGTGTAGGGATGGAATGTTAGAGATAGATGCCACATCCGATCATGATTCTTTGAAAAATGTCGAAAAGTTGAAGTGGTACCAAAATTTTCAATTCTAGGGCATCAAAAATCCTGTTTTCAACCCAATAAGGTGATGGCTAAGGAATCAAATTTGTAAAGAGAAAAGTAAGGCATACTTCTACTAGAGCTTTAACAAAACCCACACAATGATCTTCGTAAATGAAATGGGACGTGATCGCCATGACCATTGCTTTATCTACACACGTAACTAGGAAATTAAACTTGAAGATGTTTGTAATCTCAAAGTTTACACGAGCTCTCCCGATGCTCGAGAGATAATCCTCACTCGGTAATTTTACAATCGCAGTCATAACATCTCGCAGAGTCTATGCGAGAAGACATTGCGAGACGACATTTGTAGACACGGAGATGATGAAATTCATTTCCTACTTCTTGTTGCGCAAGAGGATGAATAGAACATAGGTATATTTTAGGAGAGGGAAGGGGAAAACAAAAGATAAAAATGTGAGAAAATGAGTGATGAAAAATGAAAGCACAACCCAACAATTAAATAGTCCCATGACTCATGTGAGGAAGGTCAACGCAATAAAAAATAGATGGCATCATCAACATTTTCACATGCATTGGCTAGATTATTTAATGAAAAGTATCTTATATTATATTAAATGCAACATGATACAATATTATCTCAAAAAAATAAGTGGGTGGTATGAGAGAAATCCCCAAAGCCACATGAACACCAGGCCAAGCCTAGCAAAACAACAAAGCAAAACCTATAAGGGAGTCTAAGGAACAAAAAAAAAAGAAGGCTAGATTATGAATAAAGGATACCCCTAATTGATAAACACACATTATAAAAATCACATTACTAGAGATAGTCACACACATTATATAGAAAGGTGTTATCAATTAAATATACCACACCACCCTTGGAGTCAACCCAGATGGACGGTGCATGTACTGCATTTTGAATGATTGGCCTTGGATCCTAGCGGAAGGGGCGCTACAACAAGATTTCTTCTAAGGATATGCCTGTAAAGTTTATTGAGGGTTCTTGGTTGGCAACAATAGTGAGCTTGTACCACCCATGCCACTAGATATCATGCTTATTAAGGCACACTTTGACCACTTTGTGGATGCGCGTGGTAGTGGTGTGAACCACCTTCTAGCCATATTCGTTGAACTTGTATTCCACAATATTCTTCACATTATTTTCATCGGCCTAATGATATTTGATGGTTGTTGATGAAATTCCATGTTTTTTTAATCCTCCTCTTTAATCTCCCCCTATCACGCTCTGTAGAAGGCCATCAATATTTTTTTTATGCTTGCTAGCGACTGCTAGGCTCTATTTTTTTCCTTGGAATAACGTTTATAATTGTTTTACTAGAAAATGCATCCATAGGTGCATGTGAAAGGATGATAGGCATATAAAAAGATATGTTGAAATGAATATATTGTAAATACATGGAAGATGAAAAATGTTGAGAAATAGATTGTGACATAGGTAGGTAGAATTACAAAACTACCAAAAGTGTCATACTTTCAAGTCTAGTATTTGATAGTATCAATCATCCACAATTAGGTTTTATATGTGGACAAAAAAATATAATATGTCCATCAACAAAAATACTTTCCTTAAGTGAAGCTGGTTGAATGCTTGAAAATGAGAATGCAAATTTTTCTATAAATAATTAAAATTTTCTGTATTTTTTTGTTGCCAAATTATGGAACTCAATTTGTTTTCTTATTTTCAAATTTGGGCATCAAAATAAACTGTATTTTATTTATATTTCAATTTTTATTGATGTCAAGAATCCCACAATATGCAATAATATATATAAAGTTTTGAAATTTAAATACTTGTTTAACCAATACTAAGATATATGTCTTAGAAGTTCTCCCACACTACATTACAAATGATGCAAGTACAGATTTTTGAGTCATTGTCTTGTTTTTTATGGAAATATATGTTTAACTCTTGCAAATTTGGTGCCACCATCTCAGCCATTTTCCAAAACGTTTCCTCTAACCAATACTTAATAACAAATAAATCACAACACAATGAAGTTTATATATGTCCCAAAATGCCACCTGCAACTTTTTGGACCAAATTTATTTTAAATGTCAGCAATTGTAGCCCATGTTTCCCTTAAAGTTTTATCTTCTCTAATTCTAAATACACCAGTAGAAGAGTGCAAGTGTCAGGCTAGAAGTGGCACAATCACAAATTCTTCTAGTTTGTTATCATTTTTACAAGTGTAGTAGTTTGCATTGGAAGCATTAGGCCCCTCTAGTTTTGACCCCAAACTCTATGTTGATTTGCATCTAAGCTACAATTTGTCTGTCACTAAACATGCCTTCCAAGACTTGCCTCGACCTCTACTAGAAAAAGTGTTCTTTGATTTTCTTAGAAAGTATTTTAGGGAGGCAAGAGATGACGTGGGAGTTTATTCTCTACCAATTTTTTTCACATAGCTAGAATTTGTATGGGTGAAGTAGATTGTATGGCATCATGGAAGCTTATGTTAAAGTAGTGTTATACATACACTCTGCTAGAGGCCATCAATGTTTCTATTTTATACTTGTTTTATGTTAATGTTTCGGTAAAAAAATATTTTATGATTTCACGAAAGCCTCCTTGGATCCTCAATTCAATAAGCACAACATGTTTCTATTTTATATTTTCTAGTGGTATTATGATTATTTATTACATGCGAATAAGGTTCCTATCAGTTTTAAAATGTATTTAAGATTAAACCATGCATAACTAGGGAATTTTTTTTTTTTTATTTAAGAGAAGCCAACATCGATGTGTGAAACAAAATTTTAAGAACCTTAAGGTAGTTACTTTATTCCATAAAATTGCACAATACATTGTTGGATTTGGAAGAAAAGTATATAATTCAAGCACCGATTATGCGTTTTAACATTTTAAATGATCTACACGGGTTTTTTTTTCTCTCCTATAAGTTTCAACCATGTACAAAATTCAGTATAGATTTTCAAATCAATCTTATAGTTTCCATCAAATGTCCATTGTGTTGGGGTTTTGAGATTAATTTATTCTTTCACCTCATGCGACAAGAATCTCGCATCATTAATCAAAAGTATATTGTTTTCACCATAGACATTACCATAAATGTCTAGTATCTTTTGCCTTGTTTTTGATTTGAGCTTACATTATTGGCATCCCCAAATGAACCTGAAGTTGGTTTCTCATAGCCAACTAAATTTTTTGATGAACATGTATTTCACTGCTTTTAAATTCATAAATGAAGAGCATAAGGCAATGTCAATTTTTTTATGGAGTGCTTATTAAGTCCACACTAAACTCTCATTCAAAGTATTTGGTATTCCCAGATATAAAATCTAGAACCATATTACGAGGTATTTTGTCGCCAATACAATAAATTCCAAATAATAAGCCTTCAAATCCCAAGACTAGTAATTTATGAGGCTTCCTAATAGGATATATACAAATAACTTAGAATTAATGTAAGCTTCCAAAACTGATTAAAAACAAGGCATCTAAATACTTAATCATAACACAAAAACAACTTATAAAACTATAATATCATCTCAATCACAATGAAGATATAAATATTGCCTACTTGTAAATTTTTAATCTCAACATGTAAAATAAAAAGTGACCATATGATTGTATAAATGAATATCATTGTAAATATAATTTTAAAATAATTAATAGTTATATATTTTATGTTTGCTGCAAATTTTGAACGCCCTCCACAAAACTCAAACCATCACAAAGTATCAATTATATGTTTATGTATAAATTGGTCATCAACCACATATCTTTGAAACAATTTTTTTCATTAGATTTCTTTGCCACCATAAAATTTTGTTGAGGGTTTCCCATTAGGCCCATTATAATACGTAATGTGTTTCTAAGGCAAAAAACAATACCATCTCTGCTCTAGATATTTTTATGGAATTTCATATACTACACAACAATGTTCTTTACCAAAAATAATAAATGGTTTGAATTCAAACACTGATTTTTTTTTATCAAATCCTTAGTCATCTTTTCAACTTCAAGCGCAAGAGAGATACCTAGACCAAGACCCCACTTCACATTTTTCTACTAGTATCTTTAAAAATTCTTGATCCTACCTCACAAGTTAAGAGTCTCCTTACCGAACTTTATTGTCATGTCTTTGTGGGATTGGTTTTTCTCATAGAAAAAACCCTCCAAATCTAAAATAATTAAATAATTTGTTTGGCTAACTACATATAAGTAATTTTTTCTCAATCATCCGTAATTTGATATTAACCAATTCAAATAATCAAAATTTCAGGATGTTAACACTTACTAATTTAAAATTTTTGTTGGATTTCCTCGCAATCCCCCTTTGAAGGTTCTTGTGATGCTCATTCTATTAAAAATAGTAATCAATTCAAAATAAATTTTAAGTCGATGTAAAAAAATACATGAAATAACTCACTTTTATACAATATTGCATAGATGTAGTTGTATATTAGCGACCAGTAGGCATAAGCCAATTGTACAGAAGTAAGTATTTTTTGATTGTTAGAAAATAAATATTAACCAATAAACAAAAAATTTACTCAATTCAAAATAAATCTAATTAAAAGATGAATGTTAGCAAATTCTAGGGTAATACATATTACAAATAAAATACTTTGATATAACATCCAACTCCATGTCAAGAATAAGGCACTTATTCATTTCAACGTCAATGCATTCAACCTGAATACACAATCTTTTCTCATCAATAAATTTTTAATTTAGTACCATATCAACTTCACTGACAACATCCTCATTAACAAAAAATAACCACATATCACCTGTCATAATTTTCGGGAATGCATTTCTACTAACCAGTCATCGTCTCTCTTTTTCATATCCTTCAATCCTTCAATCAAAGGAATTTTCATGAACAAAGTGTGGCTAATGGAAGACATATTACCTAAAAAAGGAATTAAACAAATTAATATTTCATAAGTAATTGGAAAGGAAAAATAATGTTTCTCAATAAATAAGTAGAATAATGAGATGTCATATCTTAATGTCATTATTTTCATAGATTAAAATTCAATACGAATAAATATTTATAGCATAACAATCTCTAGGCATACTTCAACCCTTCTTTAGTTATAAAAACAACAAAGCATTAATAAAACAATTTGTTATGTGTTACACTAAGAAATTTAAAAAATTAGTTTCTATTAAATTTGGTTTGTTTCAAGTAGTGAAATTTTTACTAAAAGTGTAGACTAGTAGCCGCTAGCATCTATATATTCCCATCACTATGAAAAAAATATTTGAGTTACACTACATCATTGTGAAAACCTAGAAACCAACATGGGTGATAAGAGTCGAGAATTGAATATTTAATAATAACAAAACTTACATGTCGTGATGTGTTTGGGTGTTGTAATTAGGTTCCTTTTATAGTTTTCATAAGATATATCATGTATATCACATAATTGAAATCGACTAGTATATAGGAAAATGTATAACAGTTGTTCTAGGTTCAATTAGTAATCAAAAGTTATGGTTTCTGGTATCAAGCCTTAATAGTTTCTTATTTTAGAATTAGTGATCGAATAACAAACAAATCATGAAAAATCCTAGCATCTTCTAGGATCCTTGCAATGGCTAATCTACCTAACGTGCACTAGGCTTAAGATTATGTGTTTGACTATGTGTATTGTATTCTCTTGAATCTACATGTGTATTTTATTCTCTTGAATATTCTTGTGTTAATTACGTGTATTCAGAAAAGTGGTAAATATTTTTAATTACGTGTATTCAGGAAAGTGTTAAATATCTATCTTGTCTTTGAATATTAGTTTTCTTCTCTTGTCTTGGAACATCAAAGAAAAGAAAATTCTTGGCACCGCTAAGGCATCAATGAAAATTTTAGCGATCGATAAGTATTTAATCAATGAAAATTTATTTTCTACATTATCGACAAATATGAGTGTTGGAGCATAATAATATAAGTACATATTTTGAACCCGAGGACGTATCTTTTCATCTTGGCCTGTATATTTTCAAAATTACCCGTTAAAAAAGTCCGTAACAATTTACCTTGTACATGAACCTTGCACAAGAATAAAGGATCGAGGCCATGAAGAGAAATTCTTGTTTTATGATTTCAATTTATTCAATGATGAGAAGGCTAGCAGCTATTAGCCTCTACAATATCGAGGAATCCATTTTAATGATGCAAAAAACAATCTTAACAACTTTATTTCCATTGTTTGTAATTATTATATATTAGCTAGACTATCTCTGACAGAGCCAAGTCCTTGAATACATACCTTTGAGAAGGATGATGCCTTATATAGTTCTCATTTGATATTTTGTGTATAAAACGTAATCCATATATTTTCATATAAACAAAAATGCTTTACAACTAGTAAGTGCCTTTGTTTAATGAAAGGTAAGTGTCGTTAGTTAAGGCTGGTAATAAAGATAGACACATAGTTAGGCAAGTTTAGATCATAGTAGAGGAAATGAGCCAGTTATCATGAATCCTAATGTAAGAGGTTGTTAGAGCCACTTAATAATCATAAATTTTTTTAAACAAAATACCCTTTAGGGGAGAGGGGCTAATAGTGGTACACCCTAAGTTAAGAGGTCCACAAAATCAATTGTTTATCATATAGGATTGTGATTTTTTCACTAATATGTAGTTGAAATTTCTATTAGCTTATATTTTTTCTTTGGAATGTTCAATTGGAGGGAAATTCATATTTTGAATTGATTTATAATAATTTTTTTGAGTTACACTATAACCATGGTGCAAAATATACTTCAATATGAGTGAAAATTCTTGAACATTTAATTTTCTATACTTATACATAGGTGAGATGTCTTACATGTCATGATGTAATTGGCTACTCAACATAATTATTATGTCAAGAATAACTAACTACTACATAGTACTATGACAACATATTTTTAAGGGATTTCAAATAAGTACTTTTTAATACAAAGGAATTAAAGGCAACCCATTACTTGATAATAAAATCACCTTTATGGGTTTTCTACGTGTCACCATTTCATTGGATAATTTATTGATGATAATTGATGTGATTTACTTTATTGGTTAGTTTTTATTTAATTTTTAACTTGAATTCAAACAACTAATGGTACTTTATTTCACATACCCACTAATGGTCATTGTCTCCTTTCCCTAGCACAAGTAGATCATAATATAAGAAGTTATTTTTTCCTAGCTAATGAATCAAATACTAATGAATTTATTATTAGAGATGACTCCCATATTATTGATAACACCATCATTTAAAAGAAGACCTTGTCAGGGATAATCAATCTTACGTGATTAAAATTTCCTTTGTATGTTTTCATTAACTCCAAATTAGACCTTAAATCTTATCTATTAAGATAACTAATAAATAGGCAGGTTTTGTGAAAAATCAAGGGACTCACCCAACCGTTTTGTGATAATATTTGCAATAAAGATGTTGATTTTTCAAACTCATCACCTTTGCTAATAAAGGTTGATATTAAAGATGATGACAAACTTGTCTTAATTTCAAGCATGCGACGAAATATTCACTCCATATATTTATCTAAATGCTCCCTCTTATTTCCAAACCTTTCGAGTTTGTTTTTCACATGATTTCATTTATTCTATCATGGCCGGACCAATGTTGTGTTTTATGTAATTTTCCATGGTTGTGGGTGAAATAGGATTCTATACCAAAATATTGCATCGTCATTTGAAATCCATTATTTGGTTTGAATATGAGAAAGAAATGGTTGTAATTTAGGAGTTCTTAGAGATGATTATCTTTCACTATAGTTTCATCGAGGGTAAATGTAGAAGTTGGATCGACATTCATACGTTATATTCTTACCATTCATCCGACGAAGGATTGGGCTTTAGATATGGGTCGTTAGTGGATCAAACCAAGTGTATAGGGTTGGCATGAAAGTGGAAATAGACAAAACCTTGAGTGCATCATGGCCCTTTCTTTTTTATTGTAATGCCCACTTCAAACTACCACTTGAGACAAAGAAACAAACAAGGGTTAGATAGGAAAATTATGGAATAATTTTTTTTAGTGTTTGTAAAGAGGGTTACAAGATCACAGTTAGCAAAAACTAGATAAGGATTAACAAGCAAGACTGACTTGCAACAATTAATTCAAGAAACTAATATCAACAAGGCACAAGGTCAAAACAAGAGGTTAAATTCATCACTTAGGTCAGGAGAGTGAAATACCACTCATCTATGCCCTAACAAGCTTACAGGTGGTTAAACTTGATTTTTCACACATTTTAGAGTCCTCAAACTTTCCTAAATCATTCCCATTGGATAGGAAATTCTCTCACCTTTCCAACCATATAAATAAGTCTTCCTAACTTCTTATAAATTGCAAGTTATGGCCTGACGGAGTTTTGAGGAGAAATTTTCCCCTTAGGGAGTCCGCGGGCTTAGGGAGAAAATTTTTCCCTTGAGCGGCTTGGCAAAGTGGGGAGGAAAATTGAGAATTTTCCTTCCTTGAGTGCAAGAGTAGAAAACACCTCCACATGCCCGTGGGTCTGACAGGGAAGACAAGTGTCACTTCTCGATTAGTGTGGGGAAATGCGGAGTGGCGGAGCACTTTAGGTTTTGGAGATTTTTAGCCAAAAGCCCAAAGATGGAAATGGATGTGCACCTCCACCAAGGAGAAACCCATGCCATGTGTCAAGTGCCTATTGTTTGTGGGTCAGTGGAGTGGTGGAGAGATTTAAGGTTTTGTGCCAAAAGAGTTTTAAAGTCAAAAAGGCTTGCGTGGGCCCTGGCGTCCACTAGGACACGTGTCAGCACCTCATTCACTGCGGAGGTGTGGGGCCATGGAGGAAAAGTGAAATATTTTCCAAAGGATTTAAATGGTTAAGTTTTCAATTTTATTCCATGTGCCCACCAAGCCACGTGTCATCACGTGATTGGCTGCGGGGACGTGGGATTGCGGAAAAAAATGGGAAATTTTTACCAACGTCAAATTTTTGAAAATTTCAAGTTTCAAAAAGGTCTGCCCCTCCAAAGTGCCATGTGGAAACATGTGATTGGTTGTGAGGGTTATGGGGCCATGGAATTTTGAGGAATTTTTTCAAAGGTTAAATTTTGATTTTGATATAGTTAGATTAATTTTTGGATGGCCATTTTGAAGTAAATCTTCAAATGGCCATAACTTTTGATAGAAAATTCATTTTTGGGAAAACAAGGACTTTCCAAAAAGATCTCGAGTCCTGTTTACACATAAATCATCAATTTTGGATTTTGATAAATTTTCCAAGGTCAATTTTAAGAAATAGATCTGCAGGGTTAAAATTCAAAACTTGCAATTTTCTAACTTTTTAATTTGATTAAATTTGAACTCCTCCTTCACTCCACATGTCAAACAGACATGGAGGATCAGTCTAATGAGCTTCTATAGTATTTTAGTGTAGTCAATTTTTCCAATTATTCAATTTTGCATTTTTCTGGCAATAGATAGGAAAAATGACCGTGCAAGCTCTGAATTGAATTCTATTAAGTTTTGGAGGTTCATTCTTGACTGTTAGAGTGAATTAGAGTTCCTTAGGTCTTCTTGAATGTAAATTTAAAGTTTCAAAACTTATTGTTGAGTATAATTTTGAACTGCTCATTTTTAATAAAACATGGATTGTCAGAATGAAGTTTTAAATCAGTGAACTGTTTCTTTTAAGTCTGCATGCCAATTTATCATTTAAAAGTGTGTATAGTTTCTAATTGGTGTCATATAATTGCTTATTAAGTCTTCTATGCAATTCTGAGTTAGATTATAGTTCAGATTTCAATTCAAATATGCATCTTGCAAGGAATACAACATTTTCTATCATTTCCATGCATTCTTTCTTTTCTTTTTAACAACAATCAATTTTCAATAATAATTCAAATAAATTGTGCGATACACTTTTTAAATTTTCCGTTCTATTTGATTTCAATAGCAGTATTACATTCAATATGTAAAGCTAATTTCAATTTTAAAACTCACTTCAAAATATCAAAATACTGTCATTTCTTTCCTTTATGTTCTTCTTCCCAAAACAGAAATTACAAACACAACAACAAATTAAATTGCAATACAACAATGCAAGTGGGGAAAAGAATGCAATTCATTATTGATTTCCAACAATAACTTAACAACTTATTTCTTTCCTTTAAATTTCAATATGTAATTTACAAAATGTATGACGTTCTTTTCCAAAACACAGAATGACATTACAACTCTTTACATTTTCCAATGAATTTCAATCTTTCCTTTGCAATACAAGGTTCGTTAACATTACAATAATAATACATTTCATCCCCTTCAAAGTGGGAAAATAATAATGAAATCACCCAAATGAAGGGACTGTCAAACTATATTCTCTTCAAGATCCCAAACAGCAACATGCTGATTTCTTCACCTTTTCATCATGATCACAACAAGGAAGGGAAAAGGCAAAACTCTCCACCCAACCAAGAAATCCAATGTGAAAGGAGAAGCCATATTTTCCCATTGGCCCCGAGCCCCAACCATATTGAAATAGAGTATGAACATCAACACTTGGTAACAAGGATTCTACCACAACAAACATCATTCTTTCACATGCACAACACAACAAAATGCACCAAACAAAGACAAAGTAGTTCACAACCTGCAATAAGAATCATACACATAGCACATTGGCTTGATCAAGCAAGCCATCAAGAGCAAGAACTATTGGGAACTCCTTATGCCTCCCAATTTGGAATTGGGCATCCATCAAAATGCATACCACCAATATACATATCAACCCCATAAATCTTATATCTCCCAACCCCTCCTTATGCCCCTTCCAAGTTTAGCCCTTATGCCCCCATAGTAAGAAATGCAAGCAGTTTCTTTTCCAAGGTGAATCCCAATCCAAGACTCCCTCCAAAATAAAATAGTGCCATTGGAAATCCCTTATTCCCCCATATGAAATCCCCATAGCCTTCTCCTACACCTTTCCCTAAGCATTCTACCCAACCAGCCAAGAATACAAAACACATTCACCATTTCATTCATGCAAGAAAAGGGAAAAACAACATTTAAAAAGGGACAAGATCCTACCTCTCCATTATGGATTTTGTTCCCAAAACAGCAAGCTCTTCCAATGCTCAAAATGCAGTCCAAAACAGAAACACCAAGCATGCAAATGAATTTCCAAACTCCTTCCATGATGCAAGGCTCCAACAGAAATAAAAATTTGACCCAAAAAGAAAGAGCAAAGTTTTAACAACCATAAACAAGGGAGGAATTTGAATTTTAAAGGAGAGGGAGAGGAGAGGATGATGTGGATTCCAAGTGGGATGCCACATCATTCTTACTCAACCCCTAAAATGAGAAAGTCAACATCACAACTAATCTCATTAAATGGAGATGACAATCAACTTACACACTCAAAATTATCCCATACTTTAACGAGGACTGAATTAAAAACTTGTAAGTACAAAGTGCAATAAAGACTTACACATAGTCATTTCAAAATACAATTAAAAAGTCTAATTTTGACTCCAAAACCATAGGTATGGTTGGTGGATGATTTTAAGAGGTGTGGGACAAGTTTAACTTGTCCCACAAGCCTCCAAATTTGGCCTCCAAGGTTATATTTGAATTTTATAAAAGATGGAGTGTTTGACCTTCCAGAATCAGCCTTACATGCTCTTACATATTTCTTACACATCCTTACAAATTAAATTACACACTCTTCCAACATTATTATTTAAACTCAACAACTTTATTAATTACATTCCATGTCCCAATTAAATTTAAATAAAGTTTAACTATGTGACTCTCACATTAAATCCATCACATTTAAATTAATTAAAAAAAAGAACATATTACAAATAAAAATACATACAACAATAATAAAAGGGAACACATAAATAAAACACATATCCCATGGTCACATATAATGGAAATTCCCCCCATGGGAATTCCTAGCAAAACACAACACACACAAACAATACAGTTGCCATGGTGACCTTGTTGAATTCACCCGGAATTTCAATATGGTTAGTCTCCAGTCCCCGAACATTGTTGTAATATTTTAACCTGCAAAATAACAATACCTCCTTTGGCCTTGTGGCCATATCAGAACATCCAAAATGATATAAACAACATATAAATATCAAATCCAAATCACAACAACATCAAGAATTCAACATCATCATTTAAATTCAATTTGCAACTATATCATCATCTAATGAATCTCTATACTAGAGTTACTCTTAATATCAAATGTCACATGTCTAAAATCAACATCAATACTATATCCATGTCAACAAAGTATATCATCATCCATATATAATAATGTCTCTAATAATCATCACGCATGCTAGCTGAATCAAGGTCCATAATAGTCCATAATCTAACATCTACACATCATGCTAAATCAAAACATAATAATGTCCAAAATGAGATCAAAAATATCAAGATCAAGTATCGAAAAAAAGTGTCAAAGGGAAGTGGGCACTACATCCCCCTCCCCTTACACTTGAATTCCTCCTAGAAGTCACTGGAACAAATGTGGAAACTATACTCGTAATACTGTGGCATCCTCCCAAGTGGCTACAGTCTCATCATATATATCCCACTGCACCTGTACCTGATCAATCTCCCTACCTCGAAGGCCCGGTGGTCCTATGATCTATGATACGAGATGGGCTCCTGTCACTTGCCCTTGATCCTACACCTGCAATGATGTCCAGTCCAACACATGAGAAGGATCTACAATGTACCTCCTAAGGACAGAAACATGAAACACATCATGTATGCAAGATAAGTAGGTGACAATGCTAGACGGTAAGCCAAAGGGCCGATACACTCCAAGATCTCAAAAGGACTAACAAGTCTAGGGGCTAACTTAGAATTTTTTCCATAATGGATTGGTCTCTTATGTGGTCTAACAGAAGGAAAACCTTCATGCCCACATCAAAATTATGTTTGATCCTATGTTGATCAAAGTGTACTTCTTCTACCTATTTTGTGCCTCTTGCAATCTCTTCCCGATCAACACTACCTACTACTCCATGTCCTATAAAAGAGCTGGTCCAAGACATAATCTATCCTCCAACCTATCCTACCTAAGGGGTATCTGCACTCCCTACCATTTAATGCCCGAAAAGGAGCCATGCCTATAGAACTCTAAAAACTATTATTGTAGGAAAAATCCACTAAGTACAGGTACTCCTCCCATGTAGACTCTGATCCATCATGTACATCCCGAGCATATCCTCTAAAATCTGATTCACTCACTTGGTATGTCCATCTATCTTAGGGTGATATGTTGTGCTGAAGTTAATCCTCATCCTAAGGATATCTTTGCATGGTAGTCCGAAATGTGAAGTGTACAAAGGATCGCGGTCACAAATGATCTTCGCGAATCTCGTGTAACTTTGACGATCTTATCCAAATATACTCATGCCACTTCTCTAGCCGTATAAGTGGTCTTCACCAGAGAAAAGTGAGCCACTTTTTTCAATTTATCAACCTTGACCATAATGGCATCGTGGTGATATCTTGACATAGGTAGTCCAACA
This sequence comes from Taxus wallichiana var. yunnanensis, assembly GCA_018340775.1. NCBI lineage: Eukaryota > Viridiplantae > Streptophyta > Pinopsida > Cupressales > Taxaceae > Taxus > Taxus wallichiana. Next base: position 207,732,699 of record CM031244.1, on the reverse strand, counting down.
ATGAAGTCCATGGAAATGGTGTCCCACTTCCATTTCGAGTATGGCATGAGGATAAATAAGACCTGCTAGATGTTGATGCTTGGCCTTAACCCTTTGGCACTCTAAACACCATGACACAAATTGAGCCACGTCTCAATGAAGTCCTCTCCAGTGATACAACTATCGCAAAGTAGTGTGCATCTTCTTCACCCCGGGATGGGATGAATAGGGTGCACGATGTGCCTCTACCAAGATGTCCTACCTCAAGCCTCCATCTCTGGGAACATATATCCTACCTCTATGCCTGAGAAGACCATCTTCCTCTAAGGTGAAACCATCAAACTTCCCCTCAAGGGGTCTTTGTGACTCTATCTCTACTCGAGCCGCAATGTAGAAGCTGTCAAGAGGAAGCTGCTGAAGAATCCTGCTCCACAAATATGTGCTCACTGTAGTGGCCATAGCCACATGCCTCTATCTACTAAGAGCATATGTTACCACATTCACCTTCCCCTTCACATGCTCTATCTCCATGTCATACTCATAAAGAAACTCCATCCAACATCATTGACGAGTGTTTAGATTGGGATGCATGAAGAGGTTGCGAAGACTCAAATGATCTATCCTGAGTGTGAATATCCATCCAATAAGAAAATGTCTCCATCTAACCAAGGCATGCACAACTGCCACAAGCTCATGATCATGGGTAGGATAATTAAGCTCATGATCCTTGAGTTTGCGAGACTCAAAAGCTACAACCTTACCATTCGCATCTACACACCTCCAAGCCCTACTAAAAAGAATCTATACAAACAAAGAACTTACCCTATGGATCTAGCACTACAAGAATGGGTGATGTAATGAGGCACTCCTTCAGTGTCCTGAAGGCTTACTCACATCTGTCTGACCAAACAAACTTCTTCCCTTTCCTCTGAAGGGAAGTGATAGGGTGCGCAATCTGAGAGAAGTCCTGAAAAAATCTCCAGTAGTATCCTACTAAACCCATGAAGTTGCACACCTCAGTCACTGTAGTGGGTGCTGGCCAATCCATGATGGTTCAAATCTTGGAAGGATCAACTATGATACCTTCCCTAGAAATAATATGACCCAAATGCTGCACCTCTGTCTGGAAGAAAGCACACTTCTCCAAGCTCCCATAAAGTTGTTGCTCACAAAGACACTAAAGAACCTATCGAAGGTTCCCTCGTTTTCCTCACATGTACGTGAGTATATCAAGATGTCATCAATGAAGATGAGCATGAAGTGATCTAAAAAGGTTCTGAATACCCCATTCATCAAACTCATAAACACTACAGGGGCATTCGTCAAACCAAAAGGCACCACTGTGAACTCATAGTGCCCATATCTCATACGGAAAGCGGTCTTATGAATTTCCACCTATGAAATCCTCAACTGATGGTAGCCTGACTTAAGATCAATCTTAGAGAAAATTGTGGCTCCCTTCATCTGATCAAACAAGTCATCAATGCGAGGAAGAGGATAACGATTCTTGATCATTACATTGTTCAACTAGCGGTAATCAATACACAACCGCAAAGATCCATCCTTCTTCTTCACAAAAATCACTTTATTTGCACCCCAAGGGGATACACAAGGATGGATGAGGCCCTTCTCCAAAAGGCCCTCAAGCTGCAACTTGAGCTCATAGAGCTCAGGGTGGTCATCTAATAAGGTTCCCATGAGATAGGCTCTGCTCCAGGAACTAGGTCTATATGGAAATTAATCTCACATAGGGGTGGCATCCCGGTAGCTCCCCTAGAAATACATTAGAAAAGTATCTTAAGATGGGATGATCATCTAATGATGGTCCACTAGACCCATCCTCTAACCTATCGAATCGTAACAACATACATCTGACAACCCCGTCGCACACACCACTTAAGCTGCATAGTAGAAATGGTACGAATAGAAATAGATCTCCGACTTCCAAGATCACCGAATATACTCCCAAATCATCTGCACAAGCTATAGTATTATGATAACAATCCATCCTAGCCCTATGTGTAGATAACCAATCCATGCCTAATATGACTCCATACGAGCCCAAAGGAAGAATGTGGAGATCTGAAGTGGTGGTGAAAGGTCCCAAATCCACTACACACTCCTTAACTAAGGAGTCCATAGAGATCTTAGCTCCAAAAGCCATCTCGACATCCCAACTAAGACCCTACCTAACTGCCACCAGCCTGCATCACTCTACTAAAGATGGTGCAATGAAAGAATCAGAAGAACCAGAATCAAACAATACAGAGGTAGGAATACCACCAATGCTACCTGTGGTCTCAATGACTATGCTCTAGTGCTCTTCCTAGTGGTTCTCAACCACTACATAGATCCTGTGGCTATGTCCCATGTCACCAACTATCAGCTCAGAAATTAGTGCCTTACCCTTGTTAGGGTTTTGAGGGAAATCTCTCCAGAAATGTCTAGCTACTCCACATCCAAAGCAACCACCTGATCCTCTCCAAGGAGCAACACCTCCAGTAGGTGCCCTAGAAGCCTATGGTGTGGATCCTGATGATCCGGCTATGGTCTGTTGTGGCCTCCGCGAACTCTAAATGATCGAGCTGTAGGTCCACCCTGTGCCCTAATGGGACCCCTAGGAGGAGGCCCCATGCTCTGACCTCTCTATGCATCAACTCTCTATGGAGGTCTATACGGTGGGTGGGACTATTGTTGCTATGGCCTAAAGGATGACTATGTTGAATGTTGACCACCATGAGGAAGAGGTATTGAACCTCTCGATCTACCATCCTACATCTATTGAATGTAGCTCCTGACTCGGTCCCTAGCCTACTGGGTTTTACCCCGAGTCTCCTCTACAATATAGGCCTTCTCAACAACCTCTGCTAAATTCTATGGGCAGTGAATCCATACTGCCCCTCCAATGTCCAAATTCAGGCCCTAGATGAACCTGTGAATCCACACCTACTCATCCTGCATATACTCTACATATTGAAGTAGATCTAGAAATCTACTCTCATACTCTGCTACTAAAAGGGTAGCCTATTGGAGGTCATGGAACTCGTCAATCCTCTGTTGGATGAACCTCCATGATAGGTACCTACTCTTGAATCTCTCCTCAAATAGCTCCCAAGTCACTTTGTCTCGAATCTTCATGGAGATTCTTCTCCTCTATCCTCCACCACACTCTTGCTCTATCCCTCAGTAAATGGATCACAACACGAGATTTCATGTTGCTAGAACAAGGAAAATATTGAAGCAACCCCTCAAGCTCACTAGCCAAGCCTCTGTCTCGAAATCCACCTGTATCACCCGAGTGATGTGAGAGCCTAAGTTTCGGGATCTCCCGATGTGATCTCGCTATTGTAGTCTGCGCCACTTTACAAAGGGGAGAAATTTCTGTCCGACATGAGAAAAGTTGCACCACTTTACAAAGGGGATAAATCTGTGTGTTGACATGATAAAAGTTGTGCCACTTTACAAAGGCGAGAAATTTGTGTGTCAACATGAGAAAAGTTACGCCACTTTACAAAGGGGAGAAATTTGTGTGTCGACATGAGAAAAGTTGTGCCACTTTACAAAGGGTAGAAATTGGTGTGTCAACATGTAGAAAAGTACGCCCTTTTACACTGGGATGCATTGATCTTTTTTGTAAAATATTTAAAAAGTTTTTGGCCTATATGATGACCTCATCCTTGTTGTACCATGGGATGTTGCCATCCAAAACTTGCCCAAGTCAAGCTGTTGACTTTTTAGATATTTTCTAGATCTTTTGTAATTATCTTGTAAGATATTTTGTAAGTAGTGGGTTTGCTTTTGTCTTATTTCCTCCTCTCCTTCTATAAATACTAGAATACTTGTTGTATTCTAAGGGTGAACATTTTTTTTATGAAAAGAGAAGTGAGGAGAGAAAGACTTTGTGTTTTCTTGCAACAGAAGAAATATTAATACACATATTCAGACTTTGTGCTTAATGTGCGTGTTATTTGCATCAAATCTTTCCTAAGTTAGATCTATGTTTTTATTCTGTTAGATTCATTCCTACTATTGTCATATGTTCATCAGTATTTCTTTAATTATTTATGCCAAGTAAGTTTGGTCATTTCTTTACACGCCCAAAGCATAAACCTTCTAACATTTCTGTCTTGGAATTCATTTCTTTTCTTCCTTCAAATCTACCCTCCTCCATTCCTTCCCTCCTACCTTTCTATTCGTAGTTAGAACTACATCTATTGGGATGTGATCCCAAACCCCCGAAGTTAGAGCAGTGTAGATTTGCATAGATTCCGCTTCATAGATTAGTAATAAACCAATTTCACTTTCTTTGTCTCAAAGAGAGGTTATGCCCTACACCTTTGTTGGCTGTTTCCCCATGACCTACCTAATCGATATATTTTCAGACCAATAGTTTTTGGCGACTCCGCTAGGGATCCAACTAAGGAAATAACTAAAAATCTGTAAAAATCACTACCAAATTACAAATTCTAACCCTTTCTTTGAAAATCAAAATTTTTGCATAAGTGATCAAAAATGAAAATTTCGTTATGAAAATCCATAGATGGGCCAAATAGAAACTTTTAGTTCCTTGATTTTTACAAAAACTTGTATATTTGGTAGATCGAGATTCGACATTTTATGATATTTTCAAAACCTTGCAAATTTAGGTCAAAGATCCGAAAATAAGCCTACTAAATTGACCCTCTTTTTATCCTTATTAATCTTTGTCAAAAAACCACAATCATTTGTTATTTAAGAGGGTAAAATTAAATATTGAAAAAGTACATGTTGCTGCTTTTTTGCTAGAAAAATCAGAAATTCAACAAGTATAAACAAAAGATTGTTGTAAATATACTCCCGATTATTGTAGATCTAAATGGATATCTTTGGGCAGTGAACCGCGTTTACTCCTAGCGAGAAGAGCTTGTGGGGAATTTGATCTAATTTTTGACCTATTTCAAAGGCAAAATTTTAGTATCACTCTAGCAAGATTCACATCATTGAGCTCGGTGGATCAATTAGCAAGAAGTTCCTTGCCTCCATGAAAGATCCGGATTTCACAGGGTGCCTCGACATCAACTTGTAATGCTCTTTTTCTAAGTGGAACCACAATCCCTACTCACATTATTTTTCCTACTTTTCAAATGGTAGCAAATCTTCCTGTACCATGGGGAAACACCATGGGTCCTCTAGCACTGCCGCATCCAGTCAACCCCCTCCCCACGGAAATCACAAAAATTCCTGAAATTTGATGGGAGTGGAAATCAAAGACGTACATATAGCTACATTTATTATGTCATGCAACATTCTAGATGTGACTCATGAGGATATATCGGTACATCTCTTTCTGGAGACCTTGCAAGGGCCTACAACAGAGTGGTTCTAGCATTTACCAGCCGGATCCATCACCAGTTGGGCCACATTACAAACTACATTTGAAGATAGATACAAACCTTCAAAAGATGCATTTGCATTATTGTCACAAATCACTCACATAAAGAAGGAGACCAATGAAACCATGCGTTATTTTATTTCCCAATTCAATTCAGCGATAAAGCTGTGTGCTACTTACCATGATGCCGACATTAGAGAATCAAAAGTGTTTCTTCTTGAATGTCATGAGTTCAAAAGTAGGTTTCTTACTTTTATAAGAACAGATACCCACCTTGGTCCTTGCTCAAGTTATGGCAATTCGGATAGAAGACAACCTTCTTATATCCAATGAGTTAAGATGAGAGCCATCAAAATCAAAGGCTTCAACTTCTTCTCAAGTTACCTCATCAAGCCCAATAATCCGGAAGATGGTGAATGAATTGCTCTCATTAAAGAAGCAATTGACTCAAACATCATCTACTACTCCATACCAGGATATCCCACGGAGGAACTTCACTCCGAACAATGCCCACTAAAGGCCATGTTTACCTACTACTTCTCCAAGGTTAGCAATTGAAGCCCCTTTGGTTAATGCTTTGGTTGAAATTGAAGAAGATGATCCAAATTACGAAGAACCTTCGTCACAAGGTGAATATGACCAAGATGTCGGTGGTGAAGTGGAAAATCTACTATTGGGTATATGGAATTTAAAGATGAGAAATTTGATGAAGAAGAGGGTACCCAAGGGTATGCAAGTGACAATCATATGTGGTTTTCACTAGCTTGCAAGGAAAAGAAGCAAAGGTTGCTGCTGGAAAATAAAAGGAAAAGGCTGTGGTAAATCCTTCTCCAACGATCGTTATAAGAGGTAACCCCCTTCCTACTCAACCTCCTATTAAACCTTTTGTGAAGAAATCTTTTCCCCCTATTTCTCCTCCAATTCAACCTTCCTCCAGTCCCATAAATACTAGTAATCCTCCTCCACAAATGTGAAATGAAGGACTCATTCCTTCGTTATCGTAATCCTTGGTTGCATTCGATATAGTTTATCACACCAAAAAGACCAAGATCCGATGATGTCTAAAGCTAAGTACCTTGTCCAACCCCGAGTAGATTATAAGATTAACTAAGTATATCCAAAGCTAGGATGCCACCCCTCCTATTTCCCCAAAAGGAATTCTTCCCATTACTCTGTGTCTCACATAAAGGTTCCCTTGACTTCCATGTCGGGAAAAATTGAACCTTTTTATCTATCTTTCCTAATCAATGGTCCTAAACTAAGCAATGTATAATTGATTCTAGAGCTTCTGACAATGTTATGCTAGAAAAGGTCACCCATGCTTTGGGCCTCACACTCACTAAACCTTTTAGCATATGTTACTCCATGGAAACCAAATAGGTCCCATTGGTTGGTCGAGATCAAGGATGCGCAATTTACATTCATGGAATTTCGTAACAAAAGGGTAAAAATGACTATTCTTGTAGCTAATATTCCAACAACATATGGGATATTGCTTGGGAGGAGCTTTTGTAAAGAAGTTGGTGGGGAAATTCATATGGACTGGTCCAAAGCCATGATTCCTATCAAAGGGGTGATGTAGATGTTGGAACCAGAGTCACAAAAGAAATATCTAGTCACCAAATCGATGACCCTAAGGCTCGATTCTTTTTGAATCGTCGGGGATGGGGAACTACTTCCTATCCACCGACTCGAGATAGAATGGACGTTCTCATCGAGAAGAGGATCCCAACAAAGTATGGACATTGTAGTTTGATGACGGTTGTGCGATAAGTGGATGTGATCCTGGGGATTTTCTAATATCTCTGAAGAAGAGATTTTCCCTTTTTCTTTCAAGTTGCAGTTCTTTAATATGAATAATACTACCGAGTATGAAACCTTGTTACCTAGCATGCAAGTTGTAAAAGAGAAAAGAATCAAGAATCTAAGAGTACAAGGTGATCTTTGAGCTAATTGTCAATCAGGTAAAAGGGATATATCAAGTAAAAATGACCAACTCGAGACACTACCGCAATGTTGTATGGGATAACATCAAAGATTTTGACACTTTCGAATTAAAGTAGTCTTTGTGAGCCTAAAATGACATGGTTGATTCATTGGCTATCTCAGACTCTCTCATGATCCCTCACCCAGGGTTAAAAATAGATACATATACCATTGAGGTAGTTTTTTTCCTAAGTGTACCAGATAATTCATAGCACTGGCAAGTGTTCAATGATGACAACCAACTTATCAATTTTTGGAGAAAGCTGACAATATCAAAGAACTTCATTTTAATGGATCAAATTCTATGTGTCGTGAGTCTCTCACTGGTCAAGCACATGAATTTGAAAAAGACACAGTGATACAACTCAAAGGAAATAAGATTCCTAAAGGTTTGGTTTCCTTAGAATGATTATTTGATAATCATGACCATTTTGTCAAGAAAAAGTGACAGGATGATCCTTCCTCTTCTCCGAAAACTGAATCCGTCAATCTAGGTACTATGAAACATCCTCATTTCATGAATATTGGGAAGTGTTGTATACCGAGGAAAAACAAAAATTTGTTAAGTTGCTGAAAAAGTACATGGATGTGTTAGCATGGTCTTATGCTGATTTGAAGTCTTTTAAACCAAAGGACATTTGGCATGACATTCCGCTCAAGGACGATGTCAAGCCTTTTCATCAAAAGCAAAGGCATTACAACCCCAAAATCTCAAGTACCATCCAGGATGAAATTCAAAATATCTTTGGATGCAAGAATTAATTTTCCAATTCATCACGATGCACAGGTTGCAAATATTGTGCATGTGCAGAAGAAGAATGGTGAGATACGCATATGCGTGGACTTTCATAACTTGAACCAGTCATCCTTAAAAGATAACTATCCACTTTCAATAATGGATCAAGCGTTAGGGGTAGTAACCGGTTCAGAAATGTTGTCTATGCTTGATGGTTTTTCAGGTTATAATCAAATTCAAGTCACGCTTGAAGATTAGTTCAAAACAACATTCACCACTCCTTGGGGTACCTTCACCTACAACAAAATGCCATTTGGTTTGATCAACACCGATGCCACCTTCCAACAAGAAATGGAATTTGCATTCAAAGGTATGATGGGAAAATTCATCATAGTTTACCTAGATGACCTGACCGTGTTCTCCAAAAGACGAAGTGATCACTGCGATCATTTAAAACAAGTCTTGATCAGATGTCGAGAGCACGAGATTTTGCTAAATCCCAAGAAGTCAGTTTTTGAGGTCACCAAAGGAAAGCTGCTAGGGCATGTTGTCAACAGAGAAGGAACTAAGATAGATGTCAAAAGGGTCAAGGCTATTCAAAGCCTTACTTTGCCAACAAGCAAGACATTGTTCACTCTTTCTTGAAGGTAAATTTTCTTAGACTCTTTGTTCTGATTTTCTTTGAAAAGACTCATCATATATCTAATATGATGAAAGGGTCCCAAACATTTTGATGGAGTGAGGAAGGCAATACATCATTCGAAGACATAAAAACCTCCATTACCCATGCTCTTGTTCTAGTGTGTTACGAGTTCGGGAAAGACTTTATCATGTACGATTATGCATCTGCACATCGTATTAACTATATTAATGCAAAAGAACTACGAAGATATTAAATCCCCAATTTCTTTCATGAGCTCTCCTCTTAAGCCTCATGAACTGAAGATGTCACAATTTGAAAAGCATGCCTTTTGTCATGGTAAATGTAGTCAAAAATTTCCGCTACTATATTACGAATTCTCATATAGTAGTGTTGGTTCCTGACATGGTTGTTAAGTCTATCTTGACTCAATAGGAGTTAGGGAGCTTACGAGGGAATTTGATTGAAAAGGTCCAAAAATATGACCTAGACATCAAACCAACCAAGTTGGTAAGAGGTAAAGGCCTGTGTTAGCTAATGGCTGAAAATAAAGACTCAGAGGTACCTGAAGAGAGAGCTGATCACATTGATGAAGAAAAAAATGAACTGGAGAAAGTGGATTCTTTGCCCATGGTTCTGTTTGTCGCAACCAATGACAAATGGTATTCTAACATCACATTCTTCCTCACCTATGGTGAGTGCCCAACTCACCTAACCACTAAGGAAAAGTGAATGGTGAATCTTAGAGCCGTAAGATATGTCATATGGGATGATGGATTGTATAAACATGGAATTGATGGTATTTTTCTACGATGTGTTGACAAGCCGCAGCAGGTAAAATTGTTGGAGAGTTTTCATGACTCATCTGTGGTGGTCACTTCTCCTCATTAGTGATAGCACACAAAATCATTCGGGCCAGGTACTCTTGGTGATGCTATTTCAAGATACAACCACTTGGGTAGCGAAATGTGAAATTTTCCAATAGTTCATTGGAAAACAAAAGGTGGCTGCATTTCCCCTCAGGCCTGTCATCATTAATGAACCATTCAGGCAATGGGGAATTGATTTCATTGGAGCACTCAATACTTAATTGAGTGCTGGACATAGTTATGTCCTAACAGCAACGGATTACTTCATGAAATGGGTGGAGGCCATACCTGTCAAGCATGCCACTTCTAAAGTTGTTTGTAACTTCATCAAGGAGAATATTATTGTGAGATTTGGCATTCCACACAAAATCGTTGCTGGCAATGCTTCCAACTTCTCTTCATGGGAAGTTATTGGTTTTTGTTATGGATACGAGATAACCTTGGCTCAGGCTTCTAATTATTATCCTCAAGGAAATGGTTCGGCGGAATCTAGCAATAAGAATCGGTAACTATCATACTGAAGCTAGTTGATGAGAACTAGCGAGTCCTAGCACAAAACATTGTACGATGCTTTTTAGACAGATCGTATCACTCCAAAGAGGTCTCTCGGCATGTCACCTTTTCAAGTGTTATATGGAATTGATGCTGAAATCCCTATCTCTGCAAAACTTCCTGATCTGCGCTTGGCTCGAGCAATTGAAGATAAAAATTTTTAGAATTCTCTTGGAAAGAGGATTATGTACCTAATGAGAACTTGAAGAAAAGTGAGTGAAAGTGGTTAACAAGATCACTAAACATCAGAATGAAGTTAAGAGGCTGCTCGACAAGAAAGCTAAGCAAAGAGATTTCCAAGTAGGAGATCTTGTTCTTCTGTGGGACAAACGAAGAGAACTAAAAGGGATGCATGGGAAGTTTGACTCTCTTTAGAGGGGGCCATACAAGATCAAGTAGCTCAATGAAGGGAATAGTTTCTATCTCTCATATCTAGATGGAACCAAACTCCCACTTCACTATAGTGGGTAGCACTTGAAGATCTTCAGGAAGTAGAGCTTGCTCTCTTATTTGTACAATTTTCTTGTTCGTTGTGTGTTTGCTTTTTGATTTTTGTGTTTTCCCTTTCTTTTCATTTTTGTTCACCCCCTGGTTGCCCTTGATTTTGAATCTCACGTAACTCGATGGATAGGCAAATCAAAAATTTGGGATTCTCTACCCTTAAGTTTCACTCAAAGATAGCCCCCAGAAAGAGCCAGTTGTTATCCTGCAAAATTGACAAGGGAAATTTGCAAGTAACTATACCAAAAAATTATGTTTTGGCCCCAAGGAAGTTTTTCAACGTTTGAAATAGCCCAAAAATCTCTTTTAAAAAAGTAATTTGTTTTAGAACTTAGACAATTTTTGTTTATCGTTAAGGGGAGAAATTTGTGTGTCGACATGAGAAAAGTTTCCCCACTTTACAAAGGAGAGAAATTTGTGTGTCGACATGAGAAAAATTGTGCCACTTTACAAAGGGGAGAAATTTGTGTGTCGACATGAGAAAAGCTATGCCACTTTACAAAGGGGAGAAATTTGTGTGTCGACATGAGAAAAGTTGTGCCACTTTACAAAGGGGAGAAATTTGTGTGTCGACATGAGAAAAGTTACACCACTTTACAAAGGGGAGAAATTTGTGTGTCGACATGAGAAAAGTTGTGCCACTTTACAAAGGGGAGAAATTGGTGTGTCGACATGTAGAAAAGTGCGCCCTTTTACACTGGGATGCGTTGATCATTTTTGTAAAATATTTAAAAAAATTTGTTGGCATATACGATGACCTCATCCATGTTCCACTGTTAGGAAATAAGGGATAAAATATGCGGAATAATCCCTCACAGAATCGCAACAGTAGAAACTAATATGCAGAAATTATTACAGATCTCAAATAAAATTACAAAATAAAATAACACAACACAAAGAGATAGTATTTAATGTGGTTCACCCAATTTGGGCTACGTCCACCAAGAATCACTTGCTCAGATTTTATTACAAGCCACCACTCTCTCAATACAATACCTAGATCCATTTGGAGCTATGCTTAACAAACTCTACAGAATTCACAGCCAAATTCAAAACACATCTGCAATACATTTGCTTGTACATCTATCATATGCATAAGACCATATAAATAGACAACTGCTTAAGTAGTTTTACAAAACCGTGGGTATCAAAACCATGGGCAAAACCTATCCCATAAACCTATGGGTCAAAAACTTGCCCATATGAGAAAAGCACATTTCCCGATATTTCGGGTGTAATTTTTCGAGGCACGGCGAGGATACATGAAAATTGTACAAGTACTCTTAGTGTACAGTCTTCAACACTTTCACACATCAAAATAGGCTCCTCAACCTAACAATCTCCCACTTGGAGACTAGTTTTCCTTTGAGCAAGCTTCTCAACCCTTCACTAGTTTCTATGAAGACCAACCAAATCTGAACACATCTTTAGTTTTTCCCTTGTGACCACCTTGGTCATCATGTCTACAGGATTCTGACTAGTATGAATCTTCTTCAACTTCAACTTCTCTTCCTCCAAAGCTATCCTGATGAAATAATACATTAACTGTATATGCTTCATCCTAGAGTGGAAAGCAAAGTTCTTAGCTAGGTGTATAACACTCTGACTATCACTATGTAGCTTACATTCCTCCTACTTATGCCCCAACTCCTCAAGCAATTTTTGTAACCAAATCATCTCTTTGCTTGCCTCTGTGGCAACAACATACTCAGCCTCGTGGTTAACAAAGCCACCAGCTTCTATAGTTGTGAAATCCAGCTCACTGTTGTTCCACCTATAGTGTAAATATAACCTGTCGTGTTCCTCCTACTGTCTACATCTCCAGCCATATCTGAATCTACATAACCACGTAAAGTGGTGGTTGATCCACTGTAGCACAAAACTATCCCCATGGTCCCTCTTAAATACTAAAGGATCCACTTTCTTTGCTTGCTAATGCTCTTTACCTAAATCACTCATAAATCTACTCACCGCTCCCACCGCATGGGTAATATCGAGGCCTAGTGCATACCATGGCATACATCAAGCGCCAACACCGATGAGTAAGGTACCTTGGACATTTGGTTTCTCTCCTGCTCTGTCTTGGGACATTGCTCCTTTGATAACTTGAAATGGCTTGCCAAAGGAGTCCCAACCAGTTTAGCATCCTGCATATTAAACCTCTCCAAGACCTTCTTAATGTACTCTTCTTGAGATAAAGTCAGCTTCCGTTCCTTCCTATCCCGAGATATCCTCATACCAAGGATTTGTTTGGCTGCACCCAAATCCTTCATAGCAAATGATTCACTTAGTTGCTTCTTGAGTACTTTTATTTCCTGCATGTTTTTACCTGCAACCAGCATGTCATCAACTTACAAACATAGGATAATATAACTTCCATCCTCAAATTTCTTTGTATACACACAATGGTTAGAATGACATCTGATATAACCTTGCTCCATCATAAAGCTATAAAATTTCTTATACCATTGACGTGGAGCTTTTTCGTGCCATACAAGCTCTTCTTCGGTTTGCACACCATCTCCTCTTTACATTTGACTTCATATCCTTCTGGCTGCGCATATATAGCTCCTCCTCCAAATCACCATGGAGAAATGCGGTCTTTACATCTAAGCTGTTCTAAGTGCAAGTCTTCTGCTGCTACTATTCCAAGAACATTCGATAGAAGTAATTTTTACTACGGAGAAAAAATCTCATCAAAACCTATACCTTGTTTCGTGCAAACCCCTTGACCACCAACCAGGGCCTTATATCTCTTCTTTCCTCCTTCTTCATCTTTAACTTTGTACACCCACTTGTTCTGCAATGCTCTTTTGCCTTCGGTAGCTTCACCAAATCCCAAGTCTGGTTCTCCATGAGAGACTTATGCTCCTCATCCATGGCTTGCTCCCACTTCTTACTTGGTATCTACCCGCATTGCTTCATCAAACTTCTCCGGCTCTCCACTATCGGTGAGTAATAAATAATAAAGAGAAGGAGAAAAACGTTCAGTTCTTTTCTTACCCTAGAAGACCTCCTCACTGTAGGAGTTTGGGGTTCCTATTGAGTAGGTTCTGAACTAATTCATGGGTCACTTTCCCATCCGAAAGATCCTCTACCACTGCATATTCTTTCTTGGATTCTTCCCTATTTTCTTGCAACTGTTGCTTATACATGACTTTCTCATTAAAGACCACATCCCTACACCAAATGATTTTCTTGTCCTTAATACTCCAACATTTAAATCCAAATTCATCACCACCATAACCAATGAAAGTACATTTTTCTAATTTATCCTCTAGCTTGGTCCTATCATCCTTGTCTATATGAAAAAACACCTCACATCCAAAGACTCTAAGAAATGAATAATTAACTTTCTTACCGGACCAAGCCTCCTCAGGTATGCCTCCATCCAAGGCACTTGAGGGTCCTCTATTTATCAAGTACACAGTTGTGCTCACCGCTTCTGCCCAAAAAGAAAGAGGCAATCCTGCATGTAACCTCATGCTCCTAGCACATTCCATTATTGTTCTGTTCATCCTTTCTGATACCCCATTCTGCTACGGAGTTCCTGGAACTGTCTTTTGCCTACGGATTCCATTCTTAGAATAGTAATCATCAAATTCATTGCTGCAATACTCCCCTCCATTATCTGACCTGAGACATTTTAGCTTAAGACCTATTTCATTCTCTACCAAGGCTTTCCATTTAACAAAAGTGTCAAATACATCAGATTTGTTTCTAATACAATAAACCCAAACTTTCCTTGTTGCATCATCAATAAAAGTAACATAATAACTTGAACCCCCAAGAGATGATACGAATTTGGTCCCCACACATCAGAATGTACCAACTCTAACTTACTCTCTTTCTTCGTAGGTCTAACCTTGAGAAACCTTACTCACTGTTTCCCATATATGCAGTTCTCAGAAATCCAAACTGTTTTATGTATATCCAAGAAAATTCTTCTTTATGATGTTCATGCCCTTATGGCTCATATGACCGAGCCTATAGTGCCATAATGTTGTATCTGCATCTGAAGCCACAAGATTACAATCATTAGTACTATTAGTGGTTAAATACAAGGTTCCAACCTTCTTACCTCTTGCCACCACAAGAGCACCCTTGGTAACCTTCTAAGAGTCTACTGTAAATATCACAGTACAACCATCACTTCCCAACTACCCTGCCGATATCAAATTTCATCTTAATGTAGGCACATGTCTGACATCCTTTAATAGCCAAGTATTCCCATTCTGCATCTTAACCTGAACAGAACCTTTTCCAACTATGCTACAAGGCTCATCATCACCAAGAAAAACATGCCCAAAATCTCCTTAAACATAATCAACAAAATAATGCCTATGTGGAGAAGCATGGAAAGAAGCCCCTGAATCTAAAACCCAAGATTCAGTAATATTGTGCAAAGAAAGAATCAAAGCATCCTGACATACATTACCCATTGCCACATTTGCCTCCTTGTTTTCTTCTTGTTGTTTCTTCTTATCCCGAAGCTCCCAACAGTCCTTCTTTGTATGCCAGGATTTCCACAATTCTAGCATACAATCTTGTTCTTGGATTTTGACCTTGCCCGATCTTTTGATTTTCCACGGTTTCCTCTATTCTTCTGTCTCCCTCTAGTTTCCACTGTCAAAGCATTCCCTGAAGTAGAAGATTCCCCAAAGCTTTTTCTTCACATTTCCTCACTTAGAATCACCCCTACAACATCCTAAAACTTCAACTTTGAGTTAGCTGGAACCGAGTTACTTACCGCCATTACCAGGCTATTCCAACTCTCAGGTAAAGAGCACAGAATTAATAAAGCCCTAACTTCTTCATCAAATTCTATTGTAACCGAAGCTAGCATATTCACTACCGTATTGAAATCATTTAAATGATCTACTACTGAACTATTCTCAGACATCTTCATATTAAACAACTTTTTCATTAAAAATATCTTATTAGAGGCAGAGGGTTTTTCATACAACTTCCCTAATGCATCCATTAGATCTTTTGTAGTCTTTTCCTTTGAAACATTAAATAATACCGAAGATGCAAGACTCAGTCGGATCGTTCCAAGTGCCTTCCGATCCAACAAATCCCATTCCGCATCTGTCATACTTGAGGGTTTGTTCACCTTCTCAGACAACGGAGTATAAAGATCCTTCTGATAAAGGTAATCTTCCATCTGCATCTTCCAAAGACTAAAATTCTACCCGTTGAATTTATCAACCTTAGATATTCCTTCATCTACCATAGCTCCCACTCAAGCTAAAAACTTTCCCTATGATTCAACACTTCAGCAAACCAAACCAGCTCGATACCAATTGTTAGGAAATAAGGGATAAAATATGCGGAATAATCCCTCACAGAATCGCAACAATAGAAACTAATATGCAGAAATTATTACAGATCTCAAATAAAATTGCAGAATAAAATAACACAACACAAAGAGATAGTATTTAATGTGGTTCACCCAATTTGGGCTACATCCACCAAGAATCACTTGCTCAGATTTTATTACAAGCCACCGCTCTCTCAATACAATACCCAGATCCATTTGGAGCTATGCTCAACAAACTCTACAGAATTCACAGCCGAATTCAAAACACATCTGCAATACATTTTCTTGTACATCTATCATATGCATAAGACCATATAAATAGACAATTGCTTAAGTAGTTTTACAAAACCGTGGGTATCAAAACCATGGGCAAAACCCGTCCCATAAACCTATGGGTCAAAAAACTTGCCCATATGAGAAAAGCACGTTTCTGATATTTCGGGTGCAAATTTTGAGGCCAAAAAATTTATGCCTAAATTTTTTTTTTTGGGGGCTGCGCCCTCGAACCTCCTGCACGGGGGCTCCGCCCTGAGACCCCGCTCGGGACCCAACCCGGTCCCGAACCCCGGCAAGGATACATGAAAAGTGTACAAGTACTCTTACTGCGTACAGTCTTCAACACTTTCACACATAAAAATAAGCTCCACAACCTAACACCACCATGGGATGTTGCCATCCAAAAACTTGCCCAAGTCAACTGTTGAATTTTTAGATATTTTTAGATCTTTTGTAAATATCTTGTAAGATATTTTATAAGTAGTGGGTTTTTTTTTCTTCTTTCCTCTTCTCCTTCTATAAATACTAGAATACTTGTATTCTAAGGGTGAACATTTTTTTATGAAAAGAAAAGTGAAGAGAGAAAGACTTTGTGTTTTTTACAATGTAGAAGAAATATTAATACACATATTCAAACTTTGTGCTTAATGTGTGTGTTATTTGCATAAGATATTTCTTAAGTTAGATCTATGTTTTTATTACGTTAGATTAATTCCTACTATTGTCATATGTTCATCAAGTATTGCTTTAATTGTTTATGTAAGTAAGTTTGGCTCACATTTTACTACCGGACTAATGCATAAACCTTCTAACCTTTCTGTCTTGGAATTCATTTCATTTCTTCCTTAATATCTACCCTCCTCCATTCCTTCCCTCCTACCTTCTGCATTCGTAGTTGGAACTACCTCTCTTGGGATGTGATCCCAAACCCCGAAGTTAGAATAGTGTAGATTTGCATGATTATTGCTTGATAGATTAGTAATAAACCAGTTTCACTTTGTTGTCTCGAAGAGAGATTATGCCCTACACATTGTTGGCTGTTTCCCCACGACCTACCTAATCATGATTTTCGGACCAACAACTATCCTAAGTAGTTTTCAAATAGATTTGTTTTCTATATTAACAGGTTTTCTAGTTTGAAGGTTTCAAGTCTCAATTTTCTAGTGTGCCCAATGGTCCAAGCTTTTGAACCACTACTCTGATACCAAGTGTAATTCCCACTTCAAACTACCACTTGAGACCAAGAAACAAACTAGGATTAGCTAGGAAAATTATGGAATAATTCCTTTTTTAGTGTTTGCAAAGAGGGTTACAAGATCACAGTTAGCACAAACTAGATAAGGATTAACAAGAAAGACTGACTTACAAAAATTACTTCAAGCAACTAATATCAATAAGGCACAAGGTCAAAACAAGAGGTTAAATTCATCACTTAGGTTAGGAGAGTGAAATCCCACTCATCTCTACCCTAACAGGCTTATAGGGTTCAACTTGATTTTTCACACATTTAGATTCATCAAAAATTTCCTAAATCATTCCCATTGGATAGGAAATTCTCTCACCTTTCCAACCATATAAAGAAGTCCTCCTAACTCCTTATAAATCTCAAGTTATGGCCTAACGGAGTTTTGGGGAGAAATTTTCCCTTGGGAAGTCTCGGGCTTAGGGAGAAATTTTTTCCCTTGAGCGGGTTAGTGGAGTGGGGAGGAAAATTGAGAATTTTTCCTCCTTGAGTGTAAGAGTGAAAAACACCTCCGCACACCCACGGGGCCGACAGGGAAGACACATGTCGCTTCCCGATTAGCGCGGGAAAATGTAGAGTGGCGGAGCACTTTAGTTTTTGGATATTTTTGGCCAAAGGCCAAAAAATAGAAATGGACGCATGCCTCTACCAAGGATAAACCCATGTGATGTTTCAAGCACCTATTGGTCACAGGTCAGCAGAGCGGTGGAGAGATTTAAGGTTTCATACCAAAAAAGTTTTAAAGTCAAAAAGGCTTGGGCGGGCCTGCGCATCCACTAGGACATGTGTCAGCACCTCATTTGCTGCGGAGGTATGGGGCTGCGGAGGAAAAGTGAAATATTTTCCAAAGGAGTTACATGGTTAAGTTTTCATATTGGTTTCATGTGCCCACCAAGCCATGTGTCATCATGTGATTGGTCATGGGATGCATGATTGTAGGGAAAAATGGTAAAATTTTCCCAAGTTCAAATTTTCGAAAAGTTCAAGTTTCAAATAGGTCCACCCCTCCAAAGTGTCACATGGCAACATGTGATTGGTTTTGAGGGTTTCAGGGCCATGGAATTTTGGAGGAAATTTTTGCAAAGGTTAAATTTTGATTTTGATATAGTTAGATTAATTTTTGGATGGCCATTTTGAAGTAAAACTTCAAATGGCCATAACTTTTGATAGAAAAGTTAGTTTTGGGAAAATAAGGACTTTCCGAGAAAGTTCTCAGAGTCTTCTTTGCGCAAAAATCATCAATTTTTGGATTTTGATGAATTTTCAAAGGTAAATTTAAAGAAATATATCTAGGGTTAAAATTCAAAACATGCAATTTTCTAACTTTTCAATTTGATTAAATTTGAACTCCTCCTTCACTCCACATGTCAAACAGACATGGAGGATCAGTTTAAGGAGGTTCTAGAGTATTTTAGTTAATTCAATCTATCCAATTATTCAAGTTTGCATTTTTCCAACAATAGACGGGAAAAACAACCGTGCAAGCTCCAAATTGAATTCTATTAAGTTTTGGAGGTTCATTCTTGACTGTTAGAGTGAATTAGAGTTCCTTAGGTCTTCCTGAATGTAAATTTCAAGTTTCAAAACTTATTTTTGAGTATAAGTCTAAACTACTCATTTTTAATAAAACATGGATTGCCAGAATGAAGTTTTAAATCAGTGAACTATTTCTTTTAAGTCTGCATGCCAATTTATCATTTAAAAGTGTGTATAGTTTCTAATTGGTGTCATATAATTTCTTATTAAGTCTTCTATGCAATTCTAAGTTAGATTACAGTTCAGATTTCAATTCAAATATGCATCTTGCAAGGAATACAACACTGTCTATCATTTCCACGCATTCTTTCTTTTCTTTTTAACAACAATCAATTTTCAATAATAATTCAAATCAATTGTGCAATACACTTTTACAACTTTCCTTTCTATTTGATTTCAATAGCAACATTACATTCAATATGTAAAGTTAATTTCAATTTTAAAACTCACTTCAAAAGATCAAAAGACTGTCATTTCTTTCCTACGTGTTCTTCTTCCCAAAATAGAAATTACAAACACAACAATCAATTAAATTGCAATACAACAATGCAAGTTGGGAAAGGAATGTAATTCATTATTGATTTCCAACAATAACTTAACAACTTATTTATTTCCTTTAAATTTCAATATGCAATTTACAAATTGTATGACGTTCTTTTCCAAAATAGAGAATGGAATAACAACTCTTTACATTTTCCAATGAATCTCAATCTTTCCTTTGCAATACAAGGTGCCTTCACATTACAATAATAATACATTTCATCCACTTCAAAGTGGGAAAATAACAATGAAATCACCCAAAGGAAGGGACTGTCAAACTGTATTTTCTTCAAGCTCCAAAACAGCAGCATGCTGATTTCTTCACCTTTTCATCATGATCACAATAAGGAAGGGGGAAAGGCAACACTCTCCACCCAACCAAGACATCCAATGGGAAAGGAGAAGCCATCTTTCCCCATTGGCCCCCGAGCCCCAACCATATTGAAATAGAGTATGAACATCAACACATGGAAACAAGGATTCTATCACAACAAACATCATTCTTTCACATTTGTAACACAAAAAAATACACAGTCCAAAAAAAAGGTAATAGTTCACAATTGAAATTAGAATCATACATACAGCACATGGGCTTCATCAAACAAGCCATCAAGAGTAAGAACTATGGGGAACTCCTCATGCCTCCCAATTTGGAATTGGGAATCCACCAAAATGCATACCACCAATATACATATCAACCCCATAAATCTTATATCTCTCAACCCCTCCTTATGCCCCCAATTTTATCCCTTATGCCCCCATAGTAAGAAATGTAAGAAATTTATTTTCCAAGGTGGATCCCAATCCAAGACTTCCTCAAAAATAAAATAGTGCCATTGGCAATCCCCTATGCCCCCATATGAAATCCTCATAGCCTTCTCCTACACATTTCCCTAAGCATTCTACCCAACTAGCCAAGAATACAAAACACATTCACCATTTCATTCATGCAAGAAAAGGGAAAAACAACATTTAAAAAGGGACAAGATCCTACCTCTCCATTATGGAGTTTGTAACCAAAACAACAAGCTCTTCCAATGCTCAAAATTCAGTCCAAAACAACAACACCACGCATGCAAATGAATTTCCAAACTCCTTCCACAATGCATGGCTCCAACAATAATAAATATTTGACCCATGAAGAAAGGGCAAAGTTTCAACAACCATAAACAAGGGAAGAATTCAAATTTTAAAGGAGAGGCAGAGGAGAGGATGATGTGGATTCCAAGTGGGATGCCACCTCATTCTTACTCAACCCCCAAAATGAGAAAGTCAACATCAAAACTAATCTCATTAAATGGAGATGACAATCAACTTACACACTCAAAATTAACCCATACTTTAACAAGGACTAAATTAAAAACTTGTAAGTACAAAGTGCAATAAAGACTTACACATAGTCATTTCAAAATACAATTAAAATGTCTAATTTTTACTCCAAAACCATAGGTATGGTTGGTGGATGATTTTAAGAGGTGTGGGACAAGTTTAACTTGTCCCACAAGCCTCCAAATTTGGCCTCCAAGGTTATATTTGAATTTTATAAAAGATGGAGTGTTAGACCTTCCAAAATCAGCCTTACATGCTCTTACATATTTCTTACACATCCTTACAAATTAACTTACACACTCTTCAAACATTATTATTTAAACTCAACAACTTTATTAATTACATTCCATGTCCCAATTAAATTTAAATAAAGTTTAACTATGTGACTCACATTAAATCCATCACATTTAAATTAATTAAAAAAAGAACATATTACAAATAAAAATACATACAACAATAATAAAAGGGAGCACATAAATAAAACACATATCCCATGGTGACATATAATGGAAATCCCCCATGGGAATTCCTAGAAAAACACAACACACACAAACAAGATAGTTGCCATGGTGACCTTGTTGAATTCACCCAAAATTTCAATATGATTAGTCTCTAGTGCCCGACATTGTTGTGATATTTTAACCTGAAAACTAACAATACCTCCTTTGTCCTCATGGCCATATCAGAACATCCAATATGATATAAAAATCATATAAAGATAAAATCCAAATCACAACAACATCAAGAATTCAACATCATCATTTAAAATTCAATGTGTAACTATATCATTATCCATTGAATCTCTATACTAAAGCTACTCTTAATATCAAATGTCACGTGTCTAAAATCAACATCAAACTATATCCATGTCAACATGTATATCATCATCCATATGTAATAATGTCTCTAATAATCATCATACATGCTAACTGAATCAAGTTCCATAATAGTCCATCATCTAACATCTACACATCATGCTAAATCAAAACATAATAATGTCCAAAATGAGATCACGATGATATCAAGATCGTGATCAAAAAAGTGTCAAAGGGAAGTGGGCACTACATTGATGCTCACTATAAATAGGAAAGTTTGGTGTACGCAAACATTTTTAAAGAGTTATTCAAACAGTTTAATTTCCTAAATCATTTCTTATGTGAAGTGGATGAATTGGGTGAGATATCATCAACAGGAGGTAGGTCACTCCACTTGCCTGACTTGGATGCTATGTCTACTATGCTTCAATAGGAACTGACACGTTGGGATGTTCTTCGTAGGAATGTTTGTGAGGCATACAATTGCTTAAAGATTCATGTTTATCTTTAAAAAGATCATATTTTTCTAGAACCGCAAAGGGAAACCATTTTCATGCTCGTTAAGGTGGAGGTTACGGAGATGTCATCTGATTCAGATAAATAAGTGTTTCTCAAATCCATCACGTTCTATATTTGTTTCGTTTGTTATATAGAGGTGTCACTTACATCATTATCTATTCATACTATTTGGATTGCTGGTCTTGGTTTCTTGCATTCCCAACCACTTGTGTTTTTTGGAATTTTCCCTTGCATTTTTTACCAAGTTATTACATCTCATTGTATTTGTAATGTAAAGGGAAAGGGACCCTTCAACCATCATTTAACTATAAAATATAAGAAATAATTATAATTTTATGTTGTGTGTTGCAGTAAGTAATTAAAAAATCACTCACTATTAAATTTGGTTTGTTTAAGGATTTCAATTTGTTGGTAGAAGTGAAGACTAGCGAGTCCTTAGCATATATATATATATATATATATATATATATATATATATATATATATATATATATATATTCTAGGATATCTTTCCGTTAATGTAAAAAAACAATCTTTATAGCTTTAGGTTTGAGGGGCCTTAATGCAAGTGAAGAATTATCCTAGCAACCGCTAATCTCAAGACTGTGTTATGTTACACCAACACCACAAACATCAAATAAAGAAAGTAAACATCCACCCTAGCAGTCACTAGTCTTACAAGGTAGTATTGTAACATCCAAATATAATAAAGGAGCTTAGTTAGTTTTTAGTTGGGTCGTTATAAATTGTTTTTTATGCAAGGAAAAAAATATCCTAAAGAATTGCTAATCTCAAGACTTTGTTATGTTGTACCAATTCTATTTAATAATATTTGACATTAGCAGCTGCTAGGCTTCAAATATCATTGTAGGATTCTGATAAATTAATATGGAAATATAAATATAATGGTAGGATTACTTTCTCTAAGTGAGACATGGAGGTGGACCTAGGTCCTTAATGTCCATCAAGTGATCTACATTTGAAGCACCCCACTATGTTCTGTTTGGTCCATATGGAGAAGTTCGACCCATACCTCAAGGTGTCCCCATGTCCACTTAGTGAAAGCATCCAATGAACTCAATGGGAATTGACCTTGGGTTGATGATTAAAAACTACTTGTAAAGTTTTGATGGTAAACACTTTTATTATACAAGAGTTATGAAATGGAGTGGTGGAGGAGCACTTTATCTAAATAGGATATGGAGGTGGGCTTGGGTCCTTAATGTCCACCGAGTGATCCACATTAAAAGTTCCCACTATATTTTTATTTTTCTATATGAACAAGTTCAGCCCCTACCGAAGGTTTCCCATGGCCACTTATTAAAAGCATATAATGAACTCAATAGGAATGGAACTTGGGTTGATGATTACAAACTACCCTTTAATAGTTCATGATTTTTTTAATATGCATATTTTCTTTTAGACATTTAAATTATGTGGAGAACATATTTTTAAGGGATTTAAAATAAGTACTTTTGAGTAAAATGAAATTTAAGGAAACCCATTACTTTAATATAAAATCACCTTTTATGGGTTGTCTACGT
This sequence comes from Taxus wallichiana var. yunnanensis, assembly GCA_018340775.1. Taxonomy (NCBI): domain Eukaryota; kingdom Viridiplantae; phylum Streptophyta; class Pinopsida; order Cupressales; family Taxaceae; genus Taxus; species Taxus wallichiana. The sequence continues at coordinate 207,708,940 of CM031244.1, read as the reverse complement.
GGCACCATTTCATTGGATAATTTATTGATGAGACTTGATGTGACTTACTTTATTGGCTAGTTTTTATTTAAATTTTAACTTGAATTTAAAAAAATAATGGTAGCTACGAAAAAATAATGGGTGACTAATGACTAGAAATTTAGTAAAATTTTAAATGTATAAATCAAGTAAGTTTAAGAGCCCAAACATTATTTCTCCCTAGATAATGACTCGAATAGTAATGAATTAATTATTGGAACCAACTCCCATATTAAAATGTCATCATTAAAATGCTGACCTTATGACGGAAAATAAATCTTGTGTGATTAAAATTCCCATTTTATCTGTTAGAGTAGGTATCTACCTTAGCTCATGTAGTTGCACACACCCATTAAAATTCTTAGCCCCTGGTCATATGGTATGGTCATATGAGGGATTAAATCTTTTGATTCCTACTAGTAGGTGCTTAACTCTAGCCCCCTTTCATTTTATTTGTGTGGTGAAGGAAAGAACATTTTATTTTGTTTTAGTGGCAACTAAAATAAATAGCAGAGCATAATATTGAAAAGCTTGTAACTTTTGATCGGTAACTCAGTTTTGAGTACCATTTTTTTACAAAAGTTCTTGTTTTTCATGCTCTTTCCATTGGAAATATTTATTTTTAGAATCACACTATAATTATAAAGTTCCATATTGTAACACACACTCATTATAAAGTGCCAAAATCTAGGGGGCTCTTGTTGCATTACTTGGGGATCTTGTTGCATTACTTGGTTCTTACATTTCTTTTTGTGATTTTTAAGGATGGCATCTACTTCTACATTATATCATGTTGAGTCATCAACAACACATAATTACCACACATGGAAACCAAGAATGGAAACAATAATTAAGTGGAAAGGATTATGGGCTTTAACTTCTTCAGAACAACTAGTTTTCACTAGAGAATATGAGAAATTTTAGTACCAGTGAAAATTTGATGAGTGTATGGGTTTGATAGGAACTTATGTAAGTGACAGTCTTTTGTTTCATTTGGAAAATTGTGACTCTCCTTTCAAAATATGGGAGAAATTTGAGGATTTATTTGGTAAGGTGGATCATATGAGAGCCATGTAACTTGACATTGAGATCACCTCTCTTAATCCTAAATATTTTATAATAATTATATACTATCTTACCAAGTTTAATCATTTGTTGACATAGTTGAAGGGGAGTGGAAGAGATAAGAAAGATTAAGAGTGTGTTTACTTGATTCTATCCAAGTTGAGAGGACCATTCAAAAATTTTCTTCTACCTTTTTCTCTAGCATGGATGCCTTAGGTGACACATTCAAAATTCCTAACTTAGAAACATTTTGTGAAAGACTTACTAGGGAAGAATCCAAATTGTCTCACCTTGAGTCTTCCACCTCTCAAAAGGCATTAGTTGCATCTAATCCTAAGGGAAAGGAAAAAAAAAAACAGTAAAAACAAATCCACACCTCCATCTCAAAATTATCCTAAACCCAAAGAAAACAACTCAAAACTTAAGGAGACTTCTAAATCTAATAATAATTCTAGCCGTTCATGCTCTTTTATGGGGGTAGTAATAGTGAAGAACATAGGTGTTATAAGTGAATGCAAGCCTTGGAGGATGCGGTTGAGAAATAAAAATTTCTATCTCCACTCCACCTCCTTCTAATCAGCATGGAAAAGCACTTAATGTTGTTGGAAGATATTAGTCACCACTTGTAGATAGTTGGGTTATAGATTCGGTGCTTCTCATCACATGACTTCTTCCAAGGAGTCTTTTATTTCTCTAGGTTTGAGTTCTACTTCCAAAATTGAGGTTGGAGATTCTTCCTTTCTTTCTGTTGAGGGAAAAGGTGATATACAAATTGATGGTAGAAATATCCAAGATGTACTATATGTTCCTAACATCACTACAAATTTGCTTTTTGTATATCAAATTTTTCATTCTAGTCAAGGAAAAATAGTGACTTTTACACCACATGGAGTAGAAGTACAAAATTTTTGGAGCCTCATTCACTAGTTGCTCAGGGTATTATTGATCATAGTTCTAGACTATATCACTTTGAGGGTTTTGATGACACTTCTTCTATAAGGACAGGATTGGTTTCTCATGCAGATTCAGAGAGTAAGATTTGGCATGAAATATTTGGACATCTCAATTACAAATATTTGAAGGAGTTGAGAACTCATGGTATGGTAGATGGTCTTCCTAGAGTTTCTTGTCTTGAGGAGTTTTTCATCATTGTGAATTAGGGAAACAACACCAAGATCCTTTTCCTAAGAATTTATCTAAAAGAGCTTCTTCACCACTTGAGCTTGTGCATAGTGACTTGATAGTTTTTCCTACCCCATATTTCAATGGAGCTAAGTATGCACTTATATTTATTGATGATTTCTCGAGGCGTACTTGGGTTTAAATTATTAAGTACAAAAGTGATGTTTTTCACACTTCAAATTATTCAAATCTTTGGTCGATAGACAATCTTCTAGTAGCATAAAGAACCTTCATACGATAATGGGGGAGTAATCCAGAAATGAGTTTTCTAAATTTTTGGAAACTTAAGGCATTATTCACCAACATTTTTTTCTTCATACTCTACAATAGAATGGCTTAGCAGAAAGGAAGGATAGAACTTTGAAGGAAATGGCTAAGCTCGTATGATGCATTCTAGAGATATACCTCCTATCTATTGCGTAGAAGTAATTAATTGTGCTAACTATATTTAGAATCACACACCACATAGATCACTTGAGCATTTGACTCCAAAGGAAGCTTGGTCCAACATTAAGCTAGATGTCTCATTTTTTCAAGTCTTTGGGAGTCATGCTTGGGCCTTTGAGCCAAAGAAGAAAAGGAAAGATTTGGATAAGAAGAGTAAACCCTTGATATTTATAGGGTAATGTGAGGACATGAGAGCTTATCATCTTTTAGATCTTGATACACATGATTTATTTTTCGAACACATGTTCAGTTTGATGAGCATTTCACTCCTCATGATTCTTCATCTTCTTCCATTCCTTCTTCTTCTTCATCTCATCTTGAGGATCATTTCTTTGAGGATATTGATGAGGATATTATAGATGCCATTAAGGATCCTATTCCCACTGATGTTGTCACTATGCCTAAGTGGGTTTGTAATACAGTTAATGAGGAAACACCTTTCATAGAGGATCTTCCACCCACTAGGCATCATCACGCACATTCTACGGAGTTACGGACTTTTTGTCGTAGTAGTTTCTGAGGATCCACAATCTTTTTCAAAGGCTCATGGGATATAGGAGTGGGATGATGCGATGATAGCCGAGTATTCTTCTTTGATGAAGAATCATACTTGGGATTTGGTATCTCTTCCAAAAGGAAGAAAGATGGTTAGGTGTAAGTGGGTATACTAAACCAAATACACAGCTAATGGGTCCATTGACAAGTATAAGGTTCATCTTATTGCAAAGGGTTTTTCACAAGTTGAAGGTATTGATTACTTTGAGACTTTTACACCCGTTTCCAAGATGGATTATGTATGCCTTATACTTGTTATTGCTGCATCACAGGGGTGGCCCGTATACCAGATGGATGTGAAGAGTGCCTTCTTACATGGAGATATACAAGAGGAAATATATATGGAGTAGCCGAATGGATTTGTTCAGGATTCTTCTCTTGTTTGTCGGCTCCGAAGGTCTCTATGGTCTCAAACAAGCCCCTCGGGCTTGGTATGAGAAGATGGATTCTTTTCTTCTATCTACTAGTTTTTTTCGTTGCCACTCCGATCATATAGTGTATCTCCAGCATGTTGGTGAGGATATTGTGATACTTTTCTTGTATGTTGATGATATATTACTTACTGATAGTTGTTCTTCCCACATTCAGAGTATTCAAAGGGATCTTTCTACATAGTTTTACATGATAGATCTTGGGCTATTGCATTATTTCCTTAGTTTGTAGATTTCTCGAGATAGATTCGAGGATTCATTTTAGTCAAAAAAGTACACCTATGATCTTCTTAGGAACTTTGATATGGTTGATTGCAAGCCAAGTCCATCTCCTTTTCAGTCTGGAGTTACTCTTACATCCATATGTACCACACCACTTTGTGATCCTATGTTATATAGGAAGTTGGTTGGGAGTCTCATGTACTTGACCCATACTCGCCCTAATATTTCATTTACATAAAGTAGGGCTTGTATCTCGGTTGTACATTCTCCTTATAGTAGTCACTTTGGTAGGATGCTAAAATTATTTTGCGCTATTTGCATAGCACTTCCCGCTTTGCCTACACTATACTAGGGGCTCTATTCAGTTGGTTGGGTATATAGATTCAGATTGGGAAGGTTCTATTAATGATAGGCATTCCACTTCTGACTATCATTTCTATCTTGGTTCTTCTCTAGTTGCTTGGGCATGCAAAAAGTAACATGCTATTGCACTTTCATCTTTAGAGGCAGAGCATAGGGAATTAGTTATAGTGAGTCAATAGATTCTTTAGCTTCGCCTTGATTATTGTGAGTTTGGATTCCCACAAGATTCATTGAATGTACTTTGGTGTGATAACCAAATTACAATTCACATTTCTCGCAACCCAGTTGAGCACCAACAGACCAAGCATATTGAGATACACATCCACTTCATTTGTCAGCACATTCAGGATGGAGTTATTTTCTTGGAGTACATTCCAACTCAAGCAGTAGGTTGCAAACATCTTTACGAAGCCTTTTACATCACCTCACTACCTTGAGTTGCGTGGAATGCTTGGGGTTTTAAAAGTTATTCTTGGGGGGTGTTTGTGAGAACATCTTCCTTCTTCTTCTTCTTTCTCTTTCCTTCTAGTAGGATTCTTTCCTTCTTTTGGTTCGATATTTCTTCATGGATATATTATACATGAGTACCTCATCAAGCCTAGTTTCCGGGACTCATACTATGGACATGCCACTTCTATTTTTTCCCCTAGCTTCACTTGAGGGGGGGTGTTAGAGTAGGTATTTACCTTAGCTCATGTTCACCTAGGTACATTATTTACCTTTATTGTATTTATCCTCACCCACTTATGTGTGTGGATATTTCTTTTTATTTATTTAGATATTAGGAGATATTATCTAGTTGTTAGGTATAGTTCTTTCCTTGATCTATGGTATTGACTAGTTCTTTCCTAGATCTATGGTATTGACTAGATCCTTGATGTCTAGTTCTCTCATAAATCTATGGACTTGACTAGTTCTTTGATGACTAGTTCTTTCCATGATTTATGGCTTGATCTACGACCTTGACTGGTTCTTAGATTGTTATTCCTTTCCTATATAAGCAAGGCCCATGCTTATTTTTTTGCAAAGGTTTATGTAAAGTTATTCGTCATTGAATTACTTTCATCTTATTGATCATGGTGTTTGATTAGATTCTATGTTCTTGGCTTGGTATGATTTGGTTATCGTTCCTTTTAAATCCTCTCATTAAATCTAGATTGGACCTTAAATCTTACCTATTAAGATAGGTACTAAATAGGCATATAAGATTTACAATAAATATATTGATTGGCATGAATCATCACATTTTACAATAAACCTTGAAATTAAATCCATTTGAATGCTTGTATTTATTTCAATCATGCAATGGAAGACTATTGAGAATTATCCTAGCAGTCGCTAATCTAATAACATATTGAAATCAAGAGATGCTAATATCACCACCGATATTATTGCCAACGTGGCCATTGATGGTCCCGACGTCACATTGATTTTGTGCAATTATAAAGATTGGAATGGTCTGGTAGATATCATTTCACATGAAGGGAGGTGTGGAACCTACATCCATCATTAATGGTGGCTCATGTCTTTTCATTTTTAGCTAGGCATTGGCTCCTCTTTCCTCACTATTCTCTCTTCCCATTTTCGAGCAGGAGAATTATGGTTTTCCTGGGCTTTCCTTTTATTTATCTCGCATAATGAGTGGTTAGAATTGGCATTCTCATCAACCATCTCCTATAGGAATCTTCAAGATGTCTTTCATTATGAATTTTTTCATGAAGCTAAAGTGATCGAATGTGTGTTGGGTGACTCATATATGTAGGATTCTAATAGGGCACAAGATGCTTCTGATATAGCCATGGATTTTGTTTCCAATTGTCTTCTACTTTACCTAGACAAGGAGGATGTTTAGTCTATAGCAGATTAATTCATTTAATTTCTTCACAGAGGTAGCTTACATGATGAATTAACTGATTTTCCTATCCCATACCCATTAATTTTGGTGGAAGAGGTTAACAAATAAGTTATCGGTCTTGGGTGCGGGGTTCATTAGCTTGGGGAGTAATACTAGAAACTGCTCATTCATGATGAGAACATGCATGATTCCCCTTAACACAATGGTATATATCTTAATAGTCTTCCCCCTTTGGATCCACATACTACCCGTTTCCCTATTGATTAAGATATCAATCACCTTAACCAGTTTCACACCCTAGCTAGGGATAAATTTATTCTCTTTCTTGGCAATGCTTCTAAGTAGGTAGTGGGTGGGGTGGGCTGGTATCTATTTGCACTACTCTTTTGGCTCATGTTCATGGTTTGTTCTATTATTTATTGGTTTTTTTGGTTCTTTGTTCTATTCTCTTGGTTTATCTCCCCTTTGTGGTGTTCCTTGTTGTGGGGACTAGGGTTTTTTGTGTTACTTAGTTTATGTATTGGTTCTATATTATATGGGTGGGGTCTCATAACCCCTGGTTCAAATCTCTAGTCAAAAGCATTTAAAAATCCCAAAAGAAAAACATATTGAACTCACCAAATGCTAGGATGAAAATTTCTTTTTGGAATATGTGTAATCACGAAATTCGTTAAAATTTGTTATGTTACACGAAGGGAGTATAATAAGCTTCAATCTTAGGGGATACATGTAATATGGAAAATAATTTATATTTTCCTATCTTCCAAATTTTTTAGATGATTCAACACTTTTGACAGGAGCTTAGAACCTAGGGATTGACGGGATCCCACCCAATTACAAATGTGAAAGATAATCAATAAACCACACGACCCAACAAAAAAATTCAACAAAAACTAACTGGTTTGTAAGATGACCAAACCCAAAATCGACACCAAATAAAATATCCAACCACCGACAACCAAGGATTGGATCCAGAAATTAACCATGAGAGGAAGAGTAGCTTGGTCGCAAAGACATTCTCCCACCCACTGAGACATCCTCCCAAGCCCCTCAGAACAAGCAACATGAATGCCCGAAGAAAACCACATCAAAACCAATGCAAAATGTTGGTGATATAATAATACAACTTCTAGGATAAATATTTTCCCTTTCAAACATCATTTATTACCACCGGGAATCACCTTCAATTTGCAAAGCTTCAAAACCAATGCTGACCACTAGTTTGAGACCTACCAACAAATCTTGATCCTCTGCCTCATTACACATGCCATATTTTAAAGGAAAGGACCCAACTATTATTAAACTTCCATCTGTAACTCTAATTAAACACCATGTTACTGTATAGGCTGGGTTGTCTTTCGAGGCTCCATCAAAGCTAAGTTATTGAAAAGTTGGAGGGGGTGAAATATTTTTTATGGTAAACAATTTTATTATACTTGAGCTATGAACCAGAGTGTTAGAGGAGTACTTTCTCTAAATGGGACATGGGGGCAGGCTTGGGTCCTTAATGTCCACCGAGAGATATACATTCAAAGCACCCCGCTATCTTCCAATTAGTCCATATGGAGAATTTTGATCCCTACCCCAAGGTGTCCCCATGGATACTTATTGAAATAATCTAATGAACTCAATGGGAATTGAATTTGGGTTGATGATTACAAACTACTTATAACTCACCAATAGCCCAAGAGCTTGGGTTCATATTGTCTTTAAATATTTGTTGTCTAGTCATCTATTTGAATATTACTTAGGTCATTACTGATTATCTTGAATGTAAACAACAACTATCCTAGTGGCCACTAACCTCAAGCTTTGTGTGATGTTGCAACAACGCTGATTTGAATGACATATTGAAGCAACGGCGACCAATAGGATCACAATTTAACACAATGGATTATAGGCTTGAATTTGTTTAGAATTCATGTGATAGGATACAAATATACTATTGAGCTCAAAGTGGCTACTCGGCTTTAAATTTTTTTGGAATCACGAGTATTCATGAAATAAATGTAGTGAGAAACCACCATAGTGGTCGCATGTCATTAAAAATAGTCTTTTAAATTTGAAATATAATTGCGGGAGCATTCAAAGCACTCCACTACATTATGATTAGTCCATATGGATAATTTTAATCCCTACCCCATGGTTTTCTGTGGCCACTTATTGAAAGCATCCAATGAACTCAATGGGAATGTAACTTGGGTTGATGATTACTAACTACTTATAAAGTTTTGATGGTAAACACTTTTAATATACCGAGATCTATAAACTTGATTGGTGGAGGAGAAATTTATCTAAGAGGGACACCTGGGGTGGGCTTAGGTCCTTAATGTCTGATGAATGATCCACATTCAAGTCGCCCCACTATTTTCCTCTTGGTCTATATGGAGAATTTTGAACCCTACCCCAAGGTGTCCCTAGGGAAACTTATTGAAAGAATCCAATGAACTCAATGGGAATGGATTTTGGGTTGATGATTACAAACTACTTATAACTCACCAATAGCCTAAGAACATGAGTTCATCTTGTCTTCAAATACCTTTTGTCTAGTCGTGTATTTGAATATTTTTAGGTCATTTCTGATTGTCCTACATGTAAGACAACAACTATCCTAGTAGCCACTAATCTCAAGCCTATGTGATGTTGCAACAACGTTGATTTGAATAACATATTGAACCCAACACCACTAGGCTTAAAATTGAACACAATGGCCACTAGGCTTAAATTTTTGTTTGGAATTCATGTGATAGACTTGGAATATAATATTGAGCTCAACAACTACTAGGCTAACAAATTTTCTCGAATCACAAGTATTCATGAAATAAATGTAGTGAGAAACCACCCTAGTAGTCATCTGTTGTTAAAAATAGTCTTTTAAAATTTAAATATAATTGTGGGGAGCATTCAAAGCACTCCGCTATGTTCCGCTTGGTCCATATGGAGAATTTTGATCCCTACCCCAAGGTGTCCCCATCACCACTTATTGAAAACATTCAATGAACTCAATGATAATGTAACTTCGGTTGATGATTAAAAACTACTTGTAAATTTGGATGGTAAATGATTTTATTATACCAAAGCTATGAACTAGAGTGGTGGAGGAGAAATTTCTCTAAGTGGGACATGGGGGTGGGCTTGGGTCCTTAATGTCCACCGAGTGATTTACATTTGAAGTGCCCCACTATGTTCATCTTGGTCCATATGGAGAAGATCGACCCCAGCCCCCAAGGTGTCCCCCTGGGCCACTTATTGAAAGCATCCAATGAACTCAATGGGAATGGAATTTGGGTTGATGATTACTAACTACTTTTAACTCACCAATATCCTAAGAGCTTGAGTTCATCATGTATTCAGATATTTTTTGGCTAGTCATGTATTTGAATATATGTTAGGTCATTATTGATTATCCTCCATGTAAGAGAACATCTATCCTAGCGGCCGCTAACCTAAAGCCTGTGTGATGTTGCAACAATGCTATTTCAAATAACATAATGAACATAGCAGCCAATAGGCTTAAAATTGAACATAGCGGCTGCTAGGATTAAATTTTAATTTAGAATTTATGTGATAGGCTTAGAATATACTAGTGAGCTTGATGGTAATCTGTTAACCAAAAAATACTCCCTCTTATTTTGGGTTAACTAGCTTCCTTTTATGCTTCAATAAAAATTTTACACATTTCGGGCACTCAAAATTATCTAGGTATGGATTCATCAAATAGGATTTTTATTCCCTTTCTAGAAAGGTAAGGAAGTCCTTCTAACTCCTTGTATTTTGTAAGTTATGCCTTTGCGGAGTTTAGAGGGAAAATTTTCCTAAAGAGACCAAGAATTTTTGGCACTTAGCCTTTTGGCTAAAAATGTAAGGAAAATTTTGGCCCAAAATTCCACAAGGAAATGAAATGACGCCACTGTCAAGGCAGAGCGGTGGGGCAGAATGACTTCAATTTTTTTGGCGTTTGGTCAAAGCACGTCAAAGGCAAAAATAGAGGCGCATCCCCGCCAAGCAATAAAATGGTGCCACATGTCCACGTGTCAGTGGGAGTCATATGACAGAAATATTTTTGGTTTTTGCCAAAACCAAAAATTGCACAAAGGTAAAACTTGATTTGCACCTCCGTGCTACATCGAGAAAGCATCACGTGTCCGAGGTTAGAGCGGAGGTCGAGGTGGCATGGAGGATTTTCCCAATTTTACAAAAGGAGAAAAAAGGAAAGGTTGGGCCTGTGGATCAACCAAAGGGTGCCACATGTCTTGGAGTGGAGGAGGCATGGATATTTTTGGGAAATTTTTCCAAACAGGAAAATTTTAAAGTTTGACCCCTCTAACCCCAATTTCACCATTTTTGTCCTAAATCTTCAAAGGGGCATATCTTTCGAACCAGAGCTTGATTTTTCATGATTTTGGTGTCATTAAAAATATGGTGAAATTCTCCACACTATGTAATATTCAATTTTGATTTTTGGTGGAGTTTGGAATTCAAGAAACGTGTCTGGCATGAGAAAAATGTAGAAATGACATCCAACTACAAGATTTTAATGTAGTATGGCACCCATTTTCTCTAGCATGGCTTGAATGCATTGAGAAGTGGATTTGCAGAGGTTCCCTTACCATTTTAATGGATTTTTTTGGTTGGTGGGTGTAAAAAATGGATTTCCCACGTTTCTCTCTCCTCTGTTCTATTTTCATCGATTAAAATCTAGTTTTGGCTCACTTTGTAAAGGTTGGATGTTCTTGCTTCGCAAGCTCTTATTTTCTCCTTAGCATGAGGATTTAAAGGATTTTCAGACCTCCCATCAAGATTTCAACATGTTTTTGCCTCTTTTCTATTGCAATGTATTGTATCAAAATCTAGAACTGACAATGCATGTTTTGTGAATGAGTTTTTAATCCTCTCTTGTGTTAGTTTGTTTCCTTGATCCTTCATTACATTTTGGCAATTTGTACATGTTTTGTTGTTGCATCTCCATGATCTCGTATCTTCTTTACAAAGCAAGAATTTCAACACTCCTTTGGTGTATCACCGTTTGTTTTTTTTTTTTTTTACGTAGTTTTGTTTGCATTTCCATGTTTTCTCTCAACCTTGTCTCCTTGGTAGTTTTAGAGTAGGAATTTTAAATCAGAACCTCTGCAAAAATTACATGCATACACCTAAATAGAGGAGTAGGAACCAGCCTCAATCTGGAGAGTTTTCCCAATTTGCAAGGTCCCACACTTAGGGAAAACTCAATGTTGTGCATTCACACCAAATTGACCATTTGTCTACAATAGATCTGAAGGTCATTTTGGGGTGCTATGAGTTTTCACTAACAATTTTGGCACACCCGATGGGACTAAGAGGTCCTCCACTTCATTTTTTCGAGTTGATGTCTTCTGTGAAAATTTCAGCCTTTGGAGGCACTTGCAAACACATTTGCCGACTCCATCTTATTAGTAACCCATCTCTAAATTTGCATACCTTCTTTCCATTCACCTTCTTCCATTTTTCATTCCAAATATATCATTCTTCTTTCACTCCATGAAGTTGTGTAATCATGACTTCATTTTCCCCATGGAATTTGCATTTACAACAAGCAGCAATGTTTCCCACCTCTAACATGTTTTTCAAATCCTCCAGATCAACATTTTGATCAAATTCAAAACCAATATGCATATCCATATGAACAATGCCAACATTATTTTAGCTATGAAGCATGTCAAGCACAAGGGTACGTAGATTATGAGGGCAGTCAAGAAGAAAATGCATATTTGTTAGAGAAAATCCAAAATATGGAGGCAAGCATGGTGCAATCCAGGGCTCAAGCACAAATGAAAGCATTTGGAATCGGTTGTAGAGCACCTTGTCCATGGGTGGGACCCTTTCCAAGGCATTATAGCCCACAAGAGAAAATTGACTTCATGATTGCAATGCTGTCATTGCTTGCAAATTGGATTGAAGGAATAGAGGTGTATGAGAGGAGTATTCAGCAACCTTGTCAATAGGTAAGCACACCATCTCATGCCTTTTCTTTTCCTCTTTCCCAATCTGTTTTATCTCAGCAGTGTCAAGTTTTAAACTCTCCATCTACTTGTCCCAAAAGTTGATTCCATTTCTCCATCTCCTAGTCTCCCATCCCACCTCAATTTCTCTACTCTTTTCCCTTCCAAACAGTCATCCCCTCCATAAGAGCTAAAAGCAATACCTTCCACTCCAAGGAAACAATAGTTTCTACCTCCTCCACCATCACAAAAATTGCAAAATCGGTTGAATCCCAACCCATCACTCCTCTTGTGTTCCCAAATCCATGTTGGGAAAATGAAAATCAGAAAATCAGTCATGAAGGATAGTAAGAAGAGGAAATGATAGACAACTTGAGGATTTGGGATTCCAAATTTGGGATAACAAAGATCCCCTTGATGGTTAAGCCTTCAAAGGAGGTAAAGGTTGAAGAACAAATGGTGGTTAGGACTGATTTTTTTGCAGCAGAAGAAGAGTAAAAGAAGAAGCAGATCAGCAATCAATTTTATCAGAATGTAGTGTCCATGTTGGCACTCTACTTGAAGAAGATGTTGATCCAATAGAGGTTACACAATCATCCATGGAAGAAGAAATCTCTAAAAGAGATCTTGCAGACCCAACTTGTCCTCTAGAGCAGCAAATTGAAGAGTTTGATTTGACAAACTTCATGCTAGAGGAAGAGTTCAATCAAGAGAAAGATTTTCTTCAAGAAACAAAAGAAGGAGAAGCATATTCCAACCATGGAGGAGAAAAGTGCAGATCCAAAAGCTTTGAGCACAAAACAGGATATAGAAGAACCTTCAATTCTTCCTTCCACTTCATCTCTCTCGAGCTCCAATGTTGAAGAAGAGTTTGATCGTTCAAACTCAATGATTGAAGATGAAGGAAACCATGGTGAGAAAGTTGTAGATCAAGAGAACACCATGGAAGAAGTTGAACACTTGCAACAGGACAACAAAGAGGTAGTTTATTTGTCTAATTTGGAGGATTGTTTTGATGGAGAAGAACCAGTTGAAATCACATTGTTTTCTCCTTCATCATCCATCTTCCAAACACAAGAACCTGCTGCCATGAAGGAGAGCATTCATTTGCAGTAGCCTACATTTTATAGCAGCCTTTTGGAGCCAAGATTGGAAGATTTTAATCTTCCATGTTCTTCATTGGAGGAAGAGAAATAGTAGAAGAGTTCCACCATTGCTTCCACACCATCCATTCAAGAAGGTCTACAAGAAGAATCCATTTTGGAGTTAAAAATCATAGCAATGGGCACATACAAAGTATTAGACCGTGCCCAATAAGGTATTTGGATTCATTGGAGCCAAATGAAAATCCACAACTAGTCATGCTTACTTCTAAGCATGAGTATGAGCATCAAAGAGGCAAGGATCAACTGCAATACCTCTACAATCCAAATGAAGAGAAACTAAAAGAGGTATTTGATTTGTTTTCAGTTGACACCTTTCTGATTTGGGTAGAAGATAAACTTCTTGTTGATTTTCCACTCATCCAACTAGCCATGTTCAGTGCCAAATCAATTGCATGGTTGCCCATTTTGAAGAAAGGAAGCTATTTTGCACCAATAGTTGCAGGGTTTGTCTAGCTTACCTTTGCTTCCAGTTAGAGTAGAGTAGGTAGGTTTTATTTCAGTAGAAGAAGTACTTTTACACACTCTGCATATCCCACTTGGGGTATGTATGATTTCCAATTTTGTACATAGTTTTTGGTGTTTTTTTGGTTGCTCTTGCATAGTTCATTTCAAGTGGCATTTTGGTGAAGATAAATTTAAAGTTTCGGTGGGTTTCAAGTGGCTCGAGAGGTCGATTTTCATAGTTCAAATCGAGTTGGTTATCAAGTTTGAATCCATGCCCAATGGATGCTTCAAAGGCCACTGATCATTCATCTAGTAGGAAGATGACCCCTGAGAGTCACCAAATTGTTAACCAAAATAAGCTCCCTCTTATTTTGGGTTAACTAGCTTCCTTTTGTGCCTTAGTCAAACTTTTACACATTTCAGGCACTCAAATTTTTTTGGGTATGGCATCATCAGATATGATTTTTCTTCCCCTTTCTAGAAAGGTAAGGAAGTCCTCCTAACTCCTTGTATTTTGCAAGTTATGGCTTGACGGAGTTTGGAGGGGAAATTTTCCCTAGGCGGACCCGCGGGAAAATTTTTGGCACTTAGCCTTTTGGCTAAAAATGCAAAGGAAAATTTCATCTTGAAATCCTAAAAGGAAATGAAATGATACCACGTGTCAAGGCGGAGTAGTAGGGGCTGAATGACTTTGAGTTTTTTGGTGTTTAGTCAAAGCGTGTCAATGGTAAAAATAGAGGTGTATCCCGCCGAGCATTTAAATGGTGCCACATGTCCACGTGTCGGTAGGAGTCGAACCGAGAGAAATATTTCTAGTTTTTTGCCAAAACCAAAAAGGGCCCAAAGGTAAAAACTTGAGCCGTAGCTCCACACCGCATCAGAAAGCAACATGTGTCCACGTTAGAGCAGAGGTCGGGCCGACGGAGAATTTTGAGGACTTTTTCCAATTTTGCAAAAGGAGAAAAAAGGAAAGGTTGGGCCCGCGGATCAACCAAAGGGTGCCATGTGTCTTGGAATGGTAGAAGCGTAGATATTTTTGGGAAATTTTTCCAAAAGGTAAAATTTTAAAGTTTGACCCCGCCGACCCCAATTTTGACCCTAATTTTGCCATTTTTGCCCTAAATCTTCAAAGGGGCATATCTTTCAAACCAGAGCTCGATTTTTCATGATTTTGGTGTCATTGGAAATCTAGTGAAATAATCCACACAATGGAATTTTCAATTTTTACTTTTGGTGGAGTTTGGAGGGAGAAAATTGAAGAAACCTATCTAGCACGGGAAAAACACGAAATGACATCCAACTACCATATTTTAATGTGGTGTGGCACTCATTTTCTCCAACATGGCTCAAATGCATTGGGAAGTGGATTTACAGAGGTTCCTTGCTATTTTAATGGATGTTATCATTAGTGGGTGTAAAAATGGATTTTCCATATTTCTCTCTCCTCTATTATGTTTTCATCGATTAAAAGCCAATTTTGGCTCATTTTGTAAAGGTTGGATGTTCTTGCTTTAGAAATCTCTTCTTTTCTCCTTAGCAAGCATATTTTCAAGAGTTTTAGACCCCCATGAAGGCTGCAAACATGTTTTTTCCTCTTTGCTATTGCAACGTATTATATCAAAATCTCGGCGACAATGCATGTTTTGTGAATGAGTTTTCAGTCCTCTCTTGTGTTGGTTTGTTTCCTTCTGATCCTTCATTGCATTTTGGAAATTTTTGCATGTTTTGTTGTTGCATATCCATGATCGTGTCTACTTTGCAAATCAATAAGTTTATCACTCTTTTGGTGTATCACCATTTATTTTTTTGCTTAGTTTTGTTTCCATTTCCATGTTTTCTCTCAACCCTATCTCCTAAGTAGTTTTAGAGTAGGAATTTTGAATCGAGAACCTCTGCAAAAATTACATTGATACACCTAAATAGAGTAGGAACCAAAAACAACTGGAGAGTTTTCCCAATTTACATAGTGGTAACACAATTAGGGAAAACTCAATGTTGTTCATTCACACCAAATTTACCATTTGTCTATAGCAGATCGAAGGTCATTTGGGGGTACTGTGAATTTTCAATAACAAGAACTAGGATTAAATTTTCATTTGGAAGCATGAGTGTTCATGAAATAAATGTAGTAAGAAACCAACCTAGCAGTCATATGTCATTAAAAATAGTCTTTTAAAATTGAAATATAATTATGGGGAGCATTCAAAGCGCTCCGTTATGTTCCGCTTGGTCCATATGGAGAATTTTGACCCCTACCTCAAGGTGTCCCCATGGCCGATTATTGAAGACATCAAGTGAACTCAATGGAAATGGAGCTTTGGTTGATGATTACAAACTATGTATAAATTCTAGATGGTAAACATTTTTATTATACCAGATCTATGAATTGGAGTGGTTGAGAGCACTTTCCTAAGCGGGAAATGCATGTGGGTTTAGGTCCTTAATTTCTACCAAGTGATCGACATTGAAGCGCCCCACTATGTTCCTCTTGGTCCATATGAAGAATTTTCACCCCTACCTCAAGGTGTCCCCATGGCCACTTATTAAAATAATCTAGTGAACTTAATGGGAATGGAACTTGGGTTGATGATTACAAACTATTTGTAAACTTTGGATGTTAAATTCTTTTTTTATACGAGATATATTAACTGGAGTGGTGGAGTAGCACTTTCTCTAAGCAGGATATGGAGGTGGGATTGGGTTATTAATGTCTACCGAGCGATCCACATTCAGAGTGCCCCGATATGTTCCACTTAGTCCATATGGAAAATTTCGACCCATACCTCAAGGTGTCCCCATGACCACTTATTGAAAGCATCTAAATAACTCAATAGGAATGGAGCTTAGTTTGATGATTACAAACTACTTGTATTTCACCAAAAGCCTAAGAAATTGAGTTCAACTTATCTTCGAATATTTGTTGTCTAGTCATGAATTTGAATATCCGTCAGGTCATTACTAATTGTCCTATATGCAAGACACAAACTATCCTAGTGGTTGCTAACCTCAAGGCTCTGTGATTTTGCAATAACGTTGATTCGAATAACATATTGAACCCAACGGCCACTAGGCTTAAAATTTAACACAAGACCACTAGGCTTAAATTTTGGTAGAATTCATGTGATAGACTTTGAATATATTAGCGAGATTAGTGGCCGCTAGGATTAAATTTTGTTTGTAATCATGAGTATTTAGGAAATAAATGTAGTAACAACCACCCTAGCGGTTTCCAGTCATTAAAAATAGTATTTTAAAATTGAAATATAATTACGGGAGCATTCAAAGTGCCCCACTATGTTCCGCTAGGTCCATATGGAGAAGTTCAACCCCTACCTCAAGGTGTCCTTATGGCCACTTATTGAAAGCATCTAGTGAACTCAATGGGAATGAAACTTGTGTTGATGATTACAAACTACTTATAACTCACCAATAGCCCAAGACCTTGAGTTCATCCTGTCTTCAAATATTTGTTGTCTAGTCATGTATTTGAGTAACATGTTGAACTTAGCGACTGCTAGGCTTAAATTTTAGTCTAGAATTCATGTGATACACCTCAAATATACTATTGAGCTCAATGGTCATTAGTCTTAAATTTCCATTTGGAATCACGAGTAATCAAGAAATAAATGTAGTGAACAACCACCTAAGCGGTCACCATTTGTTAAAAATAGTCTTTTAAAATTTAAAGATATATATTTTTATTAGAGGTAAAAAAGGGTTGAGGGGACCCTACCCCAAACATCGAAAAATCTCCATGAGAGTATAAAAAAACATTACAATAACATCAAAAAACTATAATATAACTATTCATAGTAATAAGATCTCTCTGGAGCCCATAAAGTAAAACTAACAACAACAAAAAACACAGATAAACTAACAACATAGATGAAAGTAATAGCTAGTAACAGAGATAATGAAAAAATAAAACAACCCATCCTAGGTCATTTGTAGGATTTTTCAATCCCCTCCAACACCTTATCCCATTCTTTCACCAAATCTTCAATATTAACCACCAAGGATCCCAGGTTGAAACCATCCGGGGTATTGGTGAGCTGCCCCTGGAGTCTGAAGGTGTTACAGGGTTGATTTCACTGTCACAATGCTCCATTCCATATAACTATGGAGAATTTCCTTAACCTGATCCATTTCTTTGGTTATGGCACCAAAGTTGGCCTTTAAAACCTCAAGCTCTCTCGCCCTACCCAAAGTTGACCGCTACCTCCACCTACTCTTTCATCTTATGCCAGTCATTAAATAAAAACTAGACTGAGCTCTTAGTGAGCCACATATCACCCTTGAGTTCCTCAATATCTACCACCATCCTTGCCAAGTGGTTTTCCCCTTTGATCGGACCAATGTGACCCATTGCCTCAAAGTGTTGTTCTAGTTAAGTGTTAATAGGGGTTGAGACATCTTGTTTTCTGGACTCCCCCTTGGTGTTTGACGAGGACCTAGGGGTCTCGCTTAGATTTCAGGTCCTTAAGATTCAGGCTGCAACCACCTCCACCTCTACCCGGTCATCATCGAGTCCCCATCTTGGGAGTCGAGAATTGTCACTTGATTCCTTCTCCTCCGATTCTCAAACAATTGCCATCCACATAAGATTCCAGAGCCAACTTGAGGGAGCCAGTTTTATCAATGTCTAGCGCCACCCTTTTGACTAGGGAAAGGATAAATCCTTGATGGAGAGGGATATAAATTCTTCTTATTTTGAACTACAAAATAGAGGCACACAGGAAACGATACAGAAGTAGGGGAAACTAAAAGCCTAGCCACACCTAAAATGATTTATCATATGGAGGTAGTAGGCATAAATACATTGGTGATGTCCCTTAAGGGTTATAAATTAAATGAGAGAGACATCCACCTCATCATACATGATTAGGTAAAGACAATCTAAGGTAACCAACAAAATGGGAGGTGATATTATCATTACCTTTGAGAAAAATATTCAATTCCTCATATGCTTCCTTTTTGGTTTGTAGACATCCCTCCCCACCATTAGAATGCCCATCACTTTAGCCACTGGATCCACAGTAATCTCTAACCTAATCCCCTTCATTTCCACCATAGCTCCTTTTATGGTCGCTTTCCAGGCACTTGCAAAATCCTTTCTTCGATTTTCAAAATGCCATTCGAAGATTTTTAGAAAGGGGCTAAATCCCTTGCTATCAAACAGAGCCATAGCTTCAGGAGTGACCCTTTCAAGATTAGCAGGTTCAGTTCTCACAAGATCAACCCCCATTTGGCTGAATAATAAAAACCTCTTCACAAATAGACCCAAAATCCAGAACTCCAAAATATTACTCGCACACCAAGAATTGAAGTTTCTACAGACACATGGGAAAAAAGAGCTCTCCAAGAATACATGTGAATCCCATCCCCGATCTTCTCATTATTGAGAGGTAAATGCAAAATCATCATACGACCATTGAGCTTGATGAGATTGACACCCCATGAAAGGATCTTATACGTGTGCATTGGTGTCTTTTAATAAGTGTGCCCACACCTTGGGATCAAGAATTTCCACCTCCTTCACAAGTGTCAACTCAAGCCCATTAACCCCCAAATTAGTAAAGAGAAGGAATGGTGCCAAGGAAAAGCACACAAGAGAAGGAATTAAGGAAGAAAATAACATGCGTGACGTGCGAAAGGATCAGGACTTAGTCATTTTGGATGTCTGGAACAGAACATGTGAAAATCATGACCTAGTTGCATGTGAATAAGATGCCAGCCTGGCGACATGTTGGCCCAGGAAGGAGCATGTTTGTGATGGAATCTTCTAGAAAAACATCATAGAATGAAGTGGAGAACGCATGTCCGAGGAAGCATGATCACATGGAGGACCACATTTGGACACTTAGCACAGATCTCGGGAGTGCTTTGGAGGATGATTTGCGATCCAGAAAGCTATAAATACAAGCAAATCACAGAGACAGAGATATAGAGACATGTGGAGATATAAATACAAATATCCATATAGACACCTAAAGAGTGAGCGGAGCTCTACTGAAATTCTGTGAGTGCTTTGTTAGTGAATAGTTGTATTAAGGAGAGAATGCACTAGGCCTAGGGGTTGTAAATTTTCTTTTGGGTAGCTTAGTTACATTAAGTCTAGTGCAATGCATGACTGTGGTTTGCTTCTCTGCAACCCTCTATAATGGTTCCATGGATGTAATAAGGTTACTTGTTATAATATATACATGAATATCAATGGTTTTGATGCATATTTCTCTCTTATGAGTTGTCTTTCATGTCATGCTAAGTATGAATGCTTGTATGTTTCTTTCTATCACAATACATGTTGTGGATTCTATTAAGCACTTGATCTAAAATGACTACAAGGATCTAGAGGTCATTCTGAGCCCTATGGTTCTTACATGTCTTAACTTCCCTTCTGAAATCTCTTACACTAATCATAGATGATGTATCCCAAAAAACTCACATAAAAGAGAGACTTGGTACATGCACGTGCCTCAGGTGAGTGCTCAACTTTCACTAGGTGATAGACCGGCACACATGGGGTTCCTTTCTTTTGTGATAGGATTAAAAATGACTACATCTTGGTTCCGTTGCGGGACCTCTTTTCAAAGTTGTAGTGGGATTTTAGCATACATCATGATATGTGTAATGAGTAATGACAGAATGGTTAACATTGGAGAGTGTTTAATTGTGGTTCAAAAGCATGAGGATGAATTTTCTCAAAGATTCAGCATTGGACCTGAGTTTAATGCATGTAGATGGGTAGAAGAAAATCTCTACCACGATCTGTATGATTTTTTTGTTGTTTCCCTATGGAACTATATGAATGGCTCTCAGCCTATGCATCTAGATCAAGTTGGCATTATAGATCACATTTGTGGACCCAATAAGAGTACCAAAGGCTACAGGATGCAAATCTGATGTGGACCCATGCTATTGATCATTGGTGGAAAGGAGTATTGGCTAGCTACACTATAGTACGCAATTTCCACTTATTCTTGTCTGGAGGTGGCTAAGTTTGAGTTTATGAGGGATCCCAAAGGATCATTTCTACGTGTTGTCCCATTGGATCTGAAGATCTTGATGATTATCATGAGTTTAGAGGCTTTCCCAATGGCCGGCTAAACCATTTTGAGCATTGGGTGAGGAAGCTAGGGTGGAGGAAGATGGCAGATGTTGCGGTGGAGAAAGAAAGGGAGGAGAGATGACTCAAGTATGGTGAAGCGCATGAAAGGGAGATTGCTAGATGACGTGAGGTTGTAGGTGTGATGGATGTATGGTGGCAGATGTTGCGGGAAGGATTTGAGGTTCACACTGAGGATGTGGAGCTTGAGAAGTCTGTGCAACCCCATATTGGTAAGCACGTGAGAGAAACCCCTTTGTCTTCTGATGAGATTTCGTTTCACATAGAAAGAAGAACTGTTGGCATGCATCTGAGCCCACCTAGTGACCGGACCCTGGCGCTTGGTTTTCCAGATCAAGGGGATAATATTGCTAATCTAGTTGATTACATTAGAGGTGATTGTTCTATGCCTAGGAGGTATAATTTCTCATTTGGTACTTCTATGGCTACAAACACCAGCCTAGTGTTAGGGATTTTGGGAAAGGTATAGGCACACAAGCATTTGGTCTCGTGTCTAGAAGTGGCATGGGGTATACTATTGGTAGTGGGGCATTGTCGTAGACCGTAGGCACAACTCAAGTAGAATTGTGGGAACCCTTGGCATGACCACTTCAGGACCTGGTGGGCCTAGTGGATCTGGTGGTTCAGGAGGAGTAGGAGCTGGTGGGTCTAGTGGATTTGGTGGTTCAGGACCTAGTGGGCCTAGTGGATCTAGTGGTTTAGGACCTGGTGGATCAGGTGGTGGAGGAAACACAGGTGGAAACCAAGGATTTGGTGGAGGAGGATTTGGACCCCAACCACCCCCACAAGTTTTCTTTGAAATGTCTCTACATTTGCCTAATTATAGAGGTATTGAGGATGTTGTGGAACATGTTCACAAGTGTGAACTGCTATGGTGCGTGAAGGGTGTCACAACCCTAGAACGGAAGGCTAGTCAATTTGTAACCATGTTGCAAGGGTGTGCGCATAGCTGGTATAGGAAGTATGACCCTCAT
The DNA here is from genome assembly GCA_018340775.1 of Taxus wallichiana var. yunnanensis. Taxonomy (NCBI): domain Eukaryota; kingdom Viridiplantae; phylum Streptophyta; class Pinopsida; order Cupressales; family Taxaceae; genus Taxus; species Taxus wallichiana. The sequence continues at coordinate 207,687,114 of CM031244.1, read as the reverse complement.
TAGACAATAGTGGATTATATTACCTTAAAGAATGCATTCTTGGCAGAGTTCCACATTCTTGAGTTTGAGTAGAAGAGCATCAATGCTTTGAAGGAGATTCAATAAGGAATGGTAGAGATTGTGTGGGAGTATGATGCGCGCTTTAAAACTCTCTTGTCTAAATTATCATATGATATTCACCCTTCACAACATGCTCAATGGTTTGTTGGAGGATTGATCACCCCTTTTAGAAGGGCCTTATCTCATAAAACTTTTATAGACCCACGCGAGGCATTGGAAGCTTCCCTACGTGCCAAGGTTGTTGGTAGTGTTGATACTGGCGTTAGCCCATTCTTGGAGGCTCAAATTGCTGCTATGGCCAAGCAGTTAGAAAAATTATCTGCAAACTCAGCCCATGAGACTCACAGTGGTTTGTGGTGCACAAATTGTGAAATAGAGGGCATGTTGGGATAATTTTCCTCGAGACCAAAGTACTGAGGTTGTGGCGGTAGAGTGTGAAATTTGTCATGGGGATCATGATGTAAGTAGATGTCCCTTACTACAGTGCATAATTAGGAAAAATTTATCTTGTTATTACAATATTTGCACTTATACAACCCATAATACTAAGGACTATAGGCTCATTGATCAAATCCATGAGGCCATTGATCATGGAGTGTGCCATATCAGCATTTTCAGTAGTTCCAAGGGTGATAGTCGCCGTTATGAAGGGTGTGCAGATGGAGGTGCACGTGGAAGAGGTTTTCGAGGAGGATTCCATGGTCGTGGTAACTACGGAGGAGGAAGGATTGAGTTCCCACATGGAACATATTTCAACTATGGATCTACAGAACTTTACAAACATGAATTCTGGGCTATTTGCGGTGCTCATGGTGTGGAAAGAAGCATAACTATGAGGAGTTCACAAAATTGTTTGAGCATATGAATTAGTAGCACTGGAAGGACAAGGGCACCTTTGTAATGGTCAGTATCAAGAAGGAAGACATACAGTGGATGCCTTGGGTAACATGGGATGCAAGTTTGGATCCTATCTTGGTAATAAAAAAGGCGAAGCTACGTGCGGAAGAGAGGTACCAAGATAGAAGAACCTAGTTTCAAGGGAGGAGGTCATTCATGGAAATTATCTAGACCCCACACATCAAAAGGAGATATATCAAGACACCATGGATGTCATTCGAAGCTTATAAGGGGAAATCTAGTGTCTAAAGGAGCAATCTAGGAGGGAGGAACAAGGAAGGAGAGTCAAGGTGTAAAAGGATGACGATGAGGTCGGGGAGGTGTGTAAACGGTAAGGTAGGACACTATCATTCCCTTGTTAGGATCATCATTGAGAGAGAAGGTATAACGCACTTTTGAGAGGAGAACATGAGAGACATGTATTACATTTTAACCTTCCCCTCATAGCCTTGATTATGATAAGGAGATTACATTAAATGTAGTTGTAGATGGATGGCTCCTCGGTTTTATCCTCATTGACACAGCGCGGAGGTTAATGTTCTAACTTTAGATGTATGGCATCGAGATGGGAAGACTGCATTACAGCCATCTTCAAATGTCATGTATATGGAAAACAAGACTAAAGCAATGCCCATCGATGTCTTAAAGGATGTAGTTATTACTATCCAAGGAGCCAAGTTTACTAGGGACCTTGAAGTCTTGGTGTTGGTGAGGTGGACACGAAAATGCAGGTTTTACAATTTCAGATTTTTCACCTTCCATCTTTGAACTTTGAAATCAATTTTCAAGGGCTTAACTTGCTCAAAACAAGTAAAAATTTTACCAGTTGATAGATCGGGGAATAATCTTCAAAATGGTATTCTTAGATTTTTGAGATTTTGACTTTCAAAATTTCATGGTTTTTGGTATTTCAGTTTTCCTAGTTGCCTTGCATGACCTGAGTTTTCACCTGTACCTTTCAGAGATTAGTAGTTGCACAACAATACCCCCATAACCAAATTAAAGAGTTATATCTTTTGGGTCCTTCAAGTTTTAAATTCTATTTTTAATATTGTCAGGTTTGGTGTGTAACTTGGCAGAATCTAGCCTTTTGAGGCTCACTTTCTAACACATCTGGCGACTCCGAAGGGGTAGAATTGATGGTTTAGCAGCAATAATAGTTGCCGGGCGTATGAGAAGAATTTGAACCAGATCTGATACTCGAGAAGAGGGGCTATTTGTCCACTTGCAACTATCACCAGGAGGAGGAAGGAGAGGAAGAAGACCACGAAGATCACCATCTCCACCTAACCGGACTTTGTCTACACCTCCACCTGGTAGACCTTTTCTCACATCAACAAGGGTTCTCAGGCCAATCAGAATGGCGCAACCACCAAATCCCTTTGTCAATTTCACTGGTAGTAGCCCACTTGCCCTCAATGCACAGAATCCAGTTCCAATTGCAGCATTGAAGAACATTCCATTTTTCACTGGAGAAAATCATACCACTCCTGGTGATCATGTCAAAGACATTGCTAACATTTGTGCAATCCATGAGATAAATGAAATGGATGTTGCTGTCAAATTTCTGGCATCTTCATTCAAAGGGAGGGCATTGCAATGGTTTAGGAGCCTTGGAGTTGGTACTATCCAAAATTGGAATCAGTTATGCATAGTTCTCCATGAGTAGTTTGGAGAAAAGGGAGACAATTTGTCTCTGCTAGAACAATTAACAACTATCAAGAGAGCTCCCAATGAGTAGCTGACTGACTTCAACTTTAGATTTCAAAGGTCTTGGGATAGGATTCTAGTGGCCATTAGGCCAACAGCTGAAGGTGATTTTCTATACTATCTTAAGGCTTTGAATTCTAATATTTCTATGTTAATTCAATCTATGGGAGGCACAACCTTACCTGCTGCTTATAGCATTGCCATTAGGGCTGAAAATTGTCTTATTCAAGCTGGTAAGCTGGCTCCTAGGCCTCCCATGCCCTTGTATCTAAACTTAGAAAATCCAAGCACTAGTCAAGCACCCACTTTGGCTCCTATTCCCACTCTTAGAAATCAAAGTTCAAATGAAACTTCTACTTCATCCTCTAGTGCTTCAAATGAACTCCAGGAGGTTATGAAACAATTGCAGAACCTTGGAAATGAGCTGGTGACTATCAAAAGATAGCAAGCTCAAAGTGCTAGACCATATCAGCCTCAAGCGCAGTACCAGGCTAGGCCCCCATACCAACAAAATAGGTCACCAGCTCAGGCTGCAAATCAAAATCAAAGCCAAGTAAGGCCTCCCGCTAATAGACCATTTCAGCCCTATAACCCCAATGTTGCATCTGCTTCTAAAGCATTAGTGCCGATCCCAAAATAACATAGCTCAAGAGTATGATTGGTGTTTCCCATGCAATGAACCTCGAACCAATCTATGTGCTTTAATGGTGCTTGAACCAAGCCTTGATGTTGAAAATACTTTGGCGTTGAGGGTGAAGTGAGTCAAGAAACAAATCAGCAACAAGGGACATCTCAACAGAAAACATGGCTACAAATGATACCGCACTTGCGGGTGGCAAGCCGAGGATTTTGTGGCATGAATCAAACAATTTCTCGAGTGTAGTAAGCTAACACAAGATCAAAGAAGAGGAATATTGGTGAAGGGCAGTCATTGGCTCCAAGTGATCTACAACCTTCCATCACTCCACAAGTTGTCGGTAAGCAAAATGCAGCTCCAAACATGCAAGGACAGCCCAAACCACCTTCTAAACCAATTCACATGCCAGCTATTGCTGCCCATGCACAAGAAAAGAATGCACAGACTAAAGGAAAACAAAGAGATGTTTCATCCCCATTTAGCATCATTGATCAAATGAAGAAGACAAATGTGAATATATCAATGTGGGAATCTTTATCCATCCCAGGCCAAAGAGATCTTCTACAAGCTGCCATGAAGAATTGGTCAACTTCGAACCAGTAGGTCCATATGTGAGAGAATGTCCTCACAAATGCTGCTCATCCTGAAGGGAATCATGGAGGACAACAAGGTAAATTTTTGAAGCCCCCTCCATTCTATGTTTCATTAATCATTGAGGATAAACTAGTACACAATTGCATGATTGATTCCAGGGCAAGTAGTTCTGTCATGCCTAAGCAAATAGCTGATCAGCTGGGTCTCCAATATGAAGTAATATCAAAGGGGGTAGTGTAATTGGATGGGACAGCAGTAGCAACGGTGGGAGTGATTAAAAGTTTGAATCTTACCTTGCATGCATGCCCCAATGTTACCGTTTTGCAAGATGTGTCAGTGATAGATTTGCCACCACTATTTTCCCTATGCTTATCAAGGGATTTCACAGCTAGAATTGGAGGCTACTTATCTACTGATTGGTCACACATGTTGTTCAGAACAAGATATGGTACTAAGGTCACAATCAGATCTGAACCAATTGCAAACTTTCATATTGAGCCTCATACTCCAAGCCAAATCAATGCCAACTGTTCAGCATTTGATCAAGAAGATTATCAAAGCACAGATGAAGCTGACACCAAAGTTGGAAGCATCCCAGATTTAACTCTTGACAAATGGGCAAGCAAGGTACATGTTGTCAACCAAGTCAAGGGCAACATGCTACAAAGAATGACCTACTAAAGAACTACAAGAATAGGGTATGGGACCTCATTGAGGATTTGAAGCTTTCAATATCGTGTCCATACCCGGGGAAGAAAAATGAAGCGATGGATAGGATCGCAGTGGTTGGAGCAACGTTTGATGTGGTTGACAACATCGGAAGGAAAAAACACAACCACATATCCATGTGATTGTGAGGCCGATAGTTCAGATAATAACACAAGTCACGGCAGGTATTTGAGAATGATCGACAGATCATTAATTTCTTACAAGAAGAGGGTGAATTCTCGGCTAGGAATCAAGTCGATTAGAGTAGCAGTATGGGGATCAAGTAGTGCACTACACAGAGAAAAAGCTTCCTAAGGGTTTAGTAACATTGGAGTCTATCTTCAACCCTAACAACCAGATTAAAGTAAGGAAAAGGCTAACATACGAGTCAAGAGAGAAGATTGAGCTAATTGGTTGGGGAAGGCAAAACACTTCAAATTGGCAAAGTGGCCTTTGAAGCAGCTGAGAAATCAGATTTCATACAACTTTGCCAAGAATTTCCAGATGTCTTTGCTTGGAGCTATGAAGACCTGCGAGGATTCAACCTGAAGTTGGCACAACATACCATAGAATTGGATCCAGATGCTAAGCCCATCAGGCAAAAGCAGAGACCAGTCAACCCTCACATCGAGCCTCTAATGAAGAAGGAGCTAAACAAGCTAATAGAGGCGAGAATTACATTCCCGATCAAGCACTCAAGTGGGTTGCAAACTTGGTTCGGTCGGGGAAGAAGAGCGGAGAAATCATGTTTTGTGTGGACTTCGAGACCTCAATGGGGCATCTCTTAAAGACCATTATCCAATTCCTTCAATGGAACAAATATTGCAAGTGGTATCCGGTTCGGAGAGATTCTCTCCTAGATGGCTACTCGAGGTATAATCGAGTAATGGTGAAAGAAGATGACAGTTCAAGATGGCTTTCACCACCAAATGGGGCACCTATGCCTATAAGAAGATGCCATTTGGGCTATCAAATGCTGGAGCCACTTTCCAAAGGGAAATGGATATGACATTCAAGGGGTTGATCAATAAAATAGTTTTGATATATCTTGATGACATCACTTTATTCTCTAAAAATGCAGTGGATCACCTCTTTCACCCGAGGCGAGGTATTTGAGAGGTGTAGAAGATTTGGGGTATCATTGAACCCCAAAAATTTATATTCTTGGCTCACGAGGGAAAACTTCTAGGCCATATTGTTTCAAAGGACGGATTGATGATTGACCCAAAAAGAGTTAAAGCAATTCGAGCGTTGCCATTACCAAGTCATAAGAAATATCTTCAAAGCTTCTTGGGAAGGATCAATTTTGTCCGTAGGTTTGTTCTAAACTTTGTAGCTCTTGTAAAGCCAATAACACTGATGTTGAAGAAGAGCATGGTATTTAAGTGGACATTTGAAGGCAAGGCAAGTTTTGAGGCAATAAAAGACACAATTCGAGATTATGCTATATGCCTTCATGGTGGAGACACAATTTCTACAATCCACAGTACGAGTAAAACATAGAAGGATTAGAACAACCAATTTCTTTCTTGATCAAGGCTTGGAGGAATACGAAGCTAGGCACTCTTTCATTTAAAAGCATGTCCTTGCGGTGATCGGGAGCTTAAAGAAATTCAAGCACCTAGTCTCAAACAACAAGATCCAATTGTTGGTCCCTCATGCGGGAGTTAAGGACTTCCTTCTAAATAGGGATACGAATGAGAAACGTGCAGGATGGATCACTCGTGTCATGGAATATGACATCAAAATTAAGGTCACTAAGCTAGTATGTGGAAAAGGACTATGTGAACAACTATCTTTGAGTCGGAAAGTTGAAGCAAGTGATGAAAAAGAGACTATCTTGGTACTACAGGATGGTCAAGAATAGGAAAATGATGACATGCCCACTCCTTGTTGGACTCAGAATATGATACACTTCCTACAGGAAAGCTTATGCCCTCCAGAAATGAGTAAAGTAAAAAGAGATACTTCAAATTACAAGCCATTCCATATGTGCTTATTGATGGTGTTTTGTTTTAAAAAGACATCAATGGAGTTCTATTGAGGTGCATTGAGACAGGTCAAATTGAGAGGGTGTTACGAGATTTTCACGATGGAGATTTTGGAGGACATTTCACCCCATGAGTAATAGCTCTCAAGATAATGAAGGCAGGATATTATTGGCCCACAATGTTCAGTGACTGCTATACGTGGATAAGAAAGTGCAAGAAATGTGCACTCTTCACAGGCAAAGAAAGACTAGCAGCACTTCCATTGCACCCGATTTTGGTTGACCAACCATTTATGCAATGGGGATTGGACTTCATTGGGGTCATAAATCCTAACTCAAGCCAAGGCCATAAGTGGATTCTCATGGCAACAGACTATTTCACCAAGTGGACCGAAGCAGTAGCGCTCAAAGAAGCAAATGAGTCTAACATACTAGACTTTTATGAAGGAATAGTGACCAGGTTCGGTGTGCCGGCCACTATCATATCAGACAATGCATTAGCATTCATAGGTTCCAAGATTACAGAATGGGCTGTTAAGAATGGAATCTATTTGAGCACCTCTTCAAATTATTACCCGCAGGGTAATGGACAGGCAGAGTCCACGAACAAGAATTTGCTAAGGATCATCAGAAGGACTCTAGATGAAAACCAAAGGACATGGCATACCAAGCTAAGATCAGCATTATGGGCTGACAGAATAACGCCAAAGAGGTCTACTGGTAATTCTCCCTACAAGTTGGTCTATGGGAAAAGAGCGATGTGCCTATATCATTAGAATTGCAAAGCATTGGAGCTCATGAAGCGGTTGGAGTTATGCGAGTTCAAACCAATGGAGGCCGGTATGCGAGTTGATGGAATTGGAGGAAATCGAGAGAACATGTAGTTCGAGATGATTGAGAAGGATCGAGCCTTAGTAAAAGATGGTTTGATAAGAAGGCAAGAGCAAGGACCTTCCAAGAAGGGGACCTAGTCCTAAAATGGGATGCAAATCGGGTAAAACCAGGAAAGCATTCCAAATTTGATGCCATTTGGAGTGGCCCCTATATGGTCACGAAATGCAAAAGTAGTAATTCCTTCCAATTGTCTACATTGGATGGAGAAGAACTCCCGATTCCGATTAATGGAATCTATCTTAAACATTACTACTAAAAGGAAAGGTTTACCCTTGTAAATATTAGCCTAGTTTTCAATTCCTCTAAGTGTGTATGCACATTGTCTTGTTGTAGTTAGGTTTCAATTTCCCTAAGTGCTCGACATAGGTTTTGTTGCTCTCAGGTTGAATTTCTACAGTTCAGCATGCTCTCAAAGAAGGAGTTGTGATACCAGGCTCGGGATCAGAGATCAAGTTGGTTTTAGGTTATTACTTATGACTCCATGCCCAATGGATTGCTAAAAGGCCACTGATCTTCTACCTAGCAGGTAGGTGATCCCATTGAGTCACCAAATTGTTGTAAATATCTCCCCCTAGGTAGATATAGACAAACAAAAGAATATGGAAATCAAAGAAACTCAGAGCCCAATTTTTATTGCATCACCAATGTGACCCTTGGCGCGCGAGTAAGAGCGCCGACGAGAAGGTGTCGACACGAAAATGGATGCGCCCTTAGCGCGAGTAAGGCGCATGACACAGAATGTCAACATGATAGAATTCATGCCTTAGCACATGTAAGGGTATGTTGACATGAATATGGATGCACCTATGGTGCACCTTCAGGAGGCGCTGACATTACGAGCTTGTGGGAAGTAGACCACTGACCTAGATATTGAGATGGCCATAACTTTTCACGGGAGTTTGATTCACACAAGGTTGGAATTTTTGGAAAGCTTATGAGGTCCTTTGTCTAACTACGACTAGATATCTTTAATTGGGTGGGAAAAAGTTCTTAAAAATGCAAAATATATTTTTCCACTTTTTAAGTTTGTTAGGGTTCTCACCTACCACCATAATGAGATAAATTAAATGCAACCCGGAGGTGGTTGGGGTAGATTTGGATTTCCTCTCTCTTCCCTCTCTCATTCTTCCTATAAATTTTAATGAGGGGCTCCTTTCTAAAAGTTGGACATTCTTGTTTTGCCCCTCCCTTCTTCTCTTTGGCAGGTGAATTTTTGGAGTTTAAACCTCCCATTTAAAAGCAGAACGTAACTTTGCCTCTTGGCATTTTGTAGTGTATTGTATCAATCTTGGAGAAAATAATGCATGTCTGTGGATGATTCTCAACCCTCTTTGTGTTCATTTACATCCTCTTGATATTTCACTATGAATGCAGTTATCGTACATGATCTTGCATTGTGTTTTCATGGTTTGTGTTTATTGGAAAGATAGGTGTTCTTCATTCCTCGGTGCATCACCTTTGTAGTTTAGGTTTTATTTTATGCATCTTCTTACCTGTCTCCTTGGAAAGTTAGTTTAGGTTTTGAGTAAAACCTCTACATTTTTACGTGTGCATCTGAACAGAGGAATAGGAACCGGCCTTCATCCGGAGAGCTTTTCCGATTTCGTGAGGTCCCACACTTGGGGAAAGCTCCATGTTATGCAATCACACTGAGAGTCTCAACCCATCAAGTTGAAGACATCCGAGAGTGCTTTGTGATTCACCATCAATAGCGTCTACCATGAGCCCTTAAAAATGAAGAAAGTTAACATCGGTTCGGGAGAAGAACGTAAGGAAGATATTATAGAAGATTAATGGTTGCAGAGAAGGAAGTATCTAAGATCATTAATCTACCTGCGCTGAATTTGAGGATTTATTCCTACGTGGGTACCATGAGCTCAAAGGTGTTCACCATTCCTTGGGGGAGATGAAGATAAAAGCGAAGGACGGTGCATGCACTGGTTAGGAAAAGAACCTACTGAGATGAAGCCCAATTTATGAATGAAGGTTAAGGAGGAGATAGAAAAAATGATAACTTCTAGGATCATTGAGGTAGTGGAAGAATTGGAGTGGATAATTTTGATGGTAATCAACATCAAGAAGGATGGGCGGACTAGGATCTGTGTGGATTATAGGGAATTGAATTTATTTTGTGTCATTTATCCCTTTCCAACCCCTTCACTAAAGAAATTTTGGAAGGAGTCACTGGGCATGAAATATATTCCTTTACGGATGAATTTTCAGGGTACCACTAAGTCTGGATTAAAAAGGAGGACTAGGAGAAGACAAATTTTGCCACCAAGTGGAGAAGTTTCACATATACGGTCATGCCCTTTGGGTTGAAGAATACACCTGCTGTCTTTTTGCGCATAATGGTGCAAGCATTCCAGGACTTCATCCATAAGTTTCTTTAAGTCTATTTGGATGATTGGACGAGTGTATGGTCCGGTTAAAGACCATTGTGACAATTTAAGGTTAATGTTGGAGAGGTGTGGGCGGTTGAGGATATCCCTCAACATCAAGAAATTTGTGTTTGCGACACCCTTTGGGACTTTATTGGGGCATATCATATGTAAGGAGGGCTTGTTGGTAGATCCCGCTAAGGTTGCAATTATTATGGGGTTAGGGAGCCTACTAGCCAGAGCGTAGTGTGCGGATTCCTTGGGCATATAGGCTATTACAGGAAATTTATTAAGGGATATGCCAAGATTGCCGCGCCTTTAGAGGAGCTTCTTAGACATAAAAGTGCCTTCCATTGGGGAGAGGCACAACAGAGGGAATTTGATACATTAAAAGATAGGCTTATCACCGCACCTATATTACGTTTTCCCTCTTGGGACAAGCCCTTTCATGTCCATGTAGATGCCTCAAGGACTGCCATTGGAGCAATGCTTACACAGCTAGGTGAGGGGATTGTTGATCATCCTTTATGTTTTGCAAGTAGGAAGCTGACACTAGCAGAGCAAAATTATACCACAACTGAGCACGAGGCATTGTCAATGATCTACGCACTTTTCAAGTTTAGATAGTATCTACTGGAAACACCCTTTATGTTTTACACCGACCACATGGCATTAAAATATTTTGTGAACAAGCCCATCCTACAAGGGCACATATGTCGGTGGGTGTTGTTGTTTCAAGAATTTGAATTCACCATTGTAGTGAAGCCTAGAAAAAGAAATTGTGGGCATGATCATCTGTCAAGAATTGATTCAGGGGAGGATTCCGCAGTATTGAGGAAATAATGCCGGACACACGCAAATGTTTAGATTGCAGCATGTGCCCTAGGATTTGGAAGAGATTACAATATTTTTAAAGGAAGGTGTGGCACTAGAAGGAATGAAGACTTTAGAGAAAAAGCAATTGGCCATATGCGTCACACCCTACATGTTAATCAGTGGAGACTTATACAAGTTGGGATGTGATGATGTTTTGTGCGAGTGTGTATTAGAGCATGAGTGCCTGGCCTTCATGGAGGAGGCACACAGAGGAAGTGTGGGTGGGCATTATGTAGGTGATGCCACTGCATGTAAGATATTAATGGTAGGTTTGTGGTGGGAAACCCTATACAAGGATTGTAGAGACTATTGTAAAGTGTGTGACAATTGTCAGTGCCTTGGTAAACTAGGAAGGAGAGATGAAATTGCTTTGCGCCCCTTTCCCTAGCATGGAGCCTTTTGAAAAGTTGGAAATAGACTTTGAAGGACCTATTGTACCAACGGTGCGTAGGAATTTGTCAAGTTATGTCATCACTTGCATGGATTACCTAACAAGGTGGGTAGAGGCAGCTCCGACTAACGATTACACAACAACAACAATGGTAAGGTTCTTGTGGGAGAACATTATCACAAGGTATGGATGCCCATTGAGTTTGTGAGTGATAGAGGTATGCATTTCTTGAATGAGACCATGAGGATCCTATTATCAGAGTTCATGGTAGCTCGTCACAACACTACGCCCTATCACCCATAAGCAAATGGAACCATGGAAGCATTTGACAAAATCTTGAGTCATACCCCCGACCAAAATTTGTGAGTTAGAAGAAAAGATTGGGATGACAAAGTATCGGCAGTGATTCAGGCTTACAGGAAAATGTATAAAAGGCCTAAAAAAGCCACACCTTTTTAGTTGGCGTTTGGCATGGAAGTTGTTTGTCTAGTTGAATTTATGTTTCCTTCTCTATGAATAGCGCATGTAGGAGGGTTAGTGATGAAAACCCATTGGAAGAAAGAATTCATGAGTTAATGAAGATGGATGAAAGATGATCACTTGCCAAGTGGCACCAAACAATACAAAAAGTAAATTAAAAGGCTTGGCATGATTACCACATTAGAAATAAGAAGTTTGAGGTTGGGCAGTTGGTGTTACTATATGATTCTAAGTTTCTACACCATCCTAGGAAATTGAAAGTCCATTGGTTGGGTCCTTACACAATCTCGTACATCCTTGATTCGAGCGCATGCCAGTTACAAGTGCTGGATGGGACAAAGTTTCTTGGACACTTTAATGGGAGTAGGCTAAATCCCTACTATAAATAAGTCTTCTTGGTGTTTGTAAATAAGGCAGTTTTGTCAGTTAGTTTAGAAGTTTCCTTTATGCATTTCCCTTTCTTATGTTTCCCTTTCGCGTTGTTGTTTTGTTTTACACCTTGGGCGTCGGTAACCTTATTGCTATTTTGGAGAATTTGTGAGTGTGTAGAGGACCACGCATCATTTTAAGTGTGGGGTGGAGAAATGTGAAGGAGTGCATGATTAGAGTGCCAAGGAAGTTGTGTTGAAAATCCCTATTGAATGGCCTAGTTGAAAGAGGTATATGAAGAGAAAAGATGGAAGAAGAATGGTTGGTGCTAGGATAAAGCTACTTGTAGATCCCACGTACTAAGGAGGAAAAAGTGCATTTAAGCAACACGAGGTAGGTGAGAGAAAGAATCAGGAAAAAAGAAGTGCCTTCGGCGTGGGTTACGCACGTGCAAGAGTCTCTTGTCATGTTGGATTGGTTGCATGCCAGAAGGTTGGAGGGATTTTCATGCGGGTTGGGTGTGTAAGTGAAAATGCTAAAGATGGGATTTGTTTTAACAAGCTACATTAAATGAAAAAATACGGTGGTAGGTGAAGTAGCATTTAATGTTCAAAAAGAGAAAAACTATAAGTAAAGGGTTGAGGCACTTTCATTTTCACTTTGTGAAATAGAGAAAGAAGTGAGTTTTATAAATTAGGGTTTCTAGATTCGATCGAGTGAAGAAATATCTATGAGATTGAAGCGTGAGTAGCGGTTTGAGTTTGGAAACCGAAGGAAGGGTTTACACGGGCTTGAAAAATTTTGTGAGGCCCTTGTCTTGTGGAAATTTTATCCCAGTTAGGGTTCGAAAAACTAGGGCACGGGTCCAAGATATTTTATATCATAGATTTGAGATCAGAGATTGGAAGAAGTAGTAGGATAGAGTAACAAGGAGGGAGTGGAGTGATAAGAAGACCTTGAAAATGGAACCCAAGAAAGGAAAGGGAAAGGGCAAGGCCAAACAACAAGAACTGATGTGAACACAAATGAAGAATGGTATGCGGAGATGTAATACCCAGATGGGGTGATGATGGGTAAGGAGTGGGAATCCCACCTAAGAAATGTGCTTGTAAGTGATTATAACCACTTGACCAAACATGATTGAGAAGGAAATGGCACTATAATTAGTGCATCTCATGAGTAAATTAACACCAGAGGGCTTTCAATCTACGATGATGATGTGAAGGTCAAAATGGAGAAGGCATGGTTGTTATAACTCTATGAGTTGTCCTATTTTAGGAAACCAGAGTGCACTGTATCAATGGCTAATGTCACAGTACATGAATATTACTTCCACTTTTCAGGGTGCAAGATGTGCGTTACTCCCAACTTATCTCTCGGTTCACACATGGCCTTATATGTGAAGGAAACAACTTAGAGGATGACACGAGTGACAAGGAGGAAATTCGGGGAGACCATAAATGAATATGCTGCAAAAGGGGTCGAGTTACTATGACATTTCAGACATCAAGGACCCTGTGATGAAAATGGCCGTGCATTTCGTAGTGAAATTGAATAGCCAGGAGAGATAGACCCAGGTCAATAAGCCTTGGTTACATGTTTGTAGAAAAATTACATAAGGCGCCATATACAACTTGTCTTCTTACATTGCGGAGGAGATTATCAGTTGTGTGAAGGAGGGTAATAGAATCCTCTTTGGCAATGTCCTCGACCATCGTATTTTTGGAGATTGGAGTGTCGATGCATCGAGACAAGTTTGTATAGGAGTACCCTGCCTAGGATCCTTCGCCTACAAAGAGATTCGAGAAGTATTCCTATGACACAATGACAACACCCCATAAGGCGCAACTTGAGAAATGGTATATGTGCCTAAGGAATGCATTCGAGGTAGAGTGGAGAATCCCTAAACAACTCCCAATGACCACCAAAGGGGAAGTGAATTCACTTTGTATATCAACATTTATACTTGGGTAGGTTTAGGATGATAGATGAATCATGGAGCCCTTGGTGCAAACTTCCCTTCGCGTTCACTACTCAATAATTCTAAGCAAGAGTAAATATATTTAAGGAATCAAAGAAGTTAAAACTAGAACTAGGTAGTTTGGACCGGGAGCATAGAGAGATGCGGAAAAGATTGAACTACCCCAGCTACAAGCACACATAGTGGAAAGGTACTTCTCACACGAGGTCCAGATGACAAGGCTGATGACACTACCCATTACAGGAGGATCTGTGACACGCGTTTACCTTCGTATAAGGCCAAAGTTTGAAAAGGGTGTGTACCTGGAGAATGATGTCTCCATACATAAGGATCCTATAGGTAGGAAGAAGCCCGCACGCAAGAAAAAGGGAAGAGAAGATGAAGAAGCACAAAGTGTGAAGAATTCTCGAGATAGTGAGCATGCCAACAACAAACACCAAGCCAAGTACTTACATGTCGAGAAAGAAGTCCCCGATGAAGGAGAAGACACTAGAAGTAGAGGCACCTAGGCAACCACTCACCAAGGAAAAGTCACCTGAGGAAGAGGAAGAGGCCGAATCCCCTGTCAAGGAGCCACCTCTCAGGAAAAAGTAGATGGTGGAAGAGGAAGGTGACTCGGAGGAGACCGACAACTTAGAGAAGTATATGGGTAAAAGAGAAGTCGAGAGTGAAGAGGACGACAACAAGAAAGATGATCCTGAGAAGGACCAAGAGCCACATGTGTTCAGTGTGTATGACTTAGGAGAAGGGAGAGAAGATGAGAAGCAGGAGTTTGTATTCACATGGTGCAAGGGAACCCAAGATGAAGAATGTGCCTGGGACATGGGAAGGAATGAAGAGGTTGGTGAGGAAAAGTAGGAAGCTATAAGCTTCACAAAGGAGCAGATCACTGAGGTGGCAGAGAGAGAAGAAAAGAGAATACCGCGGCCTGGTAGACCAAGATTTGGAGAAAAATGGTGACATAGTGCTGGAGGAGGGAGAGGAAAACACAAATAAGGAGCATGGCAGCATGGGAGGAGGTCCCGCTATAACAGTGAGTTTTCCCAAAGGTGCACGCTAGGAAGGAGGTCCCTCAATACAAAACAAAGACAAGTGATGGGCTACATTAATGAATCAAGAAAGGTACTACACATGCGGTTCTAGAGCACGGTACCCATAGAAAGGATTTTAGCCATGGGGTCATTTGAGAAGGAGGGCGCGTACCCCAGAACAAAGAATATGCTCTCTTGGGCATTTGAGTCCCACATTGATGAGCCAGACTTTGAAGTCTACCAAGGAGCAATCATAACAGTACCAGAGTCTAAGGGAGCCAATCCCTTGGTAAATTCCTAGGAACTCTCGGATGAGCAAGTCTTTAACACGCTCAACAAGGTCATTGTTGAGACAGAGGCTATGCTCTTCGTGCGTAATGACAAAATAAGAGTATTGGAGGAGAAACTATGGAAGAAAGAATAGGATTTGGTGGAGAAGGCCAAGAGTTTGAAACAGGAAGAAGCGATCGGCGCATAGGTAAGGCACAAGTTAAAGGAAGAAAAGACAAAGGTGTAGGAAGTGTGCAAGAAGATGGAATCCATCAAGAGTGCCATCCTTTTAGAGCACCAGACTTAGCACCACTCACACGTGAAGTACTCATCCCTTCTGGAATGTTTAGAAGATCTAACATGTCTCCTCACTATGGAGAGACGACCTTTGGCCCTAGAGTCTATAGAAGGAGTTTAAAGGAGGAGGATAGGTTAAAGGTGGTAGTGCTTGTTGCGGAGTACATCTAGGTGCTCACGGAAGTTAAAGTCACTACCCAATCTGCTAAGGCCGCATATGATACACAATGCGAGATAGGGATAAGGTAAGCAATCTCCTTGGTCACCATAATCGAAGTAGAGCTGAAGGATTTCTAGGATAAGAACAAAGGAAATAGGGAAGAGAGGGATAAGGTTCTTGCCAAAGTGGAAAGCAAATCTGAGGTGCTTGAATCATTAAGGAGTTCAATCAAGGCCCGAATGAAAGAATTATATCCTCAGATTACCAAGAGGATGGACACGCTCAAGACATAGGTAAGGAGATGGAGAAGATCGTTGACACCTTGGGCACCTAGGTAATTGGCCTGAGTTTTGACAAGGTGAGCATCCTGATTGATGACCTCTATCAGAAGGCACAGAGTGAGGTTGACATTTGGAACAAGCTAGAGGTAGACTTACGAAAGGATTTTCCCAGTTTGCTGAGTTGATGCTCCCCATTCTTCATTCTTACCCTATTCTTTCTTTCCTTTAGTCTTTTACAAAATGTAATATTACACCTTGAGGTAGCCTATATCTTGGTTAAGTAGAGAGTTTCCATAGACGGAGAATAGGAGTAGTGTAGGGTGATGTTAGACCCCTAGAATATTGACCAAGTATGAAGGCACATAGGCATGCAAGGTCCCAATTATGGAATGGTGCATAAGGAAAAAGCACACAAGAGAAGGAATTTAGGAAGCACGTAGCACACACGATGCGTGAAAGGATTAGGACTTAGTCATCTTGAACGTCTAGAGTAGAACACATGAAAAGCATGACCCAGTTGCATTTGGATAAGATGTCAGCCTGGAGATAGGTTGGCCCAGGAAGGAGCATGCTTGTGATGGAATCTTCTAGAATAACATCATGGAATAAAGTGGAGAGCTTAGGCCTAGATAAGCATTCTCGCATGGAGGACAAAATTCAGACACTTGGCACCAGATCGAGGGCATTGGAGGACGATTTGGAAGTCCGGGAAAGATATAAATACAAGCTCCTCCGAGAGATAGAGATATAGAGACACGTGGAGATATACATACGAGATATCCATAGAGACACCTAGAGAGTGAGCAGAGCTCTACGAAATGCTGCGAGGACTCGTCGGTGAATAGTGTATTCGGGAGAGAATGCACTAGGCCCGGGGTTGTAATTTTTTTTTGGGTAGCTTAGTTACATTAAGTCGGTCAAAGATGCATGCATGATGCATGTCCTGCTTCTTTGCAACCCTCTATAATGGTTCCATGGATGTGATAAGGTTACTGTTATAATATATACATGAATATCAATGGTTTTGAGGCATATTTCTCTCTTATGAGTTGTCTTTCATGTCATGCTAAGTATGGATGCTTGTATGTTTCTTTCTATCATAATACATGTTGTGGATTCTGTTAAGCACTTGATTTGAAATGATTTGTAAGCATCTAGAGGTCGTTTTGAGCCCTATGGTTCTTGCATGTCTTAACTTCCCTTCGAAATCTCTTACACTAATCATAGATGATGTATTCCACTAAACTCGAAAAAGAGAGACTTGGTACCCACACATGCCTCGAGTGAGCACTCGGCTTTCATTGGGTGATAGGCCGACATGCATGGGGTTCCTTTATTTTGTGATAGGAGTAAAAAATGACAACAGTAATTAACATTTATATTTAATAATATTTACGAGTACATATAATGTGTTTGCCTTTTACCATAAATAAAAAAATTTAAAGACAATCCATTTAATTACTTGTACGTGGGAAAACAAATATAAAAAAATTATGTATATCGACGTCATAATCAATTTAGAATCGAATATTGAAGAATTAGTCATGACTATTTCTTTCATATTAAAAAATCATTAAAGGAATTCAAAATGATTACCTATACTATACAAAATCAAACCATTACGATTTATTAAAAAAGAATATGCAACTCATTTTTTGCTGCTAGAGATAGATGCCAGTACTTACGGGAAAAAATGGATGAAGAAGAACAAAAATTTAAAAAAACTAGAGAAATGGATAGAATGTTTGAAAAGGGAACCCGTTTAACATAAACAAATACTTGAGTGATGAATAAACATAAAAAATGAGTTTTCGGAGTAGTAAATATTTTAAAATGGATTACAAAATCTTGATCATGGGCAAACAAAAACCTTCGGTCATAAAGGCGGACAAAAATGCGGTTTTCACAAGAAGATGGAACGAAGCGCAAAGTTTCCAAAGGGAAAGGTAGGGATGGATTGTGGTGCCAAACACAAGAACTGGGTGAATATAAAGTGGCTGCAAGTGCCCGTTATCAACTATGGTACACATATAATAACGTAAATGCTTTTGATAAATACCTCTTTTAGTTGTATCTTATATTTTAAATTTCTTGATAATGTCCTTTTAAGATTCGTATTCCCTCTAAAACATAGTATTAATGAGATTCTATCTACAACCTATTTTACTTGTCTCTTTTGATTCCATCCTTTATGGGCCTCCTGATCTTTACTCTATCCCATGATCTATCCACAATAATTATTTTATGCCTTGTTTATGTTCCCTCAAATGCGATTATGATCACTATCATAGCTTACAATTTAAAAAAACCTCTAGGAATCAAGCACTTGGACCAGTGAATTAGTGCTTATGTTCGTTAAATTCGATTTCAAGAGCTCCTTTTCTATGCTTACAAAATAAAAAAGAAACCCTAATATATATTTCTTTGGTTTATTTAGTTTTTTCCAAATGCATTCAATGAAAGAAATTAAGAAAATTGAAAAAGTGGGAATAGGAAATCTCAAAATTTGAATTTCCACTTCTTAAAGAAAAAGTGTGGGATTTTGATATTTCAAATATTGGCATTTAATGTGGGGGATTTTACATACCATACTTTTAATTAACCCGTCATTAATGTTTTCATTTAATTTGGGGCATATCGTGGGATACAAGGAAATCAAATTGATTAATTTTACCTACTTTAGAAACAAGTGGGACAATGACAAAATTTTCTTTGTGAACACTTGGGAAAACCAAAAATATTAATTTAAGCATAATAAGAAACCATTTACAAAATAGAAGTGAACATTACAAAACAAAATAAATTAATTTTTATTAGAGCGATATACACTTAGTTAATTATTTATTTTTATCAAGTGCGACTTCAATTTTTTAAAATATATTGTGTGTTAATTCGAGGGGATAATGTGGGATTCAAGAAAATAAAATTTATTAATAGTACCTACTTTAGAAAAAAGTGGGACATCGACAAAATTTTCTTGTGTTCGCAGAAAAATGAGAATTGTTAATTTCGACATAATAAAAAACCATTTAGAAAGTAGAATTGAACATTAGGAAAAAAAAATTTAATTTTTAAGGAGTGATATACGCCTCGTTAATTATTAATTTTTATCTAGTGTGAATTCAGTATTTTATAAATATAATTTGTGTTAATTTGGGGAATAGCATGGGATACGGGGAATTAAAATTTATTAATACTACCTACTTTAGAAACTGGTGGGATGGCATTAAAATTTTCTTTGTGAACTTAGAGGAGAACAAAAATATTAATTTAAGCATAATAAAAAACCATTTAGAAAATAGAAGTGAACGTTACAAAACAAAAAAAATAAATTTTAAGAGAGCGATATATGCCTTGTTTATAATTAATTTTTATCGAGTGCGAATTCAATATTTTTTAGCTATCGTCTGTGTTAATTAAAAAAATCCAATAAAATGTGGCATCTTGAAAGTTTGAACCAGTTAATTACACAATTATATAATTGACACATTTATTAATAAATTTTTAATTAGCAATAGAATTAACAAATATTTTTAACCTATAAAAATCCACATTATTATGGTGTAACTGTAATCCATTAAAATGTTTCCACGTGGCATAAAATTTCTAATATATCTCTTGATTGTCGATATTTTGGAGTTATTTACGCATTACTATAGAAAAATTAAAACATAATTCTACTCTACAACCGAATTTGAGAGTGCCTTATAGATAGGAAAGAAAATAACGAACACTATGCTCCATTTTGCAACACCGAATTCAAAATAATAAATACTAATATTTTATAGGGGATCCGGGTATTATCTTCATCACATGTTAATGAAAAAAATTCATATCATATGTTATCTTTCTATTTGATGAGCGAAGCCTAGTGGTCGCTAGCCTCTATAACTCCTAGGTTTCATTTCCAGCAATGTAAATAAATATCTTTACAATTTCCTATCACTAGTATTCTAACCAACTGTAATCTTATCTTATTGACTATACATTCCTTCCACAACCAAGTGTGTCACTACATACCATGTAAAGATTTTCCATTTTCTATATTACTCATAAGTTATTTTGTGTCTAACAAATAATTTATATCAGTTCATATAAAGTAAAATACTTAGTGACCGCTTAGCTCCATTACTTGAAGAAGATCAATCAATCAAGCAGTGGTTGTGAAAGAAAATGCTTAGCGACTGCTAAGCTTCAAAACTTACTAGAATGAATGCTTATGTGACAAATAGGATAAACAATTTCTTGATAACATATATGTTTTATGAACAAATCATGGTAATAGATATTAGTAGTTCTTTAGGCATTATCCATTACATATTTTAATGGTAGATAGGTGAGATATGGAAAAAATTTATCCTCAAAAGCTATGGAGGTCTTTGCATAGTCATGAAGAATGATGATTAATAACAAAAATTCAGGGTGCTCATATAACACCATAGAGATTGTTAGGCACACACCTTTACATCTTTTCCTTTTTTACACATCGATGTGCATCAATGAAAATGATTAGCGACCGCTAAGCTCTGCTACTTGTCAGGGGGAGTAGATTAGCAACCACTAGGTGAACTGATTTTTATTTTGAATATAGAGACCAAACAACAGTTCATATTACATAAAATTCTTAGTGACCGCTAAGCTCGATTACTTATAGAAAGGAATTATTTTTCGGTAGCTAGGATAAACAATATCTTATTTCGAACATAACACGTAATAATAACAGATCATAGTAATAGATATTATTGGGCACTAGACATTTTTGTGAAATTTTTAGATGCAAAATTTGTGAGATATAAAAATTGTTTATTGTCAAAAGCTAGGGAGGTATTTTGAGAAAGTAATAGATTAGTGGCCTCAAGGCTAAAATGTTTATTAATTTCAAAAATAGAGATAAAAAATAGTTCGTATAAAAGAAATACTGGTGACCGCTAATTTTAAATACCTATAGAACATATTTCTCTACGGTTATTGTTTATTGATGAATGAGAAAGGAATAGATTATTAGCCTTTAGGCTAAACTATTTCTTAATTAAGAAAATAGAAATTAAAAAAATGTATTACAAAAAATGCTTAGCGATCACTAAGTTATGATACTTACGAACATGACACTCGAGATAATGAGATCATATGAATGGACGAAATGACATTACAATGAATTTTTTATGTCATTTCATATCAAAGAAAATTCATAGTGACCGCTAAGCTAGATTACTTACTGAAAGGAATGGTTTTGCACTCACTTGGATATACTATTTATTTTTTTAAAAAAATCAACCAAATAAAAATATTCTTCTATCTATCCCACTTGTTAGAGCATAATAATAGAAGTACATATTTTAAACATGAATACATATCCTCATCATCTTGGCCCTACATATTTCCATAAATAACCCGTTAAACAAAATAGTCCTAAATGTTTTACTAAAAATGGAGGGAAAAGATGAACATGGGTATTGCTCAAGAATGAATGATCTGAGACTGATGAAGAACAAAGCGTGTTTTATGATTGCCAATTATTCGTTAATGATAAGGCTATTAGCCGCTATCCTATATATTATCAAAAATCTATTTTAACAAATGCAAAAAAATAATCTCAATAGGTTTGAAGTCATTATTTGAAATTATATTATATTTGATGAACTATCCTTGCGAGCCAAGTCATTTGAATTCAAACCTTGATAAGGATGACTAACCACTAGAATTTTTACCGATAAGCGTCGTTAGTTAGTGTGTTTATGCAGATATGTAGTAAATTTCGATAAGTTGATTCAAAAATGTTGAAGGTATTATTATAGAGAATGTTGAAGAGGGTATTGAGAAAAGAATGTTAGTGGAAATCACGTTATGTATAGTTTGTGTAGAAGGAATTGTGTTTAACCAACCTTGTCGATACAATATTATATCGATCAATTTTTTCCCAATATAGTGGTTCGTATTGCCCAAATTTGTATGATTTGTATCATGAAATAAGATTAAGTATGGAATTTTTAGACTATTTTCATTAAATTTTAAATAATGAGGTTTTTTTGGTTCAAGACCACACCTTTGATATTTTTAATTTCAAAGGAAAGCAATGAAGGGAATTGTCTATCCTCAATATTTTTATGGATCTTGATGGCATTATGAAGTCTTGCGCATTGTTAGTCGAGTAGTTCATAGTTGAGGCTTAAATTTTTACTTTTTCGTCTTGTGATGTTTTGTAATTGGATGTAATCTTAGGGTTTTTGTCTTCCGAGTTTAAACTCGTGGCTTTGGAGCATGCTTCGATACCGCCAAAGTTATTGGTGAATATTCTTATATCATTTTACTTGTTAATATAATATAATATTTTATTTATAAATAAAACACACCATCAATCCCAAATGAGTAAATTAACAATATATGTAAAAATTATTGAGATTACTCGAAGGAACAAATATAAAAATTTTATTTTTTAATGATTATTAATAGTTTGAAGATTAAATTGTGTAGTATCTTGATATTGATTACCGAGGTTGTCCCCGACTATAGATTATGGACCCTGATCCCACCCAATGTAAATTAATAAATGTATGAATCAATAAATTAAAGTGTTGGAACATTGTTGGTCCATTGCTATTGAATTGAATAGTAATGAATTAATTATTGGAGGTGAATAATATTATTGCTAATGTCATCATCAAAAAACTTGTGTGAATAAAAATACTTTTGTACTCTTTCATTAATTACAGATTGGACCTTACATGTTATATATGGGGAGGCTACTAAAAAGGAAGATTTTATATAAAATCACGTGATAAGATTAGAAATAAATATGTTGATCATCTAAACTTATCACCGTTTCTAATAAAGATCGATATTAAAGCCCCTAGCAAGCTTGTATTAATTACAAGCATGTGATGGCATAGTCACTCCACATATTTACCGATCCTCTCCTCCTTATTTTCACACCTTTCATCTTTATTTCATTGGATTTCATTTCATCTGTCATGGCCTTTCCAATGTTGCCTTTCATGCAATTTTCCGCATCAATGCATGAAATGGCATTTTATACCAAAATTTTGTGTCATCATTTGAAATCCATTTTTCAAATTGAAATAGATCAAGACCTTCTTTCTATTAAGGGAGTTCTTGGAGATGATTATCTTTCTCTAGAGGGACATCCAAGGGTAATTTCAAAAGTGTCTTTAACGTTCATTTTTCATCTTCTTATCATACCTCTTGTGAAGGATTGGGCTTTGGAGATGGGTTGTCACTGGATCAAGCCAGTGTATAGGGTTGGCATGGAAGAAGAAATGGAAAAAACCATGAGTTCATCATGGCCCTTTCTATTTGAGGCTCATTATAAATAGGAAGGGTTTTTGGATGTGGCCATTTTTTCAGAGTTGTACAAATGATTTGAAGTCATAATGTGATTTGTGTCTAGTGTGTCCAAATGGGGTGAGACATCGAGGGCGGGAGATAGTTCACTCCCCTTCCCGACACTGGAAGATGTTTTCTCTCTTTGCAAAAGGAACCAAAACATTGGGATATTCTTCACGGGAAGGTTGTGAGGCATACCATTAGTTAAAGAGTCGGGTTTTTGCTAGAAAAAAGCATCATTTTACGGAACCACTGTGAAAACCATTTTCATCCCCATTAAAGTGGAGGGTGTCATTTGATTCAAATAAATAAGTGCTTCTAAAATCTGTCAGGATGTAACTTTTTTTTGGTTGTTATATATCCTTTTTAGTTGCATTGTTACCAAATCATCTTATTTGTCTTACTGGTCTGGTTTTTTTTTGTATTCCCAATCACTTATTTTTTTGGCATAGGCCCTTAAGCATTTTTTTCACCAAAGTATTTCTAGATAATTTGGGATTTTTAGACTGAACCTCTTGTTGTATCTATGATGTAAAGGGAAAGGGGCCCTTCAACCCTACTTCACTTATAAAAATAAATAAATCGTTAAAAAATTTTTTTTGTGCCTTGTACTATCCAATTTCAACAATTAATCACTATTAAATTTGGTTTGTTTGAGGATGTCAATTCGTTGCTAGAAATGAAAACTAACAGTCATTAGCATCAATATATTATCAAATATATTTTTGTCAATGTAAAAAACAATATTTATAGCTTTAGGATAGATTAGCTAATAATGTATTGATGGCTATCTTCCCATAAATTTTCAAAAATATAATTACACTACATCATTGAGGAAACCTAGAGGTCTTCACTTTGAAATCTATGGAAGTCTTTGAGAAAGGAATAAATTTAATTCTCTTTCCCTAATAATAGAAGATAATGTAAATGGCTCTATTTATTTTACAAAAACCTCTCCTACAATAATCATGTAGGGAAATTCCTGTCATTAATTTTTTCATGTTTTCCTACATACAGTTGTAGATATAAACACAATTTTTTCTGCGTACCAATTCACTTTTATTTCTTATGGTTTTGGAAATAAAAAATTAAGCGATGCAAGAAATAGTAGTTGTCTTTTAAATAGATAGGGTTTGAGAGACATTCTTCTATTCTTATAAAAAAATTGGCAAACTTTGACATGTATGATGTTGTCTAACAAAATTATGGCCCAATCTAATAAACAACATCCATCTCAAAAACAACAATTTTTTGCATTTGTTAGGGTTCAATACTACTATTGTGCATAATTATAGCTCTATACCGTTCAAATCATCAAAAGATAATTTCAAAAGTATTTGCAAACAAAATGGAGCTAGGTGTTAAAACTAACATGGAGAGACACGATTTCATATTGTATAGATTATCAAATGAGAAATCGAGAAAGAAATATCATATTAAAATTTCTTTGTTGACACATCTATTTTTACATTTAGGTTATCCAAGGTTCATCATACTACACATGAACATGGCTCTTTACATGAATGATGACATAATGACAAAAAAATATTACAAAGAAATATTTAATTAGCTATGGTGCCACAAAAATCTTTATACATGTGATCTAAAGAATTCTAATCCAATTGCTATAAAAATAACATACTGAGTTGTTACCCACTAAGCTTGCTTATATTTGAAACTGATGTGGTCACTATTGGAAGCATCAAACATCATAATGTTGAGAGTCTGCATGGATGTTAACTTTTTCCATTTAGAAACCTGATGTTTTATGATTACATGGTAAACAAAAGTCTATCAGACATCCTACATGGTGAGTAAAATTATTATGTTATGAAGAAAAATGAATCTGTACATTGTAGATTCAATTTTTGAAATAGAAGTGTCCAATCAACCTCTAACCTTCATAGTAAAATGGATATTTGGAAAATATAATGAGTGTTTTATTAATTTTTATTTTTGTATAGGAACATCAAAGAAGATTACGTTATACTGGAATGATCAGCTAAAGATTTCTCGTGGTGCTAAAGAAGGATAGCCATATCTTCATTGTGGATCAGTAACCCATGATTTTTTTTACGGGGATGTGAAAACTTCTAACATTATTTTGTATTATAATTTTGATGCAAATTTTTCAGAATTTGGAATTTCTAATTTAATTTCCTCATCCAAACACCACACCTCTACCTATGTTATGGGTACACTTTATTACATTGACCCAGAATATGCAAGAACATCAAGGCTGAATAAGAAATTTGTAGTACACTCTTCTACTAATGCCTGCTCATAAATACTAATCTCTAATTTGATAGCACCTCCAATGCTACTTTACTCAACACTACTTGTATCCAAACCGGAAGTCTCATTCTAGAGGCAGAAAATGTATTCATGTTTTGTGAAAATAAAATTTTCCACACAAGGCGACGACTCCTCATATAATATTTACAAATGAATATGTATAAATTTGTAACAAATTTTAAATTTATAGATAGAACCTTTCAATGTAAAGATGATGACAGAGAAATTTTGTTATTTCTTGACTCAGAAAAAATACAATTGTTACACAATGAGTGTCTTGATTAATGTAAACTATAAAATAATGGTTCAATGTATCTTTGAGGGTATCGGCAAGCGTTTCTCATAAAATGTTTTCTTACATTGTGTTAAGGATTATTTCATTTTATTGCTCATGGAAGTGACTCATTGTTTATATGGAGAATGGAACAATTTACAAGCATAAAGTCTACTATCTTTCAAAGTAATAGAATTTTTGATATACATAAACTCCTAACTTTGTTGTTTGATTTTAATGATTACTCACATGTATAGTTTATAATAATAAACACTAGTGAACTTGTACAATCTAAAAAAATAATACTTGAGTTGTTACAAGGTATATTTTAGGGTGAGAATGTAATTTTATTGTGAGTTCCACCAGAAGTCAAAATAACACCACTAGCATTTAAGGCCAGTGTCAAATTTAAGGATATGTGCATACTAAACATTGAAAGTGTGTTCCTCACACTTTCAAAGTTTAGTATTCACACTCTAAAAGTGTGAGTGTGAGACTTCACACTTTCAAGGTGCAAATATCAAACTTTGAAAGTGCGGGGCTCACACTTTCAGAGGGTGAGGCTCGCACTTTCAGAGTGTGAGGCTCAAATTATTTGGAGTGTAGGGATATCACTTCAAAAGTGTGAGGCTTGAGACTTTTCATAGTGCAGGGCTCACACTTACAAAGCAACGAGGCTCTCAAACATTAAATATCATGTGGCTCACACTTTAAAACTATGAGGCTCTCAGAATTTCAAATTATGAGCCCCACTTTCAGAGTACAAGCTTTGCACTTTGAGAGTGTGAGGCTCACACTTTAGGAGTGTAAGGCTTACACTTTCAAAGTGTGGGGTTTACACTTTAAGAGTGCGGGCCTCAAAACTAAATACAATGGGATCATGACTTATAATAGTTACCAGAAGCTAACCTTACATCGAGGATTTTTACAATTCATTTAGTACAATGGGCTAGTGACTTATAAGAGTTAGTGACCACTCATCTTAGATCAATGCTCATGAATTATAAGAGTTAGCAACCTCTCACCCTTACATTAAGGCTCATGACTTATAAGAGTTAGCGACTGCTCACCTTAGATAAATTCTCATGACTTATAATAGTTAGTGACCACTTACCTAAAATATAGGATCGTGACTAATAAGAGTCAATGACCACTCACCTTAATACAATGGGCTCAATAAATAATAGTTAGCCATTGCTAGCCTTACATACTGTCAACATTGCAAATCTAAAAATGGAGAAATTGGAGTCCTATATTAGCTAAATTTGAATCCAATAATAAAAAAATTGGAGTCCAATAATAGCGATATTGGAAGCCACTAATAGTGATATTGGAATCCAATAATAGTGAAATTGGAACTAGAATAATTCCAACAATGACAATATTGGAATCCAATATTGCTACTAATGGATTCTAATAATAGTAATATTGGAATCCAATATAGACAAAAATGGAATCCAATATATGCAAAAACGGAGATGGATTTCTTCCGATACTTGAAATTTTGGAGTCTCAATTCACTAGAATATGTCACAATTTAGTGAAATAAACATTACTTAAAATTATTTGGAGATAGTGAGCTGATTATGAATCAAGTTAGAGGACAAAATGATGTTAAAAATGATCTCTTGAAAAACTATAAAAATTGGGTATGGGATATTATTGAAGACTTTAAAGCTTTTAGCATCACTTCCATCTAGAGGAAGAAAAACAAGGTAGCAAACATGCTTGAAGCAATTTGGGCAATGTTTGACATTGTGAAAAGTATCAAAAGTGAGAAAAATCAACCTCATATCAAGGTTGTGGTAAGACCGGCTGTCCCAAACAATAATAAAAGTTGGAAAGTCTTCGAGAATGATTAGAAAATCATAAATTTCTTCCAAGAAGAAGTTGAGTTCTCTGTTATAAACCAATATAAATTACAACATATGGTGACCAAGTGGTGTATCGAGAACTAACAAACTACCAAAGGCCCTTATAACTTTGGAATGAATCTTCAACCCGAATGACCAATTCTAAAAATAAAAGGAAAACATTCGGGTAATGGGTGAAGATTGGAACCCATTTTGTTAGATGAAGGAAAGATATTGCAAATTGGAAAAGTAAGTATTCCACAAGAAAAATATGATTTTTTTCAACTTTGTCAAAAATTCTTGATGTATTTTCCTGGAACTATAAATATTTGAGAGGTTTCAACCCAAACTAGCTCATCATATTATTGAGTTAGATCCTGAATCCAAGCACATCAAGATAGAAGCAAAGGCAGGTGAATCCTCACATTGAACCCCTCATGAGAAAAGAGTTGAAAAAAAGATTATAGAGGCCATCATCATATTTCCTTTCAAACATTCAAGTTGGGTAGAAAACTTGGTGCTAGTGAGAAAGATAAATAGACAAATAAAATTATGTGTGGAATTCCATGATTTGAATAGAGATTCACTCAAAGATCATTATCCAATCCCTTCAATGGAGAAAATTTTACAAGTAGTAGCTAGTTTCGAAATGTTTTCATTGCTAGATGGTTACTCAGGCTATAATCAAATAATGGTGAAGGAAGAAGATCAGTTCAAAACATCCTTCACTACAAAATGGGGCACATATGCTTATAAGAAGATGCCATTTGGATTGTCAAATGCCAGAGCAAGATTTCAGTGAGAAATGGATATGGTATTCAAGGGCTTGATAAAAAATATAGTGTTCTCAAAAATGTTGCAAACCATATCTTTCATCTCCGACAAGTGTTCTAGAGATGTAGAAGATTTAGAGTATCATTGAATCTGAAAAAATGCATATTCTTGGCACATGAGGGAAAGTTGTTGGGCCAAATTGTTTCAAGAGAAGGATTGACTATCAATCTCGAAAGAGTCAAAGTCATTAGAACAATCCCATTTCCCGAGTCACAAGAAGGATCTTCAAAGATTCTTGGGGAGAATTAATTTTTTCCATAGATTTGTGCTTGATTTTTCCACTCTCGTGAAACCATTGACAATGGTGTTGAAGAGAGTCTTTCATTTAAATGAAAAATGGAAGGTAAAGAGAGTTTTAATGCCATGAAACATGAAATATATCAAGCTCTAACTCTTATCAACCTAGATTTCTCAAAATAATTCATGCTATATGCTTTTGGAGGATCTCACACAATTCAACTATCTTGGTAAAAATGAATAAGGAAGGCTCGAGAGAAGCCCATAGCATTCTTGATCAAATCTTGTAATATTACGAGGTAAATTATTCTATCATTGGAAAAAAATTCTAGTTGTCATTAGAAGCCTGAATAAATTCTAGCACTTAGTCTCAAACAATAAGATTCAATTTTTGGTATCTCATGTTGGGGTCAAGGAGTTTATTCGAACAAATATTTGAATGAGAAAAGAGTAGGTTGGATCACTCGGGTAAAGGAATATGATATTGAAATTAAAATGACCAAGTTGGTTTGTGGCAAAGGTTTGTGTGAGAAGCGAGCTTCCAAAAACTTGCTGAGTTAGAAAGTAAAGAAGAGGCTATCTGGTGATGTAGAATGATCAAGAAAAATAAGCTAATGATGCACCCATTCCATGTTGACTTAAGACATGGTGCATTATCTCTAAATAGGTTTTTGTCCTCTAGAGTGGAATAAAGAAAAGAGAAGATATTTGAGAATGCAACTCATTCCATATGTGCTCATTAATGTCATATTTTCCAAGAAGGACGTGAATGGAGTTCTCCTAAGATGTGTTCTAACAAATCAGATCGAGAAGATGTTACGAGATTTCCATGACGAAGAAGTGGGAGGCCACTTTTCCCTATAAGTAATAACTCTCAAAATCATGAAATTTGGTTACAATTGGCCTATGGTGTTTAGTGATTTCTATTCATGGATAGAGAAATGAAAAAAATGTTCTTTATTCACAGAGGAACAAAAGGGTATCGGTTCTACCCATTCGTCCAATCTCATTTGGATCATACATTCATACAATGGGGATTAAACTTTATTGGAATTATCAATCCAGATTATAGTGAAGGCCACAAGGCGATACTTATGGAAACATACTATTTCACTAAATGCACTAAAGTGGTGGCACTCAAGGAAGAAAATGAATCCAATATCTTTGAATTTTGCAAGGGGATAGTCACAAGGTTTGGTGTCACTACTACTATCATATCAAAAATGCATCGGAATTCCTCGGCACAAAAATCACTTGAATGGGATGTCGGGAATGGTATTTATCTCAACACTTCTTATAAATACTACCCTCGGGGTAATGGTCAAACATAGTCCACAAACAAGATCTTGCTTTGAGGATCATAAGAATAAATCTTAATGAGAATAAGCAAACATGGCATAATAATCTGAAATAAGCCTTGTGGGATGATAGGATTACGCTCAAGAGGTCAACGGGTAGCTCTTCTTATAAACTTGTATACAAAAATGAAGCATTGATGCCTATATCACTTGAGTTTTCGGCATTGGAACTCATGAAGTAGTTGGAACTAGATGAGTTTAAACCCATGGAAATAAGGTATGTAGAGTTGATGGAATTGGAAGAAATAAGAAAGCATGCAATGCAAATCATGGAGAAAGATCAAACATTGATCAAGAGAAGCTTTGATAAGAAATCTAAAGCTAATACATTCAAAGAAGGAGACTTCATGTTGAAGTGGGTTGTCGATCGGGAAAAGCGGGAAAAAATTCCAAGTTTGATGCCATATGGAGTGGTCCATACATGATCATGGAGTGTAAGAGTAGCAATGTATTCCAAATGGATAAGTTAGATGGTGAAGAACTACAGATTCCAGTCAATGGAATCTACCTCAAACATTACTACTAGAAGGAAAAATTTCTCACCCTTGTATATATTAGTTTAGGACTTTTCAATTCCTCTAAGTTCTTGTGCACATTGTTGTTGTTGTTATAATAGTTTTAAATTACCTACATGTTGGTGCACATTTCCTATTGCTTCTAGTGTATGTTTTGTCTATAGTTCACCATGCTCTTGGAAAGGAAAATTACAACAAAGAATCTCAAAGTTACAAGTAATAGTTGCCATTCTTAAGATAATTCAAATTCAGAGCAACTAAAATTAGGTTAAAAGGCAAATTTAAAATCTTCCTTCCTTTGATTCTTCATGTGAGTAACTAATATCTCACACCTTTCACAAAATAAAGAAATCAATATTGGGGGTAGATTTGATATTACAGTAGATGGTAACCCTCAAGCAATGTTTGAGGATAAAGTAGTATCCATCATGCACATCTCCAAGGTTTGATAACAATCTTTGCATCCTATAGTAGGGATCCATGTAGCATTTTGAAATTGGACATTAAAAATAATGAAGATTAGAACTTAATAGATTTCCATGATCTCCAAGCTCACAAGTTCCACTCAATTTTTGTTGTATACTTCACCTTTCCAATTATTCTTTCTTAATCATACTTAGAAAAATCAAATGATGAGGTAGCGATGCAGTGTTCCTCATTTATTCTTATGGATCAAAGTTTCTTGGAAAGGAGCAATTCAATTTTTATAACAATTTTCTACTCTCACAAAATAAATTTCAATATTTTCTTATGAGAGTTGAGAATACAAGCAAGCGGAGGGACGTTAGCATAAAGTAGGAAAAAAATCACAAACGTTTGGGGAAAGTTATTATATCTCACAAAATTTCATGATGATCATATAGACTCCATGCCCAATGGATAGTTTCAGAAAAGCTGGTCAAACCATTTAGCAGGAAAATGGCCCCACGAGTCACCAAATTGTTATCCAATTTCACCCCGGTGAAATTGGACAAATGAACAAGCTCACATAGCCCTACGGAGATCATAGGTGCTTGTCAATCTTCATAAGGCTCATATTTTTTTAAAGAATGGAAAAATAGATTGGTTCAAAATTGAAAAATGGCAATCAAAGGTGTATTGCTTTATGAAGGTCCTAGACATCTTCTTACAAGACCGGAGGGCAGAAGAATGAATCAAAAAGTTATATGGAATTCATGTGGGAAATAGGGAGTGTACAAAAATATCTCTAGCTCTAGGAGAGGTCTCCGAGCTAGTGAGTTAGAGAAAAATCAAGCTCCATAATTTGTTTACATTGAAAACTAGACAACCGAGTTCAATGGTCAAGATTATTTTAAGGAAAAGGGCTCACCGAGTCATTTTGAGCAACAGAGATCATTCTTTATTTAGGACTGATCTCATCAATGAATCTGAACCATTAAATGTAGTGTATTTGGGACATTTGGGTTAGATGTTATATTGAATAACCAAAGCAAATGTAGAGGGTAGCAATAACCTAGCTCATTCAAAGACCCGAGCAAGTTGTGCCTCCTCCAAAATCAATGATTGCATCCTACTAGCTTATGATATTTTCCAAGGAAAAAGTCAATGTGAAGAAATACAATGTGAAGAAAATGTCGGGTTAGAGCTCAACCTCACAGAGAAATCCATCATGTGTGTCATCACGGTATAAACGGAGGGGTCGATCAGGAAAGTTTGAATTGGCTATAGTAGTAAAGATGGAAACAATTAGCAATTTTGTAGGGAGAAAATAATAATTGGCTCGATGAGGCCTTAGCCAAGTTCATGGAGATCTCATGTGATGATGTTAGAGAAAGACGACCCAAATGGCCCCAGAATTCTATACAAGGAGAATCAAAAATTTTTGTGAGGAGTTGTGCGGCCAAAATGGGTTTGAATGGCCTAAGCCTCACTGGACCAAGTGGGGCTTAAAATCCCAAGATCGATAATACATAAAGGATTGTGGGTGAGGGGTGAGTAAAAACACCTTGAGGGGTCAATAGAGGTGTGTTGAATCAGTCACAGGATTGAGCTAGTTCATAAGGATGTTGGAGGAGCCAACATGGTCATGCGGGTGCGAGGAAGGTTGTAGCCTCATGGGTAAGGTCGTTAAAAATGTCCTAAATGGCCCGAGTGAATTTTGCCTCATTGTTCGAATCACACAAAATCACCTGCAATAGTCAAGGCGGGTGTTAAATCGGTCAATGACATAGTGGTCAATCGGGGAACACGAAGAGTGTTCGAGGTCTGAATTATGGGCAAGGCACATTTTACCATCATGAATGTCTTGGGAAGTGAAATTCCAAGTTCTTTGTAAGGTGAATCTACTTGAATGCGTGGTGGTTTGGTTTGAATACTAAGTTGAAAAATGGGATTGATATTTGAATTTGGGGAGCCAAGGTGTAAGATGATCTTGTGGGGCGGTGGTCAACATGGCCGAGTCGGATGGGACCCCACTAAGTTGGTAGGAAAAATGAATGGGAACACGTGTAAGGTTGAGCCTCTGTAATTAGATGTAAATGTAAAGCTAGAGCAACATGGGGAGTTGGTGTATGTATTATGAAACTCAAGGGGATAGGAACCTAATGCATGAGGCATGCAATGTGGATAAAATATAAAGGGGTCAACATATGAGGGAGGATCGGAAGATTGGGATTGACAAGTACATACACGTGGAGAGGTGGAGAATGTTTGTCGAGAGAGCATGAGCGAGTCCTATGTAAACATTGAGTATCAAGCTCATAAAAGGGGAATATAAGGGGTATTGGCATTTGAAATATTATCCCAACACATGGAATTTTAAAGTGGAAGGAGAGACATCTCGGCCAAGTTGGCGGAGCAGGCTAGGTATAACACATTAAAATGAAAAACAACCTCTTCCCCTTCATCCAAGAAAATAAAAAGCAGAGTGGTGGGGGTCAAAAATAAAATAAAAATTATTTAAAAAGATATGCGAGAAAACATTTGAAGAAGAGAATATTTAAAATTATTTCTCAAAAAGAAAATGTAATTGTCGGTCCAGTAAAGTAAGCGAGTCCGGCCATTTCCCAAAATAGTTTTAGTCACTCGGATGGCCATATATTTTTCATCCGTCAATGGATTCTCAAAAAATTGGTGTTGTTATAAGCGTGGTTCTAAGCCCAATGTGCGAAATAAAAAATACAAAAATTTATTGATATTTAATTGTGACTTTTAAGAAAAATGACCTCGTTTTGTTTGGTTGTTGGATAGTGGTTGGAGGGGCATTAAATGAGAATGGAAAATTATTCTTTTAGTGTTGCAAGTTATGGGACACCTTGAGATTGCTTTTGCAAGTCCAAAATCACCAACCAAACTCATTTATCATGACTTGCAATTGGTTGGAAATTGAATTTTGGGAATTACATCCCCTTTCTCTCTCTTCCAAAATTCTATAAATTGTCGTGTTGGGCTCATTGTAGGAGGAGGATGATTTTTATAGAAAAGCTGTCCATTTTATTTTTGAAGCCTTTGTGCTCCATGCCTTTATATTTGATTCCTTACATGGTTATCTAGGCCTTTCATTTGTAAATATTTGAACTATGCATACCCATGAAGTAATAGCTGTAAATTCTTGGATGTATCTTCCTTTCTTGTGTTTATTTGCATTCTATTTTCCTCTTCAATATAATTTCAAATGTATTATGTCTAATCTATTATCTTGTAGGGATTAATTATTATTGTGTGTGTATAAGAATGTTGTGAATTATGTTGTTAGATTATGGAGAACTATTATCACCCTTTTTAATCTATGTTTTGCTTCCATTCTCACACATTGGGGATTATTCACATACCCTTATTTTGTTTCATTACCTCTCGTAGTGTATTTTTCATTTACTTTCATGTTATGTATCTCTCCTCATTCCCTTAGAAATTATATGATAGAGATAGTCGGTAATTTTATTTCAAAGAGAGTTAGTTTGCACTAGTATTAGGAAGAAGAACCAACATTTTACGGATGTCTATCTCGGGTAACAATTCCCACACTTTAATATAGTAACCATGTTACCTAGCCACACCGTGAGCTGAAGCACACACTTGTCAAAATCAGAGTGTGTTGTGAATCGGTGATAATAGGAACCAAATCATATTTTAGGTCATACTTCGCGATGTCTTTTCTATATTCTTGTGTTGTCGCAAGTGTGACATGTGACTATGTATTTCTAAATTGGGTGATTGATTCACCTAATGTATGCTCACTCATTTAGGGTGCATGTGATGTTCCCAGGAGGATGAGGCCCAAAGGAGAGGACTAGATGTTGATCTGAAACTCATACCCTTTATGGGGAGTGAATGTGCATGGTAGAAATTAAGGCTCATGCAAAAAAGTGGTTGGAAACACGTGTTAGTGAAAATAAGACAAATACGCATATAGAAGACAATGTGTAATCAAGCAAACAAGAATACATTGTAGACCATAAAAAAGTGAGTTAAAAACATAAGACATCTCTCATAATGTCACAAGAAAATTAGGGCCAAAGTGACAAAAATCATACAAGAAATAAACAAGCAAGACATAGAGCAAAGCCCAAAAAAATTGGCATATAGTATAAGACATTGGAAAATAGTAGCAAGTAAATTATCGGCTAGCCATGATGGAAAATAGTTCCTACAAAGAAAATTCCACACATGAAGTACCTATTGGCATGCTAGAAAGATAAAAATTATGTCAAGACGTGTGTATATATTGATAGATTAGTGTGATATTAAAAGTAAAAAAGTAGCTGTTATAGAATAATAGAACTTATGATGTGTACAAAATTAGATGCCCCAGGAGCATTAATGAGACTAGTAAGAGGTAGAGTGCCAAGAATCCATGCTACGTGTAAAAATATGTAGGAATTATACATTCATAACTCGATAAAAGAAAATACACATGTGCATATAGAAAAAAATAATGACATCCGAATATATGACTAGAATAATAAGTAAAGTGTACATGTGAGTATAAATAAGCAAGAACAATATTCAACCAAGATATGGAGTATGTTTTTATCGAGTGAGATGGAATGGTATGAAAGATGAATGTGATAGGATAAACTTTCTGCCCAATCGAATGTGTATGTATGAGTGAAATGAGGTTAATTTAAAATATACCCCTCGATAGTCAAGAATGAACCATAGAAAAAGACTTCTTAATTGGGAAATGGTTTGAATTATAGGTGCTAGAAATATATGATCATGGATGTATAGAGCATAAAAAGTATGAGATGAGGTGAGGTTCATTTTCGATTTATACCCTCAACATTCGAGTATGAACCATATAACTAGAGTGCATCATAGGGTAGTGTGTTGTGTGAGAATGTGATGTTAGAAAGATGTGTTGTGAACGTGCCGAGTGTAGAAATGTGTAGTGTGTGAGTTTTATGTATGTAGTATGCCCTCAACAGTAAATTTTGAACCATTGAACAAGAGTGCATCACGGGGTAATGATGATACAAGTTGTGTATAGGATTCATGAAAAAGAATAGATGTGAAGCATGATGTGAAATAGTAGGAATGTGAGACACCTGATAGTGCTAAAAGGGGGAGAAAGTAGGCACGATTCCCCCCATGTGTAAAATGATGTATCAATGAATGAGATCTATGTGAAGGAAGGCGAGGAAGGGATGTGCACCTAAGTGAAGTAGTCGATAAGATGGACTAGAAGAATGATGAAGAAGAGTGGGTTGTTTCTGAAGAAGAGGATAGATAGGAGCATATTTTTCCTTAGTTTTGAGAGGTCTAAGGAACCTAGATGATCTAAGTAGA
Source organism: Taxus wallichiana var. yunnanensis (assembly GCA_018340775.1). Taxonomy (NCBI): domain Eukaryota; kingdom Viridiplantae; phylum Streptophyta; class Pinopsida; order Cupressales; family Taxaceae; genus Taxus; species Taxus wallichiana. Next base: position 207,650,652 of record CM031244.1, on the reverse strand, counting down.
GAAAGGAAACCTTAAGAGGAGGTGATGGCCACGGTATGCTGAGAACACCATTTCTTATTGTGAATGAATTTTAGACAAAAATTATTCATATAAATTATATCTTGAGAGGCACGAGCTAGGGAAGACCTTAGATCATGTCACACCCTTTGATTGAGGGTGCCAAAAGAAATGACACAAGCATGGTAAGAGGACCAACTATAAGCTGGAAGCTTGACATAAGCGTAAGATTTTGAAAGCGCATATGAGACATGTGAGAGAAGATAATGGATAACAAGAAGTGAAATATAACATACATTCATATGAATTGATGGATCAAGCATTGTATTATTGATATCATGAGTCTTGATAGAAGAATTGATATGTAATGTGTCGAGAAGACAATGTATCATGATAGTCATTATTAGAAAATGCAATAAATTGTGGAGATGCATCAGCGTGAGAAAATATAAAATCGAGATCCCCAATGGAGGAGACACTACACTATATGTATTATTGGCCAAAGAGTCAAATTTCTTGTCATGCTTAGGTAATGGATCATTGATAATTTTGATCATTTTGTTGTCATTGACCGATGTAGATTCGAAGGCTTAGGAAGCTTGATTGTATCATTTTTAATAAGATCTTGAATTATATGTCTGAGTTTTAAACACTAATCCATAGAGTTCCCAATACATTGATGATAGTCGCATCTAATTTTTTTGTTATAACTACGTCTATTAGGTCAAGATGGATCCAAATTAAGTGGAGGATGAAGCGTAATAAGGTTTCTCTCATCGAGTTTCAGAAATAAAATATGTGGAGCACAAGGAAATTTAGTAAATGTATGCTTCAAAGGTTGTAATTAAATATTTTTAGGAATAATGAGAGAGTTGAAATTAGTTTTTTCTTTAGTAGACTTAGTAGATGGCTTGAAATTTGATTTGATTTCAAATTATGTAGAGGATGAAGCTTGATCATGATATTTAAGATTACCCATAGATAGCATTTTGTTTTTACATAGCTTAAGTGTATGGAAAAGATTATAAAATGATGGAGAGGTCTCAAAGATGAGACTCTCCTTCAAAGGTGGTAAGAGACTTTGGACAAATAGATCTTGTAATTCAGATTCCGTGAGTACATTAGACATCTTAGCTAAGTTGTTCTTATATTATTAGAAATAATCTGGTATATGCTCATTAGATCCTTGTTTAATTTTTGTGAATTGAGCATAGTATTACAACTGATATTGATTCAAAAATGAGTGAGAAAATAATCATCTAAATGCGTAAATGATGTTACCAAATGGACAGGTAGGTTGTAGAACCAACGCATTTCATAATCTTATAGACTTATAGGAAGGATATTTTCTAATAATGTATGATCATCCACATAATCTAGACATGCCATATGAAATACTCAGAGATTCTCTTGAGGGTCATCATGGCCTTTGAAGGTGGTAGCTTAGGGGTGAAAAATTGAGATGAAGTTGATAGGCTAAAATGGTGGGTGTAAAAGTAGTGTGAAGGTGTAAGGTGGAATTAATAGATGGATGTACATGAGAGGTATCCATTTTAAGTTGACAAAGTTGAGTCTACAAATCGTGATATCAAGAAGTTAAACCAAGAGTATTTGAAGAAGATCCAGGATGTAAAATATAGGCATTAGGTTAGATGAATGGAGAGGAAATAATGGGAATGGAAGTGAAAATATGAAGTGGCTAAGTGGAAGCCATGGAATCGAGGAAGGACCGATAAGGGGCAGTAAGTAACATCTCGATATTTTTAGTAGTCATAAAAGCATGGAGAAGATTTGTAGGATTATCGCGCAAAGCTTGATGAAAATTGGTAAGATTATCTAATTTCTCTTGATCAACATTGGTGTCTTCATCATATGATTTCTCACTATCAGATGTTTCAATGTTTTCAAGAGGAAAATTTTGAGAGTTAACAAAGGGGTTATTAGTTTAATCCATTAATTTAGAAACCCTACGGGTAGATGGAGGAAACTTTATATGCTCAAAAATACAAAACGAACACTACTTATAACAAGCATAAGAAGAAAACCATAGAAAGAAGGTTGGGGTTGACTGATGGGTTCACTAAATGATTTAACAAATATTGAATTTGTGAAATCTTAAATGCAGAGTCACATGTGATAAATATATAATAAATTACAAATCGACCTAAGAAATAAGCTAAGGAAATATGAAACACTATGTGTAAGAGATTAAAATACTTATCTAATTTTGGAATAAATCCTAAAGTATGTTAGACTAGAAAACCGGTGACTAGGAGGAAACTATCGCAACCATACGAGAAAAATGTAAGATTTTTGGAATAATCGAACTAGGGAACTTGGGTTAGGTCAAGGGTGCATAGGTATCGAGTCTACTCCTAGGTACCTTTATTTGCAAAAATATTTAGAAAATATTTTTTTATCTATCACACAAGTGTTTCTTACCTTCACTATTTATCACCTATGTCTTACAATATGTCCATGGAATTCACCTATAACCTACAAAAGAAATGATCTCCTACAAAACCCCAAAACACATCAAATTCTAAAAATAAAAAAGATGCAACTAGGGATTCAGATCGACCTTGAGGGCCACCCGTGAGTGAAATTATAACTAAGAGTTGGACTACATCTCATACTCCATGTAGTTTTATGTGTGTGTGTGTGTAGAATCGTGCCCTAGGAGGCTCTTGTGCAAGATGCACTTGATAGCGAGCAATAACTAGATGTAGAAATGTAAGTAGATTTTTGTATGGAAAAATAAACTTACCTTACTATGAAGTGTATGAATAAAAATGTAGTCTCTTTTCCCTTGAATGATATCTAGATGGATTATTTAATGCTATTAGAATGCCTTTAGATGCAACCTTAGGAGGTGATATTATATACTTAAATCTTGGTGTTTTATATGATCACATAGCTTTATATATATATATAAATATATATGATTTCCTTGTATGAATTTCATAAGTAACCACTCGAATTCTAACCCATACAAAGACAATATGCCCAAAAGATAAAATAGGCATAAAAGGGGTAAGAAAGATAACAAGAGGTTAGAAGTGCCCGGGAGGACGAGGGCTTCTACGTACTAACATCCTATCTCGGGCGCCGGTGTCTAGAGTCAAGAAAGATAAAGTGGTGAAGGTAAGATTGGGAAGTAGGGTGTAGAAGACTAGAAATAAGAAAAGAAGCAAAGAAAAGAGGCCAAAGACAGTGGCTGATTAGGACTTAGAAATGTACCCAAGTGTGTGATTTAGTGTATACAATTGGTTTGGTTCTTTGAATGTAATTCCAGATGAAAATTCCAACACGTAGCGTCACTATGACCATTGATATCACAATTCTTGAAAAAATTCTTGATATCTTTACATGTATTTAAAGTGGTAGTAGTCTTGTTACCTTTCCATTTATATTTGTTAGTTGTTTTCCCTGTTCTTCTTTGGCTGATTTGTTGAATGTTTTATCCTTGAAACCGCTTCTCCTTTATTTTCTCATCATCTATACAATATGATTGTACACATAATTCATTTAGATCCTTGGGATTCATGGAGAAGATATTCCTATGAAGGTGAGTGTAAATTCCTCCCAAATACTTGGTGAATATCCTCATCATTCAAGTCCATATTGATCAACATGGCTTTCCTTAGAAATTCCATAGTGTAATCATGCACACTTTGACCACTATTTGTCTAAAATACTACCATTTAATCATCTGGTTTGTCTTATGGCTAATAGGATAAAAAAATTTCTAAGAAATTCCTTAAAACCCTCCCAAGAAATTACAATAGGATGCTTCTTATTTTCACAAGTGACTAGATAGGTTTCTCACCAAACTAGAGCATGAACTTCCATTTTGAGATGTGCAAAGGTGATCCTTTTTGCCTGAGTGACATTATGAACACTAAAATAAACCTCCAAATAATTTAACCCTTTATTAAGCAATTCTACATCTACTTTTCCTTCAAATATTTTGATCTAAACTTTATTTTCAACTTTAGAAGGAGCATGATCAGATTTTACATTTCTCTTTTCAACCTGGATTTTCTTCTTAAAAATATTCCATCTCTTCTTCCTCATTGTGGCTCCTTCCTATGACAAATTTCTTAGCTAACACTTGAACCATTGATTCTATGTAATATTTCTTAGGTGTTGTTGTCTTTTGAAGATCTAAGAGTTCCTTTTAGTGTCGAAAGACCCTATCCATGTTGATTTATAGTATCTCAATTCTACAAACCAAGTTCTCTTATTTCATTTGATCTCTAATCCTTTGTTTCCAATTATTTGTGGATATCTCCAAATCGTAAGGTATTACTTCTTCTCCTCTATACATTTTCACTATCATACAAATCACACAAGAATGAATATCACGAGTCCCTTAGATATTATTGCCATCTACGATACAAAAATGATCTATAAAATTCTACTTTGGAAATTTAAAAATCCACACACTACTCTTCCTACTTCCAAATTACTTGAAAATGACATTTTTGAAGTTTATTGAATGAATTCTGGCACTTGGAACTAATTTGCAGCAATTAAAAAGAACAATTCAACACATAAACGCAATATTTTTGTCCTAAAGAATCCCCAATTTGAGGGAAAAATATTTAGGAAGGGAAATTTCTCTTTCTTCCCAATTATATATTGGCCAATTGAAATTAATATAGATTACAAGAAGTTGAAGGAAGACAATGATGTTACTTCCACCCTTTGTAATTTCTTTCTCTTCTTATACACCTTACTTCTACAAATCAATTCCAACACCAAAGTCTTATTTATCACTTCTCTAACAAATAGATGATCAATTCCACATCCACTTATTGAATTTATAGTTTCTCCCTAAGTCCTCCTATATACTTGAGAATAGGAAGGGTTGTACAAAAAAAAGACATAGTCTAGACATTCCAAATATATGATTGTTCATGGATATATTTGTTTTTTTATTCTTGATAAGACCGCCGACAAATGTATACCGATTTGTTACAAAATTTTTACAGAGATTACACAACCACCATTCTATGTAGAGAGATGTGGTTATGTAAATGATACTCTACATAGGACATTGGTTCTATAACTTAATAGGATTCTATCCTTTACGATTGATTTTTCTTCTAGTTCTAGTTACTCCGATGAAGTGGTGTCTTTCTAGATCCCTATGGTCTAGTCATGGAAGGAGAGTACAGCTATACCTCTCTTCCAACCACTTTATTTTGGTGTGAGATGACCTAAAAACTCACACTTGGTATGAGATTTCCCAGAAAACTCACACTTCACATGAGATTACCAATAAAACTCACACTTGGCATGATATCACCCAAAAACTTGTCCTTAACAAAATTTAGGACACTTTTATATCCTTTACACTCTTTTACATTAGGTTCACACTTTATTTTACTATTATGTTTACAAACTTTTACATACTTATGCATATTTTACTCAAATTTCTCATATATAGGAATTGACTACTCCTTTTCTCTTCTTTTACATATGTTTCCTTAATACGCAATAAGAAGTAGCATACATGAGAAAAAAATTCAAGCACAATAATAGGTACAAGTAGCACATATGCTCCACCCCTATGGTTACTTTCCTTTCCTAGTATACATGCTTCACTTTGTACTCATTCCACGTTTCAATTCTCCTCTCGAACTTTATTCACCACATGCTCTATAGGATCAAAAGGTACACATATTTTAAATACTTTATGTTATCAAATATTCACTCAATAAAATAAAGTGCAGGAAAATTTAGACACAAAATCATGTACTTGGCTGCATTTTTAGGTCCAAAAATCATACTACCATTTACATGATTCCTAAGAAATAAAATTGTTAACTGATAACTATATTTGGCCTCTTTTCTGTGTCTCTTGTTTTCTATTTTTTCTTACATACCCTACAACCTAGATAGAAATGAAATTGTTTATATTTCATGTCTGAGACACTAGCGCCTAGCCAAGATAGTAATGCCTAGGTGCTCTTGTCCCCTCTGGGTTCCCCCCGACCCATTTTCTATCTTACTCACTCCTTTTTGGTATCTTTTTATCTTTTGGGCATATTTTTAACTTATTGGTTGGCCTTCCAGTTATCAATCGAAAATTTCAAATAAGGGAATCGAGATAAATACATAGTTATGATTTCAAAATGAGGACCAAACAATAACCATTATTATTATCACCTAATATTACATCGAAAAGCACTAAATCAATCTAAAGCATCCATCTAACATCAATTCAAGGGACAAGGAACTACATACTCTACATATAAAGCATAGTAAGGGGAAGTTTATTCTATTCTATCCACGCATTTGCATCAATGAGAAGATATAGTGTGTTATCTAATGAATCTTTCTCGAGGAATATGGGTGCATAATTTTTACACATGTAAAAGAACTACATGGATTTTCAGATATACTGTAGTTCTCATTCATAATATCACTCTATAGGGTGACCATTTGGGTCGAGTATGACTCCTCATTCTACATTTTCCTTTATAGGTTTGATATGGTTTATAGGATTATCCGGTGAAACTCTTTCTTGTAGGTTATAGGTATCTTTGGAAATCAAGGAGTGACTATCATGTGATCAAGAGGAAATAATAGTGAATACCTTGTGATACATCGGGAATCGAGATACTTAGATTTTGTAAAGTCACTAGTTCCTAGAAAGCGATATCTAACGCGTAAACATCCTTTCCCTACCATAGGTTTCCATGTTCGACCTCACTACTACATCCTATAATTTAGTGTGAGTAGTAAAGACACTCTTCAAAGTTTTTGAACACTTTACCTCGCCCAAATAATTTCCATATTGAGTGGAAATCATCTATCATCATATCTCCCTCCTTTTCTTAGGGTTTTATACTTTACATGCTTGTTTTATTTTTTCAAACTATAATTTAGCATTTACACATCATTTTTTACATCAATTACTTTGTAATAAGGTTTAATAAGTCTAATTTTTATTAAATCATTCTCATCCAATGCTTTGAAATCCATCGTTGATTGAAGAGTGAGATCATAAAACCATTGTAATGAATAATCATTGAGACTTATTAAGAATATTTTAGTAAGAAGTTTATCATTATAAGTTTAGTCTATAAAAATTACATGGAAGGCTCAAATTTATTGTTCAAGAACCCATTTTCCTTTATATAGTGGAAGCCTAGGAGAATAAAAACCCATCCGTAAAGGATAGGATGAAATATCAAGTTATAATGGATTATAAAGTAAGAGAGCGTGAATTACTTTTAAGAGAATATATAGATGCGCCTTGCTCTAACTGCAATACATTGGCCTATAAATCAATAATGTTATGCTATAGGAACCTATAGAAGAGAGGGTGGGAAATGGCCTATTCACATGCACAAAAAGTTGCGTATTTGTATCATGTAATGGAATAGGAATTCAAGATTATGGGGGAAATTATGGTCCTCTACTTTAGAGGTATATGTACATGTAGTAGAGGTTTTGACTTATTTTTATCTCTATATATGAATAATAATGTATCAATATGATGAAGATTAAGATAGAGATATTATGTAAAGTCTTACTCATCGACATGATTAATTTTTTTAAGGTAGTAACATAAATGGTATCATCTTGAATAAATTGTTAGCCATTGCTTCTAGTTATTTTCATTTATGTCAAAGGCCATTGATTGAAAATGGGTTCATGGTGTCATTTGATTCTCTATGAGGTGTTATCCAAGGTCTAACATGAAGTTTGATTAGTAATATCTTTCTTGATGATGTTCTATAGTGTCTTGAAGCATGGTATTGAGTATGTTGTAACCATGGATGGTCATTTTATGGGTCCAAAATGATGATATGAGGTTCATCATGGTTAGAGAGATGTGTTATAGATGTTGATGTGTCTTAAATGAATCATTATCGTCATTTCATGGGTTGTAATGTTTGAGTCAAGTCATTATAGGCCTATTATTACACCTAGAGCACGTGGTTTGATATTACGGAATAGTATTTGGAGAAAGATAGTCATTTACAAACATGGGAAAAATGTTAGGGAACCACACATGATGTGTGGAATAGTTTTAATTTAGTTCTTAGAAGTATGATGATGTTTCATGGTTCATGGGAAATAGGAAAGTGAAGAGAAGTGAAGTACGCATAGACAGGTAAGTCACTATGGGTGGAGAGACTCAAAATAATTTGAGAAAGGAGGGGAGTTTGGTGTGATAGAGGATTTTTCAAGATGCTTCCTAAAATGTTTCATGTCAAATTTGTGAATAAATTACAAGATACGTGATTTTTGTGAAATTGAGTTCTCGAGAAGTAAAATCCTGCTCAAATAGGAAAAAAAAATTCTCACCTTCTCTTATACACTTTGTATAGGACCCAAATGTTTTGGGGGAAGATTTTAAATTAAGATAAGAGTTTTTTCAAAAATAATGAGCTAGATTTATTGTTATTGTTTTATGAACAATCATTAACAAGCTAAAGTGGTTTGAAACCCTAGTGAAACCTTTGTAGCATAGCAACATGGGAGATTTATTTCTATAGTATCCAAATGAACTTGTAAAGATAAATTTATGCATCAAAGTTGTAAAGGATTCATCAAATATAATTTTTGTGGTGGTTTCGTATTCCAATTGTTTTGGGAAGAGAGATAAAAACCATATTTTTGTCTAAATTTAAATTTTTAGGGTTGAAATGGAAGTTCAAAGATGAAAATTGAATTGTTCTAGAATCCTTTGGAGGTTATATAAACATCCATGAATTTTTTTATATAGGGTGATTAGATAAAATTAAATATATAGGTCCTCAAAGTTAAACTACCAATTTTATCCTTAAGATCTAAAATGCTAGTCGGTGGGTTGAGTTGAGATTATTGGACCCCTAAAGGTAACTAAGTACCTAAGGCACAAATCCTTGTGGTGCACAAATACAGGGTGCAAAGACACACATAGAAGTAGTCCCCAGAGAGGTGTGAAGGGTCACTCTATGGAAGGTTGGAGTTAGGACTTAGTAATTTTTGACAAACATAAAAAGATGCACATAAGGAGTGAATGGGAAAGTGACCAGATATAGATGTGGATAAGCTATGGAGACTTGTAATCCAAGAAAAGAATATTCTAGGGAATCATTACGGTTATCATGAGAGGATAAGGAGTTGAGGTTGTTAAGGATTAGCTGGCACATGTATGCTAAAGGCACTTGATTGAGGGAAACACATGGTGATATCTAGAAGATTCCTAAGTAGTGGTAGAGAAATCATGAGGAGATTCTAGCAGGATTCCACAGTGATGATGGACAGTTAGAAGAAGATTCCTCTAACTTCTTGTATTAGAGGGTTGTTTCGAGAAGAAAAGGAGGATGGGAAAACGAAAGTATTGTGTATTGTGTGTAATAGAGAGATCTGTGATATAAAGAAAGCTCTACTACTATGAACATTGTCATGGATGGAACTTCTTGATGTAATCTTAGCTACTGTATTTGACTTATCAATATAATGAAGTAGTTCTGTAACACTCTTGTAATGGATCTTGATCTGTGTTTTCCCCTTTTGTTCATGTGTGTGTTACTTATTTCCTCAATTCTATCTCATGGCTGATTCTAATTTTAGTTGATCATGTTAAATCTTTGTTTGGAATACATCAACTAGGAGTACAAGCTTACATCCAAAATCCTATGGATAATTGCATTATTATTTGGTTATGTTGCATCATCATGTTCATAAAGAAAATTGTCATGAAGCTCATATAAAGGAGGGAGTCAACACCTACGTGCACCTCAAGTGAGATTCCAGGATAAGACTGGATGATATGTCGACGCACTTGGGATTAGTTACTAAAATAGGTGGTGATAATAGAGACTACATTTTTGTTCCATTGTCAAGATGTCTATTCAAATTTTTGTGATAATGATGCATGATGATAGAACACTTGATGCTCAACATGATGTCGAAGCCTAGTTTGAGAGAATTGAGGATGAGTTTTCTCAGAGATTTAGTGTTGGACCTGAGTTTGATGTATGTAAATGGGTAGAAGAGAACTTGTATCATGAGCTATATTAGACCTTGTTTTGTTTCTTTCTAGTGGAGTTATATGAATGGATTTTGACGTATGCATCTAGATCAAGCTGGTACTATGGATCTCACATGTGGAACCAATATGAATATCAAAGGCTACATGATGTTGATCTAAATTTTACATGTTTTGTTGATCATTGGTGGAGAAGAGTCTTGACGGTTATACCCCGAAATATGCTATTTTTATGTCTTATTATGGAGGTTGTTTAGTTTGAGTTCTTAAGAGATCCTAGAGGATTGTTTTTTTGTTCTATCCCCTTAGCTATAAATATCCTAATCATTACACTGAGTTTGGAAGAATTTTCTATGGATGGATAAGCTTCTTCTAAGCACTAGGTGAGGAAGCTAGGGTGATAGATGATGGCAAACCTTGTAGCCAATCAGGAGAGGGAAGAGAGATGAATCAAGTATAGTGAAGCACGTGAGAGGGAGTTAGATAGACAACACAAAGTTACAGGAGTAATGGATTTATGGAGGCAAACATAGCGGGAAGGAATTGAGGTTCATGCAGAGGACATGGAGCTTGAGCAGTCTATGCTACCCCATCTTGGAAATCATGGAAGAGAAACCCCCTTGGATTCTAAAGAATGCTCATCATATGAAGAAAGGAGAGGAGACATTGGCATGCATCTAAATCTAAGCGGTGACCAATTCCTTTGCTTATCTTTCCAAATCTAGAGATAAGTATTACTAACCCAGTCGATATTGGTGGAAGTGACCGATCAACACCTATGAGGTATAAATTTTCATTTGACACATCTATGACTACACAATAATTTCCTATGTTTGGAGGAATATTTTCTAAAATGAAATTTAGGAAACGTATGGGTAAATAAATCTTGGGTATCCCCTCCGGAAGTGGTGCGAAACACACATCTAGTAGTGGTGCAATATCATAGACTATTGGCACGTAACTCAACGTGATAGTGGGGACACTAGGCATAACCACTTTAGGGCCTTTACTAGCTACGGGAGGTGGATCTAGTGGAATAGGAACTAGTGGACCTAGTGGAATTGACAGATCTAGAGGATCTAGTGGATCAGGAGGGATAAGAGCTAGTGGATTTGTTAGATCGGTGGTGGAGGAAACAACAGGAGGAATCAAGGTTCTAGATGAGGTGGAAATAGACCTCAACCACCTCAACAAGTATTTTCAAAATGTATTTACATCTACTAGACTACAAAGGTGTTGAGGATGTTGTAGAGCATGTACACAAATGTGAGCTACTATGGCATGTGAAGGGGATCACTACCCGGAATAGAAGGCAAGTTAGTTTGCAACAATGTTGCAAGGATGTGTGCATAGTTGGTACCGGAAGTATGAACCCCACGAAATAGTGGTAGATTACACCACACTGTGGAATTCCTTTTTAGCTGAATTTCATATCCCTAAGTTTGAACAGAAGAGCATTAGCGCACTAAAGGAAATCCAAAAAGTATGGCAAAGAGTGTGCGGGAATATGATGTGCATTTTAAGACTCTCTTATCAAAACTATCTTATGATATTCATCCTTCTCAGCATGCTCAGTGGTTTGTTGGAGGATTGATAACACCTTTTAGGAGAGAAATTTCACGAGACCCATGTGAGACCTTAGAGGATGCCTTGCATACTGAGGCTATTAGAAGCATGGATACCGGTGTTATCCCTTTTCTTAAGGCTCATATTTCTGTAATGGCCAAGCGATTGGAGAAGCTATATGTGAACTTGGCACATGATACTCGTAGTTTCATATGGTGCATATATTCTAAGGTAGAGGGGCATACAAAGGAAAATTGTCCTTGGAGATTGATACGTGTCATGATGGTTTACTATGATATTTTCCACAGAGACCATGATGCAAGTAGGTGCCCACCATCTTGTAACACATGATATGTAAAAATGTTTCTTTCTATTACAAAATTTTTACCTCTACTACTCATGACACCAAGGATTGTAGATTGATTGACCATTTAAATGATTCCATTGATATTGGTGTGTACCATACCAACATCGTAAGCAATTATAAGGATGATGGTCATCACTATGAAGGGAGCATAGATGGAGGGGAACATGGAAGAGGTTTCTGAGGAGGATTCTGACATCGAGGAAACTGCCGAGGAGGAAGAAGTGAGTTCCCACATGGAACTTATTACAACTGTTGATCTTTGGAGCACTATAAGGGCAATTTCCCTGATCTTTTACAATGCTCTAGGCGTGGAAAGAAGCATAAGTATGAGGATTTCCTAGAGCTATTTGAGCATATAATCTAATAATAGTGGTATGATAAAGGCACAAGAATAGTAAGCATGAAGAAGGTTGAATCACAATGGATGCAAAGGGTGGTGTGTGAGTTAGAACTAGAACCTATACTAGTAATTACGAAGTGAGGCTGTGCACACTAGGGATATACTAAGGAAAAAACTCATGGTTACAAGAGAATAGTTAGTGTATGGGAAGTATCCAAACCCTACTCATCAAAAATAGGTTTATCAATAGACCATGGATGTAATTTGGAGTCTCTGAGGAGAGATATAGTGCCTAAAGGAGAAGTCACAATGAGATAGAGCAAAGGAAGAGTACTAAGGCTCCATAAAGGATCTAGATGAGTTAGAGAAGTATGCAAAATGATGAGACAAGAGAATATCATTCCTTTGCTAGGGGAATGGTTATGAGAAAAATTACCGCTGCTGCGGGAGAGCATGAGTGAAAAGTATTGCATTCTAACCTTCCCCCTCATACCATTGGTTATGATAACATGATTACCTTGAATGCGATGAGTCGATGGATGACTTTCGATAAATATTCGATAGACATGGGTGCAGAATTTATTGTTCTCACTCGAGATACATGGCATCAATTGGGAAGGCCCCCATTACAACCATATTTGAATGTGTTAAATATGTCTAAAAGAATAAAGGTGATGCCTATTGGTGTCTTGAAGGATACTAATATCACTATCCAAGGGGTGAAATTCACTTGGGATTTTGAAGTCTTGGCACTAGCCAAGGTAGACAACTTTCCAGCATTACTTGGGCACCCTTGGTGTTATAAGAATAATTATAACCTACGGTTAAATAAGGGGAACATAAGTTTTGAAAACAAGGAAGAACAGGTTATCATCCCCTTGAATGATGGGAATTCAACACCCTATCTTGAGCCCTTGCGAGAATTTCTTGACAAGGTCTATGTGCGTTCTATTAAGGACCTTGAAGAGATTCACCCTACAAAAGGAGTTATTCAGTTTGAAGACACTCAATCTATGAGTGATACCACTATTGTAGCATGTGACAATTAGGTGCACTAGACTAATGAGTTAATTGGGAAGTAACTAAGAGGCTCAGATTACAAGAGTGAAAATAGCACACCCGCTTAGGAATTTGAAAGGGAAGCAATTACCAAGCTACATTAGGGATGGAAACCTTGATGTTTTCCTCTAAGCCATAAAATCCCAATGGAGATGTGATATCGAACGAAGGAACATCCTTATCTACACTTTGTGTGGAACCATACCACATTGGTGAATGGTGCACCAGGAAAATCTTATAGGGTGGCACAAGGTGAGTATTGTCCTGTCTATTATATTTTCTAGGAGAAACATGCTAACTAAACTTTGTGTCTATGATGGGAAAGGATCCACCTCAGATCATGTCCAGGAGTGTGAGAGGATTTGGATGGAAGGTGTAGAGGATTTACCTCCTTCCCTTTGGGTGCACAAGTTTTATTCCACACTACATGGTTGTGTGCATGCATGGTTAGTTCATTGAAGTTACACCGTTAGATAGGAAACTGGTGAGAGTTAATAAATGACTTGATTTAAACTTTTGAATACAAAATTGCTAATCCCTTGGTGAATGAGGTGTTGTAGTTTGTTAAGTTCCTAACTATGGGAGAAAATTCCATGATAGAGGATAGAATACTATAATCTTGGTTGAACTGGTTTAGAAGAGCACTACGATGAGGAAGAATGAGATGAGATACAACTTGAACACACTTATATGGAGAAGGAGAAGGGAAAAATGGTCTATATGATAAATGGTGAGGAAGTGGAGAACTTGGATGTTAACCATACTATGGGTATGCACAAAGTAATAGATAGTGTTGATGACCAAGCATGCGCCTACCATGAACCCTCAAGATAAAGAAGGTTAACATTGGCTCGAAAGTGAAGCTAAGGAGTCTACTATGGGGACTATTGGTCGAGAAAAGGAGGTTTAAAAGATCATTGACCTATTGTGTGATTTTAAATATTTATTTCTGCATGGATATCATGATCTTAATGGATTTCACCATTCTCTTGAAGAAATTTGGATCAAGCTAAAAGAAGGAGCACGAATGATTTGGAAAAGACCTTAAAAATGAATCCAAATTTTTGCATTGACAAGATGACACATTAGACATCATTGAAGCTATGTAGGAATTAGAATGGATAAGCCCCATAGTCATAAACATTAAAAATGATGGAAGGATAAGGATCTGTGTTGACTACAAGGACCTAAATGCCATATGTGTAATTGATCCTTTCCCAACCCCTTTTACCGAGGAAATCCTAGAGGAGTAGCTAGGCATGAGATCTATTCCTTCACGGATGGCTTCTCAGGATATCATCAAGTTAGAATCATAAAGGAGGACCAAGAAAAGACAACTTTCATAATTTAATGGGGAATTTTATCCTATATGGTCATGCCTTTCAGACTAAAGAATGCACCTGTTGTGTTTTCACGCATAGTGGTCCAGGAATTTTAGGATGTTATCCATAAGTTCTTCCAGGTCTACCTTGATAAATGGACAGTGTATGGACTAATGAAAGACCATTGTGAAATTTTTTGGCTGATGTTTGAGAGATCTTTGGTAGTTGCGCATATCCGTCAACATCAAGAAATGTCTCTTTGCTTATCCATTCGAACCCTATTAGAGCATATCATATGTAAGGAAGGCTTCTTGGTGGATCTTGCCAAAAGTGTTGTTAATGAGAGATTAGGGGATCCTACTAGCTAGAGTGTAGTTCAACGATTCCTTTGTCATATGGGGTATTACTTTGGAAATTTATTAAGGGGTATGCCAAAATTACCACACCACTAGAGGTATTGTTGAAGCATGGATGTACATTACATTAGGTTGTGTAGCCTATTTTCATGTGAGAAAGTGTTGAAAACTTTACACTAAGAGTAATGTACACTTTCCACAATTTTCTTAGCTAGGTTAGGGGTAGAATCCCCTGAGAAAATTTAATTTGGCCTTAAAATGTGCCCGATATACCGGGAAACATGTTTTTCTCATATGGGTGAGATTTTGATCCATAGGTTTATGGGACAATTTTGGCTCATGGTTTTGATAGCCATGGTTTTGTAAACATGATTAAGTAGTTGTCTACTTATATGGTTTTATGCATATGGTAGGGATAATGAAACATTGTAGATGTGTATGAATTCAGTGTGAATTAGTAGATTTTATTGAGCATAGCTCTAAACAGATCTAGGTATTGTATTGAGAGAGTGGTGGCTTGTCATAAAATTTGAGCAAGTGATTCTTCTTGAACATAGTCCAAATCGGGTGAACCATGTTAAATCTTTGTCTCTTTGTGTTGTGTTATTTTTATTCTACACTTTTATTTAAGATCTGTAATATTTTATGCATATTATTGTCTACTTTTATGATTATGTGAGGATTATTCCACATATTTTCTCCCTTATTTCCTAACAATTGGTATCGAGATCCTGGTTTGGTTTCTTTGAAGTGTTGAATTATAGGGAAAATTTTAGCTTAAGTTGGAGCTATGGAAAATGATGGAAGATCAAGGGTTAATAAATTCAATGGGCATAATTTAAGTCTTTGGAAGATGTAGATAGAAGATTACCTTTATAAGAAGGATCTTTATATCCCACTATCCGAGAAGGTGAACAAACCTCAAGCATGACGGATGTGAAATGCGATTTTCTAGATAGGAAGGCACTTGGGAAAATTCAGCCGTGTCTTGCATCTTTGGTATTATTTAATGTTTCAAAGGAAAAGACTACAAAAAAATTGATGGATGCATTAGGAAAGTTGTATGAAAAATCCTCTTGCCTCTAATAAGATATTTTTAATGAAAAATTTGTTTAATATGAAGATATCGAGAATGGTTTAGTAGCGAGATCATTTAAATTATTTTAATACAATTTTAAATATGTTATCTTCGATTACAATATAATTTGATCAAGAAGTTAGGGATTTATTAATTATGTGTTCTTTACCTAAGATTTGGAATAGCTTGGTAATGGTGGTAAAAAAATCAGTTCCAACTAACTCAAAGTTGAAGTTTGAGGATGTTGTAGGGTGATTCTCGGCAAGGAAAGGAGAAGAAAAATATCTATGGAATCTTCTACTTTAGGGAATGCTTTGAGAGTGGAAACTAGAGGGAGATAAAAGAATAGAGGAAGCCGTGGAAAATCAAAGGATTAGGAAAGATCAAAATCCAAAATCAAGATAGTATTTTTGGCATTGTGGAAAGTCTGGGCATGCAAAGAAGGACTATTGGGAGCTTCAAGACAAAAAGAAACAACATGAAGAAAATGAGGAAAATGTGGCAATGGGTAATGTATGTCAAGATACTTTGATTCTTTCTTTGTAAAATATTACCGAATCTTGGGTTTTAGATTCAGGGCTTATTTCCATGCTACTCCACATAGGAATTATTTTTTTGATTATGTTCAAGGAGATTTTGGCATGTTTTTCTTTGTGATGATGAGCCTTGCAGGATAGTTGGAAAAGGTTCTATTCGGGTTAAGATGCGGAATGGGAATACTTGGTTATTAAAGGATGTTAGACATGTGCCTACATTAAGACAAAATTTGATATGGCAGGGCGGTTGGGAAGTGATGGTTCTATTGTGATATTTACAATGGACTCTTAGAAGGTTATTAAGGGTACTCTTGTGGTAGCAAGAGGTAAGAAGGTTGGAACCCTGTATTTAACCACTTATAGAACTAATGTTTGTAATCTTGTGGCTTCAGAAGTAGATACAACATTGTGGAACTATATGCTCGGTCATATGAGCCATAAGGGCATGGAGATCATAAAGAAGGATTTTCCCAAATATACATAAATAGGTTTGGAGTTATATGAGGACTCCATATATGGGAAACAGAAGTGAGTAAGGTTTCTCAAGGTTGGACCTACAAAGAAAGAGAGTAAGTTAGAGTTGGTGTATTTTGATGTGTGGGGGTTGGATCATGTATCATCTCTTGGGGGTTAAAGTTATTATGTTACTTTTATTGATGATGCAACAAAGAAAGTTTTCGTTTATTGTATTAGAAACAAATCTGATATATTTTATGCTTTTGTTAAATGGAAAGCCTTGGTAGAGAATAAAATAGGTCTTAAGCTAAAATGTCTTAGGTCGAGATAATAGAGGGGAGTATTGCAAAGTAATGAATTTAATGATTCTTGTTGTAAGAATGGAATCTATAGGAAAAATAATGTTCCAAAAACTCCGCACTTGATAGAATGGGGTGTCAGAAAGGATGAACAAAATAATAATGGAATGTGTTAGGAACATTAGGTTACATGTAGGACTGTCTCTTTCTTTTTGGGTAGAAGCGGTGAGCACATTTGTGTACTTGATAAATAGAGGACCCTCAAGTTCCTTGGATGGAGGCATACCTAAGGAGGCTTGGTATGGTAAGAAAGTTGATTATTCATTTCTTAGAGTCTTTGGATGTGAGGTGTTTGTCTATAGAGACAAGGATGATAGGACCAAGCTTGGAGGGTAAATTAGAAAAAATTACTTTCATTGGTTATGGTGGTGATGACTTTGGATATAAATGTTGGAGTATTAAGGACAAGAAAATCATTTGATCTAGGGATGTGGTATTTAATGAGAAATTCATGTATAAGCAACAATTATAGGAAAACAGGGAAGAATCCAAGAAAGAATATGCATCAGTAGATGATATTCCAGATGGGAAAGTGATACATGAATCAGTTTAGGAACCTCATCAATAGGAACCCAAAACTCCTATATTGAGGAGGTCTTCTAGGGTAAGAAGAGAACTTGAATGTTTTCTCCTTCTCTTTATTAATTATTCCTCAATGATAGTGGAGATCCAAAGAGATTTGATGAAGCAATGTAGGTAATTTCCGGGAAGAAGTGGGACAAATCCATGGATGAGGAGCATCGAGGTTCTCATGGAGAACTAGACATGGGATTTGGTGAAGATACCTTAAGGAAAAAGAGAATTACAGAACAAGTGGGTGTTCAAAGTCAAAGAGGAAGAAGGAGGCAAGAAAAGATACAAGGCCCGGTTGGTGGTCAAGGGGTTTGCACAGAAAAAAGGTATATATTTTGATGATATTTTTTCTCCTATAGTAAAAATGACTTCTATTAGAACTGTTCTAGGAATAGTTATAGCAGAAAACTTACACTTAGAACAACTTGATGTAAATACTACATTTCTCCATGGTTATTTGGAGGATTAATTATATATGCAGCAACGAGGGCTATGGGGTCAAAGGTAAAGAGGAGATGGTGTGCTGGCTGAAGAAGAGCTTGCGTATGGCTTGAAACAAGCTCCACGTCAATGGTATAAGAAATTTGATAGGTTCATGATGGAGCAAGGTTATATTAGATGTCATTTTGATCATTGAGTGTATATAAATAAATTTGAGGATGGACGTTATATTATCCTTTATCTCTATGTGGATGACATGTTGGTTGTAGGTAAAAACATGCAGAAATAAAAGTACTCAAGAAGTACCTAAGTGAATCCTTTATTATGAATGATTTGGGGAAGCCAAAAAAATCTATAGTATGAGGATATCTTAGAATAGGAAGGAATGGAAGATGACTTTATCTTAGAAAGAGTACATTAAGAATGTCTTGGAGAGGTTTAATATGTAGGATGTTAAACCGGTTGGGACTCCTTTAGTAGGCCATTTCAAGTTATCAAAGGAGTAGTGTCCCAAGACAGAGCAGAGAGAAACTAGATGTCCAAGGTACCTTACTCATCAGTGGTTGGTAGTTTGATGTATGCCATGGTGTGCACCAGGCCTGATATTGCCCATGCAGTGGGATTAGTGAGTAGATTTATGAGTGATCTAGGTAGAGATCACTGACAAGAAGTAAAGTGGATCCTTCAGTATTTGAGAGGGACCATGGGGAAATTTTTTGTGCTCTGATGAATCAAACACCACTTTCTGTGGTTATGTAGATTCAGATATGGATGGAGATGTAGATAGTTGGAGGAGCACAATAGGTTATGTTTACACTATAGGTGGGACAACAGTAAGCTAGATTTCACGAGTACAGAAGCTAGTGGCTTTGTCAACCATGGAGGCTGAGTATGTTGCTTCTAAAGAGGAAAGAAAATAAATGATTTGGTTACAGAAATTTCTTGAGGATTTGGGGCATAAGAAGGAGGAAGGAAAGTTACATAGTGATAGTCAGAGTGTTATACACCTAGCTAAGAACTCTACTTTTCACTCTAGGACGGAGCATATACAATTAAGTTACCATTTCATTAGGAAAGCTTTAGAGGAAGAAAAGTTAAAGCTAGAGAAGGTTTATACCAATCAGAATCATAGAAACATGATGACCAAGGTGGTCATAAGGGAAAAATTGAAGTTGTGTTCATCTTTGGTTGGTCTTCATAGAAACTAGTGAAGAGTTGAGAAGCTTTCTCGAGAGCAAAACTAGTCTCCAAGTGGGAGATATTTAGCTTGTGGAGCCTGTTTTCATGTGAGAAAGCGTTGAAGACTATACACTAAGAGTAATGTAAACTTTCCAAAGTTTTATTTTCAGGGTTTAAGGCTAGGCGGGGCCCCAAGTGGGGGTCCGAGGCGGCAACGTGCTTGATATATTGGGAAACATGTTTTTTTCATATGGGTGGGATTTTGACCCATAGGTTTATTGGACAGTTTTGGCTTCGAGTTTTGATACCCACGGTTTTTTAAAACTACATAAGAAATTGTCTACTTATATGGTTTTATGCATATGTTAGGGATAATGAAACATTACAAGTGTGTATGAATTCGGGTGTGAATTCTGTAGAGTTTGTTGAGCATAGCTCCAAATAGATCTAGGTATTTTATTGAGAGAGTGGTGGCTTGTAATAAAATTTGAGCAAGTGATTCTTGGTGAACGTAGCCCAAATTGGGTTAACCATGTTAAATATTGTCTCTTTGTGTTGTGTTATTTTTATTCTACACTTTTATTTAAGATCCGTAATATTTTATGCATTTTATTTTCTACTATTATGATTCTATGAGGGATTATTCCACATATTTTATCCCTTATTTACTAACAAATTCCATTAGGGAGAGGTGAAAAAGATGACATTTGATGCATTGAAGAATAATATTATCACTTTGTGTATATATTATGCTTTCTTTCTTAGGATAATTCATTCCATGTACATGTTGATGCTTCAGGAATGGTGTTTGGGGTAATATTAGAACAACCTAGAGAAGGAATTGTTGACCACCCCTTGTGTTTTGATAGCAGAAAGTTGACACCAACAGAGAATAACTATACTACTACTGAGTGTGAATCACTATTAATGATCTACGCGTTGTGTAAATTTAGGAAATAATTGTTGTCAACAACCTTCATATTCTACATGGACCACATGGCATTGAAGTACTTGGTGAACAATCCCATTTTACAAGGGTGCATATGTCGGTGGGTCTTGTTGTTTCAAGATTTTGAGTTTACAATTATTGTGAAACCAAGAAAGAATAACTCAGGGCTTGACCATTTATCAAGGATTGACTCAGGGGAGGATGTGCACAACATCGATGATACACTACCAGATGCGCAACTGTTTAAATTTTAGTGCATGCCCTCTGACTTGGAATATATTTTTGTGTTTCTCGTAATGTGTGACACTAAAGGGAATGAAGACCTTGGAAAATAAGAATTTAGCCATATACGTCACACCCTACATGTTAATTAGTGGAGACTTATACAAGGTAGGCCATGATGAGGTTTTACACTGTGTGTGTTAGAACATGAGTGCATTGTAATCATGGAGGAAGTTCATGGTGGGATTGCTGGAGGACATTATGTAGATAACACCATCGCGTGGAAGATTCTACCAGGATTTTTTTGAGTTTTGTAAGGCATGTGACCATTGTCAGTGCCTTGGCAAACCAGGAAGAAGAGTTGAGATTCCCTTAAGACCGATAGCTAGCACAAAGCCATTTGAGAAGTGGGCCATTGATTTTGAAGGACTGATTTCACCTGCCACATGAAGGACTAGTTCATGCTACATCATTACTTGCACTAATTAATTAATAAGATGGGTAGAGACAATGCCTAAAAAGGATTGCATGACAACCACAACATAAATATTCCCGTGGGAAAACATATTCGATGGGTATGGGTGCCCTTTAAGCCTAAATAGTGATAGAGGCACACACTTTTTGAATGAGATGGTCGGGATTTTGGTAGCGAGTTCATCTTTGGCCCATCACAAGACCACCATGTATCACCCCCAAGCTAATAGAAATGGTGAAGTATTTAACAAGACATTGATTCACATGTTGACCAAAATTTGTGATGTGGGAAGAAAGGATTGGGATGAAAAAGTCTCAACAGTACTATGGGCATATAAGATGACCTATAAGAGATTGAACAAGGCCACACCATTCCAATTGGTGTTTGGCATGGAAGCTATTTTACCAGTACAGTTTATGCTACCAGCCCTACATATTGTGCACATAGGAGGATTAGCTAATGAGAAAGCACTACAGGAGCACATGGAGAAGTTAATGCAGTTAGAAGAAAGGTGATCCCGTGTTAGATGGATTCAGAAGACTAAAAAAGTGTGAAAAAAGCATGGCATGATCGCCATATTAAAAAAACAATTTGAGGTTGGGCAAATGGTCTTGCTTTATGACTCCAAATTTCTACACCATCCTGGGAAACTGAAAGTCCATTGGTTAGGACCATATATCATCTCATACATCCTTGATTCAGGCACATGCCATTTATAAGAACTAGATGGGATGAGGTTACTAGGTTACTTCAATGGGAGTAGGTTGAAGCCCTACTATAAATAAGGCTTCTATGTAATTTGAAATAAGGTAGTTTTGCCAATTAGTTTAGATTTATGTCTTTGTGTTTGTTTCCTTTGTCATTTTTTTAGCTTTATTTTTCATGTTGGTGCATTTGGTAGATAATTACATTGTAAGACATATTATGCATAGGGATTGTGCATACATTTTTGTGTGGGGTGAGGTACCAACTATATTGAACATGGAGGACAAAATGTTAGAAAAAATTAGCACACGGGGAAGAAGAATGAGCAATCAGATGGCAACGGTGCCTGGATGGAAAAGGTGCATAAATTTCTTGCAGCAGTTATGAAGGTGGGTTTAAATAACATGAAGGCCACAAGAAGGGAAGGATTATGGAGTATGATATGAGATAAGAAACATTATAGGGAACTACTTAGTAGATGGCATAGAGGTTATGTACTTTTGCATAGAGCTGCAGACAAAGGAGATATGTGGTAGTATAAGTGGTATTGGAGCACCTAGAGGTTATAGCTACAAAGTAGGAGAGGAAGTTGTAGAAGTTTCCTTAAGTAAAGAAAAAAATTTGTTAAAAATTGACATTAGGACACGTAGTCAGAGGAACTTTAAGGCATCGATAAAGTTTAAATAAAGTATAAGGATAGTCATGTTGACTACCTTGCCTTAGAAAATTTATTTTGTTCTCCTGAGCTCGAAGTGAGATGAGGGTTTTCAAAGAAGATCGAAATGAAGTACTATCATGAACCAGTGGACTTGTGAAAATTTGTAGTAGAATATATGACATAACATAGAGGGAAGAAGATAGTGGAGTAGAAAGGAGGTTGCGTGAGAGAGAAGCAAGGAATTTTTAAAGTTTGGAAATTCAAAAGAAAGGAACATAACACCTAGGGCATAAAGGAGAGGAAAGGAATATGGCACCAAAGAAGGAACACACAAAGAAACCAATGGTGGAAAAGGAGGATCCCGTGGAGATCTACTTAGAGATGTAGTACCCTCTTGGAGTTATCAAGGCTGAGAAGTGGAGCTCAAAGCTATACTAGTGTAAAATAAGTGATTACAACCATAAAATGACCAATAATGAAAACATGATGTAGGTAGACCTTGTGTCAAACACTTTGATGGTGGATGATCTCAAAAACCCTAAGGTTGATGACTCGGTAAAGTAAGAGATGCAAAATGCTAGGGTTTTATAGCTATGAGAGCTACCTTTCTTTGTAAAACCCACCCCACTTTTTAGGTGGTTAATGTCACAGTCCATGAAGATTTATTATACTTCGTAAGAAGGAGAATGAGGATCGATCAATTGGTTTAGACGTTAAAAGGCCTATAAAATATTGGAGAAGATATGGCACTTGATTTATGTGCCACTGCTAAGATCGAGGAGCTAGAAAAGAAGATAAATTACGAGAAGGGGGTAGGGCACAATTAATTATAGATCTCCTAGACCCAGCAATGAGATTCACCTCCCAAATTATTAGTTACAAATTGGGCACATCCGAAAGATGGATGGGCATTAACCGTAGATTCGTGTATGTGGATTACATGGTGTCCAAGAGGGCACACTACAACTTTTCCCAATTCATCGCATATGGCATTATTGAAGAGGATTTTGTACAAAATGAGGCAAGAGCAAAGATCACTTAGGGTTGCATCTTATTATTAATCATGTTCTGAGAGATTGGCATCCCAAATGGACAGACAAGAACATTTGGGTTCACCCACCTAGCGCATGTATCCCTTGCAGTCTAATTCACATAGTTTACCTACGTTGGGACCATCTTAAATTATTACAAGGAGTGAATGAATATGTGGTTCGAGCGATTGCGTAGAGATTTTGAAAATAAATGGCATATTCCCCATGAGTTAACACAAGTTATTGGTGACAAGATAATTTTTTCATCACCCAACAC
Source organism: Taxus wallichiana var. yunnanensis (assembly GCA_018340775.1). Classification (NCBI taxonomy): domain Eukaryota; kingdom Viridiplantae; phylum Streptophyta; class Pinopsida; order Cupressales; family Taxaceae; genus Taxus; species Taxus wallichiana. Next base: position 207,626,706 of record CM031244.1, on the reverse strand, counting down.
TTCTATCTAGTAAGGTTCATGATGGAAAAAGGAGAGATGGGGCCATGGTGTAAGCTCCCCTTTGCATTCATTGCCGGATATGTATAGTGCATCATCAACTTAATTAAGGAAATTAAGATATTATTTTTGATGCGAGATAAGGTGGATGTTGAATTCCACATGTTGTGCGCTACATAAAAGTATGGTGCTCAGCCTACCTATGTCAAGGTTTTAGAGCCAAATTTCTTGGACTTATACCCACAAGTCAATGTCACCATCAAGGGGTATGTCCATCAGGTATTCGTGCAACTACACCCCATAACATACGGAGGGATTGAGGAAGAGGAAGAAGAAGAAGAAGGTAAGTTAGATACTTTGAGGAAGAGGAAGTACTACACATGTCAGAATAGTAGCAAGGGGACCATAACTTCATAATAGGGTGGCACCAACACCTCATCACTAGGGAATGAGGGAGAAGAAGAAGAAAGGGATAACCTAAGGAAAAGAAACAAAAGATTCAAGACACACCAAGTCCCACAACAGGGTTGGAGGAAGAATACCCACCACTTTCAAAGAAGAATTGGAAGCAGAGTTGGAGGGGAAGGAGACCAAGGTGAAGGCCACAGATACAGGTGAGGCACAAGAAGAAGGATATGAGCATTTGGTAGGGGATGAGAAGATTTCTATTTTTAAGGAGACTTTTTCATAGAATTTCAGTCTAAAGGAATACAAGGGGGACTCCTTTACTATAAAGGAGGATATGGGATTCACCCCTAGGGTGAAGAAACAAAGGAAAAAGTGAAAGGCTACAAAGATGAAGTGGACACTATTTTCCCCACACATGGACTTCATGGATGACCCCAATAAGGTCCTACGCGTAAGGTTTTAGGACATCCTCCCATCAAAAAAGTTACATGGTTGGAATTTAATAGATCGGGATGGGGTTGTGCCGAACAAGAAAGATGCTCAGTTAGACTATACATTGCCATGCCGAGGAACTTTAGTTTGAGGTCACCAATCATGTGATTTATATTCTTCACCTAAAGAAAAAGGGTGGAGATAAATATAAGGTTTTGGATTCTAACCACCTTACATATGAGCAGATCATGTAATTCCTTAAAAATATGTCTTCGAGGTGATACGACATAGTACGGGACAAGGGCCACTTTGTTCGGACCTTGGTTGTAGAAAAAAAGACCTAATTAAGGATATAGATAGGTTGTGCTAGGGGTTAAAGGGAGAGCAGGTGTAGATAAAGGAGGCATACGACCAAGCTCGTGCCCCCATGAAGAAAATTCTAGAGCAATGTCTGCCATTGGTAAGCTAGGAAAGGAAAGATTACGGGGATGAGATGGAGTACCTTAAGGACATCATAGGGATGTTACTCATTAACATCAAGGATGGCACATGCCTGATAGCTTCAAATCTTGCAAAATAAAAGTAAGATAAAAATGTTGTCGTTAAATTTTACATCATTGATTTGGAAGACTTGCTCTCCCAAATCAAGGAGGTGAATATACTAGTCAGATAGAGGCTTCAATAGCTATAGGAAATGTGAGCCAATAATCAACACGTATGTGAAAGAGGATGAGGAAACCCTTAAATTTTTATAGGATACCATCCCCACCAATAAGGAAAAGTGCACACATTTGGTCGTTAACACCACGACCTAGAAATTGAAGATCAAAAGAAAGCGTGAGAAGCTATATTTTAGAATTAACAAGATCCGAGACTCCATCACTAAGCGAATGGATGAGTTTGAGGGTACCTATGTGGAATTAGGGATGGCCATCAGCATATTAAAGGGAAAGGTGGAGGAAATCATCCCATAGCCCAGGTGCCCAATGTCATAGGCAACGCGTTGGGAAAGGCCTTATCAGAATTAAAGGCATGGGAGAAATTAAAGGATGAGATAAATGAAAAATTCCACGAGCTCCTTCAATTGTTTCTATAAGTACCCCTCCATTCTTTAATTATTTTCTCAGATTATTTATCCACCATTATTCTTTATTCATTGAAGTAGCATCCTTACCATAATAGGTTTTGGTCTGTTTCACTGATTCTTAGATGTTTCTTTGAAAATGATGAAACATATAGGATAATGAGGCATAGGAGGAATACCTATTGAAATGATGATTGATAGGTTGTTGCACATGTATGACTTGATTATAAATAGGGTATGTCGGGCCATGGCTAGGTGGATCATTCAAGGTATTTATTTGATGAGGGACCAAGGAGAGTGACCCATTTTGGTGTCTACATTTTTCCCTTTTTGTTGTGTATCTTGTATTGGTAAGCGATGCTGACAATAATAAGATGTAGTTTCACCATGTGTGGGTGAAGGTGATCGCCCTCAAACCAAGAATTGATGAGGTAGAAGGCAAAAATGGTGAGTGGTTTGATAAAAGGTGAATGTGATGAAGAGGAAGGTGGGTAACGAGGGAAAAAAGGAAAAAGGTCTACTCGGGTAATCTAGGTAATGGGTCAGGGTCAAAGGTAGTAACAATCAAACGCATGCACATGTATAAACTATAACACACTACTAGGCTAAAGAGAAGACAAACTCTACATTGTCTAAGGTCGATAGGTTTATCCAAACAAGGTTGAAGTGATTACGGTATCCAAGGTATAGGATATGGTTAGGAAACACAACACAGGTCAGGTGTAAGAATGTTTAGGTGTGTTTCAGTACACCAAAGGTAGGGTCAGGATAAATGGTCACAACAAGAGGCAAGGTAAGGTCATTAGGTCAATCAACACAGGTAATAGTGCCGCAAGGTATAGCAAACACATGAGGTCAAAGGTCACTAGCAATGTTTCAGGTCCAAGTATCTAGGTCACGGCATGGGTAGGGCCGAGGTATGGGTAAAATAATGAGTCCCCAAAGGAGGATGAGATTAGGTAGGAAATGATGAGGTCAAGAGGGTGAGGTAAATGGTTTGGGTAAAGGTGGGGTGGGGTAAATGATCAGGGTAAGGGTTAGGTGTGGAAAAAAGAGTGATGGGTAGGGTAATAGGGTAAAATTTAGGGCAATGTGTAAGAGAGGGTGATCAATGCCGGTCACTAAGGGTAATCGACGGTAGTGAGAGTGTAACCGACCATAGTTAGCGTGGCATGAGACCGATTTGGTGAAGTAAAATTGGCATTGGTTAGGTTGGGTTTATTATAAAAACAAAAAAATCCACATTTTTATTATTCATTTATCATCTAGTGAATTGAGAAATGACACAAGAGAGAGATAGAAGGGAAAAGTGTCTGGACAGAATAGATTGTTGAGTTGGAAATCCAAACGATGGGTGATTGGTTATCGAGAGGTGAGTACATGGGATTGGTGTGGGTGATTTGATTAGTTTGAGGCGCGGTAGTGATTTGGTGATAGCAGAGGCCGAGAGGGATCAGGCGGGCCATCGGTGTAATGGCGGATGTGCCATGACGATGATGGCAACATGACAAGGTAAGCATCCAACTCTTTTTGTATTTTTTAGATAGATTAGGTGATGTGTCAAATTTGGTGTTTGGTTTGAAGTCCAATTTTTGACATGAAAAGCAACCAAGGGATGTAGAATGCAATTTTAGGAAGATGAAAGATGAAGTGTTACCTACATAGTCTTGGCGAAAAAGGAACCTCAAGCCAATGTAGTTCTCCCATAGTCTAGGGAAGAATATGAGGAGGTATGAAAAGGAGTTGGTAGGTTTTAGGCATGATGGGTTTAGGTCTGTTAGGTGTGAGTGGGTTATAGGAAAAATGGTATAGGTGATGTCAATTATGGTGGAAGAAGAAAATTACCCCAAAGGTACGTGTCAAGGACCAAGTCCTGTAAAAGGTAATCAAAAAATAATAATGAAGGTAAAAGATAAGAGGAGGCAAGAAAGCCACCTGATTGGTTAGGGTCATACTGAGTAGGTCATACCTTAGAGGAGGTGATGAATGCAAGACCCAAAAGACATTACATGATTGATTGTTCTAAGGATGAGTGATAGGCACATGATCACCAAATATGTGCCACCATGATAATGGAAGCACAATGAGGTAAGAATCCAACTCTTTTTGTATTTTGTTAGATGATTAGGTGATTTTTCAAATTGGGTGTTTGGTTTGATGTCAAATTTTTGACAAGAAAAGGAAACCAAGGGATGTAGAATGCATTTTTAGGAAGATAAAAGATGAGTGATAGGAACATGATCACCAAATGTCGAAAATGTTTCACCCGATTCTTAGACGTTTCTTTTAAAATGATGAAATAGATAGGGTAAAAGGCATAGGAGGAATACCTATTGAAATGATGGTTGATGGGTTCTTGCGCATGTATGACTTCGAATCCATAGCTGATTGTGAGAGCTTTCTTTTGGCTAGGAGGAACTACCGAAATGGAACACAAGACCACCAAATTTTTGGTTCTAAGAGGTCCCTTAAGGTGGTAGGAAATGCGAGTGGGAATGGTGAAAAAGGTGGTTTAGTTTTTATATGGTATGAGGTAGCATACTCTTTGGGCAAGAGATCCAAGGTCAAAATGGGAAAATCCATGACTAAAAGTTATTTGATTTGACTTGTATTTGAGATAGACTAATCGATGCGGTAAGCTTGAGTTTTTCTATTGTTCGTTTTTTTTTTTTGAAAGAGCTTTACATAGCTATCCTTCAAGGGAGCAGTCTATTTATAGCAGCGATTGTCGAGAGGAAGATGTCCTTTTGAGGGAGTCATCATTTTATTAGAAGTTTGACTCAAGGAGTTGGGTCCCATGTGATGGATTTGAAGTCATGGACAAGACCTAGGTAAAGAATAGGATTCTTTTTCAGAAAGTAGGGTGAAACGACCATGGGATCTCATCTAAAGGTAGACAAAAAGTATCCATGAGAATCATGCTATGTGTAGCGCCGTGGTACACATATTCAAGCAAAGATAAAAAGTGATGGGTATGCACATGATTCTTGTTTAATCATTGGTGAGGTGTAATAAGTGGATAACACTCAAGGGACGAGCATGGAAAGGAGACAGTGATGTAGGACTAAAAGTCAACAAGAGAACGATTGAAGATGCAAGGCATTAAGGGGCTCAAGTTCGGGTTTACCATCAAGTGAAGATAAATGATAAGCACCTGATCCATAAGTATGGGTCACAATGTATGGTCCAAGTGGAGCAAATTTTCCCTGTTTGCTTTTTTTGCTTTGGTTACATGTTGATTTTCTTTCAGGACAAGGTCAACAACTTAGAAGGTTCATTTATGGACATGTTTTTCATAGGCACATTTGATACGTTTTTGGTAAACTTGAAGATGGTCAAGAGCGTTAAGACAACGTGCGTCTAATAACTCAAGTTATGCTAAACAGTCTTGACGAAAGTCATCATCATTGAGCATGTCATGGAGATAAATGCAGAGTGATAGAATCTTGACTTTGATAGGTAGAATAGCCTCGGTACCATAGACCAAAGAAAATGGTGTGGCAGCAGTGGAAGTGTGGATACTAGTGCGGTATGCCCATAGGGAAAAAGGAATGTGCATATGCCAATCCTTCCCAGTATCATTAACCACTTTCATGAGAATTTTGTTTAGGGTTTTATTAGTGGATTCAGCTTGGCCATTGGTCTATGGGTAATAAGGTGATGAGAAACTTAGCTGAATGCCGAAGGCATTATAAAGTTTTTGCAATCTTTTGTTTTTGAATTTTTTTCCGTTATCGATGTAATGAGGCGATGAGGAACACCAAAGTGACAAATGATGTGATTTATGAACTCGCATATTTTCTCAGATTTTGTGGAGATGAGTGGCATGGCTTCAACCCACTTGTTATAGTATTTGGTAGTGGTGATGATTCATTGATTTCATTGGGAAGAATAGGGGTTGATCTCTTTGACAAGATCCAAAACCCATTGAGAGAAGGGCCAAAGATCATAGGTGACCTATAAGGAATGACTGGGTGTATGATGAAGGTTAGCGTGTTGTTGGAATTTTACACAACATTTAACGTAGTCACAACAATCATGATTAAGTGTCGGCTAATACTAGCCTATGCGAAGAATACATTTAGCAATAACAAAGCCACTAAAGTGGCCTCCACATAAGTCATCATGAACTTCCTTAATGGTATAAGGAATTTCAAAACTTGTGAGGCATCGTAAGAGAATACCATCAAAGCTACGCTTATAGAGGAGGCCCCCATGATGACGTAATGAGAGACCTTTTAAGGAAGGCACATTGTCCATTACGGGTGAGATCAGGAGGTAAGATGGAGAGAGAAAGATAGTGAGTATTGTTTATACCAAAGGTCACTCGGGTCAGGGGTAGCAGTTTTGATTGAGTAAACATTGTGAGGTAAATAAGAAGGTGATTGGAGTCATTATACGGTGAAAAATATTTTAGAATTAGTGGGAAAAGCAGGTATTTGGGAAGCTAAGCAGGCCATGGTATCTACAAATTTGTTAGTTGAATGTGGGAGGGTTTGAAGGGTGTAATGGTCAAAGGTGGTCAAAAGTATGTCCACATGATGTTTATACTTTTGAAGTATCTCATTATGACATTGGTATATACCATTGACTTGGTTTATAACTAATTAAGAGTCATCAAAGATGTTGATTGATTTGACATCTAGGGCATAGGTAGCTTGGAGACCTAATATGAGTGCCTTGTATTCAAAAATATTGTTTGTATAATCAAAATATAGTTTGAAAGACAAAGGCATGGGTTCACCATCAAGTGGAACGAGGATAACACCAGCTCCATCTCCATGCTAACACTTGGAACCATCGAAGAAGAGTGTCATTTGGTACGGGGATTCATCCAAGGAGGGTAGTAATGGACTCATCTAGAAAGTCAAAATTAGAGGTTTGATCCCTAGAAATAGGTGTGTCATCCAATTGTTTAGTGATAGCTTGTCCCTTGATGGAATTTTGATGAATTAATTCGAGGTCGAGGTCAGCTAAGAGCATAATCCATCATGTGGCACACTGATTTTGATAAGGTTTGGCATACATGAAGTGTAGGGGGTCAGTGTTGGTTACAACATAGGTTTTTGGTTGAGTAGGTAATGACAGAGTTTTGTGGAAACAAAAAATAAGGCTAAGCAAAGTTTTTGGGATGGTTTTATTGGGTTTCATAGTCTAAAAGAGTACAACTTATGTAATAAACTACCTTCTCCCTGTGTTGTTCATCGTGATGAGTGAGCATGGCTCCCAAGGAGTGATCGGTAGCTGAGATATATAGGTAGAAAGGTTGATCATCTTTAGGTGGAATGAGTACGTGGTGGTTGGAGAAGGTATTGTTTTAAGGCCTCAAAAGCTTTGTGGCAGTCATCATCCCATTTAAAGGAGACATCCTTCTTGAGCAGATGACTAAATGGTTGACATCGATCAGATAATTGAGAAATGAAATGGCGAATAGAATGTAACTTACCTTACAAGCTATGGAGTTTTCTAAGGTTATTGGTCGAAGGCATTTCTAGAATGGCCTTGAATTTTGTAGGGTCAACTTCTATACCACATAAGGAAATGATAAATCCCAAAAGTTTTCATGAGAGAACCACGAAGACACACTTCTTGGGTTGAAGGTGAACACAATATTTAATAAGGCAATAAAAATGGTTTTGAGGATCGCGAGGTGATTGGAACGACGTTTAGATTTGGCCAGGAGATCATCCATGTAATATTCCAATATACGATGCATGATATCATGGAAGACGTAAGTCATAGCTAGCTGATATGTGGCACCAACATTTTTAATTCCAAAAGGCATGACTCGATAGCGAGAAGGTCACCCAAGCAAAGTGATGAATGTGGTTTTGTGTTGATCCTCCTGGGGTAAGTAGGATTTGGTTATAAACCGAGAAGCCGTCCATGAGTGATAGTATCTGCAACGGTGGTAAGGTCAACCGGTTGGTCAATCTTTGGGTAGAGGGAAGTCATATTTTTGGAAGGTAAGGTTGAGGTCACAGAAGTCCATGCAAATGTAGAGTCCCCTGTCGTAGTAGTAGGATCGGGACAATGTTAGAAATCTAACAAGGATAATTAATGGGTAATATGAAGGAAATAGAAAGAAGGCACTAAAGTTCTTCTTTGACGAGAAGGGAAATGGGAGGGTGCATTTTCCTTATATTTTGTTTGATGGGTTTGGCGTCGGGAATGGTTATGATATTATGGACCACTATGGTGGGGTCAATACCGAGCATGTCTGTGTAAGACCATGAAAATGCGGGGTTATGATCTTTGAGAAAAGAAGTGATGGATTCCTATTCAACAACATCTAAAGATTGACTAATCTTTAGGATGTGCGGGTCATCCTGAGTATGAATGTTGATCTCGATAGTCAATTCATTCAACATGGTTTGCATCTTAGAGGGTAACAACCGATGAATATATGAGTCTTTTGCACCAAGGTAGGTGAGTATAGATTCATCATCCTGACATTGAACGACGTTAATGGAAGGTGTATCATCATCGATCATTTTAGGATATAGGAAGGGAAGAGAGGAAGGAGCCTTGCCCTTGTGTTGATAAGTTAAAGGCCCCAAGGAAATGGTGTTTATGGAAAAATTTAGATGGGATAGATTCTGGATCCATCAACTCCGTCAGCGAAGGTGGCGATGAAGGTGGAGTGGGTGAAGAAGGTGGAGAAGGGTTGATGTCCTTGATGAGTTCAATGCGGGCCTATTTGGTAGGTGGTTCAAGAAAGCCGATACCACTACGTCATTATGTTTGTGGGTGGTACATGGAATAACATTATGGTGGCCATGCTTGTAAAAGAAAAAACTAAATCCCTTTCACGCACATTAGTGCGGGAATGTCTAGGTGAAATGACGATTGGTGAGAGACTGGAAGTAGAAAACGGGTGAGTTTTTATGGTGGTTCAGTGTGTAAGTGGTAGTATCAAGTACCCCATAGGTAAGACTAGTACGAAAGTGAGGAGGACCATAAAGGAGGAATTCTCCTATGCGGTGATCATAGCGAGGGTGTTGGTGAAGACTTCCATACTCTTGTGGAGTAAGGAATGTGTTGACACTATATAGGCGATACTCTCCCAGAGTGAGGCATTGAAAAATTCCTTCCAAGGGATAGGTGGTTGGTATGTGGGTAGCTAGAATAGATGATGGGTCGGTGGTTGACATGGAGGTGGAGCTAACAGATTATGAGGTGATGGGTCATCCGTGGAGGTTATGGCAGCGGTAGGAATGGAGGAGCCATGTGCGGTTGAGGTAGTGACTATATTGGTAAGAGGTCATGTGTGTGCAAAGTGATAGCGGTCGAGGAGGTAGATGCCTTAATGGGTATGAGCACATCATTGGGTCGATAGATCATGTTGCAAGTTTTAAAAGGTGATGGATCAACTGGAATAGTATAGGTGTGTCCTTTGTGTTCAAAATTTACACAGTGATGAAAAGTGGAAGGAACGTAACCCATGACATGACTACGGTGGTTTTCTAAGCAATAGGTTATATAGAAATTCCCCCTCCAGGATGTAAAATAACTCTAAAATAGTGCGAGGGCCCACACGAATGTGGAGGATGATAGTGCCCAATGTAGAGGTGATAGCGTCATTGAATAAACGTAACATGACATGATGTTTATGCATGTAATTGTTAGGTATGCACATTTGAGTGAATGCATGGGATGAAATGATATTAATGCTAGTACCCCCATCAATCATTACATGTCATACACATATATCATCGATGTGGATAGAGATGAAGAGGGTTGGGTTTGGGTCATCTATTTGGTGTGGTGCGATCTCTTCCTCTAAGAAGCTAAGGGAGGCTATTTGGTGAGTAGGGTGAGGTGTGGATAAAGGTGGAAATTTGGTGAGAGAGGCTACATGATGGGGTGTGATAATGGAGGCTATGGGTGTAGGGTCATTGGGTAAAACCTCAATAGATTGAAGAACCTCCATGAGAGCTTGATGATGGGATTATGAGGTTTAGATGAGGTCATATAGGGACATTTTGAGGGAGATTAGTGTAATTGTTTGAGCATGGTGTGATGTGCGAACCTATTAGAAATAGAATATGTGGGGACACAGATAGTAATTTTAAGTGTGGGTGTAGATGGTATGTTGGGTATAGGATTGATTGGTGAGTCATTTGCCTTTTTCTTTCCTTTGTCCTTCTGAGCATGGGTAACAATGTGAATCATGTTGATTTGAGGGGAGTTGGAAAATGGAGAAGGTGTAGGGTGAGTGGTATAACGATAGGACATGAAAAACCTACCAGAGGAGAAAAACCTTGTGAGGTGAGCTGGGTACAATGACATTTGGGTGATGGTGTAGCAAGTTCTCTGATGCGAACCATGTTAATTTTGAATCTTGGAGGTGGCTCTAGGAGATGTGGGGGTGGAGGTCATGGTTGTTGAGTGGGAAGTGAGGGAAGGACTATGGGAATGGGTGTTAGTGAAGTAGGGTCCTCATCGAGAAGGTCGTCATTATCAAAGTTGGCTTCCAGAGGACACAACTAGATAAGGATAGTTTTCAAAGCCTTGCAGTTCTCCACATTGTGCCCTAGCACACGATGGTAGGCATAAATTTTAGTGTCATCAAACCCTTTTGGCTTGGGTTTGAGGGGTCATAAGGTCTGAGTGGTGGTAATGCGATAACAAAATTCTTAAAGAGGTTGGTTAATATTTTGGCATAGGACCCTGTGAGCGGGTCGCAATGGGAAGTGAAAGTGGGTTTAGGCGTACGTACAACTAATTGTTGAGGAATAGTCCATACGGGGAGAAGGAGAGGGTCAAGCCATGGTTTTGGGTGCTAAAGTGGTCTTGGGTATTGGTCGTGTTTGTTTGGGTAGGGGTATGGTAGATGAATGGGAAGGAGGGTGTATGGTTGTTTTGACTACCTTATTGGAGGGTAGTGAATTTTTGTCTTTAGGTTACACCTTCTTGGGTAAAGGTGATATGGGTATACGAGATCTAGAAGGAAAAGTAGATGGGGGAAGAGGGTGAGTTACCCATGGGGATAATAGAGGTGCTGTGAAGGTAGATGATGTGGGTCATGCAGGAGGTGTGAGGGACAAAGACTGAAGTGTAGTGGGTAGTGAAGAAGTTGTAGAGGGTATTAGAGGGTATGGTTGGTAGAGATCTGTAAGTGTGGGTGTAATCTGTGTCAAACACGGGTATGTTAGAGGTTTTCAAGGAAGGAGTGGGTTGTTGTGTGTTCGGTTTACACAAGCGAAGTTCTTAACCATGTTGGGGGTGGAGGTCCTAAAATGGACGGAAAGGGTGAAGCTGATGTAGGTGTGATTAGTGCCTCTAGGGGGTGAGTTCTATGATTTTGGTTCTTTTGTTTGGGTGCGGAGTAGGTTTGGTGTTGACTTTAGAATATGTAACTAAATCCAGTTTGATAGATGGATGAGTAAGTCTAGCGGTTGGGGTGACCCCTAGGGTGGTAATAGGTTTAGTTTAGGAAGATTTGTAGGTGTGGGTTTGGGTTTAGATGTAGGTTGGGTTATGGGTAAGGGTATGTGTTGAGTTATGATAGGTGTCATGGAAAAATTTGGGATTAATGTGGTTGTTCTTGGTTTGATTGGTCGAAATATTTTTGGGTAGATAGTGGAAGTATCAGCAAGTGACATCTACATCTATGTTGAGACCGGAAGTAGAAGCGCGCCACAATAATGCTATGTTCACATAATCTAGGCAATCGGCCAAACATGAGAATGACATGTCTCGTAGGTGGTGTTGATAAGGACCTAATATCAATTCTTGTAAAATGTGTCTTAGAGACGGGGAGTTGGCTAGCTTCAACTTCCGTGGGTAAGAGAGTTGAAAGTAGGTCTACAGGATCTTGGGTAGCTGATGGAGAATCCTCGCATATGGGAAAAGGCATCTCTACTGGATCCATGATAGGTGGAGGAGAAAATGGGTGTTCCTCTATAGCTGGAGGAGATGATGGGTGCTCCTTTGTGGGTGGAGGAGTTAATGGGTTCTCCTTTGTGGGTAAAGGAGATAAACAAGTATCCTCTATGGACTGAAGAAGTACTATGGGTGACGGTTCCCTTAGTGGAGAAGCCAAAGGTGAAATGGTCTCGACATTGGTGAAGGGATCCTCCACGGGTGAGGAAGGAGATGAAAGGTGTTCTCTCGTGGGTGGAGGAATAGGTGAGGTGGGTTATAGTGTAGAAGGAGGACTTCGGGCTAGAATTTCCTCTATGGAAGGAATATGAGGTAATTCGGAAGCAACGAGTGCGTCTGTGAAAATAGTGTGGACCTCGCGGGTATGGGTATCATGAGTTGAGGTCTCATAGGTTTGATCAGATGAAGGGGTATGATTGGGAAAGGGTTTTTTGAATATGTGTAGGTTTTTATTGGCCAGGGCATTAGGGTTATCCACAGTTAACTCACCTTTCTCAAGCATTTCTTGGACAATATTTTTGAAAATGATTTAATTTCTGTCATGGTGACCCTTTACTCAATGATAGTTACAGAAGTTGTGTTCTTTATACCATGTGGGTGTGGGGAAATAAGGGTCAAAAATAGTGTGTGTTTTTATAGGCAGAAGGGTGATGGACCCAACTTTGATAAGATTTTCCAAGATAGAATAATAAGGCTCCCAATGGGGTGTATTTCTATTGTTCTTGTCTAAATTGAAAAGTCGAATGGGTGAGAGATTAGATGAGGGCTAGCCTGATTTGATGGGTGAGATGGGATGGATTTGAGTACCACTATGTTACCATTTCCCTTAGCTTTTGAATAATTGTTCTGCGGTTTGGAAGAAGAAGAGGTAAGATCTGAATTTAATGCCGAATTATATTGCGTAATTGGATTTTCTTCTCTTCGATGGCCCAAATCTCTAACTTTCAAGCCATTGTGAATGCTTCGTTGAATGTTCGGAAAGTATGTACCTACAAGGTCGGTGAGATATGTCTAGCACAAGCCCATGTGAAGAGCTCGATGAGTTATGTTTTGGTAGTTTGAATGTGAGTTAATTGATCGAGACTACGCCAAATGTAGTGAAAAAATCTGTGATAGATTCAACATCATACTGACATGTGGAGTATAGGTCAGTCATGGTAACCTTCTTAATGATATTGATGGAGAAGTGATCCAAGAAGGCTTGGGCTACATGATTAAATGAAATAATAGATTGTCAGGTAGCCCACTATACCAATCTAATGCAAGTCCATTTAGAGACATGAGAAAGTTCCTCAAGAGAAAAGCATCATCGTGGCGATTAGGTAACACTCGTGTTTGAAAAAATGAAAATATTGTTTCGGATCTTCCTTGCTATTGAAACAATTGAATTTAGGCATTTCCCAACGCATGGGGTATGGATGTATATGAATGGATGGGTGGATAGGCTCGTTAAAAATCTCATCGTAGCCGAGAGTGTTACAGAGTGAGAAATCGATGCCTCCAACATCTGCATCTTGTCCATCATTAATTTAATTGGGTTGTTAATAGGTTGTGATGGTTGGGTGCTTCTTGTAGCGTAAGAGGGTTGATGTTGGGCATATGACGAGGGTGGAATTCCAATATATGGTGGTGTCGTGTAGGTAGATTGAGAAAGAGGTAGTGAAATAGGGGGTACGTACTGAAATGAATAAAAGATGAAGTTGAAGGATGCTAATAATATGTATATGGAGGTGGAAGGGTCATGGTGACCTTAGTGGCAATGGGGGATAACGATTGTGGAATAGAAAGGACCATGTTTTGAAAGGGGGTAGGGGTCACCGACACGGGAGGTGGTTGTGTAGCTATAGGTATATGTGAGACAATAGGTGCATATAAGGTTGTGTTTTGAGTGGTTTTCAAAGGTATGGTGGATGTTACAGTGCAATAGATGTGGCGACATGGAAGTCAAAGTGGGTATAGGACCTAGCTATGAAACAACTGGGGTAAGGTAGATGCGAGGCAACACAGGTTAATATTGGCTGGAGTAGAAGTAGGAGTGAGTGTCGGGGATAGATACAAGTATGTCATATATCAACTGACCCGAGGTATCTCAAGTGGATGAGTGGGAAAGGTAAAACTGCAAGGTGGCATGGTTTTGGTCAAGGAGCCATGTGAACTCCTCATCTTTGATAGCAATAGTGATAGATTGGATAGGATCCATGGTGGGTGATAAAATGGAAGGTGGTGAAGGGCCAGGTGGAAGTGGTTAACAACTGACATAGAATATGAGGGTGATATCTTGTCAATGCGTCAGTACCATGTGAATAGGTACTAATCAAGTTGGGCTGCCTTTCTATAAATGACACAAAAATACAAGTAGGAATAGGAAGAACAAGTGGTAATAAGTGGATTAGGTACCAAATGTTAGATGGAAAGTGGCATAGGATAACCACTTCTTGTTAGGAAGACTGACACGATTCATAAGTAAGCTGTTTCCGGTCACTTTGTGGGAAATGGACAGTGGGTCAACAACAAGGTATAAGGCCAAATTTGATAGGTATGCCAAATATCGATGTGATTTACAAGGTCAATGTATGTAATAAAAGTGACAGGAACTCTGAATAGTTAAAGAAAGTGAATAGGTTTCCTTTTGGGTAGGTTAACCAAAAGGACCTAGAACTGATGCCAGTTGGGTATAACCGACATTACGGATGAGGGTAACCAAGGACATCGCTAGATCGACACCTGGCCACTATGAAATTGAAACTTGAGTGATGAAATAAAAGTGGTTGTGAATTAAAATATGATGTGGAATCAAACCCAAAATTTTATGAACAATGAGAATTTGGTCCAGGCACACTCAGATGAAGATGGAATACACCAAATATGATGAGGAGCATGCAAGGATAAATAAGAAAAATGAAGAACGTGATCTCTCACCTCAAAACGCAAGCCAAACAGAAACACTAAGAAAAATGTGATCCTAAGAGTTCCTTTTCTATTATGTTTGTTTAGCTTAAGCTATTTAAGGACTGACTCATGAACTGTAGAATAGAATTTTTTGGTGAGGATGGATTCCTACAAATAAGGAGATCTAAAAGGTGAGGTTTTAGGTATGTTAGGGTAGGGACGGGATTCACTCTGAAGTATGACTTGATAGAGTAGCGAGTTGGGGAGTACCTGCCAATCCTCATATTAGTATGATCATTGAGAGGCATTCCCAGGAAATTTGTTGTTTAATAATATGTAATTGCTTTGAATTTTTGTAATTTGGCAAGACTCGAGAGAGAGAGAGATGTGCTTTCTATGATTTGTTTGTCAACCATTAGCTAGGAATGACTTCTAGCGTATAGGTTGCCCTCAATTAATGTGAGCTAATGCGATAAATCAGAATGAAATGCAATGATTTTTAAGCCCAAATCAAAATATGAAGTTCAATGACACAAATATATGAAGAGGAAGAGGGATGATCTTTCACTAAAATGTAGAAAACAAGAAGAAATGGTTCTTTTTAAGTACACCAAAATAAAGGTTTCTTTTAGAGAAAATAGAAAGAAAAAGAAGGTTACCAAGGAAGAAAATTAATGTGTATGCTTTTGAAAGGGAAAAAAACACAAATTTTCCTAAGAATGAATAAAATATAAGGAACCCCAAATGGGTCCCATCGGGTGTGCCAAAATGTTTCATCTAACTCTTAGATATTTCTTTGAAAATGACGAAACAGATAGGGTAATAGACATAGGGTGAATACCTATTAAAATGATGGTTGATAGGTTGTTGCGCATGTATGAATCCATTAGAAATAGGGTATGTGGGGCCATGGCTAGGTGGATGTGTTCAAGGTATTTATTTGACGAGCGACCAAGGAGAGCATGACCCATTTTTGGTGTCTACATGGTTGACAAGATATTTTTCTCGCTTATCCCGATATTTTGTCGAGGTGACAACCAGTTTAGTGTGGGGTGATGTTGGACCCCTAAATGTAACTAAGTAACTAAGGCATGAAGCCTTGTGACGCATAGAGATAGGGCATGTTAAATCTATGTTTGGAATACATCAACTAGAGTACAAGCTTACATATAAAATCCTATGGATAATTGCATTCATTCTCTAGTTATGTTGCATCATCATGTCGATAAAGAACACTCTCACGAATCTCACATAAAGGAGGGACTCGATGCTTGCACACCTCGAGTGAGCTTCCGAGATAAGAATGGATGATATGTAGGCACACTTGGGATTAGTTACTTGAAATAGGACGTGATAATAGAGACTATAGATATTGATCATTTTGATTGATGTAACTAATATTTTTGGTCATGTATAACATGTAGGAACATTATTAGATGTGTTTGAGCTTCTAGAATGATAGGATGAGGTGGTTTCATGCTGGCGTAGTGGCCTAATCATCCCTATTAGGCTTGCTCAAGAAGGTGAATGAAACACATGTTCTTGGATATATTTCTCCTCATCGAATATGATTCTTAGTGCTTTAGAATGTTGGTACATGTGTCATTGAAGTTTTCCAGGTGATGGTTGAGCTTGTAATTTTATTATGAGGTGTTTGTACTTGTTTCAATCAATATTTGTGTAGACATCGGGTTTTCATTAACATGCCTACTTCCCTCTATAAATACATTATTTAATCTAAAAATTATCATTATGTCATGTTATCCTAAGTTGCCCTCTCCTCTTCTAGTAAAATAAATTTTTACCCCCACATAAATTACTATTTACGATCCCAAACTACCTTAACCTCTTCAAAACCACTTAACACCTTAAAAGCGCCTTAAACCTATTTTATCTTAACATCCTAACCTCTCCAACATCAAGGTTCAAATCATGTTCCCTCTATAAATACATTATTTAATCTAAAACTTATCATTATGTCATGTTATCCTAAGTTTCCCTCTCCTCTTCTAGTAAACTAAATTTTGTACCCCCACCTAAATTACGATTTACGCATCCCATACTACCTTAACCTCTTTAAAACCACTTAACACCTTAAAAAAACTTAAACCTATTTTATCTTAACATCCTAACATCCCCAACATCAAGGGTCAAATCATATAAGTGTGTCCCACTTGGTGCCCAAAAATATTTCTTAATCTGAATAGTAAATAAATATTTAAAAATAGTATAAAAACTTTAAAAAATCGGGTGAATTCTGGATGCCCTTCACCTTTGTATTTATAAGCTATCCAAAATACATGTTTGTTCACTTAATATGTGTTTGTTCATGTTATGGTTGTCGGACATATTTTGTTGAAGGTATAAAAACCACAAAAAGTGGGACACAATTATATACTTTGACAATCAACCATAACTTCCTCCTAGCCATTTTCCCTCGTAATTAACACAAAAACCTATGTAGGAAGTTGTGTCAACCATTTCCTAAACATTTTCCTAAAATTTGCGAGTCATCTAAGATTCTACATAATCACCAGTAATTATAAATAGAATTTTTTTCTCCTCTCTCATGGATCTTGTAAAGATTTTGATCATTCTCACACCTTTTCTTTGACCTAACAACAAATCTACGTCATTTTAGAGATCATCAAGTACCTATATCAACCTCAAGCTTTCACAAACACATCATTTTGATAGTATCTTCATTAATCATCTTTCAAAATATGGTCATCAACTTCAATCAGATCCATCGACATTTGGACACAAATTTTAAACTACATCCACATCAAAAGGTATTTCTTTGTGTTTTTTATCATTTACATTTCACAAAAACACCAAAACAATAAAAAATAATCACTTAATTTTTTTATAATTTTAGTCAAAATTTTATCATTTCCACAAGTAATTTCTAGCGGTTTCTTGAATCATTAGAAATTTTTCCGATCACACATGATTTTTTCCAATCATTCGCGATTCCTATAAATCGTCAACGATCCGTATAAATCTACATCTTTTAATCAATTTATCAATTTTATCAATATTTTAGATTTACTTATCCTTTGCAAGTATGTCTTTACTTTAGATGGTAGTACCTAGCTGGTACCATCCTATAACAAGCATCTAACAACTCCCAATAGTTGAAGCCTTTTTGTGGGAACAATATAACATCCTTCATTAATTAACATCATGTGAAATTCACTTTGCCACCAACATTGATGACATTGAGGATCAAATCAAGTTCCATCATTACATTAAACAAGAAATAGATGAATTTTGGTACAATTAGTTTGAGTTTGTCTAGATTACATCTACCCTCACCCGGGCCACATTTGAAGCTACACAAGACTTTCTTCAACCTTGAGTTCTAAATCTTCTTATCCATTATTTATCTATCTTTTTCATTTACATATCTTTGTAAATCTACTTAATTGTATTAAAGCAAGCTAACATCCTCAAAGAAAGCCCCTTTAAATTCCTAGAATCAACCTTTATATATATATATATATATATATATATATATATATATATAATTTTTGTTCAGATGTATTTAATCTACAAGTTTCTTCATCAGCATAAGAAGAAGGATATTTATTCAAAAACATCAACATCCATCATCGTGGGTATTGGTAAACCACACCATTTCCCAAGGTCGGTTTTTTTTTATTTCAATTTAATAACTTAAATTTCAAAAGAAAAACCTATCTCGGTACATTCTACCATGCCCAGTGGGACCATGTCCCTTTTCTTTCCTTTCAAATTAAATAATTTCCACCTTTAGTTTCACTGCTTTGCAATAGGTAACGATCTTATTAAATCACCATGATTTTAGTGAATCGTCATGATTCTGTCAATCTCAGATGATCTCTATAGATTATTTTTAATTTCTTAGTTGGTTAGCCTTTAATGTTCATTTCTCTTTTTGTCCACTATTTTCAGCTAACCCTTATAGGTTCCTATCTTGGGAGTATATTTTTTCCTTTCTATGCTAAAAAAATCTAAAAACTAAAAAATTAAAAAGGAAGTGTTTTTACTGTGTACATTTTCTTAATTTATTTTCTTTCAAAGCATCATATTTTATTTTTTTCCTCATCAAAATCAACATTTGTTTTTGGTTCAAAACGAACCTCTAATTTATATTTGATCACTTAGTTTAATTAGGAAGTTAAAATTTTACATTCACTTAACTTCCCTCACACAAAACAATTTCAATTCAAACATAATTTGCATCAAAACATTCCTACCGGGTGGAACTACTTGGATTTCATAAATAAGAGGAGAATCGACTCGGTGTTCTAGCCAATTATAAATAATTGGTTTCTTTGCTATATTTTCTAAGAAGCTAACTCCCTTATTGTTTCTAGACCATGAAGTGAGGGGGTAGGTCCCAATACTAGGCCTCGTATCGACACCAACATACATTCAGGACTCACATACCTTCGGGTATATTGAGGACTCTTTCCTGAAAACATCACTTGAAACCAACCTTAGATGGCCATTTCCTAGGACCCTGTTATCCATTTTTAACATTTCATTATTCTTATAAATAATAAATATAATTAAAAAATGTTTTGCATGATTTGTCTTCTATTTCTCATAAAAATCTAGATTCATCTCTTCATTTTTATTGATTTTTTTATGATGCTTACTAGACAACAATCACATCTCCAAAATTCGACAAGATGAATGAAAATTTTCTACAAACTATCAAAAACCTTAAAAACTCATCGAGGATGCTTCACGCTTAATCAACCAACATCAAGAATCTATTTCACCTTGAGAAAATAATCAAGGACCCCCACATTCTTGTATTAGTCACTCTAAGTCTTTTGAGATACCCGATCCATCTTGTCCCCATTTCTTTGATAGTGGGGATCTAGTATTTTTTGAAATATTAAACTCAAAACCTATTTCCCTCAATGCATATCTTACTACTCGGGATGTCCATATTTAACCATTCACACATAGATCATGGACCTCTATTTCTAATACTATATATGATTTTCCCGGCTTATTTATCCTAACCATGAGCTGGTCATCATATAGGTATATCCTTACCCCAATTCTAGAAAATTGGAAACATCTAGTGTCGTATCTTCACCTCCTATCATTTCCTTTGACCTTAATGTGGTCTCCTCACAGGACATAACTAATCAAAACCTATTTTGTCAAGGGATCTATCATCTTGCACCACATCATACTAAAATAATATCGACGTATATTCATCCACATCAACCCCTTTAGTTTCTTCTACCATCCAAAATCTTCCTATGAGATTGGTATCCATCCTGAAAAGTATATCTCAACCTCCTCCATCCTAAAAACCCACATTAGTCACCCAAAATATAGTTACGTCTATCCCAACATCCATACCACCCATTAACACAATTTCTATTTCTATTGTCCATCCTTCTTCACAATAGTCAACTACTATCCCTATTTCTTCCCAATTCATTCCTCAACAATATCAAAATCTCATTTATTTCTCTATTCCCTTCCAACACATACCTCAACAATATCAACCACTCTTTCACTCAGATATTCCTTTCTAACATATACCTCAATAATATCAACCGTTAATCCAAACACCCACCTCTTTTTAGTACATACCTCAATTATCATAACCTCTTATAAACACATCCATGCCCTTCCAATATGATTACATCCAACCTTGAAAAAATTAATTTCACAACCTATTTATAACATGCCCTTGAGTACTCCTCTTCAACAAAATATCCCATAATTGTATCAAAACCAAATAAATTTTCAAATAATAAACCTTGTTCATCCTCATCTAACACGCAACAACAACCAAAAATCAATACACTACATGATTTGATGAAAATAATATCGAACCTTGAATTCACTTCTATGGGTCCTAAAAACACATTATCTTATGAAAAAATATGCAATGAACCCATCCATCCATCTGTACCATATAAATCCTACCCTCCCCACTAGGAATTTCGTAAGATCCTCAAATTTTATATTAAAGAATACCCTCAACATCACATCTATGCCTTCGACATTCATGTTACCTAATAAAACATGAATAAGACCTCATGTTAAGGACAATCCACATGTCCTTAGCTATCCCTACTTTAGATTGACATAACAACATCCCATAATATTTTCTCTTCTCATTCACTTTGACTTGGTCATCTTTTTCTAGAACATTTTTCAATTAATATTACCTCTTAAATCACCATCACCAATTTATACACAATCATACGATATGAGGATGAATCCATTTCCAATTTCATCACCCACTTGGAGAGGCATTATTAATTGATTATCATTTTCTCTCCACAGACCGAGCTAATTGAGTTATTATCTCGCTCTTGTGTACAAACACATTTCATCTACACTACAAATCTAGTCCTTCCAGATGTTTGAAAAAACCTTCATTATGCCTCAAAAATTTGAGCTTTGCACTCTTTAAGATGGTATATTTAAACTTATGTAAAAGAAATAAAAAACTGAGTTTTCTTCCAAACCATCTTCTAGTATAGATAAATCCAAATCATTAGCCAATGTGATGTTATAAAAACCACACCTAAAGAACATTTAGAAATATCTTGTTTTAGCTACACTCCTATCGGTGAGTCTTATATTGTAGTATTTGATAAACTCTTGGCTTCCAACATGATCAGTCTTCCTCCTATCTACCCGTCAATACATACGTCTCAAATCCCTCTCAAGACAAAGATAATTGTTATTTTAAATACCATAGGGTTAAAAGACATGACATCCAAAGGTTTGGTTCATTACAAAATATACTCCAATATCTAATTGAAAAAGATGATTTAAAATTATATAATCCTAATGCATCTAAAAATCAAAATTTAGACATCTTTAAACAACCATTTCCAAATCACACTCCATCTACTAGTCACCACAAACCAATCACATCTAAACCCAACATACTATAAACATATTCAAAGAACAATCACCCGTGATGCACGATAATCCTATCAAAAATTTACATCTAAGTCATCAACTATTATCCCTACCATAGAAACACCGAACATCAAACCAACCACATCTCTAGATCCTACCCTTAAAAAGAAAGAATTTTTATCTTCATTTTCTTCATCCTCATCTAAAACACCTATAATATCTTCACCATATTTACAAAATAAACCTATCCTAAAAAATTGTAATATCTTGTATGATAACCATACCACCCACCATTATCTTCACAAACAAGCCATGATCGAAGCACTTAAATCCATATCAGTTCCTTTAGATGATCCAAAACTCTTCATAAATCTAGTAGGCATACTCCTAACATCCACCGCAATAACCTTTGATAGTTCAAAAATACCATCATTAAATAAAGAAGACCACAATATTCCCTCTTCATCAACTCCAATATATAATTGGAAAATATGATTTAAAATTAGATAATCCCAATGCACCTAAAATTCAAAATTTAGATGTTTTTAAACAACCATTTCCAAATCACACTCTATCTACTAGTCGGGTTAGAAACTAATCACATATAAATCCAAAATATTATAAACATATTCAAAGACAAATCATGTGCAAATGCCTAAGACTCATATCACGAATCTACATCTAAGTCATCCACCATTATCCCTTCCATAGAAACACCTAACATCAAACCATCCACATATGCAGATCCTACCCTTAAAAATAAAGAATTGTTATCCACCTTTACTTCATCCTCATTTAAAACACCTATAATTGCTTCACCATATTTACAAAATAAACCTATCTTAAAAATTATGAAGATATTGTATGATGACCATGCCACCAACCATTATCTCGCACCAAAAGACATGATTAAAGAACTTCAATCCATATCAGTTCCCTCAAATGATTCATAAATATTCATAAATCTAGTAGGCATACTCCTAACATCCACTCCAATATCCTTTGTTGGTTTAAAAATACCATCATTAAATCAAGAAGACCACAATATTCCCCTCTTCATCACCACTCAAATCAACAACATCCTCATTAATAGGGTTATGATTTATAATGATGCTAGTATCAATAGCATATCATCATATGCCTTCAACCAACTTCAACTACCTAACACCATTATTTCCCGGACACAAGTTGTGCTTCGTGCCTTCAACGATACAATTTCTCCTAGATTAGGTGTAGTCATCCTACCTCTTAAAGTTAGCATCAAGACCCTCTATGAACTCTTCTATCCGGTAGAAGGAGATATCTAATACAACATACTTCTAGGCTGACTTTGGATATGGGGTATGCGTTATATCCCATCAACACTCCATCGATGTTTTAAATACAAACATGAAGGTAAAACCTTTACATTTCTTGTGGATCCTAACCCTTTCAGATATTTAACATGACCTATCATCCAAATGACATACTTGTTCCCAAATCAAGGAAAGTATCCTCTAATGAATCTTCTACAATTTATTTTGTTCCATCATCCAAGCTACCATATGAATCTTCCTTTAATAAAGTTATACAACGCCTTTCATCAAGGCAGTATCATTTCCTTGCGCTCAATTCTCTTCCCATGCATAATACTTATGGTAGAGCTGATAAAAAACTCATGTAAAAACCCAATGTCAGATATGTTTTTCATCTCCTACATTCACCCACATCAAAAAATAAACCTTGTCTATGGAGGGATTGACTACCCCTCTACATAACCTACTTATCAAGGTTGTGTCATGTCATTCATATCAGACTTCAAATTCTTATATGACTAAATTTTTTCACATATGTGCCTTCATCGATATGCCTAAAAAATATTTTGAATATGACACTATGAGAAAGGTATCCATAATTTAATAATCTAACATTCCCTAAAAATCAAATGAGAAATATGGGTTAGGTTATGAGAAACCCGTTTCTTAATCCTCCACACATACCACATCTAAAATTGTCATAGAATCAGAACTATATTCTTAATCAATGTAAGATGATAGTATGGACACAAATGACACAATTTCCATTCTTCCTACATTTTTTAGTCAATACTATTACATTAGGACCATTGACTTATCAAACTAATAATGGTATTAAGACTTTTCCTCTCATCTAGCGACATGATAGAAAAAGACTCACCCACTATAAATGTTCTCCAATGTCAAGATGATCAAGCCATTCTCTCTCACATGGGGGTGAAGGATCATTTCCTTTATAAAGACTTACCACCGATACTTCAAAACTCCTCAATGAATCAACTAGAAATATTAAATATGGACTTTTTAGAACCTCAAATAGTTAAGGTCGCTCAATCCTTAGATTCATAGGAGTTAAATGACTTCATCGCCTTCCTATAAAAATATATTCAAGCCTTAGCTTGGTCATATAGTGATATGCCATGCATCGATCCTAGTATTTTCATCCACAATATATTCACCTATCCTAATGCCAAAAATGTTAACCAAAAATTACGTAGGATGCACCCTCACATAGCTCTTCTTATCAAAGAAGAGTTACAACATCTTATTTATACTAATTTCATCATACCTAATGACTACCCACAATGGATCTGTAACATTGTACCTATAACCAAATCCTTGAGAAAGTTATGCATTTACACCGAATTTCGAGATCTCAAAGTCACTTGTCCCAAAGATGACTTCCCTTTTCCAAACATCTACCAATTTGGATGTGAGATGCTCTCCCTTATGAATGGCTTCTCTGGTTATAACCAAATCCTCATCGTTATTGATGATCAACACATAATGTACTTCATCACTCCTTGGGGGAATTTTTACTACTATGTTATGTCATTGAGACTTAAAAACATGGGGCCACTTATCAATGTGCTATGACATATATCTTTCATGACCTTATCCACAAAATTATAAAAGAATATGTAGACAATATTTTAGGAAATATAAAGAACGCAAGGATCATCTTTTCATCCTTGACACTTTATTTACACATCTTATTCAATATTTCCTTCATCTTAACCCCATTAAATATGTCTTCGGTATTCTCACCGGTAAACTCCTAGGGTCCATTGTATCTATCTGGGAATTGAAGTAGGCCTCCCTAAGATCAAGGCCATTATCTAAATTCCTCCTCCATCAAACATCATGAAACTATGCACCCTTAAAGGTAAGCCTCAGTCCATCCACTTCTTTATATGACAACTCTCAAATCACTATCAACCCTTTTATCATCTCCTTAAAAAATACGTTAATTTTGGGTGGGAAAAAATTGTCAAAAGGCCTTCGACAACCTCAAAAAATACCTCCTATCACCACCTATTCTCACACCTCCATGTAATGGGGAGCCTTTTTATCTTCACATATCCACTTTGTTGATCATGCCTTTGGTGCCATAGTTTCTCATTAAGAAGAGTAGGGTCATGAAAATTCATTTACTAGATAATATGCACTCTCCATGAATACGAAACTCATTATACTGAAGCTGAAAATTTGTGTTGTTTCTTGTACTTATGAACTTCCAATCAATACCATTATCTACTCAATTACAAGACTTACTTCATTACCAATTTAAAATCGCTTAAAACCATGCACTCTGTTGGCTAGATTTTATGCGCAACTAAACATACAACCTAAGTAGTCATGGGATAAATCCCCTTCATTTAACGGTGAATCTCTGTGTGCTTTATTTGTTTATTCTACTACCTATCTAACTCTTTTAGGGTATTACTTTAATTAAATAACTTGTGAACCATAGGTAAACAATTTGGCAGCAAGTAAACAACTATATGGTAACTTGAAGGTAACAAAAGTATAGAATGAAAACTAGAAATGAATTATGTAAGGTAGGAAGTGTGTCCAACAACAATTAGTTTCAGAGAAAGTTACTTTCACATGGAATAAAAAAATTAACCGATTCTCACAAATTTAAGAAAAATGAAAAGAATTATTCTTATTATGAAATTTGAGATAACACAAAGTCTATAATTAACATTCATAAATTGCATAGTCAAATTTTAGAAGGAACAAAGTTCGAAAAAGAATCATTCTTTCTTATTATTCAACTATATACTATTTACAATATGTACATCTAGTTATTTTAACAAAAATCTAAAAAAACCATTTGCAACATATAATAGTAGTTTTCCCAAAACAAATCAGATCCTTTTCCCATAGGACTCTTCTTCTATTTATAGTCATCATAAGTAAAGCATAAGGAAGCAATATCCATTATACTTTAATAAATGAGTAACTAATAAATAGTTAGGAGTTGAGAAATTTCCTCCTCAAAATCTTCATTTCATGCCACATAATAGTTTAGAATTTTCAAACATTTAAAACCATAATAATGAATCTATAACTACCCTCAAGTATTTGAATTTATCAAAAAACTTAAAGTAATAGTGATTGTGACTAGATTTCTTAAGTCTTACAATAGATATGCTTGATGCATAAAGAATAAAATTAGAATAATTAATATAGATCAATAATTTTAGTTTTCACTTGATCTTCCTCTTTAATCTTGTCTTTGTTTTTATCTTCACCAACATCTTATTTTTCATCTTTGTGCTTCTCTCTATAGACAACATACTGATCTCTCATGTATTTAATCACATTATCTTCTACTTTTCTTGCATCTTCCATTTCTATCTCCAACATGAGAAATTATCTTTCCATAATTTTATAACCTCCCCTTACCTTCCCAAGATAGGATCCCAAATGACCAACATTATCCTAAAGTTCTACCAATTTATCAAGATTTTTATACTAAAAGGAATGATATCCTTATTCATTAACTATTGAAAAAATTGAATAAATTCATCAATACTTTTCAGAGATCTGGAAGAATTATACTTTTTCAAATCATAGATCACATCATCAAGTTCCTCCAAAACTGGTTCACTTGTTCTTCCATAATTTCCATCTTTTGCATTATATGCTTTACGATTCTCTTCCTGAATGAGAGAAGAATCTTATGTTATTTTATCTTCTTAACAAATCCTTCACGTGCAATATTATCTTCACTTAAAATAATATCCAGTAGTGAATCTATTTCCTCCAAACTCTACAATTGTAACTTAGCAATCCCACATTCATTATCTGCTTCCTACTTCAAGTTCTTAAATTTTTCCAATTTCTCATTATATTCAACAGTCTTTACCAATATTTCTTTGTAAAAATAAGTATCTCCTTGGTAATTTTAGCCACCCATTCATCAACAACCTTTGATTTATCTCATGTTTCTTCCATTATTATTATTACCAAAGGGTTCACATGTTCCCTAGTGAGTATTAGATGTGTTGAATTCCTTACAACCTTCATGATAATATCAAAAAGATTAGATGTTTTCTCTTTCAAATTAGCATTATTTTATTTCTCTTCATCCATCTTCTAGAAAAGGATTTTGATTAATATTTGTGTATCATGCTTCAAGCCCTACTGTTGTAACTTATCCTATTTATACCTTTGTGATCATCAAATACTCTTCCATCAATTCTCACTTGTTTTTCCCTGCAGCCGGATTGGATATTTAAGAAATTATTCCCTAAAGGATCAATGATTAACTTTGAATTCACCTTAGAAAATTTTGATCTTCTCCTTTTATTTTCAATGATTTTAAATAATTAGAGGTCCATTTCCTCCAAATTGACTACTTCCTTAGAACTAAGAAGGGTTTTCTTGGCTAACCTTTTCATGAAATCTTATCCTGAAAGAGCTTGGTCATCAGGGTGAACAATCATTTCTTTACCACTCTCTTCCATAGAGGAAGTGTCATTATTTATAGCTACTTCCTAGGTTCCTCGGTAGTAGAGTCTTATTTCAAGACCCCTCCCAACTAAACCATATTTTTCTTTATCAACTATTCTTCTATTTATCCTTCTTCTTCAGTCCATATATAAATATCTTGAACATATTTCTTCATTGTAGAATTTGGAACTGAAGAAAATCCAACTTTTTGATCATGCACATCACCACCGCCTTCCTTCCCGATCTCTCTCTTCAACCTCTACATTTTCTCTTAGGGCTTCACTTTTCTCTAATGTTTGAGACACTTCTTGAAGAGAAGAAACATCATGTGTCCCTTGTTTTTTTATAGATGGCAACTATTGTAAGGATGGAGGAGGAGGAATGAATGGTAGAGAGAAGGGAGGATATCTAGGAGATGTAACTTTTGTGGAAACTAAAGGAAATACGAATGAATCTAGCTTGAGTGATGGAAACACAATTTTTACTTTTGGAAGAAGATATTTAATAGTAAGAGTAAAAGCGATGAAAATGTCAATAAAATAGAAGTATCTTATATAATGACTCCTAAAATTAATGGATTATTTTTTCTTTCCTTATTAATTACCTTCGACTTTGTAGCCACTCCACTACTCTTTCTTGCAACTTCTTTTCTCTTCTTTATTTTATTGGGGCCTTCATTATTCTTGGTGCCTATCTAATTAATATCATTCATTATTGATTCCTAAAGGTAATAACCTTGAGTGAGTATCTATTCAAAATTATAAAGGAAAAAATTTAATGTCCTTTCCATGATTGACTTGGAGATATGAGTGACTGGAAGTAAGGGGGAGTTATCACCTTGTTCATCATAATAAGTACCAAAAATCACTTTTCCATCATCTGGAAGTTTTTTTGGAATATTGGCCAACCCAAATTCAAAAATTTGTTGTATTGTCGGTCGAATGTAATCCCTTCATCTTATTTCCAACTCATCTTTGTAATTATCCCAAAAATTTCTAGTGTAGCGGATGTGCATAACTCAATGAGACTGAATTTTTAGCAATATTTCTATAATCAAAATTTACCCTTGCCTTGAAGGAGCTTTGAGTATAATGAAGAAATATTTCCTTCTCAACATTTCTATCCTTATGGATATTCGAGACAATGATATTTCCCAATTACAGTTGGAAAATGAACTACTGATATATGAAGACCTTTCTGCAAGTCTTGGAGCTATGCCAACCATCCACACAACTCAAGAAGAATCCATCTGTTGCTGGGATACCTAGGCAACTTGAGTGGAGTACATGTAAAACCATAGACTCTTAAGTATGTGAAATGATAAAATTGAATAAAAATACACCCATATGCTTGGACTACATTCCATGCCTCATCAGTTAGTCTCTTTTCTCTCAAATTAGGATTGAGCTTACAAATGACCTCATAGAAGAAGAAGTCATTAACTTGTTTGTATTCCTTGAAATATCATGGTAAGGAAAATTGTGGATAATATTCATAGATGGGATTTTAAACCATTGTGCCAAAACTCCTTAGTTTGGTAAATCACCTTGTGTTGTTACAACATATATGAGAAAATAATTCATCTTAAAATAAAAAATTTGGATTACATTTCTTAACTAAAAAATCTATATATAAGGCACTGTTTACAGATGCAGAACCGAATAAAGGTATTAGCATTAGATTTAGACCCTGGGTTGATATTGTTAAGGTACCTCCTAAAAAAAATGTGGGTCCCCTTTCTCCTGCATATGGACTAAATATTTTTAAAAGTACAAAATATAATGAGGGGGTGACCCACATACAAGTGCCTGACGGTTGTCTACATAGAGCTCTAGAGAAAACTAATCTCACCCTCATTGGAAAGTTTTTGGGATCAAGACCCAATGTCGATATTATAAGAAAATGGGCCATATGCGCTGGAAACCAAAAGGAGATTTGATTATCACCACCATGGCAAAGGGATTTTTCTAGCCAGCTTCAATCAACAAGCTGATGTGGATTCAGTCTTATTGGGTGGTCCCTGGTGTATTGGCAATATGGGGCTTTTTTGAAAAAATGGTATCCTAGGTTTAACCCTAATACTGAGAACATACATGCCATACCCATCTAGTGTAGACTCCCAGGGCTGCCCTTACATCTCTGGGATGATGAGATCCTTCTTCATATTGCTAGATCGATTGGTTAGCCAATCGGGCTAGATGGGCCTACGAAAAATAGATCAAGACTTGCCTTTGCAAGGTTCGTGTCTCATCTGAAATGGAAAAGGAGCTTCTGAACACATCATTCTACAATCCAAATTTGGGGCATGGAAACAACCAATAGAATATGAGGCTTTCCAACTAAGATGCCACAAATGCCATAAATTAGGGCATTTTTCCGGAAAATGTTCCGAGAGAATGAAGCAATAGCTAGAAAAACCTTTTGATCATACTGAAGAACAAGGACAAAAATAGACAGATGAGGCTGATAAAGCCTCTCTGACCGATGGATAGGATCAGAATACAAGGGATCACTGCATGTAGATGAATCTAAGAATCAAGGACTAGAAAAAAGG
Source organism: Taxus wallichiana var. yunnanensis (assembly GCA_018340775.1). Taxonomy (NCBI): domain Eukaryota; kingdom Viridiplantae; phylum Streptophyta; class Pinopsida; order Cupressales; family Taxaceae; genus Taxus; species Taxus wallichiana. The sequence goes on along the minus strand of CM031244.1, from coordinate 207,596,798 downwards.
TTTTAAGACCATAATAAAGAGGCCACCGGTTTATAGGAAACTATGGAGACCCAAGATCCCCAGTCGGAAAAGCATGTTGAAGCCCAAAAGGAAAAAGATATTGAACCGACAAAGGGTGAAGAAGCTAAGAAGGAAATAGAAAAAGATCAAACAATGATACTTGAGAAAACAAATCCTATAAGGCTAAGCATGGAAGTGGATGAAGTAAATGAAAAAGTGTACATTCATCTAACCACTTCCAATGAAGAGGAGATGGAAAAAATCACTCCTCTACCTCATCAAGAACCGATAGCTAAGAAAAACTCTCTGGAGCTAAACAAGATGAGACGAGGAAAAGCCAAAGAACTTCTGGAATCCATAGTAAGAGATCTAAATTAGGATAAAGAGTTTGCAGATATGGAGGAGCTCACACCTCCAATAGTTCAACAACTTGATTTTGACAAAGGAAAAGAAGAAGGAGAAATTACTCCTACTTTAAAGAAAAACTTGTTTGAATGTGATAAAGATGGATTCATCATAGTGTGAAGTAAGAAACGAAGACTAAAAGGGTTTGAAGAAATTCTGAATCACTCTATAGTGATAAAAAGAAACAAATAGGAAGTTGGGAAGCTTCCACCTCAAGAATCACAAGGGCTACTACCAAGAGAACTACAAATATTGGAGTCACTTATAGAAAAGGTAGACTCTCCAAGAGAGAAGTAAGGAAAAAGAGACTGAGAAAGAAATTACAGATGGTACTCAAAGGCTTTTGAACCATCCGACAACTACATCCCCAAAACTTTTTTAATGAAGGTTATATCTTGGAATGTTAGAGGACTCAATGGGGGACCTAAACAAAGAATGCTTAAGGAAATCAAAAGATCAAGTAGGCCCAACATCCTTCTAATTCAAGAAATGAAAATGAAAAATAAAGTTGTTGAAGATTGCAAAAGGTCTTTCTGGGAGAATGCTGCCTTTGCTGCTGCTTGATTCTCAAGGAGCTTCTGGAGGATTAGTGGTCTTCTGGGACACTAAAACTATTCATGGTAATGTGCTTTCATCCTCCCAGAATCATTTAGCTATAATTTTTAAAAGCCTTGAGAATAATTCTAGCTAGATTCTTTCCAATATTTATGCCCCTAATACTGCTGTTGGTAGAAGAAATCTATGGAAAGAGTTAGTCTCGTTTTGAAATAACTTTGAGGATATGAATTGGTTGATAATGGGGGACTTTAACACTCCTTTAAATCTGGGGAAAAATTTGGAGGGAACTCTGATTTCTCTACCAGCATGGAAGATTTTGTAGGCTTCATATCGACTCTTAACCTTATGGACATTGAACTTCATGGTAATCAATACACCTGGTCTAATAGAAGAATTGGGGAAAATATTATTCAGGTTAGATTGGATAGAACTCTCATTTTGCTAACTGGATCTTGGATCAGAATTTTTATCTCTCCTCTCTTCCCGAATGGATTCGGACCACACCTATTGCACTTAATTTCTTCAATTGGTCTAAACCTTTCCACTGCAACTTTAAATTTGAAAAGATGTGGCTTAAACATGAGGAAATTTTTGACAGAATTAAAGAGTGGTGGACTTGGGAAGGGATTGGAACTGCCCAATTTAGACTTCTTCAAAAGTTAAAAATGTGAAACAAAAGGTTAGAATCTGGAATAAAGAGGTTTTTGGTAATATATTTGAAAAAAGAAAGATCTTAAACAACTGGAAGAGTTTGAGCTTAAAGTCTCAATGAAAGGTATGACCTTTGAGGATCATCAAAAGGAAAAAAATCTTCTCTCTGACCTACATAATATCAATAGTTGTGAGGAAACCTTTTGGAGAATGAAATCTAGAGCTCTTTGGTTAAAGGCTGGGGATAGAAACACAAAATACTTTCATATGACAACCCTCAAGCATAGGGCTTGTAATAGAATTATTGAAGTCTCCAAGGGAAATGGTACCATTACTACGGATTCTGAGGACATCAAAGTTGAAGCCCTAAAATTCTACAATAATCTACTCATAGATAAAATTTCCTACAACGAGCAAGCGACCTCCTTTCTGTTAGACTCCATTCCTAATAATTTGCTTCTTGAAGAGAGATTTAAGAGCCTTTCCAAAGCAGTCACCATTGAGGAGTTGAAAAAGTTGTTTTTTCTCTGGAAGGGGACAAGGCTCGGGCCCTGATGGTTTCTCTGCAAACTTATTCCAAAGATGTTGGGAAATTTGATCTGAAGATCTGCTAAAAGTTGTAAATGATTTCTACAGAACTATAAATCTAATAAAATAATTAAATAATACACATATTGTGCTTGCACCTAAGAAGCTGGATGCAAAGGATTTCAAGGATTTTAGGCCAATCAGTCTGGTTAATGTAGTCTATAGGATCTTCACAAATATTTTAACCACTAGACTACAACCTCTTCTAATGGAAATTATTTCCCAACAGCAGAGCGGATTCATACAAGGTAGAATTATCCAGGATGGAGTTATTATGGTTCATGAAACAATTCATTCAATGGATAAAAGTAAAAAATTTGGGATGGCTATCAAGTTAGACATGCATAAGGCATTTGACAGAGTCTCCTGGAAATTCATGGATGAGGTTTTGTCCAAGTTTGGGTTTCAAAATAAATTCAGGAAAATTGTCCAATCTTGCATATCCTCTTCTAGATTCTCAGTGGTTGTCAATGGAGAACCAGTTGGTTTTTTTGCTAGCACTAGAGGAATTCACCAAGGGGACCCCATATCCCCTTTGTTGTTCATCATAATGGCTGATAGTTTAAGCCGATCTATTTCAAAAGCTATTCATATTGGTATGATAAAGGGTTTTCAACCTACTTCTGGAAATCAGGTTTCCTCTCACCAGTAGTTTGTTGATGACACTATCCTACTTCTGATGGCCTCAATCATTGAAGCTAAGGCTATCAAAACTATTCTAAGATTTTATGAGGAAGCCTCGGGATAGAAAGTAAACTTTGACAAAAGCTCAGTCTACTTTTTCAATACTCCTATTGAAAGAAAAAAAAAGATTGCTCTCATTCTTGGTTGTAAAATCAACTCCCTTCTAGCTACTTATCTAGGGCTCCCTATGAGTACTAGTAAGGTTTCTAATGAGGTTTGGAATGATCTGCTTAAGATATTTCAGAAAAAACTTTCTGGTTGGAAAGGTGCTTTACTATCAAGTGTTGGCAAATGTTTATTGATAAAAAGTACTCTTCAGAACTTACCTATTTATATCATGTCAATGTTCAGCATTCCAGCAACAGTGGTGAATAGCATTGAAAAAATCTAAAAGCACTTTTTATGGCATGGCATAGAAGACAGGTTTAGGCACTTTTTATGGAATACCATGTAGTAAATTTGTATGGAATACCATTTAGTAGCTTGGGAGCAGGTCTGTAAGCCAAAGCGGATTGGGGGTTTAGGCATCAAAGATATCCAAAATATGAATGCTACTCTAATTGCAAAGTTGGGTTGGAGGCTTATAAAAGAGTAGAAGCCATGGACCGAGTTGATCAAAATCAAATACCTTTCCAATCAGAACATGAATTCCTTTCTTTTTGATCAGCTACTTCCGAATGGATCAATTTTCTGGAATAATCTTCTCCACATCAGGCATATTCTCTCCCAGGGATGTAGCTGGAAGCTCAGAGATGGACAAGACATTGATTTCTAGAATGAAAAATGGTCGGACATTAACTGGATTACCTCTTATGGACACATTAAAGACAACCTAATTAGAAATTATGGGAAGAAAGTCCAGGACTATATTGAGGTGGTTGACAACAAAAGGAAATGGAAATAGATCAAAGTAGATGAGGATAATATGTAGTCTGTTGTTTCATCCATGTAGAGTCATCTCTCCCTAATACATATCAGTCCTCAAAATCATAAGGATGAACTTATTTGGAAAGATTCCTTTGATGGAGAGTACTCGGTTAAATCTAGCTACAATTCTTTCTTTTCCTCTATTGAAAGTGAAATTGAATGGCATAAGTTGTGGATGCCCGAGCTAACCCCTAGAGTAAATTTATTCTAGTGGCTTATCATTAAAGGTAAGATCCTCACTAATGAAAATCTCATTAGGAAAGGATTTATCATGCCTAACAGATGTTGCATGTGTCAGGAAGAAGCAGAAGACATTAAACACCTCTTTCTGCATTGTAAGTATACTTCCAAAATCTGGCATCTTATTTTTGAAAACTTCAATCAGGAATGGATCTTTCCCCATACTTGTCTACAGGCCTGGGAACAATGGAACTCTCCTTACAAGCACTATGTGGTGAGGAGATTATGGCAACTGGTTCTCCCTCACACCATGTGGCGAGTCTAGAAAGCTAGAAATGATGTCATTTTCAAGAATACCAGAAAGATATGCAAAAAAGTTTACAAAGAAATTATCATTGCAGTAAAAGACAACATTGAAAGATTTAAACCCCCTAAAAATAGACTTTACCTTGAGGAAGAAGAGCACATTTTGGCTACTTGGAACATTGGCACTATTAGGAACAAGAATAACAGTAGCATTAATAGATCCACTATCCGATGGATTCATCCTCCCAGTCCATGACACAAGTTGAATTTTGATGGGGCCTCAAAAGGAAATCCTAGGGATTTAGGAGGAGGTGGAGTGATTAGAGATCATAGAGGATGTTTTTTTTGTTGCTACTTTTTCTAGAAAAATGGGTAGGCAAACCAATCACTACTCGGAAGCTTTAGCAGCACTTTGGGGAATAAGGTTAGCTAGAGATTGTAATATTTCCAATATTATAATTGAGGGTGATTCACTGAACATTATCAATTTGTTAAACCAAAAACAACCTCCAAGCTGGTCAATCAGGGACTTTATAACTGAAGCTATTGATATTTGCAAGAGTTTTGATAATTTTAAAATCAAACATACCTACCGGGAAGGCAATAGTGTGGTAGATGGTTTGGCAAATATTGGGGTAAACAATACATTGCAAACTTGGCTAAGGGGCGACACTCTTCCTACTAAAGTACGTGATGACATCATCAAATATATGCATGACTTGGAGTGTAATCATTAATAGATGTAGGGTAGATGCTAAGGAGCGGTTTATTAATTGTAAAGTGAGGATTAATGATTACAATTTTCCGCACATTTTGGAGGTCTTCAAAAGCAGAGCAGAGGATGAATCGTATAGATTTCAAATTTTTACCGTTGTAAGAAGTAGAAGCATCAAGGGAAAAATGGGGAAACTACCCTTGCAATGGTGAGCCCACCTATAATCCAACATGGAAAAATGATACAGTTCTCTAGAACTATTTGTAAAAAGGGGGTCTTACAAATTTTATTGAAAAGATTCAAGGTTTCGATCAGGATATTTCAATAAAATTTGTGAATGGCTAGAGGAATCATGTTATTGAGTATAGTAATATCAAGGTCAAGATTTCTGAGGAGCTAATTGCCCAGGTCACCGGGCTCAATCTGGATGGAACCAAATTCTTCAACAAGCGTGTGGACAGAGAGGTGGAGGCTAAAAAGTTTCTCGATGAGGGGGAGAATCTAGAGTTTGTGATGGATGGCATCAAAATAGCATCTATTCCTGAGCCCTTCACTGAGATTGCAAGGATGGTGGTAAGGTACATTACTCTAGAGGGGAGATTTGTCACTATCCCCCAGAAGCACTTAATTTTCCTTAATCACTTTCGCAAGAACCTTACCATAAATTTTCCTCATTATTTGCTAAATTCCTTGGAGAAATCTGTTCTTGAGGTGTAAAATCATACAAGGGTTGTTCCCCTTCACCAAGGGTTGATCCTTCTCATCCACCGCCATTACTTAGCTGCTCCGCTCCCGCCCTAACCTACTCCCCCCTACCTTCATTCCTCCCCTTGCCGATAGAAAACTTGACATTGCTACCCCCAACAGGAAGAGGAAAGATAAGAAAGCTAAGGTCCCTCTACCATCTTCACAGAGGGTTTTAAGAAGCCATAAAGATCTGGAACTTGTAGAGAATTTACTTCACATAAGTAAACCGGTGAAGGATTCTAAGGAAGTGGACCTATTGGTCAGGGTTGAAAAGATGGAAAAGGAGATTCATGACCTAAAGAGTGCTATTAGGGATATGGATAAAACAAAGGGCAAGAGGAAGCTGTAAAAATCTGAAGAAGATGATACCACTGCTGAAATATTCAAGAAGCTTCTCTCTTTGGATGCTAGGCTTGGCAATGCAAAAGGGTGTAATGACTGTATCCTCTCAGCTCTTAAAAGTATCTATAATTTTATAGAGCAACATGTGTGAAGTATATGCAGTCTCAGTGGCATTACCGAGGATATATGGGGATCAAAGGAGAACCAAGATCTTGTAATTTCCCAGGGAAGATTTGAAAGATCCATCCTAGGCCACGGCCATTGCATTCTTCATCTCACTCCAAATGATTAAGGCCAAGATTGACTGAGCTGTCAAGTGATGCGGTGCCCTGTTGTTGTTTACTGGCGGTGAAGTTGCTGTTGTTTGGTGATTTTGATGTTGTTTTTGGTTGGGATGACCAGTGGTGGATCCCTCTTGTTTTTTTATCTCTTTTGCTCTTATTCGGATCATTGTCTGTCTTGATCCTATTTTGCTACCTATATTATATTATCTGGTTGTTGAGCCTCCTAGTCTATGGTGTTTATCCTTCTAGGTTTGGTTTCTCTTCTTTTGTTATCTAGATTTTGAGCCTTTTTGTACACAGGGTATAGTCCCTTCAAAACTATTTACCCATAATTAAAAAAAACTAAAAAATCTATATTGTTACTAATTATTTCATCCCAATTGATCAACATATCAGGTTTTCCATTTTTTATCACTCTGAAGAAATAATACATCCATGTATACAAGTATTTTTCATTCTTCTCACCATTTAATCTACAAAAAAGGTGATATAATCAACCTCCTGAACTAAATTTGACCTCACAATTGATCTACGAAAGCTAAAATCTTGCTTTTTCTTCTTTAAATACTATAAATTCATAATGTGCCTTACATATTTTGTCCTATTTTCTAATACCCACTAGATTTCTCTATGTTAATAGTTAGTGTATTTTGTGTAGTAGGGATTTTTAAGAATAAGTTGAGGAAATAGATATCTAGCCTAACAACTAGATCACATGCATAATCCCATATTGTTCTAGTTTGATGATCATAATGCTTTACACGTTCTAACACAAACTATAGAAATTGACAAGTAATTGGAAACATTTCTACCGAATTAGTCCACTTCGATTCAATTCCTCCATCAACATTATTTTATTCTTATCCTTGGACCTCTCTATTAATTCAAATATTGAGACATGACCCATGTCTATATCTCCAATTCTAGCTAGCTTGGATGTGATGCAAGATTCCACTGGGTATCCTTTATATTCATATTTCATCTTAGCTTTGGCTTTTCCCTTTCCTTTACTTTCTCTGGAAGTCTCTTCAATATTCTGATTTGGGTCTTCTCGTGATTACATTAGTCCCTTATTCTTCCCCTAGCCTATCGCTCACTTCAATTGGCTCTTCACTAGCTATAAAATTTTTCTCTTCAATAAGCGTGCTCCAACTATTAAAGATTAACAATTGCTTCTACTTTTAAATATAAAACATCAAGTTAAGATAAATTTATGTCAATTGAATGAAAACATCAAGACTCCATTTCTTCACATAAATTCCTTGGAATCATCCTTGAAGTCAAATTATTGGTTGGTTGGAAGTGATTGAATGAAACATTTCGGTCTATAGTTCATTTCAATTTTAAGGTATAACTACTTAACATTTTTAGTTAATAAGAAGAAGAAATTAAATTCTACACAATGAATGGGGATTATTATCTCTTTGAAACATCACAATATATATAGCAATTAATGGACAATCAATTTACCACAATGAATAGGAAGTAATGGCTTATCAGTTCACCACAAAATATTGAATAAGTAGAAGTAATCCATTCTACCAAAATACAAGGGAATCAATACTAATGTAAATCAGTGTAGGACTAAGAAAGTAATGGGTGCTCGGTTTAGCACAAATCAAGCGATTAAGTAAAAGCAATTCTATTCACTGCAATATACAAGGAAGTAATAGGTGGTCGGTTTGCCACAATTATTGGGGAAAGTAAAAGCAATTAAAATTGACACATTACAATTGAAACATGTTTTTGTGGTGATCATAAAATACTTTAATTTTTTTACAAAGTTAAGTAAAGCATATCCAAATCGATGTAGAACTAGAAGTTATGAGTCTTTGACTTAGCGCAAGTAAAAGCAAGTTCAAATGACACAGAATATGGGGAGTACATTTTACAGTTTTTTCATACTACTTTACTACCAATACAAAGTGAGTACAAGAAATTGAATTGCCCCAATATAAGAAAAATTTTTTTGTTCAAAATGACACAAAAAGGGAGTTTGGGTTATGCGATTTAGTGGATATTTTAAACAACTTTTCTCCCATTTTAATGCAACAAGTAACAAAAAATGTTAACACCACAAACCTAAGGAGATCATGACCTATGTTGCAGCTCTTAAACATTACTTTACTTCCCTTAACATGACAAGTAGAAGACACTTCCTTCACCGTAAAGTAATTAAAATACATTCACATTTACATAAATGAAATAAGGAATGAAACACAAAGAGCGGAGGTGATCTAAAGTTACTTTACTTATTTTAAACGAAAGAGAAGAAAATTAAACCTAATCCTGAAAAATGAAGAAGGAAAACTACAGAAAGAAGAGGAAACAAACCTAGGGAAAAAATAAGGAAAAAACGGTAAAATTTTAATTTCATTCTATTATAGGTAGTAATGGGGTTGAAATAATAGCTAAACCCTAATCCTAACTAATAAAATTCCCTAATTTGAACCATTTACCCTAGAAAATAGAAGAACACGAACACAAAAGGAAGAAACAAAATCTAAACCTAAAATCAAACACAGAGGAAAGAAAAACAAGGAAAGAAAGGAGAAAAACAATCTACTAACCTTTCCTACAAATGGGTCAGAGTCAGTTTATGTAAATTATTCTTCAATTGATTGCTGGAAGTCGCTCAGGGTTTGGAAGGTTGAAAACTTATCTCTTATCTACATGTATATGTGTTGATCCTAGGTGAAATTTCTTATAGATTTTATATTTTCCACATCATTATATTTCAACTGTACAAGTTCCATGTCATCCCTCCCTTCAATGAGACTTTTAAAACAACTTTACTTCATTACTTTTAAGAGAAGTAAAGCGGTCCCATTTCATCGATAACTTAAGAAACTAGTTATGCAGATTTTTGAGATTACTTTACTTACTTTAACTTTTAGCAAAGTAAAACTATTCAAATTCAGCACAATGAATGGGCTTAGTTTAGCAATGTCTAGGAATTACTTTACTTGAATTAATAATAAGGTAAGTAAAATTTTATTAGTTTAGCATAGTGAATAGGATGAGTAAAGAATTTTGAATTTATCCCTAAAATAAGGAAACTAATCCATTTTTGTGGTATTTTAAAACCACTTTACTTAGAAATGAGAATAAATTTAAAATATCGCAAATAAGGTGCACTATAAATTGGGTTTTGAATATGGACAACTTATTACTTTGAAGTAAAGCATTATGAGAAACCTGATAGCTTAGGAGAGTAAGCATTTAGATTTTTAAGTATTTTTAGGGAATTTTAAGCACATGGATATTTCATAAATCACCCCCAAGAAACTTCCTGTAACCTCTTGAATAATCATCATGCACTCTTGCAACCTAGATGAGTTAAGGAAACAACCTAAACAGACTAAACAAAAACCTAAAAGATAGAAACAACATGAACACAATTCATCACAAGTTTTGAAAACTTAAAATTTTAAAGGGGTGCCCCAATATTTCCAAGAGAAATATTGGGGACACCAACTGGCTCCATTTGTGGACATCTTTATTTCTTCCCAAATGGAAGAAGTAAAGATGAGATCCCAACATCTCTGATTTCAAGCCTTGTTCATTGGTTTAGAGTCACAGAAAGGGAAAAAAAACAAACACAAAACTAACCTAAGAATTTATTTATATACATACATGTTTTACCCTGAACTGTCAATTCTTGTAAAGCTTTAGATGTCAACCATTGTATGGAAATGACAGTTCAACTCCATCTGATAGGCCAAAATGAAACTATCATATCTAGAAACTTTGGTAATCATGAATGGACATTTCCACAATGAATCAATTTTTCCATGCATTCCTTTAGGCTCATTCTTCTTATCCCACAAGAGTACCTAGTCTCCAAATTCAAAATTCCTCACCCAGGATTTGTTGTCACATATCATCTTGAATTTATTCTTGTGATCAGCTAATCTATCTCGCTACCTAAAACTGTTATTATCATAACTCATCCAAATACATTATTCTATTATCAATAACATATTCAAAGGTAGTGTCATCCAAATCCTTGGTAAGTTGTAATGTAGGTTATTTGAGAGTAATAGGACATTCAACATCCTTACCGCACAACATCCGGAAAGGATACATACCTATATCTTTCTTTGGAGTAATTCTATCGCCCATAATGCATTGAATAACTTCTTATGACGAGTCTACTAATTTTCTGTTGTCATCTTCCACATGATAGTTATCAAATTTTAATGTATTTATTCTACTTACAAATTCCCTTGAGAATAGTAATTTGAAGAATGTACTAGTCGAATCCCATATGTGTAACAAAACATGATCAACTCCTTAGAAGATAAGTTTGGATATTTATGTGCTACTATCTTATTGGGAACACCAAACCTCATGATGATATTCTCCTCAATAAAATTACACACCTCCTCAGAAGTAGAAATGTTGATTGGTATAGCTTCAACCCACTTACTGAAATAATCTATATTATTAAGAATGTAATGGTGACCAACACTAGAGGGTGGATTTAGCGTATTAATAAAATCAATGCCCCAATTCTGAAATGGTTATTCTATCACCATTCGATTCAAAGAAAAAGAAGGAAGCTTAACACACCCAACAAACTACTCGGCACACTTGGCATTTTGAAACCCAATTAGTTGTATCTTGAAAGATATTGGTCCAATAATACCTTTCCCAAATTATTTTATGTGTAGTAACTCTTGTAGAGAAGTTACCTCCGCATTATTTGTCATGAAATTGTTTGAGCAATCTCTCCTGGTGAGAGTGATCTATGCATCAGAGAAAAACACCATCAATCCCCTTTTTGTACAAGTCATTGTCCTAAATAACAAAATCTTTAGATTTTATATTGATAGTTCATTTATAATTTTCGTGTAATAAAATATGGAAATTCTTTATATGTGAGGAAATAAGCAATCTTGTTATACCATTCATCTACCAAGTTTTCAAATAAAACCATAGGTAGATGTTCTCTTTCCTTTAAACCATCTTTCTTTGTTTCAGTTATTAATTCACATAGACCTCTTTCATGTACTAGCATTTTAGGATTGATTTCTAATTAATATTATTGTACCTTTGCTACCCAAGTACCTCTTAACAGTCCTAGTTCTTGCTACATTAAGATAGACTTAACTAAAATATCAAGCACATAAACCATAGTGTGTGAAGAAATTATGTAGTACCGAAATATTTACATGCCTTCACAAATTCATATGCATTATTCTCCATAGGTGTGTACTTCAACTCATAATCCTTTAAAGGCATACTCATGAAAGTAATAGGAGCCTCAATATCCTCATCATTCTTCGTATCAAGATTCTTTGACATCATGTGTTCCGAGGAGTAACAATAGAGAATGGATTTCTTACTAAAATCTAATCATACCAAGATCTTGGTACTTTGAAAAATTTTCTTTGATATTATCAAATGCTTTCCATCATTCTTCAATCCATTTTAAGTCTTACGTTTTATTCATCATGTTTGAGATATGATGTGTTAATTCAGAAAAAGTAGGAATGAACCTTCTTTAGAAAATTAACCTTACCAAAGAAAGAATGAAATCCTTTCTTAGAAGTAAGTAATTACATATTATGAATAGCCTTCACTCTTTTTGGGTCTATCTAAGTCCCTTACTTTGAAAAAATATGTCTAAGTAACTTTCCATCCATCACAACAAATATAGAATTCTTGGGATTTAGAGAAATCCCATGCTTCCAAAACTGAATGAAAACCTCTTTTAAACCATAAATGTGGTTACCTCTATCCATAGAAAATATTTTTAAGTCATTGAGGTAAACCACTATGCCCCTATCCTTGAGATGAGAAAATTCTAGATCCATGGCCCTTTGAAATGTTGCTCCAACATCGATTAATCGAAAAGGCACTTTATGATTAGTGAATGTCCCTTATGGTGTGAAAAATGATGTCTTGTAATGGTCTTCTTCTGTTACTTGAATTTAATTATCACCCGAGAAGCCATCAAGAATAGATAACATGTCAAATCCAGTAATAAATTATAAAGTATGATCCATGATAGGAATAGGATAATTTTCCTTTAATGAGGCTTGATTCAGATTGCGAAACTCTATGCACTATCTAATCTCATCGTTCTTATTTCTCCCGGGAATATATTTTCTAACCACTCAGAATGATGGATAGGATAGATTATCTTTGCATCTAGTAACTTTTAAATTTCTGCAAAGATTTTTTCTAAAATAGTTAGATTGTGCCTCCCAAGTTTCTCGCTTAAAAGGTTTTTTCCTTGCTTTAGTGGAATTTTATCTGCACTTCACCAACCTGATATGTCTTTAAATCTTGATAAGACCAAGAAAATACATCCATATAGTTATTAAGAAACATCGTAAATGTTTCCTTATCAGCATCTAAACAATACTTATACAAATTCACCAACTTGGGTTCATCTTCACCCCAAATTCAATAGTTGTACTTTGGATGAAGAATTTTCCTTATATTCCTTGTTCTTTTTAAGAAACTGATCATGCTTATCAAACATCTCCTCAAGAGATACCAATCCCTTAGGAATTTTGTTCCCTTTCAGCTGGATAATCCCTTAACTTCCCTCAAGCTCTGGATTAGTCTCACTAATTGTAGTCTTCCTTGGAAGTGAATTACTTCCTTCAAAGTACAAATCCTCAAAGTTTTCTTTTTGATTAAGGAAATCATAAATCTTCTTATCATAGTTGAATAATTTCCAATAATCAACATTATCAGGTACCTTTAGATGAAAAATCATCTCCACTTTATAATCACATTGTCCCAATATTGTAGATGGATGATCGGATTTAGCAGAGTTGTGGTTATTTTTCAGGAATCTTCCTCGGGATTCCTATCTCCGAGAATGTAATAGATGGATAAATCTACAAAATCCATAGTGGAATAAAACACCTGGTCCTTATAATGGTTCAAATTATCTTTCTTCACTTGATACAAACCATGTATCTACTTTACAATGAGCTCGAGAATCTCCTCTTTCTTGTAGTAGCTTAACTCCCATCATTTAAGCTTGTTCCACTCCCAACAACCACATTGTATACTTGAGCTATGTTGTTAGTATTATCAAACATTAATTTAATGGAATGTGAGTATACCTTTTCTTCAGGAGAAATCAGCACTAATTGTGCCTAATATAAGAGAGAAGTAGCTACCATCAAATTCCAGAGTCCAAATTTTATCATCTTCTATATATGACTCATGAGTTGTAGAATGAGTTTCTTCATTGTCCAACTCTAAGTAGTAAACTCCATGATCTGATTCTTGAAAATGAATATGATACCCGAGGTCTTTAGATTTATAGACTATGTATTTAGAATTATTTTTAGGTTCCAATATTTGATTACATCATTTGATTGGAATGTGTGCATAAGACCAGTCCATCTTGAATTCACCTCCCAACTCCTTGAAAAAAAAATAATAAGCAACATACCATAGGAAACTTAAATGTATGCCACTAGAATTGTCATCTTTAATCTTTTATCTAGGAAGGAAACTAGAAAATTGTGCATATTTGATTTTTCCACCGAGAGGAACATGTCCCTCCACTAAATAATATATTTCATTTTTTTACTGTAATCCCAAGAGCATCTGCAACCTTTTTTGGCATGACATTTTCAGAATCTTCATAATCTAAAATACAATTGCTCAACTTATAGCCATACAATTGCTCAACTTATAGCTATTAGATGATGTAGGGGAAGAATTTTTGGCATTATTCAATGGAGGATTATTCTTTGGATTAGGAAATATACCTCTTGAAGCATTGTTAAATGAATTATTTGGACCATTACTCTACACATACTTAACTAACTTGTTCAAATTCTATGCAAAATCCCTTAAGTATTCAACTTATGACATCTGAATCTTTGTCTTCTTAATGTGATCAATGATGTCAAAAGAGGGAATAACTACATTCTAACTTACTTCATATTTTTATCCCATCATTTACTAGGACTGATTAGGATAAGAATTCACTTTCTTACCCTTGGAAGCCAAGGAAGAAGGAAGTGGGATGCCCCTTTTCAGAATGGTAACATTCGGTCTAGGATCTTCTCTTTCTATCCTCTTTCTTATTGAAGAAACTTCACTAACCTATTTTTCTTGAGATCTTGTAAATATCTCAAATGTATGGCCATCACTATCTTCAAGAGATTCATAATAGCCTTCGTTAGATTCATAATCTAGGTAGCTGATATTGGTGTCACCAACAGGATTAACAAAATCTTTATATTCAAGTAATTCATTATCATTAGTAGTATGATATTCTTTGTTCATATCCAAGTTATTCCTTGGAGAAACATCAATTGCTAGTCTTTGTGGTGCAACAATAAGTTTTTTTCAGTTCTGATTTTGATTATTGAAATTTTGGATAGGGGTTATTCTTGAGGGGAAACATTCCCTCATTGAGCCATTTTCTTCTTAATCTATAGCATGTCATTGGCTAGCCTCTGAAGTAGTAGATCAAAATCCATGGTTGAATATGTTCCTTCAACTTTAGGGGCCGATTATTTAATTTTTCCAGGCATGATCAAATCATCTTCAACCTCAATTGTAGCATTTTCTACCGCTAATAAGCTTGCTAGCTATGCTCTTCATAATTGATATCCAACATCATGTAACAAATTTTTATGAAAAACACTTTTTTATTCTCATCACTAAGAGAAAAAGAAGCAATAATATTGTACAAACTTATCTATAACTTAGCAATAAATTCCCTCATAATCTTGTGTGGTTTCTTATTTAACTATGTCAACTCAATAATGAGGGTGCTTTCATTCTCTCAAGCTTAAATATCTTAAGGAACTACTCCCGCATAGTTTCCTAATTAATTATGGTTCTAGGAGCCAAATATTAGAAAAATTATCCAGCTAAGTCTGCAATGTATCAATGAACAATATCACATATATGTCCTCGTGCTCCACAAAAAGTACTCTGCAACATATGTAGAAATCCACCAAATGATCATCGATTTTGCTTTCTATCTCCATATAATTTTGGGAAATTATTACTTGAGCCTTTAGGTAATTCATGCAAAAGGGTGGGTTAAGTTCAAAGGATAAAAATCTATATCCCATGGAACAAGTAACTATTGAGCCATTTGTATAGGGATTAATGACCAAGGATTAACTTGCTAAATATTACAAGTAATTGGGCTATGACGTAGCTAACTTGGTTAAGTTTAAAATCTCCCTATAGGTGATAAAATTTCTCTTTAGGTCCAAGCTTGCTATGGATAACTGAAATTAAATTGCTCTTGTAGATAAAATAAATGGCCAGTCCTTCCCTGAGCTCTACTGGCACATGTAAATGGATGAATTTCTAGAATGAAAGTTTTTTTAAAATAATGAGTTAAGTGAGTAGTGAAAGTACCTAAGGAAACAAAATAGCACATAATTACTTCTCCAATACTGTAAACACCAAAAATTGGGTCGCAACCCTCTATTCCTCTTTTAATTGGCACACCCTCCTACCATGATCCCTTCCATACATTATTATTAATCTAGTTATTGATATTGGGTTAATTACCACCTCACCCCTCCACCTCACCTCTCCACCTCACCTTAGACCCATTCTAAGGGAATTTAACTAACTAAGACTAGGTCATCACTTTTAGCATTGAGTCATCACTTCACTAAACTAGCGAGACTCTTTCTAAACCTAATATGTATTTTTAACCACTTCTTCCATAAATTCCCTGCATGTTCAAACGTGAACTAAGAATCCTAGCCCATAATAAAATCTTGATCCATGCCAAAAAGGGAAGAAAATGAATATTGTAATAAAATTGGACTATTTCTCCCTAACCAATGACAGTTATTCCTCAGCTGTCATCGATCAACGAACTTCCATCGATTATTTTAAATAAGGATTTCCAACTCTTTCATCGGGTTCTTCTTTTGGTTGGCTTTTGGATTATTCATTTACATTTTTACATTTGATTGAGCATCTAAAGATCAAACATAGCACTTCCAACTAACCTCTTGCTCTATATCCTTGGATCATTCATAGGGAAGCACTCAGACTTCATTATCATAGAAATGGATCTAGACATGTTTCTCCTATGAATGCACACCAACCACCGCATCTACCAATCTCTAGGTCTTCGGATAATTATCTTAACTAGGTTATTAGTTCTTAAATTTGGTTTTAAATCTATTATTTTCTTTTTTGTACTTCTTCTTTCTCACCCGAATACCATCTATTGCCCCTTTACCCAATACCCTACAAACCTGAACCTATTTGCCTTTCCAATCACCTCTATCACCCTTGCTTTGAGCCTTCACCTAAATCCCAACACACTTCTTAATCATTAATAACACTATGTGTAATCACAGAGAACCCGAACCAACCTCATTTCTACTTTGACACATAATTACCCCTACCATGATCACTAGCCAACCAATACTAGCTAAAACCAATGGTCGACATCAGTTCCCCCAACTAGCATCAATCTCTATGTCTTGCATTCTACCTCAGACCAACAAGCTAATTTACCTACCCAAAACCTCCCAAAACCCCCCACAACCTCACCCAAACCTCCATAGCACCCCCTATTACACCTATAAACCTTAATAACCCACCACCCACTTTAAATTTAATCTTATATTCACTATTTGGATTAGATTTAATTTATGGTGCTTGTGTGAAATACCTAATGTATAAAACCACAATAGGAATATCTATTTCATGTTTTTATCAGCATTTAATTTGTTTTAAACATGGATTGACAACTTTGTATGATGTGCCCCATTTCTGGATCTAGCCCCGCTAGAAATCCACCAATTGGTCCTTTTAATTATATCTTGTGGTCTTTTGTTTCTTTTCAGGTAATCCTTCCTAGACAAAAAGGATTTCTTTGGATCATCCTAATATTCAATGGTTCACAACCTCTTCATTGCATCCAGGTATTTCTCATGTACCCAACCTTCTACCTTAAAAATTTACTTATATGTATGTTTCTTATTGGTGAAACATTTTGGCATGCCTGGTGGGACCCTCATCATTTATGGGTTTCTTTTATTCATATAGGATTGCATTTTGTGCTTGTTTCCTTTCTAAATCTTCACTAAATATCTCTCTTGGTAACATTCTCTTTCTTCTATTTTCTCTAAAGGAAACACTTCATTTGGTGCAAATTAAAACAAACCCTTCTTTATTTCCTCTTACTTGCATTAGTGAAAGACATACTCTCTTCCTATTCATTATTTCTCTCATCCAACTTCATTTTTTAATTTGGGCTTAAAAATATTACATTACATCCTTGTATTCTTGCATTTAGCTCACATAGTCTAAATAGCAATAAAATATAACAGAGGTCATGATTGGTTGATGATTGGGTAATTAAGCGTAGTTCACTATTGCACACACTTCTTTTCCAAATCATTCAAATAAATGACATACTTTTGAAACATTCCCCAAATCCCAGGAAGAAGCTATAAAGGATTTAAAAACCCATCGATAGTAGGCCCTAACCGGTGTTTTGGCCATATTTTCATATCAGATCTCGGACCTCACATACTAAAAGGTATATCGAGGACTCCCCTACCAAAAAAATCCTAAAAACATCCATATATGGCATTTAGATACAATATATCCACTTTCTTCTATATATTCACAGTCATTCCTAAGGCTTAAGCCATCATAACACTAAAATATGATTCCTAGGATAACATGTTTGTTAGTTTTTTTCTTGTGGATTTTTGAATTTCTTTCTTGTCTTTTGCTATTTGAGGTGTGAGTTCATACTTCATCAATTTTCTTTATTTTTCACACTCAGTCATCACAACTAGTTAATTATGGTTCTCTGAGTGTGTTAGATTAGATTTTATATACACATCCTCTTTCTTCACTTCTTTTGACCAAATCTAACTCAGAAATTTCAAATTTATTCATTTTCACAAGAATCAAGCATCTGTTACCTTCTTACCGTTGTCGGTTTAGCAACCAATATTTGTCCTCTCATCCAATCGGCACCAGTTCACGACCAAGATATCGGTCTCTATTTTTTATTTTATATAAAAACAACAAGCTATTTTCACCTACTAAATTCTTTCAAAAATTTATTTCTAATTTTTGGTAACTTCGTAGAACCCATAGTAACTATTTTCCTCTTTTCATATGGTTTGGACTTTCCAACAAGTGTGAGCTCTTAATTTTCACACAATTTGTATACTTTTACCTACGACCCCCTCACCACCTTCTATTTCTTCACCAATGGATCCTAATGCCTCTGATCATACCCAAGGGTGATGAGGAATTCACTAGATTCCTTGATCATAACACCAAGGCCTTACAACATTACCTTGCTAACTCTTCCACCCGTGACTCCTCAAGCCAGCCTCTTTATGGAATGCCCACTTCCATGCCCCCCATTTCTACCACCTCTTCCATATTGGAAAATGCTAATGTAGCTACCCAAAATACTCTAGTGTCGACCAACCCCATCTCATAACCACCTACTTCATAAGTGACCTCTACACCTTTGACATCTGCCATCCCCCGACATCTTCCATACCCTTAACCATGACCCCTCTTATAGGGGTCCCTTCATCATCAGTACCTTATGTACCTATGTCTATGTAACCATTAGTTGCATCAACATCTTCCACTCCATTTTAGAGTTTGGTGGTTTCTATTCCCCAAACTCTTCCACCCGTCACTATGAGGATATTTCCACAAGCTCCTCCCACCTACACCTTACCTCAGACACAACCTATCACCTCCACTTCATATTTAGGGTATTTTCCCTCCTCTTCTACCACTTCCTACATACCTACATCTTAATTAACTTACTCAACACCACCACATACTAGCATACCTTCCATAACCCACTTATCTTATCCACCCCCTTATACATCGGGATCGGTCCCTCAGCCTAACCCCACAATGGATCTCATCAAAATGATGATGGAAAAAATGCAAGTTCTCGAGGCCTCCATTTCTAAAAACTATAACATCTTAACCTATGATGAGATTTGTAATGAACCCATCCACCCCTCCATACCTATTCAACCCTCTCTCATGTAATGGAACATGCCTAAATTCAACTATTTTAATAGTAAGGAGGACCCCTAAATAAATTACATTCATTCAAACATTATTTTTATTTGATAGGCCACGAAAATACCTTAATCCTTTGAACATTTCCCATGCCCCTTTTGGGACCTGCCTTAGACTGGTATAGTTTTTTTCCCTAGCATTTGGTATTTTACTTCAATGAATTGACCCAAACCTTCCTTAATTTCTTTTCAATCAATATCTCTATGAAATATTTATATTCTATTTTCCAACATGACAACAATTCTATCATTGATTTTTTCAAGTGGTGGAAAGGCCTAATCAATCATCTCTCCTTCACTCACTGGTAACCTAAGCTCATAGAGTTGTATACCAAGGTGTGTACCCAACACATTTCCCCAAACATTTAGATTCAAACATTTCATAAGTTTTATGAGGCTTTTAGTATGGCTCAGAATGTTGAGATCCACAACCTTGAAGAAGAGAAACTTAAAATGTGTAACAATAACGTTGCCTTAAAATCCAATGACTCTTCTTCCAAACCACCTAGCAACCATTCTAAACCCAAAGGATCTGCCAATGTGGTGGTTTTAAAATCTGGCCATTCTCATCTATCCAATCAACCCAAACCTCTTGCTAATCTCTTTCATGTTCAAAATTTTCAATACAAATATGAACAAAGGAGTTACAATCCAATTGGAGTCCCATATTCTTCCATATTGTACAAGTTATTGAAGGCTAGAGTTATCGGTCTTCATCCCCATCAAACCACATACTGGTTTTGATCCTTCTCACCCCACACCGGCTTGGTATAAGGAAAATTATTTTTGTAATTACCACTCCATGAGAGTCCATATTGAGGGAAATTGTAAAACATTCAAAAACATTGTCCAAGGGATGTTAGATAATGGTGATCTCATCCCTGACAACCCTAATTCACCTCTTAATGCAAACTTCTATGTATTTAGAAACTATTTCCTAACCATGCCCCTCATCAAACCATGTTGGTGATATGTCTAAAGAAGAAACCAATGTCCATGTGGTTCATGCAATCTTCACTAGAGCATATGATCCCTCTATCAAACTTCATCTTGTAGCATCTATTGAGGAAATTCTTACGTGGACTCCCTTACTCATAGAGAAGCCCAAATTATGAGTTCCTTTACCCAAAAATAACCCACCTCACCTATTCTCATTAGCCATAAAGGAACCCTCATTATCATCTTCTATACACACAGAAGAGCCTACATCACCCACCTTGCCTTCTCCTAAACCCGTAGAGTATCTAACCTTGTCTACTTCGTCCACCCTACCTTCTCCTTAACCCATAGAGGAGATAACCTTGTCTACTTAACCTAATTTTCGTCCTCCTCTACCCAAAGAGGATTCAATCTTATCTACCCACTGTATTTGTGATACCTCACTAAAAGACCTCAAAATCCCATTACTCTTCTTACCTCACTCTTACCTACCGAATCTGAGGCCAAGGCCTTCCCTATCTCACAAACTTTAGATCTTATCATGGGGATTAGCACTAGTTTATTGTATTTTTCATCTAAAGAAAACCCATTATCTCATTTGGTTGATCGCATGAAGTATTTCGATTACTCTATCCTCTGGGAGCGCCTCAGACTCCCATTTTCTACCCAAATGTAGATGGTATCCCCAAATACCATGACCATTTACCCCAAGGTATTAAAAGCAACTAAGACTATTACACTTGAGACCATGGTTGTAGCCCCTTCTTCATCAGTACCCCTTTCACTCAAGCATTTTTGGCACGAAAACCTAACACCATCTTAGGGGTCTTACTAGTACCAAGTCTAGCACATCCTGCTATGAATCTATATTTTTCAAGTTTGTCCTCACCCATCAGAAAATATATTTTAGCACCTAAAAACAAGACTCAACCTTTTAGAGCTTGCACCCTGGTATCTCCAATTCCTTCTCACTCATATGTGCCTCTACCATCAATTTTAGGCCCACATCCTTCAACCTTGGTTAACTTATCTCTTAACCAAGGAAAATCTTAAGTGTAAAAACCTATACCCTCATCCTCACCTACCATTCTACCCACAACCTGCTTCACTACCTTTACACTCACTCTTGCCAACACTCCCACTTTCACCTTGACTCACTAAAATACCTATAACTTCTAAGCCTCCTTATTTCTATACGTTGTTCCTTTTCCTTTACCCAAGAAGGCACAGCCTAAAACCAAACCTTCACTACCTATGAAAAATCTAGTTTCACAAACATGGTCTCTCACCTCACCCTCCTCATAGAGGTAACCTACCCCTTTGACCAAGACGACTTTGACCTCTCATTGTGATCCGTTAGTGGGATCCTACTCTAACATCCTTTCTCAGTTGTTAGAGACATCAAATATATCACTTCCACCTATCAAGCCTTATGATCCTCTCAAAGCTAAACCATTAGGGTTTGATGACACAAAAAGATGTGCTTATCATTGTTCACTAGGGCATGATATCGAGATTTGTAAGACTCTTAAAAATATTATCCTTCAACTTTAAGATTCCAATGGTTTCCTCAAAGAAGATGATCTTTTGGAAGATGATTACGTTATTTCTTCACCCGTCACCCCACAATCCTATTTTCTTCTTCCTATCTTTGAAATTAACATGTTACGTATAGCCACTCAGTCACACCATGTGAAAGACAAAAGAAAGGAAAAGGCTTGTAATAATTCTAGCTCACCTTCACCTACCATTTCATTTGCACCTCCCCCTAAGATAACCATCTTTGGGATGGTACCACCTACTTCTTCTAGGTTTACCCATCATTCAACACTCAAAAAAATTCACCAATCCTTGTTGAAGATGTATTTATTTGAATTGATTCAAACCTCTGATTCTCATCATCAGGCCCTCATTGAGGTCCTATAATCCATCTAGGTTCCACCAAATGAAACCACACCTATCATCACCCCCATTACCCCTCATTAGATTGCTTCCATTAATTTATTATAATGAGAGATTTCCCCTTCACATCGATGATCTAGATCGCACTCTTTTAATCTTCCCTTACATTAATGATATTCACATTAAACACATTTTGATTAATGGGGGCACTAGCATAAACATCATCTCATCACATGCCTATGAAAAATTGGGCATACCCACTAATTACGTGTCTAGCAACCCCATTATGCTTCAATCTTTTAACGATGCCATGACCACTACCCTTGGCACCATTTTCCTCCACATTTGTGTGGGTCCCTGAACCATTCCTGAACTCTTCTACATTATTGAAGGAGATTTCCAGTATAACATGTTACTAGGCCATCCTTGGATTCACACCATGGCTTGTGTACCTTCCACCCTTCACTGTTTCCTCAAATTTTAATATGAAGGAGAAACTTACACCATTTGGGAAGATCCTTCCCCCTTTAGAACTTGCAATATGTGTTATTGACCAAATGATGTCCTAATCCAAATTAAGGTAGCTACCATATCTACCACTTTTGCTACTTCACCTTCCTCATCTAGCCCACCTACTGACCCTCCTATTCCACCCTCTACTGATGCCCCATATTCTCAGGCTTTAGATAGCTCATCTATACCTGCTACCCAAGTACCAACCAAAGACCCCTTGGTAGGCATTTTTCAACACCTTTCACTCAGATAATACTGCCTCCTTAGTATTGACACATTCCTTACTCCTCAAGAGTATGGAAAAATACACCAACACCCATGTTAAAACCATCATATAGGAGAGGTCATACCATATGTTCCTCCCCACATTTGTATAAATTTAACCTCTTTGGGGGATCGACATGCCCTTTTATTCTATTGAACGTCCCTTCCAAACAAAATCATTTTCATCCGACTTCTCCTACCTCATTAAACACATCTTTGCACTCACTTTAATTCATAGTTATACCAGAAAGGATTCATCTTTAGTCGATTCTGAACAAGGTCGTCACATCATTGTACCATGCACCACTAGAAACACAAATACCATTGTGGTCTTAGATTTCCTAACCAACCTCTTCTTAAGAAGGCCATAATCACTCTTATAGAAGATGAAAATCCTTCCCCACCTTCTTCACCTATCACGCCACCTTTTCCCATGAAGTTCTTGGATCCCAAATCCATTATTCCTAAATTTTTTTCATGAACACCATCTCCTTGGGAACTATGACCTATCAATGTGATGGCCAGTTATCTCTTTCCTTCCACTTCTTTCTTTTGACATGTTGGATGATGATGCACCGTCTATAAACATTGTTTAATGTTAGGATGATAATTATATTCGACCTATTTAGGCGTGGATGATTATTATATTCAAAGTTCATTACCCTATGAAACGTAAACTATATTGAATTAATCTACCATAGAAATAAACATTTAAACTCAAGATGACCCACAAATTCTAAAGATAGTTTAATCTTTAGATTTTGCGGAACAAACATCTTTCACGTCTTTTCTTTGCAACCACAAAAACACATTTTCTTGGTCCTATAATGATATGCCAGGTATTGACCCTAATAGCATGCTTCACAATATCATAACTATTCCTGATGCCAAACTAGGGAAATAGAAGTTTTGTAAAATACATCCTCACATTGCTCTTCTTGGAAGAGAATAAGTTCGATGCCCTCTCTTTGTTTCCTTCATGCTACCTATTGACTATCCGTAATGGATCTCTAACATTGTTCCTATCATGAAAGTGATGGGGGAACTTCGTATCTATACTAACTTTCATGACCTAAACCTTACCTATCCTAAAGATGAATTTCCTCTACCAAGCATTGACCAACTTGTTGATCTTATAGCCAACCATGAGATGTTATCTCTTATGGAAAGATTTTCAGGTTATAATCATATATTAGTTTCTCTAGAAGATCAACACAAAACCACCTTCATAACCCCTTGGGGGACCTTTTGCTATCATGTCATACCCTTCAACTTGAAAATTCATGTGCTACCTATCAACACGCTATGAATTACATGTTTCATGACATCATACATGAAATTTATAAACACTATTTTGACGACCTCCTTGGTAAGTCCAAGCATCACAATGAACACTTAAACATTCTTAAAATTTTCTTTAATCTGCATTATCAAATATTTTGTTCACCTTGAACCAAATAAGTGTGTTTTTAAGTTCTCTTGGTTAAGCTCCTTGGTTTCATCATCTCTTTGTGGGGTATCAAAGTTGATCCTACTAAGATCATGGAAAATCTTGACATGCCTCTAGCTACTAACCTTCAACAACTTCGTATCTTGTAAGTAAAATTACAATCCATTTGATGCTTCATTTCTCAACTTTCAGACCGATGCCAACCATTTCACCACCTCCTTAAAAAGGATGTTTCTTTCCATTGGAATGATGAGTGTCACAAATCCTTTGAAGTGTTGAAGAACTACCTTCTTCAGCCACCTATTCTCATTCCTCCTAAAGATGATTAACATTTTTACCTTTACATTTCTGCTACTAACCATTCCTTGGGTGCCATGCTCACTCATCATGATGAGCAGCATAGGAACAAGTGGTTTATTACATAATTCATACTCTTCTAGACTATGAAACTCGGTAAACTCACGCTAAAAACATTTGCTTAGCCCTAGTCTTTGTGGCCACTAAACTTCTCCATTACCTTCTAAATCACAAAAAAATTGTCATTACCAACATCAACCCTCTTCATTACATGTACACCAGACCTTACCAACACCAGCCCATCACTCATTGGCTCATGATTCTTGTAGAATTGGAATTGGATTTCTTTCAACAAAAGTTTGTCGGAGGACAAACCATTGCATATCATCTTGTAGATGCTCATCTTCCTAGAAATCAACCCTTAAATTTATATTGCCACTGACGAATCTATCACCGCCATCTCCATTGATGATATTGTTTATAAAATAGAATTATTCTTTTACTGATCCAAATATCACCATGGGGGAGGCGCGAGGGTCATCCTCATTCCTCTTGATGGTGAGCCCATGCCGCTATCCTTTAAACTAGATTTTGACTACACCAATAACATAGCCGATTATGAAGCACTTGTGTTAGGTCTTCTAAGTGTCATTTCCTTAGATGTTAAATCCATTAAAATATTTGGTGATTCTTAACTAGTTATGAACCAAGTAAATGGTTTATACCAATTTCGTAATGATGAAATTTGAAAGTATAGACATCATGTCAACCTAATTTTGACCATGTTTGATCACTACCTCATTCAATATCTTGAGCGATCAACTAAAAATTTACAAATACCATGGCTTGTTTTGCTTCTCAAAAACCTACCTCACCTTTCGACTCGAAATCTTTGTCACCATCCAATGGTTGCGGTCTCCTTATATTATTCTCGAAATTAATTTTTGGGTAGCATCGATACTAACCCACGTAACATTTGGTATAAGAATTTTTCTTACTACCTCTTGTTATCAATTCTACCTCTAGATCTCACGGCATTAGACAACGATCCTTTATATAAAGTGTCTCTCATTACATCAATATGGGAGGTCTTCTCTACAAACATATATTTGAAGGTATCCTCTTGTGATGCGTCACCAATTCTAAAATCCTTTACACCATCAAATAAATTCATGATGGGATTTGTGGGGGAAATTTTAGAGGCCACTGTGCCTATAAAGTAGTAGCTTGAACTTACAATACCATAACCTATCCACCATCGCTAGCTTTGTGCATATGCCACTTTGAAATATGTTCTTGTAGGGTAGCTACATGTTCCTATAATGTCATGACCTAGGCCTATAATGTCTTCACCTGCATCTCGTATCTTGTCTCTCTCACTAATGACTATGGCCAAATTGGTCGAGTCTTGTCACGGCTAGTGTTTCCTGTAACTATACAACCCACCACTAAGTATACCTAGTTAGTTAACATCATCTATCATGTCATCAAATAACTTCTCCTCCACTCCTATTGGTGGTTTAGGATATGGAAGTGGTAGTGGCATCTCTATATCCTCTTGACGGTATTATGGGAATGGAGGGGCACACCTGGTATAGGCCAAAGCTGTCATGTAACTTGATCTATAGGTATGAACTCATGCTCCTCCACCCTATGCCCCGAATCCATCTAAGAAGTTGTAGACCCACCAGATCCTCCTCTATGTCTGTGAACTCTAGATACATGAGGTATGGTCTCCATAAAATCTCTATCAGAGAAAGGCTACCTAGTACCCTCGTATAATATGTTGTATCCCGTGTAACCCCATCTACCCTCACCTACTCTCCAACCCACAACCACGCCTATATCCTGCCCTATATATACCCACCTCCCACCCCTATCATGAAAGACCAAGTAGATGAAGGTAAAAATGTGCTTATATTCCCTACAATGTAAGAGATATGTAAAATAGATATTGTATCTTTGTATCCTCTTATAAGCCCATAGCTCACTATACAACTAAACCAAGTACACTGGTACGCATTTAAAACACACCCTATCAAACACCTTATCCTCTAATACTCCCATTAGGGCCCATGGAAATCTCCCACCCTTTGAGTGCAGGGAAGAGAAAAACATCACACGCCGACCATCATCAATACTACGGATGAGTCTCCTATGGGTGTGCCACATACATAAAACAATAGCTAATGCTCATGCTCTTATAGGTCATCTCTACTATGGCTAGCTCAAACACCATATCTATATGATTGAATTCATATGATGATGACACATGATAGAGTGGCTCTCGAATGATAAGTAGCTGAAGAATCCTATAGACATCATCTAAGGTGACAGACATCTCACCCATCGGCAGATGGAAGGTGTTCGTAGCGGGTCCCATTTATCAACAAGGGATACCATCATACCGTGGTCTCTAGAAATATTTATGTACCTTCTAATGGTGCCTAGCCCCACTTCTCACATATGCTCCCACTACTCCTTTGGAATAATGGGCATCATTTGTACTAACAGGAGTGGAATTTAGTCCCTCATCGTTAGTTATTTCCTAGCTTGCATCATCAACAGCCACACATGATAATTATTGGCCTTTTTGACTTTATATTACACCTCGACCATGTTATTACTTCACCTATTGACCTATCTACCGAATCAACCCCAACCCTCCTAAATTTATCCTATGATACCCTATTTTACCTACACCCCTTCCTAAGAATTCCCTTTTCTCTCCCAACCCATCTCACACTTAATTAGAGGACCTAAACCCAACCTCTTCTTAAAAATTATTATTTACTAGAGAAAGCTGGAACTGATTCCTCTACTAATGTCGGTTCTATACACGATTGGTGCCAGTAACCCAAATGAAGTGCCAATAAATGATCAACGTCGATTATCGGTTCGCCCCAAGTCAAATCCTAACACCCCACCATTGCCAAAATTCATAAGAAACACCTACATTACAAACCAAAACCCTTTATAATTTCCCTTAAATTCATTTTACCTCCTAATTACACTAATTTGAACCTCCTATACCCTGATTTCACCCCCATTTCATTCAAATTTCAAAAAAAAATATTATTTAAATTTCTCGTCTAGTTAATTCTATACAACCAAGCATAGAGACTAAATCCTACCTCTTCTCATTGGAACCTCCATGTTAGAATCTTTGAGACATGAATTGGAACATCCTCTACTCCTTCCCCTTCCTCTACCATGAAAATAATCTCCACACTCTCCAACCAATCACCTAGCTACAATGTTTGGGCCACAGAATCACCTCCTCCAACCAATGATCTCTCGCCAACTAAGCCTTGTATCACTTTTTATCCTTTTTCTAGCCAATATTCTCTCCACCACTTGTTTTCCCAATCAATGAAGCTCAATTAATCACTTTTATGGTTATTTTTTTATTTTAATTCGTCATTTTATAGATTGACATTGCTCGATTTGTGCCCTAGATTACCAGCATTAGTTTTCTTTGAACTAGCATTGATCACCCTACCTATAACCCATTCAGCCTCAATTGCCCTAATATTTTCTACGGGGTCCTTTTTCCTTTACCACAACTCTAAAACATCCCTACAAATAAACCTACCAGCCTCATCACCTCACCAACTCCCTAAGAATACTTAGGGGCATGTTTTCCTCACCTATATATCATCACTGAAGCGGCCTCACCTATTTTACAATTGAACTCACTTACTCACTTTACCGTGTGATAATGCTACCCATTTTTTTCTCCTACATAGCTTGCCTTGCCTTATCTCATGATTCTTATCTCACCCAAACCAAACCTTTTGGTGTTTGAGAACATGTCTATATGCATTCCCATGCCTAGCCTTTTTTTTCAGGATCACATCCTATACCTTGGATACCTAGACCACATCACCCTTGTTTAGATAAACTATCGACCTTTGACAATGTATAGTTTGTGTTCTCTTCAACCTTGCTCCTTGTTGTATTTTAGATGTGTTCGTGCATTTGAATATTTTTATCTTTAAATGACCCCATTATCACCATTTCCTATACCTTCATCTTACCTCATTTTTCATCACCTACCACCTTATCAAACCCATCACCGATTCATCCTTCCACTTAATCAGTTCTGGTTTGAGGGGGATCACCTCCACCCTTATATGGGGAAACCTACTTCTTATTTTTTTCATCATCTCTTATTAGTACAAGCTACACAAAAAAAAGAGAGAAAATGAAGACACACAAAATTGGGTCACAACCCTCTAATCCCCTTTAAATTAACACACCCCCTTACAATGACCCCTTCCACACATTATTATTAATTTAATTATCAATATTGGGTTAATTACCACCCAACCCCTCCACCTAACCTCTCCACCTCATCTTCAACCCATTCCAAGGGAATTTAACTAATGAAACTAGGTCATCACTTTTAGAATTGATTCATCACTTCACTTAACTAACTAAGACTCTTTATAAACCTAATATTTTTGTTAGCCACTTCTTCCATCAATTACTTGCATGTTTAAATATGAACTAAGACTCCTAGCCAACACTCAAATCTTAACCCACGAAAAAGGGAAGAAACAAACTAGTTTAAGAAAATTGGAATATTTCTCTCTAACCTACGTCATTAATTCCATCAGCCGGTGCTAGTTAAGGAACCAACATTGGTTCCTTTAAATAAGGATTTCTAACTCTTTCCTAGGTTCTTTTTTTAGTTGGCTTTTGTATTATTCATTCATATTTTTTTCATTTGATTGAGCATTTGATGATTAAAAATAGTACCAAAGCATCTAAGGTATTCACCAGCATCAAACCTCTTACTCTATAGCCTCGGATCATTTACTGAGAGAAGCACTCAAATTTTTTTGTCACGACACTAGATCTAGACATATTTCTCCTACAAACACCCACTAACCACCACATCTACCAATCTCCAAGTCTTCAGATAAATATCTTAACTAAGTTTTTAGTTCTTAAATTGTTTTTAGATATCTTATTGTCTTATTTTTACTTCTTCTTTATCACCCAAATACCATGTGTCACCCCTTTACTCGATACCCTACCAACCCGAACCTCTCTCGCCTTTTCAATCACCTCTCTAACCCTTGTTGAGCCTTCACCTAAATCCCAACACACTGCCTAAGTCTTACCAACACTCTTTATAATCACATAGAACCTAAACCAACCTCAATTCTACTTTGGCACACAATTTCCCCTACTATGATCGAGTTAGCCAACCTGGTACCAGCTAAAACTAGTGACCAACATTAGTTCCCCCAACTAGCATCTATCTCTATGTCTTGCATTCTCCCTCGGACAGTGTCATTTTACCTACCCAAAAACCTCTCAAAACCTCCCACAACCTCACCCATACCTCCATAAACCCCCTATTACACATATAGACCTTAAGAACCCACCACCTACTTTAAATTTAATATTGTATTCACTATTTAGATTAGATTTAATTTACCGTGCTTATGTGAAATACCTAAAGTATAAAACCAGAGTAGGACTCTTTATTTCATGTTCTTATTAGAATTTAATTTGTTTTAAATGTGGATTAAAAGCCTTATAAGAAGTATCCCACTTCTTAGAACTAGCCCCATTAGGCAATCCACCAAAAATACTTTTAATTCCATATTTTGGTCTTTTTCTTCTTTTCAAGTAGTCCTTCCCAAACAAAAAGGATTACTCTCAATCAGCCTGGTATTCAATGGTGTGTAACCTCTTCATGACATCCAGGTATTTCTCATGTATGTAACCTTATACCTTAAATGTTTTTCTTATACGTACACTTCTTATCAATGAAACAAATACCAATGAGATGAGCATAACTCTTTTAATTTTATTTTGTCCTAGCAGAGTTGCCAAAAACTATTGGCTATATTTTATACTTGGCTAAACATACAACCTAGGAATTCAAGAGATAAATCCCCTTCATTTAATGATGAAGCTCCCATGTGTTTTATTTTTTTATTCTACTACCTATTTAACTATTTTGGGGTATTACTTTAATTGAATAACTCTTGAACCACAACTAAATAATTTGGTAGCAATAAGCAACTATATGGTAAATTGAATGTGAAGTATAAAATGGAAACTAGAAATGAATTATGTAAGGTAGGAAGTGTGTCAGAAACAAGTACTTTCTAGAGCAAGTCACTTTCATACAAAATAAACAAACATTAAGCGATTCTCACAAATTTAAGAAAATTGAAAATAAATCTACTTATTATGAAAGTCAAGATATCACAAAGTCTATCATTAACATTCATAAATTACGTGGTCAAATTTTAGTAGAAACAAAGTTACCCCAAAATCCTTCTTTCTTCTTATTCAACTATATACTTTTTATAATGTGTACACTAGTTATTTCAAAACAAATTCCTAAAACAACCATGTATAACTTATAACAATAGCTTTCCCAAAAAAATTCAAATCCTTTTCCCATAGGAATCTTCTTATATTTATATTCATCATAAATAAAGCACAAGGAAGCAATATCCATCATAATTTAATAAATTAGTAACTAATAAACAATTAGAAGTTGAGATTTTTCCTTCTCAAAAGCTTCATTTCATGCCAAATAATAGCTTATAATGTTCGAACATTTAAAACCATAATAACTAATCCATAACTACCCTCAAGTATTTGAATTTATTAAACAACTTAAAGTAACAGTGATTGACTACTAGATTACTTAAGTCATACACTAGATATACTTGATGAGTAAAGAATAAGATCATAATAAGTATAAGAATTATTCTAGATCAACAATTTTAGTTTCCACTTGATCTTCCTATTTAATATCGTCTATATTTTTATCTTTACTCACATCTTCTTCTTCATCCTTGTGCTTCTCTCTATAGACAACATATTGATCTCTCATGTATTTAATCACATTATCATCTACTTGCACTACATCCTCCATTTTTGTTTCCAACATGAGAAATTATTTTTCCAAAATTTTACAACCTACCCTCACCTTCCCAAGACATGATCCCAAATGATCAAAATTGTCCTAAAATTCTACCAATTTATTAAGAGATTTTTGACTAGTAGAAATGATATTCTTATTTGTTAACTGTAGAAATAATTGAAGAATTTCATCAATACTTTGAAGAGATATGGAAGAACTATACTTTATTAAATCATAGATCATAGCATCAAGTTCCTCAAAAACCAGTTCATTTTTTCTTCCATAATTTCCATCTTTTGCATTATATTCTTTACAATTCTCTTTTGAATGAGAGAATA
Organism: Taxus wallichiana var. yunnanensis; assembly: GCA_018340775.1. Taxonomy (NCBI): domain Eukaryota; kingdom Viridiplantae; phylum Streptophyta; class Pinopsida; order Cupressales; family Taxaceae; genus Taxus; species Taxus wallichiana. The sequence goes on along the minus strand of CM031244.1, from coordinate 207,564,752 downwards.
AGCTTTTATCATCTTACCTTCTTAATAGATCCTTTGGGTGTAATCTTCTCTTCAATCAAAAAATTATCTAGAAGTAAATATATTTCCTCAAAACTTTACAATCTGTAACTCGGCAATCCCACATTCATTATCTATTTCTTGCTTCAAGCTCTTAAATTTGTTGAATTTCTTATTGTATTCAACATTCCTTTCCAATATTTATTTGTAATAATCAGTGGTCCCCTAGGTAATTTCATCCACCCATTCATCAACAACCTTTTATTTATCTCATTTTTCTTCCATGATGGTTATTACCTGAGGGTTTACTTCTTCCCCTATGATTGCTGGTTGTGACGAAGTCCTTGTAACCTTCATGATAATATCATAGAGCTTAGATGTTTTCTCCTTCAACTTAGCATTATTTTCTTTCTCTTCATCTAAATTTTGGAAAAGGCTGTTGATTAATGTTTGTGTATCATGCTTCAAGCCTTCCATTATAACTTCTCCTAGTGGTACCTTTGTGATCACCAAATCCTCTTTGGTCAACTCTCCCTTACTTTCCCTAGCACTGGAATGGATATTTTTAAAAAATCTTCCCTAAAGGATAAATGATTAACTTTGAAGTCACCTTAGAATATTTTGATCTTCTCCTTTTCTTTTCAATGCTTTTTAATAATTAAAGGTCCATTTCTTCCAAATTGACTACTTCCTTGGAACTAGGAAGAGTTTTCTTAGCTAACCAATTTATGAAATCTTGTCCTAAAAGAGCTTGGTAAATAGAGTGAACAATCATTTATGTACCATTGTCTTTCATAGAGGGAAGTGTCATTATTTCCATTTGCTTCACAATTTCTTAAGTAATCGATCCTTGTTGCAAGATAATTCCCAACGTAACCATATTTTTCTTTATCAACTATTCTTCTATTTCTCCTTATTCTTCAGTCCCTGTATCAATATCTTGAACATATTCCTTCATGACAGAATTAAAAATTGAAGAAATTCCAATCATCTCACATTCACATCACCACAACCTTCCTTCCCAATCTCTCCCTCTTCAACCTCCACATTTTCTCTCAGGGCTTCAATTTTCTCTAATGCTTGAGACACATCTTGAAGAGAAGCAACATCATGTGTCACTTGTTGTTGTATAGCTGGTAGCTCTTCTAAGGATGGAGGAGGAGGAATGAATGGTGGAGAGTTGGGAGGAGGTCTAGGAGATGTAGCTTTTGTAGCAACTGAAGGAAATATGAATGAATCTGGCTTGAGTGATGGCAACACAATTTCTCCTTTTGCAGGAAGATCTTGAATAGTAGGAGTAACAAATGATGAAGATGTCAATAAACTAGAAGTATCTTTTGGAGTGACTCCTAAAATTAATGGATTCTTTGTTCTTTCCTTCTTAATTGGCTTCAACTTTGTAGCCACTCCACTACTCTCTCCTAGAACTTATTTTCTCTTCTTTCTTTCACTTGGTGCCTTCCTTCTTCTTGGTGCCTATCTGATTGATATAATTCATTATTGATTCTTCAAGGAAATAACCTTGACTGAGAAACCATTCAGAAGTATAAAGAAACACCTTTGATGTCCTTTCCATGATTGACTTAGAGATGTGAGTGATCTGGAAGTAAGGGGGCATTGTCACCTCCTTCATCATAATAAGTACCATAAATTACTTGTCCATCATCTAGAAGCTATTTTGGAATATTGTCCAACCTAAATTCCAAATATTTTTGTACTTTCAACCGACTGTAATCCCTTCTTCTTATCTCAAACTCATCTCTGCAATCAACCCATAAATCTTCTAGTGTTTGCAGATGTGCATATCTCACCGATACACTTGACTTTTTAGCAATATTTCTATAATAAAAATTCAACCTTTCCTTGAAGGATCTCTGAGTATAATGAAGAAATATTTCCTTCTCAACATTTCTAGCCTTATGGATATTTGTACAATGATACTTCCCAATTACAATAGGAAAATGAACAACTGATCTATGAAGACCTTGTTGCAAGTCATGGAGTTACACCAACTATCTACATAACTCAAGAAGAATCCATCTGTCACTGGGATATCTAGGAAACTTGAGTGGGGTACCCATGAAACCACAAACTCTCAAGTATGTGAAATGAGAAAATTGAATAAAAATACACCCATATGTTTGGACTGCATTTACATTCCATGTGTCATTAGTTACTCTCTTGGATCTCAAATTAGGATTGAGCTTATAAATGACCTCGTATAAGAAGAACTCATTAATTTGTTTGTATTCCTTAAAATATCTTGGTAAGGCCAACTGTGGATAATATTTCTAGATGGTATTTTGAACCACTATGAAAACACTCAATTTGGGAAAATCGCCTTATATTTCTACAACATATATGAGATAAGAAGTCATCTTAAAATCCAAAGTTTAGATGACATTTCTTAACTGAAAATATATATTGTTATTAATGATTTCATCCTGGAGTTAATCAAAAATAAGGTTTTCCATTTTCAATCACTCTGAGGAAATAATACATCCATGTATAAAAGTATTTGGAATTATTCTCACCATTTATTCTGTAGAGAAACTGAGTAATGTCATCATCCTCTTGAACTAAATCAAACCTCACAATTGATCTAGGGAACCTAGAAGTCCTTTGTCTCCTTTAAATACTATAAATTCATAATGCACATGGAATATTTTTTCCTATTTTTCCAGTACCCACTATCTTCCTCCATGTTAAAACTCAATTTATTTGATGTAGTAGGTATTTTTAAGAAGAAGTTAAAGAAATGGATATCTAGCCTAGCTACTAGTTTTCCTGCATCATTCCCAATTAATCTGGTTTGATGATCCTAATGATTTGCACATTCTAGCATAAAATTTGGAAATTTAAAAGTACTCAAAAAGTTAGTGAATTAGTCCACTTCAATTCAATGTCTTGGATGTATCTCTAATTCCAGCTAGCTTGGATGTGATGCAAGATTCCACTGGGTATCCTTTATATTGATATTTCATCTTACATTTTGATTTTCCCTTTCCTTTCCTTTCTCTGTAAGTCTCTTCAATATTCATATTTGGGTCTTCTCGTGATTACAATAGTCCCTTATTCTTCTCCTTTCATGTTGCTCACTTTAATTGGCTCTTCACTAGCTGCATACATTTTGTCTTCAACAAGCATGATCCAACTATTAAATATTAACAATTGATTCTTCTTTTAAATATAGAACATCAAGTTAAGATACATTTATGTCATTTGCATGCAAACATCTAGAATCAATTTCTTCATGCAAATGCATTGGAATCATCCTAGAAGTCAAGTTATTGGTTGGATGGAAGTGATTGAATGAAACAATTCATTTTGTAGTTCATTACGGTTTTTTAGGGTATAAGTACTTAATATTTGTAGTTAATAATAAGACATAATTCAATTCTACGTAATGAATGGGGGTATTAGTTATTTAAAACAACACAATATATATAGCAAGTAATTGACAAATAGTTTACCACAATGAATAGGAAGTAATGGCTTATCGGTTCACCAAAAACATTGAAGAATTAGAAGTAATCCATTTTACCGTAATACAAGTGAAGAAAGAGTAATGTAAATCATCGTAGGACTAAGCAAGTAATGGGTTCTTGGTTTAGCAAAAATCAAGTCGTTAAGTAAACTCAATTCAGTTCACCTCAATATAAAAGGAAGTAATAGGTGGTGGGTTTGCTGCGATAAATAGGGAAAGTAGAAAAAATCAAATTGATGCATTACAAGGGAAACACACTTTTACAAAGTGATCACAACTACTTTAGATTTGTTATAAAGGTAAGTAAAGTATATCCAAATCAATGTAGAACTAGAAGTTATGATTCTTAAAGTTAGTGCAATTAAAAGCAAGTCTAAATGAGATAGAATATGGGGAGTACATTTTACAGATTTTTCATACTACTTTAATGCTAATACAAAGCGAGTAAAATACATTCTAATCAAAACAATACAAGATAAGAAAAATTTGTTCAAAATGATGCAAAACAAGGAGTTTGGGTTATACAACTCAATGTGGATTTTAAAAACTTTTCTCCAATTTTAATGCAATGAGTAATAGAAAACGTGAACCCCACAAACCTAAGGATACCATGACCTATTTTTCATCTCTTAAACATTACTTTATTTCCCTTAACATGACAAGTAGATTACTTTACTTCTATTAAAAATAAGAGAAGAAAATTAAACCTAATCCCTGAAAAATGAAGGAAAACCACAAAAAGAAGAGGAAACAAACATAGGGAAAAGAGAAGGTGCCAAACGATAAAAATTTAATGCCATTCTATCGAGGTAACATTGGATTTGAAATCACAACTAAAGCCTAATCCCAAATAACAAAATGACATGTTTTGTGGGGGTCTAGTTTTCAAAATTCTTTGACTTTGCCTCCTTGGCTTCATTGGTTTTTTTCTTAAAAACTTACTTCTCTTTTATGGTTGTTTTTTTGTCCCCGTTTAAAACCAAACCTTTTTATATTATCTAAAAACAAGAAACAATTGCCTTGATTTGAACCATTTACCCTAGAAAATAGAAGAACATGAACACGAAGGAAGAAATAAAATCTAAACATAAAAACCCAACAAAGAGGAAAAAAAAGGAAATAAAGGAACAAAACGATCTACTAACTTTTCTCGCAAATGGGTGAGAGTCATTCTATGCAAATTCTTCTTTAATCAATCATTTGGAAGTTACAGAGGGTCTAGAAGGTCAAAATCTTCTCTCTCCTCTACAAGAAAATGTGTGGATCCTAGGTGGAATTACTTAGAGATTTTATATTTTCCATGTCATCAAATTCTAACAATACAAGTGCCATGTCATCCCTCCCTTCAATGACAATTTTAAAAACAAATTTACTTCATTTTTTAAGAGAAGTAAAGCAGTCCCAATTCACTAATAATTTAACTAGTTATGTAGATTTTTTAGATTACTTTAGCTATTGTAACTTTTAGTGAAGTAAAGCTATTTAAATTCGGGCAATGAATATGTTAATAAATGGGGTAGGATTTTAGTGCAATTAAAGGGATTAGTTTAGAGCTGTTTAGGATTTACTTTACTTGACTTAATAATAAGGCAAGTAAAAGTATATCAGTTTAGCACACTGAATAGGATGAGTAAAGAATTTTGAATTTAGCGCTAAACTAAGGAAACTAATCTAGTTCTATGGATTTGATGGCCTATTTTTAAGATGTCTTAAATACCATGAGTCTGTTAAATCCATTCAAGAAGTCCACAATGGTATATGTGGTGGACATTTATATAGTAATGTTGTTCTTAAGCGTTCCTCCGAATGGGCTATTATTAGCCTACCATCAATCAAGATTGTTGCGCGTATGTTAAGAAATACGTTAGCTAATCAACGACACTTGAATCTCACTCATATCCCTAGTGAATATTCACAACCCACTCAAGACCTATGGCATTTCTCGCATGATGGGTGTTAGACCTCATCGTGGTTCATTTTAAGAGACCTCTTAGAAATCGAGGTGGAAAATACCTAAAGCAAATATCCTCGGAACTGGTTTCGCGGGAAGGTGAATTTTTTAGGGATCCAAAGAAAAAAATTTTTCCTAATTTTTAAGAGGTGTGATAGAAGGCTGTAGACACACGATAAGATATTTTATGTCCCATGTCAAAAGGTGGTTGACGTGCGTCGGTGAACCTCACCGACACACATCAATGACCTTGTTGATGTGCATGAATGATCCTTGTTGACGTGTGTCAACCACCTTATTGACACACATCAATAAGGGTGTTGTCCAACGTCTACCCTCGGTCACGCGACAACAAAATCTCTATGTCGCGCATCAAAAACTCTCTGTCACACATCTACTTCCTCCACACTCCTGTCGGATGTCAAAAAACTCTCCATGTCACGCATCAACAAACTCTCCATGTCATGCATTAAAAAACTCTATATCACTCATTTGCAGCCTCTACCCTTTTGTCACGCATCTGTAGCCTCTTCCCTCCTATCATGTATTTACTGTACTTGATAATACATATGCCCCAGGTGGTATGAGTGATCTAGTAGTGTTCTACCTGGTGAATAATCTAGGATTATATAGGGGATAGTTTCAAGGGTAGGCGAAGTCAACCCCTAAAAAAATTAAACTGTAATTTTTAGGTGAACAGGTCACTGACCCGCACTAGAAAATTCACCTTTTCAAATTTTTCAAAAATGGAATATTCTCCATATTACAAATATTCACCACTAAAATTATCACTAGACCTCATTAGTACGATTAATCCTCACTCATAAAAACAACATCATTATATCATCACAACCACTAAATACTTTAATAAATGGGTATAATCCCTTACCTTGACATCTACTAAAGCTAATAGAAAAATAAATTTAATCTATCAATGTATCATATGTCACTTTGGTATCCAACACGAACTAGTCATTGATAATGGAAAATCATTTTAAAACAAATATTTTAGGAAATGTTGTAACATTTGTAACATCAAACTAATATTTTCATCACCATAATATCCATAAGAAAATGGATAAGATGAAGTTTCTAGTAAAAATATTAACAAAATTCTCATGAAAATAATTGACAAATTATGTAGGAATAGGCATCTCCAAATGTAGTTTAATCTCTTAGATAACTGAAATAACATCTATACTCCTACATTTGCTACATCCTTTTTTCTAGTCTATGGCTTCAATTCAGTTTTACCCTTGAAGTTAAACTTTCATCACTCCATGTATCCCTCAAATATTTTATCCCGATGAGGATTATTGAAAAAACCATCTAGCACAGCTTAGAAATTTTAGATGAAAATTCCTAAAGCAGCTCTCAAACATCATCATGTATTTTAAGAGTGCATCAAAAATGTGTATAAAAACATTTAAAGAACGTGAATTTAACATAGGTGATATATTGCTCAAGGATAATAAAAATTTCACTAATCTAGAAAGGATTAAACATGGAATGTTTAACCATAATTGGATTGTTCCATATGTCATCACTTACAAGTATGAGTTAAGAGCTTATTGTCTAGACTCCTTGATGGTACACCTAGAAATAATCCTTCAAAGGCCTTGCACTTGTGGGCTTTATACTGTTAAAATTTTGACCATCATGATAGTAGTCCAATCAAATATCTTATTTCACCACCAATGATCTATATTATCATCATAATGATTTAAAATTATGTGGTTTTCTATCGTATCCTTTAAACTTTGAAGATGAGAACCCGACTCCGTCCATCACATCTTTCACATGGATAAGTTCCTCCTTTGCAGAACCCCACAAATAATTACATACATCCACCTTGTTTAAAAACCATAGACATTTCATAGGAAACACATGTGTATTTTATGCACACATCTCTTTCCCTTCTTGAAATGGTCTATTAGCGGCTTCCTTAAGATAAAAAAGTAAAAAATATCTATGGATGCATCTTATCAAAATAAATAGATTGATCCATCGAAGGACGACTATCAGAAAAAGTAAAATTCAAAAAATTAAACATTGTAGACCACACCCTTGAATGATGGGTACTAATATAAAAAGGCTGCATGCATTGCCCAACCTTAAAAAATTAAAATATCAAAAGCATCCTAGGAAATTTTCCTACATCGATCAACTTTCCCATCAAAAAAATTCCAACATTGATCAATTTGCATCATAAATAAAAATAAAATTTGGGGTATCTCTCTATGAAACCACTAAAAGGAGAACCTACTATCCCACACAACCTACATTTGTCAACCCTTCCGATGTCCTAGGAAGGTATACTTTTCATCTCCATTTTTATCCAAAGATCCTACATGTGACTACCCATTGTTATTCTTATGTTAACATTTTCATAAAGGAAAATAGTGTAACTAAATTCACCATATTAATTCCCATCATATATACATCAAATCCAATGTAAAATCAAGCATTCCATGTTTTATCCTTATTTAAGAGTTAAAACACATTTTACTAGACATTAAGATCACATTAAAGGTTGCAGCACATAAACACATAAATAGAAACCGCATCTACCAAACATTTTAATAACATTTATTAAAAATTTATACAATAAAAAGATTCATCATAACACATCAAAATAAAAACTAACAGATGAATCTAAATCAAAATAATTATCATCATGATATATATATATATATATGTATGTATATATATATATATATATAATCATATCAAAATGTATTTGTACATCATCTAGAGTCTCACAAGCTCCGTATATCAAAAACATACATCAAATTAGGGATTCAAAAAGAGCCGCATAAATCAAAATAATATATCTATCCAAGTAAACTATGCACCCAAAAGAAATCACTCCCAAGAATAATTATACCCTAAGAAACCCTAATAGAACCGTCACCACTGTCACCTCCATCGGACCCTTTACTCAGTCCTCCTCCATCTAGACCATGAGGTGGATGACCCACACTCGTTGTGCTAAAACTAGGACTTGCTCCTCTTTGAGATATATATACCGCATAACATAGTGCATTAGGAAGGTTCCACACCACTAGATCATCATAGTAATCCATCTTATCATGTGCTAAGCGGTAGTTAGCCAAGCTAACCATACTAGGTGGTCCCATTTGATCAATAGCCTAAGCCCTAGCAGCCACTAGCTTGTTGCAGGAATGCGAAGATCTGGAGGGAATTTGTGAGCATCGAAACTTTGCACTCAACCGCAGAAACGATGTAGTTTCAAGATCAAAGCAAGAAATCATTCATGGAAGTAATGTGCATGCATTGAGGGAAAAAGACTGAAAAAACCAAACTCTATTCCATTGCCCATGTGTTGCTCAAGATGAAAGGGTGTACAAATAGTAGTGGGGTGTGTAACTCCCCCACAAATGTAGCCGTCAAGAAGTGAGAGTTACATTCCCGGAATAGCCGAGTCAAATGTAACTCCAATGACGCTCTATGACGTGTGTAAGAGCCATAATGACACCCTAGGACACCTAAGCATGGTGAATCACCTATGTGGAGGTATTCCATGTATTTAAAATAAATACATGGAAAATAACCTACACCAACACCCCCCCTGAAGCATAGCTTAGGTGGAGACATAGATGAAAACAAGGAGAAGTGGGTCCCGGTAAGAAGCCTAATGAGGTACCCACGTACAAGAAAAAAGTCCCAAGCAGTGAAGGAAAACCCAGTGGGAAAAACATCCACCACAAGAGAACAAAACACTCTCTAATCTAAGAAAGATGCCAAAGATGGGTCTCGGCTATAGACGAGCCTGAAAGGGTACCCATGTACAAAGAGGCAATCTCTTGGAAAGAAGAAGAAGAGAGAAGAAGAGGGAGATGAGAGGAATGCAGAAGATGCCATGGACAGATTTGAACTTTGCAGCTCTAGGAGGTCTCCCAGAAGAATGTCGATGACGAGATCGTCTGCCTCTAGACTGAAGAAGAGCCACCCACAATGAACTGTGTGCTGCCCTTAGGAAGGATAGAAATGACGTGTTGGAAGTCCGCCCACTCCACAAAGGAAATTGAAGGCAACAACACGAAGAACTCTGAGTCTGGTGCACGAAAGTGTGACATAGGTCTAGCGAGTGAGTGCCAAGGAACCAAAGGTAATGCCACATGCGTAGAACTATCAGAGTAAAGAGGAACACCCACAGAAAGGATGTCCAAGTGATGTGAAGGGAACAAAACATCCTCCATAATAGAAAAGGGATCCACAGCTGAGGGTGGATCAATAAAGGTCTTCGGAAAAGTGGAAGTGGTAAGAGTCCCAGAAGGGGCACTCCCAAGAACAGAGAAGATGAACTCCTCTGAAACACCTGTAGATGGATGAGGGACTTGTAGATCATCACAAGTAGACTTTGTGAAAAGATGACTAAGGTCAGGAAAATACTTGTCCCAATGAGGGGACTCAACAAATAGAAGAGCAATGTCATATAGGTATGAGTCATCCAATGAAGGTAGAGAAGTGAAAAGGGCCTGCGTACACCGGGAAGTGGAAAGGATGCTGGTGTAATGATGGTGTGAGACTGAGTATGAGATTGCTCGATATCTGATGAGATGTGGGGGGTGATAACAATGTCTGGAATAGTGAGAGAAAGAGGAGAAGAGTCCTCTGTAGTACTCTCGACATCAAAACTGGGTGCAAAATCCTCATCACCAGAAGTAGAACCAAGCGAGCCTATGTCAGTGGAACTTTCATCACATGAAGAAATGGAGGAGACAACTAAATTAGTAGCAGCAACAACGGCGGCAGTATGTGAAGGGTCTCCATATAAGGACTGAAGAATGCTCCAGACACGGTGAGGTGGATCTGAATCTGCCACGTGAAACCAGAGAGAATGAGAGACATGCATCATCATGTGACAAAAGACATGGTCACAAGTTTCGAGGAAGTCCTCTAGATGACGATGATCAGCGGGTGTAGGAACTGGCCCAAGTAAGAAGGGTAAAAGACCCTCGTGGGTGAAGTAACGTTCCATGGAAGCATGCCAAGCTGAATAGGTCTCTCTCCCGGTGAGAAGTGGCGGAGGCTGTAAGGCAATCCTATGACACTCACGTCTGGAAAGAGCACTCTCCATGATGAAAAATGTAAGATACACAAAAGAAAGATGTCGACTCATTGATAATACGCCTACGTGTGTAGGCCTAAGAGTACAAGTAACCCCCCAGAATGCGGAACTTTATAAAAGTAGTGCATTTACAAAAATGATAATGCCATCATGTAGTGTGTGAGAAATCATGCAACTTTGACCAAGGAAGCACTCAGAAATGAGCAGCGAGTCAAAAGTTATCGCATTAAAATGATTCCCGCAGCTGATGGAAAAATACACTAGACACTGCAAATGCATTAAAAAAGTTCCCTGAAATGGGTGCAAAGGGTGTCGTGTGACTACTCATTGGAAACGACATCAAATTTTAGCAAGGGTTTATTTTGCTTGCGAGGGGGGATTAGCCTCCTGCCAACCCCGGACCTCACCCTCCATCTTCGACACACATAGGAAGGGCATGATACAAGCAAAATTAGAACCCAGAAATTATTACAATGCCATAAAGAGTGTTTTTATCGTCAAAACATCAAAAAATGGATTGTTTTAACCTCTAAACAATGTCTAAAAGGGATGGGTAGTGTCGACTGAGCAGATGGGTGTTTGCATGAGTTGACAACAAGCTGCTGAGTGGATTCACTGAGTCATTGAATGACCTGTTTTTCCACGCCGAGTTGTGGCTTTACAAATTTCCAATGTACTGAGTTGAGTGTCAAGGAGAGGCCTCAGTTACATGCCAAGAACGAGCCAAATGCAATGAGCTATTCTACCGAGTAGTTGGATAGGCCCGAGCTGGAGTTTGATGTGGCAGGAATGCGAGTCAACAGCATCAAGGTAGCGGTTGAGGTTGAGCCGTTGGGAAGTCTAACAGAGAAAATGCTGAGGCAGGTTGACGAGCGATGCCACATCCTTGTAAGCTGTTTCAAGTTCGCGTTGTAGGGATCTACGCATATGCAGAGTTGTAAATTTTTGTCAGCGTTGCAAGTAACCATTGGAGAAACCACGTGGAGAAGCATCCAGGGGTAGGCATGAATGAGATACGGATAGTCTGTTGGAAGACCTATGAGTGAAGCTAGAAGATGGTGTGGGATGTTAGGCTATAACACTTATTTCCATGCAAAGCCACATGTCACAGGCAGGGAAAGGAGATCTCGGTTACACGGAGAAATGACCGAGTAACAATATTGAGCACAAAGTAGATGAGGCTAACCAAAGTGAGGACGGCGAGGACGTGAGCATAGATCCGAAGGAAGAGGCTCGTGGAATGTGCATGGCAACGAGATCATGAGCAGCGGTGAAAAAACTCAAATGGAGTAATCCGTTGACCACGTGAAAGTAACAACAGGTGCAGGTGCGAACAATGAATGGTTGAGCAGAGGTCTGAAAGAGATGCTTTGCACCGAGTCTGGGAAGAAATCAATGTTGGATAGCCTCGAGTGGGGAGTGGGAGATAGAACTATCCATGCCGACGATAAGCGATCCCACATTTTGCCAAAAAAACTTGAGCAAAATCCACGTTCCAGAGTTTGTTTGACAGAGCTGATCTATGTAACGGACGCAAGCAGAGATTTCACGACCTAGCAGAGTAGGTAACGGCTGTGGGAGTAAACCACTACAGCACAGTCACAACAAATAGCGAACCAAGGGCCAAGCAAACTCAAGGGGCACTGTAATATGATCCGAATGGAAAGATACCAAAGCTGTGTGCTCAAGTTGATGAAGATAAGGCCAATGAACAATGAACAAAGCCAAAGCACACACATTTCCAAATGAAAATTCCAAAGGCAAAACCCGATAAGAGCAAAAACACAGACCGAGCCAACAAAATGCAAAGTCTGAGTTGAAGGTAGTGACGAGCTAGGGTAGCTTTTGCACTACACTGAAAACTCACAAAACTAGCACAAAAAACTCAGATCTACAACCTACAAATGCTCCAAAATGGCAAGATACCTCCAAACATGCATGCAAGGCCAAAAACCTACGAACACCCTAAAATAAGCCACAAACAACCCGAACGGAGGTAAAAACACCCCAAAATCAATGCAAGTAGAGCACATGCAAATGATAGCTTGTACAAGAAACTATGAGATGGAGTGTAGTAAGTAACTATTGTGAGCAACATGATTATGATCCTTGAGCTCTAATACCATGTCGCGGGAATGAAGAAGATTTGGAGGGAATCTGTGAGCATAAACACGTTACACTCAACCGCAAAACGATGTAGCTTCAAGATCAAAGCAAGAAATCATTCATGGAAGCAATGTGCATGCATTGAGGAAAAAAGACTGAAAAAACCAAACTCTATTCCATTCCCCATGTGTTGCTCAAGATGAAAGGGTGTACAAATAGTAGTGGGGTGTGTAACTCCCCCACAAATGTAGTCGTCAAGAAGTGGGAGTTACATTCCCTGGAATAGCCGGTCAAATGTAACTCCAATGACACTCTATGATGTGTGTAAGAGCCATAATGACACCCTAGGACACCTAAGCATGGTGAATCACCTATGTGGAGGTATTCCATGTATTTAAAATAAATACATGGAAAATAACCTACACCAACATACCTCAACACTGTCATAGAAGTCCTTGTAATCCAAAACCCTTCTTAGGCTCTCTCGCTATTTTTGTAGTGGTATCGATTGATCGTAGCTTGTTCCAATTGTTGACTAAGGCTATCACGGTCACCCTATAACATATCCCTCTCTAATACCAAACCATCATGCTATATCCTAAGACTATCCTCTCTATGGTCATATAGCCCACTCGGCCTCCACCTTGTAGCCTTCTCGGCCTATAATTATGCAATAATATCCTCAAGAGATGCTTTATCTACAACATCAACTCCCTCACCACCATCCTAATCACTTCCCTACTATGCTCCGTCTACATGAGCCCACGCCCTCCTATATTCTTGAGCCAAACAGATCTCTATGATGTAGAAAATTCCTCATTCACATGGGTATCATCCATAGGAACTAGTGTTCCTTGATCATAAAAAACCATAGCCTCCTCCTCATTAGGCATAACATAATGTAACCAATGCACTAGTAATGGAGTATCCACATCTCCAACATCACATCTATATAATAATGTTGCCTCCGGCACATCTTGGATCAAACCAAACTGTTACCAAATGTGATTGAATCTAATGAGCTCCCACTCCCTTCTTGAGTACCTTATATCCACAATTCTTTCGAATAGCATTCAGCTAAGTCTCCTTCCCTACCCACACTAGAAATCTAATGTAATACCTCTATATCATCATCTTGCTTGTAGCCACGAGAGGAGATGTCTATAATACTCCTCACCCGTACCAATCCAACCTCCCCCGCATCGAATGCCATCACATGAAACCGACTGATCTCACTACCATATCAACATCTCCCCATGGAAAAACCCTAATATGAGTCATGAAAATATGCTCAAAGTCTCAAAATTGTAATAGAAAAGAATTATCAATCCGAAACTCTTCTAGATCCTCCATGATCATAGCTCAAGTATAGGTTTTTTTCCTAAATTAGGGGCCAATACTTAGATTTTCCTATGCTTTGTCATCTCTTCCACTAAACCCTTTATCATCTAAGGAAACTAACCACCATGATAGTCGAGAAAATAAAAACATGTGATACCTATCATGATTATAGTTATAAACACACGATCCTCTATCTACGAAGAATATAAAGTATGATAATAAAACCACCGCTACAAACCCCACATAATTGGAATCATCCCCATAAAATCTCCTCATGACATCCACCATATCAGTATCCTCAATACAATATATGCCCTCTCTATACACAGAATACCTAGTAATCCTATGAACATCCTCTAGGGTGATGGTCATCTTAGTGACTGTCAAGAACCAAAAATTACATGTGGTAAGATCCCCACCTTTCCATCAATGCTAATAAAAAACCTCGATGCCTATGGATGTGTCTATAGTAACACATCCCCAAAAAACCCACATCCTATAAATGTGACCAATCCTAATCTGAAATATCTTCTCTCGTATCCACAAAAGTCACCATAATCTTATCTTTGATAGTCAATTAAGCCTTATCATGCAGCCAAAAACACAAAAACATGAATTATAACAAAATTCCATCAATATTTTATCAACTCTATTCAAAAACATCAATCGACATTGATTCACTCCAATCACTCTACCGATCCATCAAAATCATCAGCAATCCATCAAAATTGTCAGAGATCCATCAAAATTGTCAAGGATTCCAGTTATTTCACAAACATGACCTCATACAAACATTAAAAACTAAAAAAAATCAAAAACATAAATGAAAACACACAAAATGACAAATAAGGGTACATACCTTTGCACGAGTGGGCATCCTCTTCCTTTCGGACACTCCTGCACTGCCATTTCTCAATTATCACTCAATTAGCTATCTAAACTCACAAATCATAGATAAAAAATTTTCTTAAGGAAATTGACTATTTATAGGCACCACGTAGGAATCACCAACGATTCCTGTAATCACCAATGATTCACTCTAATTACGATGACTCACCACAATTTCCTATGATTTCTATAAATCACTAGCTATTCAACATTTTCTATCACAAACAACCATTTTCCAATATTAATAATTATTTTCAACCACATTATTGCTTTTTTTTCAATAATGTGCCTCATTTTTAGGAACCTAAAGCGGCCATCCTTCACGTGAATCATTTTATGAATTTGATACTTGGTAGGCCATACATCTATAGGCCTCGAACCTATTACTTCCCTAATCGATTGGCTTCATGATATTTTAGCTATCCCTATGAATCATATATCTATAGGACACAAACAATTTGTTCTCCTATTTTACTTGATTCTATGTTGATGTTCATATTGTTTCAATACCTCATCTTGGGGAAACTTAAAATGAAACACACATGTCAAACCTATCCAATCAACTCAATCAAAATGGTGATCCTTGCACTTTGTTTCCTAATCATCCCTTAGTTTAGGGTGGATCAAAAATCCAAAAACAAAGTAGGTTATCTCACACATTTTTGCCCAATAGTTTGGTCATCACAAACTACTCGACAAAAAGGGTAAAATGTAGACATAGGGTTTTTGTTAACATGCCTACTTCCCTCTATAAATATATTATTTAATATAAAACTTATCATTATGTCATTATCCTAAGTCACCCTCTCCTCATGTAGTAAAATCATTTTTTACCCCTCATACATTACTATTTACCAATCCCAAACTACCTTAACCTCTTCAAAGCAACTTAACAACATAAAAACACCTCAAACATATTTTATCTTAACATCCTAACCTCCCCAACTTGACCATAACCTCCTCCCAACCATTTTCCCTCATCATTAACCCAAAAACCATTTTAGGAAGTGGTTTCAACCATTTCATAAAAAAAATTCTGAAAACCCTGAATCATGAGAGATTCTAGTGAATCACCAGTAATTATAAATAGAAGTTTTTTGTCCTCTCTCAGGGATCTTCAAAAATATTTTTCTCATTCTTGCACCTTATATTTGACCTAACAACGAATCTATGTCATTCTATATATCATCAAGGACATGTATCAACCTTAATCTTTCACAAACACACCATTTTGATAGTATCTTCATAAATCATCTTTCAAATACTGTTCATCAACTACGAGTTTAGAGGAATATTTTATCCTCCTTCCACATAAAGAGGTATTTCTTTGTGTTGTTTCATCATTTGAATTTCATAAAAACACCAAAACAATAAAAAATCATCATTTAAAAGATCTTTTTATCTTTTTTATCAAAAGTTTATCATTTCCACAGTAATCACCAGTGATTGCTTAAATCTTTTATGATTCTATCTAACCACCAAAAAAATTATTCACTCTCCCACGATTCCTCCGAATTGCTAGTGATCCATGCAAATCTACATCTTTTAATCAATTTATTAGTTTAGTATCAATTTTATCAATATTTTGGACTTAACATGTCCTTTGTAAGCATGGATTTACTTTAGATGGTAGTACCTGGCCGGTCTCATCCTCGTCATAAGCATATATAACCCCCAATAGTTTAACATCCTTTGTTTTAGGAACAACACAACATCCTTCATGAATTGACATTTTGTGCAACTCACATTTCCACTAACATTTATGACATCCAACAATAAACAAATGAGTTTTGGTGCAATTACTTTGAGCCCATCCAGATTGCATCTACCATCTCTTGGTCCACATTTGAAGCTACAAAGGACTTTTCCTTCAACCTTGAGTTCTAAATATTATCATCCATTATCTATATATATTTTTCATTTATATATTTATATCAATATAATTAATCATATCAAAGCGAGCTTCCATCCTCCAGGGAATTCCCTTTGGATTATTGTAATTGTCCTTTAATGAATAACTCATTTATTGATCTATCTAATATTTTTTGTTCATCGTATTTGATATACATGTTTCTTCGTCAGCGTAATTATATAAGGGGATTTATTCAAAAACATTGATGTCCATCATTGTGGTTATCAATAAACCCCACCATCTTTTGAGGTCAATTTGTTTTTGTTATTTTATTTTATTTAGTCAAAGTTGGAAAGAAAAAGTATTTGAGACATTCTGTCATACCCGATGTGACCATGTCCCTTTTATTTCATTTTAAATTAATTAATTTCCACCTTTAGGTTTTATTCTTTGAAATTTCTAAAGATCCGGTTAAATCACCAATGATTTTGTTAAATCACCAATGATTTTGGTAAATCACGAGAGATTCTGTAAATCACCAATGATATCTATAGATTGTTCTTAATTACTTAGTCGGTTAGCCTCTAACATTTGTTTCTCTTTCCTATCCACTATTTTCATCTAACCCTTACATGTTCCTATCTTATTAGTATATTTTTTTCTTCTGCATTGTAATCGTGCTAAAAAAATTCTACAAAATTAAAAAATTAAAAAGGAATAATTTTATAGGTACATTTTCTTCTTTTCATTTTCTTTCAAAGCATCATATTTCATTTCTTGTCCTCAATGAAATTAACATTTCTTTTGGGTTTAAAACAAACCTCTCATTTTTTTTTTATCTCATGTTTAATTAGGAATTTAACATAATACATTCACTTAACTTCCCTCACAAAAAAAGTCACTTTAAAAATAATTTGCATAAAAACATTCCTACCAGGGTGAACCTATTTGGATTTAATCACTAAGAGGAAAATCCAAATCAATGCTATGGTCGAGTAGAAATAATTGGTTTCTGGTATATTGGCTAAGCACTCAAATCCTTTATCATTATCGGACCATGAAGTGAGTGGGTAGGCCCCAATATGATGCCTCGTATCGACACCAACATAGGTTCAGACCTCATGTACCTTCATGTATATCGAGGAATCCAACCTTAAACATCACTAAAAACCATCCTTAGATGGTCATTTCCTAGGACGTTGGTATCCATTTTTCACATTTTATCCTTCTTCTAAATAATCAAGATAATGAAAAATTCTATTGTGTGATTTTTTTTCTCTTTGTAATCAACAATATAGATTCATTTCCTTCATTTTAGTTGATTGTTTTCTTTCATGGTGCTTACTAGAAAACAATCTCGTCTCCAAAATTCTAACCATATGGCTGAAACTTTTCAACGAACTATCAAAAACTTTCAAAACCACATCAAGGGTGCTCCACTATTAATCAAACAACACCGAGCATCTCTATCACCTCAACCACATGATCAAGAAACCCCACATCCTTGTAGCAGAAATCTAATTCTTCCGAGATACCTAATCCACCCAATCCCTATTTCTATAATAGTGGGGATCCAGTATTTTCTAAAATCATAGACTCAAACCCCATTGCCATCAATGCATATATTGTTGCTCGAGGTGTCCATATTTAACCATTCACACCTATATCACACCCCCTATATCCAATACTTTATATGATTTTTCTCGGCTTGTTGATCCTAACCATGAGTGTCATCCGTGGTATATCCTTACCCCACTACCATAAAATTAGAAACATCTAACGTTGTATATTCACCTCCAATCATTTCCTTTGACCTTAATGTGGTCACCTCACAAGACACGACTAATTAACAACCTACATCATCACGGATCTCTCATATAGATCCACATCATCCCAAAACAATACCAACATATCCTCATCCACGTCAACCCCTTTAGTATCTTCTACCATCCAAAATCCTCCTATGATCTCAATATCCATCCCAAAAATTATATCTCAACCTCCTCCATCCAAAAACCTACATCATTTTTCCAAAATATAGTTATGTCTATCCTAGCATCCATACCACCCATTAACAAAAGTTTTATTTCTCTGTCTATCCTTCACAATAGTCATCTACTATCCCTACTTTATCAAAATTCATTCCTCATCAATCTAAACCTCTCATTCATGTCTCTTTTCCCTCTAGCGCATACCTTAACAATATCAAACCTTATTCACTCAACTATTCCTTTCCAACATGTACCCCTCAACAATCTCAATCATTAATATGCACATCCACCTCTTTTTAACACATACCTCAATTATCAAAACCTGTTACAAACACATCCAAACCCTTCCAATATCACGACATCCAACCGTCACTACCTTTAATTTCACAACCTATTTATAGCATGCCCTTGGGTACTCCTCTTTAACAAAATATCCCATAACCATATCAACAACCAAATCAATTCTCATATAATCAACCTGGTTCATCCTAATCAAACACCCAACAACTAAAAAATGATCCACCGTAGGCTTTGATGAAAAAAATATGAAATATTGAAGTCAATTCTATGGGTGTTAAAAACACATTATCCTACGAAAAATATTCAATGAACCCACCCATCCATCTCAGTATCATATAAATCCTACCTTCCCCACTGGGAACTTACTAAGATCTTAAAATTTTATATTAATGAATACCTTCAACAACACATCTGGGCCTTTTGACATGTATGTTACCTCATAACACATGACCAAGACCTCATGTTGAGGGCATTCCCTATGTCCTTAGTTGGCCTTGCTTTAGAATAGTATAACACCATAACATAATATTATCTCTTCTCATTCAGCCAACTTTCTCATCTATTTCTAGAACATTTTTCAATTAATGTTACCTATAAAATCACCATCACCAATATATATGCTATCAAACTATTTGAGGATGAATCCATTTCCGACATCATCACCCACTAGAGAGGCATTATTAACTATCATATTCTCTCACACATACTTAGCTAATTGAGTTATTCTCTCGCTCAAGTGTAAAACATCTTCCATCTACACTACAAATTCATTGCTTGTAGATGTTTGACAAATCCTTACATACGGATGGCAAAATTGAGCTTCGTGCTCTTGAAGATGGTAGAGTTAAACTTAGGTCAAAGAAACAAAAATTGATTTTTCAAACAAACCATCTTCTATTCAAGACAATTCTAAATCATTAGCCAACACATTTTTCATCAAAACAACATCTAAAGAATGTTAAGAATGATCTTGTTATAACTACACTCCTATCGATGAGCCTTATCTAGTGCAATATTTGATAAACTCTTGGATGCCAACATGATCACTCTTACTCTTATCCATCCCATCAATACATCCATCTCAAATTCCTCTTGGTACATAGATAATGATTATTGTAAATACCATAGGGTCAAATGTCACGAAATCAAAAGGTGTCATTCATTCTAAAAATTTCTCCAAGATCTAATTGACAATTGTGATTTAAAATTAGATAATCCTGAGGAACCTCAAAATTTGAAGTCTTTAAAAGACCTTTTCCAAATCATGCTCCATATCCTAGTCATCCATAAACCAATCACATCTAGACCCAAAAACTATAAAAACATTCAAAGAAAAACAGTCACTCAAAACACCCGAGACTCCTTTCACAGAATCTACATCTAATTCATCCACAATTAGCCATGTCGTAGAAACACATAACATCAAACCAAACACATCTCTAGATGCTACCCTTAGAAAGAAAGCAATGTTATTCACCTCTTATTCATCTTCATCTAAAAGACATTTAATCTCTTAATCAGATTTACAAAATAGACCTTTATTACAAATTGTAAATATCTCGTATGATGACCATACCACCAGGCATTATCTACACACATTTCAAAAACTTGTCACACGACCACAACATCCTTTATCTAAATAATAATAATAATAATACATCATCACATCACCCTCCAACACAAAAACCAAGACCTTTTTGTTCTATTTAAGGGCCACATCCATCATCCAAATTACCATTCGAAGATCGGAAATCCAAAATCATTCCCCAAATATCCATTCATATTGTATGTGAAATCATTCCTCTAATACTACTTACATAATAAAAATCATCACTTCATTTAACTTATGACTTGAAAGGACATTATACATTACTCCTTGAAAGGATCCTTCAATAATCCATTATAATGTTACCCCCTCTTAATTCATTTGGATCTTGAGGTTGGAAGCCTTCTTCGTATAACTTTGAATCCTCTTATGATTATCATTGCACACTAGGAATCATACCAAAGATTCTAAATCCTTATAGGATGCTATAAAAATATTACTAATAAGGGCCTTATCCCCTCAAATTTACAAACATCATAGTCACCCCATAAGGTATCTATTACCACTATATATATAAAACAACACCTACACCCACTACCATTGAAAGCAACGAGTCTTCTAACAAGGTACCACCTTGCCAAATCAATGTAGTACACATTACCATTGGAACATGTACCCATTAACCCAAAACTTCTAATCAAAATAAATCTAAAGTATCCATCCCACTTGCTCTCCCGAGTAATCAACTCCAACATCTCCTACTAAGTCCAAGGTTTCCATCATTGATTCCCCTCACACACAATCTACTACTACGGTGAAAATTTTCATCATCAAACACCTTCACCAATCTCCATTCAAGGTGAATCTTTATGAGCTAGTACAAACCTCATCTTCATACCAACAATCCATGATAGAAACACTTTGATCCATATCAGTCCCCTTAGACAATCCCCACTTCTTTGTAAATATTATAGGAATACTCAAAACATCCAATCTAATATCCTTTAATAGTTCAAAAATACCATCATTAAATGCAAAAGACCACAATATTTCCCTCTTCATCATTGGTCAAACTAACAACATCCTTTTAAGAGGTTTATGATTTATAATGGAATCAGTATCAATATCATATCATCATATTCCTTCAACTAACTTTGACTACCTAACACCATTATCACCCACACACTAGCTATGGTTCGTGTCATCAACAATAAGATTTCTCTTACATTGGGTATAATATTCCTAACTCTTACATTTGGTATTAATACCATACCCTAACTCTTTTATCTACTAGAAGGAGAATTCCAATATAACATATTGCAAGATCGACCTTGGATATGTGTTATGCATTTTATCCCATTAACAGTCCATCAATGTCCTGAGTACAAATGTAAAGGTAAAAACTTTAGTTCTGTGGATCCTAACCCTTTCATATTTATTAACATGAGGTATCATCTAAATGACATAATTTTTACCAAATCATGCCCAAGATCCTTTGATGAAGCATATACTAGTTCATCCATTCCATCATCCAAAATACTAGATGAATCTTCCTTTAATGACATTATGCAATGCCTTTCACTTGGGGAGTATTGTCTCCTCCCACTCAATTCACTTCCCATGCCTAAGACTTATGGTATACTTGATAAATAATCCATGTACGAAGCCAATGTTAGAGATGTCATTTCCATGATGAGGTTTTTTTCCTCATCATTTAATCATAAATAATGTCAAACCCAAACACCGTCCATGACTATCTAAAAAAGGGGCTAAAAGAAATAGTGATCTTACAATTCTTTGATCTGCAAATAAAAATGAATCTAATATAAATAATTGAAAGTAAATCTAATTTAACAAACTGAAATAAATAAATAAAAAAATCTTATCATCAAAGAAAAATGAATAACTGAAAATAAATAAATAACAACAAATAAATAAAAGTGAAGCTTCACAAACAAAGTAAAATAAAACAAAAACAATCTATTCTAACACAAAAATAAATCATACTCCTCCTTGGGTAAAAGTGTGCTATTTCTCTTCTCTCATAGTTGGGTCAAGAAAATTAAAAGAAAAGAATCTACTTCCAAAATGATGTTACAAAAATCATCCATTTCATACCACTATTACATTGAGTGCCTTGGAGAGATATTTATAACTCATCCCTTGGTCAATACTCCAAGATTATAGAACTACCTACCTATAATCTTGGGAAAGACTTGACTACATCTTCCACTTTACAATGAGATAAATGTGGAAGGAATTTTATTCAAACACTACAACTTTAGATTTAACTACTTCTTCCTCTTGACAAGGAGATAAATATGGAAGAGATCTATTCAACTAATACTTCTTCCTCTTGACAAAGAGACAAATATGGAAGATATATAATCAAACACTACAAATCTATATTGTACTACTTATTCTTCCACTTGACAAGGAGACAAATATGGAAGAGATTTAATCAAACACTACAACTCTAGATTGAACTACCTCTTCCTCTTGCACTTGACTACTTCTTCCACATGAAAAGGAGATAAACATGGAAGAGAATTAATCAAATATTACAACTCTATATTGAACCATCTCTTCCATGTGCACTTAACTATTTATTTTCATTTGCCAAGTTTTCTCTTGCATGATTGAATATTTCAACATGACAATTGTCCCGCCATATTCTCATCCCTGATTTTATGATCATTATTGTGAATTAATTTAGAATAATATATTGAAACCCTTTTTTATTTTGGTTCTCCTTGTTGTAATATTTCCATAACATATTTAATTTTTCATTTTCGTTGATAAATGAGGGAGAAATCATAGTTTTATTGAACCGTTGTTTTGTTTAAAATCTTTTTTACTTTTCTTAAACCTTATTCTACTGAAACTTAAATTTAATATATCTTCTTAATTATTACTGCTATGTAAAAATGGAGAGAGGTTTTTCCTCCTCATAAAAGAGGAACAAAAAATTCTCTCAGATTCTCATTTGGATATCTTCAAATTTGATTAGAGTAAATCTGATATTGCATGTGTGAGTCTTGCACTTGAAAATATTTTTATTCAAATTATGATATCTTCTAAATTATTATTCTTTGTGTAAAAATGGAGAGTGGGTTTTCCTCCTAAAAATTATAGGAATAAAAACCTCTATCATATTCCCATTTAGAGTTCTCGCAATTTTAGTTGGAGTGACTCTTCTATTGGTTATGCTAGTATTGTGCTTGAAAACCTTCTTCCTAAAATGCTGTTATCTTCAAGGCTAATTATTGTTGTATAAAAATGGAGAGAGGTTATTCTTCTTATAAATAAGAGGAACAAAAAAATCTTTGAAATTCTCATTTGGATCTCTGTAGTATTATTTATAGCAAGTTTTGTGCTCATTCTGTGAGTCCTATATTAATGAAAAGGTGAGTCATGTGCTAAAACACCAATTAGAGTCTTGCACTAACATGTCACAATTATATTCCTACATCACCACGCCAATTAGAGTCATCCACCGACACACCAATTAGATTCATGCACCAATGCATAAATTAAGTCTTGCGCCCGAGTCCTATGTCGTGCACTAATTGAGTCTTGTGCTCTTTGCTTTATGAATGCTACAATATTTGTGAGTCATGTGCTCTTAGCCATGTGAGTATTACACTTATAATAAATTTAAGAGATCAAATGAGCTACTCATAGAAAATAATTCATTCCAACTTACAAGAAATATTAGGAAATGAAAACATTTAGATTGCAATGGACATTTCAAAGATAGATCAAATATATTCTACATTTAATATTAAATAAGCTATATAGTTCTTAAGACTACATCTAAATCCACTTTATAAGAGAAATAATAATGTTATTTGGTGTAATGGATGAGACTTAATTTGGTCTCATCACTCCCCCACACTTAACTTCATGCATGTCCTCATGCATGTTGATTTCAATGCACATTTTGATCTTGAGTCATCTTTTTCTTCTTCATTTTTTGTACAAGACTGATCATTTTTTTCCTCTTCACAAAATCAATATGTTTCTTTTCTTTTCTTTTCAAAATCAACATATGTTTTTATATATCAACCCTTCTCTTATGTAGTTTTAAAAATATCTTTGAAGGCTTGTATCTTCTTCTCCCCCATACTTGGCTTCTTGTGTGGCCTCTTTTTTTCCAAAAGAAGTCATTTGATTTTTTTCTACCCCTTTTTTTAACACCCAAGTGTCTCATCTTCTGCTACAAGCCTTATTGAAAAACAAATATTTCTCTTTTGCATAGGTTCTTGGAAGTGGACTTATCTGTAATCAAAACAAATAATAACTTTATTTAAGAATAAAATGATAGAAGATACCTGGACCATATCTTGAATTTATCCATGATTTCTTCTTATTACACAACCTTATTTTTGTAATGTTAGAGAAAACAAGTAAAGAAACTCAACTCCTTTTCTTTGCAACACCAATTTTTATATCTTCAAAGGACTCCAATTTTGTAGATCTGAAAAAATAACAAATTACCTTCAATGGACTTGAAATATGTAGATATGAAGAAATATCGAATCATCTTCAAAGGAACTCAAATCTGTAGATCTAAATCACCTTAAAAATATTCCAACTTGGCAGATCTAAAACAAATAACAAATTGTTTCGAAGATATTTCATTGCAGTTAGGAAAAGTAGCCATTTTCTTGTTTTCAACATTCCCTTTTTTTAAAAAAAAGACTCGTCATTTGCTTGTTTTTAACTCTTTTTTTATTTGTAAAAGAGCCACCATTTTTGATTTTCAACTCTTTCCCTTTTTTTAAAGAAAAGATCTACCATTTACTGGTTTTCAAATCTTTCCTTTTTCTTGTGCACTCCTTGATCAACCATGTAATTGTTTATATTCACATTCTTAGTTGCTTGTAAACCCATTGTTGAGATCTCTTTGTTCTGCAAAAACTTTTTCTTCTGACAAAATTTTCCTTCGGTAACTAGAGTTAGAAGAAAAGTGGTACTTGCATGTTGAAAAAAATGCATGTGTTAATATCAATGCATGCAATCCATTTTCTTTTTAAAAATTCAATATGATATATTCTTTTTCATCTCTGTAATAGAAAACTTGGTAAGTATTTTTCTTCCTTTGTATAACTCTTTCAATCGTAGATCTAATTCTTGTTATCTCTTGGTGTAGAATAGTTAGGTTATTATGTTTATTCAACACTTTGCATTGACATGAATGAGTAGATCTTCCCCTGTAATATCTTGCATAAATCTTATTTTGGGGGATTGTTAATGGTCAATCTTCCATTAATCTCTAATTCTATAGAAATAAATAAAATTCTAATGTAAAGTGAGGATTTGTAAGAGATTCATGTTCCATTCACTTAAATAGCTCCAAATTTACCTATTGTCACTACAAATACTTTTATATCGTCTGAAGAAATGAAAACTTATAGAATTTCTCTCACTAAGCCTAAGAATTTAACTAAGAAAACAGAAAAATTAAAACTAATGTATAAAAGGACTGCCAAACAAATATTCCCTCTAAGTTAAAATTTCGTAAGAAGTTTCTGTTCCACATACTCCAAAATAAAAAGAATCTTGCTGTCACTACAAAGTATTTTAAAAGAGTTATGGAAAAATATTTCTAAATGGAAACTTATGAAATTATTCTCACTAATCTTAACTTAGAAACTTACCCCTATTGACACCTATCCCTGAAAATGGTGCCAAAAATGATGAGGGTCATTGCAGTCCTCATCATTTAATCACAAAGAATGTCAAAACTAGGTGGTGTCCACGGCTATCTACAAAAGGGGCTAAAAAAATAATGATCTTACAATTCTTTGATCTAAAACTGAAAATGAATCTAATCTAAATAACTGAAATAAATTACTGAAAGTAAATCTATTTTAATAAATTGAAATAAATAACTGAAAAAAATTTAATCTATTAAATTAAAATGAATAATTGAAAATAAATAAATAACAACAAATAAATAAAAGTGAAGCTTCACAAACAAAGTAAAATAAAACACACAACGTAGATTTTTGAAAAAAAAAAACAACAAAAAATCTATTCTAACAAAACAATAAATCATCCTCCTCCTTGGGTAAGAGTGGGCCCTTGCTCTTCCCTCATATTTGGGTCAAGAAAATTAAAAATAAACTACTGCCAAAATGCTGAAACTGTGGATTTTATTAATCAGAAATGATGTTACAAAAATCATCCATTTCATACCACATTGTTACATTGAGTTCCTTGGAGATATATTTATAACTCATCCCTTGGCCAATACTCTAAGATTATAGAACTACCTACCTATAATCTTGGGAAATACTTGACTACATCTTCCACTTTACAATGAGATAAATGTGGAAGGAATTTTATTCAAACACTACAACTTCATATTTAACTACTTCTTCCTCTTGACAAGGAGATAAATATGGAAGATATATATTCAACTACTTCTTCTTCCTCTTGAAAAAGAGACAAATATGGAAGATATATAATCAAACACTACAACTCTAGATTGTACTACTTATTCTTCCACTTGACAAGGAGACAAATATGGAAGAGATTTAATCAAACACTACAACTCTAGATTGAACTACCTCTTCCTCTTACACTTGACTACTTCTTCCATATGAAAAGGAGATAAACATGGAAGATAATTAATCAAATATTAAAACTCTAGATTGAACCATATCTTTCACGTGTACTTAACTATTTATTTTCATTTGCCAAGTTTACTCTTGCATGATTGAATATTTCAACATGACAGTTGTCCCGCCATATTCTCATCCCTGATTTTATGATCATTACTATGAATTTATTTAGAATAATATATTCATAATTTTTCTAGGTTTGGTTCTCATTGTTGTAATATTACAGAACATCTTTGATTTTTCATTTTTGTTGAGAAATTAGAGAGAAATCTGCAGTTTTATTGAACCTATGTTTTTTTATCTTTTTTTTACTTTTCTCAAACCTTATTCTATTGAAACTTAAAATAAAGATATATCGTCAATTATTTTTGTTGTGTAAAATTGAGAAATTATTTTCCTTATAACAATAAGAGGAAAAAAATTATCTTATATTCTCATTTGAATATCTTCAACTTTGATTAGAGTGAATCGATGTTGCATGTGTGAGTCCTGCACTTGAAAACATGCTGCTTCAAATGATGATATCTTGAAACTATTATTGTTGTGTAAAAATAGAGAGAGGTTTTTCCTCATAACAATAAGAGGAACAAAAACCTCTCTTAGATTCCCATTTGGAGTTCTAAAATTTTAGTTAGAGTGACTCTTCTCGGTTCTACTAGTACTGCACTTGAAAACCTTCTTCTTCAAATACTGATATCTTCAAAACTATTATTTTTGTATAAAAATGGAGAGAGGTTTTTCCTCTTAACAATAATAGGAACAAAAACTCTCTTAGATACTCATTTGTATATTTTAAATATTATTTATAGCAAGTTTTGTGGTCATTCTTCAAGTCCTATATTAATGTAAATACGAGTCTTGCACTAACACACCGATTAGAGTATTACGTCGGCACACCAATTAGAGTCCTGCACCGTTATGACAATTAGAGTCCTACACCAACACACCAATTAGAGTCATGCGTTGACATTTCAATTATATTCCTACATCGGTGTGTGAATTAAGTCCTACACTTGAGTCCTCCATATGTGAACTAATTGAGTCATGTGCTCTTTAGTTTATGAATGCTACAATATTTTTGAGTCATGTTCTCTTAGCCATGTGAGTATTACACTTTTTATAATACATTCAAGAGATCAAATGACCTACTCATACACAATACTACATTCCAACTTACAAGAAATATTAGGAAATGAAAACATTCAGATTGTAATGGACATTTCAAAGATAGATCAAATATATTCTACATTTAATCTTAAATAAGCTATATAGTTCTTAATACTACATCTAAATCCACTTTATAAGAGAAAGAATAATGTTATTTGATGTAATCGATGAGACTTAATTTGGTCTCATCGATGACAGTTCCCTCATCTAAAAAAATCTTGTCTATGGAGGTATCGAATGCCCCTCTACTCATCCTAATTATAAACTTCATGCCATTCCATTCGTGTCGGACTTCAAATTCTTATATAACATAGTTTTTGCAAAAATATACCTCCATTGATGTTCTTGGGAAGGCTTTGATTTCAGACACTATGAGTAAGGTATCCACAATTTGATCATCAAAATTTCCTCAAACCACATGAAAAATATGGGATAGGTTATGAGAAACCCGTTTCCAAAACCTCCACACATACCACATCTAAAAAAATTACAGAATTAGGCTCATCTTCTTCATCCACACAAGATGATACAATATCCATTCTTCCTAACTATTTTTATTCAATACTATTACATTAGGACCATTGACTTATCAAACTAATCACGATATTAAGACTTTTCCTCTCATCTAACTTTGGCATGATAGTAAAAGACTCACCTAGTATCAATGTTTTGTAATATCAAGATGATAAAACCATTATGTCTCACAAGGGTGTGGAGGATCATTTACTTTAGAGATCCTTACCACCTAAAACTTAAAAACTCCTTAATGAATCCACTACTAATGTTAATATATGGAATTTGCATAAACCTTACATATTTAAGTTTTATCAATCCTTAGATTCATAGGATTTAAACTATATCACCAAATTCCTATATAAATATAGTGAAGCCTTCTCTTGGTCATATATTTATATGTCAAGAAGCTATCCCAACATTTTCTTCCACAATATCATAAATTATCCTAACGCCAAACTTGTTAAGAAAAATACATAGGATACAACCTCGCATAGCTCTTCTTATCAAAGAAGATTTACAACATATACTTTTTCTTATTTCATCATACCCATTGACTACCCACAGTGGGTCTCTAACATTGTACCCATAACCAAAATGCTAGGTAAGTTACACATTTTCATTGACCTCCGAAATCTCAATATTGCTTGTCCTAAAGATGACTTTCTGTTATAAACATTAAGGATCTCATTGATCTAACAACCAGCTATAAGATGCTCTCCCTTATGGATGGTGTCTTTGGTTACAACTAGATCCTAATCGTGACTGATGATCAACAAAAAAATTATTTCATTACTCCTTTGGAATATTTTTATTACCGTGTTATGCCATTTGGACTCAAAAACGTAGGGAAAACTTATCAACACACTATGACATATATATTTTATGAACATATCCATAAAACTAAAGAAGACTACGTAGATGATCTTTTAGGGAAATATAAACAATGTAAGTATCATCTTCCCATCCTCGACTCTATATTTACACATGTTATTCAATATTTCCTTTTTCTTAACCCCGATAAATGTGTCTTCGGTGTTCTCACGGTAAACTCCTAGGGTTCATCATATCTATTTGAGGAATTCAATTAAACTCCACTAAGATTAAGGAAATTATAAAAATTCATCCTCCAACAAACCTTAAAAAACTATGCAACCTTAAAGGTAAGCTTTAATCCATCCACTACTTTATATCACAACTCTCGATCATTATCAACCATTTCATCATCTCCTTCAAAAGATGTTAACTTGGATGGGACTAAAATTGTCAACAAGCCTTTGAAAAACTCAAACAATACCTCGTATCACTACCTTTGCTCATACCTCCACATGAGGGGGATCCTTTTATATTTACATATGCATTGTTGATCATGCTTTGGGTGCCATGCTTGCTTATTGAGATGAGCGGGGTCATGAGAAGGTCATTTACTATATAAGATGCACTCTCTATGAATACAAATCCCATTATACCAAAGCCAAAAATTTGTGTTGTACCTTGTACTTTGCAACTTCTAAGCTATGTCATTATCTACTAAATCATAATAATTACATCGTTACCAATTTTAACTCGCTTAAAACCATACACTCTAAACCATATCACAATGATTGCATTACTCATTGGCTTATGCTTATGACTAAGTTTGACCTTGAATTTATCTCACAAAAATATATCAAATGAAAATCTATCACCGATCAGCTCGTTGAAGCCCCTCTTCCAAAAAATCAACCCCTCACGAATAATTCCCTAATGAGTATATCAACACTATCATTGATCAAGAATAAACCCCTCTAAAAATGAAAATTTTCTTTGATGGATCCAAATGCTAGTAAGGCGGAAGGGACGATATCATTATTATACCTCCACAGGGTAATCCTATCTCTTTATCATTCAAACTTAATTTTAAATGTACCAACAACATGGCTAAATATGAATCTTTAATCATGGGTCTTCAAACTGTCGTCATGCTTGGTGTTCAACTCTTGGACATCTATGGGGAATCACATCTTCTCATCAATTAAATCAAAGGAATTTATCAGTGTAAAAAATTAAATTATATAAAACTACAATGTCAATGTTGAATTCCTCCTATAATACTTTGATCATTACACAATCCAAATAGTTCCACAACCCTCTAATAAATTTACGAATACCATAGTTTCTCTAGCATCCCTCATCCCTTTCTCAAATGAAGACTCATGTGACAACTCTAAGATATTTGTTTTTGTCCATAAACTTGATAAACCATCCCAAAACAATGAACTACCCTATATCAACATCTTTGAAAATAATCAAACTGATCTTTGATACACTCAAGCATTTGAATATCTTTCGAAATCATAAATTCCTCCTAATCTATCTAGAAATGCTAAACAATCTTTCCTCCAACACGCTACCGATACTTAATCATAGGTGTTATATTCTATAAAATTGGATTTATGGAATATTGTTAATATCTCTTAAATCTCACAAGTTTAGTAAAGCCATTCAAGAAGTCCACAATGGTATATGTGACAGGACATTTCAATAGTAATGTTATCACTAAGCATGTCCTTCGACTGGGCTATTATTGGCCTACCATCAATTAATATTGTTGTGTGTATGTTAAGAAATGCATTAAATTTCAACAACACTCAAATATCACTCATATCCCTAGTAAACATTTACAACCCACTCAAGACCTATGGCCTTTCTCGTAATGGGGCCTAGACCTCATTAGCACTATTAATCATCACTCATCACAACAACATCCTTCTATCATCAAAACCACTTAATAATTTATTGAATTGGTAGAATCACTTCCCTTATCATCCACTAAAGCTAATTATATCCTCAATTTAATCTATCAACGTATCATATGTCGCTTTGGTATCCCTCACAAACTAGTCACTGATAATGGAAAATATTTTTAAAATAAAGACGTTAAGTAACTTTGCTACACATTTAACATCAAATAAAGATTTTCATCAGCATAACATTAACGTGGAAATCGATAAGATGAATCTTTTAATAAAGCTCTTAACAAAATTACCATGAAAATTGTTAACAAAGCACACATAAATTGGAATCTCCAAATCTCGCTTTCTCTCTAGGCTAATCGAACTAGCATCGTACTCTTATAGGTACTACACCATTTTTGTATTCTATGGATCTGAGGCATTATTACCCCTTAAAGTTAAAATTCCATCACTCCACGTATCCCTTTGAGATTTTATCCTTGATAAGGATTATTACAAGACTTTCTAGCATGATTAGAATTTCTAGATGAAAAATGCCTAGAAACTCTCAAAAATCATCATGTCTATTAAGAGCACATCAAACACACACATAAAAACATGTAAAGGAACATGAATTTAACATACGTGATTTCGTTCTCAATGAAAATCTAAATGTCACTACTTTGGAAAGTAGTGAACATGGAACTTTTACCCCAAACTAGATTGGTCCATATGCCATCACTTATAAGTATGGGTCAGGATCTTATCATCTAAACTCTTTTGATGGTATACCTAAAAAGGAACCTCCAAATGCCATGTACTTATGGCCTTTCTATTGTTAAAATATTGACCATCATGACAGTAGTCACATCAAATATCTTCTTTCACTATGAACCGACCATCTTATCATTGTAATTATTTGAAATTATGTGGTTTTCCATCACTATCATTGAAACTTTAAAGATAAGAACCACAAATATGTTCATCACATATTTCACATGGAAAAATTCCTCCTTTGTAGGAACCCTAAAAATAATTACATCCATCCACCTTGTTTACCAACCAAAGACATGTCATGGGGAACAAATGTGTAGTTTGTGCACACATCTCTTCCCCTCCTTGAAATGGTCTATTAGGGAATTCTCTCAACATAAAAATTCAAAAATATATGTGGATGCATATTATAAAAATGAATATACTAATCCCTTTAAGGGTGGCTATCAAAAATCAAAATAATATTATCAAAAATAAAAGTAGACCGACCCCTTAAAAGAAAGCTACCTGTTAAAATCATGACTCGATCCCTCAAAGGATGACTATACAAATAAGTACAAGTAAAAAAGTAAAAATTTTAGACCACTACCTTGAAGGATGGATAATCATAGAAAAATGCTTCTCGCATTGAAACACCTTCAAAAATTCAAATATCAAAAGCATCCTAGGAAAGATTCCCGTATCAATTAGCTTTCCCATCAAGGAAAACTTCCGGATGGATCAGTTTGCATCAAAAATAAAATATAAAAGCTTGGGAATCTCTCAATGAAACCAATGAATGGAGAACCTACTCTCCCATGCAACCTACATGTGTTAACCCTATGAGTGACTACCTACATGTCCTATAAAGGTATACTTTTCATCTCCATATTTATCCAAAGATCCTACGAGTGACTACCCATTGTTAGTCTTATGCTAACATTTTTACAAAGGCCAAAATGTAAATTCCTTCACCATATTAATTCCCATCACATATGCATCAAATCCAATGTAAAAGAAATCATTCCATGTTTTATTCTTATTGAAGAGTTAAAACACATTTTGATATACATTAAGATTACATTAAATTCTTTAACACATGAACAATTAAATAATAACCACATCTATCAAACATTTTAATAGCATTTATCAAAAAATTATAAAATACAAATATTCATCATAACACATCAAAATAAAAACCAGCATATGAATCAAAATAAAAATAATCATTATATATATATACACACACACACATAATCATATCAAAATGTATTTGTACATCATCTAGAGTCTCACAAGTTCCATATATCAAAACCATACATCAAATCAAGGCTTCACAAAGATCCACATACATCAAAATAATATCTCTATCCAATAAACTAGATACATACAAAGAAATAAATCTCACGAACAAATCTCCCCCAAGCTGACTGTTATCCAAATAACTCTCCTAGTTATTTGGACAACTTACATACATATTCTAGCTAGAATATCTTCATTACAAGTGGCACGCACCTCAGTTGTCTCCTTGGCACATTCACTTGGTAATTGTTTCCTCACACGCCATTGCATGCTACCTCTTTTCCCTTTTCTTTTCCTCTTCTTCCTTGTTCCATCTTCCCCTTGCATGCACTCTTTATGCTTCAACCTTCTCTACATTATTTCACCTTCTATGTGTGCCTTGGCCCTTTACTTCCCAAAATCAAGTAATTCCTTAGTATCCCACACACCCTTTTCTCCATGCACATTGAAATTGTGCATGCCTTTCTTCCATCATCTTCCTGCGCCTCATTCTTCCACACACATACCTTTGCACCCTTCTCTGTGTCATTTTGTGTTACATCATTCTCTGACACGCTTGAGTGTTCCATATCCAACCTATTAAAGTGTGTTAATAGGGTGTAAAACCTTTCAAAAAAATCAATGAGTGACACATGGTAGAAAGGTTAAGAACAATTACACAGTTGGTTGTCCTTTCATCCAATCCATGTGTGTCAAGTGTCTTACATGTGTAGGTGGCCCTAAAAATATTCTGACAACCATATCTTTTGCTACAAAGCTCCAATTGGTGTGCACCTAGTCTCAATTGATAGATGTTGATGTTGGCTACTGAGTCTTTAGACATTTAAATTCAAATTCTTGGTGGATTTGGTAGATGAAAGATGGCAAAATGTAAATCTAGGCATTGATGAGCATATCTGATTACTCCAACCACCTGATTTGATATGATTCACCCTCCTACCTTCCTTCTCCAACATGCCAAAAACTTTAGGAAATTTATTTGATAGATTTATGAAATGCATTTACTGAGGCATTGATTACTTCTTATTGGTGGTTATATTTCAAAATCAGGTTTTCCCTCCTCTTCTTCTTCCATGGATTCATCTATACATGTAAGAGTTAGTATCATTTTTAATGTTGCATACTTTAGATCTTTATGTATTTTGCTAAGGACTTCATATTTTTGTATTTTGAGTCGCATACCTCTATATCTAGCTCGTGCATGTGGATATTGGCCTCTTTCGCCATTATAATAGTTTTGTGCATTTCTGGAAGTAATGGAATCATTGTTTTGTGACTATTCTCTATCCTAAGCATGTTTGTAATCTTTCTTCTTTCCTTTATTTTACATTGCATGTTTTTTGTGTCACTCTACATCCCTTGCAGCTCCATTTATAGTTGTGTTCTATGAAACTGATCTAGTAAATGCATGTTGTTTGGTGTTATGTATGTTAGCCTTCCTTGACACCTTTTCCCTTCATTTTCACTTAGAAAAGATAGTGTTCATCCATCTTTTTTTGTTTCTAGCTCATTCTTTAGATTAGGTTTCCTTTTCTGTTATGCTTCTATCCCTGGTCCATTGGTGTTGTAAGCTTAGTTTTCCTCTTCAACATTAGGAGCAGCGTTAGTAGTAGTAGACATAGATAGAGGCATCGACCTTCTCTTGAGATCCATCTCAAGCACGCAAAGTCCCAAAACTTGTAGATGGTTCCATTGTTGTCTCAAATGACTTGGTTCTTCTAAATCGAGACATGGGTGTAATTTTGACAACCAACAACTTTTGTCACACCTAGTGGGACTAGCGTGAAAGCTTAAATTTCACATTGCTATGTTCTAGTGTGTGAACATAGTATTTCCATCCTTTGGAGGCTTATTTTAACACATCTGGTGACTACCAACATTTCAGAACTCTTGATTGATAGTCTTGAGCACCTTTTATAAGAAGAGTGCATACAAGATAGAGTGTTACAGCTGAAGGATCCTTTGAATACCTCTAGCTTTTTCCGAGAAGTACATGCAATATATCTTCTATGCGTACATGCCTATCTCTAGTGTACCAAATTTACTTGAATCCTCCTCAAAAAATAAAAGCATGCCCTATAATTTTTCTTACACCTCCTCCTCTAAGGAACTTTTTAAGTTTCAGTGGCGTAAGCATGCTCAATGTAAATGCCCAACATGATATGTTGGTGGTGTGCTCTAGAGTATTCCATACTTCACGGTAGAAAATCAAGTCATCCCTATTGAACACATTCAAGATGTTACCAATGTATGATATTTTTATCTTATTACACATGATGATGTTGTTTTCAGGTTTCTTACAGCCTCTTTAAAGGGTAAAACACTCCAATGGTATCATTCCCTAAGACCTACATGTACTACTACCAAAGATGAGCTTGGAATGACTCTATACAATTACTTTGAACATAAATCAGATCATCTATCATTGGAGGAGAAAAGAACTACAACAAAGTGCATGCCTAGCGATCAAATGAATGATTCAAACATCAAAATTCAGAAGACCTTGGAAAAAATTTCTCAAGTGATAAGGCCTACAACCCAACATGTTTTTGAGTACTATCTAAGGGATTTGAATTGTAACAATTCAGTCATGATTCAATATATGGGAGGTATAACCTTACATTATGCATAAACCATTGCAATAAGGAATGAAAACAGTCTCATTCGGGATAGTAATTTGGCACCTAGGCCTCATGTGCCCTTGTTACTAGTGATGTATCCAATGCTCCAACCTTCTCTTTATGCAGTTTCGGTCTTTGAGCGTGCAACCATTTGCATCTACGTCTTACTCTCCTACACAATAAAAATAAGATGATGAATTGAAGGCCCTGATTAGAAACTTTTCGAACAAGCTAATATGATTGGAAAAGAAATAAGTGCAAGCCTACAAAGGTAATTCCAATCATTCACAAAGCCAAAGAAATCAACCTTGAAATAATCAATATGGGAATAAAAGATACAGAAACAACTAGCAGAGTGATAGATGGCATGCTAATGCACACTTGCCTTTACAAGTTATTCCTCCTACACAACCTCTTCTAGCACCCAACATAAGTCAAGAAATTTTCCTAGTCGAGAACAACATGGTGTAGGAGTCTAAATTTTTCCTTAAAATGTGACTCATAGTTAATATCATTGTTCCAATGCTACATGCATACAAGTCTACATGATCCGAATGCTTATAAATCGAGCCTTCTATCATCATAAGTGATCCCGAGAGACAATAAAATCTAGAGGCTCCTCTTGGGCTAGCTGGATATTCTTTGGCGCCAAGGAATTTTATGCAATCAATCAAGTTGTAGATGATGCAAATAGACCATGTGCTCAAGTTGCAGACAACACAAGATAAAAAAGGAGAATGATAAATTCTGGTGCACTGAGTCACAATTTCAGCAACACGAGCCAACCCTCGAAGCAAAAAAAGAAGCAACTAAGGCATCCAATAGTAAAATCCATTGGGTTCATACATGTGAGGCTCGACACAAATCTCCTCTAGAAGTAGTGCATGCCCCTCCTTTAGTAGGCCAGGCC
Organism: Taxus wallichiana var. yunnanensis; assembly: GCA_018340775.1. Lineage (NCBI taxonomy): Eukaryota > Viridiplantae > Streptophyta > Pinopsida > Cupressales > Taxaceae > Taxus > Taxus wallichiana. Next base: position 207,527,586 of record CM031244.1, on the reverse strand, counting down.
TGCTTTTGACTAAGGCCCTTACCTCTATGCTTGAACAATCAAGAAAGGACGTTGTTGTTCCTCAAATTCACAATTCAGTGGGTTTTCCATTTAGCATTGTGGACCAGATGAAAAGGAAAAACATAAATGTCACAATTTGGGATGCACTCACTATTCCATCCCAGCACAACTTGTTGCATGAAGCTCGCTCAAATCCCACACATTGATCCACTCATCTAGAATCCATGCACTTTTTTTAATATCTACCAAGAAGAGAAGAATCAAGTAAGTAAAGTTGTTAAAACCCCACCCTTCTATATGTCTTTGATCATAGGAAAACATATTGTCCATAAATATATGATTGACTTAGGTACTAGTACTTCTATCATGCCTAAGAAGATTATGTATATCTTAGGTCTTAAGTATAGCCCCCTAACAAAAGGAGTATTGCAACTTGATGGTTCAATTGTCACCACCCTAGCAATCATCAAGGATCTTGAGTTAACTCTCCATGCATGTCCAAGTCTAACAATAAATCAAGATGTGTCAATCATTAATCGCCCCCTTTTTTGACTTATGTTTATCAAAAGATTTTACTGCTACAAAGTGGGTGATTACTTTTCTTGGTTGGTCTTGTATATTACTCAAGACAAGGTATGGTACCCGATTTACTAGACAAGATGAGCCAATTTTTTCCTATCATGTAGAGTCATATGTCCCATCCCCTCTCCAAGCTAACTGTTTAATCCAAGAAGAACAAGTTCCAGTCTCTGAAGAGTAGCCTCTTCCACCTTTTATCCCTAATCTAGTACTTGATGAGTGGGTAAAGAGGCACCATAAATTTGACCCATATCGTTGAAGAGTGGAAGCTTATGAAACTAGGCTCAGTACTTCTTGCATTCTTGAAGAAGGGTGTGTGTTGTAACGTGTGCTCAATTAAAGTTAAGAGAACCCTGGTCTATGGATATTATACTTTGATGGATCCAGAAGTAGAAAGGATGTAGGATTAGGAGTTGTTGTCATTTCCCCTAAGGATGAGAAATTATCCTTTGTGCACGGTTTGTAGTTTACATGTTTTAACAATGTGTTAGAATATGAGGTGTTGGTGCATGGTCTTCTTATTGTTGAAAATAAGAATATTAAGGTGCTTCAGATATTTGGGGACACATAATTGGTTATCCACTAGGTTACCAATAAGTTTTTGGTGAAGAATAAACTTCTCAAATACTATAGACAAAAATTTGGGACCTCCTTGAGAGATTTGATGCTCTAAATTTGTAGGTGGTTCCATGCAAAATGAATAAAGTAGCTGACCGGATGGTTGTTATTGGTTCATAGTTCTCTCTGTTAAGGAATTTATCAAAGGAAATTCTCAACACATTAAGATGGTGACTATACCATCTATCCTAGATAATAACACCGGTTTGTAAGTATTTGAAATTGATGCACAGATTGTCTAGTTCATCAAGAATGAAGCTAAGTTCTCATCAAGCATGCAAGTTGATTTGCAAAACAGCTATGGTGACCAATTGATACATCTAAAGAAAAACAAGTTTCCTAAAGGACTGGTCACCTTAGAGAAAACATTTATCCCTGATGATGAGTTCAAAGGTGAAGAAAATTATATGCATGTCACGTAAGAAGACTACTCCCCAGTCACTATTACACATGGAAAGAATTTTTTCTCAAGTAAATCTTGTGCGCATGATGAAAATAAAACCTTCATCTCTCTCTGTCAAAAATAAAATGATATATTTTCATTAGAGGATGAATACCTCAAAGGTTTTGATCCAATTGTTTCTCAACACTCCATTGACCTTGATCCTGGTATCAAGCCCATCTAGAAAAAAGTAATGGCTAGTCAATCCAAAGATAGAGACCCTTATGAGGAAGGAGTTATCCAAAATCATTGAGGAAAAGATAATTTTTCCCATTAAGTAATATACTTGGAAAGTGAATCTATTTCTGGTGCGCAAGAAGAACGATGAAATCAAACTATGTGTTAATTTTAGAGATTTGTACAAGGCATATCTAAAGGATAATTATCCTTTTCCTTCTATGGATCAGATTTTGTAGACTGTGGATGGCGCATAAGGATTCTCAATGTTAGATAGATAATTTGGCTTCAATCATATTCTAGTCAATGAATAGGATCAATTCAAAATGGTGTTTACAACCAAGTGAGGAACATATGCGTATCGAAGATTCTCTTGAGTCTTTCAAACAAAGGTGTAAAATTTCAGTGTGCCATGGATATTTCATTCAAATGATATATCAATTAGTTCATCTTGGTTTACCTTGATAACATCATATTATTCTCAAAGCAAAGCGTGGATTATATGGCACAACTAGAGAAAGTCAATGAGAGATGCAGAAGGTATGTGGTATCTATTAACCACAAGAACTGTAATTTTGTAGTGGCATAGGGAAATATCTTGGGCCATGTGGTTTCAAAGGATGACATCACAATTGATCTTGATTTTGTTTCATCCATCCTATATCTTTCCCTACCGGCACACAAGAAGGCCTTATAGTCCTTCCTCGATAAAATAAATTTTGTCAAGCATTTTATTCCTAACTTTGCAAGACTAGTTCGGCCCATCACCCTGATGCTCAAGAAGGATATAACTTTAAAATGAATAGCAGAAGGAAAGGAAATCTTCAAAAAAATCAAGCAAGATATTTCTTACATACCAACACTCATCAACCCAAATTACTCAAAGGATTTTATCCTTTATGTTTATGGTGTTGATGTGAGTGTTGTTGTTGTTCTAACACAAGAAAATGAACAAGGGTTAGAACAACCAATGGATTTCATCAGCTAGACACTAAAGGATTATGAATTAAAATATAGTCACACGGAGAATTAGGTCTTCTTCATCATGTGTGTGCTCAAAAAAATCAATAATATGCTCTCCAAAAATCATCTCTAGGTGTTAGTTTCTCACTCTTGTGTTAGAGACTTCGTCGTGGGAGTAGAAATTGATGAGAAGAGAGCATGATGGGTGACAAAAATCATGAAGTATGATGTGATAATCAAAGATAAAAAACTAGTAATAGGTAGAACACTCTATAAGAAGCTTGCTGAGGATGCACAAAATGAATCTAAGACTTCATTGTTCCTTGACGAAGCTCTCCCATGCCAATAAATTGAGAAAAATATAGATCGACAAGAACGACTATATGAAGGACATGATCAAATTCCTTTCCAGGGGTACATAAGCTCCTGGCTTAAACAAGGAAAAAAAGAAGACATTTGAAGTTATAATCCATACCTTATGTTTTGATTGATGTAATTCTCTTCAAGAAGAATCTTGATGGCATGCTCTTAAGATGTATTGATGACACACAGACTTAAAAAGTGTTAGTAGAATTTCATGATAGATTCTCTCGTGGACACTTCTCTACCAAAACTACTGATTAGGGGATCAATTTTAGTGTAAAATGTTTCCTAAACTTCCCTAGACCATGCCGATACAATATAACCTTTAGAGAGATTTCCGATGACTGTAAGAATGTGAAAAATGGACACTCTGAACTCAAGATATGTCTAGTCAAAGTTTGATTAACTAGAAGGTGAACATTGGTCAACAGGTCCAAGGTGACGTGTATGTGTGCACAATTGGCCAAGTGGCTCATTCAGTAGTGGAAAAGTGGAAAAAGGAGAAAGAGGAAAAAAATGGCGTATTAGTTTGCGATCTCCAGTCTTTGACACACGTAAAAGAGGGAAAGAACAAGAGGCTCAAATTTTATTACAAAAGGTAGCTGAGGCCATTGTGAGGATGATTAATTCATCACTGACATAGTGGGTACTCAAACCACCATGTGGCTTGCCACCATGAGCTCAATTTTCCTATCGAAGGTTGACATGTGGTCTTATTTGTCATATTTCATTTGGTTCTTTTGGTCATCAAAAGAGGATGCTAATGAGAGCAATGATCACGGGAGAAGAAGTCCCTCTTCTTTAATGGGAGAGGTTCCCTTATTTAAAAGCAAAACTTATTTACATATGTACAATGCATAACTTTGATAAGGAACTTGGGTATCATGAAATATTTGTAAAATGAAATAGATTATCAATCACAAAAGCATAGAAGAATGAAGACAAGCAAATGAGCGAAAGCATTTTCCATAATTATAGCTGAAAAAATAATTCCTTATGTGTGCCGAATACAATGAATTGGAATGACACCATTTTTATTTGAATGCAATTTGGAGGGACACACAGTTCCATAAATAACATCTACAAGAATACAAAGCTTCTTGGTATTATGCAGACAAATGATCTAATAATATTTAACAGATAGCTGCGAAATAAAGGAATCAGATGAACAAAGAAAGAAGATCATTTTGTATTGATTGTCATATTATTTCTTACACTTTCAGAAATAAGCCAAGTTCCCCCTCACAATGGTGAAGAGAGACCATTATATAGTTTACAAATCAGTTACTCTTGGTAACTACTTATTTTAATTAATGCTTAGTTAAAGGGCTGCTAATCGCAATACCCCAACTAATTACAATAAATACGAGATGAAGAAAGGAAGAAAGGAGAAGAATCAGGAGAAGAAGACAGGCGTTCATGATTGAGAGGGGCCCACTGATTTTAGAATCCACTATCTAAATATTTTCAATGCCTCTGCTATGTCTCTGCCACGTGGGACCGATGTGTTGGCAGTGGACTGGGTCCAAAATCTGAGGCACTTCTCCATCTCTTTGTTGAATTTGACGTGTGTATGATAATATTTATTTGCTTCTTCAATAGTAGACTAGAGAGAGCAGATCTCCTTCATCTTTTCCTTGGAAATAGAATCCTCCTTGAACAAATTATCTTTGACAAAAGCTCTGAATTGAGCTTTGATTTCTTACAAGGAGAGGGGTACACCAGAGGTCTCATCATGGAGGTGACAATGTATATCTTTGAAAGCAGATACCACCAAAGTCTTGAAGGCCTCACCCTTCTGCCAGCTATTCTTCAATTCTCCTGAAGCCTCCTCCAGCACCTTGATTTTCCATTCCACACTATATACCCATGATTTTGACAAATTATCTTTTGCATCATCAAAGACCTTGCTCGCCATTAAAATATTTTCATCAGTCTACCCCAAAAGGTGAAGGTCTACTATACAGCTGCTCCAGAGTTTGAGTTCTTTATCTATATTTCCCATAGTGGAGGAGAGTTTCTGTTGTAGATTATTTACCTTCTCATTGAGTTTGAAGGCTTCATCAATGAAATTCAATCCTGTAATGAGCATATCATCCACCACGGCCTCCATAGCCCTTCCATAGATGGAATATCTGTGTATATCTTTGATACTCTAGACTTCATCTTGACTAAGGATTACAGGTGGTGGAAGAGTGGTCAGTGGGGTGGGGTCTAAAACTTTGTCCTTGGACAATAGTGACTTGATGAAACCTGTAAGAACTTGAGCCTGCTCTTCCAGCTGTTCTATAGTTTGTTGCCCTTTTTCTACTCTCCCAATGATCCTAGTGACTGTTTCTTGGAGATTGTGAATCTCACCTTCAGGGGCGGACTCTCCCATAGGGATCCTCGAGAGCTCAAGATCAGATACTTGCAAATCATGCTCTGGCTTGTCTACTTTGGGCTTGGCTATCTCTAGGAATTGCTGGCCCTGAGCATCAGATACTATTCTAGAGGTAGTCCTAGCCTTCTTGGTGGGAGTAGGAGGAGTAGTGCCTAATAAGGCCACCACATCATCTAAATTGTGTCCTGAGATTGGAGAGGAATACTTTGTCTTCCTACTATCAACGAAAGGCTACACCCATGCAAAAGAGGAGGAGGAAGAAGAAGGTGGGGCAAGAGGGCCAAGAGAAAGGGAACTCATGGCACTCAAAGTGTGCACTGCTATTGCTTCCAGTTGAGATATGAGTGGAGCACTCGGAGCTTCGCTGAGAGGAGTCAATGGTGCTTGGAAGCTCAGTGCTTTGGACTTCTTTGTCTTTATCCATTGGGGCTTCTGGAGCACTTATGGAGGCTGGCACTTCACTCTCTTCACTTTCACTGAGAAAAATAATGTTCTTTGGACTTGAGGGAAATTCCGAATGCTTCATCATGGGATCTTCTTCAACAGGCTCCTTTTGACCTCCTTGATTTTCTTCTGATATACTTGAGTGGATGAGGAAGGAGTGGAGGATGTAGGACCTTTAGTTGAGGAGGTAGGAGGAGTCTACACAGGTGCTTCTGAACTGGGTGTCAATGCTTCCTTCCTTGGTGTTGAAGTATCCTTGGAGGAGGACTCACCTGAATGCCTTCTAAGCTCACGAACTTTCCTATCAAACCAGATCTTGGTTCTTACTAAGACAGGGGCTAAGATTTCAGCCAGATCATCTTTCTCCTTTTTGAACCAATCCAAATCCTCCAAGGGAGTGTGTTTGATCAAGGTGTCATACTCATATGAAAACAGATCAGAATTATCATCCTGAAGCCCTTCCGGAACTTGATACAAATTAAGCTCCTGAATCAGTTGAAGAGAAAACCTGCCATAATGTCTCCTTCTTGCCTCAAAATCATCAACACAGTCAGCCCAATAGTCTTCTATGTCTGCCCTATGATAGTAATTGATTTTGATGTTCTGTTCAATAAATTTCTTCAAGTCAAAACAAGTTCTTGGCTTGAAGAAATGGACAGTGATGGGAGCTATGGCTCTTTCTATGTTTTGTGCATCTAGAGCTATCTTGCAGGTGTAGTTTCCCAAAGATATGGGGAAGTGCAAGACCAGTAATTTTCTTATCCCTGTAGGTTCTGTGCAACTTGTCTAGTTGCCTGCATATCTCTATCAAGGCCATTTTATCATTACAGAACATAGGGAGCTTAAGAGGGGTGCTCTCATAGCCTGCAAGCCTGATATAGGAGAATTTTCTGAATTGGATGAAGTAAGCACCGTACTTTACTACTAGGCTCATGGCTTCATCTGAGAACCTCCTTGCAATGTCACTCTCCAGAAGCCTCATAATGTACATGGTGAAAGCATCATTCACCCTCCTGAAGTTGCGATTGCTAGTGTCCAGGGTGAATTGAGGGTAGTAGGCATATACAGGGTCACCCTTATGAGCATCAATGTATGTGAATCCAAACCATTACCTTGATGCTGCTAGGGTATACATCATGTATGAAGTCATGTAGAACTTCTTGGTTTGTTGTACATTAGACAACTGCTCTACTAAGTTCATACTGATGATTTCTACCCAGTTGATATTCTAAGTTCCTTCACACACCATGTTGATAAGGGGGCACATCCAGAAATGGAACTCATTAGTAGAGGATAAGCCCTTGACCCGAGCCATTACGATTATAAAATATGACATCTCCTCATTGAAATTAGCATGAAATAGAAGCTTGGATAGGACAGGACGCCCCATTTTTAGTGTTTTTAAGCTAGGACTTCGCCATCCTCACCTTGTATTTCTCATTGTCCTGGTTGAAGAGGGCCTGTGCCTGGTTCTGAGAGATTACTATAGAATTATCCATCTCAGGAATTCCTAGGGCAAAGGCGGTGCCGATGGCGATAGCATTGAGCTTGGCAATGAGTTCCCCATGCACATTTGTTAGCTCACTTGAATCGAGATTGAAATGACCACCGCAGGTGAGTACTGTATCTACACATTGTACTATGATTAGGAAACCAGCAGTGAATGCCAAGCCACTATCATGAATCATTTGTGCCATAGGAAAGGGGTTCGAGTCTATCATCCTAGTCCAGAAATATCTGAAGTCCAGGTGACGAACTTCAGTGTCCCCGATATCGGGAATGGAAGACTCGAGTGGTGAAATTTGCTTCTGACCTTGAAATTTTATCTTCATGTTGATAGTAACTCGAGAAACAAGGTCACAGTCTAGAATCTGGATGAAATTACATGGGGAATGGGTGCGTGCGTAGAAATTTTGATCATGAGGGTATGAGCAATAGATAACAAGAAAGTAGTGTGCAAAAATACGTAAGGGGGAAGCTTATTAAATAGCCATTTAGGAGAGAGAAAGGTAATAAATGTGCATTAAATACACATCTACCAACTTGAAAAGCAAGATATTTAGGAAGAGTAGGAAAAATTAGCCGGATGGCCTTTGGTTCATTTGGGACATGCGGGACGCAAAAGTGCGATTCGACCAATGCGGGCGAAAGGTGAACATTGAGCTGGGTGAACTTGTGTTATTTGGGACAAAAAGTTCGATGGGCCCGAAAGAAATGGACTTAGAGTAAAGTGGCTGATCGGTGAACAGAGAGCTCAAATGAACTTGGGACATCTGGGAAAAAAATGTTCAACAAACTCGTAAATTACACAAAATGACCCAAAACGTAGATTCTTTCCAACTTTTTGACTTTTCCATATTACCAGAATCAATAGAAAAGGTGATAAACTCAAAATTTTCAATTTTGAACTTCTCAAAAGTAGGAAAATTTTGAGGGGACAACAGCTAGCTCCTTTTGGGGATGGCTTGGCTAAAGTATAAAGAAATAAGACAAGGCAAGAACTCACAGAAAATCTAGGGAAAGTAGACCAATGCCTTATCCATTGGACCACGGAGTTAAAAGAAGATCAATACAAAAGACAACACACCAAAAAAATTAAAAGGAAGGGGAAAGACAAATGCTATACAGAATATACAAAGGACTTCCCGATCACCTAAGACTTAAACAATTTCAGGTACTGCCCACTATAAGGAAGTGGGAGAGAAGAACCATCCATATAATCAAGGTAAAAAGAATTATCACTAGCAAAGTTCCTGATCTTGAATGGTCCAAGCCAAAGGGAATCAAACTTGCCATGGATTCCATGAGTTTCATGCCTTTTATCCCACAACAAAACAATGTCTCCAACTTTGAAATCCCTAAACCTAGCCTTTTTATCAAACAAGACCTTTACTTTCTGTTGGTGAGTAGATATTCTATCAACAACCTTTAACCTGTCCTCGTTCAATTTGTAAAGGTACATGATCCTTTTGTCCAAAGAATCATTGAAATTGGTGTCTTCAATGGCCTTCTTTAAATGCAAGTCTAGTAATTCCACTGTTATGGGTAATTGAGCTTCTACTCTATATACTACCTGAAAAGGAGACATCCCAATGGCTCTCTTAGGTGTGATCCTATCTTCCCAAAGATCATCATAGAGTTTCTTGTGCCAGTTCCTTTGGGTTCATTAACTAATTTCCTTATTATAGCCACCAGATTTTTGTTTGTCGATTCTTCTCGGTCTGTTACCCTGAGGATAATAATCCGAGGAGTGAGCCAAGGATATGACATATCCATAACAAAAATCCATCATCTTAGTTGAAGAAAAATTTGAAGCATTATCTGTCACTATCTTGTTTGGCACACCAAACCTCACCAAGATGTTCTCTTTGATAAAACTGCATACTACTTCTGAAGTAGTACTCTTTACTGGAATGGCTTCTACCCACTTAGTAAAATAATCTGTGGTAGTTAATACGTGGGTATGACCAGCACTAGAAGAGGGATTAAGTGTTCCAATGAAATATAAACCCCATTGTTGAAAAGGCTCTTCAATCACAACTGGTTTAAGGGGCAAAGAGGCCAACTTGGGTCTACCCATGAAGGTCTGACAAGCTTCACATTTATCAACCCACTTTGATGCATCTCTGAACAAGGTAGGCCAGTAATATCCTGCACAAAGAATCTTATGAGTAGTGACAGTTGATGAGTAGTGCCCTCCACATGCTTGGTTATGAAAAGCTGAAAGCAGCTTCTTCTGTTGTTCCTTATCCACACATTTTAGAAACCTTCCATCCAACCCGCGCTTAAACAAGGAATTCTCCCACAACACATATTGGGTTGATCTTAGCTTAACAAATCTCCTCTCTTTGGCAGTCAAATGAGAGGGACATTCTCCATATGTGAGAAAGTGTGTGATATCGGCATACCATTCATCAATTGAGCCAAGAAATAGAACGGTAGGAAGATCAACTTTATCCTCTAGTAACTCATGTTTAGCTCCCTCAGCGATGAGTTCACATAGGCCTTTTCCATGGATGAGCTTGGTTGGTCTGATGTCAATGTAATATTCTTGGACCTTGGCCACCCAGTTCCCTCTCTTGGATCCGAACTCTTGTTGTGTGATAATGGACTTGATGGTTGTATCAAGATTACAAATCTTTGTGGAGTGAGAGTTAAGAATGTAAAAATGAAATTACTTGACAACTTTAACCACTGTGAAAGCATGTTTCTCCATTTTGGTGTATTTTAACTCATGATTTTGTAGAATGTAGCTCATAAATGCAATTGGGAGCTCGTGATCATTAGAATCTTCTTGAGTCAAAATAGCAGCCAGGGTGTTATCTGTGGCATAACAATAGATAATAAATTCTTTGCTGAAATTTGGACATGCTAAAACAGGAGTTTTAGCAATAGCCCTTTTAATACCTTCAAAGGCTTCTTTCCCTTCAGGAGACCAACCAAACATCTGTTTTCCTTCATCATTTGGGAGATATTCAAAGTTAGCTCTGTGAAATCAGGGATGAATCTTCTCAGAAAGTTAATCTTACCAAAGAAAGAGTGCACTCCCTTCTTGCTGGTTGGAAGGGGAATTTGCTAGATAGCTTGAACTCGCTCAGGATCAATTTTTATACCATCTTTGGAAACAACATGCCCCAATAATTTTCCCTCTGTGACACAAAAGACAGATTTCTTAGGATTTAAAGAGATCCCATGTTCTCTACATTTCAAAAGAACTATTTCTAGATGTTGAAAATGATCTACCCTTGTTTTGGAAAATACAGTCAAGTCATCAAGGTATACGATAATACCCTTCCCTTTCAAAATCCCAAAGGCCAAGTCAATAGCTCTTTGAAAAGTGGCATTGGCATTAATGAGCCTAAAAGGCATCCTTTTGTAGGTAAAGGTACCTCAAGGGGTAGTGAAGGTCGTTTTGTGTTGATCTGCGGTATTAACTTCTACTGATTATACCCGAGAAGCCATCAAGCATTGACAACATTTTAGATCCGTCACAAACTTGCAAGACTTGATCCATCATGGGAAAAGGATAATTATCCTTTAAGGAAGCTTAATTCAGATTCCGAAGTCAACACGATTACGAATCTCACCATTTTTCTTTCTCGATGAGCACAATATTGGCAATCCATGTTGAATGGTGGATAGGAAAAATGATTTTGGCCTTTAATAACTTCTATATTTCCTGAAAGATGGTGTCAACTATCTTAGGATTATATTGCCTCTGTTTCTATCTAAAATGCTTAATCCCAGGTTTGAGAGGGATAAAATGCTGCATTTCTTTTGGTTGAAAAGATTTTTAATCCTCATAGGAATAAGCAAGAACATCTTTATAATTCTTTACAAGATTAACTACTTTCCTCTTTTCTTTCGGTGTGCAACATTTTCCAATGTTCACAAGTTTAGGGTCAGTGGAAATCCCAATATTTATTTTATCATATTCAGCTAATTGTTGAGGTCTAGTAGAAGCTTTAAACCTCATATACCTATCATGTTTGTCAAACAATTCTTCTAGACTCACTAGTCCCTTTGGAATCTTTTTCCCTTTGAGTTTGATACATCCATCTTGATCTGCCTCTTCTTCTTTGACATCTTCTTTGTTGAAGGGCACACTTTCACGAGGTAAATTATCACTTCCTTCAAAGTAAAACTGTTCAAAGTTATCCTTGAGTTCTAAGAAAGAAAGAAAATGCTGATCATCATTGAAAAATTTCCAGTTACTTGCATTATTAGGTACACTGGGCCTATGGATCATCTCAATGGTAAACTTATCTTGAGAGAAGTTAGGATGAGGTATCAGCAATGACCCCGAGACTGCTAGTGAATCAGCCCTGGTGTTCTCCTCCCTAGGCACTGCTTCGATGGAGAAGGCATCAAGAAATTCAATAGAGTCCCAAACCTGATTCCTATAATGTTTCAATCTTCTATTTTTCACCTGGAAGAGGTTTCTAACTTGTTTGACAATTAGCTCTACATCTCCACGAGCTAGAAGAATCTTCACACCTTTTTATTTTTCCACATGGAGCCCAAGAATGAGAGCTTCATACTCTATTGTATTATTAGTATTTTCAAATTGTAACTTGAATGAGAAAGGATAGACCTTTCCCTGGGAGACACCAATATTACACCAGCTCTAGAACCAGCTGAGGAGAAACTTCCATCAAAATCTAATATCCAAACACCATTAGGATCCTTAGGTGATCTTTTGGGGAGTTATATTTCCTCCAGAGACATAATCATATAGTTTCCATGCCCCATATATTCATAAAGTATTTGTGCTTTGGGATCATCTATTTTTATACAATATACTCTGATCGCTTCTCAGCAAAGCAACTTCTTCATTTTCCCATTAATAGGTACAAGGGCATGTGACCAATCCATTTGAATTTATCCACCCACATCTTTACAAAAGTTCCTAATTAAAAGCATCCCATATGAAGGAAGAATGTCTACTACTAGGATAGTAGCTAAAACCTTCTTCTCAGGAAAGGTAACAAAAGCTACTTGTGCATCTTTAATTCTTCCGACTAGGGGCACTTCCTTACTCTCCATGGAATAACAAGACCTGTAAGTGCATGTGAGAGTTAGGTCTAAGGCATGGGATACTTTGGCGGGCATTACATTGTCTGATGCCCCTGAGTCTATGACGTAATTGTTGAGTCTATGGCCTGCTATAAGATGTGTCACATAGAATGGTTTGCTCTTTTCATTGGGTGAGGTAATGAGTGGCTACTAGATTGGGTTGTGATACAGAAGATGGAGTGGGTAAAAGGCCTTTAGATGTATTTTTGGAATGAGAATTGAAAAAATGTACCATTTTAGAAAAATCCTTGGGATGGGTTTGATAATACTCGGCCTCACGAGATTTGAACCTTGGTCCTTTTAGGTGATCAATGATATCGAAAGACTCAGGAGAAGTGGATGAGCTATCATCGCTTGAGACTTTAGGCTATATCTGTCTTAGGAGTTGAAAAATAAGTAGCTTTAGTAGCAAAATTGACAGGACTCACATTTGATGTGGACGTAACGGGAATAGGAGATCCTCTTTTTGTAATTACAGGGATAGTCGTTGACAGCTCCTTTTATTTTTTGGTGTGCTACATCACTTTCTACCTCTAATTTGTCTACTACCGAGTCATGATAGCGTATGATTCACTATTCATGTCTACTACTACCTCGTCATAATCATCTTCTTCATCAATGCCTTCAGTAGTGAAGAAATTAACTCGAGATCCCTCAAGTTCTTATGTTTCTTCATCAACCTCTTCAACAAATTCTTCACAATCTTCACTAACTTCTTCATCCTCCGGCTCTTCCACTTCATAGGTTGCATTAACAGGGACTTTAATAGGAGGCCCTTCAAGTGCTAGCCTTGTTTGAGAAGCAGGTAAATGATTTCTGAGCTGAAAATTCCTCCTTGGAATGTCGGCATAGGGGGCGTGTTGAGCCAATTATTTCTTAATGGCGATGAGATCATTTGCAAGTTTTTGTACTAATGGATCAGTATTAGGTCCAGGAGTGGAAAAGGAGGAAGAAGAAGACTTGGATATAGAAGGTTCTCTCCTTAACTTTCCCGACATGATTAAATCATCTTCGACACTAACAGCAAGATTTTGATCGTCGGCCAATGTTGCAAGATTAGCTCTTCTCAATGCATAACTAATTTCAAGAAATTCGATATTCGGGAAGAAGCATTTTGAATTTGATCTACGAGTTGAGTGTACGGGTGGAATTTTATTAATCAAAGTGTTGAATTGAGCCACAAATTCTCTCATGGGCTCTTGTGATTATTTCTTTATTTGAGAAATTTGAGCCAGGAAAGCATGCATGTATTCTTTTGGTTTGAAATGATTCTCAAACCTAGCTCTCATTGTGTTCTAGCTAGTGATAGCTCCGGCCGGAAGGTGATAGAACCAATCAGCCACATTATCTTGTAGAGTCTCAACAAAAATCCTTACGGAGATGTCTTCATGTTCAACTCCCAGAACTCCACATGCAACTATGAAGGTCGTGATATGTTCATCAAGATGTACCTTTCCATCACCTTTGAACTTGGGAAAGTTCTTCCGGTTACCTCTGGGTAACTCATGCAAAGGCTGAGGAAGGGCGAGAGGCCCAACACGATGGCCCCAAGGTAATGGTATCACCATTCTTGGAAAAATGGATTGAAGGGGAACTAAAATGCCAGCAAGAATCAGAGCTCAGAGATTAGGACTGAGTTTCTCTGAAGGAATACCACTCGTAGGGGTTCTATTTTTGAAATTAGGAGTGCTTGTTGAACGAGCTTTTATATTTCTTCCTAATGAAGGGAAAGGAAAACCTTGCTGCTCCAAAATCTGGAACTAAGAATCTTCAATACCAAGGGCCCTTCTCTCGTGAGTAAAATGTGGAGTCACCAGATCAAAACTGATCTATAAATGGTTATGGAACTAGAAAACGATTCCCCACAGAGTCTCCAAAAACTGTTGATCATCAAAAGAGGATCCTAATGAGAGAAACAGTCAGGGGACAAGAAGTCCCTCCTCTTTAATGGGAGAGGTTCCCTTATTTAAAAGCAAAACTTATTTACGTATGTACAATGCATAACTTTGAGAAGGAACTTGGGTATCATGAAATATTTGTAAAATGAAATAGATTATCAATCACAAAAGCATAGAAGAATGAAGACAAGGAAATGAGTAGAAAGCATTTTCCATAATTATAGTGACAAAACAATTCCTTATGCGTGCATGAATACAATGAATTGGATTTGGACCATTTGTATTTGAACACAATTTGGAGGGACACACGGTTCCATAAATAACATCTACAAGAATACAAAGCTTCTTGGTATTATGTAGACAAATGATCTAATAATATTTCACGAGATAGTTGCGAAATAAAGGAATCAAATAAACAAACAAAGAAGATCCTTTTATATTGATTTTCGTAATATTTCTTACACTTTCAGAAATAATCCAAATTCCCCCATCACAATGGTGAAGAGAGACCATTATATAGTTTACAAATCAGTTACTCTTGGTAACTACTTCTTTTAACTAATTCTTAGTTAAAGGGCTGCTAATCGCAATACCCCAACTAATTACAATAAATCTAAGATGAAGAAAGGAAGAAAGGAGAAGAATCAAGAGAAGAAGACAGGCATTCATGATTGAGAGGGGCCCACTGATTTTAGAATCTGCTATCTAAATATTTTCAATGCCTCTGCTATGTCTCTGCCACGTGGGACCGATGTGTTGGCAATGGACTGGGTCTAGAATTCGAGGCACTTCTCCATATCGTTGTCGAATTTGATGTGTGTATGATAATATTTATTTGCTTCTTCAATAACAGATGGAGAGAGCAGATCCCTTCATCTTTTCCTTGGAAATAGAATCCTACTTCAATAAATTATCTTTGACAAAAATTCTGAATTGAGCTTTGATTTCTTGCAAGGAGAGGGGTACAGCAGAGGTCTCATCATGGAGGTGACAATGTATATCTTTGAAAGTAGATACCACCAAAGTATTGAAGGCCTCACCCTTCGCTAGTTATTCTTCAATTCTCCCGAAGCCTCCTCCAAAGACCTTTATTTTCCATTCCACACTATATACCCATGATTTCGACAAATTATCTTTTGCATCATAAAAGACCTTGTTCGCCATTAAAATATTTTCATCGATCTACCCCAAAAGGTGAAGGTCTACTATACAATTGCAAAAAATTTAGAGTTCTTTATCTATATTTCCCATAGTCGAGGAGAGTTTTGTTGTAGATTATTTACATTCTCATTGAGTTTAAAGGCTTCATCAATGAAATTCAATCCTGCAACGAGCATATCATCCACCACGTCCTCCATAGCCCTTCCATAGATGGAATATATGTGTATATCTTTGATACTCTAGACTTCATCTTGACTGAGGATTATAGGTGGTGGAAGAGTGGTCAGTGGGGTAGGGTCTAAAACTTTTTCCTTGGACAACAGTGACTTGATGAAACCTACAAGAACTTGAGCCTGCTCTTCCAGCTACTCTATAGTTTGTTGCCCCTTTCTACTCTCCCAATGACCCTGGTGACTGTTTCTTGGAGATTGTGAATCTCACCTTCAGGGGTGGACTCTCCCATAGGGATCCTCGAGATCTCAAGATCAGATGCTTGCAAATCATGCTCTGGCTTGTCTACTTTGGGCTTGGCTATCTCCAGGAATTGCTGGCCCTGAGCATCAGATACTATTCTAGAGGTAGTCCTGGCCTTCTTTGGAGGAGTAGTGCCTAATAAGGCCACCACATCATCAAAATTGGGTCCCGAGATTCGAGAGGAAGACTGTGTCTTCCTACTATCAACAAAAGGTTACACCCATGCAAAAGAGGAGGAGGAAGAAGAAGTGAGGCAAGAGGGCTGAGAGAAAGGGAACTCATGGCACTCAAAGTGTGCACTGTTGTTGCTTCCAGTTGAGATATGAGTGGAGTGCTCTGAGCTTACTGCTACTGAGAGGATTCAATGGTGCTTGGAAGCTCGGTGCTTTGGACTTCTTTATCTTTATCCATTGGGGCTTCTGGAAGACTTATGGAGGTTGGCACTTCACTCTCTTCAATTTCACTGAGAACAATAATGTTCTCTAGACCTAAGGGAAATTTTGAATGCTTCATCATGGGATCTTCTTCAACAAGGCTCCTTTTTGACCTCCTTGATTTTCTTCTGATATACTTGAGTGGATGAGGAAGGAGTGGAGGAGCAGGAGGAGTTTACATAGGTGCTTCCGAACTGGGTGTCAATGTTTCCTTCCTTGGTGTTGAAGTATCCTTGGAGGAGGACTCACCTGAATGCCTTCTAAGCTCATGGACTTTCCTATCAAACCAGATCTTGGTTCTTACTAAGATAGGGGCTAAGATTTCAGCCAGATCATCTTTCTCCTTTTTGAACCAATCCAAATCCTCTAAGGGAGTGTGTTTGATCAAGGTGTCATACTCATATGAAAATAGATCAGAATTATCATCCTGAAGCCCTTCCGAAACTTGATACAAATTAAGCTCCTGAATCAGTTGAAGAGAAAACCTACCGTAATGTCTCCTTCTTGCCTCAAAATCATCAGTACAGTCAACCCAATAGTCTTCTATGTCTGCCCTATGATAGTAATTGATTTTTATGTTCTGTTCAATAAATTTCTTCAAGTCAAAACAAGTTCTTGGCTTGAAGAAATGGACAGTGATGGGAGCTAGGGCTCTTTCTATGTTTTGTGCATCTAGAGTCGTCTTGCAGGTGTAGTTTCCCAAAGATATGGGGAAGTGCAGGCCAGTAATTTTCTTATCCCTACAAGTTCTGTGTAACTTGTCTAGTTGCCCTGCATATCTCTATCAAGGCCATTTTATCATTACAGAACATAGGGAGCTTAAGAGGGGTGCTCTCATAGCCAGCAAGCCTGATATAGGAGAATTTTCTAAATTGGATGAAGTAAGCACCGTACTTCACTATTAGGCTCATGGCTTCATTTGAGAACCTCCTTACAGTTTCACTCTCCAGAAGCCTCACAATGTACATGGTGAAAGCATCATTCACCCTCCTGAAGTTATAATTGCTAGTGTCCAGGGTGAATTGAGGGTAGTAGGCATATACAGGGTCACCCTTATGAGCATCAATGTATGTGAATCCAAACCATTGCCTTGATGTTGCTAGGGTATACATCATGTATGAAGTCATGTAGAACTTCTTGGTTTTTTATACATTAGACAGCTGCTCTGCTAAGTTCATGCTGATGATTTCTGCCGAGTTGATATTCTGAGTTCCTTCACATACCATGTTGATAAGGGGGATCACCCATAAATGGAACTCATTTGTAGAGGGTAAGCCCATGACCCGAGCTAGTAGGATTATAAAATCTAATAGCTCCTCATTGAAATTGGCATGAAACATAACCTTGGATAGATGGGACACTGGTTTTAAGCTAGGACTTTGCCACCCTCACCTTGTATTTCTCATTTTCTTGGTCGAAGAGGGCTGTGCCTGGTTCTGAGAGATTACTATAGAATTATCGATCTCAAGAATCCTTAGGGTAGTGTCGATGGCGGCAGCATCGAGCTTAGAAATGAGTTCCCCATGCACATTCGTTAGCTCACTCGAGTCGATTGAAATGACCACCGCAGGTGAGTACTCTATCTGCACATTGTACTAAGATTGGGAAACCAGCGACGAATTCCAAGCCACTATCATGAATCATTTTTGTCATAGGAGAGGGGTTCGAGTCTGTCATCCTAGTCCAGAAATATTTGAAGTGCAGGTGACGAACTTCACTGTCCCCGATATCGGCAACGACGGACTTGAGCGGTGAAATTTGCTCCTGACCTTGAAATTTTATCTTCATGTTGATAGTAACTCAAGAAACAAGGTCACAGTCTATACTCTTGATGAAATTGTAGGGGAATGGGTGCGTGCGCAGAAATTTTGATCGCGAGGGTATGAGCAATAGATAGCAAGAAAGTAGTGTGCAAAAATGCGTAAGGGGCAAGCCTATTAAATAGCCGTTTAGGAGAGAGAAAGGTAATAAATGTGCATTAAATACACATCTACCAACTTGAAAAGAAAGATATTTGGGAAGAGCGGGAAAAATTAGCCTTGATGGCCTTTGGTTCATTTGGGACAAGTGGGACACGAAAGCGCAATTCGGCTGATGCGGGCAAAAGGTGAACATTGAGCCTAGGCGAACTTGTTTCATTTGGGACAAAAAAATTTGATGGGCCCAAAAGAAATGGACTTCAGGTAAAGCGGCCGATCGACAAATAGAGAGCCCGAATGAACTTAGGACATCTGGGACAAAAATGTCTGACAGACCCGTAAATTACACAAAATGACCCAAAAACGTAGATTCTTTCCAAATTTTTGACTTTTCCATATTACCAGAATCAACAGAAAAGGTGATAAACTCAAAAAATTCAATTTTGAACTTCTCAAAAGGGGAAATTTTGAGGGGACAACAGGTTCAATTTTTCATATATCATTATTGGAATATCATATTATTGTAAGGTCAAATTTTATATTACTTTGTAATTATTCACCATGTTCGAGCTTATCTATTCAAACCATCGAATTCCATTATACTTGGTAAAGGATATATGATATCCCACATTACTTGGGATGGTAAAAAATTTAAAATATCAACTTTGCAGATCACATGTATTTTGGGAGGCTACGTGGGCTCAACAACATTCACGTTGCCCACTAGTGGCATTTCAAACCTTATTTACACCAACCAAGTAACTCGGTGGAGCTCACAATAAAATTTAGCATGCCCACCATGACCCAACCACCAAACAACTAGGCCTAAGCCACAAAATTATAGATAGAACATGCTTATATTCAAACCACAATCTCATCAAATCGCCAACCATGTGGGATATTATCCACATTGTGCAAACAACTCGTGGAAAAAGAGTAGGAGGTGGGATTTGAACCCACGACCTCATATCTCTAAGACAAATCTGCTAGCCAACTCGCCCAAAAGGATCACTAGGTTATAAAATGAGCTCGTAGAGATTTATAGAAGGAAAGTGCTAGGTCTATGTCAAGGGAATAAGGAGGCAGTTTTGGAAAAGTGCAATTTTGGGGCACTTCTTCTCACTTCCAAATCTCGAGTTATATATGAAAGTTTCTCATAATTTTGAGACGATTGTGATGGTGTGATAATTTATCCAATTTGGAGATTTTGTGATAGATTTATTTTCTGTTAAAGTCACACGAAGGCATAGAACCAAAGGGAGACACTACTGTAAGTGGATCAGGAAGGTGAAGGACAAAGGATGAGCTCCATTAACATCCTTCAAAGGTTTGAAACATAATTTTTCAGGTTTTTGATTCATTATTGGTTAATATAAAGGTTATTGTATTTACATTTTTAACATTATTAATGGATTGGTTCACCATGAACCCGGGGACGTAGGAATTTTGAACCCGTAAACAATCTGGTGTTTCTTTCTAATTTTTATTTTCAATTTTCTTATAATTACATTTAATTTCCATTCCCAATTTGAATATGGATGTAACTATAATAAGAAATTATAAAATTGAAAAAAAAATCAATTAAATCTGAAAAAGTGACTTTTTGGGCTTTGATCAATTAGTGAAATTTTGAGTAAATTACAAACTTAATTTCAGTTCAGTTTTCAGTCCATAATCAGATTTTTAATCAATAATTTGGAGTATTAAGGCCTCTTAATTTTATTATATTTAATGATTCTTTGAAATGATAAAAAGTGTTAGATTTAAACACCCGTTTTTGGTTCAAGTTTTTGTATCAAAGCAATTAGATTGCTTGATTAACATCTAATTGTGTTTGAAAATTTGGCTTCAGTTTCATTATTGATTTCATTTGTCGTGTGTAGACATTTTGGGGCTTGTTAATCTTATTTTACAAGTGTGTAATTTTGGAAGTACAAGTTGTGTTTGCAGGAACATGGAATCATGGGCAAGTCATCCAAATAGGAGCAACTGGATGAGCTTGAAGTCATAAACCTCCAACTCCAGGAAGAAAACTATTTCCTAAGAGCTAATTTTTATTCCTTGGAAGAGGAAATAGTGTAGTTAAAATTTGATCCACAATCCTCTATAACTAAGAAAGAGGAATATATCAATGAAATTCTTGTACAGCCCAGAAGTTGATGGTTTTTGTTAAAGAGTTGTAGGAAGAAATACGGACCAAGGATGCCCTCTTGGAAAAGTTACAACAAGGTGAAAAAGAAGGAAATGCCTTCTAAAGAAGATGTAGGTACTATGATAGAAAAATGCACTATAAGTTGTTCACATGAAAATAGTTCCTCTCATTTAGTTTCAAACATTTCTTTGGGTGAATTTGAAAAACACACTAAGGGAATTAGGTCTAAGCTAATGGTTAAAATGGGATATAATGGAAAAGACCTTGGTAAAAATGAACAAGGTGATGCTAACCCAATATAGGTAGAGGAACAACCTTGATTTGTAGGTTTGGGTTATTCTAGTGGGAAAATGGAAATTGGAGAAAGTTCCAAAGAAGCTGAAGGAAGAAAAGCTTCCAATAGCCAAGGATCTATGCCACTAGAATTGTAGGATTCTTCCATCAAGAGGAACAATGAAAGGTGTAAGAAAACAGGTAAACGAGGTAATGAAATTCCACCTCCTCCCACTTACACTAAAAATAGCACTAAGGGAAATTAAATCCTAAGACTTCTAAAACACTCTTTTAGTTTGAACAATATAGCTTTGGTAGACAAAAGTATGCATTTCCTTGCACATTTTGTGAAGGTACTAATCATTCTGCAGCATATTGTTGGAAGAGGAAAAATATGATAAAGAAGTTAATGCCTTTTGTGAATGATAAGGTAGGTGTTAAAGACCAATCTCTCCTTGGTAAGGTGAGAAATGGAAAAAATGTTACCTCTCCTAAATAGAGGAATAATTCTCCTAGACAGATCTTAGGGAATAAAAAATGGGTAAGACTCCTAAAAATAGGGAAGTTAAATTTTGTTCCCATTGTAAAAGGAATGGTCATGATGTTAAGATGTGGTGGTATGTTCTTGATTGCAACATTGAAAAGTTGTTAAAAAGGAAAATAATGTCAAACAAAAATTTATTGATCTAACTCATGTAAATGCTCATTCTGGTACTGGGGAAGTAAAACCACCTAAACAGAGAAATCCAAGTAATTGGATGGGTAAAACATTCCTCAACTTTATGTTTACATTGCAGTAACTAGTGATAGTATGCAAACATTTTCAAAGCTATATTTTAGGGATTTGATCCTATGTTTATATTCAGCTTTGAAATAATTTGGAAGTCGTAGAGAAGATTTGAGTGATAGGTTCATCATACTCATATTCATCTTCTCACATTTTGGTTGGTTATTCCATTTCTGACAACAATATGCAGGGATATGGGCATCATCAAAATGTCTATTTTGAAACTTGTAGTTTTATAGTGTTGTCATTTGTGCAAATTTATGGATAGATTTGGGAAAATTTGATTTTTGTAACTATCAGATGTGGTTGCAATTAGGGTGTAAATTTATTACACTAACAAACTAGTTTGCAAAGGCACTAGGTGATCATTTTGTAGATTATGGCAGTTCACCAATTTGGGTAAGCATACAGTTTATATTCTTTCCTTTACTGATTTAGTGTATGGATAGAATATTTGCATATTCACACTAATTTAGATTTGACTATAGCCATTTTGGGTATTGATTTTTAATGATTATGGATAGTGAATATTTTCAGTTGTAATCAGCATAATCAAAAGTGTCAGTTGAACACTAGCATCCATTATAGATTGGTGTTATTATCGACTTATTATTTGTGATGGCGATACAATGGTTTTGACATATTCACATGGATTTAGTTGTTGACTATAGCTATTTTTGGGTGTTGATAGTCTATTTTATTCGGATAGTGAATACTTGTAGTTGTTACAGTTTCAGATGGACAGTGGGCACTAGCCTAATTGTGGGCAATTTAGATGTCTTGTATATTGATCTGTGTTATGGAATTGTAATTTTTGGTAATCGGCCATATCACAAAGTGACAATTGAACACTAGCTTTCCGTAATAGAATGGGTGTTATTATTTGGTCAATTATTTGTGATGGCATTACAGTGGGGTATGACAGTTCACAGTTGTGTGTAGAGTTGATAGGGTTACAACATTTTAGTTGAACACTAGCTTAATTGGGTGTTATTATCTGATCGGTTATGTAATTAGCTAATCAACTATTTGCATTTTATTTAACCTATAATGTTATTTTGGGTTCTTGTATGTGTTTGTGTAATGCAGGAAGAGATAGCATTATTTGTGGGTTGATAAACAACTTTTTGTGGACAAAAAGCCTTCTCAATAGGGAGGAGTGATTAGGGGATAAATTTTAGTGTCAAATGTTCCCTAAACTTCTCTAAACCATTACAATGTAGTAAATCCTTCGAGAGATCTTTCCGATGACTATAAGAATGTGAAAAATGGACACTCTAAGCTCAAGATATGTCTAGTCAAATTTTGGTCAACTGGAAGGTCAATGTTGGTCAACGAGGTCCTAGGTGACGTCTATGTGTGAAAAATTGGCCAAGTAGATCATTCAAAAGTGGACAAGTCACAAAAGGAGAAAGAAGACAAAAACGAAGTATTGGTTTGTGACCTCCGGTCTTTGACACATGTAAAAGCGAGGCCGAACAAGAGGCTCAAATTTTATCATAGAAAGGAGTGTGGCCTCCGTGAGGACGATTAATTGATCATCGACGTGGTGGGTCCTCAAACCACCACGTGGTTTGCCACCATGAGCTTGATTTTCCTATCGAGGGTCGACAAGTGGTCTTATTTGTCATACTTCATTTGGTTTGAATTTCCATATTTCATTATTGGAATATCATATTATTATAAGGTTGAATTTTATATTACTTTGTAATTATTTACCATGTTCGAGTTTATCTATTCAAATCATCGAATTCCATTATACTCGGTCAAGGATATATGCTATCCCACATTACATAGCATATTACTTGGGATGGAAAAAAATTTAAATTATGAACTTGGCAGATCACATGTATTTCAAGAGGTTAAGTGGGCTCAACAACATTCATGTTTCCCACTCGTGGCATTTCAAACTTTATTTACACCAATCAAGTAACTCGGTGGAGCTCACAATCAAATTTAGCATGCCCACCATGACCCAACCACCAAATAACTGGGTCCCCTATTATAATGAGAAACAAAATTTTGGGATGTGGCCTAAGCCATGAAATTATAGGTAGAACATGCTTATATTTAAACCACAATCTCATCAAATCCACCAACCATGTGGGATATTATCCACATTATGCAAACAACTCATAGAAAAAGAGTAGGATGTGGGATTTGAACCCACGACCATGTAGCTCTAAGAAAAATCTGCTAGCCAACTTGCCCAAAAGGCTCACTTGGTTATAAAATGAGCTCGCAGAGATTTATAGAAGGACAAATGTCAAGTCTCGTGTTAAGGGAATAAGGAGGCAGTTTTGGAAAAGTGTAATTGTGGGGCACTTCTGCTCACTTCCAGATCTTGAGTTATATAATAAAGTTTCTCATAATTTTTAAACATTCACGATGGTCTAATCATTTATATGATTTGGAGCTTTTGTGATAGAGTTATTTTCTATTAAATTCACACAAAGGTGTACAACCAATGGGAGACACTACTGCAAGTGGATCAGGAAGGTGAAGGATAGAGGTTAAGCTCCATTAATGTCCTTTAAAGGTCTGAAACATATTTTTGCAGGTTTTGATTCATTATTTGTTAATTTAAAGGTTATTGTATTTACATTTTTAACATTATTAATGGATCGGTTCACCATGAAACCAGGACGTAGGAATTGTGAAACTGTAAACAATTTGGTGTTTCTTTATGATTTTGATTTTATAGTTTTATGATAATTGCAAGTTATTTACATTCCCAATTTGAATATGGATGCAAATATAATCAGATTTGATTAAATTGGAAAAAATCAATTAAATATGAAACAGTTGACTTTTTGGGGTTTGATCAAACGGTGAAATTTTGAGTAAATTACAAACTGAATTTCAGTTCGAATTCAGTCCATAATCATATTTTTAATCAATAATTTGGAGTATTAATACCTATTAAGTTTATTAGATTTAACGATCCCTTGAAATGATTAAAAGTGTTAGATTCAAACACTGTTTTTAGATCAAGTAGAGAAATGAAGATCATAATGACAAGTATTTTTACCTACTCTATTTGTAGATGCACACAAGTGGGTCACAAAATGTAAGGAATGCACTTTCTTTGTAGGAAATAAGAGATTGAAAATGCTTCCCCTCTAACAAATCCAAGTGGATCAACATTTTACGCAATGGGGTCTCAACTTCATAGGCATGATCAATCCACCTTCAAGCACTAGACATAGATGTGTGCTGATAGCTACGGACTACTTTACCAGATGGACAAAAGTTGTTGTGCTCAAGGAATCAATCGAGACAGTCATCCTTGACTTTCTCAAATGTATAGTCACAAGGTTTTACATTCCTCACACCATTATCTCTAATAATAAAAAGGCCTTCCTTAACACTAAAATCACCGATTAGGCTCTAAATCGGGCATATATTTGAAGACTTCATGCAACTATTACCCTCAAGGAAATGTTCTAGTAGATTCAACAAGCAAGAACCCGATCGGGATCATGAAGCACATAATTAACATCAGCCAAAGACAGTGGCATACAAAGGTCACATTTACAATGGGAAGATAGAATCACAGTTTAAAAAGCAATAAGAACTTTTCCTTACAATTTTTTTTATGGAAAGGATGTTACCCTTCCTTTGACATTAGAGTTTAACTCATTGGTGCTTTCCCAGCAACTAGATATCAAAGGTGCAAACCGGAGAGAAATCATAATGGAAGAGCTACTTAATCTTGAAGAATCAAGGAACTCTGCCATGATCAACCTAGAACAACATCAACAAGAAATAAAGAAATGGTTTGATAGAAAGGATAGGCCTTAAGCTTTCAAAGTTGGGGACTTGGTTTTGAAATGGGATGCTGAAAGAGCTAAAACAGGTCTCATTCAAAGTTTGATGCACTTTGGAGTGGCCCATATATCATCAATTCTTGCAAGGAGGCTAACTCTTTCAAGTTAACTAATCTTGTCAAAGGTGTCTTTGTAAATCCCAATAGATGGGATCAATCTCAAACCATTCCATTAAGTCTATTGCATCATTTTGTATATATTAGAGTAGTTTCCATTCCTCCAAGTGCATTGCATGCACATTATTTGTTTATACATAAGTTCTTTCTTCTCATGTGCTTCTTGTGTGTGCTCTTCTTTTACTTCTAGGGTGTCGGTCTTCTTTCAGCAGTTTGCAGGATTCAAAGTAGAGCTATGAAATGAATCAAGTGACTCTAAAGGGAATTTATTCAAAGCTGAAGATCATAATTTCATGATTACACAATAGAATCCATGCCCAATGGATGCTACAAGCTACTGATCTCCTTCATCTAGTAGGAAGATGGCCTCAAAAGTTGTCAAAACTATTATCCAAATAACTCTCTTGGTTATTTAGACAACTTACATACATATTCTGGCTTAGAGATCTTCATTGCAAGTGGCACATACCTCATTTGTCTCTTTGGCACATTTACTTGGTCATTGTTTCCTCACGTGCCCTTGTGTGCTTCCCCTTCTCCCCTTTCCTTTTCCTTTTCTTCCTTGTTCCATCTTCCCCTTATGTGCACTCTTTACACTTCCACCTTCTCTGCATTGCTTCACCTTCCATGCGCGCCTTGGCATTTTATTCTCAAAATTGGTTAAGTCCTTGGCATTGCTGCATAACCTTTCCTTTGTGCACGTTGTAATTATGCATTCCTTCCTTCCATCATATTCATGCACCTCATTCTTTTACGTGCATAACTTTGAGCCCTCCTTTGCATCATTTCGAGTCACATCATTATTTTACATGATTAAGTGTACCATACATAACCTATAAAAGTGTGTCAATAGGGTGTTAAACGTTTGCAACAAATCAATGATTGAAACATGGTAGAAATGACAAGAACATTTACACAGTTTTACATCCTTTCAACTAATCCATGCACGCCATGTGTCTTACATGCCTAGGTGACCTTGAAAATCTTCGACAACCATATATTTTTCTACGAGATATGCAATTAATGTGTGCCTAGTCTCAAGTAATAGCTCTTGACATGGGCTACAATGCTAGACATTTAAATTCAAATTATTAGTGTATCTCATAGATGAAAGATGGGAAAACGTTAATCTAGGCATTGATGAGTAGATTTGATTGATCCAACCAACTAATTTGATCTTATCCACACTCCTACCTTCCTTCTCCAAAATGCCAAACAGACTTGCAGAAACATATTTGATAGATTTTTAGGTAGATTTACAAGCATTGAATGCTTCTTGTTGGAGGTTGTATTTCAAAATCAGGTTTTCCCTCCTCTTTTTCTTCCATAGATTTATCTATAAATGTAAGATCTGGGATCACTTTTAATGTTTGACACTTTGGATCCTTACGCATTTTTCTAAGGACTTCATATTTTTGTATTTTGAGTCGCAGACCTCTATATCTAGCTCGTGCATGTGGATATCGGCCTCTTTCACCATTATAATAGTTCTGTTCATTTTGGAAGTAATGGAAGCATTGTTTTGTGACTATTCTCTATCCTAAGCGTTTTTTTATTCTTTCTTCTTTCCTTTATTTTACATTGTGAGATTATTGTGTCACTCTACATCCCTTGTAGCTCTAGTTTTAGTCGTGTTCCATGAAACTGATCTAGTAAATGTGGGTTGGTCTATGCTATATGTGCCTATCCTCCTTTGACACCTTTCCCTTATTTTTTCTCGTAATGCAGATAGTGTCCATCCCCATTTTTTTGGTGTTATCACCTTCCTTAGATTAGTTTTTCTTTCTATTATACTTCTATCCATATTCCCTTGGCATTGTTATCTTATTTTTCCCTTTCAACATTAGGATTAGTAGTAGCAATAGAAATAGATAGAGGAATCAAATTTTCCCAGAGATCTATCTTAAGCATGAAAGGTCCCATAACTTAATATGGTTCCATTGTTGTCTTAAATGACTCGGTTCTTCTAAATACGAGACATGGGTGCAAGTTTTACAAAAACACAACCCCAGTACCACCATCACCTCCATCAAGCCCTACTCAGCCTCGGCCCTCCTCCATCATGATTGTGAGGTGGTCGACCCACACTTATTGTGCCGACACTAGGACCCACTCCT
Source organism: Taxus wallichiana var. yunnanensis (assembly GCA_018340775.1). Classification (NCBI taxonomy): domain Eukaryota; kingdom Viridiplantae; phylum Streptophyta; class Pinopsida; order Cupressales; family Taxaceae; genus Taxus; species Taxus wallichiana. Next base: position 207,499,880 of record CM031244.1, on the reverse strand, counting down.
CTATGAGATAGATACGTTGCATAACGCAGTGCATTATTAAGGTTCTACACCACTACATCTTCATAGTAGGATAACTCATCACGTGTTGACTAGTAGTTAGACAAGCTAACTATACCAGTGTGGTCCCATCTTACCAGTAGCTTGATCCCTAGCTTTCACCAACTCAAAACCTATCTCTAAAGTCCATGTAATCCCAAAAGCCCTTATCGGGGTCTCTCGCTATTATTTATAGTGGTCTCGATTAGCTATAGCTTGTGCTAGCTAATGAATACGGTTATCAAGCTCACCTCATATCCCATCCCTCTCTACTATCAAACCATCATGCTCTATCCTAAAACTATACCTATTTATGGTCATTGTAGCCCGCTCATTCTCCACTATGGCCTTATTGACCTCTAATCATGCAAGTAGTAGCCTTGAGAGATGTTCTATCTACACCTTGGATCATCTCCCTCACCACCGTCCTGTCACCTCCCTAATGTTCTCCCTCTACACGAGCCAACACCCATCAATTTCCTTGAGTTGGATGGTCTCTCCTCCATGAAATAAATTCCTCAATCACATTGACATCATCCATAGGAAATAGCCTCCTCATCGGGCATAACATGATGCAACCAATGCACAAGTAATGGAGTCTCCACATCCCCATAATCATCTCTATATAATACTAGCACCTTAGGCACATACTGGATCACACCAAAATCATTGCATTAAGATACTGAATATAATGATCTCACAGTCCCCTCCTCAATGACATTGTATCCAAAATTCTTGCTGAGTGGTATTCATCTTAATCTCCTACCCTTCCCACATTTGAAATCTAATGTAGAGCCTCTAAATCACATCCCCTTCCTATAACCTTGAGAAGATATATTTATAGTAGTCCTCACTCCGTACTAATCTAGTGTCCCATGCATCAAAATTCCATCACATGAAAACCGATTATATCGCTACCATATAAACACCTCCCCATAAAAAAACCCTAGGATGAGCCATGACAATATTCTCAAAATCCCAACGGTGTAATAGAAATAAATATCAATCCCAAACCTATTCTGGATCCTCTAGGCCTATAACTCCTTAAATGTCTATGCTACTAAAGTTGGTGCCCATACATAATTGGCCTATGCTCCATCATCTCTGCCACTACACCCATCATCATCTAAGGAAAGCGACCACCATGAGAATCAAGAAAATAAATATTTTTGATCCCTATCATGATCATAGTTATAAGCGCATGACCATTTATCTCCAAAAAATATAAAGTCTTATAATAAAAACCACTTGATATAAATCCCACATCATGACCATCATCCTTGTATAATCTCCTCATCACATACGCACTCTCAGTATCCTCAATACAATATATTCCCTCTCTATACACGTGAAACTTAGTAATCTTTTGTACATCCTCTCGGGTGATGGTCATCTCACCCATCGGTAACTAAAAGTTTAGGTGGTAGGATCCCACCTCTCCATCAATGCTAATAACAATCCTTGATGCCTATGGATGCATCTATAGTGACGCATCCCCACAAAACCCACATCCTATAAATGTGACCAATCCTCATCTGACATATATTCCCTCACATTCCCTAAAATCACCAAAATCATGTCTCTAATAGTCGATATTTCCATCACATGCATCTAAAAACACAAAAGACATGGATTATAACTGATTTCCATCAAGATTTTATCGCTTTATACAAAAATCATTGATCGATAGTGATTCATTCCAATCGCTAGTGATCCATCAAAATCATTGGTGATCCATCCAAATCACCAGTGATCCATCAAAATCACCAATGATTCTAGAAATTTCACAAAAATACCCTCATACAAATATTAAAACCAAAAACATCAAAAATTAAAAATTAAAAAACACACAAAACGAAAAATAATTGTACATATACCTCTACACGAGTGGGCCTCCTCTACATTCCGGACTCACTCTCTAATCCCTTAATTATTTATCTAAACTCACAAATTGAAAATGAAATATTTTCTTAAGAAAATTGACTATTTATAGGCCCTGTGCAGGAATCACCCATTGTTACTATAATTGCAGGTGATTCACCCTAATCGTCAACAATTCACCACAATCACTTGTGATTTCGCAAGTCACTAGCGATTTGAAATTTTCTATCACAAACCATCATTTTCCAAAACCAACAATTATTTTCAACCGCATTATTTCTTTTTTCAACGATGTGCCTCATTTTGAGGACTGTAAAAATAATAATCCTTTGTAGGAATCATTTTATGACCTCAATATCGGTTGGATATATGTCTATAGGCCAAAAACTATTTGGTTCCACTATTTCTTGGCTCTAAGATATTTTAGCTATCCCTAAAAATCATATGCCTATAGGACACGAACCCTTTGGTTCCCTTATCCCTTGATTCTATGTTGATGTTGGTCTTGTTTTAATACCTCATCTTAGGGAAACTTCAAACAAATCATACATGTCGAACATATCTAATCAACTCAATCAAACCGGTGATCCCTACACTACATCGCAATCAGCCCCACTTGAGGGGTGATCACCCGTCCCAAAAAAAAGTAGGTTATCTCATAGTGTTTTTGTCTAGTAGTTTGGTCATCACAAAATACTCTAAGAAAAGGGGAAAATGTAAAAAAGGTTTTTGTTAACTCTGCTACTTCCCTTTATACATACATTATTTAATCTAAAACTTATAATTATGTTATTATCTGAAGTCACCCTCTCCTCATGTAATAAAATTAATTTTTAACCCCCTTAAAACTTACTATTTACCCATCCCAAACTGACTTACTCTCTTCAAAACTACTTATCACCTAAAAACCACCTCAAACCTATTTTATCTTAACATCTTAACCTCCCCAACTCGACCATAACATCCTCCTAACCATTGTCAATTATCATTAACCCAAAAACCTTATTTAGGAAAAGGTGTCACCATTTCCTAAACATTTTACTTGAAAATATTAGGTCGTCAAAGATTTTATCTAATCACCAATATTTATAAATAAAAGTATTTTATCTTTTCTCAAGGATCTTCAAAACTATTTTTCTCATTATTGCACCTTGTCTTTGACCTAGTAACAAATCTATGTCATTCTAGAGATCATCAAGGACCTGTATCAACCTCAAGCTATCACAAACACATCATTTTGATAGCATCTTCATCAATCTTCTTTCAAAATTGGTCATCAACTTCAATCAACTCCATCTTGCCTTTGGAGGCATCGTTTAACCTACTTCCACATCAAGAGGTAATTATCTACGTTGTTTCATAATTTTCATTTCATAAAACACTAAAACAATATAAAATCATCATTTAAAAGATTTGTTTATCATTTTTATCAAAATTTAATCATTTCCTGAGTAATTGCAAGTGATTTCTTTAATCACCCGCGATTCTATTCGATCACCAAAGTGATTCCATCCAATCACCCATGATTCTATACAATCACCCACAATTTTGTCTAATCACCTATGACTCCTTTGAATCACCAAAGCAATCATTATAAAACTAGATATTTTAATCAATTTATCAGTTTAGTATCAATTTTCTCAATATTTTGGATTTAACTTGTCCTTTGCAAGCATGAATTTACTTTAATGGCACTACGGACAGGTCTATCCTATCACAAGCATCTACGACCTCCCAATAGTTTAACAACCTTTATTTTGGGAATAGTACAACATCCTTCACAAATTAAAATTGTGTGCAATTTTATTTTCCATCGACATTGACAACATTGAGGATCAAATTGAGTTCCTCCATGACATCAAACAAGAAGAAGACAACTTTTTCTATGATTACTTTTAGTGTATCTAGATTGCATCTACCCTTTCCTGGGCCTCATTTGAAGTTGCACGGAACTTGTCCTTCAACCTCGAGATCTAAATCTTCTTATCCAATATCTATCTATCTTTTTCATTTATAGATCTTTGTTAATATAATTAATTGTATCAAAGTGAGATAACATCCTCCAAGGAAGTCCCTTTGGATTCCTAGAATCGAGACTTTATTAAGCAACTTGTTTATCCATCTATCTAATATTTTTTGTTCAATTTGTATTTGTTCTATAGGTTTCTTCGTCAGTGTAAGAAGAAGGATATTCACTTAACAACATTGGTTTCCATCATCGCGGGTATTGGTAAACCTCACTATCTTCCGAGGTTAGTTTGGTTTTGTTTAATTCATTTTATTAAGATAAAGTTAGAAATAAAAATCTCTCTAGTACATTTTGGCATGCCTAGTGGGACCCTTTACTTTTTATTTAATTATAAATTAATTAATTTCCACCTTTAGGTTATCTTTTTCCAATTGCTAACGATTCGGTTAAATCACCAACAGTTTTGGTCAATCGCCAATGATTCCTTTAAATCACCGACGATCTCTATAGATTGTTCCTGATTACTTAGTTAGTCCACATCTAATGTTCATTTCTCTTTTTGTCCTCTATTTTCACCTAACCATTACAGGTTCTGTATTGGGAGTATCTTTTTCTTTCTACACTTTGTAGATCCGTTAATATATATTAAAAATCAAAAAATTAAAAAGGAAGAATTTTATAGGTACATTTTGTTATTTTTTTATTTCAAAGGATCAAATTTTGTTTGTTGTCATCATTGAAATAAACATATTGCATTCACTTAAATTACCTCACACATAAACATATCACTTTAAACATATTTTGCATCATAAAATTCCTACCAAGGTAGACCTACTTAGATTTCATGACCAAGAGGAGAAGCCGACTCGGTGTTCTAACTGAGTATAAATAATTGGTTCACAGTATATTCACTAATAACCCACCTACATTATTGTTGTGGGACATTGAAGTGAAGGGTGAGGCCCCAATACTAGGCCTTGTATCAACACCAACACAGATTCGAGTCTAACATACCTTTTGGTATATCAAGCAATCCTTCCTTAAACATCACATGAAACCATCCTTAGATGGCCATTTCCTAGTCTTGTGTTATCCATTTTTCACATTTCATCCTTCTTCTAAATAATCAAGAAAATAAAAATTATATTACGTGATTTGTCTTCTCTTTATAATAAACAATCTATATTGATTTCCCGATTTTATATGATTTTTGTTTTCATGGTGCTTACTAGACAACAATCTGTCTCAAAAATTCTGAAAATATGACTAAAAACAATCAATAAACTATAAAAACCTTAAAAACTAAATTGATGATGTTTCATGTTTAATCAACCAACATTGATAATCTCTGTCACCTTGATCACATGAGTAAGGACCCCCACATTTTCTTAGCATTTAATCTAAGTCTTCTAAGATACCTAATCCACCGAGTCCTATTTATTTTATAGTGGGGATTTATTATTTTCTAAAATTTTAGACTCAAACCCCATTTCCATTAACACATATCTCACTACTCGGGGTTTCCATCTTTAACCATTCAAACCTAGATCACATCTCTCTGTATCCACCACTTCATATGATTTCTCCCGACTTGTTGATCCTAACTATGAGCTAGTCATCTAGCAGGTATATCCTTATCCCACTTCTAGAAAATTAGAAACATATAAAATTATATATTCACCTCCTATAATTTCCTTTGACCTTAATTTGGTCTCCCTATAGGACACAACTGATTAAAAATGTACGTCATCAACAAATCTCTCATCCAAATCCACATCATCCCAAAATAATACTAACATATCTTCATCCACTTCAACCCATTTAGTCTGTTTCTACCATCCTAACTCCTCATATGAGCTTAGTATCTAACCCGACAAGTATATCTCAACCTCCTCCATCCCAAAAATCCACATTAGTTTTTGAAAAATAGTTATGTCTAACACAACATCCACACCACTCATTAACACAAGTTCTATTTCTATTGTCCATCCTTCTTCACAACAATCATCTACTATCCCTACTTACTCATAATTCATGCCTCAAAAATATCAACCCCTCGGTTATGCCTATATTCCCTTCCAACACATACCTCAGCAATCTCAACCACTCATTCAATCAGCTATTCATTTCCAACATGTACATAAACAATCTCAACCATTAATACACACATCCACCCCTTTTCAACACATACCTCAATTATCACAACCTATTATAAACACATCCATGGCCTTCTAATATTAGTACATCTAACCTTCACATAATTTAATTTCACAACATATTTATAGCATGCCCCTTGATACTCCTCTTCAACAAAATATCCCACAACCATATCAACAACGAAATCACTTTTCATATAATAAACTTGGTTCATCTTCATCCAACATGCAATAGAAACAACAAATCGAACCACTTTATGATTTTAGGAATAGAATATTGAATCTTGAAGGTGTCTCTATGGGTGATAAAAACACATTATCATATTAAAAATATGTAATGAACCCATCCATCCATCCATAAGATTAAAAACCTACCCTCCCCACTGGGAACTTCTTGAGTTCCTCAAATTTTATATTAAAGAAGACCTTAAAAAAACATCTCGAGCCTTTCGACATGCCTGTTACCTCATAGTACATAACCAAGACCTCATGCCAAGGACATAGTTGGCCTTACTTTAGACTCCTATAACAACATCCCACAATGTTCACTCTTTTTTTTTTGTACAACTTGCTTATTTGTTTCTAGAACATTTTTCAATTAATATCTCCCATAAAATCACAATCATCGATCTATAAGAAATTAAAATTTTTGAGGATGAATGCATTGTCAAATTCATCATCCACTAGAGATTTTTTATTAAAAAACTATCGTATTCTCTCCCTCGGACCTAGATAATTGAGTTATTCTCTCATTCCTATGCTAAACACATTTCATCTACACTATAAATTCCACCCTTCTAGACATTTTAAAAAGCCTTCACTATGGCTCATAAACTTGAGCTTCACGCTCTTGAAGTTGGTAGAGTAAAAATTAGGTTAAAGAAATAAAAATTGATTTTTTGTCCAAACCATCTTCTAGTTAAGACAAATATAAATCATTAGCCAATGCGAGTTGTCATCAAAACCACACCTAAAGAATGTTTATAATGATTATTTTGTAACTACACTTATATCGATGAGTTTTATAGTGAAGTATTTTATAAAATATTAGCTACCAACATGATCACTCTTCCTCCTATCTACCCCATCAATACATCCATATCAAATCCCTCTTGGTACAAAGATAATAATTTATTTCAAATACCATAAGTTCAAAATGAATGCCATCAAAAGGTGTCTTTCATTCAGAAACATCATCCAAGATCTAATTGAAAAGGTGATTTAAAATTAGATAATCCTAATGCACCTCAAAATCACTAATTTGGAGGTGGTTAAGTTGGTGATTGATTACCTTGTGGGGTTTTAGCTTCCTTTTCAGGTTGGTGCCTCACTAAACTAGGGTTTTGATCCTTGTAGGGTTGATGACCTACTAAACTAGGGGTTAGTGCTCCTTTTGAAGTTAGTGCTTCACTAAATTCCTTTTTCTAATAATATAAGCATATTTTTAGTGGTTTTTCTTCCCGTGATATTTTCCCACTTATATATGGTGTTTATGTGGTGTGTATCTTTTTTTATGCTCTTATGAGTGAATATTACACATCTTAATAAGATCGCATGGTTATGTATGTTGAATGGACAACTTGAATAATGATTGTATGGTTTTGTAAATGAAGTAAAAAAATGTGTATGAATGATTCACCCCCCCTCTCAGTCATTATTCTTCTAATAATATTAATACCTAATAAATATAGAGGATCGGTGACACAAGGGGAAATGACCTAATCAGCCCATGATAGGACAAATTTTAGAGAGGTAAAGAAGAGATTTAATTGAAGAGGGTTTGGTTTATTTGGGGATGATATTGGATCACAATTAGTTGTGGGATAAACATACCATCTGTGGTAATTCATTTACAAAATATCTTATGATGTGTAATATTCATAGGATTCCTTTGTTGTGAGTCATATTAGCAAAGGTTTAGGGGTTGGTGCTCCTTATGGGGTGGGTGCCTCACTAAAGAAATCTTGCATGATGTGTAACATTCATGCAATTCCTTTGTTTTGTGTAATATAAGAAGAGGTTTTCAATGGTTTTCTTCCCCTTAAGGGTTTCCCACTTACATATGGTGTTCATGTGTCTTCTTCTTTGTTTCATGTACTTTTGAATGTTTAATACACACCTAATGTGCTCATATGGTTATGGATGTTAAATGGTTGAATTGAATGATGAATGTAAGTAATGGTTAATGAAGTTGAACTTTTTTATGACTGGTTCACTCCTCTCTCAGTCACTATGCTTCCAATAAATGGTATCATAAATTGGTCCTTGTGAATAAAGTTTAACAACTTGAAGGAGATCCTAGAATCACAATGGGAAAATCAGCTGACCTTTGGAATAGAATTTATGAGATTATATAATATTTGGTGTTTGGAATTCAATAACAAATCATTGCTATGGAAGTAAATCATGATCAAGCTATCAAGGAGTTGAAATCACAAGTTGAGAGTGTTTCTAAATCTCTAAAGTTAAAAGAAGATTCTTGCCCCAAGTATGAAGAATAATTGAGATCAATAAAATCAAATTTATAATAATTTTCTAGTAGGTTGAATATGTATGGAAGGTTAGAGAAAAGTTTTGAGGATCTTGATGGGATCTTGGAGAGTCAAAGAGATGTTAGTGACAAGATAGACCTAGGTTTCAAAGGAGAACATGTGGAGAATGATGAAAAGATGAACCAATAAATAAAGCAAATAAGAAGGAGACAAAGAAGACTAATTCAAGAAGGTATAACCCTATTAGACAACCCAATTCTATGAGTTATGGTGCTTATTTTGGTCATAGATCTAGATATTTCAAAAGGTCTTCTAGGAATGGTAAAATTCTCTTCAAAGTCGATTGTTGCTCATGTTGTAAATATGGTTATAAAGATAAGGATTGTGGTAGGAATCTAAGTGTATATGACTCAAGAGGAAAGAATAATGATGTTTGTTTCAACTATAATAGACGAATTCATAGATCAATATTGTGCTAAAGAGAGAACATGTTCATTAAGAGGCCTATCAAAGTGAATCCTAGCTCGGATAAGGAATTTAAAAGGTATAATCCTACGAAATAGTCGCATGATAGTCAAGAAATCCAATCATGAAGGTCAAGCTAAAAATGTTGTTTCAAAGGAAGAGGTGAATAACATCAAAGAAAGATGTTACAAAAATGTAAAAATTCCCTTCTTATCATGTTTATGTGGTCAATAAGATACAAATTCAAATTCTTGTCTTTCCCTCCAATTTACAAATTCAAATTTTTGAATAATGTAAAAGTGAAATGTAAACTTGAAAATATATGGAAAGGGTTTTTTTATGGGTTTGATGTGTGTATGGGACTTAGAACATGTTTTCATGTGTCTTAAGGTAAGGGATGAATCAATACATGTTTTAAATTGATGTATTATTCCTACTTTAGTCATGTACGAGCATAGGGAAATTGAAAAGTTAGTTAGGGCATATAGGATGGAGAGGAAAAGAAGATAAAAAGGATGAATGTATTTGAGAAAAGAGAGTATTAATCCTCCTAGATGAGAAAAATATAGGATTCCTTCAAGGATGGGGAGGGAGGAAGGAATGGGAAGAATGAACTTTGTAAGATAAATATAGTTGAAAGTAATTAAACTTTATTTTTTTATGGATTTTTGTTGTCTTATTCATTCATTAAATTCTTTGAGTTTATATTTCTATAGCTTAAAGAATTAATGAATTATCTCTTAAGAAAATTATGTAGAGTCTCTTAAATTCATTTCAATAAGCCGAGGAAGGTTTGTAATTGTAATGGTCTAGTTTTATGCTATGAAGCAATGCATGGGACTATAAAACTATGATATTGTGTTCTTTGCAAATAACTTTGTGAAACCTTATGACTGTGACCTTTAAATGGATCTCTTCTAATGTTCAAAATGTGGTAAAGGTTTTTGAATAATTCTTACAAGAAATACGAGAGAGATGATTAGTTTTGTGTTAGTATCTTTAATAAGAAGCATTAAAGTTTGACTTAAAAAAATTGTTTTTGATATGGGTATGAAGAATACTTTTAGATCAAAGTTAAAATGTATGTTTAAAGACCCCATCAGGAAGAGGAGATATTTTTTTGGAAGGTTTATATTCATGAAGGAAAAGGAAGACTATCATGTGAAAAACTTGTTCATTAAAAGTATAAACCATGGCATTGTCACAATTTACATTGTGAGGTAAAAAATATTTCTAGGAAGTTGGATGAATAATATATCTTGACTCTCAGACTAGAAATGTTTATTAGGTGCATGAAAACCTATAGTTGAGAGTTTAAGAATTGAAATGAGTTCCATTACATGTTATAAGATTTTGATGTTTCATAGGATGAGGAAGAATGTTAGGTAGTGTTTGGTTTGAAACCAACATTAGAATCCTTTTGTATAAAAATTTAAACCTTGAAACTTATTAGGAGGCATCTAAATGATAAAAAAATTTGTTTATGAAACATTTAGGTGTGCAAATTTTAATATCTTATTGACAATTGGGTCGCTATGAGGAGTATGATATAATTTATAGCTACGGTTTGATTCAAAATTGAATTTGAAGCCTTTAACCTCAAATTTTAATTTGAAAATTGGAAGCCATAATTTTTAAAATGTACTTGAATATATTTTGAAGGAATTTTGGTGATATATTGGGTGAGTATCTAGATGTTTAGGAAATTTAGGGTTCATGAGAAAAACATAGTGATAAGGCCTAATAAAAATTGAGGAGTTGGAGGTTGAGGAACATTTTCCAAAGGAAGTCTTATTAAAAATTGACACAAAGGTGAAATGCTTAAATGGGTGTCTAGAAAACCCATTTTTCAGGTTTTGATTCTTAATAGACAGAAATTTATGAAGTAAAGGTCAAAAGTAGGGCTAGAAGAGTGATTGTGAACTATAAGAGAGAAAAGGGGACAATGAATAGGAAATATATATTTATCTTATAAAATTTTACACGCACCATACTGGCCCTAAATGGTATCTAAATATGTTTTGAATTCATTATGGTTATGTATAGAAGTACGCAAACATGAATCAAGTAAGAGCATTGTTCTTAAGAATAGTAAAGGGAAGTCTTAAGCAAGATAGGTGAAAAGTACTATTTTAAACTCTTTGAATCAAGTTGTTAATGGATTTAACATTTTTTTAAGTGATGAAACAGGGTAAGAGTTTTAAGGAGTGCTATGAAGCTAAAAATCCAAAAATTATCTAATTTGGTTCAAGATCTCAAGAAGCTTGTGAAGGGAATATGGAAGTAAGTTAGAAACAATGATTTTTTTCAATAAAATTGGTCATTTTGATAGTTTATTTTGTATATGTACAAGATGTGAGAACAAGGTATGGGTTTTGTAGAGAAAGTTGTGGATTGAATGATCAATATTTAACATATTGAGCTATTCTAATCTAGTCAAGAAGACCCCAAAAATAGGGTACTAGTGTGAATGAGTGATAATTGGTTTTGTTATCTTGATGAATGTATTACATTATTAATGATATATACATCATTTGGTATCGGAGCGGAGATAGATCTTATGAATATTTTTTTATTATACTTACAAGAAATTATGAAATTTGTTTGTGATTTTTAAGTGACAAAGAAAAGAGAAGAATGGATATAGAAGAATTAGTGATAGAGTTTCAGAAGTTGATAATTCATAAGGAGAGGAAAAATAGAGATACATAATCCAAGAAAAAGAGAAGAAGCAATAAGGAAAGAGGAATGGATGGAGAAAGAATTGAAAGAGTTGAGAGAGGATGTAGAGAAACTTGGGGATTTGATGATGAAAGAGGACAAAGAAGATAGATTTATGATGATAAGAAAGGTCAAGTGGCCTATAGAACAAATTTTAAAAATGAAACAGAGGTTTCATATGAGAGAAGAAATCATAAAGTAAGAGAATAAGATGAGGCATATGAATATGATGATTAGAAAATCAGAGGAATAATAGTCAAATAGGTTGTGTATGAAGGAATTCAAAGATTGAGTGATGATAAAGAAGGAAAAACAACAATAGATTATATTTTCAATAAGGTATGTAAGTAGGGATACTTTTAGTGTTGAATATTCATCATATGCTGAATATTCCATTTTTGAAAAATTTGAAAAGGCAAATTTTCTAAGACGGGTCGATGACCTATTCACCTAAAAATTACAGTTTAATTTTTTTTTAGGGGTCACTTCGACTACCCTTGAAACTATCCACTATATAATCGTAGATTATTTTCTAGGTAGAACACTACTAGCTCACTCATACCACCTAGGGGCATATGTATTATCAAGTACAATAAACCTGCGATAGGAGGGCAGAGGCCACAAACACTTGACAAAGAGTTTGTTAATGTGTGACACGGAGAGTTTTTTGATGTGTGATAGGAGTGTGGAGGAAGTAGACACACGAAAGAGAGTTTGTTGACATGCGACATGGAGATTTTTTTGTCGCGTGAACAGAGGACGGAGGCTGCAAACGCTTAACAGAATATTTTTTGTCATGCGTCAACAAGGTTATTATCACACGTCAAAAACCTTGCTAACATGCATCAATAACCTTCTTGATGTGTGACAACAAATATCATGTCGTGTGTCTATAGCCTTTTGTCACACCACTTAAAAATTAGGATAAAATTTTTGCTGTCGGACCCCCAAAAATTCACCTTCCGTGAAACCAGTTCTAAGGATATTTGCTGTATTTTCCACCTCTCGATTTCCAAGAGGATATCTTAAAATGAACCCTGTATGTAAGTAAACTTATGAGAAAAATGAATGTTTATTGTTTGTAAGTACCCAAGAATATGAAGAAATAAAATATGATAGTATTCTATATGATGAATATTTGTGTAAATCACATGTTGAAAAGAAAGATATAATTTTAGGAAAGATAATTATGATGATAAAATTTAATAGTTTCTTGATGAGAATTAGACAAGAATGTATGAATGTGGAAGAGGATGAGAAAAATCAAAGTGAAATGACAGGTCAAATTCATAAATCGGTGAAGAAGAAGATGAATAAGTCTTAGAAAAGTCCTTGGATATGTTCATACAATTTAATGACAACAAGACACATATAGTGACGAAGAAGGCACGTGAGAAAAAGATAAAGAGAGAATTAAGGAAGAAGAGAGAAATAAAGCAATTATCAATAATTAATGATGAGAAACAAGATTGTGAAGAGGTTGTGAAGGCCTCAAGGAAAAAGAGGTCAAGAAAGATGAAGAGAGAGAGAAGAGAAAGATAAAGGTAAAAGTGAAGAAGCACATGATGAATTTCTTGTGGACCAAGAGAAAGGTCCATCATATGAAGAAACATATGAAGAGGTTGGTAAAGAAGATGAGAAGAGAAATAATGGGGAATATTGACAGATTTAAGTCGATCTAAGTAAATAAAGTGATGATAACATGATGAGAAATAGCTACATAGAGATGGAGAACATCATGAACATGAAGGAAAGAATATTTTTGTTATTGTTGTTGATTTTATTTGTGTAGGTGTAGCTGATTAAATCTTCAAAATGGAAAAGAGGAAGGTGAAACTCTAGAGAGAGAAGTAAATTTGAAGTACATGTAAGGATAAAGAACAAAATATGGGACCCACGTGGTCTTAAAGTAAGCAAGGAAAATGCAAAAGTAGAATTTAGAGAAAGACTATGCGTGGAAGATGAAGATCTAATTGAATACATGGCTATATAAACAATAACATGGGTTATTTTTCTCCTCCTTGTGAGTATGATGTAAAGGAATCAAGGTAAGATTTTACAAAAATATCAAAATTCCCTTCTTATCATGTTTATGTGGTCAAGAGGATAGAAATTCAAATTCTTGTGTTCCTCTCCAATTTGCAAATTAAAATTTCCTAATGATGTAAAAATGAAATGTAAACTTGTTACGAGATAGAAAGGGTGTTGTGATGGTTTTTAAGTGTGTATGGGTGTTATAACATGTTTTCATGTGTATTAAAGTGATGGATGAGTCAATATATGTTTTAAATGGTTTTATTATGCCTACTTTGGTCATGTCTAGGCATAGGGAACTTGAAACATTAGTTAGGGTATATAAGATGGAGAAGAAAATGAGATAAAAAGGAATATTTTATTTGAGAAAATAAATTAGTTATCCCTCTAGAGGATAAAATGAGAAGATTCGTTAGAGGATGGGGAGGGAGGATGGAATGAGAATAAGGAACTCTATAAGATAAATAAAATTAAAAGTAATTAAACTATGTTTTTGTATGCATATTTGTTCTCTTCTTCATTCATTATAGTCTCCAAGTTTAGATTTATGTAGCTTAAATAACTAATGAACTATCTCTTAAGGAACTTATGTAGAGTTATCTTGAAGTCCTTTCGGGAAGTTAAGGAAGGTTTGTAATTTTAAAGGTCTAGTTTTCATGTATGAAGCGGTGTATAGGATTTTAAAACTATGATAGTATTGTGTTCTTTGCAAAGAATTTTCTAAAACCTTATGATCATGAAATTTGAAATGGATCTCTTATAATGTTAAACATGTAGAAATTTTTGCTGTATAATTATTACAATAACTATAGAGAGATACTTTGTTTTGTGTTAGTATGTTTAACATGAAGCATTTAAAATTGACTAAAACAATTTGTCTATGCGATGGGTATGAAAAATACATGTTAGATCAAAATTAAAATCTGTGTTTAAATACCCCAAACAGAAGAGTAGATATTTTTTTGTGGAAGGTGTATATTCATGAAGGAGGAAGAAGACTTTTATGTGAAGAACTTATTCGTTGAAGGTATAAACCCTAACTTTCACTGATTTACAATGCAAGGTAAAACATCTTTCGATAAATTTGGATGAATCATAGCTCTTGACTATCATAATAGACATGTTTATGAGGTGCATGCATACCTATAGTTGAGAGTTTAAAAATTGAAATGAGTTCCATTGCATGAAATAAGATTTTTTTGCTTCACGGGTTGAGGAAGAAGGTTAGGTAGAGTTTGGTTGTAAACAAGCATTAGAAGCCTTTTGTATAAAAATTTAAACCTTGAAAATTCTTAGGAGGAATCTAGAGGATAAGAAGTAAGTATGTATGGAGTTAGGTGTGGACAATGTAATGTCTTCTTGACATTTGGGTTAGTAGGAGGATTGTGACAGAGTATATAGCTAGGGTTTTATTTAAAATTGAATTTCAAGCCTTTAAACCTTAATTTTGATTTGAAAATTGGAAGCTACAATTTTGAAAATGTCCATCAAATTTTTTGGAAGGAATTTGCATTATTATCTATATATTCAGGAAATTTGGGGTTCATGAAAAAAATAGAGTGATAAGGCCTAATAGAAATTGAGGGGTTGGAGGTAGAGGAACTGTTTCCAAAGGAAGTCCTACTAAAACATGAAATAGACGTGACAGCTTGAATTGGTATCTAGAAAACCAATATTTTATGTTTGAAACCTAGTAGATAGAAATTTATGAAGGAAATGGTAAAGAAGAACAGCTAGAAGAGTGTTTGTGAACTAAAAGAGAGAAAAGGGGATATCAAGAAGAGAATAGTGAGTTAGATTATAAAATTTTACACACACCATATTGGACCTAAAGGGTATCTAACCATGGTTTCAATTCATTATCATTATTAATAGAAGTACCCAACCATGAATCAAGCAAGAGCATTGTTATCAAGAACACAAAAGGGCGGTCTTAAGCAAGATAGGTGAAAAGTGATATTTTTAACTCTTTAAATCAAATTTTTAATAGATATAAATTTTTTTGAAGTGATGAAATAGCGTAAGAGGTTTAAGGAGTGCTATTTAATCCAATAATCCCAAAATTTACCTGATTTGGGTTAAGATCTCAAGATTCTAGTGAAGGTAATATGGAAGTAAGTGAGAATAAATGAAGTTTTTAATAAACTTGGTCATTTTGATAGTTGATTTTGCATGTGGACAAGACTTGAGAGCAAGGTATGGCATTTTAGAAAAATTTGTGGATTGAATGATCAATAGTTAGCATGTTGAGCTATTCTAACCTAGTCTAGAAGACCCCAAAACATGGTATTAGTGTGAATTAGTGATAATTTGTTGTTGTTAATTTGATGAATGTATTAAATTGCTCATGAGTCCAACATCAATGGAGATGATGGTTTTTTCATATATATCATGTAGACACATGATATATGTGTTTTAGCTTTTGTAATGATATAATGAGGTTGTTTCATGTTGAAACCCTAGTGGCCTAATTATCCCTATTAGGTTTTTTCAAGAAGCTGATTGAAACCGGTGTTCTTGAAATATTTCTCCACATGAAATATTATTATTAGTGCTTTATCATGTTTTTATAATTTTCCTTCAATTTTTCTAGGTTATGGTTGAGCCTAGAAGTCTATTTAGAGGTGTTTGTGCCTTTTCTCTCAAGACTTGTTCTTGAGTCCTCGAATCTGAATGGATGGTTTCATATATTGGATTTGTTTTAGGCCTTGCACTAAGATTTGGATGAAAATGTGATTTTTTCCTAAAATACAGATTCAGATATGTTTCTAATGGTGTATGAGTTGATTCTTAATGAGGATCTTTTCTATGATAAGTTGGTAGTTATTTAGGATGGAATTCGGGGTGCTTGAAGAATTAGTTATTCTCTCTTACTCCTTAGCATGTTTTATAGTGAAGGTAGATGTTTCAAATGTCCCTGATAATTTTGGTGATTCTTTAAGGTTTTTCTCATGTTTCATGATTATTATGGAGCCATGGAAATGTTTTTAGGTCTTTGTAAGTCCCTATGCATTCATTGGAACTTGCAGAGTGCATTTTGATCATGTTTGATTGTCTTGGTGTTTTTTCATGTTGTTGTGACCCATGCATACCTACTTGGGCCATTGTAGTTGATTTATATGATGATATTGTTATGTTTTTATGTTTTTATGACCTAACTACTGGGTTATGGCCTACCTAGGGGTGTTATGTGTCGGTGTTGGGTATATAAGCTAATGTGTTTATATATTTGTGACTAGTGGAGTTAAGGAGGATATGAGAGACCTATAGAGGATAAAATAAGAGTGTACATGGGTTATTTACAGAGACTAGAAGAGGTATGAATACCTAAGAAAGATATAGGATCAGTGATGTAAAGTAAAATTACCTAATCAACCCATAGAGGATAGATTTCAGGGATTTGAAGAGGAGCTTGTATTCAAGAAGGTTTGGTGTGTTTGGAGGTGAACTTGGATCACAATCAGCTTTGTGATCAGAAAATCATCTATGGTCACTCATTTGAAAAATATCTTATGATATGTAATATTCATAGTATCCCTTTGTTGTGATTCCTATCAATAAAGTTTTAGGGGTTGGTGATCCTTGTGGGGTGGGTGCCTCACTAGATAAACATTACATGATGTCTAATATGCATGCAAGGTCTTCATTTTGTGTAATATAAGTAGAGTTTTTTAATGGTTTTTCTTCCCCTTGAGTGTTTCCCTCTTACATATGGTGTTCATGTGTTTTCTTCTTTGTTTTAAGTTCTTGAGAATTCTTAATTCACACCTATTGCACTCATATGGTTATAGATGTTAAATGGTTGAATTGAATGATGAATATAAGCAATGGTTAAATAAGTTAAAATTGTTGTATGAATGATTCACCCCATCTCATTCATTTTTCTTCCAACATAAATTCCCCTTGATAAGTTTTAGAAAGGACAACCAGGATAACATCATCGAAAGGGTGTTTGGTAATAGGGAAATTTTTATAATACATATATATAAATTTCGTATTACTTAGAGACATAATAAAGAAATTAAACACAAAAATATATGGGTGTAATAGAAAATAAAATTCCAATTAGAAATAACTAAAAGGTTAAACCAGAGAAAGGAGAAGGGGTTGAAGGTTCCATTTAATTAAAAAGTATGCTCACTAAATGATTAAACCTTAAAATTTAATGGATTTCAAATATTATCATAAGTTGAAAACCCTAAATAAGATTATAATCTAGAAACTATGTATGTTCATATTATTAAATTACATTTAATTCATACAAACATGAATACGTAATAAATGATTAAGATATGATAATTATTTAGTGAAAATTATAAATATAATAAGTTTAAAAAGGGATAATTTATTTAGGTTTAATATGTTATGGAAATCCTCTATATTTTCTTCATCTCCAAAAATATATCTTTATTTCCATTTGGATAAAGTAAAATACAATGAAATAATCAATCAACTATGACTGTCCAATTCTACATAGTATTATCTAGCTGATTTTTGTACTTATATTTTAGTTTGCATGTCTTCGTATTAGTATTATGTTCCCCTTTTCACTTGTGATAAAACTATATGTGCATGAATGTACCTACAAAAACAAATCCTAGTTATCTTATGTAAGAACTTGAATTGGGATGAAATGGGGAAATATGTTTACAAAGTATTTGATTTGAAGTACCCTCATACTATTTTCATTTCCCCATTTGGAACGCAAACTAAAATGTAATTTTTCCTAGCTAGTGGAAGTGTACTTTTACTCCTCTAAATTTATTGTATGTAACAATAAATTTTTCCCTTGAACACTTGATAGTGATATATTTGAATTGGATTGGGGTAATATTTACTTACCTTAGAGTGATTCACACCTTAGAAACTATTACTACATTAATATCATATAATATGGAATAATAGGGTAGATTTTCTTCAGATTTGATGGTGAAGACTAAGCATTTCTAGGTGACTTATAAGTTGTTACAAAGTGATTAAATGAGTGGGTTAGATTTTTATTTATTTAAATCCAAATGTAACTATTTTCACTAAGGATGACACAAGAGGAAAATAATAATCCATATAAATATGTGCACTTAATTTTTTTACCAATGGTAAGCCTTAGATAGAATCGATAGATTGGGAAAAAATTGATCAATTGATCCTATCGTTAATCGATGGATCTATCTAGTGGGGAAGAAATCTAACATGATGGTCTAGAAATGTTTGGATATGACATTAGAGTTATTTTTACTAATATATGTATAATTACATGTGTCTCGAAGTGGAATGAGGTATTACATTAAATATAATAGAGAAGGATAGTTATTTTAAGCTTTGTTTATGTACACAACTCATGTATAATGTATATAAGCCAAACTAACATAATAAATTTACAACTGACCAAATTTTTGTTTCTATACTTAAGTTAACGTAAGGAAATAATATAGGATTGAAAAAGTGATAATACACTCCAATGATAGTATTATGACAAACATATATAAGAAATATCCTAATAATTCCAATTCCATGAGATATCTTAAGATTGTAGACTCTACAAAGATTTTATAAAACCACACTTGGATCAAATTGGAAATTTTAAAATATAAACCTAAACTACCTTCCTTAAATGGATGGATAGATGCCTTTCATGCCATCAAATACCTTCTATTTATGGAATATAGAGAAGATTTATTTGGAGAAAAATATGATTTTTCAAGTAATTATACCTTGTAAATATTTTTAATATTTTCTTAGATGGTTATTATGCATTTTCATAACCTAAAAATTTAAAATTTGAAACATGAAAACTAATCCAAATGTGAAAACATGCTTCTAAACCTTCATGAACCCATCACCCAGTCAATCGTATTCTATTTCATGATCATCTTGACCTTTTATTTTTCCCCAATATACTAAATAATCATGTAAAAGTGTTCAAATTGATGGGATAAGGTCAGTTCTTCCATTCAACAAATTACATCAAAAACTAGTTCTTTGATAGGCTTGAAAGGAAAATTTTGGCCATTTCAAGGAATGTGTGCATCCTCTAAGGAGGTTATAAAGATATCATAAACATATGTAGGTGTTAATGGAGATAATTTAATTTTTGGAAGTAATTTGGGGATGTTTATGGAATATTTTTGGGTTAGGGACGATCTGTGAAAAAGTGGGGTTTGAGTGTAAAGAATGAATAGTAAAATCATGAACCTAAATTTGTGCAGATGATTATGAGAGGTATATAAGGACTTATAATGAAATCAAATAGGAAATTTAAATATGAATGAATCCTATACATGGTGGAAGAATCATATATGATCTAATACTTGATGGTTTCTTATAAAATTTCAATACTTTAAGGTGTACCTTGTTGTATCAAAGAAAAAAAGAGCCATTTTTGGAGTTTAAGGAATAATTAAGTTATAAAAATATTTGATTTATCTTAAAAGGTATCTTGGAGTCTGATTCATATAAAATTTAATGTTAAAAACCATTCCAAGTTTGGGAACAAATATTTCATGTTCTCACTAGTGAAGAGTGTGTAGGATCCATACATAACCAATGTTTTTAATACCACATGTCATCACCTTGATCCATGGTGCTCATTTGTGTCCCTCTTGTAATTTTGTACCAAGGGGAAAATAGAGACAAAAAAATAACTCATGTGTAAGATCTTTCTCTGGTCCCCCAAGTGACCCTTCTAGCTCTGCATGGTGTTTATCTAACTAACCCTATTACCCCAAGCTTGCTCACATTATACCACTTTTCATCATCTATCTCCAAGAAAAAAATTGTTTCCATTTTGTCTCTTTTTACCAATATTAAATAGGGGATAACAATGAGAACCCATGAGTGAGCCCCCTATGAGGTTTTTCATGAGACCATTCTTCACTCCCTTGGTGTTTGACTAGTTTTTCATCCGCATGTACACATGACCAGATGTTGCCACTTGCCATGATATATCTCCAAGTGAGTTTTTTTACCTATTTTAACTTATTCCTAAGGGGATGAGTGGAGAAAATGAGGTCCTATTATCAATCCCCTCATCTACTCCTCCATGTGATATCTCTCATGCTTTGCAGTGCTTGACCAAATTGTTCATATTGCTCACACTTCATCATAGGATGACAATTGGCATAAAATTTCTCTAGGGAACCCTTTTCTATCCCTTTTTCCCCTTGATCCATTTAACCTGTATTTTTAAATCAATTCTTCATTCAACCTAGGGTCAAACCATGGACAACAACTAAGAAAGAAAGTGAAGTATAACTCATTTTAAAGTTAATTCTTCGCATTGTTCATAGGTTCACCATTTTTTCTATTGTAATACCTCAAATAACATCATAATATAATACATATGCTACCAAAATCATTCCAAAAAATCCACATCCTTTGAAAATGAGAGTTCTTCATATCTCTCTAACATGAAATGAGATTCAACTAAAATTTCACATATTCTACTACTCAAGAACATTTGTGATGAATATAGCTGTATACCAAATGATTCTCTTGATTTTTCATATCATCAATCTAAAACCCTACGTTCCAAATTTTTCTTTTTAATTTCCAAGACTTCCAATTAAAGAAATATAATGAAAGTTGGAGCACATGATCCTAGAGCAGAGATAAATCCAATAAAGGTGGTTTCATTACAATATGAAAATGGTAAGTGAAATTAATAGAAATAGAAAGTGATCTATAAATTAATATGCTAAAAATAGTAAAAATACCAAAATAAAAAATCTCCAATCATTTAGCACATCTAGAAACAGTGAAGAACAATGAACATGGTAAAAGGAAAACTTTACCAAAAGAGAAGGTTTGAAAAAGTAACTTTCTAAAACTATTAAAGAATCAAAAATGGAGGTTTTCTAAGTATATTAGGAGATTCATAAAAAGGTTTTTATAAAAATGAAAATTTTCCCAAAATAATAGCTCTTGACCCCACCTACCAAAATAGAAAGTTTCAACTTTCAAGTCTGAAATTTTTATCTACATTTACACTCATCTCGTTGCTTTTTGGCATCATCGCATGGTTGTAAAGTTGTTGTGTAGATCAAAAAATAAAATTAACCCTCTATAATTATCCTAAAGAATAATTTTGATTACATTTTTTTGAAGGAGCATGACAAATCATATTGAGGCATAGTAGGTGAAAATCAAGAAAATTGTGAGGCCAACAAAGAAGTTGAAACAAGTCAAGAGACACTATAGAATTAAAATTAATTAAGAGGATTTCATCATAATCATATGTAAAATTAGAAAGGGAAAGATGAGGAATATCATGTCTTGAATCCATCTTCATCTCTACTAAAATAAATTCAAATTGAGATAGGTAAGTAATCTACGTATTCAAGCCATCATATGTGAAGAATCAAGGAATCATGTTTTCCAATGAGGAGGATATGAGAAATAAGGTACTAAAGCTCTCTGAAATTTCTCTCATTCAATAAGGGATTTGGTTTCAAGAAAGGTAGATAAATAATATTTTTGTGAGGCACCTTGTATGCAAGGATGAGAAATCATCCTCACTTCCATGTCATTCACAATAGTTTTCTTAAACACTTGGTAAAATATTTGGTAATGTTGTCACTCCCCCAAGGAAGAAAACATTTAAATCAAACCTCATTTCAATATAACTAAGGGACACTAAACATGAGCCTTAAAAATGAATATAATGATATGAGGGTACACAGAGGTTACTTTACACACCAAAATTTACACGTGCTACATTTTCGGAATGGTTCAAATCCCCAATTATGATTAATTATCGATTCCAATGATGTTCAAGTCTAATTTCCTATTTGTAGCATTTTTAGTTTCTTATTTCACTTTTCATGTCCTTTTCCATCTTTTTCTACTTTATTTGTTTTACATCCTTTTTCCTATATTTTAGGCATTTTTTATGAAACCATTATGATTAGCTACGAAACCACCCGGTGGTTTCATAATTGTTTTTGCCTTTAATGGAGGTTACACAACTACCAAGGTGGTTGTGTAACCATAGGTTTGCGTAGACCGGTGGTTCTATGTGCATTTATACGAGACTTTCCAATGTGTTCTAGATGCATTTAGTATTTTTCCAGCTAACCTTTCTCATACATTTCTTAATCAAATCAGTTGTTCTTGAGATTTTTAGATACACATACACCTTTTTTCCATGCTTAATATTATTAGTAAGTTAACTACCCATCCTTGTGATGATATGACACTTCTTGGTTGGAAAGTTTGTTGGACCATTTTCTGCCAAATTTATAT
Organism: Taxus wallichiana var. yunnanensis; assembly: GCA_018340775.1. NCBI lineage: Eukaryota > Viridiplantae > Streptophyta > Pinopsida > Cupressales > Taxaceae > Taxus > Taxus wallichiana. The sequence continues at coordinate 207,476,886 of CM031244.1, read as the reverse complement.
TAAAACCCTAATTTTCCCCAAAGCATTGGTTAGAGTATTTTGATTTTGAATCACCTTTGTTACCTTTCGCTAGAATCTCACCAAGTACACAAGAAAACACATTTAATTTTCCTTGTTGTTATCTTTCTTGCATTGCTACTAGATTTCCTACAAACTAGCTAGCTCCAACACTCCTTCATCTCTTCGCGCACTACCAGCATAGTTTCTTGGACACGTTTGGATAATTCAATGGAAAATAAGATGAGGGTATTACAAAGCACAATCAGCATTGGAATTTTCTCTGCACTATATTTCTATGTTGGAGGTGTTATTGATTTCTTTAAAGCTTTCCTTGTTTAAATAGATTTGAATTCATGGTCTTTAGAATACATTTTTGTAAAGAAGTACAATCCACGGTAGTATCATTTCCAGCTTCCATTAGGGATTTATTCTCAAAGGACCCATGTGGATTTGTTTGGGAAGGATTCAGAGGAAGTTATTATGCAAACAATGTTTCATTTCTTTATAATTAAAACTCTTGTAGCTTTCCTTTGTTCATTTAGTTAGATTGTACCTGTATACGTGAAATGATTTTATTGGAAACTTCCTCCCTACATATCCCTATAGATTTGTAAGGGATGTGGGTTTGAATAAGTTTTTGTTTTTATGTATTGCATTGAGTTTCATTTCAAAAAGCTTCTGTAGATCCTATTGTTTTACCAGGGAAGCTTCAGGGGAAGAATTACTTCTAAGAATCTTTTCATTCTTCCCTGTGATTCTAAGGTAGAACCAAAGGAAGTAATATCCACAACTAAAAATTAGGAAAACATTTATTTTTATTAGATTATATTAATTCCATTCTACAATGGGGAAATAGCCACATCTGGTTATTTCACTGTTTAGTTTAATTTGTTTTAGAGTTAAATTAATTTCCATTTTATTAGAAGTTGTATTATCGTGTAGTTTTTTTAACTTAATTCCATAAAACCCAAAAACATAGATTACATAGATTTTATATTCAGTTATGTATATTTCTTTAATTAATTTCCTTTCAAGCAAGTAGATTAAATCATTTATTTCATTTTGGTTAATTAATTGAGAATGAATCTAGCTAGTTAAGAGATTAAAGCACATTTGTCTTTTAATTAAGTTAGATTTTATTTTCGTACTTGGATAAAATGAAAATTTCAACTTAGTTTAACTTTCAAAATAAACAAGGCAATTTAACCATAGGGGACTTACACTACTGTACATAGCCTCTAATTCCCTCTTGGCCAACTCAACTCATAGGAATTCACACTACTCATTCTTAGTTATTGATTCTCCTATACCTCCCTTTCAATATTTCCCCAACCTTACACAATGTAATTTGTCCAGCATGACCTCAAGATATTGAGTGCATCTAGAATCACATATTGATTAAGAGGCATACAAAATCGGTAACTGACATGAAGGATGAGTTCCTTCTTTTTCCTTTTCTTTCATTGATATTACATCACCTTTCCATTTATTACCCTAATTTGGTTGGTATTTAATACCTCCCCAAATATGTTTTTTTATTATTGGTAAATAGTTATAAAGGGACTATACCCTATTACAAAAAGGGATCACCTGACCTAATATAACTATGAAGATTCAACAAAAAGGATACAAATACGAGATAGAATAGTATTCCAAAAGTAACCAAAAGCTAGTTACAACTAGAAGCAAAAAAAGGACACAAACCACAACAAAACCGCAAAAAAATAGCAAAGTTACAGCAAAAAGATCGCAAAAGAACAACATCTTCAACTAATCCTGCTAGCCCAAGTGAGTCTATTTCTTACATGTTCTTTCAATTCTAGACTAGATCATTAGCAGCAAGGTAAAAAAATTCCAGTGGTGGTTATGTGCATTGATTCCAAGGCATCTAGTTGTAAAATGGTCGGGCTCCTCTCTTTATGATCCCCCAAATAGTTGTAGAGATCCTAGTGAGCATGAAAATCCTTCAAACTTGTTGCTCTACAAATTCACTTATGGCTTTTAAGATAGCCATGTTGTGATCATGTCTATCCTTAGATCTCCCTAGTTTGGTGTCTAAAGAGTTCAACTTCTTATAAATATCAGTAAACTGATCCTTGCCATTTTCATTCTCTTCATCAAATTTTCTTTTCCCTTTCTACTTTTCCATACGCTGAAGGTCCTTCTTCAGTTGTTTCATCTCTTTCTCTAGGGATTCCACTCTATGAGGCACTTGAGACTGCTCCTGATGTAGGGCCTCTTAAGTACCAACATTGCTAATATGAAGCAAGTTTTGAGCAACCTCCATCTCTTTGGAGCTTCTAAGAATCTTGGCAGTGTGAGGGGTGTCTATTTTCTTAGGGTTCTTGGTTTTGGATTTGGAAGGGGTGGCAAGAATGGGAGTGGGAGTAGAGGAGGTGGTAGTGAGTGGATCACTAGGAGCAATCGAGAAGCCAGGGAACTTGGAAACACAAATCTTGTGCAATAAAAAGATAAGGCCCTGATGCAAAGGAATAGCATGAGAGTGCTTTTGAAAATCCAGAATAGAGTCATTGAAGGGAATTGAGAAGGTAGTGTAGGAAGCAGACTGTGAAATTCCTTCTAAAATGGTTTAAAAAGACAAGTTTTTTAACAGGGACCATTTTATAATTCCCGTCCAAATAAATATATCTGACCATCATATTCATCACTTCATTATACGGTGTGGGAATAAAACTTACCCTTATGCCCACAACAACAAACTCCAACTCCTCTCCCTCATCGAAGAATTTCTTGGCCTTGACGACCCTGTCAATCCTCTTCATCGAAAAATGGTAGCCCTCGATTTCATGTTTATTACCTCATAAATCAGCTCCTCGTTGGCAGTAACCCAATGGCCACAATACTTGACCCTCCTATCCTTCCAATCCATAGCAAAGTGAACCGAAATGTTTAGGTCATGACTTTGAATTTGTTTAATGAAATTTGAAATGCCTCCCTTGTGCAAGAGGTTCCAAAGTACCTCGTTATTCTTCCAGGATGGATCACAACTTGGCTCCAATTGACATGGCACCCCTCCCATTTTCTCCTTCTTCCTACAAATTCTACAAATATTCTGCTCAAAACCCTTGTAAGAGTCTGTTTCTTTCTTATGACTGTCCTATTTTTTGAAATACCTCCCACCTGTGCGAGGTTTAATAGCTTTAATGTGGCTATAATAAGGAGGATAATTCACACATGTGTGATCTTTCACCTCCATTAAGGCCTGCTCCATGTCATAATTAAAATTACTCCACGTATGTAATCCCATAATTATCCACATTAATGCTAGTTTGAACCTCCTTAGGGATGTTATTTACATTATCCCATATGATAAGATTAATATTGATGCCCATATTGGCCAAAGTGTCTGCAACCTTATTCCCCTCCCTATAGGTATGTCTAATGATGATATTCTTGATATTTTGACAAATATTTCTTGCTTCCATAATGAAGTCCTTGATGGTCCAGCTAGGAGGAGAAGTTTGGTTTAAATGATTGATGATATTAAGAGAGTCCCCAAATATGTTTGTTAGAGATTTTGGTGGGCCATTTGGCTGTGATAGATACTACACCAATGTTCAACCACAACAATCCCCTTCCCTTTTTGGATGGGTTAAAAATTACACAACTAACGTGTAAGCCTCCCATAGCTATGTTTCAAACCGCACTAGTAACGTGAGGATAGAGGAGGTTAATCAACCTTTAAACTTGTAATAAAGTTAACCTAATTCAAACAACATTTTTTTTGTGAGTGGAACAAATCCTTACCCTATAATCTTGTCAAGACATCACATAAGCAAGCAATCAACGGAATATGACATTTTTGCATGAATTACTAACCCTCTTCACTAAATAGATGAGTCCTTATATAGGATTAATATCCACACCTCTAATATGTTCAATAACAATGTATCTAAAACATATCACGAGAGTCCTATCTTTAAGGATTATAATAATGGTAACGTTGAAAAATTCATAAGAGGATATTATGTTCCCTCTCAACTAAACCCTACACAATAGGAACCCAAACAAGAAACTCAATCTTCACCTCATGATGTTATTTAAAATTTAGTAAGGAGGATTATGGAACTAGAGAGTACCCAACCTTTGTAAAAACCATATGTACACCCTTATCAATGCAGAACCAATGTAACATACTGTGCAACAAGGTTATCCTATCAAATAAAATTCCAGTGATCTTATCATGAGACATGATATCCTAGGGATTGTCCCTCACCCTTCTCATGTTTATCATACGCAAGGACTAGCTAGAAGTGTTTTCTCTAATGTTGCACCATCAAGAAATGAGACATTCCTTTGTTTCACGCCCACTAACCTATTTCTTAATGTTGTTCCACCTTAACTACACATGTATTCAAAGTCCCCCGGATGGACCCATATACCTTCTCCACTTCTTATACGTTGTATCTAGGAGCTCCATGCATTCCATCTAATGCATACACTACAGCCTATCCAATTTCTCCTCTTCCACCTCCTCATTAGGGAACTTCAATGGTTGAATGTTATGAAATGGGTAATTATGCTCAGTATTTTAAATAACCCATTGAATTTACCATACGAGGGTTCCATGCTTCCACCCTCATTTCCCGATCTTCCTAAATTTAAGGTAGAAGGAGATCCGAATGCTCACATCAAGACCTAGCTTATGGCCATTAGGAGTTGGTCCCTTAAGATGATATCTTGGCGCTAAAATATTTATGTAGACTCATGAGGGAATTTTTTTGGATTTTTACTATCATATTTTTAAAGCTTCCATACATTCCTTTAATTATCTTGTTTTGGAATTCATTAGAGAATTTGATCTCGAACAAGTTACTTGAACATGGATTAGAGAGCTTATGCATATGATGGCGTAAAATGAATATGTTACCCACCTCATTAAGCGATGGAATCAAGTTATTTACTCCTTTGCAAGTGTCGAGGGAAGAAGTATAGAAATTTCCTTTCCACAATTACAAAGAAGTGTTGGAAGGTGCACTTTGAATCAACCAAGCCACTATCGATAGTGGGTGTAAGAATTATGGTCTTAATAGGAAGTTGGCATACCATAACCAAAACAATAAAATCCATCCAAAAATAGAGACAATAAACAAGGACCTAAGGTCTTGAATAAAAATCGCAATTCTACCATGGATGGTGTTACTGATCAAGAGAAGAATGTTGGTTATACAAATAACAATAACACTAACAATCATAACAACAACAACAACAACAATTTAGGAAATCAAGGTGTCCATAACATTGTTTCCTTATTCAACATGGTTGATGTGAACCATCCTCCTCCATGAAAATATCAAACAAAAGGCCTAAACGAATACTAGAACTCAGGCCACGGGGCAATGAATTATGGTTATAACAACCAATTTAAAAACTACAACCGAGGTTATAATAAAAAAAAAATTGAACCAAAGGAAAAGAGACTACAATCCAATTCTTTATTATGATTTTCATCATGTTATTAGTCATGACGCTATCGCTTACATGGATTACAAAAATCATATAAAGACTCCCGAGAATCAAAGGTAGCTATTTGTGGACATGTTCTTAGAAAATCATGAAGGAGCCTCACAAGTGAGTTACGTATGATCCATCACACCCCAAAATAAAAACTTATAAATCTATTGAGACCCATTCCCTAAGAATCGAGGAAGATGTTAAGGTGAATCCTCAAAACATAAACAATGGTATTCTTATAGGGAATAATTACCACGAGGCCTTAACTTCTAATAAATCTCGAGTTACTCATAACCTCGGCTAAAAAAATATAAAGAATTTGGAATTAGTTGAGCTAGAGGTTGAATAATAGATTAATGTAAAAATAAGATTAGAGAATATGTTTCACAACCCTCCCCATTCATTCCTTTTCATATGATGATGTTCTTATAGTATCAAAACTGGTGGGATCCTATGATTTGATATCATATTTTAAAAATATATTTTCTCACATCTTGTTTCTAGATTTGTTGAATAATTCTCCGTGCATCGTTCCACATTTCATTATGCAATCATTCTTGATCATTTAATCCATGTTATTCCTCCTCTTGGAGCTCAAATAAATAATATTTTCTTTGAAATACATCCTCTAACAAAGAGTGATAGGGATATTGGGTTTGTTTTTTAATATAAATAATATGTCATTTAATGCAAAAATATCCACGAAGAGATGATCTGCGTTATATTTACAAGTCTTGGTTTATAAAAATTGTATCAAGAGAGCCGTGATTGATGAAAGAGATGTTGTGAATGTGGTTCCCTTCTCTTTCTTACAGAAGTTGGGATATAGGGATACTAACTTCTCCTCTACTAGAAACATGTTACGAGGGTATGACAATCTTAATTCCACCTCATTTGGAACTATATTTATTCTTATTTCCTTAGATTGAAGACCATCTTAACGTATATTTATATCATTAACAAGGAGATGAATTATAACATGATCCTTAGTAGACTTTGGACTCACAAAATGATGGCTATTCCCTCCACATTGTTCCAAGAGGTTTGATTTCTCCACCTAGGAAAGGTCTTAGTTTCTCAAGGGTATCTTAAGCCCTTCTATATACATTTGGAAAACCTCAAGAAGAATCCGGAGTCCATTCAGAATATGAGATCCCTATGAATTAGTTAAACAAATTGCTTCCATTGAAATAATTATTCATGACCACTCCGAGTGTTCCAAAAGTTGAAGTTGACGACCCGAAAACCCTTGAGCTAGCAAAATAAGATAAGGGTAAGGCAATATCTATGGAAATTGTGTCCACCAAGACCACATTCAATATTAAGAAACTCTTAGAGAATGATGAACCGATCCTTCTCCCCTTCAAACCACAAGGAATGGGTAACCTCCTTGGTATAGCCTCTCTTCCTATTGATGATCTTGGTCTAGGCATAAACATGATAGAAATAATGAAGGAAGAATTTTTTTAGAAAACAATGATACCCATCAAATCCATCGTTAGGTTTTCTCCCATTTTGAACCTTTTCCTAGACACGAATATGTCAAAAACAAATCTTATCATGTCCACAAGACATGATCTCATAGCGCAAAAAAACATCAAATGTAACCTTTACTCCCTACGTAGGGAACACATTTGAGTAACTTAGTCATGCTCACATGAATACGATATGTCAAAATTTTGAAAAAGAGGTTCACAAATACCCCTTTCAAATGGATGGATTCATGCTAAGGTTAGATGGTCATATAAATATATATATATCTAATTTTAGGAAATGGTTGTAAGTTTAAACCCAAGATAGTAATTTCTTGTTAAGAGAACAAAAACCTCAAAGATCATGTAAATAATTTTTATACCTTGGGAGGTGAGGATTTTGACATTCATCACCTCACTTCACCCTAAATTCTTCTATGTATAGTTCATTTGTATCTCCAATTGTACATTCTTTGCACCCATATTTTAAACCATTTGCATTATCATATTATGAAATTGTAAATCAAAAAACTTACTTTTTAAGAAAATTTTAAGAAAATTTCAAATATTGGTAGAAAAATTTAAGCATCTCTTCAATTACCAATCATATTATATTTGAATTATTCAAATATCTTCATCAATTCAGCAATTAAGATAAAAAAATTGACATTGGTCCTACAACGAATTCCACACTTTATTCTATTCAGGGTTTATTCTATCTCATTAGTATTTTCCTATAATATCTTATATAAGATTCTTGATGTCACATCTTTCCCTAAAAATATATCAAATAATAGAATTAGTTTAAACATTTCACCTAGAGCTCTTGTCTTCCTATCTCAACCTTTGGTGGTGAGCCCTTGCATCTTACTAGTTACATGGGGTTGAGGATAGGGGAAAGCATTCCTTCCCAAAAGAACAATTTTAGAATAAATAAACAAAAAAATAAGATAAATCAATAATAAATACAAAATTACTTTCATTTCAAAATAGAACTATATTTTTTTCCTTACCAATATTTGGTGATGATCATTCACATGCGTACTTAGTGGTGTGAGATTTAGAAAGGAGGGAAGTGCTTGTAATCACTTATCTCTTGTCCTTGGTGATGATAACATGCTTCTTACTAGTAGCATGGGGTAAGATGCAGGGTTCCATCAATTGAATCAGTAATTTATAAATAATTCAATCAATAAAAGTTATTTGAAATTTTAAAAATCCTAATATAGTGAGTTAGATGTGTATGTTACAAGAGATTCAATCTCAAGAACCATATTTTGTCAATCAAAAGGCCATCTACAGAAATAATTCTAGATAAAACTGTAAGAAAATCATATTCATAACTAGTTAGTTGACCTTATTTATGGTTGAGTTGTAGGTAATTGGGAATTTTAAAAAATATTTTCTTATTGTCAAGTATCTCCATTGATCAAAATCATATAAATTATGTCCTTCCTATATCTCGGGATGAGCCTTACATCTTACTAGCTATGTTGGTTTAGGAATGGAGAAATTTCATCTTTTATTATATCACATTCATCACATTTTACCAATAAAAAAGAACTTCTAAAAAACTTATAAAAAAAGTATCTAATTACAATTTGTTCTTGTGTGCATCATAAAAAAGAAACAATCATTTTTTTGCACATTTAGATCATCGTCATTCACAATATACATCCATAAAAGCATATAAAAATCATAAGAAATCGTAAACATCTAAGAGTACACAGATAAAACAAACCATGATCAATACAAATCTTGCACATAATGGTTGAACTAAAAAGAAATGTATATATGTATATATCAATAAACTCAAGTTTCATGTACAATACCATCAAACTCTTGTGAGTGTGGTAAAAATGCTCATTTATGAGCTAAAAATAAAATAAAATTATATATACGTAAAAATGATCTCAAAGCAATAAGTGTTTGTGGTCTATCCCTCTCTATGGGATCTAATTGAAGGTGTAGGATGAGGGATTCTTCTACAAATATTATGGAGTGAGTGAGATCCCACATGTTTTGATCAATGAGAATTCCCATGAGAGTACTCATGTGATGGGGTAGGTGATCTACTAGTGGTGGTGGTGGCCTCACTGCAAGTTTTGCCTCACTTTTGTCTCCTCTCGTCCAACTTGTATCTAGTAAGTTTGGTTCTCATTTGGGCGGGGAAGCTACAACATTACATTTTGGTGTAAACATGTCGAGTATGATGACAAACTATCATTAGTTTCCCAGCATCTATAAGAAAATGGTCCCATGTCTTCCCCATAGGGAGTGCGAAGGTTTCTAGGAGAATTCGATGAATACAATATCACCAACCATCAACAATAGCTATAAATTACAAATGAAAATAACTTCGAGTCAGAAAAACTATAAAAATAAAAAAAGATAGTGTGTAGTTTCCTAACAATATAGTCTAGAAGTAAGGTCAGGAAAAGAGTAAGTTACTCACTCAGATGTTCGGGAATTCAAGATGGATCTATGAATGGTGTTGGTGCGGGGAGATGTTGCAGAACCTCCTCTACTCGACTTCCTTTTTAGCCATCCACCATATAAAAATGATTCCTCATCCCCTCCTCCAACAGTAAGATGTTCCTCTAAATGGAGTGTCTTTGCATCGCCTCTACCTCAGCCCTAGCTACAGCGAATGCCTCTATAGTGGCCATTAACTCGTGTCACACTCCTCCTCCATATTATCCTATGTCTTTGTCTCATGTTCCACCTCTATCTTAGCCTCCTCCTCTCTCTGTTGTGTATAAGCCCAACCTTGATCTACATAATCTTGATTACCCTAGCTAGGTTTCATGTAACATGATGTTTTTTTATCGTAAATCCTCAAGTGATGATGGTCCACCCATATTTTCCCTTATTTCTAGCTATATCCTCTAAGATCCATTTATATACTATCAAAAGTGATAGGTGGGCACCAACATAAGGAAAACCATGGTACCTTGTGAATTAGATAGACCTCTACTCTAGTAGTCTTATCCACTAACATTGTAGTGGAACTACATGTACTCATAGTAATCATCTCTTCACCCCATAGGCCAACCATGTCCTGATATGGTTATGTGATCATGTCATCTATCATGAGTGTGGAAATCGACCGATGTGGCCCCTTGAGTGGAGCCATGTCAACATATCTTGTTGTTCGATCACCCCGACATCTACTATCCCAATGCCCATATTATAATGGATTATGTGCTCATATACCCAACTCATGAATAATGTGGGATGACTAAGGTCCTTTCCCTTCACTCAAACAACTCTATATAAATCATGATAATTAGAACCAATGATATTGATGCCCCATACATATATGTGGCCATCCTTCCCAATGATTTGAATAATGGGTAGCCAAAAGTAAAGGATCTTGTGCCCAAACTTGTCCCCAACCAAGTCTGAAGCCAAGATGCCAAGTATGGTCTCTTGCAAAAGATGGGGATAAGAGTGGAGGCAGGCGAGAGTAATATCATCCCATGCTTGACACCCACGGTGGGTGCCTATGTATCTCCCACGTATGATGCCCACTACGAGCCTAAACAATTTTTCTTGCACCAAAAAAATTCAACTTCCTGCTAGTGATAGGAGCCCACTAAATCGATAGACTTCCTCTAAAGTGATAATCCACTCTCCCCTAACTCTAGATATCCAAAAATTGTTTTTTTCTGAATCGAGTAACTTAGTAAGTCACATAATAGATGGATAGATCATGCAACTAATTGCATTTGAGATATCCTCCATATCCTAGCTTTGTGTAACAAGTCCCTCTAATCTTGGGTGAGAGCATCTAAAATTAGGGGTAAACAATCACACTCTTGAGCTATTGTCCATCTAACATACTTCCCTTGTATTCATAAACATCAAAAAGAAAAAGTTAGAATCATAACAATACATAATAATCTCAACAAAAACATATTAAAAAAATTAAAATTAAAAAATTTGCAATACTTAGTCAAAATATTGAAGTTGTCTCGACAATTTTGCAACCCCTTCTCTTTGTAGAGCGGTGGTTACATAACCACTACTTTTTCTAGAGTGATAGTTGCGTAACCACTTTGTGGAATTTCTAAATTTTATTTTACCCTTGTAGTGGTTGCATAACCGATGCGTTGGTTACACAAACACAACTCTACTGAGTGGTAGTTGCATAACCTCCATGGAGGTTCCATCCATGAAATGTGGGTCATACCCTAAGGCCTCAAATACTCAAAAAAATAAAAAAATGACCATGTTTAATAAAACAAATTATAGATCCTATGTGGTGCCCCCTTGTGATCATTTTAACTTTAAAATTATCAAAAATAACCCCCGTATGTAAAGTTTTTCACATTAGGGTAGAAAGAAATAAATAAATGCACGTAACTCACCTATTAGTGACCCATTTCTCCTCCCATTGGTTGCACTACCATCATCTCGATATCCTCTTCATTTTGACTATACTCTCATGTGAAATTGTCACAGGTAATCTAGAGCTCAAATTTCACTAGGTGGGTAAGCGCAAATGATTTCTAAAAATAGTAATATATATATATATATATATATATATAGCATGTTTTAACATTATTTTGAGTGTGTGTGTTTCTTATGGAGGAATGCTTGCGCATAGTATATTTATCCTCCCTACGGATATGGTAATTCCTCTTGTCATTTTAGTTTCAATGTTTTGTCGATTATATCATTATATCTACACTTGATTTCTCTTTTCTTCTTATAGGTGGCAAGAATCTTGGATTAGTATAACATCAACACACATATTTTTCAGGTATAATTTCTAACTTTTCCATTTGGTAACGCTTCATACTCGTACTTGCATTTTAGACATTTTTATGCATCTTCATGTCTAAAACACTTATCTAAGGGGATAATATGTTTGCACCCAAATTTACACGTGTTACATTGTCAAAACAGTTAAAACCCCCAATGATGAATAATTATGGATTTCAATGATTTTCAAACCCAATTTCCCACTTACGGCATGCTCTAGTATCTTATTTATCTTTGCTTTTCCTTTTCTAACTTTTTCCTTCTTTCTTTAGTTATTTTATAGCCTTTTTCCTAGCATTTTTACTTTGAGTTACGGAACCGTGTCAGTGGTTATGCAACCACCCGGTTGCCTTAAGTGGCGTGTATACAACATCTGCAATAGTTGTGTAACCACCATTCTATGTAGACCAGTGGTTTTGTGTGCATTTATATGAGACTTTCCAACGTGTTCTAGATGTGTGTTGTCTTCTTCCAACTCATCTTTGAATCTCACACATTTCTTAAGTGAATCAATTATTCTTGAGCTTGTTAGATGTGTATAGACCTATTCTTCCCTACTTACTATTATTAGTAAGTTAATTTCCCCTCCTTTTGGTGATCTGGCACTTCTTAGTTTCCAAGTGTGTTGGACCATTTACCTACCAACTTTCTATAAAAACCATTATTTTTCCCAAAGCCTTGGTTAGATTCTTTTGATTTGGAGTTACATTGTTCTAATGTCAGAATCCTGCCAAGATCTAAACAAGAAAACATATTTCATTTTCCTTGTTATTCTCTTTCTTGCATTACTACTAGACTACCTGCAAACTAGCTAGCGTGAGTACTCCATCTATTTTTCATACTACCAACATAGTTCCCTAGACATGTTTGGATAATTAATTAGAAAATAAAGAGGGGATTACAAAGAAGAAAAAAGATTGGAATTTTATCTATACTATATTTCCATGTTCGAGGTGTTATTGAATTCTTTGAAGTTTTCCTTGTTTAAATAGATTTAAATTCATAGCCTTTAGAATACGTTTGTTTTAAATAATAAAAATTCATATTATATTCATTTCCAACTTCAATTGAGGATTTCTTCTCTTCTCATCCTCGTGGATTTATCTATAAAGGATTCAAAGAAATTTCTTGTGCAAACAATTTTTCATTTCTTTATAATCGAATTCTTATAGCTTTCCTTTTTCTTTTAGTTAGATTGTGTCTACATACTGGAAAGGATTTTATTGATAGCTTCCTCCCTTCCTACCATCGTGGATTTACAAGGGATGTGGGTTTGAATACATTTTTGTTTCTATGTATTGCATTAATTTTCATTTCAAGAAGCTTATGTACATCCTGTCGTTTTTCTCGAGGAAGCTTCACAAGAATAATTTCTTCTTGGAAGATTTTCATTCTTATAGTGATTTTGAGATAGAACTAGAGTAAGTAATATCCACAACTAAAAATCAGAAAAACCTTTATTATTATTAGATTAGATTAAGTCCATTTCGCAATGGGGAAATAGCTACATCCGGATATTTCCTGTTTACTTTAAATTTTTAGAGTAATATTAATTTCCATTTTATTGGAAGTTGTATTGTATGTGTATATTTCTTTTATTTAATTCCAGAAAACCCAAAAACATAGATTAGGTAGATGTTAGATTTTTTGTATTAAAGGTAAAAAACAGGTTGAGGGATCCTACCCTTACAAGTCAAAGCTCCAAAATAGAAGATGAGACATTACATAGAAATAAAAAAGATAACATATATATCGATAATAACATTCGGGCTCCTCCACAAGCCAGAAGACTAGTTAAAAATATAGAAAAATAATAACAACTAAAAAACCACAAACTAACTAACAACATAGTAAAGGAAAAATAGAGTAATAATACCACCCCGACAAAAATCACGTATTGGATTTTTCAAGCCCATCAAGAACTTTCGCTCACTCCTTAGACAAATATTCAATGTCGACACCCAATGATTCCAAATCACATATTTTAGCATTAATTTTTCTTTTCTTAGAATTGCCATGATCATCCACGAGCTTGTAAGTGTTTTCCATCGACCAAGGGTTTGGAGATGTTGTAGAGTAGATTTCATCATGACCACACTCCATTCCATGTAGCTATGTAAAATAGCTCTAATGTGATCCACCTCATTAGTGAGGTAACTACAATTGGCTTTCATAATTTCAATCTCTCCTCCATTACCAATTTTTTCCACTTCTTTGACCTGCGACTTCATTTTGTGCCAATCATTAAACAAAAACTACAAAAATATCTTGGTAAGCCTCATATCACCCTTCATCTCTTCTATATCCAAATCCATCTTAGCTAGATGGTTATCACCTTCACAGGATCCACATGACCCAAAGCCTCAAATTGCTATTCCAATTGAACATTGACAGGAGCCTGATTGTCCTATTTACTTGATTCCCCTTTGGATTTGATAGAATGACTAGGAACCTTCTTGTATTTAAGCTCTCTAAGATTTTGAGCAGCATTAATTTCAATGACATCCTTATCCTCCCTCAAAGATTCTCCTTCCTATGACTCGAGTCATCGTAGAGTCCTCATCCGAGTCCGAGTCTTCTTCCTCTATATAACCCTCAAGAGATTTTGTAAGGGAGCCCATTTTGTCTATATCAAGAACAAATCTCTTAACAAGGGTGAGGATGAAGCCCTGATGGAGAGAGACATCAAATCTATTGATTTTAAACTAGGTTATAGAAACACTCGGTGAGTGAAATAAAAATTATGGGAAGTTGAAGCTATGGACATGATGAAAATGATTAAGCATTAGCAGATGATAGGCATATATAAACTTATGATGGCCCTCTAAAGTGAGAAATTGAATTAGGGTAAAAGCCACATCGTCATAATGCCTATTTAAAGTAGAACAAAGAAAAGCTGACAAAGTGGGGGTGAGTTTTTCATTACCTTTGAGAAACAGATTCAGTTCGTTTGTGGCTTCCTTCTTGGGTTTATAAACCTTCCTTATAATAGCAGGCACTCCCATCACTTTATAAACATATTCCACAATTATCTCGATATGATTACCTTTCATTTCCATAATGCCCCATTTTTGGTAGTCTTCCATGCTCTGGAAAAGTCTTTACTAAGATTTTCATAGTGGCCTTCAAAATTTTTGAGGAAGGATAAGAAACCCTTACCTTGAACACCTTCATCGCTTCCGGCTTCACCCCTCTAGGTCAAAAGGCTTTGTCCTAACAAGATCTCCACCCATTTGGAAGATTGATAATGATTAAAAAAAGCCCTAACTTTAGATTAATCATAATATTACAAGAAATCCCAATAATAACATTATTACAAGCATGGACGATGGTAATGGCCTTAAAATAACATGAGAAAATTCAAGCCCAAATCTTCTCATCATCCCAAAATAAATTCACACTATTCATACAGCTTATGCACATTATGACCTTAACACACCGTGATCTAACATTATTTGGTGATGTATCCATATTGGTCATTGTGGAGGTGTGCTCGCACCTTGGTGTCAAGAACTTCTACATCATTGATTAGTGTCAACTCATGACAATTAACCCCATGTTAGCAAAATAATCAGCAATAGAGTTAGCCTCTCTATAGATATGCTTAAAAGTGATAGTTTAAAACAAAATAGACATTTATTTTATACTCTTTATAGAGTTTTGGATAGATGTAGAAGTGGTACCTCTACCAGTAATGTTGTTGATAATGTTCAATGAATCTCCTTCCACTTCCAATCTAACAAATCTATATTGATGTGCTATAGAAACCCCTAAAAAATAGCCGTTGCTTTAGCAATGTGATTTTTTTGTGTGCCAAGATTGTAGTGATACCCAAGAATAAATTTTCCTTCAAAATCATATAAAACCCATCCACAACCAGCTCTTCCAGGGTTTCCTTTGGAGGCCCCATCAAAATTCAGCTTAATACACTCCTTGCTAGGTTTCACCCAACCTTGGAGTCTAGGATTTAGAACTGGATTACTAGTTTGAGTAGAACCTATACCCCAATTCATAGAAAAAATAATCTCATTTAGAAGAATAGTTTTCTTGAGTGGGGCCAAGTTTGAGAAATTTGCGTTAATAACATTAAAACAATGAATTCCAACATTCTTTACCGAATCCTTCTTCCCTTTAAAAATTATTTTGTTTCTCTCTTTCCAAATTTCCCAAGCCAGATGCATAATAGAAAAGGTCCATATATGTTTTAATCCTTGGCTCTTGAAAGGGATAAACCATTGAGACCACAATTTTTAATGGAATCTAAGAAAACCCACTTGATATCAAATAGATTAAGAAGGGTATTTCTAACAGAAACCAAAAAGTGATAGTTGAGGAAAAGATGTAAAGAGTCTTCAGACTCCTTTTCACACAAAACACACTTGTTCACCATATGAAAATTTCTCTTATTAAGGTTACTTGACAGTAAGGATTTTATCATGGATAACCAACCACCAAAACATATTGATCTTGGGAATAACTTCTTTGACCCACACACTTTCCCAATTGAAGTTATCAGTGCCACCATCAACTGAAAAGAAGGTATTGTAGGCACTTCAAACTGAGAAGATTCCACTATCCTCCCTTGACCAGTAAATGTTTTCATCCTCTAAACTTTCTTTATTAACAATAACACCTCTTAATTTTTTGTTAATAGAGATGATCTCATTGTTGTTAAATCCCTCTAATTCAATCATTTTCCATTGGCCTAGGGGTTCATCAAAGTTGAAGTAATCTCTGACCTTATTCCCATATTTGACCACCACATCCTTATAGATGTTGGGGTATATGACCTTAAGAGGAAGGTCCCCTAACCATTTATCATCCCAGAAATTAATCATGCTCCCATTTCAAATCATCCAGTTGCTTCCTCTCGAGACTATGTGTTTAGCGAATTTATAGATTTCAAAAATAAGAACTGTTAGATTCTGCATTGCTAAAGCACCATTCATTATCACTAATATTTGGTCAATATTTTCCCCTTATAATGGAAGTATAAACATTGTCTTCCTTAACCGATATCTAGGTCATTTTTGACAAAGACATAAATTTATTCATTTTGGCCCAATCTCGATACCAAGACCCCTATTTCTTTGGAAAACAAATCTTTTCCCATGCAATAAGAGAAATTCTATATTTTTCTTCTAGATATGTTTCAAGGAATATTTTTGAATTCTCTCCAATTTACTAGCTATAGAGGAAGGTAATCTGTAAATAGACATAGAGTACATAGGCAGATTTTGAATTGAGCATTTGAGAAGCACCACATTGCCTACCTAAGATAACATTGAACCTTTCCATCCTTTCAGTTTCTTAAGAAATTTTTCTATCAAAAATTCTAATCAACAATCTTAGGTTTTTCGGTTCCAATAATCATTCCCAAATACCTAGTAGGGAAAGTTTTTGTCACACAACCAAGAATTCTAGTAATTTTGTTACATCTTCTTTCAGGGGTATTGATAAAATAAACCAAAATTTTCCCATAATTGATCATTTGGTTAGAGGCTTCCTCATAATCAATCATTAACTGTTTGAACTCTCTAGCCTCTAGGACAGTAGCCTCACCAACCAACATAGTGTCATCCACAAAATGTTGGTGAGCAACATTTTTGCTATTAACAGCAGGAGAGATGCCTTTGATTCTTCCTTCAAAGTTAGCCTTATTTAGAGCTCTATTGAGGGTCTCTGCCATGATTATGAATAGAAAGGGAGAGATAGGATCGCCTTTCCTTAATCCTCTAGAGCTATTAAAAAAACCATAGGGAGTCCCATTGATCATGACAGAGAATTTAGCTATGGAAATACATGTTTGTATCATCATCCTGAAGTCTTCACCAAATCCAAACCTGGTTAAGACTTTCAGAAGAAATGGCCATGAGACATGGTCATAGGATTTCTCCATATCAAGTTTAATAAACATAGCTTCCTTTTTATTCTGCTTAACCGTATGGAGAGTCTCTTGAATAGTGACAATACCATCTTGGATATGTCTTCCCATAACAAATTGTCCCTATTGTTCAAATATAATGGAAGATAGAATGAGTTGAAATCTTAAAGCTATAATTTTAGAACACATTTTATAGACACAATTACATAGGATTGGTCAAAAATTCCTGAAGTCCATACAATTATGATTCTTAGGGATTAAAGAAAGAAAGAAAGGTGATGTTAATTCTTGAAGAATCTTTTTGTTCTTGGAAAAATCTTGAAAATATTTGCATGCATCCTCCTTAACAATATCTCAAAAGTTTGAAAAAGAAATCTAGAAAACCATCCGGTCTCGGAGATTTTTAGGACTTAAAGAATTCAACATAAATTCAATTTCTTCTAATGAAGCAATCTTAGTAAGCATACTATTATTAGACTCATTAATCATCTAGGGAATACATTCTAGAAAGTACTCTTCCTTATTGTTGTTAGATGAACTAGCTGAAGAAAGAAGTCTTCTGTAAAAGGAAATAGAATCTGTTGAATTTCCTTAGTGTCATTGAGCATCACACCTTCTTCCCCTTTAATACATAGAATTCTATTAGTTCTTCTCCTTTTCAAAGTTGAAATATGAAATAATTTTGTGTTCTTATCACCTTCTTTGAGCCATTGAACCCTGGATTTCTATTTCCAAAAATTTCCTCCTTCAAAAGAATGTTATGATATTCGATAATAATTCCTTCTCTTTTTGTTGTCCAACCTAAATATTTTCATCATCAAGAGTTTCCAAGTTTTCTGAAGGGATGAAATCTCATTAGCCAGAGACTTTTTTTTCTCAAAAATATTACCAAATCTTCTTTTATTCCATCCTTTCAGGTTGTTCTTAACATGAGAAATTTTTTTAGCAATTCTAAACATGGTTGTTCCTTTGATTTTCACATTCCACCAGCCCTTTATTAAGTCAAAAATTTCCTCATTTTGTAACCACATATTCTCAAATCTAAAAGGGGTTCTCCTCCTCTCTTTATCTTTGATATGAAAAAGAATCAAATTGTGATCAGAGCCAATGTAAGGAAGAGAAAAGAGGCCATATTCTTATTCAACCATCCCCATGAAATTAGATCCCTGTCAAGTTTGAATTGAATCAACTGATCTCATTTTCTTCTATGAGACCAAATAAATTTGCTACCTCTCAACTCAATATTCATTAGAATATTGTGTATGATAAAATCCTGGATGTATTTCATACTCTCAGTTAAATCAATCAATGTTACCCCCGTTATTTTCCCCTGGACTCAAAGGGGTGTTGAAGTCACCCAAAATCACCCATTCAATCCCTTTTATAATGCTTTGAAATTTAGAAAGTTCAGCCCAAATTTATTTTCCTTTCTCCTTTGTTATTAGGGGCATATATATTAGATAACACCCAAAGTTCTTTAGACTTCTTATCTTGAAATAACATAGCCATGTGATTATTTATTTTAAGAAGATTCATACCTTTTAGTTTTTCATCATTCTAGATGATTTCCATTCCTCTAGTAGATCCATTTGAACTAATAACAAATCCTGTAAATTTCTTTCATGCTTACATTTAGCTTCCAAGAAAGGTCCTTCCTCCATCTTGGTTTCCTAAAATTCCATAATATCAATTTTGTGTGTCGAATCCATTTATTTTATTAACCTCCATTTAGCAGGGTTATTCAAACCCCTAACATTCCATGAGATAATATTCATTTTAACCCTTGGTTCTTGGTTCTTCTAAAGCTTTGTAGATCAAGTTTAGATTGAGTTCCATCATCAATATCCTTTTGACTCTATTTTTCCTTGCTACCTACTTAGAAGGTCTCCCTGAACCTATTTTTTTACTTTTGGGGTAGCCTCGAAGACTCCCCTTTGTTGGTAGGATTTTTCAAAGAAATCTTAGTTTCATTCTATTTGGGATCCACTTCCTCTAATTTGTTTTGTTCTAGAAACAATTTCGATGAGGAGAAACAACTTCTGGATAATCCTTTTACGTTTTCTTCTTCAATTTGTTCTTCATTTTCAGTCATTATATCATTCTCCACACATTCCATAATTTTGTCAAAAGGATTAGTAAAAGGACCCAAAGTTTCATCAAGACTCATTTCACCAAATTTTTTGGGTGGGAAATGATCCTTAACAGCTTCCTTAAGTAGATTATCCAAAAAATTTAAGATAAGATTTTATCATCATGAACATGGTAATTTGCCTTACGGAAATAAGGTTTAGATAAGGCTTTCCATTGATTCTTATTATTCCTAACTTCAGTAAAGCCATTACCATCTTCTAAATTAGGAGTCTGAACTTGATTTATATTGGATCTCTCTTCATTATCCTCCATAATAATTATGCCTTTATTTGGATTAAAATTCTTGGTTGTATTATTTACCACATGAGCAGCTTCCTTACCTTTTTCCTATTCCTTAACTAGATTCTCTCGGTAAACCTTTGAAACTTTCATTTTCACTATTTCTTAACATTCCCCAACCTTGACATTTCTCACATTTTTGAGGTGAATATTTAAAATCAGTTCTTTGTTCCCAACTAATTAATCTCGAATGGAGAGTTAAGGATTTTGGTAAAGTTGAATCCATCAAAGAATAATACAAACTATGGCACTAAAAACCTATGATTTATTAAGGGTTGCATTATCCATATAAAAAAGGTACCAAGAATATTTGCAACACCATTAATAACATCCACATCCCATAGTTCCAATGGAAGAATTGGGAGCCTCACC
Source organism: Taxus wallichiana var. yunnanensis (assembly GCA_018340775.1). Lineage (NCBI taxonomy): Eukaryota > Viridiplantae > Streptophyta > Pinopsida > Cupressales > Taxaceae > Taxus > Taxus wallichiana. The sequence goes on along the minus strand of CM031244.1, from coordinate 207,456,483 downwards.
CAAACAGGAAACTAATTTATATTTTCTTTATTAGGGTTGAACATAGGAGTCCATTTTCTTAAGAATAGCCCGATTTTTCCTGAAACCAATGGCCATCATTAAGGATTATTTGAGGGTATTCTAGATTGTTAAAACTAAATAGAAAGAAGCCATTTGGTAAAGTTGTTACTTCCATATGCCCTTTGGGTTTCCATTTTAGGACTAACCAAGATCTTATTTATTCTATGTTGGATCTTCCACCCACTAGTTTTACTATCAATGAATTCTCCATATTGGTCAAAGTAGGATCAATAATTTCTAAATAATTAGCTTCTTCACATTGTTTAAGTGAATGAATGAATCCTAAACTTTTCTCACTCCCGAGCTCAAGATTTTAGCATACGATTTAGGGGCCCCATTTCCCACATGGTTCCCAAACATAGGTATAGTCTCGTACTTACCTTTTTCCCTCGAAGAATGGTCCTTTGATTTTTATCCTCCCAAGCGAGCTATGTTTGCTGCCAGTATCTTGCCCATCGTTGTTTGAAACCTTGTCTCTCTCCTCAATTTACTCACTACTTGAAAAATTTCATCATTGATTACATGGCGGATGTTAGATTAATTTAAGTAGATTTATTTAATTAATTTCCTTTCAAGTAAGTAGATTAAATAATCCATTTAGTTTTGGTTAATTAATAAGGAATGAATCTATCTAGTTAAGAGATTTAGGAAAAGTCTTTTATGCAAGTTAGATTTACTTTTCTTAATTAGCTAAAAAAATATTTCAATGTATTTTGACTTTCAAATTAAACTAGGAAATATGGAACTTACACTACCCGTACATAGCCTCTAATTCCCTCTTGGTCATCTTAGCTCATAGGAATTAACACTACCCATTCTTATTCCATGATTCTCCTATGGATCCCTTTCAATATTTCCCATAACCTTGCACATTCCTGGTTGTCCCGACATGACCTTGGGAGTTTAAGTGCATCTAGAATCACATGTTGATTCTTAGCTACACATTTACATATTCTATGAGGGATCATTAGAAGGTAAGGTTCATCATACATCCCATATAGTTTCTTGAGTTAAGTAAGAGTGATCCATAGTAGCCTTCTTCCCTTAGGGGGCATCCAAGAAATTCTTTGGTAGTGGTTAAAATTTCCCATAATAAGAAATATTTTATCTTGCATCAATATCATGAGAGTTTTCTGTGACCAACATCATGACGAATCCTTAAGATCCATTCCTATGGATTCAATAATTAGTTGAAATCGAATGATCGAGAAAATTGTCAAGTTTTTATTCACTGATGTAGGAACCCTATAGGCTTATTTTAATTGCCGATAATTTTCTCCTTTTAAGTAATGAATTTAAAATTAATGCAAGAATATAATGAATAATTGCACAATGATTGATTACAGAGTTTGGAAATGGCCTACATCTTTGGATTCTTATTGAACCATTCCACTAGTCAAAACTTGTAAGTTACAATAGTGATTTCATAAGAAAACCTAATCGAAACTATTAAGAACTTGCTTAGAAGAATATCCAGACCTTAAGATGACAAGGGTGAAAAATAACACCCAACTTCCCTTTCTGGTGTATTTTACAAGCTCTATGGCACTAGCTCCACCGTTTGGAATCCTCGGGTTCTTGATCAGCCTTATAGACACTTTGTAATGCCCTATGGCACTCCATTCAATATTCTAGGCTTCAAAATAATTTGGTGTGGTGCTATGGGATGACTAGTATTTAAAAATATTAGCCACAATAACACCTATTTAAATACTCCTAATAAAACAGGTCTTATCAAAAATGCTCTTCACCACTCGCTCGGGAAATATTCCTCAAGATCTTGCTTTGAGCTTCTAAGTTGTGTGTTTTACAAAGAAATGGGTCCCCTATTTATACCCAAATGGGGCCCTCAAATAATGCATTAAAAATATATTAAGGCTATCATTAGCCTAGCCATGGCATGGGGATGGGTTTATTCTCCAATTTTGGGTGGCATTTTTAAGTGGATTAAATCCCATATTTGGTGGGAAGGATAATGTTTAAGGCTTTATTAAAGCATTTTCCATGAATACATAGTGGTCAAAGGACCACTTGAGCCATAACTGACACCTCCTCCTTCTCACGTGGAAACATCCACACATGGGCCTAAGTTCACCCCCCACTGCTTACCACCATGTGGTCTTTGACATGTATTAGGTTGATAGATTTGTATGGTTTAATACTTACCACTTCGCATAATGCATGGCTTTGAAATATTACCACCCAATTTTATTTAGACATGTGGCATGTATGTTAGGTTGTAAGTGGACTCACCGAGATAATAGAAATTTGACCCATACATTGTGGTATAGAAAATAATTAACTCGGTCATTAGCTCGATGTGTAACTCGATCCATAACACATAGTCCACTTGTTATCTCGATAGGAAAATCAAACAAATTTTACAAGTGGTGGCAAGCCACGTGGTTACTTGTGGACCCACCACATCAGCGATAACAAATTAGTCCACATGGCGAGGGGTTTCCCTCTCGTTAAAAACATTGAGCCTCTTATTCCCATGAGCTATATTATTTTACGACCATCGAAGACCGGAGATTGAAAACCAAGAAATGAATCCCTTTTCCTTTTCACCACATGTCATAGTGTCATTTGTCCAATATTGACCTATTGACTAAACTTTGACTGAAAATAAATAGAGCTCCCCATGTCCATTTGTCATGTTCTCATAGTCATCAGAAAGCTATCAAAAATATCTTCAACACTTAAATAATTTATGGATGTTTATGGAACTTTTGATATGAAAAATGATCCCCGATTACACCTCCCCACCGAAAAGTATTTTCGTCCCAAAAAGCTTATATTGGTACATTTTTCCATCTTGTCCTTAATATAGAAACTCTTCGCCACCTCATAAGTATTGTTATAGTAGACCCTTTTGTCTCTTCCCCTGCAACCTCCTCACTTTGACACTTTGTTCCAATCCTATACCTATGGGTTATTGACCCACGACACTCCCGTTGTGCCTTCTTTGATATCCAAAGAAGACCTCCATGCCTTCGTTGTATGGTCCTAAGTTTCGAATGAAAATTCAACACTCCTCATTGTATGGTGCTAAGCTTCTAGATATTTGACAACAAGGATCTTCTTTTACTCTATAATATAGCTCCTAGCTCTAAGTTGATTCTGCATAATCCAAACTGGTTCAAAGGAACTCCATGCTACTTAGAGCTATGATTGATCTGATGTTATTGATGGACAATGACTTGTCCATTTTAGACCTAAATGCCTTCGATGTGCAAAGTGCTAAGTCTCTTGCAGACCTCAACACATCTCTTGTGTAGTGTTAAGTCTCTTTGTAAACACCAAAATCAGGTCACACTCCCCTTGTTCCTGGTCAAATAACAACCTCAAGCATACTCATCTAACCATGGCCCCTTCCACCCCACATCACCATTAATTTAATTAAATTAATATATATCCTCACAATATTTAATATCTAATTACCTTAATTTCTACCCCACCACCTCACCTAGACACCTCATCCAACCACCTCACCCTAGACCTATTCTTGGCATGTTTCCATAACCAACAATAACTAAGTCTTACTTGCCTTAATGAGCTAAGATTTGGTCTAACCCTAAAATCAATCCCTAAAATCTCTCTAACCACATTCTCACTCATTAGAAGGGAATTTTCCATTCTAATCTGTGAGAATAAATGAACTCAGCCAAAAGAAATCAGAGAGATCTTCCCATTTTAGTAATCCTAGGGAATCTCTCCTTAACCAACATTGGTCACCCCTAAACTAACGCCAGTAAACTGGAACCATCATCAGATACCATTTATTCACCTAAACAACCTTATTTTTGGGTTAGCACATTCTGAGAGCAAGGGAACAAGATCAAATCTGCATGCAAGTGAAACCAATATCCTTTCACGTATCTAGACATCTAGAGCCATCACCAGGACAAATATTGAAGCATTGCACTCACGGAATCATTCTGGGAACCACTGCTATGATATCCAACACTATTCTTCTGATCAACAACCACCTCCATTCAGCCATCAAAATCTACATCACAGTAAGTACATCTCTACCAACATTGTCTATTTCAGATAGTTAACTTTTGTCATTCTTGTCATTAGTTTATACTTTGCATGTTCATTCCTCCATTTCTTATTAGCTTGTAATCCCACCATTTCCCTTACCCACACCACCAAATCACCATTCTGACCTAATATCCATTTTTGAGTGTACTTGAGATCTCCATAGACCTTCTCATCCACTCTCCCAACCTCATTTGACCTCAGATCAACCCCTACCATTTAATCTATTTGAGTTTTTTTACCTTGACCATACCGATGTCGGTTATCCACAACCATCGTCGGTTCTACCTAAACCAAAATTGGTCACACCCGACCAACATTGGTCTCTGTGTTTTATACGTTGACCAAGAAAAGACCCAACAATCATCATTTCGGTTGACCTAAATAACCCAAAATCAGACTTTGACTAGTCCCAGTACCTTGCAAGACACCTCATCTCTTAGATCCAACTATAACCTAGCCTATTGTGATTGGATTTTCTTATTGTACTTGAATGAAATACCTTAATCATATCACCTATAGTAGGAATTTACATGTTTCTTACATTAATTTCTTTTAAAAAGTGGATTGACAACCATCTAGGAAGTATCGAATTCTGAACTAGCATACGCTAGGTAGTCTAATGTCATATATCATTTAACTATCCTTTTCTGGTCTTATTTTCTATTACAGGTAGTTACTCCTAGCCAAAAGGAAGATCTCACATTCAGCTATTGATAAAGAATTCAAAATGCACACAACAACCATCAACCGACCAACATTTAATAGGTATTCTTCCTTGGCCCTTACCCTTATCTATTTCATCATTTTGAAAAGGTAAAGAAAACAGTGAAACATTTTGGCATGCCGGTGGGACCCATCAACGGTTCTTTTGAATTTATTCATTCATAGGTGAAAGTTATGTGTTTTTTTCCTTTGAAAAGCTTGCACATTAATTTTCTTCTTTGGAATCATTCTCCTTCTTTCTATTGTCTAAAACTAATAATATTTTTGGTGCTTTAAAAATAACACATCTTCCTTTCTTTTGCATTGCATTAGTGAAAGAGCATCCCTCTTCCTGTTCATCACCTACTACATCGAATATCACACTTCGATTTGGGTTTAAAACACTTGCATTACATTATAATTTGTTGCATTATTAGCTCACATTAAAACTGAGGGCAACCTATATGCTGGAAGTCATGCCCAACTAATGGTTGACACAAAGAATCGTAGAAAGCACATTTTTTTCTCTCTCTGTCTTACCAAACTTGCACAAAATCAAAATATACACATCTTTCTTAAACAACATCTTACCTAGGAACATATGTCAGTAGTCACATGATCCGGTTGGTAGGTACTTCCTAGCTTGTTGCCTCTGTCGAGTCATCATCTTAGAGGACAACCTGCACCCACCATAACATACCTGAAACCTCTCCTTTTAGATATCCTTCTTCATAGGATGCCTTCCTAATGAAACTTTTTGTTCTAAATACACACAGTCAGTCCTAAACAGCATAAGCTAAACAAACATAAGAAAATTACTATTAGGATCATGATTTTTCTTAGCGTTCTTCTTGAATTGTGTTTTGAGGTGTGAGACCACGACTCTCCATTTTTATTCTTCCTTGCACACTCCACCATTGTAGTTGGAGTAATCGACCTTTTTAGTGTTTGGGCCCCATCTCCTCATTCTTAATTTTTTCAGTTTGATTCATCACTTAATTTAATTCACAAAACCAATTTTATTCATTTCTTTTTAATTTCACAATCACCAACATCGGTCAAGTGACCGTCACCGGTTCACATCTGACCATCATCGATTAAACCCTAACCGGTGTCAAATTCTGGCTTTCTAGTTACTTTACCTAGAATAGCCTTCATCACTATTTCTATTCTATTTTTGGCCCTTAGGGCATCATCATATTTCTCCCTTGTTGATACCTATTGTCATACATAGTTTTCACAAGTACACATCCAACATTCTTGTTTCATTCTTTAAGACTGGTTTTCTTCCACAGCTGACTGATCGTATCGCTTTAGCGACCATCATCAGTTTTCCCTCAACCTTCATCGATCAACCCGATCACATTGGTATTCCACAATCATCACCGGTCAACCTATCTCACATCGGTTTCCTAAGTTTTTTTTTCAAAATATAGACACTGACCAGATTCACCTCCTGGACCACATTATTCTCTGTTTCTACTACTTTCTATGTCATCTATAGAATACAGTATTATCAAGTTAGCACTTAATTACATGGTGTTGACTCATAGCCGACTAATGCCCTCATATTCAATGCTAGTCATCAACTTCTCCCACCAAGTACCTCACTACCTTCCATCATGTCACCCATGGATCTAACCCTACCTACCACCATTGATGCAGGTGATGAAGAGTTTGTACAACTCCTTGATAAAAATCCTACGGCCTTACAGTTCTACCTTTCCCACTCTTCCACATGGGACTCCTCAGGTCAGTTGATATACAACATGCCTGTGTCCATCTCTCCTTCCTTATTCCCTTTTGCTACATCATCCCCTATTAATGTGGCATTACCCTCACATGCTTCACCCCTGGTAGTTTCATAGCTAGGCCTCATACCCGCCATGACCGTTGCATCTATAGTTTCACTCACGCTGTCATATCTATTTTCCCTCATCAACCACCCAAACCATAACACATTCCACACCCATTGTCTCACAAATACCCATTGCAACACAAGTGCCCATGGTGTCGATGACCCCTACTCCATTCTAGAATCTTTTCCTCTCTATCCCACAAAAGCTTCCCCCAATCGATACCAGAGTCATGACTACCATCCCACTTACATACACATACTATCAACAACCCCCTATCTCATCTATCACTCATTTTGGATATGTGCCTTCTATGTCGGTTCCTTATTCTCAACCTCCATATCAGGTTCAATATCCACCCCCTTACGCCACAGGAGGTTTCCCTCCATCACAACTTACCAATGACCTCATCAAGTTGATGATGGAAAAGATGCAGACATTAGAAGCATCAGTTTCGGATGATGTAATTCCCTCACCTATGATGAAATTTTTAATGAGCCTATTCACTCGTCCATTCCTATTCAGCCATACCCTGTACATTGGGAAATGCCAAAATTCAACTACTTCAATAGAAAAGAAGATCCGCAACAACACTTGTGGTCCTTTAAACATGTATGTTACCTAATTACCCATGACGAAACTTTACTTTTAAGGAATTTCCCAATGTCCTTGATAGGACTAACATTAGACTAGTACAATGGACTACCAAGACACTCCATTTACTGTTTAATCAAGTAGCCCAATCCTTCCCAAATCAATTCTCTCACAACATTGTTAAGAAGGTTAGCATGACTGATCTTTATTCCACATGACAAGATGACGATGAGTCTATCATCGACTTCGCTGCCGCTACTAGCACAACCTCATTAACTCAGATCACATTCCAATTACCTCAAACTGAGCTTATAGAACTATTTACTCAAGCATGTGCTAGACACATCTCACCAACCCTGTAGGTAAAAATTTTCACACTTTTGACGAGGCATTCACCATGGCATGGAAATTGGAAATTCGTGCTATCGAAGAAAATAAGATTCAACTTTGTAACAAAAAAATTGCATTCAAATAAAATGATACTTCTTCGTCTTGAAACTCCAAAACAACTATTCAAATCCCAAAGGGTCTACTAATGTCATAGTTCTCAAAGTCGGTCCCACTCATCAATCAAACCCAGCCAAACCCCCATCTAATCTCTCTCCTATCCAAGCTTTCTAGTTCGGATGAGAAAACAAAAGTACACTTCCATAGGAGAATATTATTCTTCCATTTTGGAAAATCTAGTTAAGATGGTGCCATTACCCTTCCACCTATAAAACCACATACTGGTTTCAACCCTAAATGACCCATGCCTATGTGGTATAAGGAACATGAATTTTGTAGATATCATCGTGTTAAAGGTTACAATGAAAATATCTACATTACCTTTATGAATATCATCCAAGAAATGTTAGAAAGTGGAGATCTAGTCTTGGATAGCCCAAATGCACCCGCTAACCAAAACCTACATATCTTCAAGAAGCCATTCCCTAATCATGCCCCATCTTCCAACCAAGTTAGTGATACCTCAAACAATGATAGAAATGTCCACGAGGTCCATGCTATTTTCAATGACACACCAGTTGCTTCCCAATTGCCTCATGTTCCTTCCATAGATGAAATCTTAGCCCGCACTCCCCTACCTACACCAAAATCTATTTCATCTACTCCTCTACCCATAGAGGAACCCCCTTCATGTTCCCCTTCACCCATGGAAGAGCCTATAATCAGCATGCCACCTTTGACCCCTCAAAATTTTGAGTAGTTGTCAGTGGCACCTCTCCTACTCATAGAAGATGTAGGTCCACCGCCTACACCAACACAAGGAGAGTCCACTTTGGCTGGCCCATCCTCTCCTCTACCCATAGAGGATACTATATAAGTACCAATGCCTTTAGATGACCATTCACCATTAGACCTTCAAGATCCCGTTGATTTGCTTTCAAATCTCTTACCTACAGAGTCTGAGGCTAGCCATTTCCCTATTTCTCAAACACATTTTATAGGAATTACCACTCGATCCATGTCATCCCCACTTATAATAGTACCATTATCACACTTGGCCAGTCACTTGGACTATGTCGATAGAGCATTACTTTGGGGATGCATTCTACTTCATGTTTCAACACAAATGCAATGTCACTCACCGACACCTCCACTATTTATCCAAACTGTTTGAGTGACCAAACCAAACACATCCACAACAATTGTAATACCTTCCATGACACCACTCATGGCCCAACTCACACCTCTGCCTATATCCCAACATACATCTAACCCTAAACCCACACCTATATCATCTCCCTTACTTAAACCTATCACTACCTTAAGGGTCATACCGACAACTAGCCTTACCCACCCATCAAATTAGATTTAGCCACATATTCCAAAACTAACACCAAACTTAACTCGACCCCTAAAACAAATATCCAATCTCCTAGATCTCATACCTTAACCTCGTCTATGATTCTCTTATCACCTTCACCCCTTCCGTCCATCTTAGGACCTCACCCTCGACCCTAGCTAAGAAACCTCCATCCATCGGTAAACTAAGAATACAACAACCTATTTCCCCATTCGGCACTCTAATATACCCAAGTGACCCACATAATATCTGCCCTCACCCATAACCTTCTTACCACCCATACCTCTAATACCATCAATAACTTCTTCACAACCCATGAAAATCCCTTCTCTTTCACTCGTGCCTCTTGTCCAACCCACACCACCTACCTCAAAGCGCCTCGGTTACCACTTTGTGGGTAACCCAACCTCTTACACCATCAAATTTTCCATCCACACCTCATACACTGTATCACCTTTACCTAAAAATATGCAACCTAAAGATAAAAATATGCTACCCTCCAAAAAGGTAGTTAAATTAGCCCAACCTTCCATTTTTGGTTCATCTACCATGCCCCTACCCAAGCAGAGATACGACCAACACCTAAGACCACACCACACACCAAACTAGTATCCTAACCTACTCCCCTCATGTAAATATGCTTCCTCCATAGTCATCCGTACCTATACCTAAACCCACATTCACCTCCCATTGTGATCCATTAGTAGGGTCCTACGCCAAAATCCTAACCAATCTCCTTGAAACTTATTTCATCACATTACCAACTCTTAGACCTTACAACCCACTCAAACCAAAACAAAAAGGGTTTGAAAAAACAAAAATTTGTGCCTACCATCATGTGCTAGGACATGATGTAGAGAACTATAAGGCTTTAAAACTAATCTTGTCTAATTATGTCCTCCTGAAGAAAACTTTGACGATGATGATCTTCTTAATGAGGACCCCATTTTTCCTTCACCAATGTCCACAGATCTTCCCCCATTACCTACTTAGTGACCAAGATCTCCACCCCCACAACTCTTTGATCCATCCCTGAGATTTGAGATTAACATGGTTCGTATAAGAGATTTGGCCAAACCACCACCAAAATTCCAATGCGGCCTTGTCATTTCTCAAGGATCATATCCACCACTAGGGTTTTGTCCTCATGCCACTATACGTTCCATGACACACCATCTTCATCCAGCTCCCCTCAGATTAACATGGTCAACATTGCCACCCGTGCTCAGAAGGACAAGGGCAAGGAGAAAGAAAATGGCCCGTCAACTAACCCTATACCCAATATACCATCCATACCCACACCCAAATTCATCATTCGAGGTCCTTCATATCCCATTTCGATGGGGTCACAAATCACACAATGTTAAAACAACTACACTAATCCCCTCAAAATGTCTTTATATGACCTTGTCCAAAGCTCATAGTCACATCGTCAAGCCTTCATGGAGGTCCTTCAATCTATCAAAGTTTTACCAAATAAACCCACACCTGTAGCCTCCATCATTACCCCTCACCATGTAGCCTCTCTCACTAGGTCTTAACCTTCCTCTACACCTCCACCCATTTTCGAAGTGGTTGCCCTCATCTTTTCATATGAAGAGATCGCTCCCTTCCAAAAGATGATGATCCCGACTCCTCTCTTTTCATTTCTATATTTATCGATAATATATGCATTCGACGCATTATGATTGATGGTGGTGATAGTATTAACATCATCTCCTCCCATGCATACGACCAAATGCAAATACCTTCCAATTACATGCATGGTAACCCGTTATGCTACGTTCCTTCAATGATGTCATGACCTCTACCCTAGGTACCATTGTTCTCCATGTCCGCGTAGGTCCCCACACCATCCCAAAACTTTTCTATGTCCTAGAAGGGGAGTTCCAGTATAACTTGTTGCTTGGCCAACCTTGGATCCATGTTATGGGTTATGTCCCTTCAAATTTACATTGATGCCTCAAATTTGAACACGAGGGACATAATTACACCATCCCTTCTAACCCCTCACCTTTCAAGACTCTGTAACATGTTATATCGACCCAATGATGTGCTTGTACTAGTCAAGGCATCCACCACCGTCACCACTTCACCTTCACCCACCACCAAAATTGCCACTACTTCTACTACATATAACCTCGCTATCCCCACTGCAGTTGTAGCCTCTACCGCTGATGCCTCTATTTCACCTTCATCTAGTGAGCTATCTATACCCGCTACCCACATACCAACTAATGATCCCTTAGAAGGTGTTTTTCAATGCCTCACTCTAGGGGAATACCACCTATATAATATCGATATCTTCCTCACCCCATAAGAGTATGGGAATCTACATCAACACCCTAGTTATGAAATTTACATTGGTGACATTTTCCCTTATGGACCTCCCCACCTTTGCACCAACCTAATGTATGGGGGACTTGATATGGCCACCTATAAACCTGAACCTCCATCCCAAACCCAACCATTTTCATCCGACCTACACTCCTCACTAACCACCATTTCGCTCACACTTTCCTCCACCGGTCCACGTGGAAAGGATTTGGCTTCTGGTTTTTATGAACAAGGCCACCACATTGTAATCTCACATACCTCTCGTAAACATAATGACCATAGTGGAATTAGTTTTGATGCTCCATCCTCGTAAGAAGGTTCCGATCAACCTTATCCGGGATGATAAATCTTCCCCCTCTTAGTCACCCACATTAAAATCTTCACCCACGGAGTCCATAGATCCGAATCTATTCCTCCTAACTTTTTTTTTTTTTTTCATAAACATCATTTCCCCGGGACTCGCTTGACCTATCAACACGATGGTGAGGCTCCCTCTTCTCTCCCATTCATGTATCCTAACATGATCAATGATGATACACCTTCAATTAACATCGTTTAATGTCAGGACAATGAGTCCATCCTCACCTACCTTGGTGTAGAAGAATCTTATATTCATCGGTCGTTACCCTCTAAGACACAAACCATGTTGAATGAATCGACCATCGAAATCAACATTAATACTTAGGATGACCCACACATTCTAAAGATCAGTCAATCCTTAAACGCTACTAAACAAGAAGCCTTCACATCTTTCCTTTGGGACCATAGCAACACATTTTCCTGGTCCTATGCTGATATGCCCGATATTGACCCAAATATCATAGTTCACAACATCGTAACCATTCCTCATGCCAAACCCATAAAAAATTGCATAAAATGCATCCTCGCATTACTCTTCTAGTAAAGAAGAGATTCAAGTGCCTTCTCTCGTTTCCTTCATTCTACCTATTGATTATCCCCAATGTATTTATAACATCATTCCTATCATAAAAGTGATAGGGGACTTCACATTTACATGGATTTCTATGACCTCAACCTCGCATGTCCCAAAGACAACTTCCCACTACCAAGTATTGACTAATTATTTGATCTCATTGTTGGCCATGAAATGTTATCGTTCATGGATGATTTCTCGTGCTATAATCAAATATTATTAGCTCCTCGGGATCGGCACAAAAATTCCTTCATAACCCCTTAGGGAACTTTCTACTATTGATTCATGCCCTTTGGCCTCAAAATGTCCATGTTACATATCGTGAGCCATGACTTACATATTCCATGACATCATGAATCACATATTGGAGGATTACGTAGATGATCTTCTTGTAAAATCCAAGCATCGAATCGAACACCTTCCCATTCTTAAAGTCATATTTGACCACCTCATCAAATATTGTGTTTGTCTTCAACCAAAAAAGTGCGTCTTTATAGTACTTTCTAGAAACTCCTAGGTTTCATCATTTCTTTGTATGGCATAGAAGTCGATCCTGCTAAAGTCAAGGCTATCCTTGAAATTCTACCACCCACTAATCTCTGTCAACTTCGTAGCCTATAGGGAAAGTTACAATCAATTTGTGATTTTATCTCCCAACTTTTCGACCGCTGTCAACCATTCCATCATCTTCTCAAGAAATATGTTTCATTCAAATGGGATTATGAATGCCATAAAGCCTTCAAATCTTGGAAACAATACCTCCTTTAACCACCAATGTTTATTCCTCCTAAGGGTGACCAGCCCTTCTACCTATATATTTCCACCACTGTCCATTCTCTTAGTGTAATGCTCGCTCATCACGACAACCAACACCAAGCGAAAGTGGGTTTTTACATAAGCCGTACCCTTCTTGACTAAGAAACTAGATATACCCACATTGAAAAACTTTTCCTAGTCTTAGTTTTTGTCGCCACCAAACTCGCCATTAGCTACTCAACCACAAAATCTTTGTCATTACTAATATCAAACCATTACACTACATGTATGCCAAACCTTATCAAAATTAGCATGCCACACTTTTGCTTATGATTCTATCTCGACCTTGACCTTGAATTCATCCATTAAAATTCCATCAAGGGCTAGACTATCGCTAACCAATAGGCCAAGGTACCTATATCCGGGAATCGACCGTCTAACTTCAACTTTCCCAATGAGTCTATAGCTACACTTTCCCTGGATGAACCCATTTACCAAATGACACTCTTCTTCGATGGCTCCAAGTTTCAGCATGGGAGTGGGGCTGGTGTTATCCTCATTCCGCTTGATGGTGAACCTATGCCTTAGTCTTTCAAACTCTAGTTTGATTGTATAAATAATATTGTTGAATATGAAGCACTTGTATTGGGTCTCCAGGATTCTTATGCCTTAGATGTTAAGTCAATCAACATCTTTGGTGATTCTTATTTGGTTATAAACCAAGTCAATGGTACATACCAGTGTCATAATGCGATACTTTAAAAGTATAAGCATCACATGGACATACTTTTACCACCTTTGACCGTTACACACTTCAAACCACCCCACATTCTACCAATAAATTTATAGATACCATGGCATGCTTGGCTTCTCAGATACCTGCTTTTCCCATTGACTCTAAAATATTTGTCACCATACAAAGACTACAATCACCCTCTTATTTTCCTCGTGAAGTTTACTCTATCGGAACCGCTACCCCTGACCCAAGTGACCTTTGGTATAAGCAATATACAAACTATCTTTCCTTTCCATTTTACCCACCGATCTCACTCGTAATGGACAATGTTCCTTTCTTAAAAGTGTCTCTCGTTATGTCATCATGGGTGGTCTTCTTTACAAATGTGGTTTTGACAACATTCTCTTGCGATGCCTTACAAGTTCTGAAATTCCCTACACCATTAAGGAAGTCCATGATGGAATTTGTGGAGGTCACTTTAGTGGTCTCACTATTGCAAAACACATTCTTCACCTAGGCTATTACTAGTCAACCCTAAATCATGACTATTGTGATTATGTCAAATGCTATGTGAAATTATAGTAACATGCTAATCTCCATCACACCCCTATTCATGCCTTACAGGTCACAAGAGACCTTTGGCATTTTTCTCAATGGAGTTTAGATCTTGTTGGTGAGATCAACCCCCATTCTTTACAACGCCACTAATGGATCATAACAACTACTAAATATTACACTAAATGGGTAGAATCTGTTTCTCATTTCCACCAAAGCCGAGAAAATATGTGAATTCATCAACCATCGCATCATCTATCGCTTTAGTGTCCCTCACTGCATTATCACTGATAACGAAAAATAATTCAAAAACAAAACCCTACACAAACTATGCCATGCTTTTGGAATCCAACTCAATTTCTCATCACCTTATTACTCGCAAACCGATGGTCAAGCTGAATCAACCAATAAAACCTTAAACAAAATTATGATGAAGGTAGTCAACGATACTTGGAAGGATTGGTATACGTACATTCCTTTCACCTTGTGGGCTTATCACACTAGTATTCACACTTCGACTACTGCCACCCCATTTTCTCTGAACTATTGTATTAAGGTTGTCTTACCTCTCAAAGTCTAGATTCCATCTCTCCGCATCTCACTACAAGACATGCTCAACAATGATGACTTTCACCAAGATCATTTGGTGCAACTTGAATTATTAGATGAACGTTATCTTAACGCTCTTGAGCATCTCCAAATCTACTAAAAACATATCAAACATGCCTACAAAAACATGTTCACAAACGAAGATTTCAAGTCAGTGACTTCATTTTGAAGTAAAATCAACATGTAACCAAAGAGGAGAAAAGTAAATGGGGAAAATTTGCTCCTAATTGGCTTGGAACCTATATCATTACACATGCCTATGGATCCAAGTGCTTATCGCTCATCTTCACTCAAAGGTAAACCCAAACCTCGAGCCCCTTAATGCCTTGCATCTTTGACCATTCTATTGTTGATATTAAGTCCTATATCACTTTCTATCAATTGCTTTCCCATCCCTTAAGCGTTGTTCACCTTCCATATTACCCATTTTGAGGATCAACAATTAAAAAGAATCATGTGATTACCCATCACCTTTTAGCCTTGTCTTCAATATCGTACCATGGCTCTACTCATAGCATGATTCTCATGGATACTTTTTGTCTTCTTCAAGATGGAATCCCATATTTTTTCATCACTTGAAACCACCTCTTTCATAGTTAATATTTTTGTGCTACAATCTTGTCTTCTAAACAAGAACCTAATCATCATCCATAGTCTTGTCCATAACTTAAACGTCTAAACAAAAAGGGATAAAACTCCTTAAGTCAAACTTCTAGCAAAAGATGACTCCCTCAATAGGGACATCTCTTCTCTATATTCTACCACTATCAATAGACTCGCTCCTTGAAGGACAACTATATACAATCATTAGAAAGACATAACAGCTATTCGTAAGCTTCCCGCATCGATCAATTTCACAAAGACCTCAAGGAGATAATATACTCATCCCATATATAATTCTTGCATCGATCAGTCCATTAAAAAATAAAAATAAATAAAAAGATGAAATTTTCATCATGGACTTGCCTATTTTGTATTATGGGTTTCTTGTTCTAAAATAAACATCGTTGCACACTAATTTAGGCTAAACCTTCTTGCCTTTTTCACCTAAAATCCTAGTTACTCAGATACTTTCCACAAATGTGACATTTTGTGATCATGTGACTTTTCTTCACCCTTAGAATAGTCCATTATGTAAGGCCTATAGGGTCTTAAATTCATAAGCCCATCTGGGGTATGGTAGACTCATTAGGGTTCTTATCAATTAAGCAACTCTTTTACCATCTCTTACCATTCACCTTCCTCATTACTTTTTGATTATCCTATCCAGGACCATATCCTCAAAACCTCTATTAAAAATCACCGAACCATGCCTACAACCTAAACTCAATCATGCCTATGACCTACATAACCCATGCCTAGCACCTATCAACCCATTACTCTATTTCACCCTAGTCTTCCCTAACTTATGGGAGAACTACATTGTCCCGAGGTCCCTTTTCCTTGGGATTATGTAGGTAAAACTCGAGAGCATGGGGCCCTTGGAGGTTAGCTTGGCCACTCTCTACCCTAACCAATTCCCTTTGGCCCTTTCCTATTCACATTTTACCCTAGTTAGTTTCCTTTTATATCAATATTTGGAAATGAAATCACACAAACAACAATTTATTAACATCTTTACCATCATAACTCATACATTCATTTCATCTTGTCTACCATTTATTTACCATTATCATACATTTTCCTACAAAAACATCTTAACCCGATCCACATCATCATCAATCGCACAAATTAATTAATTAGAAACTCAATCAAGCCTAAGTCAACATAACTCCATCTATGCATAAGTCAACTGACTTAATCCATTCCTATGACCTAACTCCACCATGCCTACATGACCTTGACTCTAGCATTCCTAATCCATCTGATTTCCACACACACACACACACACACACACATATATATAACAATGAAAATTAAAACATGTACACCATTCATACTATAAACACCATCATCTATAAATTAGAAAGTTTGTGTAAACATACATGTGAACATAGATACAAATAATAATCACAATTCCTCAAAAGCTCTCATATACAACCTCACCATCTTCAAGATGAGGTGGTATACAAAGCTAGTATACCATCATCTACATCTACATCTACATCCTCTTCATCTTCATCATGCAGGCTAGTATACATATCAAAAATATGTCACAAACACGATAGATCTGATCCTACATGATGACTAATCATCACCCCATCCGATATCCATCCCTGCCTCATCGTCTCCTCTACCTCCCTTCTAGTGGGGTTCCATGCTAATCTCTCTCCACCTCACCCTAATCTTTCCTCCGATGGTCCCTCACCGGAGTGGCCTCTATGAACCGGTGGCCTCACGTTGACCTTGTCTCGAGCTCGATGGCCCCCTGTGCTCTCTACACTATAGGTATTGTTGATGCAAAATCACAAAGCACCCCTGGATGCAGATCGAGTTTCTAGGTTGATCACTTAGGCACCCGGTGTGATTGCATAATGTGAATCCTTTCTCCAAGTGTGGGACTTGTGAAAACGAGAGAGGAATCTCCAAATTAGAGGTCTGGTTCCTATTCCTCTGTTCAGATGCACCAATAAAATGCAGAGGTTTACCCAAAAAAACCTAATCTAACTACCAAGGAGATAGGGAGAGAGAAATGCATAAAAATAAACCTAAGCTAAGGAGGTGATGCACCGAGGAATGAAGAACACATGTTTTGCCAATTAAACACAGACCACAGAAATGCAATGCAATATCATGCACAGATAAACATATTCACAGTGAAAGGTCAGGAGGATGCAAGATGAAACACATAGAGGGTTGAGAAACATCCACAGTCATGCGTTTATTTGCTCGAAGGTTTGATACAATACACTGCAAAAAATGCCAAGAGGCAAAGGTGCATTACAGTTTCAAATGGGAGGTTTGAGCTCCACAACTCCACTGCCAAAGAGAAGAAGGGAGGGGTCAAAACAAGAATGTCCAACCCTTAGAAAGAAGCCCCTCCTTACAATTTATAGGAAGAAAGAGAGAAAAGAGAGAGGAATTCGAAATCTACCCCAACCACCTCCAGAATGCACTTAACTCATCTCATCATGGCAGAAGCGGCGGATCCTGGCGAAACGGCGGGCTGCCTAACAGGAGCGGCGAACTGTCTGTTGCATTAAAATTGTTTGTTGACGCATCACTTCTGTTTGGTTATTCGTGCTAGAGGCGTTTCTTGATTTTCATCCTCCAAACTGAACCAAAATGCAAGATTGACCTTGGAAACATGTAGAGAATTTTACCATCTTTCCATTGATATAAAGAACGCGCAAATCCGAGCTCTGGATCAAAAGTTATGGTGATCTGAAGATTTAGGGCACGGAACAGTGAAAACGGATTTTTGAAATTCTTCCCGCGCTCTGCCACCTGGATGACACGTGGCAAGCTCTGATTTGCTGAATAATTCTCTCTCCTCTACTTTTCGGTGGGCTTTCCTTTGAAATTTTCTTGTGGGCCCTTAAATGGGACACATGGCACGATCCTATTGGTTCGGCTCGGTGCTCGAAAACTCCTCCGACTTTTGACTTTCTCTTGTGAGGACACGTGGCGGCTTCTGGTTGGTCGATGGGTCACCGGCAATCCATGTCCCGCGTGTCCCTTTGTCCCATTTTGCTTTGTGCTCTTTGTACTCGATTTCGGGTGAACGGCGGTTTCGTCTTTTTGGCCCGCTTGTCTGGGATTTGCTTTGGACTGCTCTGGACCTTTTCACCTTGTTCGGCGGTTCGCGCCTTTTTGGCCCACTTGTCCTGGGCTTTGCTTTTGGACTGCCTGGACCTTTTTCACTGGTTCAGCCGGTTCGCGCCTTTTTGGCCCGCTTGTCCCAGTTTGCTTTGGACTGTCTGGACCTTTTTCGCCCGGTTCGGCCGGTTCGCGCCTTTTTGGCCCGCTTGTCCCAAAGGCGTCCCTCTCAGCAGTTGGCCAATTTTTCCTCTCTTTCGGCCGGATCGGCTTTTCGCGCCCTCCGCGTACTTTTGTTCCAAATGTCCCGATCTGCCCCTAGGACTAGGACTTAGCCGATTTTCACGATTTTTCCTGGATTGACCTATTTGCCTTTCTGCAACTTTTGATGCATGTTATCGAAATTTACCCTTGGGGGTGAAATTTTGACAACAGTTTTGACGACTCAGCGGGGTTACCTGCCTGCTAGGTAGAAGATCAGTGGCCTTTTAGCGATCCATTGGGCATGGGGTTATAAGCAATAACCTGAAAAGAGCTCGACATCGCAACTTCTTCTCCAAAGAACTCCAAAAACTATGTACAGAACTGAAAATCATACATGCCCGAAATGAAACATGCAGAGTGTGCACAAGCACTTTTTCTACTGAAAGCAAATCTACCTACTCTACTCTAACTGGAACCAAAGGCAAGCTAAACAAACCCTGCAACTGGTTGTGAGAAATAGCTTCCTTTCTTCAAAATTGGCAGCCATGCAATTGATTTGGCACTGATCATGGCTGTTTGGATGGATGGAAAATCAACAAGAAGCTGGTCTTCTATCCAAATCATCAAGGTATCAACTGAAAATTTCAATACCTCTTTTAGTTTCTCTGCATTTGGATTGAAGAGGTATGGTAGCTGATCCTTGGTACTTTGTAGCTCATCCTCATGCCCAGAAGTGAGCATGACCGGTCAGGCTTCTCCTTTGGCTCCAATGAAGCCAAATACCGATTGGGCAAGGTCGATTCGCTCGATATGCCCATAGCTCTGATTTTATACTCCAAGGATGGAGTTTTCTTGTAGACCTTGGATGGATGGTGTGGAAGAAATGGTGGAATCCTTCTGTCCTTTCTCTTCCTCCGATGAAGAACATGGAAGATTAAAGTCTTCCAATTTTGATTCCAAAGGGCTGCTATAAGATGCAGGCTGCTGCAAATGAATGCTGTCCTCCATGACAGCAGGCTCTGGTGTTTGGAATGTGGATGATGAAAGAGAGAATGGTGAAAACTCAACCGGCTCTTCTCCATCAAAACAGTCCTCCAAATCTGACAGGTAAACTGCCTCATTGCTGTGCTGCTGCTCGTATTCAACTTCCTCCGTGGTGTCCTCTTGATGTGCAACCTGACCACCATGGTTTGCTTCACTCTCCAATATTGAGTTTGAGAGATCAAACTCCTTTTCAGTACTAGAACTTGAGAGAGATGAAGTGGAAAGAAGAACTGAAGGTTCTTCTGTAACCTGCTTTGTGCTCAAAGCCCTTGGATCTACACTTTTCTCCTCCACAGCTAGATTGTGCTCCTCTTCTTTTGGATTTGGAGCAGCTTCTCCTTCCTCCAATGTTTGAAGAGAATCTTGCTCTTGATTGAACTCCTCCTCCAGCATGAAGTTTGTCAAGTCAAACTCTTCAATTTGTTGCTCTAGAGGACAAGTTGGGACTGCAAGATCTTCTTCTCCAACAAAATCAGTCCTCACCACCATTTGTTCAACCTCAGCCTCTTTTGTAGGCTTAACCATCAAGGGGATCTTTGTCATCCCAAATCTAAGAGCCCAACTCTTCAGACTGTCTGTCACTTCTTTTCTTTTTGGCTCTTCCTCTTGTTGTCCTTGATGACTGATTTTTTCAATTTCTTCTTCCCCACATGGAATTGGGAATGCAAAAGGAGGGATAGGTTGAAACTCAACTGATTTGACAATTTTGTGTGGTGGTGGAGGTAGTGAAACCTCTTGTTTCTTTGGAGGAGGGGGTATTTCTGTTAGCTCTTGTGGAGGGGATGACTGTTTGGAAGGGAAAAGGAAAGAAGAATCGAGATGGGGTGGAAGACTAGGGGATGGAGGGATGGATTCAACACATGGGACTACAGATGGGGAGTTTAAATGAGATGGTGCTGCTTGAGTAATGGAAAGAGAAAAACCAAATGATGGTGTAGAACTTACCCACTGACAAGGTTGTTCAACAACAAGTCTGTAGGCCTCTATCTCTGCTGTCCATTGTGCAAGTTGGGGCAGCATCTTTATCATGAAGTCCAGCTTCTCCTGAGGGCTGTAGTGCCTTGGAAAAGGTCCCACCCATGGACAGGGTGCTCCATAACCAATTCCAAAAGCTTTCATTTGTGCTTGAGCCCTGGACTGCACTATGTTTACCTCCATCTTTTGGATTTTCTCCAACAGACCAGCATCTTGGATCTGATGGTCTTCATTGTATGCACACTCTTGCTCTTGGAAAGCTCCATAGCCACACTGACTTTGGCACTGCTGCTCATATGGGTATGCATACTGATCTTGAATCTGCTCAAAATGCTGATTTGGAGGATTTGTAAAAAGTGTTGGAGGTGGAATATACTGCTGTTGTTGATGTGAATTCCATGATGGAAATGAACTCATGATTGCACAACTTCATGGAATGGAAAAGAATTAAGGGGATGGAAAGAAAGATGGATGAAAATGAATGGAAAGGAAGGTCTCAGTAACTTCAGAGATAGGTTGTTGACCGAGATGGAGTCGCCGGATGTGTTTGCAAGTGCCTCCAAAGGCTGAAATCTTCGCAGGAACACATCAACCTACAAAAGATGAGGTGAAAGACCTCTAAGGTCCCACCAGGGCATGCCAAAACTGCTGATGCAAAATCACAAAGCACTTCGGATGCAGATCAAGTTTCTAGGTTGATCACTTAGGCACCCTGAGTGTGATTGCATAAGTGAATCCTTTCTCCAAGTGTGGGACTTGTGAAAACGAGAGAGGAATCTCCAAATTAGAGGGTGGTTCCTATTCTCTGTTCGATGCACCAATAAAATGCAGAGGTTTACCCAAAAAAACCTAATCTAACTACCAAGGAGATAGGGAGAGAGAAATGCATAAAAATAAACCTAAGCTAAGGAGGTGATGCACCGAGGAATGAAGAACACATGTTTTGCCAATTAAACACAGACCACAGAAATGCAATGCAATATCATGCACAGATAAACATATTCACAGTGAAAGGTCAGGAGGATGCAAAATGAAACACATAGAGGGTTGAGAAACATCCACTGGGCCATGCGTTTATTTGCTCCGAAGGTTTGATACAATACACTGCAAAAAATGCCAAGAGGAAAAGGTGCATTACAGTTTCAAATGGGAGGTTTGAGCTCCACAACTCCACCTGCCAAAGAGAAGAAGGGAGGGGTCAAAACAAGAATGTCCAACCCTTAGAAAGAAGCCCCTCCTTACAATTTATAGGAAGAAAGAGAGAAAAGAGAGAGGAATTCGAAATCTACCCCAACCACCTCCAGAATGCACTTAACTCATCTCATCATGGCAGAAGTGGCGGATCCTGGCGAAATGGCGGGCTGCCTAACAGGAGCGGCGAACTGTCTGCTGCATTAAAATTGTTTGTTGACGCATCACTTCTGTTTGGTTATTCGCGCTAGAGGCATTTCTTGATTTTCATCCTCCAAACTGAACCAAAATGCAAGATTGACCTTGGAAACGTGTAGAGAATTTTACCAGCTTTCCATTGATATAAAGAACGCACAAATCTGAGCTCTGGATCAAAAGTTATGGCGATCTGAAGATTTAGGCAGGAACTAATGTGTGAAAATAGATTTTTGAAATTCTTCCCGCGCTCTGCCACCTGGATGACACGTGGCAGCCTCTGATTTGCTGAATAATTCTCTCTCCTCTGCTTTTCGGTGGGCTTTCCTTTGAAATTTTCTCATGGGCCCTTAAATGGGACACATGGCACGATCCTATTGGTTCGGCTCGGTGCTCGAAAACTCCCTCCGACTTTTTGACTTTTCTCTGTGAGGACACGTGGTAAGCTTCCCGGTTGGTCGACGGTCTGCCGACAATCCGCCCCGCACGCGTCCCTTTGTCCCATTTTGCTTTGTGCTCTTTGTGCTGATTTCGGGTGAACCGGCCGGTTTGCGTCTTTTTGGCCCGCTTGTCCCAGTTTGCTTTGGACTGTCTGGACCTTTTTCACCCGGTTCGGCCGGTTCGCGCCTTTTTGGCCCGCTTGTCCCATTTTGCTTTGGACTGTCTGGACCTTTTTCGCCCGGTTCGGCCGGTTCGCGCCTTTTTGGCCCGCTTGTCCCAGTTTGCTTTGGACTGTCTGGACCTTTTTCACCCGGTTCGGCCGGTTCGTGCCTTTTTGGCCCGCTTGTCCCAAAGGCGTCCCTCTCAGCAATTGGCCAATTTTTCCTCTCTTTCAGCTGGATCGGCTTTTCACGCCCTCCACGTACTTTTGTTCCAAATGTCCCAACTGCCCCTAGGACTAGGACTTAGCTGATTTTCACGATTTTTCTGGATTGACCTATTTGCCTTTATGACTTTTGATGCATGTTATCGAAATTTACCCTAGGGGGGTGAAATTTTGACAACAGGTATGTTACCTGGTCCTCTCACCGAAGGTGCATTTGTGCTCTATACTCCCCATAGGATAGAAAATATATCCCTACAGCCATCAAAATGTCCTGATAATACCGAACTTTTCTTAAGGCATCTCACAATCAGCTTATCGGTACTGTTTGTGTTGGTGCCATTAGCCTCTACCTATATACCTATCTCTTGGGACCCTGTCCTATTTGTACATTTAAATAGGGACCATTTCTCTGTGCCTGTGCCTATCTTGAGGGACCCTGTCCCACTCCTACCTGTATCTGGGCCTAAAGAGTCACAACCTATGCCTGTGTAGTGGCCAACTGGCCTTGTAAACCTATAATTTGTGCCTATAGGGTGGACACTTGTACCCCATCTCCATCTCCATCTCCATCTCCATCATCTCCATCATCTCCATATCCATCTCCATCTCCACCCTCGGCGGGCACCTATCCCTATGCTAGCTGGGCTCGTAGAGTGGTCAAATGTTCCTAAAAAATAGTAAATTGGCCTCTCGAGCCTATCAACTACCACTACACTATATCCAACTATGTAATAAGGGTCACCACCTACCCCTATAGGTCATCCCTCTGCACTTTGATGGTGGCTAAATCCGGTGCCCTTAGCCTCAATGGTATTACTCGTAAGTGTACAACCCAACACTATCTATATCTATCTATAACCATGACATCATTGATCTCGTAGGTCTTTCACTTGCTCCTCCTGCCCTGTCGGCACTATCGACTATGGTAGATGAAGAGGCCTCTCCACGTCATCCTTCATGTACTATGGGAAAGGTGGCGTATATCATGAAGTAGCCCAAATCATTTGTCAACTCGTCTATAGGTATCATCTCGTGCTCTCCCACACATCACCCCTTTATCCACCGAGAAACCTGTAGCTCCTGAACTCCACTTTCATCCATCCATATGATGGAAAACCCACATAGGGCCTCCAAATGATGTCCACGTCGAAAAACACTCTAACCATCACCTGTAATAGGCTACATTGTGTGTAGCTCTAGCTACTTGGTGCCACCTAATCACATGAACCCATCACCTATAGCCCAATCAAACAAAACTGGATCGAATGCATTATCCTGTGGCATACCAACTAAACACACACATAAAATGTGCTCATAGGCCCAACAATAAAGTAATAAAGTACATCACAAAGCTAAACCTCCATAGCCGTTAATAAGCTCATAGCTCTCTATTTAAGCGTACCAGGAATGTAGATGCCCATGCAAAATGGGTCTTGTCCTCCACCCTATCATGCAAAACCCCATGAAGGATCATGGGAATCTCCCACCCTCTACATCCGGTAGAGCAAAGCAAGAGACTACCTCTATTAACAACACTACTAAACCTCATCTCCTCTAGATGGGCTCGGTAAATATCACCATAGCTCATACCGCACTATGAAACCTTAACTCTACAAGCCCCTCACTAAACTTAGTTAGCACCAACTCCTTAAAGGCCTCGAGGAGATAGAAGACACCTACATCCCTAATATAAGTAGGCACAAGATCATATACACATCCTTTATGGTGACTGTGATCTCCCTTGTCGGTAAATGGAATGTATTGGTCACCGAGTCCCATCTGTTGATGAGAGATACCATCAAAATCAACTCTTGGACCATGCTCCAAAGAGCTTTTAACCCCAATCAAGCCAACTTCTATAACATGGCACCATTCCTTAGGTGTCACACCTCTTGCACCTCCACGAGCAAGGGAGGTACCCTATCTCTCATCGAGATCGGTCCCTATCCTACATTCAACCAATCACACACATTATTAAAACTTATTTTTACCCCACGGTGACCTTCTTCCCTTCCTCTACCCACTATCTATTTTACCCACTTTACCTATCATTTCCCTTACCCTTCCTAGACTCGTAGCCTTCTTAACCTAATCGGCACCGATTACTCATGATCGTCACCAATCCATTATACCCAAAGCACTAGTTCCCCTCATCCCTAATGGATGTTGGTGTAACAAGACCTATGTTGGCCATACCTTAACCGACATCGCCACTTTGTTCTCATGCCCCAAGCTTGAAACCCCATTTTCTCCCCCATTTATTTCCCATTTCCCCTACACACCTACCCAAACCTACCCCAAATTACTCCCTAACCCTTTTTCCTCTACCTATGACCTTTCCACCCCATCGTCCCTCAACAAATTCAACCACACATTTCAAATTCTCTACCCTACCCAAACTGACCTACCCATTCCCTTCTTCTTATATCAAATAACAATGAATGGATTAGATCTTACCTCATCTCAGTGCCGTCGGTGAGGTGGCACGTCTAGCCACTGTGCCGGTGGTCCACCCAAACCTTCTCCCACCTCTTCCATGTCTAATCACCAAATCCAATCCTCCTGACCTCCACCCAACCACAATCAATCCCCTTATGCTCGTGGACCCATCTACCTGGCTCCTCTAACCAACTAAATCTCTCCACCTTAGCGAGAATCTTATGCCTCATCCTTTCCTCCCAAAAATTACAACTCGTTAAGTCTTATATGTCATTTTCAAAAAATCCAAAATGTACAAATGAATTTGTATTATATGGATTTTTTATTTTTATATATCCTCATCGACATGATCGACATCGTTATACCTAAACAAACATCAATCTTGTGCCCTACCACACCGTGGTCGGGCCATACCAAGCCGACATCAGCCCACTAGCCTAATATCCCATGATCGGCTTTCCTAGACCATCACTACTTACGTTTGACCAGCATCAGTTTCCTGTCATACTCTTTCCCATACCTTTTACCCATTTCTGACCAACCCTAAACCAAACTAGCCACCATTTGACCCCACCCACCCTTATTCTAACCAACCTCCATGCCTACTTTCCCTATGCCTATCCTTAATTGCATTTTAGGACTTGTTATTTTACCCATACCTTGGCCCTACCCATGCCGTGACCTAGCTACTTGGACCCAAAACATTGTTAGTGACCTGTCAACTCACGTGCTCGCTATACCTTGTGACATTATTACCGGTGTTGTTTGACCTAATGACCTTATTTTTCCTATTACCGTGCCATTTATCTTGGCCTTACCTTTAGTATATTGGAACATACCTAAACATTCTCGCATCTAACCTATGAATTGCTTCCAAACCATATCATATACCTTGGATACCAGAATCACTTCAACCTTGTTCAGATAAACCTATTGACCTTGGATGATGTAGATTTTGTAATATCTTCAACCTGGAATTGTGTCACATTTTATAACATGTGCATGCATTTGAATGCCACTACCTTTGACCCTAGCCCATTTACCTATTTTCCTATTTTTTACCTCTACCCTTTCCCACATTCTCCCACATCTACACTCATTTTCACCTTCACCCATACATGGGGCAACCACATCCTATTTTTGTCGGTGTCACTTACCAATATAATCTACGCAACAAAAAGGGGAAAAATGTAGACACCAAAATCATGCCACACTCCCCTTGGCCCCTTGTCAAATAATCAGCTCAAGCATACTCATCTAACCATGGCCCCTTCCACCCCACATCACCATTAATTTAATTAATTAAATTAAATTAATATATATCCTCACAATATGTCATATTTAATTACCTTAATTTCTACCCCATCACCTCACCTAGAAACCTCATCCATCCACCTCACCCTAGACCTATTCTTGGCATGTTTCCATAACCAACAATAACTAAGTATTACTTGCCTTAATGAGATAAGATTTGGTTTAACCCTAAATTAAGTCCCTAAAATATCTCTAACCACATTCCCACTCATTATAAGGGAAGTTTCCATTCTAATCTGTGAGAATAAATGAATCTGGGCCAAAAGAAATTAGAGGTATCTACCCATTTTAGTAAACCTAGGGAATCCCACCTTAACCGACACTAGTAACCCCTAAACCGACTCAAGTCAACTGGAACTTTGGTCTGCTACATTTATTCACCTAAACAACCTTGTTTTTGGGTTGGCATATTCGAGAGTAAGGGAATGAGATCAGAGATGCATGCAAGTGAAACCTACATCATTTCACATATCCAGACATCCAAAGCCATCACCGGGATATATATTGAAGCATTACACTCACGTAATCATTCTCGGGAACCACCTGCTATGATATCCAACAATATTCTTCGATCAACGACAACCTCCATTCAGCCATCAAAATTTGCATCACAATAAGTACATATCTACCAAAGCATTGTCTATTTCGGTGTAGTTGACTTTTTCATTCTTTTCATTAGTTTATACTTTGCATGTTCATTCCTCCATTGCTTAATAGCTTGTAATCCCACCATTTCCCTTACCCACACCACCAAATCACCATTCCGACCTAATATCCATTTCTGAGTGTACTTGAGATCTCCACAAACCTTCTCATCCACTCTCCCAACCTCATTTGACCTCAGATCAGCCCCTGCCATTTGATCTATTTGAGTTTCTTTTACCTCGACCATATCAACGCCAGTTATCCACAACCGCCGTCGGTTATACCTAAACTAGCATCAGTCACACCCGACCGATGTTGGTCTCTGTGTTTTATACCTTGACCAAGAATAGACCCAACAATCATCCTACCAGTTGATCTAAATAACCTAGAATCAGACTTTGACCAGTCCCAGTAACTTGAAAGACACCTCATCTCTTAGATCCAACTATAGTCTAGCCTTTTGTGATAGGATTTTCTTTTTGTACTTGAATGAAATACCTAAATCATATTAACTACAAGAGGACTTTACTTTTTATCACATTAATTTGTTTTAAACGGTGGATTGAGTGCCATCTAGAAGTATCACACTTCCAGTAACTAGCATACGCTAGGTAGTCCACTATCATATATCATTTATCTATCCTTTTGTGGTCTTGTTTTTATTACGAGATAGTTCCTCCTAGCCAAAAGGAAGCTCTCACATTCAATTATTGATCAAGAACTTAAAACATGTGCAACAACCATAAACTAACCAACATTTAACATGTATTCCTCCTCGCCCTTACCCTTATCTATTTCATCATTTCAAAAAGGTAAAAAAAATGGTGAAACACTCTTGCATACCTCAACGCCTCCGTTGTGTAGTGCTAAGTCTCTTACATACCTCGACACATCTTCTTTGGAGTGATAAGGCTCTTGTAGACCTCAACACATCCATTTTGTAGTGCTAAGTCTCTTGCAGACCTCAATGATTCTTCTCCGGTGCTAAGTCTCTTGTAGAACTCAACACCTCTGTTGTGTAGGGCTAAGTTTGATGATCAGCTACCATTTGAATGTGTGGTCGCAATGCCTTGATTCTGAATGACGTTCTGCCCTAATCTTTTGAGAGCTCCTTTTATTGAAAAGAAATATCATGTACCATTCTACTAGATTCACATGATGGCCTTTTCACAGAACGAAGTTCTGACCCGACATCAATGTCAATCTATGATTCAGCTACCATTTTGTTGCATGGTCACAATGTCTCTACATAGAATGAAGTTCTGAGATGACTCATGTGAAATCTACTATCTGCACAAATGGTAGATGAGTCTCCAAGCTTTATATGAGTTAAATCTTGTATTCAAGCTGTAACAGCTACTCATAAGATGATTAGGAGATATGTTTGGAGTATTAATCAAATTTTATAAATAAGAAAATCCATTACATATGGTAAACCTTTCTCTTAGCATTTTATCACAAAATATGATCTCTAACAAATACTGCATAATATTCATCAATCTAAATTATGCAATATATAATTGAAAAATTGTTGACTTACCCATTTTAAAGGAATTTCACTTTCAGGTATTACCTGGTCTTGGGTTGAATTGTCAACTGGTGGTGGATTAGTTACCTTTTGCAATAGGCCTCCATTCCACATTTTTCTTTCCTTAACCCCGATGGCGAGATGGATGCAGTTTCAATAATTGTCCACGCGATTCCCATTCATCTAGAAATGAGCACAAAAATTCCTCTTAATCTCCTTCTTTTGGGATGATGAACTCTTTCTTCCATTTCTCTAGTCTGCATGATGAGATTGGTCTTTTTGATTTTCCTTGTTCCTGATGAATGACATCAACTTCTTCATCAATGTCCTTCTCTTCCAACATCTAGCCACAGAATGATTATACAATCCACAAATAGTACATGGAGAGGAATTCAAAATCTTCAAAAATCATAACCATACTTCTTAAGTTGAAAAAGTGGATCAAAAGTTTTGTTGTGCTTATGATTATGGTAAGAAACTAAAGTTGGAATCTCATTACCTCTTCATGATTTCTCTTACCACATCCTACCTGTTGTGATGAAGCACAACTTTCCTTCTTAGAATCTTCTTGTAGGACTAGTGGGGTATTCACTTTACTTTGAAGCTTGTCTCCCATTAGCATTCTTGGAGCAATCTCTAGTTTCCATTCTAGCACTAGGAAAACCCAAACTACAAAACAAGGCCTCAACTTGTATTGGGTTAGAAATGTCTTAGCCATTTTTTCCAAGGCCTCTTCCATCAAATCCCATTTTATCTAGTAACTTGGATCCAATGCCTCTAGTATGCTTTTCAAACAAACCAAAGACTTCATTACTTGAATCCAAAACTAAATGGGAGGAAGAATATTCTAGTGGTGAAAAACTTACAATGCAATCATCTACCTTGGTTTCTACATCTAAAGTTGAAGTTATTTCCTTTCTCTGAGCACCACACTACAACCTTGTAAGATCTCATCCTTGGTTTGTAGTTCTGATTTCAAGCGAGAATTCTCCTCTTCCAAGGAGTAATACATTGATCACATGAGAGAGTTATCTTCCTAGATCTAGTGATTATAAGCTTCAACCCCATCGAGATTCATATGTTTAGACATCTTTCCCATAGTATAATTGTACCCTGTTCACACAAATTGAACCAAATGCACCAATCTTGAAGCAACCACTTTTTTAATCAGATTTACTGAAGAAAATATGAAGCTAAACCAGCTCTAATACCAAACTTGATCTGAAAATCATCAAGTTTTTATTCACCTGATCTCGGACCCCTATAGGCTTATTTTATTTGCCGATAATTTTCTCCTTTTAAGTAATCAATTTAAAATTAATGCAATCATATAATGAAAAATTGCACAATGATTGATTACGGAGTTTAGAAATTACCTACGCCTCTTGATTCTTATCAAACCGTTTGAGTACTCAAAACATATGAGTTACAATAGTACTTTCACAAGAAACCTAATGAAAACTATTAAGAACTTGCTTAGAAGAATATCTAGACCTTCAGATGACAAGGGTGAAAGATAGCACCCAACTTCCCTTTCTGGTGTATTCAAAAATCTCTATGGCACCAACTCCACTGCTCGAGAATCCTCCAGGTTCTCGATCAGCCTTCCAGACGCTTCATAACACCCTATGGAACTTTGGTCGATATTCCAATCTTCACAATAATGTTGTGTGTCTGCTATATAGCTGACTAGGTAGTATTAATAACTCCTAGTCACAATAATGCCTATTTAAATAAATAGGTCTTCACAACTTTATAATAAGCCTAATAAAATAGGTCTTATCAAAAATGCTCTTCTCCACTCACTCAAGCAATATTTCTCAAGCTCTTGACTTGAGATTTCAAGTTGTGTGTTTTACAAAGAAATGGGTCCCCTATTTATATCCAAATGGGGCCCTAAAATAATGCATTTAAAAATATCTTAAGGCTATCATTAGCCTATTCATGGCATGGGGATGGATTTATTATCCCATTTTGGGTGACATTTTAAAGTGGGTTCAATCCCATATTTGGTGGGAACGATAATGTTTAAGGCTTTATTAAATCCTTTTCCATGAATACATAGTGGTAAAAGGACCACTTGAGGCTTAACTACCCCCTCCTCCTTCTCACGTGGAAACATCCACGCATGGGCCTAAGTTCACCCCCACCACTTACTACCACCTTGTCTTTGGCATGTATTAGGTTGGCAGATTTATATGGTTTGATACTTACCACTTCACATAATACATGGCTTTAAAATAAGCCCACCCACTTTGACTTAGACATGTGGCATGTATGTTGGGTTGTAAGTGGACTTACCAAGATAATAGAAATTTGACCCATACATTGTGGTATAGAAAATAATTAACTCAGTCATTAGCTCGATGTGTAACTTGATCCATAACACATAGTCCACTTATCATCTCTTGATAGGAAAATCGAGTGAATTTGATGAGTGGTGGCAAGCCATGTGGTAGTTTATGGACCCACCACGTCGGTGATAACAAATTAGTCCACACGGCGGCCGAGCTCCCCTTTGTTAAAAATGTTGAGCCTCTTGTTCCCATGAGCTATATTATTTTACGACCGTCAAATACTAGAGATAGAAAACCAACAAGTGACTCCCTTTTCCTTTTCGCCACGTGTCACAGTGCCATTGGTTCAATATTGACCTGTTGACCAAGAGTTGACTTTTTTGTTGACTAAAATTTGACCAGACATAACTAGAGCTCCCCATGTCTATTTGTCATGTTCTCATAGTCCCGAGAAAGCTCTTTAAAATATATTATGCACTCTGACACAATTTAGGGATGTTTAGGAAAATTTTGATATAAAAAATTATCCCCGATAAGTGAACCAAGAAAAACACAAGTTCGTAATGCTTGACCTTAGAGCTATCACAAAAATCATGAGATTCAAGTGGTGGAAGAATGCCTAGGTGGCTTATGGTATCTTAAGTGGAACTTCTGGTGACCAATATGTAGAAATTTTCTGACTTAAGAATGTAAATATCATTAAGGAGATGAATCCATCAAACTATGAGATGAAAATAATTCCCTTGGGACCAGCAACACATGAGGGTGAATCTCATTTCTTTAAGGAATCCTCTACCTGCCTCCTTACTTGAAATGAAGAGTAAAAATGAGCAATTGAGAAAGCGGAGGAGCATCCTAAATCTCTCAATTCCTACATTCAACCTTTCTTAGATCCTAATTCAATACATATACTCCCTATTTAGGAAATTCCTCCAATAAATATATTTGACCCTAAGGTGATTAGGAAGGCATAAAGGTATATGATGCAATGGAAGAATAATGAGAGATGGATTTAGAAGATCATTGAGAAAGGAAAAACATTTCTTATAGATATTCTCTCTACTCAATTATATTCTATCCACTTTATTGAAAGTGAATGAAACAAGGTAATATATTGAAAAAGATAATATCCCCTTGGGTGATGTGTTCACACTTATGTTTGAGGTAATATCCCTTTAATATCACACCCTCATGAGTAAAAATATATTCACATTAAATGGTGAAAATGTTTCCCTAGTTTTGGTCTGCATCATGGATGTTAGATATGATATGATAAATATGCCATATATGAAATTCACTCTAATGGATAACATTATTTTACAATTTTGAATGAGGCCCAATATTGGATTCAAGAACTTTGATTCCCTCCACTCACCAATAATTCATCATCAAAATAACTCTTTAATTTCTTCCAATAGTTTGTCAAGAAAGAGGCAAGTGATCCCCTTTCCTTTAATGGAGATAACTTAGAGTCACTTGATACAATCAAAAATATATTTCTAACATTTCAAGAGATCACAAAATATGGCTCAATTAGTTCAATAATTTTAATGATGTTCCTTATACGTGGATCAAAGTGTCGAGCTGCATTTTCATTCCAAACATGTGTAAATTTCCACATGTGACAACTCGATTCAATAGAGAATGCCAAGGATAAGAGCTTATTCTAGGAACTATCGCTTAGGGATCATGAGTTATTAAATTCTACATTAGTCAAATCTTTTCTTCATCAAACCAATGCACCCATTTTTATCTCCTCCCCTTTCTCTCTCATGTCCTAATTCTCTCGTTGGGAAAGGAATTTTCACTTTTTGTCTTATTAATTTAAATATGACCTATAGTCAAGCATTATAATGAGTTCCCTTTAATTAATATAAAGGGATTCCCTTTTCTTTCCTATAAATATGAAAGGTCATAAGTTTTAAGGGTAAGAAAAAAGTTATGTTGGGGAGGGGGATAGACAAAGAGACATGTTTGTAATGTTATATATTGGAATGGTCTTTCTATTCCAAATGGTTGGAATTTTTTGATTGAATTTATGTTTTTGAGATTACCACTTCTACATCAAGCAATAAAAGATGTAATTCTTCTATTTATTGTCTTATGTTCATCTACTCTCTCTTTCTAGCTTTATGACGATGATAATCTTGCAGACAAGAAAGAAAGGTGTCTCGCACCTTTGATGAATGGATCAATGGAATTCTATATATATGATTTATTGTCTTATCATTGTTTACATTGTTGTGTTATTCTAATTAACTATGGAACTACAATTATTATTGTATGTGAACTATCCTAGTGCCTAGTCATAATAGTAACCCTCTCTTTCCATATTTCCCCAACTCCCCTTTACCTCTCTTCACTACAAATTCCTACCTTGTAGCTTGTATATGAATTTTCCACATGATTTAGTGGATTATTCCTATGTGATTCCCGACCTATTACCCAATACAAAAATCTAGGTAGTGTACATTATATAATTGGAACCTCCACATACATAAGGAGGGATTTAGCCCCATGACCATTGGTGACAACTCAATAATTTGCAGACAAAAATTATTTCACCAACTATTTTTGGTGACTCTGTTGGGAGAGATCTTCCTCGTGCACCCGTAAAGATATCTGGAAAGTACTATATATATTCCAAAATATAAAACACAATTTTTAAAGAAAAATCATATTTTAAGAAGAATTTATCAATGAATGAATCCATGTAACATTCATTTCCCTTATCACAATGATGAATTTTTGAGATTGGTGTCCAAAACCAATAATTAAAAAAAACAATGAAGAAGAATATAACCACTAAGAAATCAATTTTTTTAGTAGCCTTCATTCTCGGGCCAGCTCTTGTAAAGGTAAGGATTCTTGAAAAGTGAAGAGGTCTTTGGATTAAAATAAAAATATGCAATTGGAAAAAGGAAAGAAGGTTAGTAACAATTTAACAAAAGTTATAGAAAGAGTATCTTGAATAGATAAAAAATATTATTACAAATATCCTACCATCAAACCCGTGTCATTGCAATTCAAATGGACTGTTGCTAGAGAAAGAGGATAGGAATAACAACTTTTGATGATCAAGAATCCAAGGGCCTAATGAGAAAATGCAAAGGAGATACAAAATGTTGTATGAAATACATGAAGAGGAATAATCTCTTGAAGGTAATTTTATTAACTTGAAATAGCTAACTAAGAAACTCAAAGCTATGTTTTACATATCTTTTCCTTTGGATGATTTCCTTTCATATAGAGATGAATACATGGTATTCCTGAAAATAAAGTTTGTGCAAAGTATTTTTAGTATTGTGGAAGGAAATTATGATCCCCAAAGCAATCTTGAGAGTATGAATTATGTTAAGGATATGCACAAAAGGTATGAACATAGTAAAACACTGCACAATGGTGAGCCAAAGGAGATTCGTGATTTGAAAGTAGATTCTAATAATTATATTTATTATGAGGTATTTACCACTAAAATATTATTATGTGCTTCTCATGATTTTCCTCTTCTTTATTCTTTCGATGAAAGTCATCACAACACCTTGGAGGATAATAAAGAGAGTATGAAAGATGATCCTCCATTTATAACTTCGTTTTGGCTTGATACATAATCCTTAGAAGGATAAATTTTTATGAGAGATGAATACTCTTATTCCATGACCGATTATTTAGTGCTTGTCGAGGAATCCAAAAACCATGAAGATTTTCAATAAATCAATCATCCATCCCAAACTTAGTTTCTTCAGGAGGATGATTTTGAGGTAATAATTGATGTTTTTCTTTCTCATCCTGGTTCTTCACTTAATTCACAAATGTAAAATTAAAAAATACATGATATGGAAGAATCTAATTTCCTTCTTAAGACAATGCAAATAAGAAAATTGAACATGACCTCTCCGAGGAGCTGATTTATCTTTCATCACTAAATGAGTGTAATGTTAATCACACATTGAGTATCTAGTCTTCCCTTTTCCATCCAAAGAAGAAGGATTTCTAGGATATTTTTCAAAGCGGAGAAGAATTTTATAATCATGTTGCATCCCCAACATTTTATTCTTACTCATGTCATGAAGATGATTTTATGAATCTAAAATTGAAACTTGTACCCTTCCCATGTTGTATGGATCTCTTCTCGAATTTGAAAATGAGGAAAACTATGTATGCTTGAGATCAAAAGAGGGTAACCTTTGAATGATAAGAAATATCAATAAGAATAAGGAGGATTTTTCAAATGAGCCTTGGCCATGTGAAAATAATATTTCAAGCCATCTCCTTAGGGCCTAATGCAAATATTCTTTAAATGAAAGTGAAAATATTTATCTATCATATTTGAAGGAGTAATTTTTGTAAGACATATTCAAGATTACTGAAGAAATTAAAGACCCTAAAATCAATATGAGATCCTAACACATACTATTCCAATGTAAGATAAGTATGATTTTAGTCATGATCCTTTTTTTGATGCATAAGTTCTCAACAATCAGATGAAACAAATAGATAAGATCAGTGTTGTCTTTAAATACTTGGTATATGAGTATGAATGTGAAGGAGATTTTTCCCTTTTCCCATTTTGTGAAGAAGAATATGAATTCAAAGGAAAGAATATTATTGAATCACCTATGGATTTATATAGTCATGAACATAGTGCCTTCACCATAGATAATAATAGAAAGGTTGAGTTTGAGATGGTTTGTATAGGAGGTAATCATTGAGGACAAAAAAGTGAGAATATGTAAGAGTTTTGTGGATGGAGTGAGCGCCAACTTATTCTCATTCTCTCTAGATTCCCCACTGATCCTAGAGATTATCCCATGCTACAACCTTTACCTAGTGATGGTGAATGCCTTCAAGAAAAACCAGAGATTCTACTATTGATCATATGGTGGAATGAATTTTCATAGTCACAAAACATCAAGTAGAGACTACAAATGGTAAAAATTTCAAACATGTTATAAAATGGTCATTGGATGAAAATGTGCTCACTATTTAATATAAGTGTGAAGATGAAATACTACTCTCTCTTTCCTTCTTCTCAAACCATGAAAATACATCACAAATAGCATGACATGATCATATGATTATCTTCAAGCTTTAGAAGTATGAATTCATCCCATCATTCCCTTATGGTACATACTTCTCTCACACCTTTGTTGGGTCTATATACATTATTCCTTTCCTCTTGAATTTACCTCACCTATAACATAGTTTCCCTTTCCATTGTGTGTTTTATTTCTATTTGGTTTGTTTCCCTTTTTATTTTTTGTGTTTATTTATTTTTCCCTTTGGTGTGTTCATTTCTTATGTTAGTAATGAATAATTGCCTCTATTTGCCAATGGATAAGGCACTATTCTACTCACCCAAGAGAAATATGAGGTCCTCTATTTCCCTTTTCGTCCAATATCCTTAAGTTAGGGCCAAATCTGTCTCCGCATATTTTCTAACCCAAAAATTTAAATTTCAAAACATGACAACTAAGCCAAAGGTGAAAATATGCTTCTAAACCTTCATGAAACCCTCACCCAGTCAATTTTCCTTCTACTTCATGATCATCTTTACCTCACAGGTAATACCAATATACTAAATAATAATGTACAATCATTCAAATTGATGTTCTAATGTCAAATATTCCATTCAAAAAATACATCAGAAGATTAGTTCTCTCACAGGCTTAGAAAGGAATTTTTTTATCATTTCAAGGCATGTGGGCATCCTCTCGAAAGGTTATAAAAATATCACAAAAATATGGAGGCATTATGGGATATAATTTAATTTTTTGGAGTTAATTTAGGGAGGTTTATGTAAGATTGTATGGTTTATGGATAATTTGTGCAAAAATGGGTTTTCAAGTGTAGGGAATGAATAGTCAAATAATGAACTTGAACTTGTTTAGATAATTTTGCAAGATACATAAGGATTTAGAAGGAAAAAAAGGAAATGAAAATATAGAATAATATATACATGGTGGAATAATCATATTTTATACACGAATTTATGGTTTCTTGAAACATTTTAGTCTTTTTAGGTAAACCCAACTATACTAAAGAATAAGGAGACATTTCTTGGAGTTTCAAGAAGAATTAAGTTCTAAAACATGTTCAATTTATATTATAAGGTCTCTTGGATTCATATTTATTTGCTAATATTTTCTAATGTGGTCACTCCCCTAAGGAAGAAAAATTTCAATAAAACCTCATTATAATATAACCAAGGGCCATTGAACACAAGCCTATAAAAAGAAAGATAATGAAAAGAGTGTGCACAGAGGTTCCATGTTATAGGAGGGTTCATAAAAATGTAAGGATCATTATAGATCCCATAGAGCCTTTTGAGTCAAGAAAGTGTGAGCCATCACAAACTCCTTCTCTTCAAGGGAATTCAAGTATGTCTTCCTCAGTGGTGGACCTTTCCCATAATGAACAAGATGTGATTCTATATCAAGAACCTAAAATTGCTCTTGTGACCAACATAATATCCATTCCTGAAGATCTATTCCCATGGATCAATAATTTCTTGAAATTTTAACAAAAAAATAGGTTGTAATTTCGGCCTTTGATCTATCAAAAATATTGAGATCCAAGTGGAGGAAGAAGGTGCAGGTGGCTTCCCATATCTTTAATGTAAATTTTGGTGACCAGTATGTAGAAATTTCCTGACCTAAGAATGTAAATCCCATTAAGGAGATGACTCCATCAGACTATGAGATGACAACAATTCCCTTGGTACCAGAAACACATGAGGGTGACTCTCATTTTTCAAGGAATCCTCTACCTTCCTCCTTTTTTGAAACGAAGAGTAAAAATGAACAATTGAGAAATCAAAGGAGCATGTGAAATCTCCTAGTTCCTACATTTAACCTTTCTTGGATCCTAATTCAATACCTCCACTCCCTGTGGAAGATATTCATACAATCATTAGTTTTGACCCCGAGGTGATCATTAAGGGAAAAAGCATATAATACAAGGGAAGGATAATGAGAGATGGATTGAGAAGATCATTAAAGAAGGAAATACATTTTTGCAGAGGTTTTGTCTGTTTCTAATGTATTTTCTTCCCAATTTTTAATAAGTGAAGAAAGGAATGGAAGTGATTCAAAAATAGAATATCCGATTAGATGATGTGTTACCACTTGTGTATAAGATGAGCTTCTTCTACTCTCACACCTTTATGAGTAAAAACATGTTTACATCAAATTCGACAATTTTTTCCTAGTGTGGGCTTGCATCATGGATGCTAGATATGGTATGATAAAATATGCTATCTCAACACTTGATTCAAATAGAAAAAATTCTTTTAATATTTTGAAAGAGGTCCACAACTATGTTTAATAACTTCGATTCCCTCTACTCATTGAGAATTCATCATCAGAATAACTCATTAATTCCTTCCAATTTTTTTCAAGAAATAGGTAGGTGATCCCCATTCCTTTAATTTAGATACCTTTTATTCCTTTTCCAACATCAAAAAATCTATTTTTGACATTGCAAAAGATCACAAAATATGGCTCAGTCAGTGAAATAAATTCAATGATGTTTCGGACATGAATCAAAGTGTTTAGCTACATTTACATTCCAGAATAGAAGTAGCACCTATGAAAGCTTGGTTCAATAGAGATTTCAAAGGATAAGATCTCATAGGAAATATCCCTCAAGGATTATGAATTGGAAAATTCTCCATTAGTAAAATCTTCTCTTCATTTATTCAATCAATCTTTTTTTCTATCCTCCCCTTTTCTCTCTCTCATTTCCTAATTCTCTATCGTGAAAGGACTTCTTCCTTTTTCCTTATTCATTTAAATGTGATCTATAGGTCAGAATTGTATTCACTTTTAGAAATATTAAAAGTCACAATTTGTAAGAGTAAGTGAAAATTCATGTGGGGGTAGATGAAGAGACATGTTTGTATTGCTTTAAATTGGAATGAAATGTCCATTCCGAAGGGTTGGAATTTTTGATTGAATGTATGTTGTTGAGATGAAAATTGTTACTCTTCTAGTTTTTAAAATTTTTAATTGAAATAAAAGCTACAATTCTTCTATTTATTGTCTTATTTTCCTTTACTCTCTCTTTCCAGCTTTATGAGCATGATAATCTTTCACAACCAAGAAACGTGTATGAACCTTTGATAAATATATCAATGGAATTATGAGTCTATGATTTATTATGTCTTATCATTATTTTCATTTTTGTGTTCTTCTAAGTGAATGTGGACCTACTCTAATTATTGTATGTGAAATGTAATAGTACATATTCACAATACTAACCCTCTCTTTCCTTATTTCTTCAACTCCCTTTACCTTTAATCACCGCAAATTCTTCCTTGTGCCTTATATAAGAATTTTACATAGGTTCATTGGAGTGTTCTTGTATGATCTTTGACATATTGGCCACCCATTAATTTAGGTATTTTACATTCAATAATGGGAGCATCCCTATACATAAGAAAGAGGAGCTCAGCCTTGTGAATGTTCGTGAAAACTCAATAATTTTAAGATGATAATTTATTTTTCCAAAGTAATGGACATTAAAATTCTTATGAAATTTTCCTCCATTGGATTGATCTCAATTAGATCATTTTATTATCCCTTATCCTTGGAAGATAAATGAAGAACCATAAGTACCTTCCTCTAACTATCTTGATGTTTACCAAAGCTCCTATTAGACACAAATATCATCAGTGAAGAAAATAGGATTAGTCTCACTAAAGTATAAAGCTTCATGGATAGTATATGGTTGGGTAGCCTCATTGTGTATTGAAAAATATATTATCCGTAATGCCCCGTTCGATGTTCCCCCGGTCCCTGGCATGATGACCTTGTTGCTAAGCCTGGGAGACTTGTATGCGTGTTCTTTCGTTGACTGTTGTTGACCTTGTCCAAGTTGCAGTGAAGATTTTCCATGTTCCCTCTCCTTCTTGCATTTCAGGTCATTGTCGACACCCCAAACTGTGGACCTCGTAGCATCATGGACAACTATCCGGTTAAAGGAAAATCTAGTTCTCGGTTCGTCAAGTTTTCTTGGTCGTCGCCATTAATAGGATTAATAATTATTATCATTGTTTTAGCCGTAAAATCATAAAAATAATGTTTATAATAATATTATAGTTTATATTGTCGAGGTGTGATTATTATTATTATTGATAAATTTGTGTGGTTGTTATGAATATGGCGATCATCATTAATTGTGCTTATTATTATTTTACTTCGTTTAGGGTTTTTATTTTTATTTAGTTAAAACAAACAAAATATATATATATATATATTAATTAAAGTAAAAGTTTAAAAACTAAGAAAACCCGTGATTTATTTGTTGGGGGTGGTTTTAGGGCAAAGGGCACCTTTGTAGTTTTGTTTTGTCTTTTTTTGATGAAGGGGAGTGAATAGCCACTGCCATGGAGGGAGGGAGGAAACCCTGATCTGGTTTGCATGCCCACCAAAGCTAAAGAAGGCATGGAGGAGGTTGTGGCAACTAGAAAATTCCCGAGGGAAAATGTGGGTCACAAAATGCTTTGGCCACGCTTTTTTTTTTACTCAAACAATGTGCTTTGGGCACATTTTACCTTTCCAAATAAATGCATCACCAGATGTCGTCTCATGGGGTGCCATAGATTGTCGTGACTCGCGCTAGCACCCTCCCTACCTGTATAAAAAAAATGAGTTTTGGGACCCACATGGACAACTACCAAAACATGAACTGGAGAGGCATTTTTGTTAGATGTTGTAGTTATTCGCTCCGGTAGACATTTATACGCAAAATGG
Source organism: Taxus wallichiana var. yunnanensis (assembly GCA_018340775.1). Lineage (NCBI taxonomy): Eukaryota > Viridiplantae > Streptophyta > Pinopsida > Cupressales > Taxaceae > Taxus > Taxus wallichiana. Next base: position 207,415,375 of record CM031244.1, on the reverse strand, counting down.
ATGTGTAAGACAGTGCTCTAAACTGTTTGATAGAATGCCACGATGGCAGGATATGCACAAATGAGTTTGTTGAAAAGGCCTTGGAAACTTCCATGAAAATGCATTTGGTACGAGTAAATCCCAAATCCACAACCTTTTTCCAAAGAACCTCCCAAACCGGGTGTCAAAATGGGAGCTTTAGAACAGGCCTCGGACATCCGCCCAAGCATTATGGAGAAGGGAATTTTTTTATGTTCTAGTTGTAAACACCCAGGCAGATACATATGCAAGATGTGGAATCCTACGAACTGTTTGACAGTATGCCTCAAAGAGATGTGGTCTTATGGAACATACCCTGACCATGTAAGCTTCATTTTTGTTTACTTAGCATTTAGCCAGGTAGGTTTAGTGCATGAGGGTTGTAAATACTTCGATGGCATGAGTGCCTCTTGTAGAATCATGCCTAGAATTAATCATTATGTTTGCTTGGTATTTGATGAGCACATGAGAATGTGCAAAAATGTGGAAGCATGTGAACTGTTCGACAATGCATGAAAGGAATGTGGTTTATGGGCTGCAACGATTGCAGGATGTGTAAAAAAAATGGATTTTGTTGAAAAGGCGTGTGATCTATTTGCCATAGAAAATGTGGTCTCTTGGATCGGGATGACTACTTGAAAACACAAAATGGTTCTTTTCGATGAGACATGGGTGCACAATGAATGGCTTGGTTTACACATGACTACCTGGCATCATGTGGCAACAATGGTGGTCTCAACGGATCATGAGTGTAAACTTCTTGAAGCCCCTTGTACCATTTTAATCATCATTTCCATGCATGGTTCTTCTTCCCTTACCTCTCATAATTCTCGTGTTTTAGTTCTCTTTTGCAATTAAATATAATTTTAAATTATTAGGATTTTTAATACAATTAAATTTCCCTTCAACTCGTTGCAAAATAATTAAATTATTGTGTCATAACTCACGACACCATTATAACTCGTCTACTTTAAACCATGAACTATTACCCTCACTTCGAGAAGATTTAGAAAAATCTTACCCATCTTGATTGCTCTAATATTGTTTTTACCACTGATGAATTTGACTCCCCATTGATAAAGTTGACCTTCTTCCTGTTTAAAATAGTTAATTTTTGCATTTTTCAGAGACTCACTAAGTACCCTTCGTAACTCTGGAAACGAGATGTGAAGTTATATTCATGTACCTTGGTATACGAGGAGTCACCTTGACTTTTAGTTTGACCTAAAATGAACATATGACATCCTTTTGACACTCTTATAGGAGCCCTGTTACACTAGTTTACAATAGTAGAAAGCTATTAAATCTAGAAAGTTGGCTTTTGTTTTGAACCGCCATTTGAAACCTGGATGGAGAAATTACTTCCGTCTTCGCAAACCTCTAGTGTTTATACTAGACAATTGCATGGAACATTCAATATAGGAAAGAGAAATTTTAGGATATTTTGGAAAATCCATTTTGTAGGCCTTTGGTCGCAGTTTGACGAGGTCAAACTGGACCAATTTCAACTTGTCACTCCAGAAAAACTTGTCACCGTTTGAAAATGGTTATCTAGTTCTCATCCCATTGACTCTGATGAATTCTCCTTATATAGGGGAAACTATTAGGAAGTGTCTCATTGCGTGCGCATCCATCAAAAAAATTTTTGGACGTGGTTTTCTCGAGCCCTCGAGCTAACTCGCCCTTTTTTTCAATGGGTCAACTATGATCGGTAGCCTCGGAAAACTAGCCGCCAAACGTAAACCATTCACTCTTTTTCAACTCCGTCGGTTTCTATGAATTCTTGGTATATCTGGGGACACGTAGAAAGTTAATCATGGTGTGCATTATCATCATAAGATAATGTTTGGAAGTAGTTTCATAGCCTTCGAGCCCATTTTGAACATTTTGTAGCTAGACGAAAATGTAAAAATAGAAAGTCGAGACCCTCGTAGGGTTGCCAAATCACCCGGAAACTTTTAACATATGCAAATAATCTGTTTAAAACCCTTTAGTGTATCTATTGTGTGAAATAGAACTTTTGACAAAATGGTGTTTTCTCTCTCTTCCCTTCTCTTTCTCTCTCCTGGGTTACAAAATGAAGAAAAATGAAAGGGCAATGAATACATGTTTCTAGACCTTTTTTATTTCGATTGCAAATTGTAATTATTGTCAGATGTAAATGGGAAGGCGAAAAAGATAATTATGATTGGTTAGGGTGGATGCCATGCCAACGAATTATCACCGATATTATGCTCACATGGGTTTTGCAGATGGAAGAATGATGGCAAAAAGGTCATGTGCAATTTAATTATTATTATTGAAATTTTTACAGGTCATTGTAAAATGAATAACTGTATAATGTAGTCTCTTATTATGAAAAGTTATATTGAAATTTTTTAATATGTATGAGATGCTAGTTTTAGGGATATCTTAGGAAATGTGCATCTAATTCACCCGGTTCAATTTGATTCTTAGTTGTGTATGGCAAAAAAAAAAAGATTTGATATATATATAGTAAATGAAATTGAAGTTAATATATTGTAGTACTTTTTCAGCATTCAATAAATGATTAAATTAATTACTGGGTTATCTTCTTACCTTGCAAACGTAATAAAGAAGCTTTTTTTTATGGAAACACTCAACCCTAATGAAATAATCATGCATAGCTTGCCTGCATGTGTGATCCCTTTTACCATATAAGAAATTTAAAACCGTAGAACGAACTTAAACTTTTCACTCGATGGAACATCCTAGTGTTAGGAAAATAAGATCCCAAGAAAGGGGTTTATCATCTTAGTAGGTACGTTTAGTGACATCGACATAAACTAGACATATAGGAGCAACACAACCAAACTTGACTTGAGAAGTAGAGCTAACCCTTTCTTCGTATCCTAGTGGATTACCTTGTGTTTTCCGAGGATAGATTTAAAAGTAAATTCTTCCCCCATCGAATGAAATCCCTATTGAATCCAAATGACATAATTAGAGATCGTGATATAGTTGCTCTATGTATGGCATTCTTGTTAGTAAACTCTTTTGTCCCTCGTAGATCAATGTCTTATCCTTGGCTAGTGACAATATAGTGTTTTGATATTTTACGGAGAGTTTTTAGGGCAGATATGTTTTGAATCTTATTCTAATCTATAATAGAGCGTAAAGCCCTAAGTAAAAAATTGGAATTTAACTAAACCCTAGTGGATTAGGAAGTTAGCTTGTGGGTAGAAAACTATAATTTAACTCCTTGCATACGAAATTGATTTGAAAGATGTTGATTCTAGAGAACCTTAGAAATTGTAATTGTGTCCCTTAATCCCTTGTTATGTCATTTTATGGCATTAAGGAATAAATAATATTGCTTATGTGGAATCGTGCAATGCAAAGATATGGGATATTCGTGAACATAGATCACTTGTGTTCATGTGTATTTTATATGCTTCTAACCATGTAATTCCTTAAGATGTCAGACAAGTGTTGTTGTAACTCTTTAGTTTTAAGACGATGCTAAGAACGAGACCTTAGTGCGATGTAAGAGCATATCATATAATGCTGCACATGAGATTGGAGATTAGGATTAAGGTCAATCTTGGAGTCCTTATAACTTAATTAAACTTTTTCATGCATTGTAAAGAATATAAATTACCTTGGTGTGACCAAACGTCGAGAAAACAAAAGATATACATATAAAAATCAAATTTGGAATTCAACAAGTTATTGAACTATAATAATAATGGTAGCAAAATAACTATTCCGTGATCGATGGATGTTCTTGGGGAAAAAGCTATTTCGAATCTATGTCTCCCTCAATCCCAAGATTTCATCTTGTCATCACGTTAGATTCACTTGTGTAGCAAGGTTAAATTCTAAACTTTGGATAAGCATTTTGGGAAGCACAATCTTAGCATAAGAATGGGAGAATTAGAATTTTGTATGAAATTTGAAATATGGAAAATACTCATGTAAGATATGAAGATTGTCATAAGGGTAAAGAGAAAAATTAAATGGTTGAACAATAAGTGGAATGTGAAACAAATTTTCAGAACATGTAGGTGGAAAAAGGGAGAAAATTATGCTTACATAGTAATGTTCTTGGAATGTGAATCGTAACTAAAATACATTTAAAGTAATGATGTGTTGTGGGTTCGCCATTCCTGAAGTCACGTTTCTTGTGGTTGGGTCATTGCTAGTAGTTGTTCATTGGGAAAGTGTGGCATCGACATACCTATGTCGTTTTCATGGGTCTATGGGAGTCGATGACTTATGTGGTTGTCGTATGTGAGTCGATTTCTGTACTTGGAGCCCTTACTGTGTTGTGTGTAGTGAGCAATGTAAGTCAAAAAAAAATTATCCTAGTATTTTACTGTTGTATTTGGGTGCGTAAAATGTGGGCACTACATTGTTCTTTGATAATATATGTAGTTATATATGGATTTAGGAAAAAATAATAGTTTTATGTTCTAAGTAAAGATGCATAAAATTTTTGTTTGGGTTTAGAAGGCATGTGAAACTAAGCGTAGCTTTGCATGATTAAGGTCAATGTAGTGAATTATAGGAAATATTGTGCATCAAGGGTAGTTTTACATGTATTTGTAGTTTTATACATCTTTGATAGAATCCATGTATTCCATAAAAATTACTAAGGAAATGGTTTCTATGTCGCATGCTTAATAGTGGCATAACATTGCAAGTCATTATTTAATGGATCTAACTAATTTTTGGTGATGAAATAATTCTTGTGAACCTATATTCTCCCACATCATACACATCAGGTAAGAACAAACTTATCCCCTACTCAAGAATTAATCTGAAGGTCTTTAATGTAGGGATCAAGTATATTAAATTTTTCTTTACTAATTATACATGCATCTTCAAGTGTTTTTCCTCTCCATTTCACCATACATTCTTTATGCTCATTTTTTTGTGTGTTTTCTTTGCTAGATAGTTATCCATAATATATTCAATCTCCCCACATATCTACTCTAGTATTTATTGTCTTTAATCTAGTTTTACATGCTTCTATAATGTCCAAATTCTCTTCCACTTTTTTATCATGTGTTATTTTAAGTATTATCTCTTTTCAGTAGGTATGCAAGAAATAATCCTCTAACTATGTAATAATATACTCTAATTATCTACACAAATATATTTGAACTTCCTTCATGTATTGTACAAAGTATACACAATTTTTACTCCTTCCTCTTGTGAAAATATCATAGCTTCACAACTCCACATTTAATTGTTCCATAAAAATATATAAAGGTGAATTAAAAGTCCTATTCACAAAGTTGTTGTATGTAAATTCTAACTGCACAATAATTTAATCACATGTTCCTTCCTTTTCTCTTTCTAAACATCTCAATGAATTTCCATGGATTCTATTGACAACTTCATATTAACCATCTATCTATGGGTGATACACATAACTAAAATTTAACTTTGCCTTCATATTCTTCCATAATGCACACTAAAAATAGACCAAGAAATAAGTATTTATTTCAGGTTGCTTGATAATCCATGCACTCTCACAAATACTTAAAAAGAAGTTAGTAATGTGTGCAACATCATTGTTTTTTTAAAATTAATAAAATAGAAGTTTTCAAAAATTATCCATAGTAATAATAAAGAAATTATGGCATATTTATGTTGTAATCATTACTAAAACAAAATACATACTCATGTGCTCCAAAGGTATATCAGGTACTTATAGTGGTTAATATAACCTTACATTATGACTCTTCCCATTTTCTATTTTACCAACTTTACACATTTACGAATATGTACACAAATATCATCCATAAAAAATGATAAATACATTTCACCCATTTATACTAAGGTCTTATCTATCTTAAAATAAATTAAGAATCATCTTTAATGATTCTCTTAAATCAAATTATTCCTTAGTGACCCCCACAACACACACAACTATGCACATTTCAATATGCAATCCTTCTCATTATAAGTAGTCCAAGAATTTTGTGTAGTCAACACTCATTGATTTTTCACATTCTCTATGATTCTCAAAATAATTATCTTCACTATAAAAATCCTTCGTCACCTCAAATTCTACTACTTCCACTTACATATTAGTTAGTAGGATTCATATATGACATAATTCATGTACAACACTATTTTATTTCCTATTTATGGAATTCAAGTAAAATGAGTAAATTTACAAGAGTTCAACCCATTTCATGTTTATTTTATTTATCTTCATCTCTCATTGACTAATTTTAGTTATTGATGGTCCATGTATAAAAACATATTTTGAAGACAAATAGTTTCTCTACTTCTTTAGAGATTAAAAATGGCATAAAAATATTGATCATAAATTGAATATCTACTCCCGCATCATTGATTTTATAACTAAAATATGTGACGAATCTTCATTCCAATCTCATCACTACTCCAATGGATATTCTACTCACATCATAATTAATCTACAATACCTTATTAAAACTAGGTAATGATGATAATTATTTCTTAATGACTTTATTCGTTACATTTTTACATGCATTTTCTATGTTAGGGGTCTTAAAAAAATCCTTTTATCCCTACATCACCTCTATGATTGCTTCAAAAATTTTACTAAATTATTTAATGAAATTATTATATAAAGTCACTAGTCCATGAAATATGCAAGCCTCCATGTCATTCTTGGGTGACTACCAATCCACTATTTTTTCCACCTTCTCAATATCCATGTTTAATCCTTCTTGAGATATAAAAATAGAAAGTACACTAGATATTTATACGTGAAATATCACTTCTTCAAATCCACAAAAATTTTCTCTTCTCATAAGTTATCTAAGAATTCTCATAAATAGACCATGTTTTCCTCATATTTATTTCAAAGAGTCATTAATGTATCCAAATAAACATTGAAAAACTTACCTATAAAATGATTTAACATTTCATTCATTAATTACAAAAATATAATTATTGTATTGATTAACCCATATGGCATGACCAATCATTGATATAATTCATCCCATGTTTTTCTCATCTCCATCTCTAATTCTGATATAGTGGTATCCATTATTTTGATAAGTATTCATGATGTATATTGATATTCTGAAATAGTTTGTCAAATGATCCATATGTGGTAATGAAAATATATACTTGATAGTAATCTTATTAATGACTTTTGAATTAATGAGAATTGTCTAATCTCGTTCTTTCTTAAATGTCAATACTATAGCTTTAACACATGGGCTCAAAAATTAACTAATCAAGCTCTTCTAAAAAAAATTACACCTGATTTCTCACCTCTTCATTCCCCATAGTTGCAACATACATGTTACCTTGTTTGATAAACTATACTTTGATATCAATTACATTTGATCACTGATCCCACATATAGGTGGAAATCCATATAGTTTATCCTTCAATATGATACCCATGTACCCCCTAACAAATCCTTCACCTTTCATGTGATATCCTCTATTTACATGACTTTAAATTCTCATATTTTTTATATGAGCCTTGTTATGAACACAAAACTTACTATCCCCTTCATATAATTTAGGAACTTATTTCCTATAATAAAAATTTATACATATTTTTTCACATATGTACTTGTCTCCTTTAAAGGATTTAGAGTGTACTTATGTATGTTCTTTACCAATCTGGAAGTATTTGTGAATCCATCATGAACTACCTATCTATCATACTAAAAATGTATCCCTAACAACACATGACATACATCCATGGGCATAATATAAGATATTATATCATCTTCACACAAAAATATCATTATATGTATTATGTATTGATAATTTACAAGCATTTGATTACCCTTTGAAAATTATGAGACTTTATATAGGTTTAAGTGTGCATTTATATTCAAGACAACATTCACAACCATCTCATTAGAAATAATATTATCAATTTTACCACTTTGTCAATGATGATTTTACAACACTTACCTCTATATTTGTAACATATTGTGAACAAGATCTTTCTCTACATGGGTGCATTATCTTCCTTTGTTGGTTTGAATAATAATCTCTTAAACATGAGATTCTTCACATTCAATTGATATTGCATTAAAAGTATATGTATTTATTTCCATGTCTACATGCTACACAACATTATTGGTAGAATATTTTCTCCTATACTCGGACTCATAACATACATTATCTCCACATTGGAAACAATTAACTCCAAATCATCTACCTTTTTCACCTCTTCCTTTGAAATAATACCTATATTTTCCAATTTTTACATGACTATGTTCATACAATGATATTTCTTTACCTTTTGACAAAAGATTATTTTCATTGTTCAAAAATCCTCTTGTATATTGTAATTATCCTTTCCGTCATGTACTAATATATTTCCTTTGAGAAATTTTTTCTCTTTTTCCGTAAAATAATGATCCTCTTCCACCAGACTAAATCTAATCATATTAACATACACAATATGTTTTGGATGGAAATAAACAATCCATTAACATAACTCAATATATTTTCTACATCATACTCTATATGACCTACTTTTATCATAAATTAATATATTTATTTTGTGTTATCTCTTAGCACTCGACTCCCTCTAGAGATATTTTTACATCTTCCTAAACAAATGTGACTAGTGGTCTATATCTATGACCTTAGCCTTCAATTTTACAATCAATATCCCTAATTATTTATCTTATCTTTTCTTATACATATTTTTGTGGTCTACAAATGTTCCCACCATAAATATGCATGTAATATTAACTTAGTACAAATAAATTTATCTTCTTGGGGTCATCTATATTTTTTTACTCAAAGTTATTCACCATTTTTCATTTCTTTTAATGATCTCTTCTAGATGTAGAATTCTTAAATAAATTTGAATGTCTAACTTTACATTTCTCCCAATTCTTGTGATTGTACAAAAGAATTGGTCCTCTTTCTTATTAATGTGGTTTTCTTTTTCCCACTTGTAATCTAGTTCTCTATTTGTGTACATAATCATCCACATCTTCATCAATGAAAATTCTATAAATTTCATGATATCCATAAATTACAAATGGGATTGCAATCCTCTTATTACATTAGGAAATTCTACAAGTCTTGGTCCTCTATTTTCAAAAGAAACAACATATACTTAACATATTTTATTTACATTTGTCACTATCCTTTTAATAAAATTTTCTAACCTACACTTTTAACCAATAATTGAAAATAATGGAAGATGTTTGCAACTAATTTCTAAACACATTCCTTAGTATGGAAATAAGAGAATATAAATATCACTACCACATAAACTATATTGATTTCTATAGAAAAATATTATAAGTAATTATAAATTATTTATTTGATATTATATTGATATATTAATTATTATGGGTACAAACGAAGGGATTCGTTAGACCACATAACCCTTATTAGGGTAGACCTCAAGAAAGCAAGATCATAGGCACAACTATCACCAAGAAACAAAATTTTCTTTTATTAAATTAATAAAATATTATAGGATCAATCATAATGACATTTCACTCCAATGATATTTTTATGAAAATAATGTACAAGCAAAGGTTTCTAAAATTTCCAATCCTATTACCTATTCTAAAATTAGAACAACACTTGGTTGAAATGGGGAGCTTCACACTAGAATGATAGAAAAAATTACTTGAATGTATGGATAGATACCTTTCAAGCCCACGTCTACTTTATATTTTATATAATTCACATAATCTATAAGGGAATCACAAATATTATATTAAAAGTAAATACATCTTGAAAAAATTCCTCAAAATGCCTCAAGTGCCACTAATCCTTTAATAATATTTTCCTCTATTGGAATGAATTCAATATGATCATTCAGTTTTTCCCTATATATGAAGTGTATATGATGAACCATGTGTGCCTCCCTCTAAATCTATCAATTTTGACAAGAGATTTTCGAAGGCATGAATCTCATCATTGAAAAAAATGAGAGTAGTCCTATAAAAATGTAAGGATACATGACTTAGATAGTTTTTGAAATCCTTAAGGGTATATCATGGAATCTAATAGCCTTTAGTTCTTTACAAAATTTAACATAAATTTAGCACACATAAATAGTGTTATTTTGAAGGAAATTACTCATAAAAATTGTGTCTATTTTGGAATGCATTCACAACTAAGTATGCATTACATGGGTAAGGTTAATTTTGTATAGATTAGGAAAACATGTACAACATAGTTAGTATCACAAGTCTTTGCAATTCTATGTAGCTTGGATAGACTTCCATGGATTTTACAAGAAATGAATACCATGATAGTTTTTGTCGACATTCTTAGGAGAGGTTTTCGATTGTGTTAGTCCTTATTTAATAACTCTAAATATTTCCTTGTTGAGTCAATATTGTTTGTGAACTTGGATACTCATACATCAAGAGAAATAATTTTTGATTGAGATGAATATTTATGTTTTGAATGTTAAGGTCAATAGGGACCTAAAAATATATTCTCATAGAAATATACATACCTAGCTTGAGTATGTTGATAACTCCAAGATAAGGAAAATGTAAACACCTCATTTTTTATTCTTTATAACATTTTATCTTTTGTAAGGATTGGTGATGCATTATCTTATCAAGTAGGTACCTCAAGAAGCCCTGAAGGGATTGGGGTGTTAACAAATTTGGTCATATTCGATAGACCAAAATAATTGTGAGATATCAAAATGTTTTCCTATACATCACAATTACCCTCTCCTCTCCTTATTTCCTATCTTGTTGATATGTTACCATAATTACGTTCACTTTCCCTTACTAATTATGATCTTATTACAAATTTTATTCATCCTAAAAATTCACCATGCCTTCTTTTATTATTTATCTTCCACCCCTATTATCTTTCACTATTTAACCTTAGGTTCCCCTTAAAGGCCAACACAATATCCCATGGGAAATTGTTTCATGTATGTTTTTTCTTGTGGTAATTGACATCACCCATAAGAGATCACATTAGATATATACACTCTACCTCTATTGTCATTTTATAATCAATCAAACATTATTCTAAGAAATTAATTTTACTTTCTCATTGGTAAATTACATACATATCCACATTTATTTTTCATACTTGTAATTTTGGAGATAATCATTTTCAATTGGGTCACCATAGTGATTAGTGTAAATTTTAGTGGCTAATCTTTGTTAATTCATGAATATTTGGGTTTTGAAATTTGGATTTGGCTAATTTTGAGGGGTTAGGTTACTTGCTATTTCACCTAAATTTTATGGGTACAAGTTAATTTTTTGGGTTGATTCACCTAGCGCTTAAAGTAATATCCAAATCATCTTTATTGTATGCACAAAAGAGAAAATTACTACCATTTGGTAGCCTAATGCTACTATCTGACAATCGATACCAACCGACAACATTTTCTTTCAATTTGTGGATTTCACCAAAATTGTGAAATTCATTTATAAATATTTTCCAAGTAATATCTATGGCTATAAATTTTAGAGGGGATCTTAAAATTTACCATGATAGTGAGCTAGGAAAAATAGTATTATTATTAATCTTTCCCCTTATCCACCATTATTGGTTATCTCTTAGTGTTGTTGTCTTTATGGATGATTACTACATCAATGATCACACTACATGTAAGTATATATAATCCTTTGTTTTCATTTGTGTCATGTCCATTATTGTGTGGATAGTTGATCATTTTTTGATATAGATTATGGTATATGTATGTTTTATTTAGTCTATTTATTTGTCTTATTATTTTATACAACTTAGATTTATCGATCTATTGATTTTATATTATTCAAAATACTAGTAGGGTACCTCTCTTTATCTTATACATAGGCCTTGGAAACCTATATACATCTTAGGGATAGTGCTACTATTTTATATAATTATGAAACCCGTGATCCTATATCACCTTTGGTATATCCATCTTGTGTGTAGGCCTAGATTTTATACTTAACATTTGAGAACATAGGAAGGGATACACATTAACCAGTCATCTATTTTGGTGAACCTAACAAGAATCTTCCTCTTCCATAGATCAAGTTAGATTCAATTAGATTTTTATTTTTACCTATTTTTACTATCCAATTGACAAATATTTAAACCTACTTAATTTAGTGATCCTTCTTTTGCATCAATATTTCTGATATTGTACTTCCGGACCTATGAAAATAATTTCATGGATGACCATGATATTTTCTCTTCATACCTCATATTTTATAGCCTTACACCATCATCCATTTTTTGTCTTCTACATGTTCGATATTAGCTTCTCCACAGTTCTATTTCCCTAAATTTTTCCTCTAAAACCATCAACCTTTGTGTAATTCTTACTGCACAGTCAATCCCATTAGAAATATATTTCTAGAACCTCCCATACAATCTCTATAGACTCAAAATGTAATCAATGGATTATTGAAGTAGGGGTTCTACTAATTAATCTTTTAAGAAATTTTTGTACAATGAAACTAATAATGAAACCACTACTTTTGCAAAGATTTTCCCTCATCATATTAACTTATTTTCCATAGGATTCGATACAATCCAAATAAAAATTAACTAACCAAAAATATGCATACTAATTATAGAATTATTATTATTTATTTAACTTGTAAGATCAAGGTTAACATGAATATATTATTGGCTCTTATTATCCTCCTTCTATGCAAAAAATTATTTTAAAATTCCCTATGTTTATATGATTTGACATGCTACAAAAGAGCATTGAAGACTATATTTATATAAAATTATACTCAAATGTTAACCATATAAATCCTCCTATAAGTGGATAAAATGATGATACTGGTAACAATGCTACCCCTTTATCTAATGATCCGCTTAACTCATCATCTAACTTATTGATCATTTAAGTCAACAAAAAAATTGATAAATCAATTCTTATAAATAAAAAAACTTGGCCAAACTCATTGATCAACCAAAAATGCTTTTTTAGGGCATGACAACCCAATGTCATCCCATACCATCCTATTTGGTACCAATTGAGAACCCATTTCCCAACCTTTTATTGAAAAAATTTTCCTTCACAACTATTCAAAGAGAGCATGTCACTTTATACACAAATTCCATGGATATTGGAAGGATCGTACCCTCCATTTATTATGATGGCTCTACTGACCCTACCATCCAATCAAATCCTTTGCAAAAATTTCAAAGAATTGGGTATAAACCACCAAGGTCTTGGCCAAAAACGTATGGGTTATTCATTTAATTGGTATCACACCGAACCATCCAACTCTATTGTTAGACCTGAAAAATTAGTTTCTATTATAGTGAACGAGTTATAATATCATGATTATCTTGAATACAACATTAGTGATTTCTTCAAGTGTAATAAATCTAAAACCAAATATGTAGATGATTCTTTAAAATTTGGAAAACATCATCAACTAAGGATAAAAATAACATGCCTAATGAGATTCTATTTTAAATTGTCCTTAAATCCCTCAAGAATTGATTTTGATAAAAGGTGATATCCCTTTCTCCTACTACATTGGAATATGTATTCAAGAAATTAAAATTCTAAGACTATCTCATGAAAGAATTTAAAAATAATTACCCTAAGAAATAAAAACCTAAAAATGTACAAATTTTCATGTATCCTAGAATCAAGAATGCTACTAATGATAGAGTCACATACAATATTCCTCAAGGAAACTCATCTAATGTGAATATCCATAGAATTGATCATTCAAATCCTAAACTAAAAGGGGGACCTCAATCTCATTATTTATTTCATAATGACTACCACCAATCTATATAAGGAGGACTTGAGACAACATCTACCTTGACCATTCACAATGATTATAGACTCATTCCAACATCTTCCTCATGTTGTCATTTTGTTGGCATTGATGTCAAAGTATGATGTTTTTCAGTGTTTTCATTAATTGCATTGATGTCACAAGATTTATGGATCATGAAGGTTGATTGGTAGTGTCAATTCAAGTTGAGATTGTATGGTGTCGTATGGGTTTTGTAAGCAGATAGTTACTTGTTGGATTATAATACTTACTTTCTAAGATATGGAGGATGATGTGGTGATTTCATATAGTGTGGTGAATCTTATAAAATGTATAAAAGGTTAGAAAAGTGATAATGAGATCATATTTGGTGAAAAAATATTGTTTAAGGTGTTTATTTGTGAATCTTAGTCAACATGTATGGTATGTGATGATGGATTATAGGTACGTAGGAGATGGAAATTCTTGGTGAGTGCATAGGATTAATTATTATGATGTTTTGGGACACTCATAAGTATCACAAAGTGTTGGTTCAAGTGTAAGGCTTGTTTATTAGGTTTGTTCCTAGACCTAACCCTTAAGAAAGCATGTCCTGGTGTGGTGGAGTTAGTACTTATAGGAATATTTGAGAAAATATGAGTATTGGATATATGTTGGAGTGATGATTTGATGGTGTGCTAAAACTTTTAGGACCTAATGGTGAATAATTTGAAAGTTCTGACCTTTTTACTAAATATGAGTTTTGAAGGTGAGAAACCAAGGCTAAATTTTGACTTTATGATGCTCATTGGAGAGTGTGATTTAAACAGGGACCCAAAATATTTGGGATAGTTTACTAGGTATATCATGAATATTTTCCAAGTGGAATGAGATCATTTTATTATCAGTTTTTTATGAGAAATTTTTAAGAAGATAAATTTGTTTTAAACCCTCTTAGAACCCCGCTTAACAATGAGTTGGAAGAAATTTTTGTTTCAAACCAAATTTTATTTTTGAGAAAATTTTATCATTGGATGTTGAATAGAATCCTCTATATTTCTCCGGTGTGATTTATAGGTTTTGGTTGTATGTGGACCCCATCCAAAATGCAAGTTTCTAAATGTTTTTCAATTTATGCCAAATTTTTCCATTGAACCTACTGAAAAATTTAGAATTTATAGAATTATGGGATATTTTATTAATGAATGTTATGGTTTTAGATCACGGTTGATCTCTAAGGGTGTCAAGTGTGCCATGTTTTAGAAGACTAGTTTTTATGTAGTTTTTGGCAATTTGGAGTAGTTTGGTTACAAAGATGTTTTAGAGGTGATACTATTATATTTGTGGAATGGATTTACTCTTTTGATGACCATGAGGTAATGATTTTCCCATTGGTATATAAAACATGTGATTTTTATGATATTTGAGAAAGTTATGACTTTTTTTATGAAGATTAGTTTTGAGAGAGCTTGGTTGTGTATGGTCTTGAGTAGGTTCCATGGATTGAGATGTTGTTAAAAGTTGTTTCATGGTTACTAGAGGTAATTTAGGGATTATACAACATTTATAAGTGTGTTCCATTTTTAGTGAAGTTTATTTTTCTCTACAACATTCCCTTGGTGATGAGTTGCTTGTTTTGGTGTTTTAGGTCTTCTTGAATCCAAATGAAGATCTAGATTGTTCTAGGAGTTATTTGCGACCTATATGGATTTTTTTGGTATTTTTAATGATTTCCCTATGATGTGGTGATGAATAATTTTCTATGATGGCCAACCTAGGTGTTTTAATTTTTGTTGGCAATAAAAATTTCAGGTGTACAAATCTATGGGTTTCTTGCCAACACTCTCAAAATCGAAGTCCCTTTACTTAGATGGTGCAAATTCCATGTTTGCATGCACGTGAAAAGGTGATTTTTTCCTTGTGGACTTGTAGCTGGGGATCCAATAGGGGCACTCCACTAAACATATGGTAAAGCTAACAATTTCTTTTTAGAGAATACTTTGTCTTGAGAGCAAGAAAAAGATTGAGAATAAAATATAGGATAACTAATGTTACGGTAGAAACTTAGATACCTGAACACACTAGTTACAAATTTCTACACACCCATTTATGATGAGAAACAACCTAAAATTCCATGCTACTAAAAATATGAAACCATGTATAAAAATATGCACACATTCATATGCCTTGGAAAACATAAACTTCTTCCTTAATTATCATTTCAATTAAAGTTGTACATAGTATGAGAATAGAGGAAAAATAGTGAGGGGAAAATAGAAGAAAATTGGATAACTCTTTGTTCTTCCACAAGTAGACAAATTCTCTCTCATGAATTCACAAATTTTCAACCAACAACCTCTTGAAAATGGGAAGTCTTTTCCTTTTATAAGAAGAGAGACGACTCTTCATCTACCTCCCAATGACTTTTCATATGTCTATATGAATTAAAGATTTTAAACTTTCCAGAAAATATTAAGTCCCTTTTATAACATAAAGGTGAATTTTACATTAGAAACATAAAGTTACTTTTTAATTACATTAAAGACATATGAAAAATTGCATCCCCAACAAAGAATTAGAACATTGAAGAGAGAGAAAGTTGGGGGATGAGAGAAGAGAGAGAGAGAGAGGATTATAAAATAAGAAAGAGGAAGAATCATGTTGAAGAAGAAGCCACTCATGCCAACTAACTCGATCCCTACTAGATGACTCAATGAAATGCCCTAATGCATTGAACTCTGGATCCTTGAATGTATTACACCATGAGATATTTCCTTTGGATGATGCACGAACACTTTGAACTAACTGTTGAATGAACCCTTGGTGACCATGAGCGTCACTCATGAAGATCCCTTCTAAAGAGATAGAAGCTCAAAACTGACCCTGTTAGGACCTTTACAACATGGCCACACTACTATGCTGAATTGAACACTTCGTCAATGATTGTAACCTCTACCTTGGACATGATACACATGTAAACCAAACCATGAAATGAATTTCAAAGGATGTTATCAGGATCTACTGAGATAGATTTTGAATGACCTGTGAGTAATGCTTATGATGATCCTTTGTGGCACTGTCATTATCCACATATGAATATGGTACATCGAGGAGATAAGGAATAAAAATTTATGAAAGAAGTGAAAATTCCCATTCTCTAAGCTTGATTTTTATGTTCCCTTGACACTTATAATATTTGGAAAGGGAAACTTACTATTTTTTACTAAGTGTCAAAATTTACTTTTATGGACCTAAACTAAAGATGTTGACCTGAATGGTTACCCCTCTATTCACTTCTTTTGTGAAAACATCTTTTTAGAATGACTTACTATTAAGAGTAAGTACCTACAATGGAACTTACTATTTTTAATAAGTAGTGATATTTTTTCTCAAATTGACCGCACCAATGAGATGTGTTTGTATCACTACCCCGTGTACATTGTCTTCCCTTAGATTTCTCTTCTGAGGTGACTTACTAAAAATGGAAGAAACCCATATGGGAGACTTACTATTTTTAGTAAGTGATGATATTCACTATTTCTGGTACTAGAATACCATCCCGACCTTTCGGATGTCCTCTCGTGTCCACAATCTTTTCACCACCGCTCAGTATCACTTGCCAAAAAAATAGCTAGTCCCTGTGTAGGAAGGATTACTATTTTTGGAAAATGGGTCCTTGTAATCAGTTTGTAATGGAACAATCTGATATGGGTTATTTCCAATAACACTCCTTTAAAATTTCATCTTCACCGATCACCGCTCAGGAGATTTTAAAAATCAATTTTTGTCGCAAGAAACTTGGGGTTTCTCTATTAGAAACAATCAACTACGTGCTCTGAAAAAAATTTCTCTAGGAATGTTTGGGCACTGGGAATCTTGAAGAATGCAAAAATGTGTCTCAATTCATTGAACGGTTTGCAAGATACGATCAATTCTTCTCTAGATGACTTCGAGGGATTTCTAGATAAAATCCTCATTTTTTCACCATTTCGATCCATTATTTTTATTATTTTTGTGTTTCTAGACCATGTGGGATATCATGAGGTTATTAAAATGCAAAAATGTTGGATTCACTTGGCTGGAATATTTTTGTTGGCATTCGATAGCATATGGAGGTGTGGGGAAAAATGATGGAAAAATGACTAATTGTTGGCATTTATTGGTTACAAATGAGAGAGATAGGGATGGGGTGAATTTTTATGTCCCTTTCATCTTGTTTCAAAAGTTTAAAAAGGTTCATGAAATTCCCCTTCATCTTGGGCATGTCATTTGTCACATGTTCATTCGTTGTACAACTTGGAGGAGGGGGCTAAAACAGAGCACCGAGGGATGAGAGAGGCGGTTTCCGCATCATATAGGTGACCAAAAGGATTAATGATAGTGGGGAGAAATTTTTTACACCTTAATTCCCTTTGAAAAAGCAACAAAGGGACATGAAAATGCACCTTTACTACAGGTTTCCACATGTCCCTTGGAAATTTCACTAAGTAAGAAATAACATACCTTGGGAGCCAACTTTCAAAGATGATATCTCAAACTCCCAGATGAATTTATGGGGGAAGTTTTATATAATTATGCCTGAAAAAAACCTATAAATAGAATTTTGATTATATGAAGATCCATTTTTGACTGATAGACCTCCAAATGTCTCCTTCTTTTCTAAGGATCGTTTGTTGTGCGCTGTAATAATGAGTTACCTAGAATAGTGTGTAAAGTTTCATGAGGTCCCATTTTTTACACCATCTAAAGAATTGAAAATTATTTAAATAAGTATTTTTTTGGATTTTAAATCACCATGGATCTTCAATATTATTTCTTTTAATTTCAGGTTCTCTTTCACGGTGCATGCTCCTTTAGGCCCAAAAACTAACTTTCAAAGTGACTGGCTCCCGACCTCTCGATTCTTTGAAAATTTTCCTTGAATAAGTTCCTTGATGTTGTAGACTCTTAAATAAAACTCTATGATGATTATTGATCTTTTTTTCCACTCCTATGATAGTGTACCCATCTTAGAAATATTGATGAAAGCCCCTTTTAAGCATGCTCAAGAACTCACTCTATAAACCATTCCTCCAATATGTTTGAATTATCATTTTTGTTCCTAAATCACCTAGGGAGTACTGAAGACACAACATATGGACTCTTGAATGGTGAGATTAGAATTAAAACTATGGGTAAGGTGGTATGGGGGTGTCTTGAAGGGTATGACATAAAAATTTTGACACTAGGGTATAGTTGTCTTATTTTCGGGTGAATTTTTCCCATGCAAAAACATAGGAAAAAAGTTGGCTCTAGCTAGAGGACACATTATGGATCAAACGTAGAAAGAAAATGATGTGAGAAATCCCTGAATTTGAATTTACAATTCATTAACTAGTGCATTATCCACTGGTCTTTATAACACATAACCTGCAAGAGATATCAAGAAAGGAAGAACACACACACACACACACACACACACACACACACACACACACACACACACACACACACACACACACACACACACAAAAAGGAAGCACAAAACACATGAAACGTGAAATACACACACCTAAAAATCACCTATGGTATAAGGTTAGGGACAACCCACTTTCACTAAAGTACTTTCCTTTTCAAGAGTTACCCTTGAAGAGGTGACATGGAATGATGATATTCTGTAAATCCTTTAACTAGTTCCAGAAAGTATCATCCTCTCCTCAACTGCTTATGAAATCCAAGTGCTTTCACACTTTCCTGTACATTTTGTAGGAATGAGCCTACATGAGATTATTTATATTAAGGTCTTCACCTATAAATTCCATTTATTTTTTCTCTTTGAAATCAGTTTCAGCTTTTTTGATTATCTTTTGTGTTCATCAACATTATTGACCTCTCATTTACCATCTCATTATTGCTCGTGGTTGATTCTTATTAGAATAGTTTGAGTACCCCGAGTTTTCTTGTTCCACTCATTCATGTTCCTGAACATACTTTTTGTAAGATGCATTGCATTCATCTTTTGAATCCTATCATTATAATGTGTTTGAATGTCAAATGGAGGATCAAAGATGACCTTATATCCATCTTGTATAGCCACAACATGAGCTAAGAGGTTGAGACTTAGCTTGGGATCTTCCGTGCTCTTTTTCACTTATAAAATATCTTGTACTAAATATTTCTTTGAAAATTCTAGAAGCTCATCTTTACCATCACTTGAAGAACTCCATTTTGAAATTCAAGGTGATCATTGATAAGAATTGTCTCTTTTGACCATCATAGCATTCTACTAATTATTTTTCAAGAGGAATCTCAAATTTTAGGGCTTGAAAATTCTCTTATCCAGCTTCTTCATAAGAGAAAGAGTCCTCTTCTTCAAATGGGAAACAAAATACCTCCCTTTCATCATCACATTCATCATTTATCATCTCATGAGGGGCATCATGTTCTTCACCTTTCTTGAATTTATCATGGTCAACATCCAAATCGGTTGAGGATTCTAAATTAGATTATTTCTTATCTTGTAAATCTATAGCTCATATTAGGAGTTCAAGAATGAGATCAAGGAATTATTTTTCGTCTACAAATTTAAGAAACTATTGCACTGATTCTCCTTTCAAATATTTTGAGATTCATCACGGGATGAAGTTTTCTCCTTGTGGATGACCCGATCGATAGAATTGTCATCTTCAAATGGGAATGGAAAAATTTCATCATGGAAAGGCTTGTCCATTGATTCCTCTATTCTAAATTCATCCAGGACTATCTCCTCTTCTTCTTGGCCTGTATCATATGGAAATTCAAAGTTACCTTTTAATGATTCAAAATTTCTCTAACATTCTTAAAGGTGCATGCCCCTCCAGGAAGGAATGTTTTGTGCTATAAAGATGGGAATCTCATATTCCTCCTCAGTTTTCACAAATTAATTAATCCACATGTTATCTTGATACAATAATTTGGTTCCTCGGCTTCCTCAATTATGCATTGTGTACCTCATGTTTTTCATAGGAAGTAATTTCTCCATATCTCCTTTCACTGGTATAGTCATGGAAGACAAATTCATATTAATTTTCCTTCCCAAGTCTCAGAAAGCTTCTACCTAACAACATTCCAAAAGTTGTTGGGATGTCTACTACCAAAATAGTCATTGATATCTTTTTATCTGGAAACTTAGCAAGAGCCACTTGTGCATCTTTGATATTCTCTACAAGTGGGACTTCCTTTGACTCCATGGAGTAATAAGAGCCACCAATTAGATTCATGGCGAGTTTTAGAGCTTTGGAAACCTTCATAGGCATTGTATTGTTATAGGCACCAGAATATATAATGCAATTGTTCAATATGTATTCTCCAACAAGAAGGGAGACATAGAAAGGATCAAAGATAATTTTAGTGGCAAATATTTGTAATATGGTGAATATTCAATTTTGAAAAAATTGAAAAGGTGAATTTTCTAGTGCGGGTCAGTGACCTGTTCACCTAAAAATTACAGTTTAATTTTTTTAGGGGTCGGCTTCACCTACCCTTGAAACTATCCCCTATATAATCCTATATTATTTTCCAGGTAGAACACTACTAGCTCACTCATACCACCTAGGGGAATATGTATTATCAAGTATAGTAAACATGTGACATGAGGGCAAAGGCTGTAGATGCGTGACAAAGAGTTTGTTGATGCATGACAGGGAGATTTTTTTGACGCGCGACAGGAGTGTGGAGGAAGTAGATGCATGAAAAAGAGTTTTTTTATATGTGACATGGAGATTTTTTTATTGCGTGACCAGATGGTGGAGGTTGCAGTCACACACGATGTATATTTGTTGATGAGCATCATTAAGGTTCATTAACGTGCATCAACCACCTTGTTGACACACGCCAGAAATCTCTATCATGCGTCTACAGCCTTCTGTCCCACCACTTAAAAATTAGGTGAAATTTTTTTATCAGACCCCAAAAATTCACCTTCCCGCGAAACCAGTTATGAGGATATTCACCAAGTATTTTCCACCTCCAATTTCTAAGAGGTATCTTAAAATGAACCTTGGAAAGGATCAACCTTATATTTATTTTATGTAATCATTGAAATAATGTTCTAAAAGGAGGTGCAGCTAGGTTTGGAAATATTCCTTTAAATCTAGGGGTCACAACATTAGGTTTTGAACTAGCACTCTTGATATGCCAAATGGATCTTTAAAACTACTCAGGATGAGTCTGCAGATATTAAATTTTAGAAATATGCACTTTTGTTTTATTTTAATGTTATAAAAAGTTGAAAGGAGAACATGCGGACAAGGGGGATGAAGGGTCTAATTTTTACGTCGGGATAGGCCTAGAAGAAAGGGTTGATGTTTGGGGAATAGAGGATGTTTTGAAAGGTAAACTAGGAACTTTAGAAGTATCAAATATTCAAGGAGTATCTTTAGATTTAGATCGGAAATATTTATAAGACTTACTTGGGATAACGAGTGACCTCCATCTTGTCACAGGATATAGTTTCTTGAGTACATGAGACTCGATGCAAGGTAAAAGGGGATATCCTCAACTCGATTATTTAGTTTTGCAAAGTTTCCACATGAGGATCTTCAGTCTTATTTTTCTTTGTAGCGAAGAATAAAGGAGGAGAATCCCTTTAGAAACCGGGAGCGAGTAAAAAAACACACAAGAAACTTGATTCCTTTTCATCATTATCATATTCACTCCCAAGTGATATTTAATGAGTCTGTTTTGAGTGTCACCATCTACTTCTTCTATCTCTAGGAAATTTTTAACTCCACTTTCTTGTTTAATTCCTTCATCCTCTTGGATTATACTACTTGCATTGGCCGGAGGGGTCTCCAAGGAAAACCTTCGAGGTATTTCTACAATCTGATTTATATTATTTATTTGAGGAGATAACTTGAGGAAATGAGGAATGGTTTTACCTAACAAGTGTTTCCTTTGTAACAGAGAGGAGTAAAATGTCAACCACATTTTCATCCTGTGCCCCTTCTCTAAAGTGGTCTTAACTATTGTAATAGATATGTTCCAAGTGCAGTGAATTCTTCCTAATTCCATTGAGGATTGTTGTTTGCAATGGGATTTCCTTTCTAGTTTCCCTTTCTTATTGCTGCTTGGAAGATGGCCCTTCCCCATTTCTTTTAGTGCTTATGGAAGGAAAGGAATGCCCTCATCTTTAGAAATTAGAAAGATAACATTAGAAAGTTCAATGCTTGTTTGATTTCCTCTATTAAAGAAAATTCCAAACTTTTCAAAGGTAAGATTAAAAAGGCTTGTTCTAGCAAGGAAGAGGAAGTCCTCAAATAGTTTTCCTATAGTCCTCCTCAAGTGGTATTTCCTTATAATCATATCAAGTGGTCCAAACTGGAAAGAGGTAGGGTCAAAATCAATTTTTATGGGGCTTCAAAAGGTAATCCTGGCATGGTAGGAGAGGTGGTATTATCAGAGATCATGAGGGTGATTGGATCATTTCCTATGCCGTGCCTTTAGGTATTTAAAGAAACAATGTGGTAGAGGCTCACGTGTTGCTTTGGGGTGTTAGCCTAGCTAAGGAAAGAGGTATCAAATATATTTTAATAGAGGGGGACTCTCTTCTCATTATCAATTCCATTAAAAAGGATAATTACCACAATTGGGCTTTGGGTAACATTATTTTTGATATTAAGGAGCATCTTAAAGGTTTTGATTCTTTCATCATCAAACATACTCCTCACCTTGGTAACACATGTGCGGATAGGCTTGCTAATGAGGGGGTACATTATAATGATTTCAAAGTCTGGCATAAAGGTGACATCATCCCCATGCTAATTAATGACATTACACACCATGAAAAATCATAATAATTTCACTACCATCCATGTGAGTGAGGAAAATTGGCCCATTTTTCAAAACAACAAGCTTGTGTTTGGATTTATTTCACTTTGGAAAGGTCATTTTAACACCAAAATTTTCAAGAACTGTCTGGTTGGGATTTTGGAAAATATTTTGGCAACCATGGGAGGAGATAAAGTCATGGTGGAACCATCTAGCCATGGCAATATTATGGACAACCCTTCTATGTGGCACATGGTCCGGGTTGGGGGATTAAGAAATTATATCATAAAGTTGCAAGGGCACAATCCCTCGTTAACTAGGGAATTTTTCTTGGCGTGGAAGGATGGTAAGGTGGTGTTCAGGGGTATGGAAATTTAGACCTAGGAGAAATCCATTACCCAGATTAATGATATGGATATGGATTGCCTAAAAAAAATTAAGGATAGGAATAGACGTGAGCATAAAATTAACACCTTTTTCATCAAGGAAAAGGTTTATTAATTCACTGATGGAATAGTTTGGTCATACATCCCTGGTGTGTGGAGGGAGGTTCGCATTCACATTATGAAGTATTTAACTTTGGAATGCAAGTATCATAATATTTACACTCATAACTTATCTCTCCTGAATATGTTCAGGCATAAGAAAATGTTAAGTATCCATTTCTTTTGTTCATGTCTTTGACTACCTCTGTGAAATATTTTTAGTGG
This sequence comes from Taxus wallichiana var. yunnanensis, assembly GCA_018340775.1. Taxonomy (NCBI): domain Eukaryota; kingdom Viridiplantae; phylum Streptophyta; class Pinopsida; order Cupressales; family Taxaceae; genus Taxus; species Taxus wallichiana. The sequence goes on along the minus strand of CM031244.1, from coordinate 207,391,189 downwards.
GGTAAGGTGGATACCCCTATTCATGAGGGGCTCATTCTCCTTTTGTTTCAAAATGGTAAACCTATGCTAGAAAAACCCATGCCCCTAATCGAGGCAGAGGAGGATATCACTTTGGATGAATGTCTTACTAAGATGCATAAGGGAAAATTGGGCCATAACAGAGGTGAGGAGGGGAAGAATGTGGTGGGATCAAAGATTTAGGAAGTTGGGTCCTCAAAAGGTAAAGGAAAATGATCTTGGAAGCTGAGAAAATCCATGAGGACTTGAAGAAAAAGTGTAGTACTTGGAGACTGTGGTTCAAGTCATGGAGGAGGTGAATTTGGTGGTTAGGAATGGTATGATCAACATCATTGAAGCCACCAAAAAAATTATTGGCCCAAAAGAATATTAGGGGGAAATAAATGGTCTGGATAAACTTGTTTGGGATATGAGGGTTCGGTTGGAAGTGGTTAAAGAGGAGCAAAGGAAAAGAAAATATTCTAGGGTCACCAACTCGATGAAGAAGAGGAGGACAAGGATGAGACAAAGGAGGATGTTGTGGGAGATGAAGAGGAGGAGCCACCTCAAAAGAAGCTACAACTTGGGCACAACAAGGTGACTAAGACCATGGAGGCCAAACCCTCTAAGAATCAAAATAAAAATTAATGGTGCTGCTCCTAAACTTTAGGAGGTTTTTGGTGAACTGTCTCTATTTTTGGTTTAGTTATGTAGTTTTTGTTTCTCTTGCTAGTTGGGTTTGGACCTTGTTGTCTTGGGGTTAATCTTGTTTAACCCTTTTTGGTCTTGTTCCTCTTTTTGTTTCTATCTATGAGCTTTCACGTTGTTATCTTTCATGTACTGGCCTCTGGGAGCCGATCCCTTTTTTACCCTATCTAATAAAAACAATATTTGAAAAATGAGACATAGATGTTTTGATCTTGATGTAATGTTGTATGACCTTATTTATGTCCGTAACACTCATTCAATTAAATTTTTAGGTGTAGATGTACTATGTTAAGAAAGATAAAGTCACATTTGAATTCATATTATACATTTTGCATCAATTGGTTCATTCAATACTTATCAAAAAGATGTGATGAAATAATATTACAATCCTAAAGGAAAAATCTATATTTACATAAATTTATCTAGGTATAAAGTGTTTAATGAGAATGCTTGAAGATTTATCAACAAGAGAAATACTATTTAAGGTTACTACCATATTGAGATAAGAATTATGTTGATCTAGTAGGTATGATAGGCAAGGTTGTTTCAACCTGTTGTATTTTTGGTTGTTGTCATCGATGTGACATGGCATTAAGGTCAGGTGGTGTTCAATTGTGCTTAGTGGTTCAAGCTTCAGAATGGTTGAGTTGGTTTCAAGGTGTTACAAGATAAAATTGAAGAATGTGAGAAGTTAGTACAAGTCATGGCATGGCCATGTGAACATGGGAATAGTCTATTAAATTTTTCTACAACATGTGTGAGAAAAAAAGGCTCATTTTATCTCCTTGAGTCAAAATTCAACAGTGTTCAAAAAGTATCCTTGAGAACCAGGAGGAAAGCTAAGAAATATGAGATGAAATGGAATATTACATGCATAAACATGGAAAATTAGGTCATGGATCATGTAAAGGGGTGAGTTTTTATGCTCTAATAAAAATTTCATCAAGTTTTGAGAAGGTATGTGAAAGTTATGTTAGTTTTTCTAAAACAAGTTTTTTTGAAATTGCATAATAAGGTGTTTGGATTCTTAACGCACAAGAAACAATATAGTGCATACTTCAAATAAATAATAGAATGAATTTTTTTATAGGATTCAAATCTTGAGATAGTCAAATTTTTTTCAGGTGAAATGGATATGTTTTAATAAAGTTATGATCATCCTTCGGTTAATGTTTGCTCTCTCTCCATGGTTGTTCTTTAAGTTGAGTTGCCAAATTTGATTTTTCCAACTCTAGATCATTGGTGAAAGATAGAAACATCTCTTAGAAGCATATTTAACCTAATCTAAGTAAAAATAATGATCCCATTAATTTCAAAAGGAGCTATAATACACATGCATGATTGTATTGTGAAGGGCTAGTCTAAGACAATCATGTTTTTAAGTCTCCATGTTTGCTTTCTTGTGTAAAATGTAGTTTAATGACCCCTGTCATGTGTTCATGAAGTGTTAGTATCTCCCACAAGAGAAAATTTGTGTGTTGAGATCCATTTTTGTAAGGTATTTGTTGAGCAGACAAAATATGACACTAAGGAGAGGGAACATAGAATATTAGCATGCGGGAGTAAGGTGCATTTGAAAGCGTGGAAGGATAGGGAAAGAGACGTGCACTAGGACAAGACTAATCTGGGACTTGGCCATTTTCATTGATACATGCTATTTTTAGAGATAGTGTGCAGAGAACACATAAGTATGGAGACTTTCATGACACACAATTGTTATTTTGGGATAAGCGTCTACTAAGCTCCATACATGAGTTCAAGATAATAATAGGATTACCACTGTCGATTAATCTGTAGGAGATTTATTATTATCAAACTTTCATGTATGCCTATTATTGTAAACTCTCATGGATATTTTCAGCATGCTACCTATTTTAGGAAGTGCGTAAGCGATGGAGGACAAGTCCGCACCCTTATAAATATGGATTAAACTATGTAGTTTGATATATATATAGAGAGAGATACAGAGTTATTGTAGAGATATGTTGTTGGATCAATTTCATGCATATATTATGGTAATATGATATGATATAAGGAGCTTTTATGTTTTACAGTATTAATATAATGGAGTATATTGGATGGATAATAGTGTTGAACATGATTGTCACTAGTTATTGTATGGTTAATTTTGTTATAGTTACTCTTTAAGTCATGATTCCTTAAAATATAGATCGGGTTATGCTTTGTGGACTGTTTGTGCTATTTAAGGGTTTGAATGCATTATATCTTCATCATGCTAAAAATCCTATACAAGTAAATCCAAGGAGGGTTCTAGTACCTTTGCATGCTACAGGTGAGCTCTCAACTCAGGCTATGTGATGTGTCAGTGCATCATTGGTTCCATTGTCGGGACCTCTTTTTTCAGCTTGTTTTTAGGATTGTTCGTGATGAAGACGTACTAGTTGACCCTAGAAAGTGTTTAGGAGTAGATAAAATATCCGGAAGAAGAGTATGCATGAAGGTTCAGGAATGGATCTCGAGTTTGACACACGCGTGTTGGTGGAACAAAATCTTTATGACTACTTGTAAGAAATTTTCTTTGCTTATCTTCCTCGTAGAACCGTATGAGTGGATTCTTGCTTATGTGTATAAAATAAAATGGAGATATCACACACTTGTGTGGATGCAAGAATAATTTCATTCCTTTTATGATGCTGATCGATTTAGACATGCGCTATGGATACGTGGTTTTGTTGTGTGTTTAACAACTATACTTTGGAGTACTCAATTTCCATGTATTCTTTCCTAGAGCTAGCTGAGTTCCAACTTTTATGTTATCCGAGGGGAACATATTTATAAGGAATTCGATTGGTGATCAAGATCTTAATGGTAACCCTGAACTTGGAAGAAAAATTGATGGCTAGCTAAACCCCACCATGTGCAAGGGCATAAGTAGGTTTAGTGAAGGATGCCATATGTTGTGGAAAAAAGGAGACAAAATAAAGGAATTTTATGTACAATGAGGTGTGTGAGAAGGAGATAGAGAAGTAGTGTGATGTTGTAGAGTGGATGGCATTTAGAAGAGATATGGATCATGAAGGATTTGAATCTTGCATAGAAATTGTGGAATGAGGGAATTTAGAACTCCCCATTTGAGAAAACATGACGGGGAACCCTCCTCGGCCTCATGTGGAAGTGCGCTAGTAGAGATGACATGGGTTATGGGTGCGCATATGAATCTACCTAATAAATTATCCCTTATGCTTGGTTTTCCAAGTATCTAGTACATCTAGTAGTCAACACACTAGTATAGGCATTAGGAGATCGGAGTAATTCAGGTAACAAGTACATCTATGGTAGGGAAAACATCATCCTTATTGTTTAGAGGTACCCTTTCGGGTGCATCTTTGGAAAAAAACTTAAGCATGCAGAATTTTGGACTCGATTCTTGAAGTAGTAACACTTCGTGAGGCGTAGGGGTTCAATTTACCACAAATGTTGGGACATAGGGAAGTACATCCATTGGGCTTCCTCCGGATCTAGGTGGAGGATCAGGTGGTGTAGGTGGCTCTAATTCTAGTGGATCTAGTGGTTCTAGAGGTAGAGGTAACATAGGAGGTTTTGGATGAGGTGGGAAGGGTCTGCACCAACCCCAAAATATTTACATGGATATATCTCTTCATCTCCCAAAATATAGGGGCATAGAGGAGGTTGTTGAGCACATGCACATGTGTGAGATACTATGGCATGCAAAAGGAATTACGGCTTCTGAGTACAAGGAAATTTTATTTGTAACTACATTATAGGTATGTGCACATAGTTGGTACATGAAGTTTGAACCTAATCAAACTTGCGTAGATTATGCAACATTAAAAGATGCTTTCTGAAAGAGTTTAATATCCCCTGAATTTGAGCAAAAGAGTATAAGTGCACTCAAGGATATTATGCAAGATAAAGATCGAGAGTGTCCGAGAGTATGATGCCCATTTCAAAATACTTTTTCTAAGATTTATTATGATATTCATGCAAGCTAGCATGCACAATGGAGGACTAATCACACCTTTTATAAGGAAGCTGTCACATAAGACATACACTAATCCGTGGAAAGCACTTGAAGAAGCTTTACACGATGAGGTAGTTGGAATTATAGATATTGGAGTAAGCCCATTCCTAAAAGAATAGATTATAGCTATGGCAAATTTGGAAAAACTATCAGCAAATTCAGCCCATGAGACACACATTGGGATTTTGTGTATAGATTGTGAATTAGAAGGGAACACCAAGGATATTTTTTCCTGTAGATCAGTGTGTTCATTATTGCTAGACTATGAGATATGTCATTTAAACCATGATGTCGATTCTTTGCCCATTATTACATTGAACGATAAGGAAAAATATATCCTTCTATTGTAAAATTTTCTAGTCCACGACTCACGATAGGGAAGACTACATGTTGATTTGTCAGATCTATGATGCTATAGATATTGGTGTGTGATAGACAAGAGTATGAGATAACTCTAAAGGAAAGGGTGAGCACCAGGATCACAATCAAGTGTGTTATGATCAAAACAAAGGGTGTTTTGAGGAGGTCATGGAAGAGGTCAAGGATACTGGTGTGGATTTGTACGCCGCGGCCATGGTGGGGGATGAGGCAAGTTTCCTCGAGGAATATGTTTTACATGTGGATCTCTTAACTACTACGAGCATGAATTTCCTCATAATATTACTTGTTCTTTTGTGGGAAGAATCAAAACAATGAGAAATGCCCGGAATTATATGATAATCTTAGTAAGCAATATAAACAATAGAAAAAGGCACGGGGATGGTTAGGATATAACTCACTATGGAAAATCGGTGGATGCAAAGGTTGACACTGTAATATGAAGTATTACCCGTAAGGATTACTAAATGCGTTGAAGTTACATGCACTAAAGAAGCATTACAACAAAATCCTACCATCAATAAGGAGGAGGTTTTTCATACCCGGTACCTAGATCCTTCTCATCGAAGGTGTTTATCATGAGACCATGGAGGTACTCAAAAATCTTCAGGGTGAAATATAGTGTTTAAAAGAGCAATCATGGAATATGGAACAAAATAAGGCAACAAAGACGGTCCATTCAGATATTGATGACTTGAAGGAGGTATGTAATATTTTGTGCCAATAAAATATCATTCCATTACTAGGGAATTGGCTAAAGGGAAACACTCCATGTGTAGGTATTGAGAATGGACGGAAGATCCTACATGTAAATATTCCCCCTCATAGCTTGGATTATGACAAGGAAATCACTCTGAATGTTATTGTGGATGGATGGCTTTTGAGTAATATATTGATTAACACAGGTGTGGAAGTCAATGTACTTACTTTATATGCATAGGTACATATGGGGAGACCTCCATTGCAGCCATCTTCCAATGTATTTTTATGGCTAATCAAACTAAGGCCACTCCCATCGGAGTTTTAAAAGATTCATCCATTACTATATAAGGAACCAAGTTCACAGGTGACTTTGAGGTTTTAGCACTTGTAGAAGCAAACAACTTCCTATCTCTACTTAGGCGCCATTGGTGTTATGCAAATAATGTTGATCTATGGTTCAGTAAGGGATAAATCAATTTTGAGAACAAGGAGGAAAGAGTTATTATCCCTTTAATAGATGGGAAATCTATGCCTTATGTTGAGCCTTTGAGTGAGGAAAATCTAAACAGGATTTATGTACATGCCATTCGGGACCCTAAAGTACTTGAGCCACAAAAGAAGGAATCCTTCGGTGGGAATATACATAGTCTATTAGTGACACTACAAGTATTTCTTGCAATAATTGGTCTCATGGTACTTATGAGATGGTAGGGTGTGAGGAAAGAAAAAAATTTGCATGGAGGAGCATGCCTTGTTGTATTAGGAGAATAGGTAACAACCTTATACCTCATTACACTAGAGAATCGAGACTAAGGACATTCCCATCAGAGTTTTAAAATATGCATCCATTACTATTCAAGGGGCTAAGTTCACATGGGACTTTAAGGTTTTAGCACTTGGAGAAGCAGACAACTACCCAGCTCTACTTGGGTGCCCTTGGTGCTATGCAAATAATGTTGATCTACTATTCAACAAGGGATATATCAGTGTTGAGAACAAGGAGGAAAGAGTTATTATCCCTTTAGTATATGGGAAATATATGCCTTATGTTGAGCCTTTGAGCAAGGTAGATCTAAATAGGATTTATGTACATGCCATTCGGGACCCTAAAGTACTTCAACCATCAAAATAAGGAATCCTTCAGTGGGAAGATGTACAGTCTATTAGTGACACTATATGGTAGGATGAAAGGTAAGAAAAAAATTTGCATGGAGGATCAGACCTCGTTGTATTAGGAGAATAGGTAACAACCATGTACCTCGGTACACTAGAGAAGAAGAACCTATGGTATTCCTATGTGCCATGGTGGAACAATGGATATACCAAGTTGAGAGAAGAAATATGTTAAAATATACCCTACGCAAGACATCAACACATTTATGGATGGTTCACAGGGATAATATTATAGCATGGAATTAAATCAGATCTTGTCTAACTACTCATTTCGTTAGGAGCAACGCACCCACTAAATTTTTCCCATATTATGGTAATCAACATGTTCAACACCACGATAAGAAGTGTGAGATACTCTAGAAAAAGGGTAAGGAAGCTCTACCACCTTCGTTATGGGTACATAAATTTTATTCCACTTTATAAGGCTACGTGCGTGCTTGGTATGTATATGCGGAGCTCCATAGAGAGACCGGAAATTGGTAGGATTTGATTGCGGCAGATTGGTCCATACTTTTGACTACTTATCTACTAAACCTCTAGTAGAAGAGATATTGAGGGCTATGAATCACTTAACAATGGGACACATTGTAAAGGTGGAATAAATAATTTAGGAGTTATTTTGTGAGACAAATTTAGGAGCATGCTTTGATGAAGAAGATGAGACAGATGCCACACTACTTAAGTGCACTTGTTTTGAGAAAGAAAAAGGAAATATGGTCTACATAGTGGATGATGAAGAAGTAGAAAATCTAGATGTCAATCATCTAGTAGGTGCACGTGAGGTTTTGAATAGTGCGAGATAATAACATGTGCGCATATCAAGAACCTATGAAGACAAATAAAGTGAATATTGGTGTGTATGCTGAACCTAAGGAGGAAATAATTGGGGATTATTGGTCTGACTCTGAAGAGGAAAAAATCAATGAGTTACTACAAGATTTTTAGGAATTATTTCCTAGGGGATACCATGAATTGAAAGGTGTGCATGAATCATTAGGAAAGATGAATATCAATCTTAAGGAAGGTGTGCAACTGGTTAGGAAAAGACCTTACAATATGAACCCTAAGTTGTGTGTAAAAGTTAAAGAAGAAATTGACAAAATGTTGAAATCTAGCATCATTAAACCCCTAGAGGAATCAGAGTGGGTTAGTCCCATGGTGATCAGTATAAAGAAATATGGGTGGATTAGGATTTGTGTGGATTAGATGGAACTAAATGTTGCATGTGTAACTGATCCTTTTCCTACACCTTTTACTGAGAGGAAATATTAGAAGGTGTTGCAGGAGCAAAATTTAGTCTTTTAGAGATGGATTCTTTGGGTATCATTAGGTTCAAATTGCACAGGAGGATCAAGAGACAATGAATTTCACCACTAAATGGGGAATTTTTTCTTAAATTGTGATGCCTTTTGGTTTGAAGAACATACCTGCTTTGTATTTTTGTGCATAGTTGTTCAACCATTCAAAGACTTTATTCACGACTTCTTGCAAGTTTACTTGGATGATTGGATGGTGTATGGACTTGTTAAAGATCATTGTGATAGTTTTTCTTAATGTTTGAATGATGTATATAGTTGATCATTTCATTTAAAATCAATAAGTGTGTGTTTACTACACCTTTTGGCACTTTGTTGGGGAATTTCATCTGCGCAAGGAAAGTTTGTTAGTGGATCCAACTAAGGTTCTAGTTATTGTAGGCCTAGAAGAACCTACAAGTGAGAGTGAGGTGCATAGATTTTTAGGTCACACAGGTATTACAAATAAATTATCAAAGGATATGAAAATATTTCCAAACCTCTAGAAGAGTTACTAAAGGAAAAGGAACATTCTTTTGGGAATAACCTCAACAACGTGCATTTGATTCATTAAAATAAAGACTAACTACAATGCCTATTCTATGTTTTCCTTCATGGAACCAACCGTTTCATGTACATGTGGACACCTCTAACATGACCATCGGTGTGGTGTTAGCTCATCTTGGAGAAGGCATCATAGATCATCCTATCTTCTAATAGAAATTTGACCCCTACAGAGTAGAATTATACCACAACAGAGCACGAATCATTATCAATGATCTACGTGCTGCATAAATTCAAACAGTATTTGATAGCAACACCATTTGTATTCTACTTCGATCACATAACTTTGAAATACTTGGTAAATAATCCTGTATTACAGGGGTGCATATATTGATGGGCACTCTTATTCCAGAAATTTTATTTTTGTTGTGGTGAAACCAAAAAATTATTTCTGGTCCAGACCATTTATCAAGGATTTAGTCAAATGAGGATGCACAGACAATTGAAGATACAATGCCAAATTATAGGTTACAATGGGTGCCTTCAGAATTAGAGAACATTTTTGTCTTTCTACATACAGGTATGACGCCAGAAGGAATGACAGCCTTAAAGAAGAAACAACTCACAATTCATCCAACACCTTTTATGTTGATCGGTAGTGACTGCATACAAGTTGGGCCAAGATGAAGTATTACACCACTGTGTACCAGAACATGAGCTCATAGATATCATGGAAGAGGCTCATGGTAGTATTGCAGGTGGGCACTATGTAGGTGATACCACTGTGCACAAAATTTTACTCATAATATTATGGTGGGAGACCCTGTACAAGTATTTTAAGGAGTATTGTAAGGCATGTGATCATTGTCAGCACCTTGGAAAACCTAGGAAAATATATAAGATGCCTTTGAGTCCTATTATTAGCATAGAACTGTTTGAGAAATGGGTGATAGATATTTTGGTTCCTATTTCACCATCCGTGTGTAGAACTTGATCATGCTACATCATCACTTGTACAAACTATCTTACAAGGTGGGTAGAAGCATTAGTTGGGATATATTTATCGGAACCGGGAAAAGTAGTAGGAAAAGTAGTAGGAAAAGCTTAATAGAACCAAAAATCTATCACCCATAGGGATAAAAATCTTGAGATTGGATAGATGGTGCTTCTTTATTATTCTAAGTTTTGAACCATCCAGAAAGCTTAAAGTGCATTGGTTGGGACCGTATGTTATCACTCACATACTTAATCAATTTCTTTTCGTTAGAGGAAATTTATGGGATACGGTTACCCTGCGGTTACTTCAATGGGAGTAGGTTGAATACCTAATATAAATAAGTCCTCTTGGTGTTTGTAATAAGGAAGTATTTCCATTTAGACTAGGTGTTGCTTTCTTTATTTCCTTTAATGTATTTCCTTCTTAATCAATATGATTTGTCAATTTAGTTTGGTATTTTGTATAATAAGCGCATTTAGAAGCTAATTACCATTTGAAGTGTTTTTATGCGCAGAGGACTGAACATACCATTGGTGTGGGGTGGTTGTTTTTTACAATTGGGTACACATGAGAAAAAAATTGTTACGGGTGATATTTAAGTTTGGAAAGGATTTGATAGGATGGAGATTACTTCTAAAAGTGACCATATATGGAGATAAATTAAGGAATAATATAACGTAAGGTAAGCGGTGGCCATGAAGACTACCAAGGAAGGTGCAGTTATGAGGTACTCATGCACATAGAAGTGCACTAAAGAGAAGTCTGCAGAGCCGGATGGTAGGAAGGTGAGCTAGAAGGTTATAGCTAGGGCATGAAGATGTACCTTACGAAATTGTGAAAATGGTCAATTAATGAGAGGATTGTGGGTAGGTGAAGGAGCCATAAATGCATATTTTTAAAAATATTTATAAGGATGTGATGTGGGTTCATTTTTACCTTTGTGATCATAAATATTTGAGTGAGATAAATGACACTAAGCTGAGAGAAGTGTATTTAGGTGTGGAGAGTGTGAAACCAAACATGGAGAGAAGACTATTACATGAAGAGGAGTGTGTCCCCATTGGTGAAGGGTTTTAGTGAGGCGAAGCATTAAGAATGAGCTAGGGCATGCAAATTTGAGCTAGGGTTTGAGTTTTCTCATTATAGAACAAAAAAGTGGGATTTTTATGATGGCACCCAAGAAAACACCTACAACAGGCACAAAAGGAAGGAAGAAGGTAGAATTTGAAGTTGAGATTGCTCCTGGGAGTAATTTTTCGGACATGACGTACTTGGAAGGAGTAATAATTGGACAATAATGAGATTCCCACATATGCAAGTGCAAAATAATTGACTACAACCACCGTACCACTAAAAACAAGGGAGAGTTGGATGATTTTTTGAATAAGAAGACTAAAAAGCACACAGTAGAAGATATGCCAATGTATGACAACGTTGGGGAAAAATTGCTTAAGTAGGTAGGCATTTATTAGTTGTATGAGCTTCCCTATTTTGGAAAATATGAACCCTTGTACCAATGGATTATGACCTAATTCTACAAGGACTTATTTTATTTCTCCCAGATAAAGGGTTAGGATCAAAACGGCTCTAGTTTTGACATTAACAAGTTTGAAGGGCACTAAGATAGACCTTATAAGCGATCTAGCTGATAAAATAGTTGTGGTAGGCTACCAGAAGGAGTTGGGAGACTCCAAAGGTTTGTGTGGCATGGACATTGATAAGTCAAGAATTTTTATGTGGTGCAAGAAGTCACACATCCTGCTCACAAAGATTAATGACCAAGAGAGATGGTTGCAGTGAACACCATGTAGCTTCATATTGCAAAGAAGACGTCTCGGGGAGTAGTATACAACATAGCAAGCTACATTACAGAAACAATTATTGAGGAAGCATGCATAGGTGACAAGATATTTTTTGGTGCTATTCTACTTTCTCTAGTATTTATGGAAATTGGAGTGCCTGATGGGCCAAAGAACATGATCTGGTAGTATCCTTTAGAGAAGAAGTCCCTCATATAAAGGTTTAAAAGTATTTATGCAAATGGTCAATGAGTGGGCCATTTAAATAGAGGGTGAAAATGTGGTATGATAGAATCTACATGGCATTTGAGAAGTAGCACATTCCAAAGGAGCTACCTTTGGTAGTTGGAAAGGAAGTATAGTTTGTGGTGTACCAACACTTCTACATCGTGTGATTTTCTACGACGAGTTAGACATGGAGCCCATTTCCATATAGCTTCACATCACCCTACTTCCAAGCATCCGTACATAGATTTACTTGATGCACAATGCGTGAAATTCAATTTAGACAAGGTAGATTGTGACTACCACACCCTCAGGAAGACATATGTGTATCTAGGTTATACCGCCTACAATGATAGGCTCATCTCATATGTCATTAACATGAAACAAATAAGATTGGCTATTGGGGACACTAGAGAAATGCTCGTATATCTATAACTCAAGTGAGGATGGAGAATAAAAAGTATGTGGAGAATTATTTTCACTCCCGAGCTACCTAAGGGAAAACATACAAAGTATAGAATGTGCCATCTCCAAAACCTATAACAACTATAGAGATATAAGAGGAGGAAGAAGAATGCGAAGAAGTGGAGGCTTGGAATAGAGGAGCCGGAAGCATCCCATAGATAGAGTGGAGACTAAGCGTGTGGATACTCCACCTCAAGTGTAAGAAGGAGAAAAGGACTTAGATGTGGATTTAGCCCATAAAGAGCATTGGTTTAAGAGGGTATACATAATAACTAGAACCCAAGGTGCGAGAAATCCATATCTGGTAAGAAGATCACCATGAATCTCTCCTCAGAAAGAGGTAACTAATAAGAAGAGGAGAAAGCTAAAGCTAAATGAGGAGGTAGAGGAGTCTACAGAAAGCATGCCTAGAACCCTAGTGCTGCAAGAAGATGTGGAGGAGCCTAGGGATGAGGACATGAAGGATGAAGAGGAAGGAGTGAAAGAGGTAGAGGAAATAGAGAATGAACAAACTAGTGTGTGTGATATTGCTCGGGATGTCGAATGTCCAACTCGAAATATTGGTGCTTGAGTTCCTACAGGGGCAAGAAGGAAGATAACTATTTGGCCCGAGAATATTAGATAAGTACAAGAAGGAACGTGGATTCACGAGACCTATTTAAAGAAGGGTACGTAGGTTGAAGGTGCAAAGGGTAGGGTTCTAGCAGGTTTAGTAGAAAAAATAGTGCACACGCATCAGACAAGATGGGTTTTTGGGACTTAGCCATATTCGGATGTCTAGACCAAACATGATGAAAGCTTGACCCATCTAGCATGCAAAGTGGACAAGGTGCTAGCCTGGTAGCTGTAGGATAAATAATGAGATATTCCATGCATGTGATGGAAGGATCCACAAATACATCATTACAAAGAGTGGAAAGCTCAGATCAAAGGAGGCATTCTCCATGAGAGGACCACTTAGACACTTGGTAACCGATCTGTTACCTCACAAGGCATGGTGGTGAAGGAAAAAAGCTATATATAAATTCTTAGGTAGTAGAAGGAAGTGGTAGTGGTGTGGGAAGAGAGGTGAAGCTCTAAAGAAATATTATAAAGGATTCTATGGGTTGGGATTAGAGGAAATATAGGAGTGATGGCATATTTAGAGGGATGGTTCTGTGTTTATCCTTGTAATATGAAGGACATAGTTTAGTTTCTAATGTATGACCTTGCTCTGCATTATTATATTGGTTTGTTATGACCTTAATGAATGTAATGTGGTTATTAAACTCATTAATATGAATATAAGGTCCTATTCTAATATATATATATATATATATATATATGTTGTTATTAGGCATCAACCCTAGTACATCTCCTTGGTATTATGGATCAGATCTGTATTTTGTTTAATGTTTCCCTTTTATATTCTAAATGAATGCATGGTTCTTTTAATTTCTTTTACACTTAAGTATCTATCATAAATGATTTATTTTTACACAACTCACATAAAGGAGGGGCTCGGTGCCCACACATGCCTTATGTGAGCACCGATTCCCACTATGTGATACGCAAGTGCATATGGGATTTGACTGTTGTTCTAAGGGCATAAAAGTGACTACATCTTGGTTCCCTTGTCGGGACCTATTTTCAATTTTTTGTGAGAAATGGCATGCATCTTGGTCCCTGTAATGCATGATGACCAAATGTATGACCTTAGAGAATGTTGAGGCATGGTTCAAGAGCATGGAGGATGATTTTTCTTGAAGATTCAACACTTGACCTGAGTTTGATGCGCGTAGATGGGTACAAGAGAACCTGTACCATGAGTTGTATGAGACATTCTTCTACTATTTTCCGATAGAAATATATGAATGTATTTCAACATATGCATCCAGATCAAGTTGGTACTATAAATCACATGTATGGACCTAAGATGACTATTAGGGGCTACGGGATGCGGATCTAACTTGGACGCGTGATGTTGATCAACGATGGAAAGGAGTCCTTACTAGTTATACTTTGGAATACTCCATTTCTATGTATTCTTTCCTAGAGATTGTTGATTTTGAGTTTCTGAGGGATCCCAGAGGATCATTTTTGTGTGTTATTCCTTTGGCTATGAAGATCTTGGTCATTACCCTTAAGTTTAGAGGCATTTCCCATGGCTAGCTAAGCTTCTCTAAGTGTTGGGAGAGGAAGCTAGGGTGGAGGAAGATGGTAGACATTGCGTAAGAAAAAGAGAGGGAAGAAAGACGAAGTATGGTGAAGCACATGAAAGGGAGATTTCTAGAGAATATGAGGTTGTAAGTGTGGTGGATCTATGGAGGAAGTCATTACGGGAAGGAGTTGAGGTTCACGCAGAGGACATGGAGCATAAGTAGTCTATACTACCCGATATTTGCAAGTGTGGGAGAGAGACCCCTTTAGCTTTTGATGATAATTCATTATGTGGAGAAAAAATATCTATTGACACGCATTTAAACCCACCTAGTGACCAAACCCTGGCGCTTGTTTTTCCAAATCAATAAAAAGTATTACTAACCCAGTTGGTATCAAGGGAAGTAACCGATCTATGCCTAGAAGATATAATTTCTCATTTAGGACATCTATGGCTGCACATACCATTCTTTTGTTTGGAGGAATTTTTGGATCAGGTGTAAATACGCAAGGTTTGGGTATCATGTTTAGAAGTGACGTGGAACACACACCGGCATTGGGACAATATCACAAACCATCGGTGCACGGTTCAATGCGATGTTGGGAACACTAGGCATGACCGATTCGAGGCCATTTTCTAGCTACATGAGGTAGATCTAGTGGTGTGGGAGATGGAGGACTTGGTGGACCTAGTGGATCTCGGATGATTTGGTGAGTCGGGAGGAATAGGACTGGTGGATCTATTAGATCTAGTGGAGGAGAAAACACCAAAGGAAACCAAAGCTCGGATCAAGAGGACAAGGGCTTGGTAGATCCTATAACATTCACCTCTCTCAACATTCTCAATGGCTTATTAGAGGATTGATAACACTTTGTTTAGGAGGGCTCTATCACACAAGACTTTCTGAGCCCACACAAGGCCTTGGAGGATTCCCTACACGTTGAGGCTGTTGGATGCATTATCACCGCCGTTAGCCCTTTTCTAGAGGCTCAAATTATTTTAATGGCCAAGAAGTTGGGAAGTTGTTTGCAAACTCGGTGCATGAGGTTCGGCAGTGGGCTATGGTATACAAACTATGAAGTGGAAGGGCATACAAAGGATAGTTTCCCTTAGAATTCCCAGATGCACGCACCACAACAAGAGGGCGTGAGATTTTCCATGGGGATCATGATGCAAATAGGTGTCCTCTACTATAACACGCAATCCGTAAGAATTTTTCTTACTATTTCAAGATCTATACATCTATGACCCACGATACCAAGGACTGCAGACTGATTAACCAAATTCATGATTTTATTGATCTTGGTGTGTGCCAAACTAGTCTTGCAAAAAGTTCCAGGATGATGATCATCATTATGAAGCATGCGCAAATGGAGGAGCACATGGAAGAGGTTTTTTTGCGAGAGGATTTCATGGTCACAAGAATCATGAGAAAAGGAAGAAGTGAGTTCCCATGAGGAACCTATTATAAGCGTGGATCAACAGAGCTTTATAAGCATGAGTGTCATGACCTATTGCAATTCTCATGGTGTGGAAAAAACATAAGTATGAGGAGTTCCCTAAGTTGTTTGAAAACACGAGCCAACAAAACTGTTGAGTATAAAGAAGTCGACCCACAATGGATGCCAAGATTAGCACGTGAGTCATGATTAGAACTTGACTTGGTAACAACGCGAGAAGAGGATGCGTGTGCAAGGGAGATGCCAAGAAAAAAATTGGTTGTTAAGGAAGAAGTGGTACATGGGAAGTATCAAAATCCTACTTATCAATGGTAACTATATCAAGAGACTATGGATGTGATTCAAAGTTTGCAAGGGGAGATCCAATGTCTAAAGGAGCTGTCAAAGTAGTTAGAGTAAAGGAAGAATAATGAGGCTCAGAAGGAGGACCTATATTAAATTGAGGAAGTATGTAGGATGTTAAGGCAAGATAATATTATTACCTTACAAGGATAATGGTTGAGGGAGAAGGTACCACATGCTTGAGAAGAGCGTAAAAGGCGGGTTTGCATGTAAACCTTCCTCCTCACATCCTCGCCTATGATAAAGATATTACATTGTATTCTGGTTGTTGATGGATGATGGTAAATCCCACTATTGTGTTTGATGAATAGGTGAGTAATGCCTTGGTTAAGGTATCTACAGAGGTAGCATGGAGGAACAATGATAAGGTTACCACTATTAGAGTGTTATGAGAATATAACAAGGTAAAAACTATAAAAATAGCGTGTCTAAAAGGAGAGAAGGACCTAGAGAAAAAGAAGAATGAATCATTCATTAGCATGGCAGAGGATATTGACAACTATGTCCTAAAAGAAAGACCATACCTCGAAAGTGAAGGTGCCTGAAAATTTTCCTTCGGCTATGCACTACATGCGTAAATTAGTTGATTTGGTGCTTGAGGATGGACCGATTCGAATGCGAACCAAAGAATCCCAAAAAAATAAGCAAAGAGAGAAAAGGCCTCGGTGGTTAGGAATATTTTGAGTTACAAGGATATACTCCAAACCTTACATGAGGAGCTGAAGAAAGTAGACCAAGCCTTGAACATATGTGCAACACCAGAAGTAGTGATCAGGATCAAGACTATAGCTGAATATACTAAAGTATTAAAATAAATAAAGGATGAGAATTTAGGAACGAAGAAATATTGGCGTTAGTAAAACAAAAGCATGAGGCCCTTACAAAGAGCCCAAGACCCACATATGGAAAGGTTGGATGAGATGGAAAGCTCGTAGCACGAAGATGAATCTTCTAGAAGGAAGGATTTCTGCTATGACACATGTTGTCCTAGTGTTGCAAAATGGAAAATAAGGGATTACCCACGACAAGTTGGATTCCATTGTAACATATGTTACGAGATAAGACAAGAGTGTTATGGATGATTGGAAAACATTGGAGGCTGAAATTAAAGAAGAATATCCATAATTTATTCTCCTAGTGGAATACGAAGTCTTGTAGAGTAAAGTCAATTCTTTGGTACAATCATTCTTTACATTTTTTCCATTCTTATTCATTGTTGTTTGGGATAATTAGAAGAACTCCCATTTTCATGACAATAATGTATATTAGTGTGGGGTAATGTTGAGCAAACAAAACATGACAGTAAGGAGAGGGCACACAAAATATTAATGCATGGGAGCAACGCACATTTGAAGGCTTGGAACGATAGCGAAAAAAACATGCACCACGACAAAATGATTCAGACTTAGCCATTTTCATGGATACAGTCTACTTTTAGAGATAGTTTGAAGAGCACACATCGGGATGGAGACTTGCGGGACATGCAACCGCTATTTTGGGATAAGATTTTGCTAAGTTCCATACATGAGTTCAAGATAATAATAGGATTACTACTGTCAGTTAACTATAGGAGATCTATTATTAGCACACTTGCATGTGTGCCTATTATTGTAAAGTTGCATGGATATTTTTAGCATGCAGCCTATTTTGGGAAGTGCATAAGAAGTGAAGGACAAGTCTGGACCCTTATAAATATGGATTTAACTATGTATTTTAGAGAGAGATATATATAGAGACAAAGATACATAGTTATTGTAGAGTTTTGTTGCGGGATCTATTTCATGCATAACTTACGGTAATGTGATATGATGTAAGGAGCTTCTATGTTTTATAGTATTAATATAATGGAGTATATTATGTGGATAATGATGTTGATCATGAATGTCACTTGGTTATTGTATGGTTAACTTCTTTATAGTTCTTGTTTAAGTCATGATTCCTTAAAATCTAAATCTAGTTATGCTCTATGGACTGTTTGTGCTATTTAAGGGACTAAATGATTTATATATTCATCATGTTAAAAATCCTATATAAGAAACTCTAAGGAGGTTCCTAGTACCTTTGCACACTTTGGGTGAGTGCTTAGCTCGGGCTAGGTGATGTGCTAGTGTGCCTAGGTTATTCGTGATAGATTCTAGGTTACATCAGCATTGTTTTGAGATTCTCCAAGTGCACTGATGTTGCAGGTAAGTTCTTTAAAAGTGTATCTTTATTTGTTCTTTGAAGAATCTTCTATACTTGTGGTGGATTAATGAGCTTCATGTTTTAGAGAATGTAGTCTCAAAATCTATTAAACATCATGATAAAGATGGAAAGCTTGATACTTCAAGGTGACCCTACTATTGAAGAGTGTTAGGCAGTTATATGTTTGAAGAAATCCAAGAAGAAGATTGTATCCTTGTGTGCATTAATGAATAAGCATGATATGACCTTTTTGGTGGTGTACGTAAAGGTTACAAAAGGTTCATAACTCACCAAGACCTAAACAATTCTTTTTAAGATAAAAAGGCTATTATTTTCATGCACAATCACATAGTTCAATCTTTGTACCTGTAATTTTTGTTTGTTGGAAGCCAATGGAGAAGTTTCAAGGTTGAATTATGTCTACAATGTCTAGAATTTTGTCTCAAAACTCTAAAAAAATTTAAAGTTTTTAATTTAATTCAATTTTGTGGAATAAACCATCTCTTTCGTGCTCTTGGGAACTCACAAAGTGCAAAAACCTTGATCTAGGGTTTTAAAACTTCTTTTGTTTGAAAATTCATGCTAAACCATTTGAAAATCCTTATTTTTGTAGAATCATCTGTACATGCATTGTAAATAATTTACAAAATATTTTAGGTGATTCCATTGAGGTAGGATGGAAAATTTCTTACCAGTTTCCTAGCACAATCGTTTTGATA
This sequence comes from Taxus wallichiana var. yunnanensis, assembly GCA_018340775.1. Classification (NCBI taxonomy): domain Eukaryota; kingdom Viridiplantae; phylum Streptophyta; class Pinopsida; order Cupressales; family Taxaceae; genus Taxus; species Taxus wallichiana. The sequence goes on along the minus strand of CM031244.1, from coordinate 207,372,098 downwards.
GTCAATTAAATATTTCTTCATTTTTTAAAAGATTTTTCTCAAAATCAGAGAGAAATTGTGTGTTGATTCAAGATATTTAAAGTTAAAATAAGATTTGATGTTGACTTTATTTGTTTGAAAATAGGTCATTCAAGCTCAGTGAGATTAAAAAGGGCTTCAATGTAATGGAAATTATCATTTTAGTTACAATAAACCTGCGAAGTTTTTCTTTGCAGTAAACAAATGGTTTTGGTTTCTTTGTTCGATTCAAATTTGATGAATAATTTCAAGTGGAATTTTAAAAGGATTAAGATAGTTAAACATTCATGTTTTGTATCAAATCTCAAATGGAATTTTAACAGCACCTTTATCCTTCCCTTAATTTTTCAAGGTCTATTGATCTCTCAATAATATTATGAAGAATCAGGAATTCAAATGGTTTGGAATGACATGTGAAAAGTTTTTGCATAATATACAATGTTGAAGAGAAAATTATTAAAGATGAAAAGATAATTTTAAATAGCATTGTGTTATTAGTGAATATTATGAAGTTGGCCTTTTTGAAAAAGAGAAGTGAATGTATCTTGTGAAATATACAGAGAAGTATAAAATTGGGTAATTGTACTAGATACATGTGTGTGAATTTTTGAAATATAGTGAAAAAATGAGACTTAAATGTATGAAAGTGAGTTGGAGTTGTTGGTGAAATCAAAGGCATGAGATGTTCTTGTCTGAATTGAAATTAAGACAGAGGAATCATATATTGTGATGAGAAAAATAATGAACACAGAGGTGACGGTATCTTTGTGTGAGTGAAAAATTTAGATATAAAATATAGTAAATGTATTGTGATAGTATGTTTGAAATCATAGGTGTGAAGTGTTGAACACAAGGCAAGTGTGAATTCTTAAGGAAAATAACAATATGCAAAGAAGAGGTTGAAGGGACTTTGACAAGTTCTTGATTGCATGATGGTACATAAGGGTATATGAAACAACTAAACCATATAATTTAATAGATGATGTTGTCATTGTTTTACTTGAAGAAATAGATGAAAAGTAGATCATATTGGTGTTATAGTTGTTTTGATAGAGTAAGACAATATTTGGTACATGAAGATTAGAAATTGACTGTGTGTGAAAGGTGTTAAATTAGAAATAAAATTATTCTATGAAGATACAAGTGAATTGTACTAGTAAAGTAATCATTATTTCTTGATAAAGTAATAGAGGAACTAAATGACCAATTGAATGTTGTTATTGTGTCCTCCTAAGTGGGTGCTTAGGTCACAGGAGTAGGTGCTCCATGCAAGTTGCAGCTTGCTAAACTAGATAAGTGGGTTCTTGGCTACCTTATTAGTGGGTGATGTACAAAATTGGGAGTTATGACTTTCTGAAAAAAAAATTGTGTCGAAGATTAGGTGGTGGCCTGAAAAAAATATTGAAGTTTTAGCTCCAGATTGAGTTTGTAGCTTAATCAGAAATCATTATAACTGTACAAGACAATTGTCCAAGCTAGTGAATTGGTTTCTATGGGTTTTTATCCCAAAAGTGTTTCCCACATTATATGTGGTCTCTGTGTGTATATGTTTAGGTGCATGATTCTCTCTCTATCTTTCATGGTTATTGTTTCATGCTTACATCAATAAATATAGTTTAACTGCAATAAACTAAAGAAGTTAAAATTGATTGAGAAATTTTTTATCTGAACTCATTCATCCCCCTCTTAGTGCATGAAATATCTAACAATTGGTATTATAGAATTGGTTCTTTAGTATTAAGCCTAATGTCTTGGAGGTGATCCCGAGGCATAAGCATGTGTAGTCTAGAAGAATCAATCATGAAGATAAAATATGAGATTGCACAAACTCTAATAGAATGTTTGAAGAATGAGATAAAGCATATGGAAGCTCAACATGGTTATGAAATTTTTAAGATGTCTTCATTTTTGGAAAATGTTTCAAGGCATATGAAATAAAAAGAGAATATCTACCTAAAGTATGAAGAAGATTTAATGACCCTTAAGATTGAACTAGAACAAGTGACTAACCAACTCGATGACTTGTAAAGAAAACAAATATAGTTTGATGAAATAAAGCATGAAGTATGTCAAGTATCCATTCAAGCCAAAAGTGAAGAATGTGAGAAAATGAATACTGATTTGAATACTCTCAAAGAGGATCTGGAACAAGAAAGAAATAGAGAATTGAAAACTAATTCAGGCTAAGTACATTGTATAAGATTTTTAGAGAACAAAGTGGATGATAAGGCTAGTTCCAACATGTAGACAAGTAATGAATCTATATCAAGACTTTCCAAGGAAAATAGAGGAATCAAATAGTCCAAGAAGATAATAAGACAACCAAATACATCCAAGTATGAGAGGAAATTTAATGGATATTTTCTCTCATAGTATGAATTTGGACATAAAGCTAAGGAGTGCATGAAAAATATGACAAAGAACACCCATGGAGATCTTGTGCTACTGAATATGAAAGTAACATAGTGTGTTTCAATTGTAGAAATAAATTTCATATTTCTAGGTATTGCTTAGAAGAACCTCTAAGTCAATTTAACAATGACAATCATTACTCAGGAAAAAGGATAAATCATGTCATATGTTATACATGTCATGAAGTTGGGAATTTCTCAAAGTACTGATTTTCCTATGGACAACATAAGCACAATAGTAGGTTCTATACCTTCAGATGACAAGAAAAGAAGGATTCTAACTTGAAGATAAATTCTATAAAGGAGAAAAAATTAGTCAAGCCTCAAGTAGCTCCTAGAAAAGAAGGAAATAAAATGGGTATACAAGATCAAGAAACATAGAAAAAGAGTCATCATGTTATTTTGATGACTTTATTTTATTCTAAAGTGAGAAGAAAGGGTAATATGCCTTCTCTTGGTTTCTAGAATTTATACCAAGTTTAAGGAATCATCGGTTGTTATCCATTTGTATATCACTCAAGAGTTTCCCATGATGAAAAAAATGTCAAGGCTGTTGGTTGGTGCCAGTTGTTGATAAATGCTTCCTCTTGCATGTTTTGAAGGTATGTTAGTCCTGTACTTTACGATATTGAAAGGTATAACATAATTGAAGTCTTGAGTATCTTTTTGAGCAATCATAAAAATATAACATCATCAATGTTGTGGTCTAGTAAAAGGGGATGTTGTTGACTCCATTAAAATGTCTTGGTGTATGAGTAGTATGTCTAAGATGAAAGAGTACTATGTATATCCATCATTGTTAGGTTAAGTTTTTAACATTATTCTGTATAGGTATGAAGATTAGTTTAATAATTCTTGGAACATGGTCTTGATGTCCTTAGAATAGTTATTCTTTATAGAGATTTGTAAGCTCTAAAATTAATTCAAATGGAATGTGTAACATTAGTCTATGAAAGTATCACAGTTATAAATGTCATGGTACTCTATGGTTTCCTCAAGTTTTAAGAGTTTTCAAGGCTTTGAAAAGGTTGAAAATGCTACATCCTTCATTTGAGCCTAATACCTATGTTATATCCATAGAGATTCAAGATATAACATAGATTTGTCAAAATTTGGTCAAGTGTGTGAATGTAAAGACTTTGGAATGCATCAAGGCCTAAATACCATGTTGTGCAAATTATTATATATGCTTGATGACACCATTAACAATATGATGAGAGAATGATTAATTAAGTCCTTAGGAGAGGTGAGTAGGACTGAGAAATATGAATAAAAGAGAGGTGATGTGGTATTTAATAGTGAATTGGTCAGTCAACACAATTTTACAAGAATAAACAAGGCTAAAATTAAAGTTGCAATATTGGTTGATGGCCAAAGTGGAGTAAATATATCTCACTATTAAAAGGGAAGAACATTGAAAAGTGAAGGAGTTTTGGAAGCCAGAAATAAGGAACTAATATCTACATGATCAAGATAAGTTAAGATAGTAAGAACATGCTACATGACCATTTCAACTATTGAAAAGTTTCATGGTGATATAATATTATATAAGGTCCTAAATACAAGGAAATCAGGGAAATTTTTGTGTTTTCTTAGTCCTTTTCACAAGTTTGTCTAAGTAAATTGGGAGTTCAAGTGATCAAAAGGTTAATAAAGCAGTCTAGAAGGGTGCTACAAATTTATCCATCTATGTAAATCAATACATGAGCCAAAGGAGAATATTCCAAATCTATATTTGAAGATCAAGTACAAAAACTACATTTAAGGTCTGAAATTTTTATCTACAGGTAAATGAAGATTCCATCAGCCCAAGGGGAGTGAGGTGAAGAGGGTACATAAATCATATGGAACCCAAGAACATTCCTTGAAGAAAAAAGATCAGGTTCAAGATATAAATTTATACTTGAATTTATAAAGTCAATTGTGCAAGTGAGAATTCAATGAGACAGGTTTTTTGAATGAGGTGTCTAAAATCATGAGAAGGTAAATTGGATTCAAAGGAAGAGTTCTTATTTTTAGGGGGTTGCTTCTCCAATTCTAGGAACAAGTTAAAAGGTCTAGTATAGACAATAATAGAAGGTAAAGTATGAATAATCATGATTTTATCTCAAAGGGATTTTTTTAGGTGTTGAATGGAAGAAGAATGGCAATAGATTGAGTCCCTTCGGTTTACGAACATCATATTCCCAGAGAGAGTGCTTTAAGGTATGAGCATACTCTATTTTTGTTGACCTTTAAATATAATCAATTTTTTTGTTTTTACGCCTTTTCCATAGATGTCAAAGGGGGAGAGAATATGCTGCAAACTTGATTTCATGTCTCAAGATGTTAGCATTATCCGTTTGTCATCAAAATTTCAATGTGTTACCATCAATGATGAAGGCGGGTATTTTTGCACCCTATTTTATCAGTGTTTTTTTCATTGACATCACATGGAATTTATGGAAAAGGGAGAGTGAAAATTCATGAATGTCAGGTGGTCTTGAATGGTGATCGGTGGTTCAAGTTGATTTAGAGAGCTTTAGGCATGGTTCAAGGTTGGTTTTAACGTGCTACAAGCTAAAATTGAATAATTTGAGAAGTTGGTATAGGTAATGGCATGGTATTGTGAGAATGGTAACAACTTAGGAATAGTTTCTAAAACATGTGTGGGTAAAAAAGGCTCAGTTTAACTCCTTGCGTCAAAATTCAAAAGTTCTAAAGTAGCCTTGAGAGCCGACGGTAGTAGGATGAGTCAAATGAGATGGAATGGAATATTACATGCATTATTATGGAAATTTTTCTCATATATCATGTACAATGGTGATTTTTAATGCTCTAGGAAAATTTTCATGAAGTTTTGAAGCTATGCGAAAGTTATGTTAGGTTTTCTAAAACATGATTTTTGGAAATTACATAATAAGGTGTTTGGATTCTTAATGCTCAAGAAAAATATAGGAATCCTTTAGATAAATCATAGAATTAATTTTTTTATAGAATTCCAATCTTGAGATAGTGAAAAAAATTTCATTGGAAATGGACATGTTTTAATAAATTTATGAGCATTATTCGATAATGTTTTCTCTCTCTCCGTGGTTTTTCTTTAATTTGAGTTTCCAAATTTGATTTTTCAAACTCTAGATCACTGGTGAAATATAGACACATCTCTTAGAATAATAATTGACATCATTTAAGTAAAAATAATCAGCCCATTACTTTCAAAATAAGATATGGTACACAATCATGATTGTGTTATACAAGGCTAGTCCGAGACAATCATTTTTTTCAGTCTCCATGTTTGCTTTCTTCAGTGAAATGTGGTATAATGACCATGTTAGGTTTTCATGAAGTGTTAGTATCTCCCACAAGAATTTTTGTATGTTGAGATCCTTTTGGTGCAAGGTATTGTGTTAAGATTCTCCAAGTACACTTGTGTTGTAGGTAAGTTCTCCAAAAGTGTATCTTTAGTTTTTCTTTGTAGAATCTTGTATAATTGTGATGGCTTGATGAGATTCATGTCTTACAAGTAAGTAGTATGATAATCTCTTGAACATCATGATGAAAATTTTAATCTTGATTCTTTGAGGTGAACATGCTTCGAATAATTTTAGGTAGTTTTATTCTGAAGACATTCAAAAATAAGATTATATCCTTGTGTGCAGCCATGAATAAGCATGACATGACCTCTGTGGTGGTGTAAGTAAAGGTTACAAAAAGATAATTACTCACCAATACCTAAAACATTATTTTTGATGATCTAAAAGGATAATATGTGCATGTAAAGTCACACAGTTTAGTATATGTACTTGTAACTTTTGTTTATTGGAAGCCAATGGACAAGTTTCAAGGTGAAATTATGTTTGAAATATCTTTAAGTTGGTCTCATAACTCTACAACCTTTTAACGTTTTTAATTTCATCTAATTTCATGGAAGAAACCAGATCTTTAGTAATCTTAGACACTCACATAATGCAAAAACCTGATCTAGGGTTTTCAAACTTATTTTTTTGAAACTTAATGCTTAATTGTCCAAAAATCCTTTTTTTTAGAATTCTCTATGTAGGTATTGCTAATCTTTTACAAAATATTTTGGGTGATTCCATTAAGGTATGATGGATAATTTATTACCCATTTCCTATCACATTTAATTAAACATTTCTTTGTTTTTTAAAAGATCCTTCTCGAAAATAGAGAGCATTCGTGTGTGGATTCAAGTCAAAGTTCAAATAATCTTTGAGGATTAATTTATTGTTTTGAAAAGAGGGCATTCAATCTCGGTGAATATTAAAAATGGCTTCATTGTAATGGAAAATTATCATTCTTAGTTACAATAAACCTACTAAGTTTTTCTTTGTGGAAACAAATGCTTTTGGACTCTTTTTCAATTTGAAGTTGATGAATAATGTCACATGGAATTTGAAGAGGATTAATATAGTTACACATTCATGTTTTGTATCCAAGCTTGAATGGAATTTTGATAGTCACCTTTATCCTTATCTTAATTTTTCAAGGTCTATTGAGATCTTAAGAATATTATGAAGATTCAAGAGTTAGAATGGTTTGGAATGGGATGTGAAAATTTGTTCCATAATTGAAATAATGTTGAAGAGAAAAGTATTGAAGTTGAAGATATAATTTTGAATAACACAATGTTATTAGTGATTACTATGAAGTTGGCCTTTTGTGAAAAAGAGTGGTGAATGTATCTTGTGAAATATATAGAGAAGTATGGAACTCGGGTAACTATACTAGATAAATTTGAGAGAAGTTTTGAAATACGGTGAAAATTGAGACTAAAATGTATGAGTGACTTGGAGTCGTTGGTGAAACCAAAGGCATGAAATGTTCTTAGAAATAAGATGGAAATAGTAGAAAATGCAAGGTGTAAAACTAAGATATAAGAATGTTGTGAGTTGAGCTCGATTCAAATTGAGACAAAGAGATCATATATTGTAATGAGAAAAACAGAGACGTAGAGGTGAAGGTTTTATGTGTGAGTGAAAAACTAAGATACAAAATAGAGTACATGTCTTGTGACATTTTTTTAAAATTATAGGTGTGAAGTGTTGAACATATGGTGGTGTGAATACTTAAGGAAAGTAACAATATGTCAAGAAGAGGTTAAAGGGACTTTGACAAGATCTTGATTGCATGATGGTATATAAGGGTATATGAAAGCTGTTAAACCAAAGAAGTTAATAGATGATGTTGTCACTATGTCACTTAAAGAAATAGATGAAAATGTAGAGCATATTGGAGTTGTAGTTATTGCTAGTAGAGTGAGACAATCTTGGGAACATGAAGAAGAGTAATTGACTTTGTGAAATGTGTTGAATCAGAAAGAAAATTGGTCTATGAAGATATAGGTCAATTGTGCTAGTAAAGTAATCATGATTTGTTGATAAAGCAACAGAGGAACTAAATGATCAATTATGTGTTGTTATTGTATCCTCCTAATTGGGTGTTTAGGTCATGGGATTAGGTGTTTCTTACAAGTTGCAGCTTGCTAAACTAGCTAAGTGGGTGCATGGCTAACTTGTTAGTGGGTGTTGTACAAAATGTGGAGTTGTGGCTTCCAGGATATTAATTGATTGTCAAATATTGGAGTTGTAGCTCCAGATTGAGTTGTAGCTCAATCAAGAAATCATTTGAATCTTGTATAGGATAATTGTCCAAGCTAGTGAAGTGGATTCTATGGGTTTTTGTCCTGAAAGGGTTTCCCACATTATATCTGGTCTCCTTGTGTATATGTTTGTGTGCATGAATCTTTCACTATTTTTCATGGTTATTGTTGCATGTTTACATCAATCAATATAGTTTAACTGTAATAAACTAAAAAGCTGAAAATTGATTTTGAAATTTTTTATCTACACTGATTCACCCCCCCTCTCTGTGCCTAAAATATCTAACACATATAAGTAGATGGAAATTTTAGTAAATGTACTATGAAGAGTTTTTCTTATGATACTAGTATGTGAATCTAAAATGAAGAATTTTTTCATCTATCTTGATCATTTCATGAATTCATATGTAGAGGTATGTTACAAGATATTCAATATTTTTCATAAGCTTATAATTATTTCAAGGATATATCAAGTGAATGTAGGATGTTTGAAGGTTTTTGTAATGTACATTGGAGCTTAAGAGAAGGTTGCAAGACCTCATTAAGGTTTGTTTTGCTCATGATATACTATGTGAGATCCGAGAATTTTTATGAAGGTAAGAAGTGTGGATTAAGGTTTGTTAGAGGTATGTACTACTAAAAATTGTTTGTGTTTAGTGTAAGGATTATTTCCAATTGATAATTCATGCCCTAGAAGAAAACCATATAGTTTAGGGGAAAAATTAAAGTCGTTGGAAGATAAATTTTATCCAGATTGTAATCCAAGAAGAATAGTTTGATACTTCCAAGAGTTTCTTACAAAGGCATCAAGAATAACTTAAGAAGAATGTTTGTATTATCATCATGAGGATTTTGGTAGTATTTAGTATGGATGATATTTTTGCTCCTAAGGGGTGTAGACTGCACATGTAAGAAGGTCTATGACAATATGTGATCACCAAGAAACCTTGTGAGCTAAGTTGTATTATGAAAACTATATGGAAGATAATTTTCATGTTTGAAGTATAAGGTCTGTCAAATCTAGGAAGGGAACATCAAGTAGACAGTTTGAGAAACATAATATCGTTCATGACATGTATGTGAGATGGTGTCATCTTGATCCAATAAAGGTATGTTTATCTAATCTTTTCTTGTGTCATACTAGAAGAAAAGGTGTTTCAAGATAGTTTGAAGGTTTGTTGACCGAGTTGATCATACTAATATGTGACTCATTGAACTAAAGATTGGTCTAATTAAGAAATATGATTTAGTGATATAAAGCCTAAGATTCTATAGTGATATGGTTAGAATATGATCGGGATTGAGAAATATTTGGTTTCTTGAAGGTCAAAGTTTATTGTAAATATGGAGAACTAGGATGCGAGTTGTAATAATGTTGAGTCAACTATACGTTTGTATGAGGACTTTAGAGAAGGATTGCACGTAGGAATTTCTATAGAAGATGAAGTAGTGTATTATTATGAATAATGATGATTAGAAGTATGATAGATGTTTTATGCAAGATGGATGCTTCAAGAAGTTTTTAGGTCTCGGGGAAGTATGAACATTATGTTCTTCATATGATTTGTATTGGTCTCTTGTTACTAATCAAATGCATCAATTCAAATTGGAGACATAGTTTCTTGAATGACCTAGTTGTCATGGGTCACGAAGGAATTTGTAGTATTTTGAATAGATCAAAGGAATGTACTTATGTCAAGGTGCTTGAGGTAAGATGTTTTTGATCTTGATATGAGATTAACATTGATTTTAGTAGTGATTTTAATTATTGTTAAGACTATTGGTATTTGTATTTGTATGTCAAAAATTTGTTTTAGTTTAAATAATGTACTTTAAGTCTAGAAAAGTGGGTGATATTGTGCATGATCGTGGGAAGTATAATAATTCCCAAGCCAAGTATGATAAGTTTTCTTTATGTCTATATCCTAGTTCTCATAAGATAAGAAAGAATAGTGTTTTTATTCTAAAAACAATATTTTAAAATCTTGAAGCTTGCTAGTTTAGGTGGAGAAATGGTGATTTTAAGGTATGTCAAAATGAAACATGATACTGTATAGTCAAGAAGGTGTGTGTGTGTGGCCTAAGGTATTCATTATAATTTTGAAGGTTATAACAAGTGACAATTATTGAGATGAGAACTATCAAGAAGGATCTTGAGTGGATGAAATAAGAATGAGTTGAAGTTATAATTATAGTCAATAAGATTGTGTGTTGAATTATAAGGTTATAATCGGGTGGTTCTCTAAGAATGTTCTAAGTTGTAGGTACTTACAAGTTATGAAGTTTTTGATAGGTTTCTTCATCAAAATTTGTATAAGCCAGAGAGAGAGTTATCAAGCCACCGTAATATGGAGATAACCACAAATAAAGAACATATCTGTGTATGAAAGGACAAATCCACAAAAGAGTAAGGGAACTTTGTGTACATATAGGAGAAGCCACAAAAATAGAAGATGTCTGTGAAATATTAGAAGAATTTGATGATAAAAGGATAAATCATGTAGGATATAGGAAGAAGGCATTTAACATGAGAAAAACCTATCGATAACTAGAGAAAGACATGATAAACTGAAGTAAGCTAACATGAAGCTAGGGATTGAAGAAAAATTTAGCATGTACATTATTAAAGCTGACAGAGGCACACGTCAAAAGAAGTGTCTTTCAGAGTCGATTGTATTTATTGTATTTATTGTAACTAATGTATTGTATATGGGTCATCACAAGAAATATGTGTATGAGTGCTATTTTGAGATATTTTATACAAGAATTGAGATAGATAAGATAGAATGAGAAGAATATACATGTACTTGAGAATGATGTAATCATTATTAATAAATGAATAAAGATTGGAGTGTGCGATGACATATCGTATATGTTTTCCTTTATGTTTCTATTCTTAGAGTAGACGTATTGTATTTCCTATGTACATCCTTAACTAAGGTAAAAATTCTTAAGCCTCACAAAGCTGTCAGGGTATTAGGTTAACATTTTGTGTCGAGAAATTTGAGAGGTGAGCTCAAGAAAAGAACAAATGGTGATAGAATAAGTAATACTTTATCATATAGAAAAATTTTCCATAGTGAGAGATATCAGTCATTTACTTCTCAAGTAGTTGATAAAATAAGTTTAAGAACAAGTGGAAATAGAGGATACAAGCCACCTACAGTCTCTACAATAGGAAATAATGCACTTAAACATAAAAATTAAAATACTACTGCGGATCTCCACCACATGAAGGAGATTGAAGAGCTCATTGGGATTTTGATTAAATCCATAAAGGAAAGAGAACAAGAAGCTACAAATCTAAAAGATGAGGAAAAAAATTAAAGGAGGTAGAGAAGAAAATAAAATAGATGGATGAACAAACATTGATGAAGGTATTCAATCCTCTTCATTAATAATGTCAATCCAGGGCTGGTTTCTGATGGTTGTATGCAATAAGAGAAAAAAGATCTTTGGAAAACAGATCCTTTAAACACAATCCAAACTGAATAAAATAAATCACACATGTGGAAATTGAAATGAACACTTGCATAAATAAATCTTGCATGAAAGAAATCACACTTGCATAAATGAAATTTCTGAATTAAAAACAAATGAAAAATGAATAAGACACCTGCAGGTTCACAAAAGAAATTGCACGAGAAAGAAGGATTACATAACATAAAATCAGAAATTCACAACAAAAAGAAAACTACAGAATAAAGAAATGAACATAAAAATTGATCCATCTTCCTTAGAATGAGTTGCGGACTCATTTCTTGGAAGAGGACTTAATTCATATTTTCAAACTTTAATTCAAAACCCACGAGAATAAGCACTTAGAAGATTGGTGAGAAATAACGGATATATATTTCTTGGTAGAAAAAAAAATCATCTAAGAATGTGGAAGCTTCCATTTATAATTCATGCATCCAAACAACTCTTTATTTTGGGGAATATAATTTGATCTTATATTTATTCCAATCCTAACAACTAAGATCTCCATATCCATAAAATATGGAGAGAAATATATTATTGGATTCAAAGTCTTATTTCACTATTTTAGGAAGATTTGCTCCCAAATCTTCTCCTTGTTTTTTGGTAACAAGAATCAAAATGATTTTATTCTCCTACTTTATTGGAAGAGGGATTTTCCTCAAAAAAATTAATTTGACCAAATATCTCTCCTAGATTTTCCATTTGACTTTTCTGTTTCTGATTGTGGAACTTTTGGTGCTCGCGTCGATACACTTTTCCTTGGACTACAATGAATAAAATTTATATTTTATTTATTGGTAAAACCTGTAGCAAATATGAATGAGGGTTTTTTAAAAACATTGCTATGAACAAAAACCTCTCTCAATTTTTCCATTTTATTTTTTTATTTCTGTTTGTGGAACTTTTGGTGCTCGTCTGATACACTTTTCCTTGGACTACAACTCACTAAAAGTTAGATTTCTCTTTATTGGTAAAACTTGTAGAAAATATGAATGAGATTTTTGTTAAAAATATTTCTATAAACAAAAACCTCTCTTAAATTTTGCATTGGATTCTCTGATTATTCATAATTCCTCATTTTATGCAAGTTTCGAAACTAAAACTTTTATTCTGTTAATACAAGTTAGGAGCTAAAAGCTGTCATTCTGTTGATGCAAGTTATGAAACTAAAGCTGTCATTTTGTAGTATTCCAAAATTATAAATTTGATTTTGTTGATCCAAGTTCTTAAACTAAAATTTCCATTCTATTGATGAAAGTTCGGAACTAAAACTATATGTTCCAGAACTAAAAATGTCATTCCGTAGCTAACTCTAATTATTCCAAAGATAACTAAAAATAACTATAAATTTTTCACATGATCTCAGATTGAGATGATTATATTTTTTAACTTTCATAAATTTTGATAAGAACCTTGATATGAAATCATATCTGAGTTTAGATATGTTATCCATGATCAATTCCTCTTTTCCCAAAACTAGTATTATCTTTCTTTTATGGCTTGCATACACAAGAGTTTGCATCTTTCCTAAATAATCAATAGGATTAGTCAACAAAATAGATAAAAAAATACTTCTAAAGAATGAAAAGATATATATCCTATATTCCATCTCAAGCAAACTATAAGTGCCAAAATTACATTTAAATCCACTTTCAAAAGTAACTTTGGAAGGTCAAAATAATGGTAATTTATGGCCAATTTATTGCCTCATCATTGCCCCACAGCCTAATCTTATGCATGTCCTCATGAATTCCATATATAGTTCAAGGACAATTTCTTGTTTGGATCTCCTTCTGTTGTTTTTTTGTTCTTTCTTTTATAACAGGTTCTTGTGTGGAGGTTTTCCTACCGCCCTTGATTTTATTTCTTTTTATAGCTGGTTCTTGTGTGGAAATCCTCCAATTTCACCTTCTTCTTTTTGTAATACCTTTGAAACAATTTCTTGTGTTGGACTCATCCCTTTTCTCTCTTTTGTTTTGATTTGAGCAGGTTCTTCTATGGAAAGCCTCTCTGTTGTGCCTTCTTCATTTTATAAGACCTTTGACACAAGTTGCTACGCCCTTAACCTATTACTTGTATTAGGATATGAGTAGCCGACTTGTGGCTTACCATATCATTTTATTATATTAGTTATACTTTCTCATGCTTAGTAGGTTGGCCTTGGTGTTGGCCATAACATATGAATAGTATATATAGGAGATTTTAGGTAGTAGTTCATCATCATTTCGAGCATTTGAGTCTTATTGTATGGTTTGGAGGTTTCCCCCTCGAAGTGGCATAGCTATTATAATTGCATGTTGAGATCATTATTCTAGAATATTGTGTTATTTGGTGTTCTATTTCTGCTCATGATCTGAATTAGACAAGTAATTTCATTACAAGTGGTATCAGAGCTACGATTTGGGCCAAAATTAGGCAAAAACCCTAGTTTTTGTTTCCACCATATATTTAGAACCAAAGAGAATTGGTGGGAAATATTGATACAAGAGTTGAAAAAAATTTAAAGTAAGGTTCCATAAAAATTTCAGACTTTTTTGATTTATTTTGAAAAATTATTACAAATTTAGGTTTTTTCATAAAATCGCTCCCTAGGGTGCAAATTGTGAAATTTTTTCAAATTCGTTACATTTTTGGAAAGAACAAAAAAATTATTTGGGGTTTTTTATTTAAGTTTTTTTATATTTTGCCAAATTTGTATTGAAATACGAAACCCTAAAATTTGACCGTGATCCCTACATCCTACTATTTTGGGGCATCATGGCGAGGCCTTCCATAAGAGGAAAAAAGAATCCCATCACTTCGGGTAAAACACCAGAAAAGGATGAGATAGTAGTTGAGGAGTTGGAGATAGAAGATATAACTACAGATTCCTCAGGGTTAGGGTTTACTTCGATAGATCATAAAGTAAGCCAACTTGAGTTTAACCTAAGAGACCTCAAATCTCGGGTGGCCAGCATAGAAGATGTGGATAAGATTGGAAAAAGATTGGAGGATTTCATGCAAAAATTCAGTACGTATATGATGGGTAATCATACTTATGTCAATCAAGGTGGATCCTCATGTCAACATAATAGACACATGAGCCAGAGTGGATCTTCGAGTGTGCACAATCCAAATACGAGCACTCTGCAGGCCTGTACTATGTTTCCAAAAGTGGAGATGCATAAGTTTGATGGAAAGGATCCACTCAATTGGATCAACCAAATGAAGAATTTTTTTGAACTACATTAGATTCCACTAGGACAAAAGGTGACCATGGCAGCTTTGTATCTCAAACCTGACCAATTTGTCTGGTATCAATGGTTATGTGCTCAAAGGCAGAAGAGTGGTCTCAATGTTACATGGACAGTGTTCACTGAAGAGTTGCAATTACACTATAGTTCTAGTGTGTCAGATAATTACTTCAGCCAATTAGCAAAATTGAGACAGATAGGATCTATTAAGGATTACATTCATCACTTCCAAAACCTTTCTCTATGGGTGGAAAATATTACTAAAGAGAATCTAAATGACCTATTTCTCGGGGGTCTTAAGGATCACATTGAGCATGAGGTGCGTATGTTTAATCCTCATAAGGTTTCTAATTCGATGATTATGGCAAGAAGGGTAGAGGAGAAATTTGTTTCAAGTAGGAGACAACATTTCACTTATACTAGAGATCGCAACACCTTGGCCCCAAAGACTCCCTCAACTAGTTAGATTGACACCTCAAAAAATTGAAGAAAAAAAAGAAAAAGGTTTATGTTTTAACTATGACAATAAATTTGGACCAGACATAAATGTGCTGAAAAGAAGTTGTTCTACATTGATGGGCCTAGTGAAGATGAAGAGAAGGATGAAGATTCAGAGTCAGAAGTCTTGGTTGAGCCAGAGGAGGAGTCAGGATATCCTTAACCAACAATCTCATGCCATGCATTTTCAGGTATTAGCACCCCCAAACCCTAAAGGTGGTTGTATTCCTAAAAAAATAGAGGATCATAATGTTGATTGATTCAGAAGTACTCACAACTTTATCAATCATAAGTTAGCAAAGATGCGCCTAAACCTGCTTCATTTATCCACTCACGAATGTCAAGTAATGATTCTTGATGGAGGTATTGTTACTTGTTTTGGAAAATGCCATAGCATTAAGCTTGCCATGGGAGATTAAATACTAAATAGTCCCATGTATGCCATTTGTATGGGAGGAGAAGACATTGCGTTATGGGTTCAATGGCTTACCACTTGGGAATCATTGAGATGAACTTCTAAGACTTGTTCATGTGATTTCACTCGAAGGAAGAACTTTTGAGATAAAAGGATTAGGAGCAAAGTCTCCACAAATAGTAAGTTCTCATCAGATGCACAAAATGCTAAAAAAGGTGCAGAGGGATTTATGGCACAACTATTTTCATTGGAGGCTCATCATTCTAAGGACATTATACCATTAGATATGCAAGCAGTGTTGGATGCACACTTTGTTGTATTTGAAAATATACCAAAGGTCTTACCTCCAAAGAGAGATCATGATCATGCTATTCAGTTATTACCAGGAAGTCAACCACCTAACATCAGACCTTATAGGTACCCATATGTGAAAAAGAGTGAAATTGAAAAGATTGTACAAGAGGTGTTGGAAGTAGGAATTATCCTTCATAGTCAGAGTGCTTATTCTTCTCCAGTAGTGATGGTACGGAAGAAATATGACATGTGGTGCATGTGTCCTGATTATAGGGAACTTAATAAGTACACAATCAAAGATAAGTTTCCTATTCTTGTAATTGATGATTTTCCTTATGAGTTGCATGGTGTTGTTTATTTTACAAAGCTTGATCTTCGTTTGGGATACCACCAAATCAAAATCAAGGATGAGGATGTTCATAAAACTACCTTTCGAGACACATGAAGGCCATTATGAATTCCCGTAATGCCTTTTGTACTCACAAATGCACCTTCTACATTTCAAAGTTTGATGAATTCTATTTTTAATTCATTCTTGCGGAAGTTTGTCTTAGTGTTTTTGATGATATATTAATTTATAGCAAAACATGGGAGGAACATTTACATCATGTAAATAAGGTTTTAGAAACCCTTGAGCAACATCAACTTTATGCAAATCCCTCTAAGTGTTCTTTTGGACTCAAGGAGGTTGAATATTTAGGTCACATTGTCTCTCATGAAGGGGTTAAAGTGGATCCTAATAAGATCAAAGCCATGATGGAGTGGAAGGTTCCAAAACCCTAAAGAATCTACGAGGATTTTGGGCTTACGGAGTTATTATCGAAGATTTGTAAGGCATTATGGAATCATATCTGCACCTCTCACAACTTTATTAAACAAGGGCTCCTTCCATTGGAGTGAGGATGTAACCAAATCATTTGAGAAAATAAAGGAGGCCATGTGCACCACTCCAGTCTTGGCTACTCCAGATTTTTCCAAAACATTCATTGTTGAATGTGATACATCAGGGGTAGGTATGGGGGTAGTTCTCATGTAAGAAGGCCATCCTATTGCCTTTTGAGCCGTCACTTCAAAGGTAAGAATATTTCCAAGATGACTTATGAGAAGGAAATGCTAGCCATACTTCATGCAATAAAGCAATGAAGACCATATCTCATAGGAAGACACTTTAAAGTGAAAACAAATCATGATAGTATGAAATACTTCTTAGAGCATTGTTTATCATCGAAGAACAAAAAAATGGTTCTCCCGAGATGTTTGGATATGATTTTGAGATTATCTATAAAAAGGGAAGGAGAATGTAGTTGTGGATTCTCTCGTCGCAAAAAGATGAATCAACTGCAGCCTTGTTATGTGCCATATCCATATTACATGAAGATTGGATAGATGAGGCAAGGTCCAAATGGAGAAATGACCAAACCACACAAAACCTCATTCATCATCTCTAGAATGATCCAAGCATGTCTGAAAAATGTATATTGAAAGGGGATGTTTTATGGTATAAAGATAGATTATACCTATGTAAGAACTCCACTCTTAAAAATAGGATTCTATCTAAGCTTCACTCTTCTCTAGTAGGGGGCACTCTGGATTCTTGAATACTTATCATCGAGTCAAACAAGATTTCTTTTGGGAAGGTCTCAAAGGGGATGTCCAAATTTTTTTGGCAGAATGTATGGTTTATCAACAAAATAAGGGTGAAACTTGATTCGATCCCGGTCTTCTACAACCTCTATATATTCTTAGCCGGCGGTGGGAAGAGGTTTCCATGGACTATATCGCAGAATTGCCTAAATTTAAAGGAAAAAATGTCATCATGGTTGTGGTGGATAGACTCACAAAATATGCTCATTTTTTTGCCTTGGCACACCCATTTGCTAAGCATGGTAGCAACAACCTTCATGGACACAATTCAGAAGCTTCATGGGACACCGAAGATTATAGTAAGTGATCGAGACCCTATATTTACTAGTAATTTTTGGATTGACTTAGTCTCATGTTTGGGTGCTCAGTTAGCTTGTAGTTCTTCTTATCATCCCGAGTTTGATGGACAACGAAGTTGTAAATAATTTTTTGGAGGGATATCTTCATTTCTTTACGTCGATAAACAAGAAAGATGGGTCCAATGGTTGGCACTTACAGAATGGTGGTATAACACTTCCTTCCATACTTCATCTAAAATGTCTCCTTTTTTGGCACTCTACGGGTATCATCCACAATCCATCACATCATCATTGAGAGTACAACCAAAGGTTAGAGTAGTAGAAGAACACATTCATTATCAATAAGAGGTCCTCTCTAGTCTCAAGGAGAACTTGGTCATGGCACAAAACCGCATGAAGCAACAAGCTAATCAACATCGCACATAAAGGCATTTTGAAGTCGGTGATTGGGTTTTTGTGCGGTTATAACCATATAAGAAAATTTCTTTGAAACAACAACAAAAGGATAAAAACTTTCACCGAAGTATTATGGCCCCTATCAAGTATTACGAGAAGATTGTAGTCTTTGTGGCATACAAATTAGAACTTCCACAATCAACCAAAATACATACAGTCTTTCATGTTTCTTGCATGAAGAAAGTAATTGGAAAGAGAGTATCAGCCCAAACACTATTACCCGAGCTCGATGAGGAGGGGAGTGTCATCTTTGAACCTGAATGCATCCTACAAACACACACTAAAATATTGAGGACGCGGGTTATTACCGAGTACCTGATCGAGTGGAAGAATACGGACAATGAAGATGCAATATGGGAAGATATGACATTCCTGCAATAGCACCCTGAGCTTCTCAACATTGGGGACAATGTTGTTTTGAAGGGGAAGGGCATGCTACGCCCTTAATCTATTGCTTGTATTAGGATATGAGTAGCTGAATTGTGGCTTACCATATCATTTTATTATATCAATTATACTTTCTCATGCTTAGTAGGTCGGCCTTGGTGTTGGCCATAACATATGAATAGTATATATAGGGGATTTTAGGTAGTAATTCATCATCATTTGGAGCATTTGAGTCTTATTTTATGGTTTGGAGGTTACCCCCTTGAAGTGGCAAAGCTATTCTAATTGCATATTGAAATCATTATTCCGGAATATTGTGTTATTTGGTGTTATATTTCTGCTCATTATTTGAATTATACAAGTAATTTCATTATATAAGTTCTTGTTTGGGACTCATTCTTTCTGCTCTCTTTTGTTTTGATTTGGTGAAGGTTCTTATGTGGAAAGGATCCTATTGTGTCTTCTTCTTTTTGTAAGACCTTTGACACAAGTTCTTCTCAGGACTCTTCCTACTTCTCTTTTTTATTTGAGAAGGTTCTTGTGTGGAAATCCTTATACTATACCTCATATTTAAAATAAAAATGCATACGTTGTGCTTCTCCTTCTTTTCCCCACACCTAAGCTCATGCATGTCCTCATGAATGTTATTTATTCATGAGTTCCCATAAATTAGACTCCAAAAGTTTGATTACAAAGAGGTGCACATATTTTTAATATTTGTAAGTAGTGGAGATATGAATTTTATTTTTCCTTCCTTGGAGATATTAAAAGTGGATCTAGTGGTAATAAAAAAACTTACAATAAAGCTTAAAAATAAAAATAGTAGAACAAAATAACTTGATTATACCTCTAGTTTTCCTTACTATCCTATTTTTGAACATGGTCAAATAGTGCCGAGAAGGAAGTTACAGTGCAATGATTGATTACCTTTGAAGAAGAGCCTCCCTTTTTGTTTGTCGCTGGTTTTCCAATCAAAGTTATTTAAATATTTATTTTTATTTTTTGCCTTTGATTGGCCAACAAGTGGTCTTTGAATCAAAGTTTTTTTCCTTTGATTGGCTAGCAAGCTAGTTTTCCAATCAAAGCTTCATATTTTTTTTCTAAAATGACAACATGAGAAATATTAGAGAAAATTTTGATCCATCATCAAACTATATTCATCAAAGTGCATCTTGTGGAAAATAGGAAGAAATGTTTGATATCTCCTAAAAAACTTCTGTGCATACTGGTAACTCAAGAAGATTTCCAAAATTTTGTAGACAATTGCTAGGTCTTTAAAGCCCAACTTGAATTGTGCATTATCGGTATCACCATAGTAATCTTCAAATCCTAAACTAGTGATCTCAAGAAATGGATTGTGTTATGTCTAGAGTTGTTAAAAGACAGAGTGGAGTATCCGTAGCTCCCTCCAAACTCTGCTCCTTGGTTGATATTGTTGGTGCTCAAAACATACATGCTAGTATCAAGAATAACTCGAAATTCCTATTATCAAAGCATATACAAACATATACAAAAATGAAAAAATTGAAAGACACGAAAACAAATTTTTCTAATGGATACGGTTTAAGGATTAAACTTTATCATGGGGAAAAATTAATTTGGATGGTTAGATTTAGTATAAGTGGTTTTTTATTTTGGCTCTAATGAAGTACCTGGATATGGATGGAGTTAATTAGAAATGCTACCACTTCATTATTACAAACTGGATAAGCTAATTTATTGTCTAAAGTTATGTGTAATAAGATCAATGAGCTATTCGTTGATACAAGGGGAAGTGGTGGTAGTTGTCAAGAATCGAATTTGACATTTCATCAATAGAATCTACTTCTAGATTCAATATCATATTTCTACCATTTCTTCATAAATAGAATCCAAATCTAATATCTTTTCCATGCCATTATACCTTTTTTATCAAACTTAAAAGCCATTTTTCTTATACACAAAATTAGTTTGTGGGGAGGAAAATATTCACAATCTAACATTCCTAATTTTATAAAATAAAATTTTAACCTCTATTTCATGAAAGAAATATTAATCTATTTTCATAAAATAAAAGTTTAAAGAAACTACCACCAAAGACTTCTGTCAGAAAAATTTTCTAGGAGACATTCTATAATCACTAGAATATTCTTTTAGAAAAATATGAATCTCTTAATAACACCATGATTCCCTAAAAATGACACCAAAATGATGAGGTTCATCAATCCTCTTCATTAATAATGTCAATCCAGGGCTGGTGTTCGATGGTTGTATGCAATAAGAGAAAAAAGATATTTGGAAAATAACTCCTTTAAACACAATCCAAACTGTATAAAATAAATCACACATGCGGAAATGGAAAGGCACACTTACAAAAATAAAGATTGCATGAAATAAATCACACTTGCATAAATGAAATTGCTGAATTAAAAACAAATGAAAAATAAATAAGACACTTGCAGGTTCACAAAATAAATTACAGAAAGAAGGATTACATAACATAAAATTAGAAATTCACAACAAAAGAAAAACTACAAAATAAAGAAATGAACATAAAACATTGATCCATCTTCCTTGGAATGAGTGGCCAGATCATTCCTTAGAAGAGGACTTAATTCATACTTTTAAACTTTAATTCAAAACCTACAGAATAATTTCACTCAAAAGATTGGTGAGAAAGAACGAATATATATTTCTTAGTAGAAAACAAATTACATATAAGAGTGTGGAAGGTTGCATTTATAATTCATGCATCCAACCAAATCCTTATTTTGGGGAATACAATCTGATCTTATCTTTATTTCAATCCTAGCAACTAAGATCTTCATTTCCACAAAATATGGAGAGAGATGTATTATTAGAGTCAAAGTCTTATCTTGCTATTTTAGGAAGATTTTCTCTCAAATAATCTCCTTGCTTTTTGGTAACAAGAATCAAAATGATTTTATCATAAAATTTTATTGGAAGGAATTTTTTCTTTGACCAAATACTCTCCTAGATTTTCCATTTGACTTTTCTGTTTTTGATTGTGGAACTTTTGGTGTTCATTCGATACACTTTTACTTCGAATGTAGCTCAAGAAAAGTTAGATTTCTCTTTATTAGTAAACCCCTGTAGTAAATTTGAATGAGGTTTTATTAAAAAAATATATGAACAAAAACCTCTCTCATTTTTTCCATTTTATTTTTCTATTTTTGTTTGCGTAAATTTTTGTGCTTGTCTGATACACTTTTCCTTAGATTGCAGCTCACTAAAAGTTAGATTTCTCTTTATTGGTAAAATATGTAGCAAATATGAATGAGGTTTTTATAAACACATTTCTATGAACAAAAATATCTCTCATATTTTTAATTGGATTATATGATTATTCACAATTCCTCATTTTATGCAAGTTCCGAAACTAAATTTGTCATTCCATTGATGCAAGTTTCAAACTAAAACTATCATTTCGTTGATGCAAGTTCTGAAAATAAATTTTCATTATATTGATGTAAGTTCCGAACTAAAAATTTCATTCTGTTGATGCAAGTTCCACAACTAAAAATGTCATTCCGTAACTAACTCCAATTATTTCAAAGCTAACTAAACACAACTATAAGTTTTACACATGATCTTGCATTGAGATGACTCTATTTTTGGAATTGGATAATTTTTCAAGAGGAATCTGGATATGAAATCATATTTAAGTTTAGATATAATATCCATGATCAGTTCCACTTTTCCAAAAATAGTATTATCTTTCCTTTTCATAAATTTTTCATTCTATTGATGTAAGTTCCATAACTAAAAATTTCATTCTTTTGATGCAAGTTAGGAACTAAAACTACAAGTTCAGAACTAAAAATGTCATTCTATAGCTAACTCCAATTGTTCCAGAGCTAACTAAACACAACTATAATTTTTACACATGATCTTGGATTGAGATGACATTTTTGGAATTGTGTAATTTTTCAAGAAGAAACTAGATATGAAATCATATTTAAGTTTAGATATAATATCCATGATCAGTTCCACTTTTCCCAAAACTAGTATTATCTTTCCTTTTCATAAAGTTTTCATTCTATCAATGTAAGTTCCATAACAAAAAATTTCATTCTGTTGATGCAAGTTCGGAACTAAAACTACAAGTTCCGGAACTAAAAATGTCATTCGGAGCTAACTCCAATTGTTCCGAGCTAACTAAACACAACTATATTTTTACACACGATCTTGGATTGAGATGACTCTATTTTTGGAATTACGTAATTTTTCAAGAGGAATCTGGATATGAAATCATATTTAAGTTTAGATATAATATCCATGATCAGTTCCACTTTTCCCAAAACTAGTATCATCTTTCCTTTTCATAAAGTTTTCATTCTATTGATGTAAGTTCCGAACTAAAAATTTCATTCTGTTGATACAAGTTCGGAACTAAAACTACAAGTTCCGAACTAAAAAGTCATTCCGTAGCTAACTCCAATTGTTACGGAGCTAACTAAACACAAATATAATCAATACTTTGCATCTTTCCAACACAAGACTTTACATCTTTCCTAAATAATAAATAGAATTAGTCAACAAAATCTATAAAAAAATACTTCTAAAGAATGAACAAGATATATATCCTATATTCTAAAAAATACTTATAAAAATACTATAAGTTCCAGAATTACATTTAAATCTACTTTCAAAGGAAACTTTGGAAGGTCAAAATAATGGTAATTTATGGCCAATTTATGGTCTCATCAAACACCAAAAGATGCGTACACAAATAAATAGAAAAAGATAAAACAACAACAACTAAAACAACAAGAGGAAAAATAAAAGGAGCTTGAAAAATATCAAAAGATAGTAGTAGAAGAATAAAAGATAAATTTATTGATATAAGAAGATAATAAAAATCAAGAAGAAGAGCTCAAGAAAAAGGTGTTAGAAAACTATAAGAAAGAACAAGCATAAGCATCCAAGAAAAAGCAAGAAGATAAAAAATAAAAGATAACACATGAAGTAGAAGAAACAAAAGAAAAAGAAAAGAGAGAAGAAAAAGAAAGGGTGGTGGAAGAATAGAAAAAGAAAGAAGAAGAAGAGAAACTAGAGAAGGAGAAGAAATCCAAAGAAGACATGGCATGAAATTACAAGGAATAACAAATCAAGAGGGAAAAAGAAGAGGAACAAGAAAAGAAGGAGAAGGAAGAAAAATAAAAGAAGGAGAATGAGGACAAAGAAAAGAAAGAACAAGAGGAGAAAGAAAGAAAAGAAAAGGAAGTATGAAGAAAGAACAAGGAAAAAAATAAGCCGAGAAAGATAAATAGGACAAATAAGAAAAGAAATCAGAAAAATAAATACAAACAGACCATCAATAACTAGTACAAACATATTTACAAACATGGTACCTAAAAAAGCACCTAGAGAGTCATTGGAAAAAATCAAGTGAAATCTTCATAAAAGAAAATAGGAACAATCAATCTTGTTGTAACAAGGAGTTTTTTAACAGATCGTAGAGGGCGTCAAGGTCCAATTAGATAATCTAACTCCATTACAAAGGTCTACTTATAGCCAAGTACTAGAAAAAGTGCTAACTAGGATTAGATGTAAAGGTGCATCGATCTTGAAGAAGAAATGCAAAATACACTCTTTCCCATCAAAACATATAAGCCAAAGATCAAAATTGACCCTAATTTATCAATAAAGGTGATGATAGAGAACATGGTAAGTGAAATTTTAAGGGATCACCACATAGATCTGGAAGTAGAAAAAGAAATAATCTACAAGAACGTAATAGAAGAGCACAAACTAGAAGTTGTTAAACCTCACAAAGTGAAGAATCAAAAGCGAAGGATTTAATTATAAGCCACGGTGACTAAGTTAGAAAAAATTTAAAAAATGTCACGGTATATTATACATATACCATTAGATGGTTAAGCATGACCAAGGAAGATAAGGTGTAAATGGAAAAATTAGAACAAGATATGCACAAGGCTTCGACAAAGTATGAAATTTAAAAAGATATAGATGGAACTCAGAGCAAGAAGCTGATGAAACTCACAGAAAAATACCAAAACCAATAGGTGGTGAGGACAGAGAAAATTTATGATATGCAAGAATGTAGTAGTACCTTGGACAAATCCTTGATAAGAATACAACAAGAAACTACAATAACACAAACTAGATGGAATAAGGTACATGCACAACGCCCCATCAGACATAATTCCTTTAATTCAACAAAATACACAACTCCAAGAATGGACTGATTAGGTGAACAATCATTTGGATTCTTGGTATATTTACAAAACAAATGTTACTCCTTGGATCACTAAATACATACCATAAAGTATGCCATCAAGGGTTAGAGGCCACAACATCCCGTCATTCCAGTCCGAGTGATTTGAGTGAAGGAACCCTTCCTTATGCTAGACGTCCGAGTTTTTAGGGGTTGGAGCCTATAATTTCTCATAAGAGCATCCCTTAAGTCCAATCAGATGATTCAAGTGAAGGAACTCTTCCTTACACAAGACGTCTAAGTTTTTGGGAGGTGATTCCCAAATTTGTTCTCAAAGAAAGAATAAGGATGATAAAAATTTCATGGTTATTCATCAGTTTTGGTTGTCTCGAGGATGAGACAAGGTTTCAAGTGGGAGGATAATGTTGACAGGGTTCTTCATCAAATTTTTATAAGCCAAAATGATAGATATCAAGCTTCCATAATATGGAGATAGCCACACATAAATAACGAGATCCATGTATGGAAGGATGAAGCTGAAAAAGACTAAGGGAAATCCATATATATATATAGGAGAAGTCATGGACAATAGAAGATGTTTTCCAAAGATTATAAGAAACAACTGATAAAAGGAAAAATCTGAAAGATACCAGAAGAAGCCACGTAACATGAGAAATACCCATGGATAATTGGAGAAATTTGTGATAAACTGAAGTAAGCAAACATAAAGCAAAAAATTGAAGATAGATCGACCATGTATAAGATTACAATTTGATGCCGACAGAGGCATGGGTCGAAAGAAGTGTCTTTTGGATTTGATTGTATTTTGTGTATTTATTGTAACTAATGTATTGTATATGAACGTGTCACAATAAATATGTGTATGAGTGCCATTTTTAGACATTTTGTATGAGAATTGAGATAGATGACACAAAATGAGAAGAATGTACATGTACATGAGAATGATGTAATCATTATTGATAAATAAATAAATTCTAGAGTGTGGGATGAAATTTGTTGCACTCTTTCCTTTATGTTTATATTCTGTAGAGTAGATGTGGTGTATTTCCCATGTACATCCTTAACTAAGGTCTAAATTCCTAAGCATCAAAATATTTTTGGGGTCTTATGTCAACAAAGTTGTTGGTCATTAGGATCTACTAAGTTATATTATGAGTTTAGGATATTCAAGGCTGAGTATGTTGTCTTATTTTTCCATGAAGTTTGATATGGGGATACTTAGTATTAAGAATGATAATAAGAAGGTTATGGTTATGAATATGTTAGATGTGTGATTCAATAAGTTTTATCATCAGTGGTGAGGATCTAGGGGAGTTGGTAAAGGTATTAACATGTTTTGTTATTTTCTCTTCAAGATCAATATTGGAGTTGAAAGGTAGGTTGTGAATAAATTAGTAGTGGTTGGAAATAAATATAAGGTCTGAATTATTGGTGTCTAGAAAATAAATGATTTATGATGTATATGGTATTGAATACTCTTGAGAAGTTGTACATTAGTGAAAGGAGTGTAGATGTTAGGGGGAGATAGTCAAGATCATTAGGTTGGTTAGATAATTTTGTTTGATGGTGTTCAAGAAGTTTAAGAGAAAGGGGGAGAATAACATTTCTTCAAGAAGGTATGTGAAGATGATTTTAATAAGTATATAACTATACAATTGAGTCATGATCCCTAAGACATAATCAAAGGAGGAATATTGTGCTAATACGCTGGATGATCTTACAAGTAGGTTATTTATTAAAGTTAGCATACTTGAGCAGTGTGTTTTGTGTCAAGAATGCATATGATGCATGAAATCATAATGAAGAGAGCTATGTATAGAAAAAATATTACTTGATCAGACCTAATAATTGAAGATAGAAGGACATAGGTAAGTCAAATTTTGATGTGTAAGGCATGGATTTTTTTAGGGGAGCAGTATTTCTCTATGATTCAAAAAAATGATGAAGTAAACTTGACCTTTTCATGTTTGGTTGATTTTTCCAATAAAGAAAGTAGAATATTATGCTATCAAGAGATTTTTGTAAGGTATGTATCTTTTTCATTAATGTCAAAATGGGGAGAATGATATAATAACAAGTGGGTTCCTTAGGGGAGTTTGAGATTTGTGTTTTTTTCCATCAATGAAATAGGGGAGATAGTTGGCATTGTGTTATCATTGATTTTTAAGAATGATGTTTTCAATGATTGCATTGATGTAAAAATATTAATGGAGCATGAAGTTTGATTAGTAGTATCAAGTCAAGTTGAGATTCGCATGGTGTTGTACATGTTTTTAGCAAAAAGATAGTGACTTGTTGGAGTATGATAGTAACTTAAACATGTATGGAGGATGTTTTTCTGATTTTATGTAGTATGTTGAAGCTTCTATAATTTATATAATGTTGGAAAAGTGATGAGGATATTAGATTTGGTGAAAAAATATTGTTTAAGGTGTTTGTTTGTGAAGCCTTATCAGCAATTATGTATGTGATGATGGATTATATGTATATATGAGCTTAATATGCTTGGTGAGTAAATAGGAGGAATGAGTATGAAGTGTTGGGACACTGAGAAGTGTCATAGAGTTCTAGTTTAGGTGTTAGAATTGGCTTGTAGGTCTTTTCTAGACCTAACCCTTAAGGAAACATGTCCTGGTGTGGTGGAGTTAGTACTTATGGGAGTAAGTGAAAAAATTAGAGTATTGGATATGTGTTTTAATGATGATTTGATGGTGTGGTAAAATTTTTATGACCTAATGTTCAATGATTTGGTCAAAGTTATGAATTTTTTACTAAATCCAAGTTTTGAAGGTGAGAAACCAAGGCTAAATTTTGAATTTCTAATGTTTGTTGGAGTGTGTGTGTTTTTCATGGGGACACAAGCTCCTGGGTATAGTTTAATAGTTATATCATGAATATTTTCCAAATGGAATGAGGTCATTTTATAGTTAGGTTGTTATGAACAATCGTTAAGAAGGTAAACTGGTTTAAACCATTTTAAAACCCTAGTTTAGCAATGACTTGGAAGAACTTGTTTTTGGCCCAAAATTGATTGTTTTATAAAATTTTATGATTTTATGTTGTGGAGGACTTCTGCAAGTGTGATTTTAGGTTTTTGGTTGTATGTGGGCTCCACCCAAAAATATAATTTTCTGAATATTTTTAGTTTGTGCTAAATTCATCCATTGAACATATTAACTAATTTAGAATGTATGGAAGTATGGTAGTTTTTATCCATGACCATTATGGTTTCATACTATGGTTGACATATTAGGAGATCAAGTGTGTCCGTTTTTGAGTACTTTTTATAGGTAATTTAGAGAAGTCTAGTTGTAGAGATTTTTTCGAGTTGTTATAGTCATATATGTGGCATGGGATGAGCTTGGTGATTACCTAAGGTCATGATATTTCCATTTCTATATCACACTTGTGTTTTTTTTTATCATATTTGATTAGTTTATGAAATGTTTTTAAATAGTACTTTTGAGGGTGCTTGGTTGTGCATGGTTTCAAGTAGGTTTCATGGATTGAGATGTTGTTATGGGTTATTTTATGGTTTTTGGAGGTTTATAAGGGCTTAGAAAACATATCTAATTTTGTTCCATGTTTTGGTGAAATTTATTTTTCTCTATAATGTTCCCTTGGTGGTGAGTTACTTGTTTTTGTGTTTTATGGCTTCTTGAATCTTAATGGAGGTCTAGATGGTTTTAGGATATCTTGGTGATCTATATGGTATTTTGGGTGGTATTTTTTTTAATTTTATTATGATGTGGGAATTCATTTTATTGTATGATGTTTGACCTATAGGGTCCCTTGGTCTCCTGGAGAGGCCTATCTAGACTAACTCAATATCTAACTAATTCATAGGGGGTAAGACCGGCTCGGTCTCTTGGGGTTTTTTGGTTGGTATGGAAGGGGAGGAAGGGGGTACATGTATTTTAAGTTCATAAGACATGTATACAAGAATATTAGAAAGCTCATTTGAGTTAGTTATGTATGTAGAAGAAAAGTACGACCTATAGGGTGATTTGTGAAGGTGTAAGAAGTCTTTGTGATCTGAAAAAAGAGGGAAATGAAGATGTGAAGATGTTTTAGAGATAGATCAGGTGATGGAGAGCTAGGGAATATGGTAAAATCAAATTTAAGAATAATCATGTGTGTAATAAATGCTATAGAGGTGTTTTATCTCCTTTAGTTGTTGACAGCAAGGAAATTTTAGTTGGAATTATTGCAACTAAGGAAAATACTCCTTTATCTAACCCTCCATTTGTGGAGGCATCATCAGGATGGGTAACGGTCCGTAAAAATAAAAAGTGTATTTTAAAGAATGCCACTTCTCCACCTCGATGATTTGATTCTCTTCTGTTGTTCGGTTGTTCTACATTGTTCCTTGTCTTTGCCGAGCAGTAGTTTTTGGCTCTGCAATGGTGCTGCGGTGTTATTGTATACTAGTTGTTTCTCATCAACTATTTTTTGTTGGATTGATGTTTGGTGTTGGTACTTTTCTGAGCAGACTGTTTTCTATTTTTGGGCTTTCATGTTCTATCCTAGATTTTGAGCCTTTCTGTACAAGGGTATAGTCCCTTTCAAAAAACTATTTACCAATAATAATAAAAAAATGCTATAGAGGTGTTTTGAGGAAGATAGATAGGAGAGTGAGCTTCATGGTGTCATCATCAGTTATTATAGCAAAAATTAGAGATGAATTTTTTTAAATGGTTTTTGTTACTTTTGAGTAAGCTAGGGGTTGGTGCTCAAATGAATTTAAAACAATGGCTATATAAACTTATTTTCTATAGGCTTTCTTCTCCTTGAGGATTTCCCACTTAAATTTGGTTTACTCTTGTTATTGTGTTCTCATTATGCATGCTAATATGGGGTTTATTAATCATTACTTAATTTATATGTTGTTCAATGGTTGATGAATACTTTGAATGGTTGATGGATATGAATGTTTAATAATGTGGAAGTTTTAATGGATCACCGATTCAACCCCTCGACTCTCATTATTTCTTCCATAATGAGTACCACCAACTTATATATGAGGAGAATTTGAGACAACATCTATCATTACCATTCATGATGATTATAAACCCATATTGGCCTCTTCCTCTATGGCTTGATGAAATAAAATTTAATTGGTTGAATGCTAATTGGGGTTACACTTACAAAAATTTCATGATTTTTATCCTTCACCTATACATTTCTCCTTTATAATTACTTTGATCATGAAGCCATCACTTGGGATAGGTTAGATGAAGCTATCAAGGAACTTGATAGCTCCCAAAAATAATAAAGACAACAAACCTATTACATTCTATAATTACCGATTCTTCATCACTCTAAATATTAACAACATACTTCAAGTCCTATAATTAACAATAGCATCTCCACAAATGTTATTGATACTTCAAATCCATCTACTAGAAGATATACAAAAACATGGTTAATATGAAAGGTTTTAAATGTATAATTTCTTATATTGAACCTTCAAATCCTTCTTTCTCTTAGCCTAGAACTTATAGAATATTTTATCCATGTTCTCCAAGATAAACATATACTAAAAACCTTAAATCCTAGTTCTATAGTCCAAATAAATGACAACATGCCCTATATGAATTTCTAAGTATGCCCAACTCTATCTATAACCTCTTCAATTCCCTGCGGTAAAATATACCTCTATGCATTCACATACCTCTTAATTATATGATTCTTTATAAGATTATATTTCACATAACCAATCCTCCCTCTTTACTTCAATTTATATTGGGAACACTATGGTCAAGACATCATATGCAGGAGAATCACTCCAACCATGTAGATATGTCATGTTGTCATCAATTTTGGTTTGAAAGTGTGGTCATAGGACCTAGAGGTCATTAGGAATCTATTTTTGTTACTAGTTTTGCTTTGGGATTTTCAAATTTTGAATGGAGCATTTTCCCTCCAAAATGCAATATTTTAATTGTGAAGCCATTTTTGGCTTGGTCTAGGTGTTGTGGTGCATTCTTGGAGATTATAAACTTTATAAAATATGAATTGAGGCATAATAAGGGTGTCTAAGGTCATACCAAGTGCTACTTAGTGTTATACTTAAGATATCTTGTCTATAAGACCTTCAAAATTGTGAACTCATCCCTATGAATTATGGTTGTAACTAACCGGAGGACTCAAAACCATGGTTCAAAGGAGTTAGGAGGATATTTAATCCATATTTTTAATTTAATGACTACTTCCCCTTTGAATGTGAATCAATAAGGAAGCTTCAAAGAGAGTTGGTAAAGGTTTATTATGTGCACATAATCTTGTGTGACCGTTATGCTTTGCATTCTTGTAATATTGTGAGCATTGAATATTGTACATACATTTTTCAAGTGAACCATGATTGGTAAGATATATAAACTTGTGTTTTTATGAGTATTGGAGTGTTTTATTATTTGATTAAGATCCATATAAACTTAAAACAATATTATGTAGTCTTGCAGTGGGGATTTTAATAGAGAAATGCAAATTAGAAGAAGCTTTCAGGGAGATATTTACTTGATAAGTTGGTGCATGTAGAGTTAGATCATGTATTTGTATGTATTGAGTGATTTTCTTTCTTGATAGGGTGATATTTATGTCTCAACAAGATACTACTAGCTATGATAGGGTATTTAGAAGGTTTTTGCGTGCAAGTTTGTAGTGTTGATGAGAAAGATTTGTATCAATGACAAAAAATTGGTAAGAGTATTGAATTAATCATTTATAGGACCATACCAACCCATGAAAGAGCTTACAAAACTTAAAGGAAGACTATTTGATTCAAATAATGAATACAAAGCCAAGAAACCTTGTTCTCTCGGGATAAAGTAGTGAATTTTGAGATAAGTCATGAGGTTGGAATATTTTCTAGAATCTAATGGTAAGGAAAATATGTGGTAAAGGTAATTATAGATATTTTGTGAAATTTTTAAGCCTTGAACTTTGATTTCATTCATTTTATGCTAAAAAGACTCTCTACTATGTTTTTAAGGAAATCACCTAGGGTTTGATGAGGGTTTGGTATTTGGAAGGCCTAACGATGGAATTTAAGGATGATTATGTGAAAAATAATATTTGAACACTCCTTTTAACATTTTTAGTGGTTTCATAACTCAAAATACCTCCAAATCTCTATAGTTATTGACAATATGAAAACTTAGTCTATGTCATCCATGGAGGCCTAATTGAAAGTGCAAAATAGTGAGGTTGGAAAGAGTTTTGTAAAGGAAGAGCTAGTGAAATGTTTTACCTAGGTAGAATCCCCGAATGGGTGATATGAAATGTATTTACATTGATGAATGAGGGATAATAACCAAATAAACATCAAGAAAACACCTAGGCTAGGGTTGGTAAGACCTAATCACACTAAGAAGCAAAAAGGAGGATTATGAAGGGAGATTGAGGAGTTAGCCTTTAAAACTTTTCATGCACCTTGTTGATTTTAAAGGGTAACTAAATGATTTTACATTTTCTTTTTGGTAGGACTGAATAACCCAACTATGAAATAACCAAAGTTCATTTTCATTATACATTACGAAGGGTAGTTTAGTGAAGGAAGGAAGAAATTAATCCTTTTCAATGATTTTGATTAAATTTATGGTATATATAGTTTTTTTAGAGGCCCAAGGACATGAGGGAATAATTTATCAATTTCAGTGAGATCTAAAACAAAAAAATTCTACTTGATTTTAAGGTTCTCACCTTGAGAAGAATGGAGATAGTAAAGACATAGTATTGGAATAAAATAGAGTTTTAGTTATCCTTGGGTAGAGATTAAAATTTGAGAGGGTGGATACAAAATTGAGGAAGTGTATATTTCAAGGTATGAGGATAGTGATGAAAGGTTAGGCATGAGAAGATCTAATTTTTGCATACTAGAGATTAGTTACTCAAAAGATAATACAGGTAAGATCAAAAATGGTAAGTATGTTTGAACTTACTATGGTTAATGATCACTATGAATAATTTCATGGTATGCATTTGAGATGGGTAAACACATATAAATTTATTGAAAGTTAAATGTAAGATGAAAGAACTAGTTTTTGTGTGTGTTCAAGCTTGATATTTGAATGATTTAGAGTGATCTAGGGACAAATTTGAAGCTATTTTAAGGTAGGAACATATTGATTGCATGAAATTGATACATGTTCTGTAACATTTTCTATCAAAGAGGGAAAATGGATTAGATAATTCGAGAAAAGGATTGGATATATTTCATAATAATAAAAGAGGAAGAAGTTGTTAAGAAGATTATTGAAGGGAAGAGCTATGAGAAGCTCTCTAAACTAGTCAAAAACATGGGTATGTGATGCCCAATTAGATGAAGAAACTATAAGTAGAGGATGATAATATCAAGCCAAATAAATTTAATGAGAGTACAAGAGAAGAATAAAAACAAACAATATTGACAACAATGATGTCAGAAAAGAGATAGTTGATGGAAATAAGGAAGACATGCAAAGAGACACAGTTGATGGTTTTAATTCCTTATAAATTAGATTTTACAGATGATGATGATGAAGGAGAAACAATAGTAGATGTGATAAAGGTATTGGTAGAGTTGCTAAGTCACAGGAAGAGAGAGATAGAAGAGAGAGAGGGGGAAAGAAAATAATAAAATATCTAGAAGTTAGCAAGAGAAAGAGAGTGATGGATGTAAGAAAAGATACAATATCTAAAGAGATATGTGGAACAACTAATAGAGGCGATGGAAAGTATTATAGAATCATATTAATAAGTGGTAATAGTGGTTAAGAGTAAATTAAAGTGACATATGGAGTTATTTCTGAGGAAAATACAAAGACATCAATTGAGAGAAATGATAAGGAAGGAAGAGAGGAAGCTAAACTAAGAAGAAGAGGATGGGAAAATAAGAAGAATAAGTTTATAAAGAGATAGTATTTGAATAAACTCAAAATTTTGATTAGGAAGAGGTGATTCCAATCTTCTTAGCTGGTCTTGAAAAAGATAAAGAAAGTGATGAAGAGGAGCAATAGGTTGAAGATGAAGAAGATCTCATTAATAGAGCATCTCATCGGGATGTAAGCCCTACTTATTTTTATTTTAATCCTTATTTTGAGTTTGTGAGTGAAGGTGATGAAAATGAAGAAATAGAAATAAATAAAAATTCCAAGAGAGAAGTTGAAGACAATGAAAATAAAATAATAAATGAGGACAATGAAGACTTGACAGACGATGAAAATAATTTGTGGAAACAAATCATGAAGGAACCTGAGATTTCAGAATTGTTTGAGGATGAGTAATAATATGAAATAGAAGAGGAAGAACTTTTAAAGATCCTACATGATGAATAATATGAATTTAGAGGTGAGAATAAGGTCTAAGAGCAAGATATGACAATTGAAGGAGAAAATAATGAAGGCGAAGAAACTTATAAATAAGAAGACATCACCTATGAAGTCAAAATGAAGAATGATAACCAAGAAAGGAATAGGACTAAAGATATGAAGAGTGATATAGGAAGAGTGATCTGAAGATAAAGAAAAGATTGGAGTGAAGATGAAGATGTAAATAAATTGGAAGAAGAAGAAGAAAAAAATCTAAGGAGTTCAAGCATTCTTAACCCTGGAGTATGATGTAGGAGCATCACTCCAACCATGTATATATATCATGTTGTCATCAATTTTAGTTTTAAATTATGGTCATATGTCTTAGATGTCATTAGGAATCTAACTTTGTTTCTAGTTTTTCTTTTGGATTTTCAAATTTTGAATGGACCATTTTCCATCCAAAATGAAAAATTTGAATTGTGAAGCCATTTTTGGCTTGGTCTAGGTGTTGTGATGCATTCTTGGAGCTTACAATATTTTTAAAACATTAAATAAGGCATAATAAGGCTTTCTAGGGTCATACCAAGTGCTATTTAGTGTTATACTTAAGATATCTTGTGTAAAGGACCTTAAAAATGGTGAACTTGTGCCTATGAACTATGGTCAGAATCTGACCAAAGGAATCCAAACCAATTTTAAAGGAGTTAGTAGGATATTTAAACCATTTTTATAACTAAATAAAACATTCCCATTCAAATGTGAATCAATAAGGAATATTCAAGGATAATTGGTAAAGGTTTCTTATATGCATATAATCTTGTGTGACTATTATTCTTTTTATTCTTGTAATATTTTGATCATTAAATATTTTACATGAATTTTTAAAGTGAACCATGATTGGTAAGATCCATAAACTTGTGGTTTTATGATGATTGGATCATTTCATTGTTTTATGGAGAGGCATATGCACTTAAAACAAGATTTTTTAGTCCTGTAGTAGGGATTTTTATGGAGAAATGTACATTAGAGGAAATTTTTGGGGACATAATTAATTAATAACTTGGTGCATGTAGATTTGGATCATGTATTTGTATGTATTGAGTGATTTATTTTACTATGAGGGTGATATTTATGTCCTAACACGACAATACTATATGTCGAGGAGGGTAGTTAGAAGCTTTGTGCATGCATGCTTGTAGTGTTGATGAGATAGACTTGTCTCAAGGAAATTTTTTTGGAAAGAGTAGAGAGAGAATAATTTATATGCCCATAGAAACCCATGAAATAGCTTACAACACATAGAGGAAGACTATTTTACTAAAAGAATGAATACAGAGCTAATAAACCTTGTTCTCTCATGGAAAAGCAATGAATTTTGAGATAAGTCACGAGGTTGGAAGGTGTCATGAAATATAATGGTAAGGAAAATACATGGTAAAGATAATTACAGATATTTTGTGACATTGTTAAGCCTATAACTTTGATTTCATTCATTTTATGCTAAAAAGACTCTTACTAGGTTTTTAGGAAAACCACCTAGGGTTTGATGAGGGTTTAGTATTTTGAAGGCCTAACGGTGGTAGCGAAGGATGAGAATGTGAAAAAATAATATTTGAACACTAATTTTAAAGTTTTTAGTGGTTTTATAACTCAAACTACCTCCAAAACTATAAATTTCTTGATAGTATATAAACTTGGTTGGTGTCATCCATGGAGGCGTAATTGAAAGTGAAAGACAATGAGTTTGGAAGGATTTTTCTTAAGGAAGAGCTAATGAAACATTATACCCTACTAGAAGCCATAAATCAGTGCTATGAAATTCCTTTACATTGATGATTAAGGGATAATAGCCAAAGATACATCAAGAAAACACCTAGGCCATGGATGGTAAGACCTAATCACAGTAACAAGAAAAAATGAGGATTTTGAAGGGAGATTAAGGAGTTAGCCTCTAAAAATTGGCATGCACCTTATTGAGTTTAAAGGGTATCTAAAGGAGTTTAATTTTTTTTTAGGTATCTCTGAATAAACCCAACCATGAAATGACCAAAGTTAATTGTCCTTGTCATCGGGAAGGGAAATTTAGTGAAGGAAGGGAGAAATTAACCTTTTTGAATAATTTTTATTAAATTTATGGTAGAGATAGTTTAGTTAGAAGAATAGGGACATTAGGTAATATTTGATTAAACTCACTGAGGTCTAAAACACAAAATGCTACTTTATTTGTATGTTCTCACCTTGATAAGAATGAAGCTAGTAAATCCATATAGCATTGTATTATAATAAAAGCAGTAGTAGTTATCGTTGGATAAAGAATAAATTTTGAGAGGGTGGATATGAAATTGAGGAAATGTATATCACAAGGTATGAGGACAATGATGAAAGGTTAGGCCTGATAAGATCCAATTGTTGCATAGTAGAGATTAGTTATTTAAAAGGTAATGCAGAGAAGATCAAGAATGGTAAGAATGCTTAAACTTACTATGGTTATTTATCACTATGAATAATGTCATGGCATGCATTTGAGATAGGTAAAAAGGATAAATTGATTACAAGGTGAATGTAATATGAAAGAACTATTTTTTGTGTGTTCAAGCTTAAGATTTGAATGATTTAGACTAATTTAGGGACATAGTTGAAGTTGTTTCAAGGTATGGACATGTTGAGTTCATGAAATTGATACATGCTCTTTATTAATACCCCTTACATATGAAGGTTTCCATACTTAATTTTCTTTCCTTGATTTATCAAAAGACTTGGCTATTTTATGAGAATCTTAAGCCCACTAGGAGAACATATTAATGTTAGGATCATTGATATATGTCCATTTGAGTTATATATGATTATATATCACCATGACTTCTCACATTTTCTACGTTAAAGTCCAAATTTTTAACTTCCCTTATCCTATAATATTATCCTAGGCTGATCTTGCATCCATCTCATGCAAGTAGTAATGTCATCTACCTACAAATGTGTTAAACTTACACACCTCATACCTATCTATAAATTACAATGTGACACTAATCCTTGGAACTCATACCTCTTCCAAAAACTTGGTACATTCAATTTTCCAACTTTAAAAGATATTTCCACTATTTTATTTCATGAATATGAATTATTTAACAATCCCATCGATTCCCGTTATATATAGTGGTCATCATGAGGTTGTGGGGCTTACTCAATAATCCTTCTCAACTCATATTATGATGAGTCTAATGAAATAAAAACTTATGATTAATGCTTCTAATAACCTTAACACTATTATCTCATAGTTACCACCTTCCCTATGACCTCTCTCTCATAAGAAAGATGTCAATTCACTACCCATCACTATTACTCTCACTAAGCATCTACTTACATATCATATAGTTCAAATTGATATTATCATTTACTCATGTGATATTCATTCCACAATGCTTGAATTTTAAAGGTTGATATTCCATAGAGGACCCTTCTTAGTAGAACATATCTAGACTAATAATGCATACATTATTTAGTACTAAAAATGATTTTAATCTCACCTTAATCCTAACATTAACACTATTAGTATATCCTCATAAGAAAAATAATACCAAATTTGACCCTAAAAATATTAATTGATGAATTAAAAGGATGGTTGATCTAAATTTTACTCTAAGGATGAACTCATGCATTACATTCCTTTGATTAGTGACATGATTCCTAAACCTAATATTTCTCTCTTATTTATATCCTCTACTCCCACAACACCTCTTACAACATATCTTCATTCTCCACATCATGTCATGGACTTACCTTCAATGAAATAACCTCTAGATATTATTTCCATTATGGATCCTATCCCACAAAAGGATAAATTATACTACACATGGAAGGAATCTTTAGGACATGATGTTATGGATTGTAGATCCTATATATGACACATTAAGAAATTATAAGAAAAGGTTGGGTCATATCAATAAAGGAAATACACATGAAATTCTTCTTATACACTACCCAATTCTTCTCATCATATATATTTTTATTATATTTATGACACTTCTTGGGTTATCCATTAGAAGCATCCAGTTTAAGAATCTTCTCCTTATACACCTAAAAAAAGGGACCATTCTTCTCCTTCATGAAAACCTATTTATATTCCATCATATAATTATCAACCTACACATTTTCCCCCATTTACCCTCCTTTGATATATTTTGTGATGTTCTCACTTGAATTTTTGAAATGATTGATGATTACCTTTCTATTAGATGATCAAATTTTGATTGTGATGTCGAGACTATTTAGGATACATTAGAGGACCTCAGGATTCATACTCAACAACAAATATTCCATCAAGTAACCAAAATTATAACAAATTCCTATCAATATTTTCACTTTATCATTAATTAAATTGAATCGATATATATATATATATATATACCTCTCCTACTTAGTTATATCTCTCTTGCTTGGTTCTATCTCTCCTACTTGGGTTTATCTTTCCCACATGGGTATATATTTTCTTCTTAGGTTTATCCTTCCCACATGGGTTTCTATGTCCATTGTATTCTAACTTGGATAATTATTTCATTTAGCTATTATCTCCCACTTTTATTCACAATTTAACACTTATGATGGCCCTTTAATTGCATTCCATCCCATTTATATTCAAACACATACTACATAATCTATTATCATCATTTTAGTCCGTGATCATTATTTCATTTTTCTTAATCCATAAATGGTCATTCTTTTGTGAAAATATAAGGAAATGGAATCATTAAATTAAGCATACATAACACAAATACATACATATGTTAGCATCACAACAATATTATCTCATATATATCTCAACTAATTTTTTATACATCATCATAATATAATGTATCTCTAAAAAAAAAAAATCATAATATTATCCATATCTCAAGCAAATAATCCCTTATATGGAGGTTGTGTGATGATATAAGCTAATGGTTCCTACCTAATAGCACATGAGGACCATATTAAAGATGTGGATCTATATTGAGACCCTATAACCTTTTCCTTTTCCCTTGCCACATAAACCTCTAACTCCAAAATACATGTTGTTTCTCTCACCTTGACATGTAGATTCCACTTTGTATCATATAATATGGCTTTTCTCTCTTAAAAAAAAGATACAAATTATTATAGGATACCCTATACAAATAAAGTCATATATCCTAAATCCAAAATTTCTTATGTACTTTGATAACTCTAAAGCTCATGAGATTCTTGTCTCATAATCCTAAAGGAACTCATTGGGTCTCTAACCATCATTGATACTAGATCTTTCATAATGGAATCATCCATCATATATAACATGTTGTCGATACCTCAAGGTGTGAACCATCAATAAAGATTTCTACTAATTTCTCATTTAATATGTAATCACCAAACCATATCAATCATTAGAAAATATATATATATATATATAGAGAGAGAGAGAGAGAGAGAGAGAGTATGGAAATGGGTAAGTGCGCCAAGTTGGGGGACAATTAAGTGGACATCAAATCCTGAATTTTACATTAAAAACAGCAAAACATCAAATTTAGTCTTCCGTGGACTTGAACCATGCCGAAAAGTAAAACATATGTCATAAAAATGGTACCATTGCATAGGGGAGACTGTTAGCTTTGTAGAAATACTGATTTTAAAGTGAATAGAATAGGATAAATATCATTTTATAATTTTTTTACTAATAGTAGGTCTTTAAGACACTTTTCCCGTGAATGTTTATGTCTATGTTTAAGACTACAAATTTTGTTTCACTTATCAGAATGTGATAAAACTTATACCATCCCAACCGTGGTGAAATTATATACATGTTCAAAAAAAAATTATTTGATTTCAATATTTTTTGATGAAGTTATGGTGGGCAAACAGAAAGTGCTTTGTTTTCTTTATGTTTTCATACCACTTTCACGAAAAAAATCATAAAAAATAAAATATTGCTCAAAAAAGTACAAAATAAAATTCATCCCAAGATAGATAGTGGCATCTAACTTCTCACCAAAGGAGAAAAATATATATCAATTTTTGGTCATCCAAATCGTGGGAAAACAAACTATAATCTTAAAGGTGTTTTTAAAAAAACCAAGTCATTGAATTTTGAGTGTTTAATATAGCTAATCTTGTCCATTTTTAAAAAAATTAGTATTTTAGAAACTAGATTCTGGATTCTACGATTCATATTAATATAAGTTTTTCTAATTTTGAGTGTATGTATTGCTAATAATCCCTACAAGTTGATATTATGTTGTTATTTGCAATATGACGTCCACTTATGACCCCTTTTTGGTCCCCCAACTTGCTGCACTTACCCAAACTTTATATATATATATATATAAAGTTTCCATACTCTACTAATGTAACTTATAAATAACATAAATACATAAATTAATTAGAGGATAACATAGCTCATTGAGTTTTTCTACCACATTGTATCCATTTGTTAACACTCCCAAATTTTTCCCATGATCATCATAACTTAATGGGAAATATTTTACCAATCATGCTCACCTATCTCAGGGAACATAAATCATTGGAAACCTCCTCTAATCCTCCACTCTCTAAAATATATGACACGTCATGTAATTCATGATATGGATGTTAATTTATGCTAGATATAATCCTTTTTATATGTATAACCACTACTAATGGTGTCATCCTCCCAAAGTGTCCCTCTCCTACTATCTCCGTGTCATTTTCCTTATTAATAACTTGTTTATTGGGATTTTCCCCATATCCTTTACTCATCCATTTCCCTATATTTATGTCATGTGGCTCATAGATATACAACATGCGACAATCATCATTTTATCAATGGTGGAATATATTTCATTTTCCCAACTCTCCCTCCTCTCTTTCGAACATGTCATTATTTATACTATGGGATAGGTTGCGGTAATATATGACCTATCTTCCCAAACTACAATGGAAATCTATCAACTGGGAAAGTATCCACCTAATACATGTATTTTATGATATATAGTGTATTCACTACTATCATTATTATGGGCCAATTGGGCTAGAGTTTTACTATCCTCTATAGGGCTCTCAAACCACCTAATATTGTGGTACATGATTTAATGATCTACATCACATCATTTCCCTCTTTTTGGGATTATCTCCCACTAAAGTACCCTCATAAGATCCATTTATATTTTTATCAACATTGATATAGTCTTGTACATGGGGAATATCTTGTATATCCAAGATGTGAAAAAAATATGGCACAAATTATTCATGTAAAAATTATTCATCAACTATACCGATGTGGGATTCCCCTAATAAATTATATCCTTATCTATAATGCATAATTTCATGCCAATATCAATAAAAATGACGCTACTCCATATACCTTATGGAACATGATCCATACGATAACCATCCCTATAATCTCTTTATGGATATATGGAATATGTGTAGCAAAATTGACACTTAGTTGTATCATCAATATCCCTAGATAGTCATTTTTTCCTATATCCTATTGTGTTGAGATCCTCCTCACTATTGTACTAGATAAAAATAAAATCACATTTATAGATCGCAAATGGTAAATCTTAGTATTGCATACACATTATATATGGTGATGAATACCTCTATATTATTTCATGTGGCCCTCCACATAAAGGTGTTATAACTCAAATTCTAATGTCCTACAAACATTTGAATCATATTTGGGTATAATGGGATTTGAGCCATCGTCACGATATCTCCAAATTAAAGGGCATGTAGCTATGACACGTATTATATCTCAAAAACATCTTAATAACTATGAGATCTAAGAAACATATACAAACATCCATAATCATATCCTCGGTGGAACATTCAAAATATCAAATAAAAAGAACCATTAGATCCTAATAAAATATTAACTAATTACACTATCAACCATCTAACCATAAATGTGAAAAAAATCTCTCTTTTCATATGATATTGGTCATGTAGGAAAATTCCATCATCTCCTATATAAAACAAACATACTCTAAATTAAATCAACCACCAAAGTATACACACCATTGATTGCACTAGATATTTTGAACATAGTTATCCACTTTATGATTTCTCGCATTACCATGGTTTCTCTCTTATGTTTTATCAATGTAAGACCCTTTCTAACATTTTACTCACTAACTCAACCAAATGAATACAAAACAATGATCCTAAACCCACCTACACATCAAACCTATCTACATTTTGAATATATTTGGGTTAACATTTGCTAGCTGAATTTTTCCTAGATAACATTTTTTATAATTTTGTCCTAGCTACCCTTTCCCAATTTAAATAGAAAACCTTCCATAAAATTCACACTATTGTGTTACCCTATTCGCCCACCTCAATTTTTTTCCTCGTAATCTTGACATTTTCACTAAAATGTATCAAATAATATAATATTAGAGATCATAATATCTTAATATCAATTATAAAAGTGAAAAATTACTTTCCCTGGTTTCTACTTATAGTAATTTCTACCCCTAATTTTGACACATTTTCGTCCAATCTTCAAACCTTTATATCTTCTCAATGAAGACCCAAAAATATTTCATAAGTTATGTGATGACCATTGTAGAGAAATGATAATTTTGAAATATTACAAAATATCTCTACAAAGTTTCACTAAAATTACTCATTTATCACACCTTTTGTAATTCTAATGCTCTATTATATCATCCTCATGGCCTCCTTGCTAGGAGGTTTATGTCTTACTTTAATAATTATATTCTAGTGTTCCTTTTAAATCTATCTTTTAGGGTTTCCAACAGCCAACACACCTACCAAAGGTAAGCTAAGAAATAGTAGAATATAAGTATGAGTTATATATATTTAATATAGTGGTGATCATTTTTTCTTTTCTATAATTAAGTTATTACTTCATTACCAACATATAATTCTGATTTTAAGTGTTGCATCAAAATTTTCCAAATACCATATCATTTTTACTATTATAACACAAATGATCTTAGAGTGTGGCATATGTATTAACCTCATTTTATTCTTACTAGTATTTTCTCTCTTGCATGGGATGTTGATGCATTATCCTCCTAAGTGGTTTCCTCAATGGGGCCTTCCAAGATTGGGGTATGATGAAAATTTCTCACATGGGATAGAATACAATATTTAAAATAATTTGTTTTCCATTATACCATATTTACCTATCATCAATTTATTTACTCTATTATACAAATGTTTTCATTATTATGTTCACATGTCCTCACTCATGTATGATCTTCTCAACACTTTTAGTCATCCTATACTTTTTCATGACTTCATTTATTCTTTGGATTCCAG
Source organism: Taxus wallichiana var. yunnanensis (assembly GCA_018340775.1). Classification (NCBI taxonomy): domain Eukaryota; kingdom Viridiplantae; phylum Streptophyta; class Pinopsida; order Cupressales; family Taxaceae; genus Taxus; species Taxus wallichiana. Next base: position 207,328,587 of record CM031244.1, on the reverse strand, counting down.
TTCCTATTGCATTTTACCCTTTTACCTTAGGTTTTCCCAAGGTTGACACAATGACCCATAGGATATTATGTTGGGTTTTGTTTTTCCCATGGTTGAAACCATCAACCATGGGTGATCATGTTAGGTGTATATATTATACCTCCTTGTCATTTTATAATCAATCAATCATTACTCAAATAACTTAACTTTACTTGTACATTTGAAATTTACACAAATATCTATATCTAGTTGTCAAAATTGAGGTTGTGAAGCTTTTCCAATTTAATTTAGATTAAAATAGTGAGATATGACTAGATTTTTTTCCGATATTTTAGTTTATCCATTGATACTCGATTCTCTATTTGTTGTGTTGTCTCTAAGAAGGATCAATGAATCGGTGATCACGTTGTAGTTAAGTATTTCTAATTATTATTTATCCTTTGATTCAAGTTAATTTTTTTATGGATGGTTGATCATTCATTATTATAGATTGTACTAGGGCATATGCATATTTTATTTAGTATATTAATTTGTCTTATAATTTTATACCCCTTATACTTGTCCATCTCTTGATTTACTATTATTTTGAATCATAGTAGGCTACCTCTCTTTATCCTAGATATATTCCTTAAAAACCTATAACTATCTTAGGTTTAACAATATTGTGATTTATAATTACAACACTTCGATTCTTGAGAAACTTTTGTATCTATGTATTATGTGTAGGACTATATTTGATCCCTAAATTTTGAGAACATAAGAAGGGATCCATTTTATCTTGTCATATAAAAATGATGTAATGACAATTTTGATTTTGGAAGTTTTTCATATTTCTATTTGTTTGTAGTAATTTTTTGATATAATTGACTAGGAGGATTTGAGTTCTTTATTGATTTTTTCACATATATTCTCCCTATTGACAAATGGGGGATGATAAATTATCAATTTTTGATTAGTTACAGATGATTTAATAAATGATAGGGGTATTAACACTAGTAAAGATGAGAAAAGTGGTCAATATTATAGGTCATCAAGGTATATGAGTCATATATAACGTAATTAATTAAAACAAAAACATAGATTTATGTAATTTATTATACAATTTATGATCATAATACAATATAAGTATAAATGGTCATAGCTGATGTGTATTCCTAGGATGATGTTCATCATTTGTATCATGATCTAATAAGGCTTTGCATAAGCAATAACATTTTTATTGGGATCAAGTTGTTTATAATAGATACATATATTAAATATTACTAAGATGTAAAGAGTATTGGTTTTTAGGATGCATTCAATATTGTTACATGGTTTCACATTTATTTTTTCTAGATGATCATTTGGTACCATTCTGATCATAAGGCTTTTTTGGGTCATTGTCTAAATTACATTTTTGTTAGTTAGGAGTATACATATACTATTGAGGCAATCCTTTAGTAAATAGGATAATATAGTGTTAGGTACTACTCAATATAATAAATGTTAATAATTAATAATAGACTATTAATAAGTTGGTTTGGGTAGTTGAGCTTGTACATAGTTTGGTTTGATTGACTACATGTTTAAATAATATTATCTAAAAAAAATTTTACCCAATTTCTTTTTTATGAATGAAATATTATATAAATAAAACATTATCATGTATCATTTACTCGTGAAATACCAAAAACTTGAGATAATCAATATTATTTTTGGTTTCTCCCTCTTACTCAGTTGTTATGGAAATGCATACACACTAGCTTTCCAACTTTACTAAAAATATTCACTTGGAGGAATGTTTCTTTTGAGGGATTTGACCATGAAACATAGAATTTTTTAACAAAATTTTCATAATTTTTGTGATATTCGATTTGAAACGTGGAAGGAATTTTTTTTATGAACAATCTCCCTATAGAAATGGTTATTATATAGCTGAAATATTTGCACTTATATTTAATGTTATGTTTTAGATAAAGTATAGGATAAGAAGGTTTGGATATAAGTTAAGAATATGAAGTCCCTAATAGAACATTTATGGAATGTATTATGTTATTATTATAGTATCACTTGAATCTCTCAACCACCTATAAAATTCATTGGGTTATGGCTATAGGGGTTGTAAAATTCATTTCTCTTATACTAGGAGTAAGAGTTCCTCATTGTGTTCTCACAAAGAATCAACTAGTCAAAGAAATAATAATGGTGGTTTTTTTCACAAGTATTCTGATTTTTTATGTGTGAGTAGAATCACTACATATAAAATTTCATGAGCTATCACTTATAATATATTGTATCAGGCCTATTGTATATGAAGAATAAAAATACATGAAACATAATGACAAGTGCGAGATGATATACCATATAAAATATCTATATATTGGTGTCCAAAGAAGAAAAAAAGACAAATAATACTTTTCCACGTCACACTACTTTTATTTATTTGTTATTTTCTATTTAGTTAATTTTCTCGAAGGGAAGAAAATTTTCGGTTTAAAAGTTTGGATTCCTCCATTGGATCATATTTACCTTTATATAGTTTTTTTAAATTATATTTTTAGTATTTATAGACATTTTATGCTTTTTCTTGACCAAATGGGTCAATGTATTGTATTCATTCGTGATGTGATTTCATTCACCTTTTTTTTGTATGAATAGTTTTTAGCTAAATGTAATTATGCAGTTTTACCATGGATAAAAATAGAAATAACACCAAATACCGACATTTCATCTCGAAAGGATCTATTCACCCATGATTCATAGTAAGGATAATTTTAGTGGTGAATATTCGTAATATGGTGAATATTACAATTTTGAAAATTTTGAAAAGGTGAATTTTCTAGCGTAGGTCAGTGACTTATTTGCCTAAAAATTATAGTTATTTTTTTTAGGGGTTGGCTTTGCCTACCCTTGAAACTATCCCCTATATAATCCTAGATTATTCTCCAAGTAAAATACTACTAGCTCACTCTTACCACCTGGGGGCATATGTATTATCAAGTACAATAAACATGTGCCAAGAGGAAGGAGGATACAAATGCGTGACATGAGGAAGGAGGCTGGACGTGTGACAGAGAGTTTGTTGACATGTGATAGGGAGAGTTTATTGACGCGCAATAGGAGTGTGGAGGAAGAAGATGTGCGATAGAGATTTTTTTGACGTGCGACATGGATATTTTATTGTCGCGTGACTAGAGGGTGTGAGGCTGTAGACACATGACAAAATATTTTTATCACGTGTCAACAACATTTTGTCACACGAAAACAAACCTCTTATCCTGCATCAACAAGGTTGTTGACAAACAACATACAACTATTTGTCATGCGACAACAACCTTGTTGACAAGCGTCAGTGAGGGTGCTATCTGTGCATTAGTGAGGATGTTGTCGAACAACACCCCCACCGATGTGCGTCAACAAGGTTGTTATCACGTGATAACAAGTTTTTTTCGTGCATCAACAACCTTGTTGATGTGTGACAGGAGGTTTGTTGTCACGCGAAAACAACCTTGTTGGCGTGTAACAACAAATCTCCTGTCATGCGTTTGCAGCCTTCTATCACACCACTTGAAAATTAGGTGAAACTTTTGCATACAACCCCAAAAAATTCACCTTCCCATGAAACTGGTTCTAGGGATATTCACTGTATTTTCCACCTCCGATTTCCAAGAGGTCTCTTAAAATTAACCCCTGTTCATAGTAGGATACTTCCCAAGAGTTAAATATATGAATCAATATAAATAGAATATATTACATACATAATAACATATTCTATAGGTGCACATTCATATACTTGCAACTACAACACACACACACACACACACACACACACACACACACACACACACACACACACACACACACACACACACACACACACACATACATACATGCATGCATACATACATGCAAACAAACACACACACACACACACACACACACACACACACACACACACACACACACAGAGGTACATGCACATGAAAATGCACACATTGACACATATGCCCACACACACACACACACACAAAAACCCCCCACACACATGTTGGATAATAAGGCCTATATATTATCCTCTTTCTCTTATTAATAATATATATTAGGATAACAATGGGTCCAATCTAGGATTATACACCAAAATATATAATACTGGGTACATATATTATTGATATAGAAGATGGTAATACCTTATATATCAAATACATAGGGTTTCAAGGATTAGATATAGGATAGGGGATTGAATCTTACTAGAATCTTGATTATAAATAGATTATAGAGGATAGGTAGATATATAAGTTAGGTTTGTAAACATGGATTAAAGGGATTGATATTATGTAATTAATAAAGGGTAGATTTTAATACAATGGAAAAAATATAATAATATAATAAACATGCAAATATATCGTAGCCTATGTACATAATATATTGATTAAATCGGAAATAACATAAAAGAAAATGGGAGTAAGAGATACATACCTTTGCATTAAAAAAATTGGTGAATTAAATTACCTTATGGTTAGAAACACATTATAAGATAATTAATGTGGGGGCCACGAGATGGATAAAAATACCTAAGTAAACCAAATTGGGGAGCTCTAAATACTTATAAAACCTAGTTTGTAAAATTCATATTCTTGAGTGTCCTAGACCTAATAATTTTAATATACACTCCTAAAGATGAGAAATCCTAAATCCTAAACCTATAAAAATATTGAAATAATCTTGGGGATCATAATTAGGATGAATGAAAAATGATTTGATGATGATAAATTCTCTCAAATTCATCTTACAAATAGGGAACATGATTAGTTGTAAAAATTCACTATAACCAAAGGAATTGGCCATGGTCGATGGAGTCATCCAGAATAATGATAATAAAATTATATCAACCATAAAAATTTCATCGTACCTAAGTATTAATAAATTATAGAATCCTAAAACGAAGGCTTAAGAGGTGGATAAATACTTGAATTGATAAAAAGTGATGTGATAAAGGTATAAGGGTGTTGTAATTTGATATAAAAGTTATCATAAGAGGATAGTAAGGTGATTTTGTAATAGGCTGAAAAAGTATAAGGTATGAAATATTATATAACATCATATTCACCTCAAATATCTCTCAAAAATTACACTAAGAAAACCTCACTCCTGAAACTCCCAATATGAAATCACTTAGGGAAGGTTAATGTACCAATAATGCCTATAAAGAGAAAAGTCAGCAAGAGTGAAAAATAAGTTATACACATATAATAATAATATATAACAACACATAATATAATGATATTTAAAAATATGTAAATTCTTGGAACTCCTTTTCCATAACATCATACTAATTCAAAAAAATTTCACTTTCCTACAATGGGAAGTGACAACTAAACCTGTCAAATATACCTTGTTTTTATAAATTCTCTTTAATATCTCTATAAAATAATAATGAAATGGAACCTCTTCTCTATATTATACATGTGAAAGGATTATGCTTAATTATAAGAACATGGTTATGGATTTTAATTTAACCAAATCCTTGAAATTTGAAACTTAGACACTCACTCATATAACATTAATTCCCAAGTAAGTGAAACAAATATTTATAATACTACCTATAATATTATTATATAATTTACACTATGTAAATATTCTAAGTTCAATTAAGAAGCTATGGATTTCTATAAAAAACTTCTTGAGGAGAGGAATGTCATCAATACTGAGGCTATTTCTTTTATGTTGGAGGCTATTCCCTAGGATAAAATTGAGGAACAGAGATTTAGAAATATCACCAAAGTTGTCACACTTGAAGAGCTGCAAAAGGTTGTTTTTGCTTTGGAAGGTGATAAGGCTCCAGGGTCCTGGATGGTTTCTCCATTAATTTTTTCCAGAAATTTTGGGAAATTTGTTCAGAGGACCTTCTCAGAGCGGTGAATGAATTCTACAGAACTGGAAATCTTTTGAAAGAGCTGAACAACACTCACATTGTGCTGGCACCAAAAAAATGGATGCTAAAGACTTCAAAGACTTCAGACCCATCAGCCTTGTGAACGCCATTTATAGAATTTTTACCAAAATTATTGCTACTAGGCTTCAGCTCATCATGAATGATTTAATCTCAAGGCAGCAGAGTGGATTCATCAAAGGCAGGATTATTCAAGATGGTGTTATTATGGTTCATGAGACCATACATTCTATGGAGAATAATAAAAAAGTAAATATGGCTCTAAAGCTTGATATGAATAAAGCCTTTGACAAGGTTTCTTGGGTTTTTCTTGACAAAGTCTTAACTAAATTTGGTTTTCCGGACAAATTTAGAAAAATTATTAAGGCTTGTATCTCTACTGTCAGATTTTCAGTGGTGGTTAATGGTGAGCCTGTGGGTTTTTTCACTAGCAGCAGAGGGCTAAGGCAAGGGGACCCTATCTCCCCACTACTCTTCATTCTTATGGCTGATAGCCTTAGTAGAACAATTGGCAAAGTTGTCAATGACGGGATTTTGAAAGGCTCAAAGCCCACTTCCATCTGCCAAGCTGTCTCACATCAGCAATTTGTGGATGATACTATCCTCCTTCTTTTGGCTTCCGTCATAGAAGCCAAGGCTACCAAGGCTATTCTGCAGCTTTACGAGTCTGCTTCTGGGCAAGTGATTAATTATGATAAAAGCTCCATTTTTTTCTTCAACACTCCTGAAGATAGACAACTTAAAATTGCTAAAATTCTTGGGCTGTAAAATAAGTGCACTTCCAGCCACTTACTTGGGCCTTCCTCTCGGCACTAAAAAAGTCTCTAGCAAGGTGTGGGATGATTTATTGGAGAGATTTCAAAAAAATGGCTGGTTGGAAAGGAGCCATTTTATCTAGTGCTGGTAAGTGCCTGCTCATAAAAAGTACTCTTCAAAATCTTCCCATTTATGTCATGTCGCTCTACAAGATCCCCTCTTCCTTCAGAGAAAAGATTGAGAGGATTTAGAAAAATTCTTATGGCAGGGCATGGAAGATAAGTTTAAATTTCACTTAGTTTCTTGGGATAAGGTTTGTACCCCGAAGTCTATGGGAGGATTGGGTATAAAAGACATCAAGAAAATGAATGAGGCTCTCATTGCAAAAATGGGCTGGAGAATGCTTTCAGAGAAACAACCCTGGATAGATTTAATCAAAGTTAAATACCTAAATCAGCAAACTGTCTACTCTTTCCTGCAAGATGAGCACCTCCCCTATGGTTCCATTTTTTGGAACAATCTGGTTAAGAGCAGAAATTTCATAAAGCAGGGTAGTAAATGGAAAGTGGGTGATGGTTGGGATATAAATTTCTGGGAGGATAACTGGTTTAATGGCAATCTCATGGACAGATTTGGGAAAGTTAAGGACAGTCTTGTAAGCAAGTATGGTAGTAAAATCAAGGATTATATTGAGGGAAATGGCAACAACAAGAAATGGAAAAAACTTTCTGTTGAGAGAGATGATCTGATACAGATTACTTCCTCCCTTCAAGATCAGCTAGATCTTATCCCCTTAAGTCAACTGGATACCAAGGATGAGCTGATCTGGAATAATTCCATTGATGGGGACTACTCAGTCAAAATTGGATACAATGCTTTCTTCCACAGTAGTCAAACAGAGTTCAACTGGAACAGGATTTGGATGGCTGAATTAACTCCTAAAATAAATTTCTTCCTTTGGCTAGCTATTAGAGGCAGGATTCTTACCATTGACAACCTGATGAGAAGAGGCTTTATAATGCCTAATAGATGTCATCTTTGTAAAAAAGACTCTGAGGATATCAGTCATCTGTTTATTCATTGTGAATATGCTACCAGAATATGGAGTTTTTCCCTCTCCAAATTTGAAGCTCTCTGGGTGGTGCCGAAGGATTTAAATCAGCTATGGACTCAATGGAACCCACCCTATAGGCATTGTGTTGTCAGAAGGATCTGGAAGCTGGTTATCCCTCATATTATTTGGAGGATATGGAAAGATAGAAATGATATTGTCTTTAGAAATAAGAAACAAAACTACAAACTCAGTACTGATAAAATTTCTAATGATATCAAAGAGAATATTGCTAGATTTAAACCCCCCAAGAACAAGAGCTATCCAAAAATGAAGAGTATATCTTATCTAACTGGCAGATTGGAGCTGTCAATAGCCGTAACAATGCCGGCAGTAGTATTGACAGATCTTTGATTAAATGGCATCCTCCTGATTTTAACTGGTATAAGTTGAACTTTGATGGGGCTTCTAAGGGTAACCCTGGGATTGCGGCAGGGGGAGTGATCCGGGATCATAAAGGTAGTCTGATTGCTGCGTATGCTGGGAAAATGGGTGTTCAAACAAATCATTTTGCCGAAGCATTATCTACTTTATGGGGCCTGAGAATTGCCCAGACTCATAATATCCGAAACCTCATTCTTGAAGGGGACTCCTTGAATATCATTAACCATCTTAAAAATTGCTCACCTCCAAGTTGGAACATCAAAGATTTTATCTTAGAATCCATTAGTATATGCCAAACCTTCAATAACATTAGGATCATGCATACTTATCGGGAGGGTAATAAATTGGCAGATGCATTGGCTAATTATGGCATTAATGTTAACCATATTGTTTGGGATAATAATAGCATTCCTAAACACTTCAAAGCAGCATTCAAGTGGATATCTATACACATGAAAATTCTTGAATTGGGATATGATTATTGGGAGTGGGTTAATAAAACACCCACACGTCTTTGTCTTTAAAACTAAGCTTTTGCAAATCTTGTCGAACAATCAAGACGGTATGAAGTATATGGATAATTTCAAGTGGAGTAATATATAAAAGAAAGGAATGCATGCGGGAAACATTATGCTCTATACAATCTATGACTCCACGATCCCAAAAACAATAATGATGTCAATGATGATAGGGAGTGGGTTAGCAAAATGGCCATAGTTCCCACAAGCGAGCTTCCATGAGTCCGGATCAGCGGTCATGTGGCTATTCGTGGGAATGCGCAACGACTATTCTACTCAAGTATTTTCACCGTGTGGATTGTAACAGTGGTAGGTGGACTGGCATTAGAGCTATCAAGGATTCTAATATTTGTTACAAGTAGTTAAGCACAGTGATGATGGGGGCCCCCTTGCCAGATTGAGCCCAGTGCGGATCCAGATTGGAAGGATAATGCAGAGCTTTGGAGTATACTCAGCCAGGGAGGCATTACCAACTTTATGGAGAAGGTTCAAGGCCACGATCAAAGCATTTCTGTGCATTTTGCAAAGGATTGGAAGGATCGAATAGTGGATTATGGGGGGAAGAAGATTTTGGTCAACGAGGAGTTAATTGCTAAGGTGACTGGCCTGGGCATGGAGGGATACCATTTTTTAATAAAAGGGTTGACAGAGAAGCTGAGGAGAGGAGATTTGTGGAGGGATCAGAGAAGTTGGTCTTTGTCATGGCGGGCCTGCTGGTAAACTCGATCCCTTTGCCTTATGATGAGGTAACCCGAGATGATGGTGCACTTCATTTCTTTGGAGGGAAGGTTCGTAACAGTGCCTGCTAAGCATCTTGTCTTCCTCAACCATTTTCATAGGAATCGTGCGGTATGTTTTCCCCATTATTTTCTTAACTCTCTGGAGCGCTCCATTTTGGAGTTTCAAAAACATGCCCGTGTGGTTCCTTTGCACCAGGGGCTTATTTTCTTGCTGCATAAGCTTTGTCTCCTCCAGTCTCCTGGTCTTCCTTCCTCCCCTAGCTCTTTTCCCCTCTACCCGGTTCAGCGGTTGCTAGCCCCATTTCTCCACATCCTGTTCCCGCCACTCACATCGTTACCCCTCTGCCGGTCTTCCGGGCTCCATCTTCCATTCCCACCACCGCTGCTCCCACCCCCTTCACTTCCACTTTGACCAGACCTATTACCAGGTCTTCTAGGAGACTGAACCTTGATACCCCTGCTGTGGAGAAGGGTCCTCAAGAGCTTGAAATTTCCCACAACCTCTTGCATATCAGCAGTGCTAGTTCTCAGGATGCACAGATGGAGAGCTCTACAAAAAGGCTGGAAGCCTTAGAGGTTGACATGAAGTTGTTGAAGGAGGAGGTTAAAAACTTGGCAAAACAGAAAGGAAAGAGGAAGAAGGAGGAGGAGGGGGCTATGGATAATAGCCAGATGGAAGATATATACAAGAAACTGAACTCTTTAGACTCCCGTTTAGGGAAGGCCAAAACTCACCATGACTATAGTATGGCCATTTTTAGTGCAATTGCAGAGTTCATTGAACAACATGTCCGCAGTGTTTCCAATCTCAGCGGGGTTCCGGCATCACTTTGGGGCACTGATAAGGAAAGCAAAAGGACCATTGAGCAGCTGGATATAATGACTCTGCCCACATGATGACTTTGGGGATGTTCAAATCTTGGTAGAATATCAAATCTAGCATTGACAAAGCTACCAAGAAGTAATTGTGGGTGCTTCTGCTGCTTTTCTTTGTAAATATTGCTATTTTTTTGCTGTCCTTTAGCTACTTTTCTGTTGTGTTTTTACTGGTTTTGTTTTGTTGGGGTAGCTACTCTCTGGCTACATTGGACTTCATTGTCATATTTGGATTTTGATCCTTTTTGTTCTGGTTCTCATTGCTATTCTAGCTTTTAGGCCCTCTTTTGTTCTCAAGGGTATAGTCCCTTTCAAAAAACTATTTGCCAATAATAAAAAAATATTCTAAGTTCAATACTAAATAGGGTGGGACTCATTTCTATATGTGTGTACTTTATTTTTAGTACTCATAGTGAGTTTATCCTTTTGGGAAATGAGAAATGACGACTTACTCTTACAAGATAACTCTCTAACATATTTTTGAATTTTTATTATCTAAGGACTACCTCTCCAATCGATTTACTCAAATTCCTTTAAATAAAGATAATTCCCTTTATCATTATGCCTAAAAATTTTAAATATAATTAATCTAGTATGAGATGTGGAAAAATTATTTTATAATATTCACATAATCCTAATTATTATCATTATTTTTATAAGAGGTAAAAAAGGGTTGAGGGGACCCTACCCCAAACACAATCATCTCTCCATGAGAGCAGATAAATACATTACCATACCATCAAAAACCGATAATATAATAGTTCATAATAATACAAGCTCCCCCAGGAGCAAAAGTAGTGAAACAACAACAAGTAAAAAAACAAGAGTGGAACTAACAACAATGAAGAAACTAACAACCAAAAAGCTATAGAGACAAGTAAATAAAACAAAACACCCCTCCCCAGATCATTTATAGGATTTTTCAAGCCCCTCCAAAGCACCTTAGCCCATTCCTTAGCCAGAGCATCTATGTTACCAGCCAAAGATGCCAAGTCAAAACCATCGGGAGTCACCTTTCTTTTCCTACCCTAACTATCCACAACACTATAGGCATTAGTGAGATGACCCAGAGTCTAGAGATGTAGAGTAGATTTCACCATGACTACACTCCACTCCATGTAGCTATGGAGAATGACATGAATATGTTCCAAATCATTGGTTATGAAACCATAGTTGGATTTTAAAACCTCAATCTCTCCACCATGCCCATTGTTGACCACTTCCTCAACCTGCGCTTTCATCTTATGTCAGTAATTGAACAAGAATTACACTAAGCTCTTGGTGAGCTGCATATCTCCCTTAAGTTCCTCAATATTTTCCACCATCTTAGCCAAATGGTTCTCCCCTTTCACAGTCCAACGTGTCCCATAGCCTTGAATTGTTGTTCCAATTGCACATTGATAGGAGTTAGAAGATCCTGTTTACTAGACTCCCCCTTGGTGTTCAAAGGGACACTAGGACCCTACTTAGATTTCATTTCCCTAAGATTTTGGGCTACCACAATCTCAACCTCATCTTTATCCTCTTCTGAGTCACCTTCCTAAGAGTCAGAATATTCACTCAATTATTCTTCCTTCAAGTCCAAGTCGACTCCATCCGCATAAGCTTCCAGAAATTTTGTTAGGGAGACATTCTTATCAATATCTGGTACAGATCTTATAACAAGGGAAATAATAAATCCTTGATGGAGCGGGATAGAGACCCTTCTAGTTTTGAACTGAGAGATAGAGGCACACAGGGAATGATAAAGAAAGTAGGGGAAGCTAAAATCCTGGCCACGTCTAAAATGATTAAGCATAGGTAGGTGGTAGGTGTAAATACATTTGTGGCAGCCCTCAAGAGTGAGAAATTGGATAAGGGTGAGAGCCACCTCGTCATATGGATTAGGTAAAGACAGATGAAGATAACCAACAAAATGGGAAGTGATATTTTCATTACCTTTGAGAAACAGGTTCAGCTCTTCGGAGGCTTCTTTTTTAGGTTTATAGACCTCCCTCCCAACAAGCAGGAATACCCATCACTTTGGTGACCAAATCCACAATAATCTCCATGCTAATCCCCTTCATTTCAACCACCACACCTTTTTAGTAGTCTTCCAGGCGTTGGTGAAATCTTTGCTAAGATTTTCAAAATGACCTTCAAATTTTTTTAGGAAGGGCATAAAACCCTTTCTATCAAATAGAGCCATGGCTTCAGAATCACTCCTTCAAGATCAACAGTTCAAATCTAACTAGATCACCACCCATTTAGCAAAGACAAAAACCATTCATGAAAAATCCCAAATTCTAGGTAACTATACGTACCCAAAATTGTAGGGTACTGCACCGTCGGAATAATGTTACACATGTCCCAATGATGATACAGGTCTCCTCACAAGGTGTTTGGGATCTAGAAAAGCTCTCCAAGTATGCATTAACATTCTGCATGCCCCGCTTAGCCCCCTGCATGATTTGATTTTTCCTTCTCCCCTCTTTTCCTTTTCTTTTTAGTCTTTAGTGAGTGAAACCACCACCCCGCCTAGGTGGCAGTCTTGTGACCGCCACCCAGGCGGTGGTGGTGGTCCTTCACGCATTTTCCGAATGCTCTTTTAACGTGACTCTATAAAATTTCAATGTTTACTAGCTTTTTTCACCGCCGTTGCTTGTATTTATGATTCGGTTCCGTGGAATAGTGTTCGGCATTGCTTATGGTTTAAGAGATCAAATTGGTTTTCACCTTTGGGTAAATGGGATTCTATAAATAGCTGGCTTGTGCTCAAGCAAATGGCCCCTCAAATTTGCCTCTAAATTTCTCATTTCAATAGTTTAGCCTTTCAATTTTTCTTAGGATTCATAGTTTCATTTGTTGTATGCATGGTTAGTATTGTTTAGCTATTAGGAAGCCACATATTCTCCTTGTTTAAGTGTTGTTATTATTTCATCCAATCAATTGGAGTAGGTGTTATCACCGAATCACAGCACCCCTATGTTCATACAAGTGCATATACTTGAACTCACGGTGTGATTGGATAACATGGGTACTATCTCCAAGTTGTGGGACTTGCTACTTGAGATAGACCTCCAAAGAAAGTTGGTTCTTGCTCCTAAACTACCTGCCACAATCTACTCTAATGCAGGGTAAACTAACTATTCTAATCTAACTTTCTAAGGGACCAGGGAGAGAGAATGCATAAAATGAAAGCCTACACTAGAGTGGTGATACACCAGAAAAGGAGGGTGTGAGAGTAGTCTTCCAATGCATGAGATACAAAAGTAAAGTGCACACTAGAAGGGGTGATGATAGTTCTCCATAATCTAGCAAAATGCATTCACAACAACATTTAAAACATACACAATGATAATGGATCCCTACAAGATCATAAAAATAGACACAATATTCTTGTAATCAAGGTTGAAGGGGAAGGAAGAATGCAAGAAAACACAGCAGGGGAAGATGCATCCACAAACTTATATTTTATTGCTTCTTGATATGCACAGTTCAATCGGTTACAAGATAAGGGCCTAGATCACCATACAAGGATTCCACAACAAGGGCCTACAACAAATTGGCTTCACAAGACAATTTTGGTAGAGATTTGCTACAAAAACTACTCCCCTTTACAATGAGCCCAACACTCCAATTTATAAGAAAATGAGAAGAGAGAGAGAAGGGGAAAATGGAAATCCCGAAATATGTCCTTCAACCACTTGTAAGAGGCATTAAATGGAGTAAAATGATTATATATTACTTGTAAAATGCTCACCATATTGTCCTGGGTGTTGCGGCAGAGAAAGAATAATGACCATGCCTCTTAATTACACTCCCAACCACCAAATAAAAACACGTTATGAACACAGACACGTTTTATGAAAAATCCCCACCAATATCTCATCAAATCCTGAATTTATTGATTATTGTGTTTCAGGCTCAGAGACATAATTCCAACGGTACCAATTTTGTGTGATTTTGTTGAGAAATGCAAAAGTTATGGCCTTCTGAGTGTGGGCAGCTATTTTGGGTCTAGTAGGCATTTTCTGTCATTTGACGGGAATGAGAATTAACTGAATGGAGCCAAATATGTTTATTTTATTTAAATATATCTACCCTCATTAAAAATAATGTCGTGCTCATTCCAGAAAGTCCAATTTTGTGAAAATCGGAGCTCGGAGTCAAAAGTTATGGCCGTTTGAAGTTTTGGGAGTCAAACGTTGACTTTTCCTTTGAGTTGCGGATATTGCAGCAAAATCGGGTCCACGTGTCCCGGCTGTCCCGGACACATTCTTCCACATCAGCTGATTCAGGCTTCCTTGTCCCTTTTTGTGACCCTTTTCACCTTTACGCATCCCATGCGTACTTTTGTCCCACTGTCCCAGATGAAGATCTGCACCACCCGCACTGATTGGTGACTTGAGGAAAATTGGCCAATTCGCGTCCCGCGTGTACCAATGTCCCAACTATCCCGTGGACCACCTGGGACAAAAATGTCTAACTTAGCTAATTTTCTTTGTATTTCGGCCACGAACTTGGTACGACAAACCTCGGTATGACCCGCACCCTTCAGACCCGCAATGCCTTAAAACAATCTGACAACCTTATTTTTTGCATTTTTTCCATTTTTTCTAACTTGTTGGGATTTTTTCTTGGATGGGAGAGTTAGAGAGGAACCGAAGGGCCCCAAAAACATGATTTCAGGCCTTGAATCAATCTACTTGCTCGGGACTGAAGAATTTGATGTAGGTTATCAAAATTACCTTGAGGGGTGAATTTTGGATAACAGAGAGGATAGTTTGATTTTCAGTAGGAAGCCATTAAAGTTATAGGTTTTTTTCGTCAAAAATAATAGTTCTAGGTTCTGGATTTTTGTGTTACATGACTCGCAATAGATCCCACTAGGAATTGCATAAGCCAAGCTCTATTCTCTTGTGCTATCCCTCTCCTACTCACATTGTATTCGGTCTGTATCCTAAGCTGCCATTGTTCCAATATCTAATTCTATTGATGTTGGCATTACACGCTTTTTTGGATCCACGTGAGCATGAAGGAATGAGGAGATCACACTGAGGGGACAAAGCCACACACAACCAAGATTCGCCACTGTTCTGCAAAATCTAGGTTCAAGCTTTCAAAGTTCTAGTTAAAAACATATCAAATAAAGTAGTCAATCATTTCATTTCAGTTAATCTCACTTTCGATATTGTCGGGGAAGCTGTGGGGATTGATAGTTTCTAAGAAACTATGATTCACTCCTCACTTCTGAGGTAGGATCGAGAGTCTTTCAAATAGATTAGATCAGTTATCTAGTTACTTAGAATAGATTCACAACTACACAGACAAGTAGCTATACTCGGCTGCTTTGTTTGTTTTAATTTCGTTATTAGTTTAGTTGTCAATTTCTAGATATATTAGATAATTGCTCTTTTAAATTATGTTCAATAGTTTATCAAAAATATCAAATTTAGGAATATACATAGATATATCTTACATAGTTAATTTATTCTGTCATTAGTTAGCTTTATATCATTTCCTTTTGCATGACAATCATGGGACCTAGGGAGCCCAGAGAATACGTATTCGAGCCTATCATGCCTCAACCCAATCTTGTCACAGCAATAACCGATATAGACCAGAATCTTAGAATCCAAGTCTTTAAAACAATAGCAGACTTACAACAGATCGGTTCACAGTTAAGAGGGTTAAACATTGAAGATGACCAAGCACATACGTTTTGGTCAAACCAACCAAACTACAGGTTACCCTAGATAAACATCCGCATGACTGTAGAAGGGCTTGAAAGAGAGAAAACATTTGGTTGTGATCCTTTGGTCCCATAGCTAGATGTAGGAGACATTCTCACTGATATAGACACTAGCTTAAGAATTCAGCTTGCAGAATGCCTGTAAGGTACTCTGAGAAGATTACACAGCTTGTAGCTCTAAACATAGAGGCCGAAAAGGCATACGACTATTGGATACTAGGGATTAGGGACTGATTCCACACATGACCATAGCAGGTCGACAACAACCACGAATCTACGGTTGTGATCCACAAATCCCACAACCCAACGAGTCCACAGGTCAATCCGACGTTGACACTGGCTTACGCACATTAGTATTTAGATCCACTCCACTTCCGCCTATCATCATCACATAGTTATCCTTATTAGATATAGCAGCTAGCGAAGCTAAGTATTTCTGAACTAGACTGGAAAATCAGCCATAGAATCCACTATATCCATCATCCATCCTATGACCCTATCTAGAGATATACACGAAACAATCCTAGGTCATTTTCCCCGTATCCCACAACCTATAGATCAAATTATGCCACATCTCAATATTGATTGGAGCCTTCGAGCAGTCATCCTTGCCGACCAATCTATCATGCCAATTCAAGTTAGGAGGGCCTTCTTTGCCTTAGATTTACAGATTCCATTAGTGTGTGTCGAAGATATAAGATTTCCTAACTAGTGTACCCATACCCCACATATATTCCATCCCCACCGGCTATCTCGGCATGACCTCGGGAGGTCAGGTGTGAGGAAGAGTTACTTATAGATTCCCATGCTTGCTTGTCACTTTTCCATCGTACAAAATTGGTGAACCGACGTGAAACACACAGTTCTTTTATTTTATTTTTTTCTTGCTTCCTTCCACCTTCGCTCTTTCCCATTATTCTATGGGTATTCATATACCCCGAATATGTTGGGATTCGACGCATATGGCAGACCTCTCCTAGGTCTTGAAGCATACTATGATCAACTGAATAGACAACCATCACCCTCGCTCTCAGCATGGGGTGACAATTATTCAGCTAACCAATTATCAACGCAAAATCTGCCCCCCAAGGACTAGATATAGTTCTTCTTTCCAAATAGAGGAGTTGGATCAACTCGCTCAAATGCAACACCCAGAGCCTTTAGGCTCGGATGCCATGACGTTTACAGGATAATCTGGTTTGTCTCCTTAGGTATTGATTAGACCACAAATAAGTAGACAATCAGATCCATCTGGTTCATATCCATATCTATTTTTAGATGATGAACATTTAGTACATTATGCCAGGAATGAACAACATTCTCGGAGTATGTACCCACATGTAGGAAGTTTACAAACACAACCCAGGGTATCATTTCAAGAAAACACCTCTATGCCACTACCTATAGGAAATGCCCTCAGTAGAACTTGGCAGGGCAATGACCAATTCATAGTAGGATATCACATGCCTATATAACTTGAGGATATACGAAAAACGCCACTAAGGCAAAATACTGTAACTTCGCCAGATGAAGTCATCTCAACTTTAGTAGAAAAGGTTAGAGGGTTAGAACTTGCTCAAGCAAGTCAAAATTCTCAATTCATGCAAGCAAGAAATTCCAATCCTCCACATCATCCTAGCCAAGTAGACCTCCTCATAGGAATAGGCACGTTGGGCATGCCTCCTCAGTATTCGCAACAAAACCTAACTAGAACTACCATTTCTAACACCATTCCGGTGGTGAATATGATACCTCCCGGTCTAGTACAAAATAATCCATTCCTAGGCAATACTCCTTCATACTTAAACATGTATTCCAAATCACCACAAGGGGATATGTTCTCCTCTCTCAGCATGTTTTCTCAACCACAGGGATTTCCTTTTACCCCTGTAAATGCATACGCTACGCCGTATCAACAACCCATTCCACCTCCACCCCCTCAGCAGGCACCATCGATGGTCGAAACCTATGCGATAGGGACTTATTCAAAATATTTGAAAGAGCCCTTAGACTTCACCATACGAAGTGTCATGCTTCCTAGACCTCTTCCCGATTTGCCCAAATACAAAGGGGAGGGAGACCCGAATGCACATATCAAGGCCTATGCCACAGCTATTCGAGAACTACTCCCTTGGGATGGGGTTGTTGCTAAAATATTTCCCAAAACGTTAGAGGGCATTGCCCTTGATTGGTATTACAGAATACCTGAAGCTTCCATACATTCATTTAAACAACTTGTTTCAGAGTTCATCAAGGTGTTTGATATGAAAAAACTATTGAGAATAGGAATCAAGGAATTCTTGCACATTAAGCAAGAACACAATGAATCTTTTGCTCACTTCATCCAAAGATGGTGTATGGTCCTTTATTCTTCAGCCAGTGCTCCAAACATGGACCAAATGGAACTATGTGATTTATTCCTTCATTCTCTCAACAGAGAGGTAAAGGAAGAAGTCCAGAAGTTCCCACTAAGGACTTACAATGAAGTACTTGAGAGTACTCTCTGAATAGATCAAACGGCAATAGATAGCGTTCGCAAGACGTATAAAACAAATGGGAGGGTAATCATCCCCATCTAGAATACTACGACTTATTCTACTACCACAAATGTCAATCAAGGACCTAATATCCTTAAAAAAATCACGGTGTAACCACAGATGGAGTAACTGACCAAGCTAAAAAGGCCAATGTTGTAAATACTCCATCGCCGATTAATAATCAACGAAACAACAACTTTACCCCAACAATCAATTCGGTGGATTTTAGTCATCCACAACAACAACAACAAAGGTGGATCTAGACACAGGGTCCAAGCCAAAACTCAACTGGACATCAAAACCAAAACCAAAACCAAAAACAACAAATGCAAAACTTTAATCCTAATAGGCAATGGTTTGATCAAAACTTTGGACCACAATATGCACCAAGCCAGCAACCTAGGAATTACAATCCTAA
The DNA here is from genome assembly GCA_018340775.1 of Taxus wallichiana var. yunnanensis. Lineage (NCBI taxonomy): Eukaryota > Viridiplantae > Streptophyta > Pinopsida > Cupressales > Taxaceae > Taxus > Taxus wallichiana. The sequence goes on along the minus strand of CM031244.1, from coordinate 207,309,605 downwards.
CTCGTATTGTGGTTTCCACAAGATTCGAGGCCACGACACTAGGACTTGCCATGATTACAATAAATTCATGCAACATCTGCCAGAGGAACAAAGACAACTTTTCATAGATATGTTCTTGGCAGATCCTACATCACCAGCGCTAAATACTTTTACAGGGGCAGTTTCCCCTCAAAACGCACCCCTCAAGATCTTCAACGATCCGCTCCCAAATCACAATAACAACAAATTAAATCCAAATGGGACGAACAAGGGTGTAATGACAAGAAACAATGATCATGAAGCTTTGACTTCACTAAACCCACCAGTTGCACCACAGTTAGGAAGTCAGCCATGACCCAAGATAGTCGGTTTAGTGGAGTTAGACACCAAACTACACGTAGAAGCTGTAACAAGGACACGAGAGTATTCCTCTCAGCCAAATCCAAGTTACCCGCTAGAGGCAAATAACATCCAACAAATATTAGTAAAACCCGTAGGTGCCTATGATTTAATTAATGACCTAACGAAGACCTTCTCTCACATCTCCTTTTTGGACTTATTGAAGAACTCTCCTACCCACAGGGCTACTCTTTTAGAAGCATTAGGTTTGGGTCATTTAATTAACATCACTCCACCTCTCGAAACACAGGTAAACCATATAGACTTTGATATCCACCCTCCGGGGCAGCCGGATAGGGATACCAAGTTTATATTCAAAATAAACAAAATGCCAATAGACGCTGAGATTGCACGTAGAGGTGATCCAACCTTACATTTGCAAGTATGGGTCTATAAAAATTACGTTAAACACGCAATGGTAGTTGTGATGGGGCAGAGTTAACATAGTCCCCTTCTCTTTCCTTCGAAAACTAGGTTATGGAGAAATAAATTGTTCCACGACTTGGAATACACTAAGAGGTTATGATAGCCTTAAGGCCACTTCGATTGGAACTGTAGTACTACTAGTCACCTTAGGACCCAAAACAATCCTTACTAATTTTACACTATAGATCGGGAAACCAAATATAATATGATCCTCAGCCGACCATGGATACACCATATGAAGGCAATCCCTTCTACATTATTCCAAGAAGTAAGATTCTTACACTTAGGAAAGGTATTCGTAGCCAAAGGTGATCCAAAACCATTCGATATACACCTAGCTGACTTAAAGAGAAGGCTGAGCATTCACTCTGAGTTTGAACTCCCAACAAATCAACTTAATAAACCAACCGACGTGAAGCTGGAAGAAAAGTTGGTGCCTACAATGGAGTTAGAAGTTACGAACCTAATCAAGAATATCCCAGCCCTCAAGGATGAGGCTAGCATTGTCAAAACAGTATCATTAGGAACTACTGCAAAGATTGTCGAATTGCTAGAACAGGATCTACCAATTTTCCTACCATTTGATTATGTAGGCATGGGGTATACCCTAGGTGTTGGTTCTCTTCCAGCAGAAGATCTCTGCATGGTAGAGGTAACCGAAACCGAAGAAGTTGACGTAGCAAATGTCCCAACGTCCATCTTCCCAACTAAATATTGGACTCTCCATTTCGATGGAGCTAGATGTCATTATGGGGCTGGGGCAGGTGTGATCTTTACTTTGCCCGAAGGAAAGATCTTACCATTCGCCTTTAAATTAAACTTTGAATGTACAAACAATGGAACTAAATACGAAGCCCTCCTCCTTGACCTCATCCTAGATAAAATACTCAGAGCTAATGACATCAGGGTATTAGAAGACTCCCAATTAGTAGTAAACCAAGTGTCTGAGGTATATGAGACAAGAGCTGAACACTTACAGCTTTGCAAAACAGTAGTATTATATTTGAGCAAAGAGTTTGACTTCATATCAATTGAAGCAATCCCACGAGAAAAAATCTTCTCACATATTCGATAGCAACCTCAGCTTCATGTTTCACTCCAAGCAGTGAGTTGGAGGACACCCGTTTCATAGTATCCCTTTGCACTGAACCATTAGTGAAGAAAGTGTCAAACCCACTGTTAACGAGCATAGCTGAGAACAAATCTACTAGCATGGATCACATTGATAGTGATAGAGCTACTCTTGATTACTTAAACACCTATGTAGCATTACATCTCACCCATCACATGGTAGATTTGTCCTTAATCCCACATTCATCTTCCTACTTCGGGAATCCCATGATAGAGCTTCCCCCACAAAAGGAACTTGGCATATACATGGTAGAGAATGGAGAAGATCTGGAACTACCTCCAGCTCGCCTGAGTTTGAAGAAGGTAACACTTCTTTAATTGAAGAAACAATCGATATTAACATCGGAACGGAGGAAGAACTGAATATCTTGAAACTAGGATCTTCGTTAACTCCAGAAGAAATAGAAATACACACTCGAATCCTCAAAGAACATCAAAAGGATTTTGTATTTAATTATAAAGAAATGACAAGGGTTGCACCACACATCACGGTACACAACCTCATCACCAAATCAGATGCAAAGCCAGTTAAACAAAAATCGAGGCCAATGAAACCCAAGGTGGCTCTCATGGTGAAGGAAGAAGTAATGAAACTCCTCCAAGTAGGATTCATCAAGCTAGTATATTATTCTCAATGGATATCTAATATCATTCCCATTCTCAAAAAGAATGGGAAGATACACATTTGCATAGATTTCTAAGACATTAACAAAGCATGCCCCAAGGAAAATTCTCATTACCATCCATTGATGTCATCATTGATGCAATGGCTGGGTTTGAGCTTTTATCTCTCATGGATGGATTCTTAGGATACAATCAAATTATAATATCCGAACAAGACCAATCCAAAACCACGTTCATAACTCCTGGGGACCTATTGCTACATTGTTATGCCATTCGGTCTCAAGAATGATGGCGCCACATACCAGTGGGCAATGACATACATATTTCATGATCTTATTGACAAAATCCTGGAATCCTACATAGACAACTTGTTGGCCAAATCCAGAAGCTCTGTGATTACCCGAAGTGCTTGAATCATTCTTTCATGTTTAATAGAATATGGAGTCACACTAAACCCAGAAAAATGCGTATTTGGTGTGATAGGACGGAAGCTCCTAGGATACATTATATCGTCATGAGGGATCAATGTAGACCTTGCTAAAATCCGTGTTGTTCTTGAAATGATCCCACCGTTGGATGAATCTAGAATCAGGTCATTTCTTGGGAGACTCGGTGTAATCCAAAGATTCATCCCAGATTTAAGCTTTGTCATTCATCCAATCAAAAATCTACTCAAGAAAGAGTACAGTATCGATTGGACCAAAGACTACAATGAGGCTTTCAAAGCAGTTAAGTGTTTCTTGTTGTCACCACCTACACTAATGCCTCCTAAGCCAGACCGCCCTTTAATCTTATATTCGTGAGCTACCAATGTCTCACTAGCCTACATGCTAGCTCAAGAAGATGATGACAAGAGAGAATGTGTGATCTATTTTATTATCCGAACTTTACTCGATTATGAGACACGTTATACGCAAGCAGAGTGAGAATGCCTCGCCATAGTCTTTGCAACCAAACGTTTAAGACATTACATGCTAAATCAAGAAACAAGGGTCATTGTAAAAATAGACCATTTACGAACCTTCCTCACACAAGGGTCCTTGTCTAAAAAGGATAGACACTTTATAACCTTAATGGGTGAATTTGAATTAACATTTGTAAATCAGAAGTCTACTAAGGGAAAAATCATTACGGATTGGTTAGCTGATAACCCGTTAGATGGAGGTGATCTAGTAGAGCTGGACTTTCCCAATGAATGCATATAGTACGTCGAAACTAGACCTCCCATCTCTGAATGCCAATGGTATACTGATATCATTAATTATATCATGGGCCATGCATACCTAGAAGGTGCTACACCACAACAAAGAATGAGGTTATGCATTATCGTGGCTAAATACGTTATTATAGAACAAGCGCTCTATTGTAAGGCTTTCGATGGAATGCTTCTAAGGTGTGTTGACATAGAAAAATCCAAGAAGATTCTCCATGAATCTCACAGTGGAATATGTGGAGGCCACTTCGGTTGTCACACCGCCTCTCACAAAATACATCGGATGGGCTATTTCTGGCCCACACTAGAGCACAATGTAATAGAGTCTGTACGCAAGTGTCATAAATGCCAAGAATTTTCCCACGAAATTCACATGCCGGAAAATGCTCTACAACCAATCGCAACTCCATGGCCCTTTTCTACGTGGGGCCTAGACTTGATAGGGAAATTCTCTCCCTCATCTACAGATGGCCATAACTTCATAATCATGGCCACCGAGTATTTTACCAAATGGGTAGAGGCTATGCCTCTCACCACTGTACCAGGTTCCGTGATCGCCAAGTTCATTTTGAACCAGATCATTTGTAGGTATGGTGTCCCACAAATCATTATCTCAGATAATGGGACTTCTTTCAAGAATGACGAGGTTCGTGAATTATGCAATAAATTTAAAATAAGCCATCATACAACCTCCTTGTATTACCCTCAAGCCAACAGACAAGCTAAAGCAACAAACAAAACATTAAAATCTATTCTCCTTAAAACGGTAAAAGAAAATAAACAATATTGGCATTTAAAGTTATACCCACCCTTGTGGGCCCACCGAACCTCAATAAGAACACCAATAGGAGCAACTCCTTTCTCACTTTGGTATTCAGAGCAGAAGCAGTTCTCCCACTTGAGGTTGAAATACCCATCTCCGCATCTCATTACAAGGGATTCTGGATGAAGACGCTTATAGAGAAGCACGTCTCTCCCAACTAGAAAGCCTAGATGAGGCCAGGTTAGATGCTAAATAGCGACATAGAGTCTATGCTGACCGGATGTGCCGGTAGTATAACAAAAAGGTCTATGAACGAGATATATATGAAGGAGATCTAGTTCTAAGACTAGACAGCCGGATCGATAAAAAGACCGGCGAAGGAAGGAAATTCTAGCCCAAATGGTTAGGCCCATACCAAGTCACAAAAGACTATGGAAATGGATATCTCTTATGTACACTTTGGAAGGTGAGGAATTCAATGAAACAGTCAATTCCTTGCATCTTAAATGATTCTATACGTAAACAACCAACACTATTTGTATAATTATATCTACATTGCATCTTCATATAGTTAGGTTCATTTTGTCCACTTGTTTCATACAATTTTGTGATCAAGGAACTTATTCTCAAAGCAATTCATTAAAAACTTTTGATGGTATTGGCATTAGCATTCCAATCATGCTTCTTCATTTTCATAACATCATCACCATTTCATAATTATTTCATCCATATAAAGCTAGATATGAGAAAGTTTTAACGGTAACCATACCAAGATCTATAGGCTTGTTCTCACTTTTGGTTTCTTCCTAGGATAGGTGTATTGCCTATGGTCTGTTCTAGAAGCTTCATAGTGTCACATCTATCCCATATGCATATCTCTTTGGAAATAAGAACATACTGACATTTTGCTCAAATATATAAGTCAAACATAGATCAAACAAATTTTATTTTTTTACACATTTCCTTTCCCTACCAACCTTCGGTGATGAGCTTGCATCTCTTACTAGTGACATAGGGTTGGGAAAGGATGGGAATGCCCTTACTCACCTGTACCTTGTCCATGGTGATAAACCCACGCTTCTTACTAGTAGCATGGGGCAAGGTGTAGGGGGTCCTCTTGACAAATAAACGTTGAAGGTCATAAGCAAATAGTTCAAATAAACCTTTGAAATCTTGAGTCAAAAACAAATGAATCAGATGTCAAAATTCCAAGAGAACTCAAAACCCCAAAAACCAGATTTTGTCTACCATGTGGCCATCTACGGATCTAAGTCTGGATAAACCACAAAGCAAGTAGCATTCTAAAACTATGGAGTCACTTGAGTAGAGTAGGTTTGTAGCATCCTAATTTGGTTCCACCAAATCTTTGTCTATCTCTCATCACTACCATTCGACAAATTTCACAACTTGTGCCATTTCTAGCTCTCGGTGATGAGCCCTCGCATCTTACTAGTTGCGTGGAGATAGGAGTGGGGAAAGTTCATCTGCTCATCATACTGGTTTATCATCTCATTTTGTCAAAACAAAAATGAAGTACCAAAAATTTCTTATAGAAACTAAATTTCAAAATCACATTGTGTCTACATTATCATATATCAGCATCACGAAATACAAAAAGAAAGAAAGCATTTGTATCATTTGTTCTCCATTGCATACATTCTGAAAAGCATATAAAAACAAACATCATAGTTTACATGTGGAAACGAATCACAAGAACATTGATACCAAGAGTCTAATCCAAAAAGAATATATATATATATATAATTAAAGTTTCTGTACAATGCCATCATGCACTAAGCATGGTCAAAATGCTCAAAGAGCCCAGGAAGTACAAAATACATCATACTAATGATCTACAAGATCAAGTAGCCTCTCAACCCCTACGAGATCCCTCCGAAGGTGTACACCCTCGTCTAGGACTCCGGTTGTACCGATGCTCTAAGTACATAGAGGGCTCACGATCCCAAGGAGCAACTGAGGTCTCGCCATGAGAGTGACTCCTCATCAGGCACTTTGTTGTCATGTATCCTGCCAACTCGGTATGGAGGGTAGAAACCATCCTGGCCACATGCCAGATAGGGGCAAAAACATCGATATGCCTACTGTTCTCGCTGAAGGATCCCTGCATCCAGATAGCTCCGCACGGGTATTCTCCATGGGGATCATCAGGGTATTGGTGCATACCCAGTGAATCAGGTCTCACCACTCAGTACCAGTCTCTGCAAGCAAAGGAGAAAAAAATTAGAAATACTCAAAAGATAAAAACTAAAGTAAACAAAAGGAGAGATAAGCAACTAAGGCAATCCTAAACAAACTTTAAGGAGAAGGATGATAACTCACTCGGATCTCTAGGCCTCCAAGATGGATCCCTAGGGTCAGCACCTGCCATAGATGCCGCCGCTAACTGATGCACTCCTCCTGTGCTTGGGGCCACATAACATCCTACTACGGACTCATCCTCTCTGCCCAAGCCCTGAGAAAGTGGCTCCTCTAAAGCTAAGGTCACCCTCTCCGTACTCTTATCCACCCTCTCGTGCTCGTAAGATATCCTGAGTGTCGCGACACTCAAGATCACCTGTCCTCTCTCTCCGCCGACTCACTAACCTCAACCTCGGTATCCTCCTTCATCTCTCCCCTTATGAACTCCTCAAACTTAGAGTCTATATCTATGGGGTTGTGCCATGTGGGCGGGCTTGGCGACAATCTGAAGTAAAGGTGATCGAAGAGCACCGGCTCTCCTCGAGCGCATACTACCCTCCTAGCTAGCTGCAATGGGGACACCAGGAGTAACAACTATCCAACCTCGGCCTCTAGGACCTCCTCTATCCTCCCGAACCAATACGTATACTGGCACCACTAGGGAAGCATACCCACGTATGGAAGGCCAAACTGTTAGGGCACTCAACCAAACGGATGTATCTCCACCCTCCCCATCCTGTCCACAAGCTGCCCTATGGTGGAGCAAGAGATCAAAGTAAGAGCCTCCTCGCCCCATAAACCTGCCATGGCTTGATAAGGTGTGGCCTCCATGTCATCAGTGGTCAAGGAGGTGATTGGCTGGTGAGGTGCTCTAAGCACCGACATGTCTATCCATCTGGCTGCCCTCATAGCTCCGAGGATCTGCCACCTCTACACCTCTCCCATAGGGGATGAAACGCTCATAGACCCAACTCATAACTAGGGTCGGATGGCTCAATGACTACCCCTATAAACAAAATACCTAGTACAAATCATGATAGATAGTCCTAAGAATGTCAGCCTCCCAGCCGTAAATATGGCCATGTCCCTCAATCTGTGCAACAATGGGGGACCAAGCTAGTATAGTAAAGTGTCTCCTCCCTTATCCCCGATCAATCTCGAGGCAAGGATCCCCATGATGGCCTAACAAATCAAGGGGATAGGCAGGATAGGAATAGATCGGACCCTCACCCCCTTCTTTGAACTAGTGGAGATAACTACATCTCCCATATATGAGGCCCACTGTGCTATTTGAGCCCATGATCCTGCTGTCTCAAGTGTGAGCCATCTCCCGATGATCGGGACCCCCAGGATGCGGTAAACATCCTCCAAAGTAATGGTCCACTCACCCCTGACTCCTGGTAATCGAAGTGTTCTCGATCAGCATCCCAATATGAAAATAAGTCACAAAGTATGTGACTAGAAGGTGCAACATGCGGGACCCGTGATATGCGCAGTATACCGGCTCTCTGAAGTGTGTCCTACTCATCCTGAGAAAGTGCATCCAATACTGCTGGAAGCCAGTCACACTCTCTCTCTCGAGATCCATCTAATATACTCCTCCTTCACCTGCATTCACCCAAAAACACACAAAAGGGAGTAAGTTAGTATTCAAATGACATTAGAAAAATCATGAAAACATATAAGAATGCTAAAAATGCAAAAATAACTTCAAATAAGTATTGTTTGTGCATTCTGTGAAGGACTGCCGCCCTGAGCAGGGCGGCGGTTCCGTAATCACCGCCTTAAAAGTGGTGGTCCTATAACTACCGCCTTGATCAGGGTGGTGGTCATGTAACCGCCACCCTGCTTAGGGTGGCGGTCGTGTCCCAAAATCCCACGTAGGTCATGTGCCCTAAAAGCGGCTAAAAATGCAAAATAAAGACCATTTTGACTCAAACAAAGCCTACCCAGTAGGTGCCCCCCCTAAGTGACCCTATTAAAACTGACATTTTCAAAAATAATCCCCCATGACAAAGATTTCACCATTTTAACATTTTGGGGACAAAAACGGTAAATTGAGAAAAAATAACCTGTGATCTTGCGAGTCGATGTTCTGCTCGTGGAGGCATGATCATGATCTCGTCCTGAATGTTTTGACTATACTCTCGTCAGAAACCGTCACCGTGGGTCCTGAGCTCAAAATCAACCAAATCAACACTCGCAAATGAATAGGAAAATGGGCCCACTTTTACATATATAGCAACTTGACTTGTTTTGAATGCCCCTTTTTATGGGTTTGGAGTGCCGACAGAGGTAAGTTCTTATCCCCGCAAAAATGGTACATCCTCATTTCATAATATTTTATTGTTTATTTTTTGATCTGTTTTGTCTATCTGCACTTGAATTCTCTTTTCATTTTGCTGGTGGTGGGAATTTTTGATGGCATCATTTTGACACACATACATATCAGGTATAACTTCTAATTTCCCATTTTGGGACTGCCATACTTGGACCCACCATTTTACACCTCTTCTGGCTAAACCACTTCTCTGAGGGGGAAATATGTACGTACCAAAATTGTAGGGTACTGCACCACCAAAACAACGTTACACATGCCCCAATGATGATACAGGTCTCCTCGTAAGGTGTTCGGGATCTAGAAAAGCTCTCCAAGTATGTGTTAACATCCCGCATGCCCCGCTTAGCCCCTGCATGCTTTGATTTTTCCTTCCCCCTCTTTTCCTTTTCTTTTCGGTCTTCAAGTGACGAAACCACCGCCCTACTCGGGCGGTGGTCCTTCACGCATTTTCTAGAATGCTCTTTTAACGCGACTCATGTAAAATTTCAATGTTTACCAGCTTTTTTCACCGCCTTTTCTTGTATTTATGATTTTGGTTCCCTGGAATAGTGTTTTGGCATTGTTTATGGTTTAAGAGATCAAATTGGTTTTCACCTTTGGGTAAATGGGATTCTATAAATAGTTGGCTTGTGCTCAAGCAAATGGCCCCTCAAATTTTCCTCTGAATTTCTCATTTCAATAGTTTAGCCTTTCAATTTTTTTAGGATTCATAGTTTCATTTGTTGTATGCATGGTTAGTATTGTTTAGTTGTTAGGAAGCCACATATTCTCCTTGTGCAAGTCGTTGTTATTATTTCATCCAATCAATTGGAGTAGGATAGTTTGATTTTTAGTAGGAATCCATTAAAGTTGTAGGTTTTGTTCATCAAAAAGAATAGTTCTAGGTTCTGGATGTTTTGTGTTACATGACTCGCAATAGATCCCACTAGGAATTGCATAAGCCAAGCTCTGTTCTCTTGCGCTATCCCTCTCCTACTCACATTATATTCGGTCTGTATCCTAAGCTACCATTGTTCCAATATCTACTTTTGTTGATGTTGGCATTACACACTTTTCTAGATCCATGTGAGCACGAAGGAATGAGGAGATCACACTGAGGGGACAAAGCCACACACAACCAAGATTTGCCACTATTCTGCAAAATCCAGGTTCAAGCTTTCAAAGTTCTAGTTAAAAGCATATCAAATAAAGTAGTCAATCTTTTCATTTCAGTTAATCTCACTTTCGATATTACCAGGAAGCTATGGGGATTGATAGTTTCTGAGAAACTATGATTCACTCCTCACTTCTGAGGTAGGATCGAGAGTCTTTCAAATAGATTATATCAGTTATCCGGTTACTTAGAATATATTCACAATCGCACCGATAAGTAGCTATACTTGGTTGCTTTGTTTGTTTTAATTTCATTATTAGTTTAGTTGTCAATTTCTAGATATATTAGATAATTGCTCTTTTAAATTATGTTCAATAGTTTATCAAAAATATCAGATTTAGGAATATACATAGATATATCTTGCGTAGTCAATTTATTCTGTCATTAGTTAACTTTATATCATTTGATTTAAATTACAATCACGGGACCTAGGAGCCTAGAGAATACATATTCAAGCCTATCGTGTCTCAACTCAATCTTGTCACAAAGAATAATCGATATAGACCAAAATCTTAGAATCCAAGTCTTTAAAACAATAATAGACTTACAATGAGATCAGTTCATAGATTAAGAGGGTTAAACATTAAAGAAGACCAAGCACATACATTTTTGTCAAACCAACCAAACTACAAGTTACCCTAGTTAAACATCAGCATGACTGTATAAGGGCTTGAAAGAGAGCGAACATTCGGTTGTGATCCTTTTTCCCACAACCTGACGACAGGAGACATTCTCACCGATATAGACACTAGCTTAAGAATTCAAAGTTGCGAATGCCCGTAAGGTACTCTAAGAAGATTTCACGACTTGTAGCTCTAAACATAGAGGCCAAAAAGGCATACAACTCTTGGATACTAGGGATTAGGGACTGATTCCGCACATGACCATATGAGATTGACAACAACCATGAATCTATGGTTGTGATCCAAAAATCCCACAACCCAATGAGTCCATGGGTCAATCCAACGTTGACACTGGCTTATGCACATTAGTATTCAAATCCACTCCAGTTCCACCTATCATCATCACATAGTTATCCTTGTTGGATATAGCATTAAATAAGCTAAGGATTTCTGGACTAGACCAAAAAATTTCCCATAGAATCCACTATATCCATCATCCATCCTATGACCCTATCTGGAGATACAGACGAAACAATCCCAAGTCATTTTCCCCATATCCCACAACCTATAGATCGAATTACGCTAGAGCTCGATATTGATTGGAGCCTTCGAGAAGTCATCCTTGCCGACCGATCTATCACACTAGTTCAGGTTAGGAGGGCCTTCTTTGCCTTAGATTTGCATATTCTATTAGTGTGTGTCAAAGATATAAGATTTCCTAACTACTGTAACCATACCCCACATATATTCCATCCCCACCGGCTGTCTCAAAGCATGACCTCGGGAGGTTGGGTGAGGAAGAGTTACTTGTAGATTCCCATGCTCTCCTGTCACTTTTCCATTGACAAGAACTAAAGGATTATACGCACGCCCAAAAATGAAATTTATCTAGGCTCGGGAAGAAACAAAAGCTCTCTATACACACAAGTGGATCCCCTCCCCGATCTTCACATTATTTAGAAATAAATGCTCACTATTCCTATAGAAAATGACCATGATGAATTTGACACACCATGAGCTAACATTATTTTGTGACATGTCCATTTATGTCATTATGTAAGTGTGCTCGCACCTTGGGATCAAGAGCTTCCACTTCATTGATAAGTGTCAACTCATCACAATTAACCCCATATTAGCAAAATAATCTGCCACAAAGTTAGCCTCCCTATAAACATGCTTGAAGGTAATAAATTCAAATAAATTTGACATTTCCTTAATACTCTTAATAGATTTATGGATGGAAATAGAGATGGAACCTTTTCCATTTATGTTGTTAATTATGTTTAGAGAGTCTCCTTCCACCTCTAATTTGGAAAATTGTGTTGGAGATCTATAGAAAACCCCCAAAAAAACCCTCTACTTTGGAAACATGGTTAGTTTGAGTTACAGGTTGTGATGGTACCCAAGAATAAATATTCCTTCAGAATCCCTAGAAAACCCCACCATAACCAGCTCTACCAGGGTTTCCTTTGGATGCACCATCGAAGTTCAACTTAAAACACTCCTTGTTAGGTTTCACCCAACCTTTGAGTCTAGGGTTTAGAGAAGGGGTACTAGTAGGTGTGGATCCCAAACCCCACTTTAAGGAGAATATGGATTCATTTTGAATGATAGACTTCTTTTGAGGGTTCAGATTAGAGAAATTAGCCAAAATGGTATTAACACAACGGGCTCCAACTTTCTTGGAAGACTCTTTCTTGCCTTTGAAGATTCTTCTATTTCTCTCCTTCCATATCTCCCAAGCTAAATGCATAATAGAAAAGGTCCACAAATATTTTAACCCTTGGCTCTTAAAAGGATTAGACCATTGGGACCACAACAGTTTTATGGAATTAGGGAAAACCCAATTGACTTCAAAAATATTGAGAATGGTCTTCCTAACTAAGACCAGAAAGGGGCAGCTGAGAAAAAGGTGTGAGGAGTCTTCACACTCAGATTCACACAACACACACTGTTTACCATATGGAAATTTCTCTTGTTTAGGTTGTTGACAGTTAGAATCTTATCATGGATAACCAACCACCAAAACATATTAATCTTGGGGATTAACTCTTTGACCCAAACACTTCCCCAATTGAATTTTTCCATTTCCCCACCTCAAAAAAGGAGTTGTAGGCACTTCTAACCAAGAAGACTCCACTTTCCTCCTTAGACCAGTAAATACTATCCTCTTCTAAGCTCTCCTTATTAATAATAATGCCTCTTAATTTTTTGTTAATAGAAGAAATCTCAATGTTGTTAGAATCATCTAGAACAATGGTTTTCCATTATCCCAGGGGTTCATCAAAGTTGAAAAAATTTCTGACCTTGGTCCCATATTTGGTCATAGAATCTCTATAGACTGTGGGGTAAATTATCTTAAGAGGGAGGTCCCCTAACCATTTTTCCTCCCAAAAGTTGATCATTCACCCATTGCCAACCATCCATTTTCTACCCTTAGAGACTACATGTTTAGCCTAATTAATAGATTTCCAAAACAAGAAGAACCATTAGAATCCTAGATGCAAAAGCACCATTCATTGGTGAGACAAATTTGGCCAATATTTACCTCTGATAATAGAAGTCCAAACACTCTCTTCCTTGACCAACCTCTAGCTCATTTTGATAGCATTTCTTTATTCATTTTGGTCTAATCTCTGATACCAAGAACTCTAAGTTTTTGGGGGCGCAAACCTTTTCCCATGAAATTAGAGGAATTTTGTCTTTGGGTTTTGAGCCACTCCAAAGAAATATTTTTTTAATACTCTCTAACTTACTAGCAATCGAGGAGGGTAACCTGTAGATAGACATCATATAAATAGGTAAATTCTAAATCAAGCATTTGAGGAGGACAACCTTGCCAGCTTGAGATAACAAAGAACCTTTCCAGCCTTCAAGTTTCTTCAAAAACCTATCAATTAAGAAATTCCAATCAGCATTCTTAGGTTTTTCCACCCCAATAAGCATGCCTAGATACCTAGTTGGGAGGGTTTTAGACACAACCAAGAATTCCAACAATTTTATTGCATCTTCTTTCCGGGGTGTTGATAAAGAAAACCGAGATTTTCCCATAATTGATCAATTAGTTTGACGCCTCCTCATAATCACCCATTAACTGTTTGAATTCCATAGCCTTCGGGACAGAAGCTTCACCAACCAACATAGTGTCATCAACAAAATCTTTGGCAAGTAACCTGTTCTGAGCTTAACTACAAGAGAAATACCTCTGATCCTACCATCCAAGGCAGCCTTATTTAGAGATCTACTAAGGGTCTCGGCCATAATAATGAAAAGAAAGGGAGAAATAGGATCACCTTGTCTTAATCCATGTGTGTTGTTAAAAAATCCACAAGGGGTCCCATTAATCAGGACTGAGAACTTATCTATGGAAATACATGAAAGAATCAACATCTTGAAGTCTTCACCAAAGCCAAACCTAGTAAGAACCTTCAGAAGGAAGGGCCAAGAGACTCTATCATAGGATTTTTCCATATCAAGTTTAATAAACATGGCTTCCTTCTTATTCTTCTTAACCGAATGAAGGGTCTCTTGAATAGTGACTATACCATCCTGGATCTGTCTTCCCATAACAAATCCTCCTTGCTTCTCAGAGATGATCAAAGGCAAGACAAGCTGAATTCTTAAAGCCAGGATTTTGGAGCACATTTTGTAAACACAGTTACATAGGCTTATAGGTCTAAAATTTTTAAAATCTGTAGGATCATGATTCTTAGGGATCAAGGCTAGAAAATTGATATTTAACTCTTGAAGCATATTTTTATTCTTAAAGAATTCTTGAATAGCATTGCAAGTATCATCCTTCACAATATTCAGAAAGTTTAGAAAAAGAGAGTTGGAAACCCATCCGGTCTCGGAGCTTTGTCAAGATTTAGGATTTCACCATAAATTCAATTTCTTCCAGTGAAGGGATTTTGGTACAATTTTCCTCTTCATTAATCAATTAGGGAATACAATCCAGAAATTGCTCTTCCTTAATGATGTTAGAAGCTCTAGAAGAAGCCAAAATCCTACTGAAAAAAGAACTAGCAACTTGTTGGATTTCCTTAGTGTCATTGAGAAACAGCCCATTCATTCTGATATAAATAATTCTATTAGAGCTCCTTATTTTTAGAGTTGAGATATGAAAGAAATTCATGTTCTTGTCACCTTCTTTGAGCCATTGGACCCTAGATTTTTGTTTCCAAAAAATTTCCTCCTTCAAGAGAATGTTATGATACTCAGCTAATAATTCCTTCTCTTTTTTGTTCAAGCAGGAGATTTTCCTCAACAAAGGATTCCATATTTCCTTGGAGGGATGAAATCTCATTAGCCAGAGACTGATTTTTCTCAAAAATGTTACCAAAACTTCTTTTATTCCATCCTTTCAGATTTTTTTCACATGAGCTAGATTTTTAGCAATCCTAAATAAATTTGTTCCTTTGATTTTCACATTCCACCAGCCCTTGAATAAATCAAAAATATCCTCATCTTGCAACCACATCTTCTCAAATCTGAAGGGGTTCCTCCTCCTCTCTTTATCCTTGATCTGGAAGAGGATAGGATTGTGATCAAACCTGATGCGGGAAGGGAGTACAAACCAGCTTCTTTGTTCAACCATCCCCATGAAATCAGAGCTCTATCAAGTTTAACTTGAATCAAATGATCACCTTTTCTTTTGTTTGACCAAGTAAATCTACTACCCCACAGCTCAACATCCATAAGGTTATTGAGAGAGATGAAATATTGAAGGTCTTCCATACTTTCAATAAAATCAATATTTCCCCCTTCTTTTCCCTGGGACACAAAGGGGTGTTAAAATCCCCTAGAATCACCCATTCGTCCCTTTAATAACATTTTGGAATTTAGAAAGATCGTTCTAGAGATTTTTATTTCTCCTTTAATATTTGGGGCATAAATATTAGATAAGATCCATAACTCCTTGGACTTCTTATCTTGAAAAAACAAAGCCATATGGTTATTTCTACTAAGAAGCTTCATTCCTTTGAGTTTTTCCTCATTCCATATAACTTTCATTCTTCCAGAAGAGTACAAATTGAACTAACAACAAAACCCCTAAAATTTTTTGTAATACCTTCCACTAGCCTCCAAGAAAGGACCCTCCTCCATCTTGGTTTCTTGCAGAGCCAAAATGTCAAAATTGTGAGTCACCTCCAAATCCTTTATCAGCCTCCATTTAACAGGGTTGTTCAACCCCCTAACATTCCATGATATAATATTCATTTAACCACTTGGTTCTTTTTTCTTCTAAAGCTCTTAAGATCAAGTTTAGATTGGGTTCCATCATCTATTTCCTTTTAACTCTATTTCTTCCTTATAACCTATTTGGAGGGACACCTAGAGCCAATTTTTTTGTCTTTTGGTGTCACCTCAGATGTTTTCCCTTTGAAAGGAGTAACCAAAGAAGTCTCATTTTCAAATTGATTGGGGTCCCCCTTTCTAGAATCATTCAGCTCGAGAGAAAATTTGTTTGAGTAGAGACAACTTCCTAGATAATGTTATGAATGTTGTTAAAAACCTATTGGTTTTCATTTCCTAGTGTCAAAACAACATTTTCACTTTCCAGTGATTAGAAAAAATTTCTATAGATTCATTGATGCTTCTTCCATCCATTGATTTTGATTAGATATTTTCCTTGGAAACTTCCTTAAGAAGATTATCCAATTTCTTTGAGGATAAAACTTTTTCATCTTGAATGTGGAGCTTATCCTTCTAGAACCAAGGTTCTGATAAATATTTCCACTTTGGATCTTCTTTTTCATTACTTCTATGAATCCCTCTTTATCTAAAATCTTGAGTACTGGGCTTTGTTCACATTAGATCTATCTCCATTATTTTCCATAATTTGAATACCTTTATTTGGATTAAAGTTCTTGGGAGTGTTTGTAACCACATGAGAAATTTCCTTACCTTTATCCAATTCCTTGGTATGCTTCTCCTAGTATGCCTAAGAGACTGACCAACTTGCATTGTTGCTTTACATGCCCCCAGCCCTAGAATTTCTCACATCTTTGAAAGAAATTTTCAAACTCTATTTTTGTTCCCAACTTCCCACTTTCAACCGCAGAGAGATTGATTTAGGTAGAGACAAACCCATCAAGGAGTAGATACAAAATATCACACAAACCACTCTTGATTTAGTAAGCATCACATTATCCATAGAAACAAAGGTACCAAGAGTGTTTGTAACTCCTTTAATAATATCCACATCCCATAGTTCCAAGGGTAAACCTAGGAGTCTCACCCAGACAGGAAACTAATTAATATTCTCTCTATCAGGGTTGAACCTGGGAGTCCATTTCCTCAAAAATAGGCCAAGTTTCCCAAGGAACCACAAGCCTTCATTGAGGATCCTTTGAGGGTATTCAGAGTTGTTGAAGCTAAATAGGAAGAATCCATTTGGCAGGGCTGTGACATCCATATGCCCCTTGGGTTTCCATTTCAAGATAGACCAAGATCTAATGGAATCAATATTAGGACTTCCCCTTACCAGTTTACCTATCAAGGAATTCTCCAATTTCCTCATATTTTGATCTATTATAATATCAGGGATATCTAAGAGATTTCCTGTTCCATCGTGTTTAAGATGAGGAATGATTCCTAATATTTTTCCTTATCAAAGTTCAAAATATGTGCATATGATTTAAGGGATCCATTTTCCACATGACTCCCACTCACTGATAAAGTCTCATATGTACCTTTTCGCCTCGAAGCCCAATCTAGAGAATTTGTCTTCTCTCCCAAAGGGGTCTTCCTACTATCAGTTTCCTACCCATCATTGTTCAGACCCTCCTCCTCCTCCTCCTCCTATTCACCTTTCTCATTGGCCTATTCACAATTCCCTCCCATCGCACTCCTTAATCTTTAACATTATTCCTAATTATTATTAGGTAGTAAGGGGAGTTATTTTTAGCATTTTTTAGTGCCAATATATATTTTTGAGCACTTGGAAATATGAATTTTTAAACTTATCTTAATGGAAATATCATTTATACATGAATGAAAAACTAAGGAACTCTTTGTCTCTCTTATATCCCAAATCCACTAAAACATCATTATTATCAAACCCATCTCCTTAGGGATCACTCCACCTGCTTTATAGAACACATATACTAACTAATAATTATATCAAAAATAATTCCTTGCATACCTTGCATATAATTTTATGTTTACGATAGGTTCAAGAAAGAACCTACCCCACATTCCACAAATGTTCCCTTGTATTTTAAAATTCATATTTTCAAAAGAATAATTTATCTTAGTATGTCTAGGTGGTACTTTTGGGTCATTTGAGTTATAAATCATTCAAATGGTAACATGTAAAACATATGTACCATAAGCTATTAGGATAATCTAGGATTTATCTATTTCCCATAATCTATTATGGAAAAAATAAAAATTATTGAACAATATATTTATTTAGATCACTATAACAACAATAAGATACTATAATTCTAAGTGCATCTATATTACTTCCATTGATCCACCATGAGCCAAAAATAAAGTACCAAGTATACGTGTCAAATTGTGAGGGTGAAATTGGGGATCCATATTATTTTTCTTTATTTTATATCACTTGTGTATAAACATAGCGTAAGGATGATTGCATTTAGAAATAAATATTTAGAGTAGTGGCATGTTACATAATGCTTATCACATTTATGGGGGTTTGGTGAGTTATTCCATGCTAGTACATATTTACGCCTTACTAGGGTTAAAATTAAGGATAAGCTATATACAAAACATAATGATCATTTAAATATGAATTAATGAATTAAACTTATTGGGATAGGTGAAAAATATCCTAAAATTTAGATCTAGTGTGTAGGTGGTCTAGATGATATTCAATATTTATTTGTTCCTTAAAATTACTCAAATTAGTTACATACGAAAGATATTTTTGAGATATTTCCAACATATTTTGAATGGAGAAAAAAATAATGTATGTGGAAGATATATTCCATTGAATTTTATCTCCAACTGGAAAAAATTAAAACATAGGTTACACAACAATGATATGACATGGTGATAATGTGTATAGCAGATGAATGTAGTTGTGATAAGTGGCAAAGTATTCCTAAGAAAAATATTGTTTTTAGTCTCAATATTCAATGGTCGAGGTGGGTTCCACATTGTATATTTTTACGAGGCCTAGTAGTCATTGGGGTCAACATGGTATATTTTTTAGGGGCCTAGTAGTTAGCGGGGTCTACTCATTTTTTAGGAAGGGTACCCTACCTCTTATTGACTTAACTTAGCTATGTATGTGTTTTGATATTTATACCTTCTTGAAGTATATATTTTTTTCCATGTGAGACAATTTTCATTTTTATTTTCAATGAATCCCAGCTAGCTTGGCAAGCTAAAGGGTTAGATAGGGGTGAATCATAGGAGCCAAATCACTACAATATCAGTGGATGAACCACCTCACATGATGATTCAAATTGATACATAACTCACAATACAACAAAATCCATTGACCAAGGTACATGTTGGGTATTGAACATGAGATCGATGTAACCACGAGACCTAGTTTCTTTGTTCCAATCTCCACATCTAGTGGATAAACACATCTACCAACCATGTGTGGTTGAGTCTACCATGATCCACCTAAACATTGCAACCACTAATGTGAATTGGAAGTTTTGTTTGAAGAACTTGCTAAGTAGAACAAGTTTAACAATGATAACAACCACATAAACCATGAAACTCACTAGGTTGTTCTAATCCTTAAGCCACAAAATTCCTCCACATGTGGGATTTTAATCCTAACCTAGAAAATGGATACACTATAGGAGACTTGAACTTGGGACCTTCTGGTTCAAAAATATAAACTAGACCACTAGCCTATCAAGCTAAGTAATGTTATATATGGATATTGATTATATTTAAAGGGTGCTTTTAGTAGAATTCCTTTTTATTGCATGGTTATGTGGAGAAATATACCCTTACTTGGAGATAATTAAAAAAATTAATGTCATTTTTATGTAGGAATGTTAGTGAAGACAACCTAGAGATAATGTAGAATTGTCATTTCCACATTTTGAGATAATTGTAGCCCTTTTGCAGAGAGTAAATAACCTTGAGAAGAGAGAGATCCAGTTTCTAAGAGAGAAAAGTAGGAATATATATTATTTATATAGGAAGTGTTGGAGCTTAAATGTACACCCACCCTCGAGTCATGAACATCTCGGTATTTGAGACAACATGGGACTATCTCTCGGTTGTGGGATGTGTGAATTGAGACAAACCTCAAGAGAAGGTGGGTTCCTCGGCCTACTCGTAATGCTAATAATACTCCTAAGACTCAAAGAAAATACTAACCTAAATGTTCCTAAGGACCATGGTTAGAAGGAGATCTAGAAAATGGGAAAACCTAAGCTAAAGGTGGTGATAGCATTAGAAAACGGGATCATTCAGCTCTATCCATGAGGGGAAGGAAAGAGAAGGAAACCAGGGAGAGAGGGTAGATAGAATGTTCCACATATCAATAACCCAACATCCTCCACTCACCCACGCATTGATAACACTACAAAAATGGAACCTATAAGTAGGAAATGCATAAACATGCCAAAAAATGAATGGAAAGGCAAGGCTGAAAAATAAAATTAGCTAGGGAAGACAAAAGTGCCACAAAAACAATTTAAATTTCTTAGAATATACACAATTCCATTATATTCATAGTAGAATGCTTGAAATTACTTTCAGAGGCCAGATTTGAGGTTTGGAACTCATGACAAATAAGTCACCATTTGGGCATGGTATCGTTACAAAGAAAATGTGACCCTTCAAATGAGAATGTTTCACATATATATAGGAATTTTTCTCACCTAACCTCATTAAATACTGATAGGTGGTTGAGAAATGCCAACTACCACCATTAATTTGGTGGTTGAACTATCTTTTCACACCTTCATTTGCTTGTTCTATGACCCGTGAGTCGTCTAACCGGGTGACCCATCTAACCTCATCGTACAAATGTGATTTTTCCATCCTCGTGACCCATCTAACCCCTGTGTGCCACTTTATCATGACCACCCAACTAAGGGGGTTAGACATTTTCTAAATCTTTGACCAAATTTGGGGGTGGACAACATCTATCTATGCTAGTGAGCCACACGACCATCATTGTGACCAATCTAACTTATGTCTGTACAATTTTTCAGGCTGACCAACCTCCATACAATGTGCCACCCGTTTAACCTAGGCATCTAACATTGTGTCATTAAATCTGAGGGGTTTGGAAACTATCCAACCTATCCATATGCCATTGACCTGTTTAACCATGAGACATCCATCCCATTCGAATAACCTAGGTATCTAACCATCGTCTAACCTAGTGTGTCACGTAAGTATCCGTCTAACCGCCGTCCAACTTGGGTGTTCAAAATATTGAAATTTTCTAATTTCATAATGAACCCAACCACCAACATAGACAATTTCAATGGCTCACCTACTCATCACAAGTTAATACCAAGTCGGAAGAGTAAAATCACAAGATATATTTATTTTCTAATTAGGGATGAATTTGTGCATCATATGAACATCTTAGACTTCAAATGACTAAGTATATCTATAAGTAGTTATCCCAATTAACCCAAGGGGTGAAATTGGGATAATAGTTTGGATACCTCTCGATTACATCTTCCTACTAGATGAAAATAATAGTATCCTTGAAGCATCTATTGGGCATGGAATCAAGCCTAACCTTGAAAAAATGATCTTTTGAAAACATAACCCCAAGACTCTGTGAACTTAGGACTGGACTCAAACTTCCTTGGGTGCTCTTAAAGAGGATTTTTTGGGATTTTGTTATTGAACTTGTAGCTATTCCCAAAACTTAAATTTTTACCAAGGAAGTGCAAGGAGAATCTGAACCTGTAACTAATCTATTAGGGCTGAAAATATGGACTATGAACACTACCCCAAAAATTTGATTTTTCCATGATCCGCAAAACTTATGTGAAAAGAGAAAATCATACATGTTCCAAGTGGAACATGTAGAGTGTGCATAAAAACTTATTATTCTAAAATCAAACCAACCTACCCTACTTTAAACGAGAGGCCAATGACACTAAATAAAACCCGTGAGGTTGTGAGAAATAGCATCCCTTCCTCACAAAACTAGATTCTTGCAAGGATGAAATGGAAGAAGTATCTGAAATTTCACCACAAAAGAAAGAAAAAATATATTAATGATCTCTTCTTCATCCATGGCTTGAGAATTTGATTTTTAGCTCAATGTCATGAAGCTCCTCATGAATGGTTATAGTGTTTGAATACATTTATGGTGGATTAATGAAACCTTCTAGAAGTTTTGAAATATGTAAACTTGCGGGACAATGAAGGTAACTACATTATAATGAAATATATTTCCTACTTAGGATATTTTATTCTTTTGGATACACATATTCCTCCTCTTAAAGATTTGGATTTTCTTCTTCTTCCCTTTGATTCTATAGCCGGTGGTGGAACAACAAATTCTGCAAGTATGGTACCACTTTGTGGACACTTCACTTAGAAGAAATAGATTGTTGATCTTATTCTACTTCATCCTTCTCTGCCTCTACTAAAAAAATTAGGTTACACCATCTGTTCTTGAATTCCAACCTCTTTTTGGGGCTTAACAAGCTGTGGCATCTGATTGGGCTCAAAATTTAAATCCCAATTCTTCAAATTTTGTATGATTTCTTCTCTAGTTAGATCTTCAACTAATTTTTGTATTGTTTGTGGTGGAGGGGAAGGATTAGGATCTTCTTGTGAAGGATAGGGAGAATTTTAAGGAAGGATGAAAAAACCTAAAGGTTGGATGGGAAGGAAGAAGATGGAAAAGGGGAATCCTCAATGGAAGGAGGTAAACAAAAAATAGGAACCTAAAATTCACGCTAAGCTGGTGTATGTTGGGGAGGAGGAATAAGAGGGTTATAGGATGAAAGTGTGGGCTTACCCCATTGACAAGGTTTCCCAACAATATATTGGTAAGCCTCCAATTCTTTAGCCCATTATATATATTCGTGACCACAACTTGACCAAAACTATAGCTTTTGTTGAAGGCTAAACCAACTTGGTGCAAAGCGGCTTGTCCATGAGTAGAGATTTCTGAAACCAATCATGGTCACCTTCACCATGTATGTAAATCTGTCTGGCACCATGCTTATCTCCATCTCCTTGATATGTCTCTAGAAATCAGCTTCCTCCATGGGAATTCTACCATCACCTACATAATGTTTTCTTGACAAACATCTTGGTTATATAGATAACCATAAGGGTCATTGGAGGTCAAGTTATGCACATATTCTTGATGATGGGGCTCATAAAAATTATTTATTGGAGGTATTTGAAACTAAGGGGATGGAGAGGAATGGTTTTCTCTGCAAATGAGAATCCTAAGAAGTGAATGAAGCCATGATTGCATAACTTCATGATTAAATGAAAATGAAAAGATATGGAAGAAAAATGGAAATGAATGGAATGAAAGGGAGAAGGTATGCAACAAAGATAATGGGTTGGTAGGATCTATGGAATCACTAGTTGTACTTACACATGCCTCCAAAGGTTGAAATTCCACCAAGAGTACAACAAAATTGATGAACTATAAAGATAAACCAAATTAAACACCTGTCAAATGTTTAAATCTAAATTTTTCGTCCCATAGGGTCTGCCAAAATTATTGGAGCTCAAATGTGTACCTACCCCGAGTCATAGACAACTAAGGATTTGAGAAAACATAGGAATGTCTCTTATTTGTGGGACTGCAAACCAAGAAAAACCTCGGGAGAAGGCCAATTCCTCAACCTACTCCTAATGCTAAAACTACTCCTAAGACCGACGTAAAATCCTAACCTAAAAGTGCCAAGGGACCAGGGATAGAAGGAGATGCAAAAAATGGGAAAACCTAAGCTAAAGGTGGTGATAGCACCAGAAAAGGGGGTGGTTGAGATCTCTCCATGAGGGGAAGGAAAGATAAGGAAACCAGGGAGAGAGGGAAGACAGAACATGCCACATGTCAAAAACCCAACCTCCTCCACTCGCCCATGCATTGAAAACACTTGTAAAAAATGTAACTTTGTAAGTAGGAAATGCACAAACATGCCAAAAAATAATAAAAAGGAAAGATTGGAAAATAAAATTAGCAAGGTAAGAAAAAAGTGCCAAAAACACACTTTAAATTACTTAAAATATGCACAATCCCATTATATTCATGGTTGAAGGCCCAAAATTACATTACGGAGGAAATATTTGAGGTCTCAAACTCATGGGAAATTAGTCACCATTTGGGCATGGTGTCGCTATAAATAAAACTCGACCCTTCAAATGAGAAGGTTTCATATATATATAGAAATTAGTCGACCTACCCTCATTAAATTCACGACAAGTGGTTGAACAACCCAAACTACTACCACTAATGTGGTGGTTGAATTGTATTTTCATGTCTACCTTTGTTTACTCTTTGACCTATGAGCTATCCAACTAGGTAACTTTGTCCAACCTCATCGTACAAGTGTGATTCATCCATCCTCATGACTAAATGCCTAAACTTTGTGTGTTTCTTGACCATGACCATCCAACCAAATGGGTTGGATGTCATCTAAATATGTTGACCAACATGGGGGTTGGATGACATCTATCTATGCCGGTGAGAACCCCAACCATCCTTGTGACCCATCGACCTCTGTCCATTAAAATTTCAGACCAACCAACACGGCAACTTGACCCGACCTCCGTCTGATGCAGCACCTGTCTAGCCGGGCATTTAACCTTTTCCCATCCAACCCGAGGGGTTGGATGCTATCTAACCTATTCATATTCCACTAACCCATCCAAACATTGGTCATCCATCCCAAGTGACCATCCCATCCAACCAGCATATACTGACCAACTTGGCCAACTAACCCGGTCCCCTAACCACCGTCCAACCTAGTGTGTCACCTCACTCGTCATCTAACCACCATCCAACCTAGGCGTTCAAACTATTGAACTTTTCCAGTTTCATAATGAGCTCGACCACCAACTCAAACATTCACCATGGCTCGCGAGATCACCATAAGTTAAGACCAATTCAGTCGAGTCAAAGCATAAGCTATCTTTCTATTTTGATTGATCCTGAATTTGACGGTCATCCGCACGTCCCGAGAATTCAAATGGCTAAGTCTATCCATAATTAGTTATCCAAATTAACCTAGGGGGTGAATTTGGGATAACAGAAGCATCTATTGGAAACTTCCTAAAGTGATACTTATGTACTTGTAGGTTGTATTACCAATTTTAGATATTTGATGTATGAATTTGAGCTATTTTCCATCATTAATAGGATCGAGTTCTTCGTATTCACAAACCGTAGATGTATTCCATCACATATGAAATCCATTATCAATATTGGAGTATTTTTATGATCTTATTCTACTCGTAGTTTTTAATCAATTCATAATCTAAATTTTAAAGTTTTAAGCCACTTTAATTGTTTACGGGAAATGGAGATAACTTAGTTAAATGCTCGTGTGATGCCTGCTTCAACTACCACTTAAGACCAAGAAACAAACTAAGAAAATTATGGAATAAATTTTATTTTATTTTATAAGAAGATTCTTCAACCAAGTCACAAGACATAGTTTGAAACTAAATAGGTTCGAACAAATTCGATTAACCAAACCCAAGATTTCCATTTTTATCTTATAACAAGTTTACTAGGTTCCAATTTGAAGGTTACAAGTTTTACTAATGATTAGGGAGAAATTTATCGCGAGGCTGCTCTCTATCAAGCATCGAACTTCAACTGGATTTTTCACATACTTATATTTATCAAAAATTTCCTAAATTAGGCTCATTGGATAGGAAATTTCCTCACCTTTCTAACCATATAAATAAGTCCTCCTAACTCCTTGTAAACCTCAAGTTATGGCCGGGCAGAGTTTTAGGGGAAAATTTTCCCTTGGAGGTCCGCGGGGTTAGGGAGAAAATTGAGAAAAATTTCACAAATTCCACGTGTCATCACGTGATTCATTTGGGCTGGCGGGTCATGGGGAAATATTTTAAATTTTTCCCAAAACCAAAGTCTCAATTTTCCAAAGGAAAATTTTCCTCTGTGCCTCCGCACTTGCTCAAATGGCCACGTGGCACTTTGTGATTGGCCACGGGCTGGTGGAGGAAAAAGTGAAATTTTTCCAAAAGGGAAAAAAGTTAAGTTTTCCATTTTGATCCGCGCACCCCCTTGCCACGTGTCAGCATGTGATTGGTTTGGGGCCACGGGGTTGCGGGGAAAATTGGGAAAATTTTCCCAAGGCAATTTTTTTTTTTAAAGTTAAGTTTTTACTAAGGGTCCGCCCCTCCAAGGTGCCATGTGGTGAATTATGATAGGATGAGAGGGTGGTGGGGCTATGGAAATTTTTAGGAAATTTTTCCAAAGTTCAAAATTTAAATTTTTCTAAGGTCGAATTATTTCATTTTTGGTTTGGGATGGCCATTTTGAAGTAAAACTTCAAATGGCCATAACTTTTGATAGGAAGCTCCATTTTAGGAAAACGAGGACTTTCTGGAAATCTCTCAGAGTCCTCTTTGCACATAAATCATAAATTTTAGAATTTGGTGAAGTTTTAAGGGTCAATTTTAAGAAATAGATCTGCAGGGTTTATAATTTTAAAACTGACAGTTTCTAACTTATAAAATTTAATTCAATTTTGATATTTATTCTCTTGACATGTAATTGAACATGGAGGAATGATTTTGGGTGGATTTTAGATTAGTTTTAAGGTTCAATTTTTATATTGAGTTGCAAGTGATATACATCCTTTGACGGGAAAGTGGTCCAGCAAGTTCAAAAATTGATTTTGTGAAGTTCTTAAATGTCTTTCTCTGGTGTTGAGGTCAAATTGAATTCCTTATAACTTATTGCATCTAAATTACATTGTTTTAATACTTAATTTAAGTTACAGATCTGAACTGCACATTTATTAGATAAAATTTTAATTGCCAGATTTAGAAAAGAAAAGGAACATAGTTCATTTATTAACAATTTGTAATGATTTATTTTCCACTTTCAAAATACGGTAAACTTATCAAATCTTTTCTAAACAATTAATTTATCCATATTCTCATTCGAGACATTAAGGCAATGTTTGGTATTTCAAATTTTAATAATTACAGGAACAAAATGTTGTATTTCTCTTCCATACACATTTTCTTTTCACACAGAGATAACATTTCAAAACAAGTAACTCCAAATAAAAGCAAAATTACAATTAAATCTAAATCCAACACCTGATTGAGCAAGGAATATATCTCTTTCATTTATTTTCAACATTACATCAATGAGACCATTTCTTCATTTGAATTTCAATTTTAAATCTACATTTGTATGACAAGTATTTTCCAATACGAGAGAATAGAATATTTTATCTTTACATTTCAATTAAATTTTAGACTTCCATTTACCATATAATGGCTTCACATTATAAAATTATACAACTCATCCACGCGATGTGGGAAGGGGTTATAAGAGTTTTCTAAAAAAGGATGACTATCAAACTGTATTCTTCTTTCTCCAAACAACAACTTCACGATTTATTCATTCTTGCAACTTGAATCACAACAAGGAAGGGGAAAGGCAACGCTCTCCACCCAACCAAGACATCTAATGCAAAAGAGAAGCCATCTTTCACAATTGGCCTCCGATCCCCAACCATATTGGAATGGAACATGATAATACAACACATGGCGACATGGCTTCTTCACATACAAGCATAAATTCACAAACACAAATAAACACAAAGCAAGAAAATGTAGTTCTAAACTAAAATAATCAATTCCAAACAAAACAAAGGCTCCTTCTCCAAGCAAGCAAGCCAAGCAAGAGCAAGAACTATGGAGGTCTCCTTATGCCTCCCAAGTTGAATTTTAGGCATCCACCAAGAGCAAACCACCAAGATCATAGCAATCCCATAAACCTTATCCCTCCTCAACCCCCTCCTTATCCCTCCTCCTAATTTATCCCTTATACCTCCCCCAACGTAGGAAATGTAAGCAATTTCCTTTCCTAAGTGGATCCCAAACCAACATTCCCTCCTAAGTACAAATAACAATGGCAAATCCCTTATCCCTCCTCGATAACCTCATAGTCTTCTCTCCACACCATGCCCTAAGCATTCTACCCATCCCTAAATAAAATTACAAACACAACACATTCAAATTCATGCTAAAGGAGGAAAATACAATAGTTATATAAGAGTGGGAGCCTACCTCTCCATAATGGAGATTTTTTTCCAAAACAACAGGGTTTTTATTGCACAAAAACTAGTCGCAATTAGCAAGAGGAACGCATGCAAAAGTAATTCCACTTCTTCCACCAAGCAAGCTCCAAAAATGTAAGAAAATTTGACCCAAGAGTGAAATCTCCAACTTTCAACAACCTCAAAATGAGGAGGAATTCCAATTTTAAAGGAGAGGGTGGAAGAGGATGATGTGGATTCCAAGTGGGATGCCACATCATTTTTCCTCATCCCAAAATGCAATCAACATCAAGGCAATTAAATCCCAATAAATGTGAATGAAAAACCACTTACACACTTCATTTTTCCCATCCTAAAAAAAAAAGAATGCATTTAAAATTTGTAAGACAAGTGCAAACAAATCTTACAATAAATCAAGTCAAAATGCAATAAAATAAGTTGATTTTGACTCCAAATTATTAAACATGATTGGTGGAGGTTTTTGAGAGGTGTGGGACAAGTTTAACTTGTCCCACAAGCCTCCAATTTAGGCTCCCAAGGCCAAATCCGAGTTTCAAAGAGGATGGAGTGTTCTACACTCCAAAATCTGCCTTACACAATCTATCATTTTACTTACACAACTCTTACATCCTCTTACAATTTCTTACACATGCATTTATATTTATGACATTTATTTATTACAATCTTTTATAAAGATTTATCTATTTACCACATGGTTATATAATATATATATATACAAGTCAATTTTCATTTGCAACTAAGACAATAACATTTAATTTATATTCCACATCCCAATTAATATAATTGAAATTTAACTATAAGATTCTCACATTATACTATCACATTAAAATAATTAAAATAAAGAGAACATTACAAATAAAATACATACAACAATAATTTTTAAAAGGGACACAACAAATAAAGCACACATATACCCCATGGTCACAATAATGGAAATCCCCCCCATGGAAAATCCTAACAAAACACAACATACAACTCAAACACAGTTGCCATTGTGACCTTGTTGATTTAACACCGAATTCCAATATGGTTAGTCTCCACCCCCGACATTTTTGTGATTTTTAACTGCGCAAAATGCAATATACCTCTTCAGCCTCGTGGCCCATATCGAACATCCAAATGATATAAGAAATATACAATTATTAAATTCAAATCACATCATTATCAAGAATTTAATATTTAACATTTAAATTCAACCGCAACTATATCATCATCCAATAGATCTCTATACTATAGCTATTCATAATATCAATGTCACATGTCTACAATCAAAAACAATAACCTGTCTGTGTCGACCAGTATGTCATCATCCACATAATAATACTGATGTCTCAATGATCATGAAGCAAAATATCTAAATCCAAATCAATATTAATCCAGGATCTAACATCTAACCATCATACTAATCAAAACATAATAATGTCCATAATAGTCCCTGATACATCATACTACATCAAAACATAATAATATCCAAAATGTGACCAATAGTGTTAGGATCAGTATCTGAATAGTGTCCAAGGAAAGTGGGCACTACATCCCCCTCCCCTTAGACTCGACTTCCTCCTAGAAGTCACTGGAAAAAATGTGGAAACTACACTCGTAAAGCAGTAGCATCCTCCCAAGTGGCTGCAGTATCATCAAATCTATCCCACCGCACTCGTGCACGATCAATCTCTCTACCTCAAAGGCCTAGGGTTCTGTGATCGATGATACAGACAGGCTCCACCATCACCTGTAATTATGTCCAATCTAGCACATGAGAAGGATCTGTGATGTATCTCCTAAGAACAGAAACATGAAACACATCATGTATGCGAGACAAGCTAGGTGGCAATGCTAGACGGTAAGCCAATGGGCCGATACGCTCCAAGATCTCAAAAGGTCCAACGAACCAAGGAGCTAACTTAGAACCTTTTCCATAATGGATCGGGCTCTTATGTGGCCTAACACAAAGGAAAACCTTCATGCCCACATCAAAATTACGCTCGGTTCTATGCTGATCAGTGTAGTTCTTCTGCCTATCTGTGCCTCTTGCAATCTCTACCTGATCAACACTACCTGCTACTCGTGTTGCAGCAAAAGAGCTGGTCCAAGAGATACTCTATCTTCGAACTGTCCCAACTAAGGGGTGTCTGCACTCCCTACCATATAAGGCCTGAAAAGGAGCCATGCCTATAGAACTCTGGAAACTATTATTGTAGGAAAACTCCACAAGGTACACATACTCCTCCCACTTAGACTGCTGATCCATCACATACATCCTGAGAATATCCTCCAATATCTGGTTCACCCTCTCAATCTATCCATCCATCTCAGGGTGATAAGCTGTGCTAAAGTTAATCTTCATCCCGAGAACATACTGCATGGTAGTCTAGAAATGTGAAGTGTATAAAGGATCACGGTCACAAATGATCTTCCACGGGATCCTATGTAACCTGATGATCTCATCCAAGTAGACATGTGCCACTGCACTAGCTTTATATGTGGTCTTTATTGGAGAAAAGTGAGCTACTTTTGTCAATTTATCAACCGTGACCATGATGGCGTCATGGTGATATCTCAACATCGGTAACCCAACAATGAAATCCATGGAAATGGTGTCCCATTTCCACTCCGATATAGCATGAGGATAGAGAAGGCCAGCTAGATACTGATGCTCGGCCTTCACTTTCTAGCACTCTAAACTAGTGTAACACAAATTGAGCCACGTCCATGCAAAGTCCTCTCCAGTGATAAAAATGTCTCAAGGTGGCATGCATCTTCTTCACCCCATGATGGGCTGAATAGGGTGGACGATGTGCCTCTGTCAAGATGTCCTGCCTCAAGCCTCCGTCTCTAGAAACATAAATCTGACCTCGTGCTGAGAAAGACCATCTACCTCTAGTGAGAAACCATCAAATTTCCCCTCAAGGGGTCTCTAGGACTCAATCTCGGCTTGGGATGTAATGTAGAAACTGTCAAGAGGAAGCTACTGAAGGATCCTACTCCGTAAATCTATGCTCACTGAAGTAGCCATGCTCAAATTCCTCCGTCTTCTGAGAGTGTCTGCAACCACATTCTCCTTCCCTTTCACATGCTCTATCTCCATGTAGTACTCACAAAGCAACTCCATCCAACGTCTCTGATGAGCATTTAGATTGGGCTGCATGAAAAGGTGGTGAAGATTCAAGTGATATGTCCTAAGTGTGAATCTCTGACCAAGAAGAAAGTGTCTCCATCGAACTAAAGCGTGCACTGTTGCCGAAATCTCAAGGTCATGAGTTGGATAATTAAGCTCATGATCTTTGAGTTTGCGAGACTCAAAGGCTACAACTCTACCATCCTACATCAACACACCTCCAAGCCCTGCTAAAGAAGCATCTGTACAAACAAAGAACTCCCCTGTGGATCCGACACTACAAGAATGGGTGCTATAGTGAGATACTCCTTTAGTGTCCTGAAGGCCTGCTCACACCTGTCTGACCAAACAAACTTCTTCCCTTTCCACTGAAGGGAAGTGATGGGGTGTGCTATCTGAGAGAAGTCTGCACAAATCTCCTGTAGTACCCTGCTAACCCCATGAAGTTGTGCACCTTTGTCACTGTAGTGGTAGTCTTGGTCAATCCATAATGGCTCTAATTAGAAGGATCATTGCGATACCTTCACCGAGATGATATGACCCAAATATTGAATCTACGATTTGAAAGAAGGCACGATTCTCCAAGTTCCCAAAAATTTGCTACTCACGAAGACAATGAAGAACTGTCGAAGGCACCCCTCATGCTCCTCATGTAAACGTGAGTAAATCAAGATGTCATTAAGAAAGATGATCATGAAGTGATCTATAAGAGTCTTGAATACCCCATTCATCAAACTCATGAATACTATGGGGGCATTAAATCAAACCAAAAGGCACCACTTTGTGAACTCATAATGTGCATACCTGCATGCGAAAAGTAGTCTTATGAATGTCTACCTCCATAATCCTCAAGCGATGGTACCCCGACTTGAGATCAATCGTAGAGAACACCGTGGATCCCTTCACTTGATCAAACAATTCATCAATGCAAGGAAGAGGATAACGATTCTTGATTGTTACCTTATTCAATTTGGCGGTAGTCTATGCACAACCACAAATATCCATCCTTCTTTACAAATATAATCTGGTTCACCGCAAGGGGATACACTAGGACGGATAAGGCCTTTCTAAAAGGCCTTTCTGCTTCTACAACTTGAGCTCATAGAGCTCTAGGGTGGTCATCTGATAAGGAGCTTGTGAGATAGGCTCTACTCCGGAACCAAATCAATATGGAAATCAATCTCACGTGGGGGTGGCATCCCTGGTAGCTCCCTTGGAAAAACATTTGCATACTCTCTCAAAATGGGATGGTCATCTAGCGATGGCCCACTAGACCCATCCTTTTCCCTATCCTTGTTGTGATAGCATACATTTGACAACCCCATCGCGCACACCACTTGAGTTGCATAGTGGAGATAGTGTGAATAGAAATAGGTCTCCTGACTCCTGAAATCACCGACTCAACTCCAAGATCATCTGCACAAGATATAGTCTTGTGATAGCAATCCATCCTGGCCCTATGTGTAGATAGCCAATCCATGCCTAAAATGACTCCATATGAGCCCAAAGGAAGTATGTGGAGATCTGAAGTGGTGATGAAAGGTCCCAAGTTAACTTGACACACTCCTTTACTAAGGAGTCTCACCGAGACCTTGGCTCCGAAGCCATCGCGACATCCCAACTATGACCTTGTCTAAGCAACCACCAACCTGCATCACTCTACTAAGGATGGTGTAATAAATGAATCAAAAGAACAAGAATCAAACAATATAGAAGTAGAAACACCTCCAATGCTACCTGTAGTCTCAATGACTGTGCTCTAGTGCTCGGCACGGTGGTTCTCAACTACTGCATAGATCTTGTGACTCTATCCCATGTCTCCGTAGTAGGCTCTAAAATAGGTGCCTTACCCTTATTAGGGTTCTAGGGTAGTCTCTCCAAAAGTGTCCCGCTACACCACCTGAATTCCTCTAAACTATAGAACCACTAGAAGGTGCCCAGAGGTAGGTGTTGTGGACCCTGATGATCCAGCCATAGTCTGTTGTGGCCTCTGTGGTCGAGCTCCTACTGACTGAGCTCTAGCTCCACCCTGTGTCCTGGTGGGACCCCTAGGAGGCCCCATGCTCCAACCTCTCTGTGCATCAACTCTCTGAGGAGGCCTAAAAGGTGCATGGGACTGCTGCTGCTGCTACTATGGCCTAAAAGATGACTATGAAGAATTCTAACCACCACGGGAGGAGCTGACCCCCTTGATCTGCTATCCTGTAACTACTGAATATGACTCTTGACTCGGTCTCTAGCCTGTTGGGTTTTACCCCGAGTCTCCTCTACAATGTAGGCCTTCTCAATAGCCTCTACTAATGTCTGTGGGTAGTGGATCCATACAAAGCACCTCCAATGTCCAAATTAAGGCCCCAGATGAACCTATGGATCTGCACCTACTCATCCTGCATGTAATCAATGTACTGAAGTAGGTCCAGGAACCTACTCTCATACTCGGCCACTATAAGGGAAGCCTATCAAAGGTCGTGGAACTCATCGATCCTCTACTATATGAATCTCCGTGGCAAGTATCTGCTCCTGAATCTCTCCTCAAATAGCTCCCAAGTGACTGTCTTTGAATCTATATGGAGCTTCTGCTCCTCTGTCCTCCACCATACTCTAGCTCCATCCTTTAGTAGATGGATTGCAACACGAGCTTTCGTGTTTCTAGAACAAGGACACATCTTGAAGTAAACGCTCAAGCTAACCAGCCAGGCCTCTTCCTAGAATCCTCCTGTGTCACTAGAATACTGTGTTGGCCTAAGCTTCAGGATCTCCCTGATGTGATCCGCAGCTATGGTTTGATGACCTCTTGGCCTCTCTTCCTACCTGTCCCCGAGCCTAGGGCTCCGAGACCTCTCTCTCTGTCTTGAATTACAGTCACCATGTCCCCTCAAAGGAGACTCTTCTCTAGCTGACTCTCCATGAAAATTCTCTCCTCCATCCTCCTCACTGAGTGGAGGGGGTGCATGTCCCTCTATGGAAATATCTCTATCATGTCTACCTGAGTGCCCTCCTACTGATCCTCCACGTAGGGCAGCATTAACATCCTGGAGAGTCTATAAAATATGTGGTATGATAGCTACTAAACCTTGATCCGGTGGTGGTGGTGGTGGTGATGGAGGTGGTGGTGGTGGTTGTGAATCGAGTCTCTGTGAACATTTCTCCTACTCTATCCGAGCTCCTACCACGACTAGAGTGGGGGTTAGTTCATTGCCTTGATTTTTCTTTAGTTTTCTAAGTTTACTAACATGTTCAATTTTCAATTTGTTTT
Source organism: Taxus wallichiana var. yunnanensis (assembly GCA_018340775.1). NCBI lineage: Eukaryota > Viridiplantae > Streptophyta > Pinopsida > Cupressales > Taxaceae > Taxus > Taxus wallichiana. Next base: position 207,275,140 of record CM031244.1, on the reverse strand, counting down.
GTTTTCTAGATTATCAATTTACTAGTGTTAGGTTTCAAGTCTCAATGTTTTCGAGTGTGTCCAATGGTCCAAGATTTTGAACCACCACTCGATACCAAGTGTGATGCATGCTTCATCTACCACTTGAGACCAAGAAACAAACTAGGAAAATTATGGAATAAATTTTATTTTTTAATAGGAAGAGTTTTCAACCAAGTCGCAAGACAGTAGTTTGAAACTAAATAGGTTCTGGAACAAATTTTGATTAACCAAACCCAAGATTTCCATTTTTATCTTATAACAAGTTTACTAGGTTCCAATTTGGAGGTTACAAGTTTTACTAAGGATCAGGGAGAAATTTATCACCAGGCCTGCTCTCTATCAGGCCCTGAAATTTAACTAGATTTTTCACACACTTATATTTATCAAAACTTTCCTAAACTAGGCTCATTAGATAGTAAATTTCCTCACCTTTCCAACCATATAAATAAGTCCTCCTAACTCCTTGTAAAACTCAAGTTATGGCCGGGTGGAGTTTTAGGGGAAAATTTTCCCTTGGAGGTCCACAGGATTAGGGAGAAAATTGGGAAATTTTCCCAAATGCCACGTGTCATCACATGATTCATTTAGGCTGGCGGGTCGTGGGGAAATATTTGAAATTTTTCCAAAACCAAAGTCTCAATTTTCCAAAGGAAAATTTTCCTCCGTGCCTCCGCACTTGCTCAAATGGCCACGTGGCACTTTGTGATTGGCCGCAGGGCCGGTGGAGGAAAAAGTGAAATTTTTCCAAAAGGGAAAAAAGTTAAGTTTTCCATTTTGATCCGTGTACCCCCTACCACGTGTCATCATGTGATTGGTTTGGGGGGGCGGAGTTGCGGGGAAAATTGGGAAAATTTTCCCAAGGTAATTTTTTTTTTTAATGTTAAGTTTTTATTAAGGGTCAACCCTCCAAGGTGCCACGTGGCAACTTCTGATAGGATGAGAGGGTGGCGGGGCCGTGGAAATTTTTAGAAATTTTTTCCAAAGTTTAAAATTTAAATTTTTCTAAGGTCGAATTATTTAATTTTTGGTTTGGGATGGCTATTTTGAAGTAAAACTTCAAATGGCCATAACTTTTGATAGGAAGCTCCATTTTAGGAAAACAAGGACTTTCCGAGAAAGATCTCAGAGTCCTCTTTGCATAGAAATCATAAATTTTAGAATTTGGTGAATTTTTGAAAGTCAATTTTAAGAAATCGATCTGCAGGGTTTATAATTTTAAAACTGGCAGTTTCCAACTTATAAAATTTAATTCAATTTTGATATTTCTTCTCTTCAACATGTAATTGAACATGGAGGAATGCTATTGGGTGGATTTTAGATTAGTTTTAAGGTTCAATTTGTGGATTGAGTTGTAACTGATATATTTTACATCCTTTGATGGGAAAGTGGTCCAGCAAGTTCAAAAATTGATTTTGTAAAGTTCTAAAACGTCTTTCTCTGGTGTTGAGGTCAAATTGAATTCCTTATAACTTATTTCATCTAAATTGCATTGTTTCAATACTTAATTTAAGTTGCAGATCTGAACTGCACATTTATTAGATAAAATTTTAATTGCCATATTTAGAAAAGAAAAGGAACAGAGTTCATTTATTAACAACTGTAATGATTTATTTGCCACTTCCAAAACACGGTAAACTTATCAAATCTTGTCTAAACAATTAATTTATCCATCTTCTCATTCAGAAAATAAGGCAACATTTGGTATTTCAAATTTTAATAATTACAAGGAACAAAATGTTGTATTTCTCTTCCATATGAATTTTCTTTTCACACAGAGATAACATTTCAAAACAGTAACTCCAATTTAAAGAAAAATTACAATTAAATATAAATCCAACACTACAATTGAGGAAGGAATATATTTCTTTCATTGATTTTCAACATTACATCAACAGATCATTTCTTCATTTGAATTTCAATGTTAAATCTACAACTGTATGACAGTCTTTTCCAATCCAAAGAATAGAATATTTCATCTTTACATTTCAATTAAATTTTAGACTTCCATTTACCATATAATGGATTCACATTACAAAATTATACAACTCATCCACGCGATGTGGGAAGGCGATACAAGAGTTTTCTCAAAAAGGATTACTATCAAACTGTATTATTCTTTCTCCAAACAACAGCTTGTTGATTTCTTCATTCTTGCAACTTGAATCACAACAAGGGGGAAAGGCAACTCTCTCCACCCAACCAAGACATCCAATGGGAAAAGAGAAGCCATCTTTCCCCATTGGCCCTCGAGCCCCAACCATATTTGAATGGAACATGATGATACAACACATGTCAACATGGCTTATTCACATACAAGCATAAATTCACAAACATAAATAAAAACAAAGCAAGAAAATGTAGTTCTCAACTATAATAATCAATTCCAAACAAAACAAAGTCTCCTTCTCCAAGCAAGCAAGCTAAGTAAGAGAAAGAACTATGGAGGTCTCCTTATGCCTCCCAAGTTGAATTTTAGGCATCCACCAAGAGCAAACCACCAAGATCATAGCAATCCCATAAACCTTATCCCTCCTCAACCCCTCCTTATCCCTCCTCCAAATTTATCCCTTATACCTCCCCCAACATAGGAAATGCAAGCAATTTCCTTTCCTAGGTGGATCCCAAACCAACATTCCCACCTAAGAACAAATAACAATGGAAAATCCCTTATCCCTCCTCTGATAACCTCATAGTCTTCTCTCCACACCATACCCTAAGCATTCTACCCATCCCTAAATAAAATTACAAACACAACACATTCAAATTCATGCTAAAAGAGGAAAATATAGCAGTTATAAAAGAGTGGGAGCCTACCTCTCCATAATGGAGACTTGTTTCCAAAACAACAGGTTCTTTGTTGCACAAAAACCAGTCCCAATCAGCAAGAGGAATGCATGCACAAGTAATTCCACTTCTTCCACCAAGCAAGCTCCAAAAATGCAAGAAAATTTGACCCAAGAGTGAAATCTCCAACTTTCAACAACCTCAAAATGAGGAGGAATTCCAATTTTAAAGGAGAGGGTGGAAGAGGATGATGTGGATTCCAAGTGGGATGCCACATCATTTTTCCTCATCCCAAAATGCAATCAACATCAAGGCAATTAAATCCCAATAAATGTGAATGACAAACCACTTACACACTTCATTTTGCCCATCCTAAAAAAAAAGAATGCATTTAAAATTTGTAAGACAAGTGCAAACAAATCTTACAATAAATCAAGTCAAAATGCAATAAAATAAGTTGATTTTGACTCCAAATTATTAAACATGATTGGTGGAGGTTTTTGAGAGGTGTGGGACAAGTTTAGATTATCTCAAAAGCCTCCAATTTAGGCTCCCAAGGCCAAATCCGAGTTTCAAACAGGATGGAGTGTTCTACACTCTAAAATCTGCCTTACACAATCTATCATTTTACTTACACAACTCTTACATCCTCTTACAATTTCTTACACATGCATTTATATTTATGACATTTATTTATTACAATCTTTTATAAAGATTTATCTATTTACCACATGGTTATATAATATATATATATATAAGTCAATTTTCATTTTCAACCAAGACAATAACATTTAATTTATATTCCACATCCCAATTAATATAATTGAAATTTAACTATAAGATTCTCACATTATACTATCACATTAAAATAATTAAAATAAAGAGCACATTATAAATAAAATACATACAACAATAATTTTAAAAAGGGACACAACAAATAAAGCACACATATACCCCATGGTCACAATAATGGAAATCCCCCATGGAAAATCCTAACAAAAACAGAACATACAACTCAAACACGGTTGCCATGGTGACCTTGTTAATTTCACACTTTGAATTCCAATATGGTTAGTCTCCAGTCCCCCGACATTGTTGTGATTTTTAACCTGCAAAATGCAATATACCCCTTCAGCCTCATGGCCATATCAGAACATCCAAATGATATAAGCAACATACAATTATTAAATCTAAATCACAACATTATCAAGAATTTAACATTTATCATTTAAATTCAACTGCAACTATATCATCATCCAATAGATCTCTATACTATAGCTATTCATAATATCAATGTCACATGTCTACAATCAAAAGCAATAACCTGTCCATGTCAACCAGTATGTCATCATCCACATAATAATACTGATGTCTCAATGATCATCAAGTAAAATATCTGAATCTAGATCAATATTAATCCAAGATCTAACATCTAACCATAATACTAATCAAAACATAATAATGTCCATAATAGTCCCTGATACATCATACTACATCAAAACATAATAATATCCAAAATGTGACCATTAGTGTCAGGATTAGTAAGCTGAATAGTGTCAAGGAAAGTGGGCACTACATCTCAAATTGATAATCGAGTTAAGTGAGGTTTCTAGAATGTTTTCCATGGTTAATATGAACCTAATAATTAATAATTTATATTTATTTACATCAGATTAAGCCAATTTTATATTTTTGCAAATAATTATGTGGAAATTTAGTTAGACTTGTTGTTTTTTAAAAATTTTCAGATTTTTAAGGTTTCAAATTCATGTAGTACATAGGATTTTAGAGAAAATTAATAATTATCCATAAAAATGGGAACTAATTTAATTTGCATGTTAACCATATTCAGATTAAGTTTGGTATTAGAGAAGGCTTTCTAAAGCATTTCTAACAATTTTTTACTTTGAAGTATTGAATTTGGCTCATTTTTTTATTTGGATAGATGTTGTAATAGAATAACTAGGGGAAAGTCTCTAAAGAAGGAAATAATTGTGGAGTGTTTTCATTCTAAAAGTATAACATGCACAAATTTTAATTTCGATCATTATAACCAAACCCACACTTGTAAGCCTTTTCGGTCAATATAAACCTTTCAAGTGACCATATTTTTAATTTTCACCCTCATTATGGTAGATAGGAACATGTTAACATGATTTTCAAGTGTGTTTCATGTGTTGAGAATTTTACCTATCTTGGTTCTTGAAGCTACTAATATATAATAAAGAGCAAAGTGCACCTAGAGGCTTTAAAGGGGCTATTTTTGGTTATTTTGTCACTATTGGAAAATTTTTGGAGGAATATAGGGAAGATTAAAATCATCTAGGAGCTATGTGGAAGATCCATGAATGTTTGTGAGGTGGTTTAGGAATATTCTTTGAAGAAAATTGAGTTCAGGAACAAGTTAAGAAACAACGGATCTTTTTGAGAAAGGAACTGGGAAATGCATGGTCTTAAAAATTTATTCACCTTGTTCAAAATGTTTTAGGATCCTCACGAAGTGGTGGAAGATCATATCCCAGGAATAAAAATATGATAAAACCTAATTCACGGTGAAATGATAAAGGAATAATTATAGGGGCATAAAAATGTAAAAACACAATATTCCTTCTACAAGGAAGAACTTATTTGAAATGTTTCAGGAGCATCATGAAGCATTAGGAGCCTAAAAATATCAAATGAGGTTATTTTTAATGTTATCCATGATACATAAATTTTTTGGCTCGGTTTCATTGAAAAATATTCTTTCCACTCACTCACCAACATACCACTCTAGGAAAAAGTGGAGATGTAGGTAAAATTAAATGAATATATAATTTTCAATCCTTAAAAATAGTTGTTATCACCGAATCACAACACCCCTCTATTTATACAAGTGCATATACTTGAACTCACTTTGTGTGATTAGATAACATGGGTACTATCTCCAAGTTGTGGGACTTGCTACTTGAGATAGACCTCTAGAGAAAGTGGTTCTTGCTCCTAAACTACCTGCCACAATCTACTCTAATGCAGGGGAAACTAACTATTCTAACATAAACTTCTAAGGGACCAGAGAGAGAGAATGCATAAGATGAAATCCTACACTACAGCGGTGATACACTAGAAAAGGAGGGTGTGAGAGTAGTCTTCAAATGCGTGAAATACAGAAGCAAAGTGCACACTAGAAGAGGTGATGACAGTTCTCCATAATCTAGCAAAACACATTCACAACAATATTTCAAACATACACAATGATAATGGATCCCTGCATGAACATAATAATAGACACAATATTATTGTAATCAAGGTTGAATGGGCAAGAAGAATGCAAGAAAATACAGCAGGGGAAGATACATCCACAAACTTATATTTTATTGCTTCATGATATGCACAGTTCAATCTATTACAAGGTAAGGGCCTGGATCACCATGCAAGGAGTCCACAACAAGGGCCTGTAACACATTAGCTTCATAAAGCAATCTTGGCGAGCTTTCCTACAAAACTACCTCCCTTTATAATGAGCCCACCACTCCAATTTATAGAAAAATGAGAAAGGAAAGAGAAGGGAAAATGGAAATCCTGAAATCTTTCCTTCAAACACTTGTAAGAGGCATTAAATGGAGTAAAATGATTATATATTACTTGTAAAATGATCCCCATCTTTGTCCCAGTCTTTGCGTGAGAGAAAGAATGATGACCATGCCTCTTTATTACACTCCTAACTACCAAATAAAACACCGTTATGGACCCGGCCATGTTTTATGAAAAATCCCTAATGATTTATCATCAAATCTATAATTTCTTGATTTTTTTGTGTCAGGCTCAGAGACACAATTCTAATGGTACCAATTTTGTGTGATTTCGTTGAGAAATGCAAAAGTTATGGCCTTACGAGTGCGGGTAGCTATTTTTGGAGTCAGCGGGTGTTTTTCGTCATTTGTGGGAATGAGCATTAACCGATTTGGAGCCGAATATGTTTCTTTTAATTAAATATATGTACCCTCATTAAAAATAAGAAAGTCGTGCTTATTCCGAAAGTCCAATTTTGTGAAAATCGGAGCTCGAAGTCAAGCGTTATGGCCATTTGAAGTTTCATGGGTCAAACGTTGACTTTTCTTCTTTGCCTTCGGCATTGTGGCTTTTCAAGGCGTCCCTTGCATCCTGCCGCACGTACCTTTGTCCCAACTGTCCTAGATGAAAATCTCCTTCTTCGGCTGATTTGGGCTTCCTTGTTCCTGTTTGCGGCTTTTTCAACTTTTCGCGTCCCTTGCGTACCTCGCGCACTTTTGTCTTGGCTATCCCGGACAAAAATCTCCGAACTGCCCAAAATGGACCGTCTTTCGGTGAATCAGCTGGTTCACGTCCCGCGTGTACTTTGGTCCTGGATGTCCCAAACCACGTGAAAACAAAACTTGATGATTTTTTCCACTTTGGTCATTTTTGGCTTTTCGCGTCTCACGCGTCCCGACGTCCCAACTATCCCGCGGACCGCCTGGGAGAAAAATGTCCGACTTAGCTGATTTTCTTTGTTTTTCGGCCCCAAGCTTGGTATGACAAACCTCAGTACTACCCGCGCTGGTATGACCCGAACCTTTCAGACCCGAAATGCTTTAAAACAGTCCTGCAACCTTATTTTTTACATTTTTTCCATTTTTTCAACTCGTTGGGATTTGTTCTTGGATGGGAGAGTTAGAGAGAAGCCAGGGGACCCCAAAAACATGATTTTGGGCCTCGAATCAATCTACTTGCTCAGGACTGAATAATTTGATGCATGTTATCAAAATTACCTTGAGGGTGAATTTTGGATAACAATAGTATCATTGGATTAATTTTTCTATTTCCATGAATGTTCATATATTATTTTGTAAAATTTTATTAAATTTTGACTGCGGGGGCAAAAGAAACATTTCGAGGAGTAGTGTTTTAGTACAAATCTTACCCGGATGAAACACTTGGGTACTTGGGTGTACTTTTGGTGTTCCCTTGCACTATTGGTGGAATTTTGGGGTGTAAATTCACCTCATCCATATGCGTCACTTATCTTGGTTGTCATTCCAAAATTAAAACATAACATGAACCCATAAAGTGTAATTTTTGGCATATAAGAGTGTTTTAAGTGATGGTGGGTCCCATTTTCCCTCATATGCACACTTTTAAGGTCCCTTTTCACCTTAGGTTACCTTATGAGGTGAAATTTAACCCCAAAAGTATGTCATTCACTCATTAGTTGAGATTTTTGACATGCATACATGGTAAGTCAAGTGGAAAACATAAAAAGATCTTGAAAATGTTCTTGTGTGCCATCCTTTTCCCCATCCCTATGCCTATGGGGTACATTTCTCATCACCATTCACCTTGGGCACATTTTGAGGTGAAATTTAACCTAAAAACACCACCCAAGTGCATTAGGACACTCAAGCTCCACTTTTCCGCGCCCCCACTTCTCTATTTCTCATGTGCACTCTCCACTTTAACTTACACCCTATAAATTCCATCACCCATGCTCCCCACAACTAATAAACTTAAAAGACAACTTGAAAACTTAAATTCACTTCCTTAGAATCCATTAAATCACTTTTTAAAGTTGTTGCATAACATTCAAACACAAGAAAACCCCTTTTATTCCCAAAACATCTAACTCTAGTTTTTCTCATAACTCATGATTCCAAGCTTCGTTCTCCTCAAGCTTTTAACCATGGATTCCTTAAGGAAATGCCTTTAATAAGATTGTTTACATGCCTAATTGATGAAATCATTTATTTTTTACATCCACATGAATTTTCCATCCAAAAAATTCATTTTTTTAGATCTAAAAACACTGGTGATTGGAATCTCTCAAAATGTAGAGAAGATCCTTGAAATGAAAAATAGAAACTTTCATAATCCGTTTCATTTTGATCGACAATAGGAAAACCACTTTCTATTGTTAGTATGTATATACCATATATCTTATTAAAAATATTAATTCTAAGTAAAATTTGGTATCTAGTACCGCGTCTTTATTCCTTAGAGTGAAAAACACATAAAATTCATAAAATTGGGAAAATTACTAAGAAATGGACACCTATGAGTGAATTTATAAAAATACTAAATGATAATAACAATATCAACATGATCACATATTATCCTCATCTTCATACCTTTCTAGTTCCAAAATTCATGGAGGTCAATGCTCATGGTTAAAATCAAATCCAAACATTTCCAGATGTGGTAAGTGTAAGGTGTTTTAAAGTGCAAATGCTAATTTTGGAAGTAGTTATAAATCTCCACCTATCACTATGTTTTTACTATCTCTAAAAAAAAATTCATTAGACTGATTAAGAAAATTCATTCTTTAGTGTATTTCAATCTCAAAATAATTTTTTTCACCTCAATTGTGTGCTTTATCATAAAGTGAATGAAAATGCATTCAATCTCTCCCTCCTTCCTACACCTTAGTGACAGAAGGATATAGTATTTCATATAATTAGCTATCAATATGATCAAATTGGAAATATAATCATGGTTTCATTATGTGGGAAATTGTATCATTTTATACAACAACTTCATCGAGTTCAATTTTAGTGGAAGGTTGGTCAAAGAGGCATGACAGAGTTTCATGGATTAGGAATATTATTTCAAGTAAATGAGGGAATTATTACTTGTACTTAGTGGTATTTTTATCAAGTTCTTATCACTTATTCTCTTAATGTATCTTATGAGCTATAATTATTGATCATTCAAGAGGATACTTCTTTCAGTACAAAAGGGTCAAAGTTCTTCATCACTGGAGCATCACCACGGATGTCATTAGAATTAAGAGTAGATATTATTCATGGTCATAGATTATTCATCATTATTCATTCAAGTTTGGATATTCTTTCTCTTCCCTCCTTTATTTATTCTCTCTTTCTCCCTCTAGAATTCTATTTCTTCATTGAGAAGAATATTTATAAAAAAGTGACTTAAATTTAAGTTAGATAAAGTGTTATTTCTTCATTAAGATTGACTTTAAGTTGAAAATTCACATGGGAATGTTAAGATGAAATTTTAAAATCTATATATTGTAATAGTCTCTCTATTCCAAGGGATCATTTTTCTCATCTTTAGAAAAATTTGTTTCTTCTATTTCTTTCTTAATGTCTACCTCTCCATCTCAACTACTACTCCAATAGAGAATTGTAATCTTGTACACACCTGGGAAAGATTATATATTTTCATGAATATAATGTAATTAAAATTTGTGTTAATTATGTTCATAGTCCTTCTTTGCATATTGGTGTCTTCTCTTTCGTAGCTTAGAAAATATTCTTATTTAATGAAAATAAAATCAGTGTGTTATTTATCAAGTAAATTCACCTTCTCACTTTCTCCCCCTGTATACTCATAAAACACCTCATTTAAACTTCGTTCAAACAATTTTCCAAGGATTTATTGGAGTATTATCGTGTGATCCTTGGTCGGAAGGCCACCCTCAATTGTTAGAGTAGTGTAGATATGTTCTTATTTTCAATAAATGAATCGCCCCATTGCTAAGTAGAGGGACCTAGTCCTTGAGTGTTGGTGAAAGCCTCTTATTTTACCTTGTGAAAAATTATTTCATCAATAGTTTTTCCCACCCATCATGGGGAACATTTTGTTTTCCTATACCCTAGAATGAACCACAAAATCCTAAATAATCAAATATACTTAAAAATCCAAAAATATCAAAAACAAAAACAATATGAAATCCATTGCTAAAAAAATGCGCTACTGATTTCTATGAGAAAACCTTCATATTCCATAATTTCCTTTTATATTCTTGTTGAATGTTTACTCACAAGTGGTTAAAAATAGATACACTAGATTAGATGGACTCGAGAAGTATTTTTGACCCATAGTATTAAAATATTCAACAATAATAGTAATATATTCGAAATAATCCATATTACTTCTCTCAAGCATCATCTCCATCTGGTACATTGAGTGATACAAAAGGAAATCCAATTGATACCCCTCTTGAGTCTCCGGTTGAACCACTAGTCCTAATTCATCCTAAAGAAGAAAGAGAAGAAGAACTAGAGGAAGAAAGAGACAAAATGGTTGCTCCTATGCCATGGGGAAAAAATATTGGTCCATTGGCCTTAGCTCCACCACTTCATGAATTTCTAAAAGGATCAAGAAATAAATTTCCCAAATTCTATGGATATGGAAAGAAATGTATATATGATCATATTACAACTTTCATCACAACCTGTGGCATTCTTAGAGTGTAACACAAATATTTTTCCATGTATTTTTGCGTGGAATCATTATAAGATGTCATTGTGGAATAATTTTACTACTTTCTATCATACTCCATTACTAATTAGGATGATATGAAAACCAATTTTGAAGCATGATTCAAGAACACATAATATTTTAATGCTCTCCTTGCTCATTTTTAGATGAAGAAAGAAGCGTAAGATCCCATGATATCATTTTTAGTAAAGTTCAATAAGTTGATTAACAAGATTCCTACTAACAATCATCCAACTGTAGAAAATCAGAAAATTCTCTTCATGAAGTCCTAGTTTCCTAAGGTTAGCTTCATACTATGGAGAGTACAACCAAATAATTATTACAAGGATCAAGAACTTTATAGTAATGTGTAATATGAACTCATCATATTAGGAAAGATCAAGAACTATTCAATGAAGGATAAGGCCTAGAGTTCCAAAGATTAAAAATTTGATCTATTAATACCAAAATTATCTAATGATGTGCTCTCATTGAAGAAGAAAATTCTGAAAATGACCATCTCCAGGGGGTTATTTAAATCAAAACTAAAATCATAATTAAAATAAAAATAAAATAGGTATAGGAGAAAGAAGATTATCTCTTGAAGCACCTCCCATGAATTCCACATGTGAAGCAAGGCCTAAAGGAGAATTTGATGAAGCTCAATTTGAATATGAAAATGATGAGGAAAATTTCCATTGATTAGATTTAATCTACTGGAAACATTAGCTTTTATGATTATACCCCTTATTTGGATGATGAGGATGATGAAACCATTACTAATATGAACAAAAATTCTTTAGCAGTTTTCACCCATTCAAAGGATCAAGAGAGGGATAATTCTTATAAATTCAAAAATCATCAAGTGGTGACTCTACAAAAATAATAAAAAAATTAGGATCACTACATTCCCCTCCCATGTAATCAATTAAGAAGAATCCTAAAGTATCCAAAATTGTGTCTACATATTAACATATATAGGTAATTCTACCTCTTCTTTTGTAAGTTTCACTCCCATTTATACATTCAAGTGTAATGGTATGAATAAAAATAGTAGTAATTCTATTCCATGAAGTAGTCAACCTCTTATCAATACATCCAATTTTTCATCCTCCTCATCTGAGTCTCATTTTGACATAATTGAACATTTTAAGAAGTCCAAAGTCCAAATCTCTAAGTATGAATATTTGAGAACTCATCCCAAACAATTTGATAAACTTGTCCAGTTTATCAAAGGAAGTAATTTGAGTTCATGTTCCATAAAACATGTTGTAAAAGATTGAATTCCTTCATCTATAAATATTATATCTCGAAACCTTATTACCTCCAAACCCTCCACTTCTGAAAAAATTGAACTCTTCTACCATTATTTTCTGATCAATGAATATAAATTGAATGACTGTATTATTGAATTTGGTGCCTCAGATAATGTCATGCCTGTAAACATTGCACATGCTCTTGGTATCACTCTTTTCCTTGTTATTGGCCATTTTTATTGCATGGAGAAAAAAAAATACCTCTTGTTGTTCAAGTAAAAGATATTCAATTAGCACTTGTGAAATTTCTTGATAAGAAGATCCCTCTCAAGAAAATTGCAGCAGAAATTCCTAAGTATATAGGATGTTGTTAAGTTGAAGATTTTTCGAGACATTGGTGGAATTTTAAAGGCGGATGGTCATTTTCTATCATATGAATCAAGGGTACCAAGAAGAATCTCCTTCCAATAAGAAAAATGAAGTATACTATGTAAAAGGAAGATGGTCCCATGGAAGACATTGTATATCAAGATTCAAAAGGTTACAATTATTTCATGAATTCAAAAGTGTTGAGCTTCCCATTTTATGGAAGAGTTATTGAATGAGACCAAATAGTTTGAGTAACATGAGGCTGGTTTAATGGAACCTAAATTACATAGTGCACCTTTCCCATTTGGTATAGATATTGGTTCTCTATTTCATGATGATGAAGATCATGTATGTCATGATTTTCAAGAAGAAAACCCCAAAATGATGATCAATTGTGTGGATCATGAGAAAGAGGATGTTTCAAATGAGTTCTAGCATGAAAAATTAACTAATGAACATAATTGTGAAAATGAAGCTTTCTCCTTTCCATTTGAAGAAGAGGAAATTCTCGATGGTGGATGTATGGATAAGAAATTTCCTATGTCTCTCAAAGGTGATTCCATTCATGATTAATAAAGGTGTTAGTCAAAAACCTTGTGAAATTGAACTAGTCTCTCATGTCCATATTCTTGAGACCCAATGTGAAGGTGAGTATGTGGTAGATTTGAAGAAGGAATCTATGCAAGATATTTTAAAGGATGCAAAAGAAAGTGAAGACCCTTAACTCAGTCTTGAAATCGTAGGCTATGCCATGTATTTTCAATATAATTATGATTCAAGATTTTATTTTTCATGTGATGCAAAAATGTTAAAAATTAAATAGATCAAACAAAAGAGCTCAATGTCTCTCTTGAAACATTGGTTTGATGAGTTCAAATGTGAAAATGAGTCCTTCTCTTTCCTGTTTTATGAATAAGATTGTATTCATGATGAATGGAGGGAAAATTAAATTCTTAAATCTCTCATGTATTTATTAATTCATTAGGATATAACCTCCATCACATAAAATGATATAGACGTCAACAATGATTTTGTAGGTGTGAAAGAAAATTATCTAGAGTAGTTCAATGAGAGATATTGGTGAAAAATTAAAAAATTATATCAATATACATCCCATTAAAATGATAGTCATGGATTACATGAAAAATTAGGAATAATCACCTAATGGAGAGCATGAGGCTACTTTCAAACATGGTGAGCCTCGTATGATCAAGAATCAATCTTGTAGTAGTGAAAAAATGGAAAATGGAAAATCAGAAATTGGAATGAATTTGGAATAAAATGAGCATATGGAAACAAGATGTCAAATAAATTGAGTAATATGTCTAGATGGATTTTATATTACCATAATAATAATCATGTAAAATATCTCAATAAAATGATAAAGGGGTCATACTTCATCAAACTTTTCAATGGGTTTTCAGAATAAAATCATTCCGTGTTACCAATGCATGAGTAACATCCAAAGGAGAAAAAGTGATATAGTTAAAGCGGGTTGTCCCTGTATGTACAATAGGTGATCTATTTTGTGTTTTTCTTTTGGTTGTTTTTAATTGTTCTATTATTGTGTTTGTTTTGGGTTTCCTTGTTTATGTAGCTTTCTTGTACTATGGGTGTGTTGTGTGACTCTATTTTCCAAATGGATAAGGCACTGGTATACTCCTTAAGATACAATTGAGGTGGCTTAGTAATCCATTATTATTTTTTTCCAATCTGAAACAAGTCCCCAAGTAATATCCAATTTATGCCATGCTAAAAATATAGCATGTAAAATGTAAAATTGTGGTCATGAAAACCAAACCCACACTTATAATCCCTTTCCCTATCAATGTAAACCTTTCCACTAACCATATTTTATAATATTACACCCTAATTATGGTCAATTGGAAAATTTTAACATGATTTTAAAGTGTGTTTCATGTGTAGATAAGTTTACCTAGCTTGTTTCTTGAAGCTACTAAGATCTAAGAAAGAATAGTTCTCCTGAAGGCTTCAAAATGGATATTTTTGGTCTTTTTGTCACTATTGCACATCCCGTGGAGGCGTACATGGAATATTAAAATAATAGAATAGTTTTTGGGAGATCCATGAAGTTTTTCAAGATAGTTTAGGAATATTATATGAAGAAAATTGAGTTAAGCAAAAAGTTAAGCAACATCATTTCTTTTTAGGCAAGGCACTTGTGTGTGGTCTTAAAAACTAGTAAAATTGTTCAAAAAAATTAGGAGCCTCATGAAGTGTTGGAATTTAATATCCTATGAATTAGAAATATGACAGAACCTACTTCATGGTGAAATGATAAAGGAATAATTCTAGGGCATAAAAATGTGGAAAATTATCCATCAAGGTACTAACACATGAGTCCTTATACAAGGAATAACTTGTTTCAAATGTTTGAGGAGCCTTATGAATCATTACGAGATTACAAAATACAAAATGAGGTTATTTTTAATTTTCTCTATGATCCATTAGTTTTTTTGGCTCATTTTCATCAAAAACTATTCTTACCACTCCTCACATCGATGCGTCGCTCTATGAAAAAATGAGATGTAGGTAAAATTAATTAAAGATATAATCTTAAATCCTTTAAAATAGTTTTATTGGATTCATTTTATTGTTTCCATGAAAGTTCATAAATTATTTCACAAAATTGGATTACGTTTTGACTCGGGAAAAAGAAACATTTCATGGAGTAGTTTGGAATTGAAAATCATGCTCGAATAAAACACTTGGGTTCTTGAGAACACTTTTTGTGTCCTTGTGTACCCTAATAGGAATTTGGGGTGAAATTTCACATCCTAAGTGTTCCTAACTCCTATTGTCTTTCATTCCCAACTAAAAAACATAACATGAACCCACAAAGAGAACTTTTTGGCTTATAAGAGTGTTTTAAGTGATGGCAACGCACTTTTAAAGTCCATTTGCACCTTGGGAACACTTATGAGGTTAATTTTCACCCAAATTTTTTTGAAAGAACAATGTAATAAGAGAGTATGAATGAATCAGTCCATACAAAACTTTAATCAAGTTAAGATTTTCTTATTTAAACCATAAACCATTCATCCATTTATTAATGTGTGCAAAGCATTGAATCAAATCAACATAACTATGCAAGCGAAATAAGAACACAAGATATAAGTACTCAAATATAAAATATTTATTAAAGAACTAGCTTCACAAGGAGCACCAACCCCTAGTTTAGTAGAGCAAAGCGAAACTATAAGGAGTACCATCCCCTTTTTTATAAAGCACCAAATCCAAAAGGAGGATATAACCCCTTAAGATGATCAAGGACCCACTAAAACACCTTTGAATGAAGATATATGATGTCTTTTTTCTGCAACAACTAATGGAGATCACAAATTTGGCTCACAACCTTCAAACCCTTATTTAAACCCTCATTCACCTAACTCACTCTTTCACCCACTTTCATAATGTGTCTTGGCTTCATACCATTTCACACACTCTCTATAAAATTCTAAAACCTATTTCACAATTCCTCATCTCTAAATCAATTCCTTAAAAATGTTACAATCACACACATG
The DNA here is from genome assembly GCA_018340775.1 of Taxus wallichiana var. yunnanensis. Taxonomy (NCBI): domain Eukaryota; kingdom Viridiplantae; phylum Streptophyta; class Pinopsida; order Cupressales; family Taxaceae; genus Taxus; species Taxus wallichiana. The sequence goes on along the minus strand of CM031244.1, from coordinate 207,258,945 downwards.
GGTCACACTTTTTTTGTCTGTCTCAAATAGTGCAAATTTGAATTCAAACTTCATTTTTATATGAAATTCAACTCATAAAAATAAAGAAGTTTGATCCTACATCATAATTTTGACTAAAAAAAATAACAAAATCCCAATAAATTAATTAAAACATTCATATTGGACCCATGTAGGTCGGCCATGCCCAAATGCACCAAACTAGTACAAAATAAGCTCAAAAGTCCATCACTTGGATGAGCTAAAACCATAAACACCGTAATCATGATTATTTAAGCTCTAAAATTCACCAATAATGTAAAACATGAAAATTAAAAACCATCCATGGTCTTTAATTATATATCACCAATCAAATTTATCATAACTCACTCAAGAAGGTTCATATCCTTCTCAAAATAGTTATTTCCAAGACCCTGTCTTCACCTTTGGACCTCACGCACACAAAAAAACATATCAGCTATGGCATGAAATCACAAATTAAAATCCCATATACCTTTATATCACATCATGATTTCTAGATATCATGAAACATCCATATGTGCAAACCACACTAACTTTACTCTTCACCAAATTGAGCTCCCCGAACATATTTTTACAAACTCAATTTTCTTCCACCCATTATGCCACTTATAAGACCTATAATGGCCTTAAATAGGAAAAAAATTAATACCTCTTCACTCTTCAACTGATATCAAGCAACAACTAATCGTGTCATTCCTCTTTTAATTCAATCTTTCAGTAAAAGCAATCATGTCCTAAAAAACAATAAAAATTCTTCTCCACAAACTGAGATGGTATACCTATCAACCCTCATCATCAAGAAAAAAATATAATACCATTGTAAATTGATCTGAATATAATTTATATAAAATCTTAAATTCCTTCCAAATCAAATTAGAATGCCTCCAACCAAGTCCATCTCTCAAAACCGCTTAAAACTCCCCCAAAACTACTTTATGACTAGAATTCATAAAAAGGGCACAATTTTCCATTTAGAAGCACAACCATGATCTGAAAAAATAATGGAAATAAATTAAAAGTCCCATACTAAAAATAATGTTAATTTATTTTACAACTCCTTTGGACAACCCTGTCTCGAAACTAAACTTCTTTGGAAACTTACATTTTTAGGTGAGTCCACTCATCACCACATGATCTACCATACCTTTCTAGAAACATGGATTATTCATATATATCATAAAATCATCATAATATCATAACCAATAAATTCTAGGAACTTACCAAGAAAATCTCTCCTACCACTTTTGAGCTAGAGTTTTGAACTCACAAAACATTTTTACCTTGTTAACATTAATTCATAAAGACATAATGATGAAATGACCTAATTATTTATTTGAAACCCTATGAACTCAAATTAAAATAATCCTTTAAATCCAAAATGTCCCATTAAAATAACAAAATTCATGGTGAGCATCAGAAGGTGCAATTCAAGTTGGAAATAACCTTCTTCTTGACCTTGTTTCACCAAAAATAACATAACTTGCAAATTCTTGTTTAGAATGAATCCAAATTTTGGTCACACCTCTAGAAAACCCTTTGCACCATCTCTAATAATAATAAGAGCTCAAATATGTCTCCATTTTCTCAAACCATCTCATTTTCATGAGTATCCATTGGGGTTTTGCATGGTTTAGGCTAGGGTTAACTAAATGAACACTGTAAATCATCATGAAACCTCTCCAAAAGGTCAAAATGTACTAGAACAACATATTTGACATCCCTTCATTCCTCCGTGATATCTCATGGATTTTTAACTCATCCTCATGCCTCCAAGAACCTAGACATGATCTATATGAGCACCTAAATATTGGATTTCAACCTATACCCGCACCCGAAACACATGTGAGTTCCTAAAAACTCCCCAAACATGATCTCCATTCTACTACCATGCTCCGAAAGCCACCAAGAAACTTAAACCACCATGTTCCATCACCCGAGATAGCTATGTCACCTAACTAGGCTTACTAGACCATGCCAATCTCACTTAATCACCTTATGCCATCATGAAACCACCTGATACTCCATGTTATCATAATATTGAGCATCCTATGAATCTACTCTATTATTCTATTTTTCAATAATGAGATTTTACATTACTTAAAAACCTAGAACTTAACATGCCAACAATATCGCCCTTTGTCATTGATGGAAAACTAAGTAATCTTCTCCCCATTTTTACATCAATGAATAAACACTTATTTAACTAAATTGGGACTTATTCCAATCCTAGTAGATAAAAAACATATCCAATATCAGAATCCAATATTGTTATTTTTGGATTCCAAAATGTCAAATATTAGAATTATTTACATCCAAAAATCACACATATTGGATTCCAAAATTGCACAAATTGGATTCTAATATCGTATATACTAGAATCTAGAATCACAAATATTGGAATCTAAAATCACCTATATTAGAATTATATGTACTCCAAAGTCCCATACATTGGAATCCATTATACGGGCTAGAAGTCGCTAGGCATTTTTTGTGATTTGTTATGTACATAACATGTTTCTATTTTGTAAGGACTAGCAACCACTAGCCATTATTTATGCTATGTTATATATAGAAAATGGTTATGTTTTAAATGGGATAGTGATCGCTAAGAATTATTTATGCTTTTTCTTAGTGAAGCTCCAAAAATAAATTCCTTTGAATTTGGTTTTTGATAAAATATCATCTCGAACACCATCTCTTGTCCTTCAATGGCTGTGTTGGTCATTCAAATGTACACCCATGTCTCAGATCCGGAAGGTCCAAGATGTTTGAGAGCACAGTGGAATCATCTCCAAGAAATGGGACCTTGCAATCTTTAGATGGATCTCTGGAGAAGGCCGGTTCCTATATCTATTTCTACTAAAACTGCTACTCCTAATGCTGAAAGGGAAAAATAAGATAATAATACCAAGGGACCAGGGATAGAAGGATAACATGAAAGGAAACTACACTAAAAGGAGATAATACAAGAAAAAGAGGGATGAATAGTATCTCGTTTCGAGAAAAATGAAGGGAAATGTGTGATATAAGGATAGGAACGTGTAGCATGACTTAAAACATATTTACCATATTAGTTTCATGGAACACAACTAAAAAGGGAACTACAAGGGACATAGAATGACACAACGAGCACACAATGTAAAAGAAAATGCAAGAATAAGGAATGTAAACATGTTAGGAAAGAGAATAGTCACAAAATGATACTTACATTACTTTCAAAAATGCATATAGTTTTTATAATGGTGAAAGAGGATGATATGCACATACACGAGCGATCTAGAGGTAGACAACTCAAAGTACAAAAAAAAGAAGTCCTTAGTAAAGTTCGTAAGGATCCAAAGTTTCCAACATAAAATATTATCCCAACACTTACATTTATAGGTGAACCCATGGAAGAAGAGAAGGAGGGAAAATCCTAAATTGAAATGTAACCACCAACAAGGAGTACTTGAATGCCTAAAAATTCACCTGGAAGTCTATCAAATGCACTTCCCCAAGTTTGTTTGGCACGTTGATGAAGGAATGAGGGTGAATCAGATCAAATCGGGTGGTTAGAGCAATAAAATTTTCTCATCAATGTCCAAAATGTCATTTTCTGTTTTATCAACTACTAGATCGACCAAGAATTTGAATTTGAATGTTGTAACATCAGTAGCCTATGTCGGTAGCTATCTATCGAGACTAGGCACATGTCAATGGAGATTTGTAGAAAAAGATATGACTATTAGAATTTTTTAAAATTTATCTACACACGCAAGACATGTGATGTGCATAGATTAGCTAAAAGGATGGCCAACTATGCAAATGTTTTTTTCATCTCTACCACGTGTCACTTATTGATTTGTTGCTAGGATTCAGCACCCTCTTGGAACACTTTCACTAGTTACCCGTGGCACAATCAAGAATTTCATATAATTATGTGTCTCAAAAAGGTGTAAAGGAGGGCACAAAGATATGTGCATGGAAGAATGAGGCATGGGAAGAATGTAGAGGAAGGCACACCGATGCATGTAGAGAAATGAGACAAACAAGTGAGCGGAGAATGCATAGTCAAGATGAAATTATTATAAAAATAATGTGTGAGGGTGTGAGGAAGGGGTGTGGGGGAATATTAATGAATTATCCATTTTGGAGAAAGTGTAAGGCACGCGCGCAAGGTGAATAACTACTAGGAAGAAGGTGGATGTGCACAAGCCGAGAGTGGAATAAATAGGAAAAAGAAAATTGAAAGGAGAGAAGGGGAAGCATGCAGGGTCGTGCGAGGAAACTACAACCAAGGGGAAGTTCCAAGTGATCTTGAGTGCACGCAACCTTGCAATGAATATCTCAAAGCTATAATATGTATACAAGTCACCCAAATAACTAGGAGAGTTATATGGATAATAGTTTTGGTGAATTTTGGGGCCATCTTCTTGCTAAATGAAGGAGATCATTAGCCTAGAGCATCCATTGTGCATGGAATCTACTATATAATCATGAAATTATCATTTGTAACTTTTAAGAACTGCCTCCGAAGTCACTTGAAGGATAATTTCTTGACTCTACTCTGGATCCTATAAACTACTGAAAGAAGACCAACATTTTGGAAATAAAAGAAGAGCACACGTGGAAAGCATGCGAGAAGAAAGAACTATGTATAAATAAACAAATGTGCACATGACACACTTTAAGGAATTGAAAATACTCTAATATATACAAAATGATGCGAAAAATGAATGAAAGGTTTGAGACAAATCCCATTTACTAGGATTTACAATGTGCCTCCATTAAGATGAGTTAACTCGAAAGAGTTATCCTCTTTGCACAAAATGATGGTGTATGGGCCACTCCAAAGTGCATCAAACTTTGAATTGCACCTTGGTTTAGCTCTGTTAACATCCCATTTCAAAACCAAGTCCCTAAATTTGAAATCTTGAGGCCTAACCTTTATGTCAAACCATTTATTTGTTGCTTGTTGATGCTTCTCTAGCTTGATCATGGTAGAGTTCTTTAAATCTTTAAGAATAACCAGCTTTGTCATTCTGATTTCTCTTTGGTTTGCACCTTCAAATTCTAGTTGTTGGGAAAGCTCCAATGAGTTCAACTCTAGTGTGAAAGGAAGATTAGACTCTTCTCCATAGATAAGCTTGTGAGGTGAAGTTCATATTTCTATTTTAAATGTGATTCTATCTACACAAACCACATGTGAGACCTTTTTATGCCATTGTCTTTGGCCGATGTTCATTGTGTGCTTCATGATCCTAATCAGGTTCTTGTTTGTTGAATTTTCTAGACAATTTACTTGGGGGTAATAGTTGGAAGAATTATTCAGATAGATGCCTAGACTTAGATCCTAATCAATGATTTTAGTCCCAAGGAAGGATTTTGCATTATCAAAGATAATGGTTTGAGGAATGCCAAACCTTGTGATTATACCTTTGAGAAATTCAAGGAGGATTGAGTCAGTTAATTCCTTGATCGTGACAACTTATTTCCATTTGGTGAAGTAGTATGTAGCTGTTAACACGCACTTGTGTCCAACACTTAAAGGTGGATTGATCATGCCTATGAATTAAAGACCCCATTGTACAAAAGGATGATCCGTTTGGATTGGTCATATGGGAAGTATTGTCAATTTCTTCTTTCCTACAAAGAAAGTGCATTCCTTGCATTTTTGTGACTTGTGTGCATCTACAAATAGAGTAGGCTAAAATATACCTACCATTTTGACCTTTATTCCTATAGTTTTGGCATAGAAGTGTACACTAAATAATCCATCATGAAATTATGCTAACACCTTTTAAGTATGCGAGTTTTGATACATCTTAACAACACACCATCAACATTCATCTTGAAGATAAGTCCATAAAAAAACGTAAGGGATAGATTGTAATCTCAGTGTATTCTCCTTTCGTTGTTTAAACCAAGAGAGTATGCACCCTTAGAAAGGAATATGATCATGTCCTTCATCTAGTCACGCGCACCAAGATCTCGTATTCTACTCAAGTTCGTGGGTAGGAGATCCTCATCCATAAATAATGAAGTCTCGATTCATCGTGCACATTCTCAAAGCAAGCTTCCTGTAGAGCGCGCTACCTCTTACCAATTTTGTGGCTTTGATACTCACATCATATTCCATGATTTTGGTCACCCATTGTGCTCTCTCTTCACTAATTTCTTCTCCCTTGATGAAGTCTCTAACATAAGAGTTGGAGACTAACACCCTCATATGACTTTTCATGAGCATAATTTTGAATTTATTGAGTGCACGCATGATGGCGAAGACCTACTTCTCTGTGTGACTATATTTTAATTCATAATCCTTTAACATCTAGCTGAAGAAAGCCACTAGTTGTTCCATCACTTCTTCATTTCCTTTTGTTAGGACAACAACAACACTTGCATTAGTGTCATAAGCATAAAGGATAAAATCCTTTGAGTAATATGGGTTGATGAGTTTTGACGCACAAGTAATTTCTTGCTTGATCTTTTTGAAGCTTTCCTTTCCTTTTTTTGTCCATCTGAAAGCTATGTCCTTTTTGAGCATGAGGGTGATGGGCCAAACTAATCTTGCAAAGTTAGGAATAAAGCACCTAATTAAATTGATCTTTCCAAGGAAGGAATGTAAGGCTTTCTAGTGCACCCACAGGGAAAGAGATAGGATGGATGAAATGTGCTCAAGATCAATTACAATGCCATCCTTTGAAACTACATGGCCTAAGTTATTTTCCTATGCCACTACAAAATTACACTTCTTGGGGTAAAGAGATACCCCATACTTTTGCATCTCTCAAATAATTTCTCCAGGTGCGCCATAGGATCAACACTTCTCTTTGAAAAGATAGTGATGTCATCCAGTTATCCAAGATGAACTCATTGATGTCACCTTTGAAGGAAATTTCCATGGCACGCTGAAACATTGCACCTATATTTGACAAACTGAAGGACATCTTCGATATGCATATGTTCCCCACTTGGTTGTAAATGCCATTTTGAATTGATCCTCTTCCTTGAGCAGGGATCGATTGAAACTCAAATATCCATCTAGCATTTATGATCTCTACGTGTCGGCCACAATCTTTAGAATTTGCTCCATTAAAGGTAAATGATAATGATCCTTTAAAGATGTCTTGTTCAAGTCTCGAAATCAACACAGAGTCGATTTCATCATTCTTCTCGCATACTTTGGAACTAGATTCGCAACCCAAGTAGAATACTTGATAGGAAAAATAATCTTTTCCTAAATGATTTTAGATAAATCCTTTCTCATGACGGGCTCTATCTTTGGATTGATTGGTCATTGCTTCTGTCTGATGGGCTTGATACCAGGATCAAGGTCAATGGAGTGTTGAGCAACACTTGGATCAAAACCTTTGATGTCTTCATACTCCCATGAGAATATATCACTATATTTTTTAAAGAGAGAGATGAAGGCATGCTTTCCATCATGTGTGTAAGTCTTACTAAGCAGCAAGTCCTTTCCACATGCAATGGTGACCGAGGAGCAGTCTTCAGAGAGCATATATACTTTTCTTCACCCTTGAACTCATCATCAGGGATAAACATTTTCTCTAAGGTGACCAACCCTTTAGGAAACTTATTTGACTTCATTTGAATCACTTGGTCTCCATAGTTTTCATGCAAGTCATCTTGCATGTTTGATGAGAACTATGCTTCATTCTAGATGAACTAGAAGATCTACGTGTCATTGTCAAAAACTTGCCATTGGTGTTGTTGTCTAGAATGGATGATCTAATTACCATATTAATGTGTTGAGTGTTTCCTTTGACAAAGTCTTGAGTAGGAGAGAACTGTGAACCAAGCGTGGCCATTTGGTCAGCTTCCTTATTCATTTTACGCGACACCACCTACAAATTTAGAGCATCAAAGCTCTCAAGGATGCTCCAAACTCGTTCTTATAATAATAGAGAAGCTTATTATTTTTCATGAAATTATTGGTGACCTAATGGGTATCCCCTGAATATCTGAAATACCTTAATCTTCTTCTTTTCAGCAATAAGTAGACCATGCACCAGCACCTCATACTCTTCCATATTGTTAAAGCATGTAAACTGTAGCATGTGCGTGAAGAATAATTTCTCATCCTTAGGGGATATGAGAACCACTCCGATCCCATGCCATTTTAATTTCTGGATCCATCAAAATATAACTTCCATAGACTAGGGTCAAGTTTTTCTTTCTTGATTATGCGTGACAACATAGCTTCTTCTTTAAGAATGTAATAAGTACCAAGCCTAATTTGAAAGGCTTCAAGTTATTTAGCATATGGATCAAATTTTTGGTGCCTTTCCACCAACTCATCAAGTAATAGATTAGGAAAAGAGTGTGGAATAGGTTGCTCCTTAGGGATTGAATCTTGTTCTTCTTAGATTAAACTATTAGATTTGAGAGGGGATGGGACATATGAATGTACATGATAGGAAAATATTGACTCAGCTTATATGGTAAACCAGGTACCATACCTTGTCTTGAGTAACATATAAGACCAATTAGAAGACAAGTAACCACCCACTTTAGTAGTAAAGTATCTTGATAGACATAGGGCAAACAAAGGAGGTAGGTTATTGATAGAAATGTCTTGAGTTATGGTGAGGCTTGGACATGCATTAAGTGTTAACTCAAGATCCTTTATGACTCCTAATGTACTAATAGTTGAACCATCAAGTTGCAAGATTCCTTTAGACAAGGGGCTATACCTAGTCCTAAAACATCAACTATCTTCTTGGGCATAACAGAGGTAATAGCACTCGAGTCTATCATGAAATTATGCACTAGGTGTTTTCCTATGATCAAAGACATATAAAAGGGTGGGGCTTTGAAAATTTTACTTAATTTCTTCTCCTCTTTCATGCAGATGTTGATAGAAGTATGCGGTTTGTGAATAGTTAGATCAATGCATGGAAGTTGGGACAGGCCCTCATATAGAAAATCCTATTAAGATGGAATGGTTAGGGTATCCCACATTGTGACATTTATATTTTTCTTCTTCATCTGGTCCACAACGCTAAATTGAAGACCCACCGACTTGCGCATTTTAAGAACAACAATATCCTTGCTTGGTTGCTTGGGTGTGGGGACAAGAACCTTAGTTGGCATAAAGGCTTAAACTACCAAAGGAGGGGCGTGCACCACCTCGGAGGGGTTTCTCATGGAGCCTTAAGTATAGGCATTTGAGAACTTTTACCGGTGGATGTCTTAGTTGTTTCCTTCTTCTTCGAGGGTCGGCTTGTGTTGCTCGTACTATGACTTGTGCACTGACTCAAACATTATTTTCTTATATCTTTTGTTTTCTGCAACTTGGGCACACGGTCTTCTTATATCCTTTGCAGCTTGGTTGATTACACAAAATTCCTCAGTGCCAAAGAACATCAAATTTTCCTTTGGAGGAACTTCTGGCCTTCCTAGGTTTTTTGCTTCATTTTTACTTGTTGAATGCTCATATGTGGAAGCATTCTGAATCATGTAAGCTTGTGCATGCACAACATTGGCATAGTGATATTGAATATGAGGCATGTTGCAAGGGAAACACCATTCTGAATCTTGTGCCAAATTTTTTTGAACCAAAATAAGTGCTTGACTTGCCTTTGGGTGCTTTCAAGAGAGGGCATAAGAGTAACAACTTGCAAGGGTAGATGTGCACTAGCATGCCATCTATCATTCTCTTTGGGGCATGTATCTTTGGTTTCTATATTGATTCCACCAAGGCTGATTTCTTTAGCTATGTTCCTGATTAGAACTTCCTTTATAGGCTTGTACCTGTTGTTTCTCTAATGGTATGACCTTGTTTGAAAAAATTCTAATCAGGGTCTTCAACCCTTCATCTTCTTTTTGGTGTGCTGGAGAGTAGGATGTTGATGCAAATATTTGCACACTTATCTCAGGGATAGTAACAAGGTTAACTAAATGTTGGGGTGCTTGCAACATTTCTGGGGAAAAGGGCATATGTGGTCTAGGGGCTATCTTTCCCACCCGAATAAAACTATTTTCGCCCTTATGGTAATATTGTAAGAACTCCGGTAGAGTCCTACCTCCCATGGACTGAATCATGACTAAAATATTGATGTTCATCACCTTTAGATAATACAGAAAAAGCATGCTGGGTTGTAGGTCTTAGCACAAGAGGGATTTAGTCCCAAGTCTTCTAAAATATAATGTTGAAATAAGTCATCTACTTGTTAGGTTCCCTCCTTATTGTTGTTAGTTTCTCTGCCAAAGATAGGTGATCTAACTTATCTTCAAAATAATTATAAATATTTGTTCCAAGCTCATCCTAGGTGGAAATATATCCAAGTCTCAAGCCTCGCACCATGAAGTGATTTATCTTTGAAAGAGGTTGCAAGTATTCTAATTGCTACATCATCGCGTGTGATTAGGTAGAGTGAACATATGTTTGCTACATCCCGGATATGCTCCCGAGGGGTGGCTTGATTATCAATGGAATACTTTTGAACGTGTCATTTGGTATATCATGTTGCATGGAAAGAACCAAGGGAATTCCACCGATGAAGTTTGCAAAGTTCCTCGGTGGAGGAGACAATCGATGTACCATTGTAGGGTGAGTTGGTTGTCTATTGTGAAGAGGATTTGAATGGGTGCAGCGCCTAGACCTGGAGATGGATATGCGCGCTTGGGATTTTGGAACGAAATATTCTTGGGGACAACTTGAGGTACTCAAAAGACTCTTCACTGCTAAAATTTTTCTTGTATGCATTCTTCTCATGAAGGGTTATAAGGGCTAGAAAACAGGAGTTTTGAAAATGTTGGGAGTCACCGGATGTGGTGTAATGATCCTCATAAGGCTGAAATATTATGTCCACACACTAGAACTTAGCAATATGAAATTTAAGCTTTCGAATCTTGTCCCATCGGGTATGCCAAAAATTTTTGGTCTTTTAAACGTGTACCCATGTCTTGGATCCGAAAGGTCCGAGCTATTTGAGACCACAATGGAACCATCTCCACGTCAGGAGCTTGCGAACTTGAGATGGATCTCGGAGAAGGTCGGTTCCTCTATCTATTTCTACTGTTATTGTTGCTCTTAATGTTGAAAGGGAAAACTAAGATAATAATGCCAAGGGACCAACGATAGAAGGATAACATGGAAGGAAACTACACTAAAAGGTAATAGCACCAGAAAAAAAGGGATGACCACTATTTGTTCTAAGAGAAAATTAAGGGAAATGTGTGATAGAAGGCTAGGCATGTGTAGCATGACTTAAAACATATTTACCAGATCTGCTTTTTTGGAACATAACTAAAAAGGGAACCACAAGGGACGTAGAATTACACAAGCACCATAATGTAAAAGAAAAGGCAAGAAGAAGGAACACAAACATGTTAGGAAAAAGAATAGTCACAATTTTTTTTTTTTTAACTTTCAAAAATACACAGATATGTTACAATGGTGAAAGAGGATGATATCCACATGCACAAGCTAGAGCCGAGGTCAACAACTCAAAATAAAGAAAATATGAATTCCTTAACAAAGTGCATAAGGATCCAAATTGACCAACATAACAAATGAGCCGAGCTCTTACATTTATAGGTGAATCCATGGAAGAAGAAGAGGAGGAGGGAAAATCTGAATTTGAAATGCAACCACCAACAATGAGAATTGAATGCCTGTAAATATTCCCTGGAAGTCACAAATGCACTTCCCCAAGTCTATTTTGCATGTTGAAGAAGGTAGGAGGGTGAATCAGATCAAATTGGGTGGTTAGAGAAATAAAATTTTCTCATTAATGTCTAGAATATCATTTTCCCATTTCTCACCTACCAAACCCGCCAAGAATTTGAATTTTAATGTTTTAGCATTGTATCCTACGTCAGCAACTATCGATTGAGACTAGGCATGTGTAGATCGGAGCTTTGTAGTAAAAGATATGGGTGTCATAATTTTTCGAGTCATCTACACATGCAAAACACGTGGAGTGTGCATATTGGCTATAAGGATGGCCAATTGTGTAAATTTTTTTGTCATGTCTACCATGTGTCCACTCATTGATTTGTTACGAGGATTTGGCACCCTTTTTACACGCTTTGATGGTTATGTGTGCCACAATCAAGCATGTCATAGCAAGAAATGTCTCGTAGAAAGGCACAAAGGAGGGAAAAATTATATGAGCATGGAAGAATGAGGTGTGACAAGAATGTAGAGGAAGTCATGTGTAATGTGCGTGAGGAAATGAGGCAAACAGGTGAGCGGAGAATGCATAGTCAAGGCACAATTATTGAAAAAAATGTGTGATGGTGCAAGGAAGGGACGTACGGGGAATATCAAGGAATTAACCATTTTGGAGAAGTGAAAGGAGTGCATGCAAGGTGAATAGCTGCTAGGAAGAAGGCAGATGAGCGCAAAGTGAGAGTGAAACAAATAGGAAAAGGAAAATGGAAAGGGGAGAAGGGGAAGCGCGCAAGGTCGCACGAGGAAGCTACAACCAAAGGGATGTGCCAAGTGAAATTGAGCATGCACAACCTTGCAATGAATATCTTAGAGCTAGAATATGTATATAATTTACCCAAATAACTAGGAGAGTTATTTGGATAAAGTTGCAATAAAGGCCACAACGTGGTGTCAAATTTGACTCATGTTTAGACATTTTTTTAATCATTTTTATCTCGTAAAATAGTTACAAATATTTGAAATAACCGTCACATATGACTTGCATATTTTAGATATGACCATCAATTTTTATAGATTATTTATATATTAATTATATTAAAAATATTAAAAAACAATTAAGTATATATAGTATAATTTTATATTTATTTTATGAAAAAGTGTAAAAAAATACTATTTTACAAATTTTCAAGGGCAAGTTTTTCCAATAATTCACCACATAAGTTATTCAATCATATTGTCATCTTATAATCAATGAAAATATAAATCCTCCCAAATTATATTTTTGAAGTCTTAACATATTATAATAGAGTTATATAGTACATTCATAATAACATATGAATGTATATATTATTGGAAATGTTAAAAAGTACAATCATAACAACATTATGAAAAGATAAATAATTACTTATCATTTTCTTGCTCCAAGTATTTGATTCCGTCTACCACATTCAATTTGTGAGACACTATTTGTTATATTTTTGTATAAATTGACCATCAACCATTTATCTTTTGTACAATCTTTGCGTCTACTTTTCATACCCACCATAAAAATTCAGGAGGGTTTCCTTTACACCTAATTTAATACACGGTGTTTTTGAAATGTATGAAAAATAGTTTCTACTCTAAACCTTTTCTACGTCTCTTATTGGTTTCCCTTGATTGTATTGCAATGTTCATTTCCCCAAGTGAGATTTTTTCATGGTGATAATAATTTTATAAATTTTGACAGCCACCTCACGGTTTAACAACTTTCATATAGAACTTTAATGACATATTCAAATTTATTGTTTTGTTTATCCCATATAGTAGGTCCTCCATACAAAAATAAGTAAATAAATCTTATCACTAGATGTAGGGAAGTAAACAAATTTTATTTTTCATCGTATATCGATTTACAAACAATTGAAATAAACAACATTTTATCCTACGACTAATAACTACCGATTGAGATTGTGGTTTGGATTACACCACCTTTACATGCTACTAGATTCGTTGATGCAAGATATATTTCAAATAAGCAATTATCAATTCATTATATCTTTCTTCCTATTGAAAATGCAAGAATAATGTACTTGAAATAAACATTAATCAATTCATAATCAATTTCATGCTTTGTGGAAAACTTAAATGGATAAAAATAGTGGTTTCTGTGGTGATATGGTGAGTACAATATCAATTATAATATTTTTATAATTAGAATTAAGCGGTCGTTAAGCTACGCTTATATTCGTAAAACAACCCTTTGGTGAAGAACAATCCTTGGCTATTGATGAGGATTTGTGACCGCTTAGGCTATGTCATCATTGGCCAAACTACACTTAACTGGAAAACCTTTAATGAGGCTATCCAAGTTTTGCTTTACATACGTCCGAGTTGGATCAAGCCATATGTAGATATTTTTATGATGATGTTAAAGCCAAAACAATGTTAATTCAATGTAAGTATTCAAGTATGTAGTAAAGAATCGGTGAAACATTATAGACACTATGCGAGTTCTAAATCAATGAGATATTGATGAATGTAAGGTTTTTAGTCTAACTATTAATGTATTGAACGTGGATGCATAGAGTTTGCTAAGCTCTTTATAGTTTTTTTAAACTTGTTATTGTATCTTACAAATGGATTTCCTTAAAAGAATTCTTCGACCCTAAGCCAAGTACATAAAATAATGTTTGTTAGTTATCATTTCCTATATATTTGAAGGCCCTATAATTTTTTTTTGTAAAATACACATGGATATCATATCGTTTCCTTTAAATTTTTGGGCCTTATTGGTTTTCTGCACAATCATTTATCATCCTATAAATTTGTGGGGTTTTTTAGTACATTTTTTTGTAAATTCACACGATTAACATACCTATATCTCGATGGTGTATTCCTATTTGATGTGCCCACGTCCTCCAAATATGTCATTGAACTCGTATAAAAAACATAACTTTGTTAAAAAAATTGAAAACCGTGACATTGAAGATAGAGCTCATTAAACATATTTATAAAATGATTGAAAGTAAATCACCATGTTGAATTGATTATGTAGTGTCACGGTGAAATGGTTTTACATAAAATTTAATAGATTTTTGGTTTTCTACATAAACGATAATTGTATAAGTAGCATATTTAGGTTTAAATTCATTAAACAAAATCACTTATTGAAGTTGTTTTTGGAGACAAACAATTCTTTAGATGAGATTAGTAATGTTTTAGAAACATCACTTGACTATGTGGCTCAACAATAAAAAGAGATAGCTTGGAATCCACCAAAGAAGGGAGTGTGACACTACTATCGTAAAGCACTAATACTAGAGAATTTACGAACAACATTCAATGAACATCTCAACCTAGAACTCATACACTCTTTCGCAAAGAAAAGGATGGATTTTTCCTTGTAGGCCAATTTCACTTGAAGTAACCAATTTTTTTGGCATTTTCTCCATCTAATCCATAGTGACCTCTTATCTATAATCATTGTTATTGTCATGGTTGTGCACAAAAAATATTGTGTATATAAGAAACAAAATTTTGAATATCCTGTTGATGTCGTAGATTCTATAACATCCATATAGCATTGATGCTCTAATATATTTAAAATTTTCCATGTATCTTTGTCTTTGTGTCACTTAATGTTTTTAAATAGCCGGTTGGTATTATAACAATAATAATACAATCTAGCACACTAGTTTTGATAACTGTTAGAAGCTCCATTATGACATCGGAAGAAATATCGCTGGCCAAATTGTAAAAATCAATGATCACACATTCAACATTGAAAGGATTATTTGAAGGAATAGCTGATAAAGTTGATGGAAGCTGGAATGGATATGCACATTTACTAGAAAAATTATCTGTGACTTTTACCCTTGCTGGTATACTTCCTTCTAGTGACATCACATAGTTGTCTAATATTATATGAACCACAATGGGAATAACTTCTTCCACCTCATTATCCTTTTTCTGTTTTCCATTTTTTCCCCAATATGGGAATTAGATTTTATTTTTCCATTGCTTTCTTCACCCAACATTATAGAAAACTAGCGGTAGTATTATTCATGCAATTTAAAAAAATTATGACATTGGATTCATTACGGGATGTCAATACAATATTATCCAGATCCTTATTTCTCAAATAATGTAGAACTTTTCTTTCATTTTGTTGTCACATTTTATTCTCGGCAAGTAAGAATAAAATGTATCTGCTATTACACTAACCTCAAAAGACCCAGTTTATTTAGTATTCCTTTTCAACCCATGACATTTTGATTTAGATGGTTCTATTTCCAATTTAGTTAAATATGTTTGCCTCAACATAGTAAACATCTTGGAATGTTTTGGAGGTGAAATAAAACATTTTATATAAAAGAAATGACAAAAAAAATATGTTTTCTCATTTCTATACAATTTTCTAAATACTATAAATTTACCATTTGTAATGACTTCTACATTTGATCAACTTGTTTTTTATGAATTTATGAGAATCCCTGAATTCCAAGCATATTTTGAACAATAATATGGTTTTTTGTTTATGGAGACATGTATTTCCCATTTCCTAAACAAAGAAACATCCAAATCCATATCCAAAATAAGAAACTTATTGATTTCAAAGTCAAAGCATTCCGTCAGACACGTAGTGTCCTCAAATCAATAACTTCGATGATAGAACAATACCAAATTCCTCATGATTTTTGTCTATAAAAAAATCCACAAGTCAACGCGTTAGTTTTCGGGGAATTAATTTCACAAACCATTCCTCATCTCTTTTCTTCTAACAAATACCGCTTGTGATGAATTGAATTGTTCGAATGGAGCACGAATAATGGAAGACATTTTACCTATATTTAGAGTAAAATGCATTAATAATTAGATCATTTCCAAAATTTAAAGTGTTTTTATCACATTTTCTATCAAGTAATTTAATTTCTACCGTAGCGGACACCAACCTATAAATTTATTTACCATGTATCATAATAGAGTAATTAACTTAATGGTTAGCGATTGTAGGCTTCGATGGGACATCTTATGTATCATTCAATTGGTTACAGTAATTCATATTTTGTGGATAAAATCAATAATAATAGAATTATTCTAAAATAATGAAATCAAATTATGATGCATTGAAAGATACAAACCCATTTACACCTTTTGAAAGTATTACATATGAACCAGACAAGCCATAACATTATATAGATTTCATGATAGAAACATTAAAAAATACACACTTTAAGAAGCAAGATGGACTTCTAGTCAACATATTAAAGAAAAGCCTAAAATAAATTTTAAGCCATTTGCACCTTTTTAATGATAAACCGTAGAGGACATTAAGATGTAATATTTAGTATTTCAAAGAGATTTTTAGTATCTTGGGGTTTTTTTACAAGACTATGTGATTTATGTATATATTGGTCATCTTGAAGTAGTGAGGATTAGATTCCGTAACAAGACTAGTGAACATGTTTAAAGGATAGCAATTGCAAGATCTAATGTTTAGTATTTTGAGGAGAGTATTTGATAAACAAATCCTATTAACAGATGAGTTAGTGATAGATCATCATTTTTTTATATAAGGCTGAAATATATATTGGACATACTTTATTTTTTATGTCTAAATGTTTATAACTACTCTAAGTATGATATTTTAAGTGTAGTGTTTGGTGAGAAATTCCACAAAAAGCTATCAAAAATACCATGGGAAGGATTAAAATTTTACTAAATGTAAGTATGACCCTCTTCACAATAGTCATTTTTGTGGAAATAGTGCTCTCTATAAGGTCATGGTGGGTTAAACCTATTTGAGAAAAGATTTGATTATTGAAAATATTTTTGAGTACCACTAAAACAAGGGTCTATTATCTCTTACTCTAACTATAAGTTAGATTTACAATACTAATTGAAGAAATTTATTCCAAATTGTTTAAACTTATGTTAACTTATTTATAGTGTCAGTATTCTTAGGCTACAAAAATTTATTGTCTATACACTTTTGGCTTGTATCCATGGCGGAAACAAGTGCTACACTATAAATCCTCAAATATGGATCAAGCCATATGTATTTTCCATAAAATATATTGTTTGTAACATATAATTCACAATGTTTCGTATTGGAAAAATTATTTACCTAACACTTAGTTTCATTAATTATCAAAAGTAACTGGCACAACGAATGCTAGTTTCAACAGTTTCTTTTATTGGAAATTATGGTAAAATAATAAATTGTGACCTAGCTAAGTGACCATGAGGCTCCTACCATTATGATCATTGTAAACACTATCTATCACTAGTGTTTTTCATTGATTATAATTATATCATGTTGGTTGGAATGTACCGGTGGAGGAAATGACTCGCACTACATACCATATAGATGGATCAAGCCTTACCTAGTTCCCATAAGGTATATTGTTTGAAACACATAATTCATATCAGATATTATGGGAGAAAATTCTTAATGAACGCTAATAATTTTTTCCTTATCAAAATTAAGGGACTAGTGGATCCTAGGTTCAACAGTTTAATAATTTGAAAACAAGAATAAAATAAAAGATCATGCTCTAGTTTAGTAAAATAAAAGATCAAGAATAAAAAAAGTGCTACACTATAAATCCTCAAATACAAATCAAGCCATATGTATTGTCCATTAAATATATTGTTTGTAACATATAATTCACAATGTTTTGTATTGGAAAAATTTATTACCTAACGCTTAGTTTCTTTAGTTATCAAAAGTAATGGCACAATGAATGCTAGTTTCAACATGATTTCTTTTGTTGGAAATTATGGTAAAATAATAAATCGTGACCAAGCTAAGTGACCATGAGGCTCATACCATTACGATCATTATAAACACTATCTATCGCTAGTGTTTTTCATTGATTATAATTATATCATGTTGGTTGGAATGTACCGGTGGAGGAAATGACTGTAGTACATACCATATAGATGGATCAAGCCTTACGTAGTTCCCATAAGGTATATTGTTTGAAACACATAATTCATATCAGATCTTATGGGAGAAAATTCTTAGTGAATGCTAATCATTTTTTCCTTATCAAAAATAAGGGCATAGTGGATGCTAGGTTTAACAGTTTAATAATTTGAAAACAAGAATAACATAAAAGATCACACTCTAGTTTAGTGGTCGTTAGGCTCCCACCATTACTATCAGTCATTATAAATACCATACGTATATACTTTTGGGTCGCTACTATGTTTTCATCAATTTTTTTTAGATATTTAAATGATTTTTAGAGGAGCTCGTAACCCGAGGATTAGAGGATCCCACCCAAGTACAACAAAGATCATACCATAAACCACCAACCCAAACCGAAAAAAAAAAACACCTTCAAGCATTCAGGAGACTAGAAGCCCAAATGCCACACTAAAGACCACTAGAACAAAAACCTAAGACAAAAACTAGATATAGCAGAAAAATTAAACTAGAGAAGTAGGTAGGCAAGGACCAACCACCTTCTTGCATCCCAAAGTACCCCCTTCACGAGCCATCTGAAGGAGGAATTTGTAGGTAAAATTGAGCTTGTGACGAAGCCCCGTGATGCCCACAAACTCCATGAAGACCAGCACCGAGAGACCAGGGAGATCCAATTTCTCAATAAGTTTCCCTTCAAAATCCCATTCGCACTTGCAGGAGGCATGCACCTCTTCAGAAAATTTCATCAAGACCAAAATCCTATCTGAAAGCTATGTTATATGTTATCACTTGTTGTGCCTCCTCCAAATCTTCTCCTTCCCAAACCAAGTCAGGAAAAGGCTGACCTCTACCAAATTACTCTAGCATTTTGACCAATTTATATCTATGCATGGGTTTGATAAAATACATTGTCATCACCCCAACCTCTTCAATATTCTGCCTCACTAACAACATCTAAAACACAAACCAATATGCCACCTCAAAGTTAACATGAGAATAAGATAACTTCACTAGATATTTTGCCCCCATAATGTGAGTAATGGATTCCCTAAAACAATCAGACTAGACCCAAAAAAATCATAGGAAAGCCTGCAAAACCTCCTTGTGAAAGGCCATCTCCCTCTTCTCTCTATGCAAGAACAATCTTTGGAAGAGGCTAAGTTGTCATGAAAACTAGAATGAAACCTCCACCATCACAAGACACCAAACAAAGATGAGATGGAAACAACCAACACCACCTCAAATTAAAGAGCCTCGAGGCTCCCTTCCCGAGAAATAATTTCTTCCAAATCCTCCCAATCACTCACACACTCGAAATGACTGGGCTGACTCTATTAATAATTTCCCAATTAGCCAGAAGATTGAAAACACCATTCATCTCCCTATAAACATGCTTAATGTTCCAAATTGGGATTTTATTTAACCAAAACAAAATATTGCTAATGAAATAATCCAAATGCCAAGACATAGCCTTTCCTTTTCTCATGAAATTGATCACCACTTGGGAGCCCCTTCGATTTCTAATGCTTCGCAACCAGTTTGGACCACCAACTTAAGTCCCTTGAGAAGGGCTTGTGCCTCCGCAACATTACACAAACCAACATCGAGAGGGAAAGACCATTCTATTACCAACTTACCTTCAACATCTATAATCATGCACCTCACTCACAATATACCCAGATTTCCCTTAGACACTCCATCTATGTTTTCATCTATTATGTATTACTCACAAGACTTATTGTTTGTAACATATAATTCACATCTATTTTTATGAGAGAAAATGCTTAGTGACCGCTAATATTTTGTACATATTGAATGAAATGTCATAACATATTGAATTAAATGGTATAGCTTAGTAGCCACTAGGCTCCTACCTTTACCTCTTATCAATATAAACACTATCTTTACAGTTTTGGATCACTATCCTTAATATGTAGTTCCCATAAGATACATAGTTTTCAACTCATATTTTATATCATTTACAATAAAATAAAATTCTTAGCGATCACTAATATCCTTTACTTATTGACAGAAACGACATATCAGACCCTAGTCTCAAAATATTCTTATTTTGAAAATATCCATAAAATAATAACAAATCATGGTATAGCTTAGCAGCCACTAGGCTCCTACCTTTACCTCTTCTCATTTTAAACAATATCTTTATAGTTTTGGATCCCTAGCCTTGGTATGTAGTTCTAATAAGATACATGGTTTTAAACTCATACTTTACATGATTTCATATTAAATAAAATGCTTAGTTCTCGCTAACCTCATTTCCTTATTGACATAAATGACATATCATACCCTATGCTCAAAAGTTTCTTATTTTTAAAGTAGACATAAAATGACATTAGGCTCCTACCTTTACCTCTTATCATTTTAAACACTATCTTTAATGTTGTGGATCACTAGGCTTAGTATGTAGTTTCCATAACATACATGAAATTCAATACATATTTAACATCATTTCTTAACATAGAAAATGCTTAGCACCCACTATTCTCCTTTACTTATTGATAGAAATGACATATCAGACCCTAGGCTCAAACATTTCTTATTTTGAAAATAGCCATACGGTAACACTAAATGTATAGTCTCGGATTGATAGCCTAATTATGTATCTAAAATAGCTTGTTCCAAATTGCTACGTGGAAAATTTTAATTGGATAATTAATTTAAATTAGTGCAAACCATATAGAACAATGTAGAAATCAGTTTTGATAAAGAATGAAATGTAAATGTCTATATATTATTATAATAATATTCAAAACTATGTTTGATTTATTTCTTATGTATTTTTTAATATATTTTTGTTGTGCTTGGTTCAATTAGATGTTGTATAATATATTTATTACTATGTTTATATTATTATAGGCTATAGAAAATGAAAAATGTTTAGTTTTTTAATTTTTAAACCATGGAAAAATAAAAATAGGGAAATTCAAATTCCCCTACATTTTTGGATATTTAAAATTTCAATAGCCCGCCCTTTTGCTTTTAGAGGGGGAAAGTGAAAATTTCAAATTTTTGTATCCTACTCTTTTTCTATTTTTGAAATTTATTTCATGGAATGTGATAAACAAATTATTAAATACCTCAGAGAAATATTGAGTAGGGTTTCATATTTTTTTGGTCAATCAGAAAATCATGTCTTCAAAATAAAAATACACGAGACCATAGATTGCGGGGTTGAGTGTTCGAATCTAGTTTTTTTTGCATGTGATTATAATATTGTTCATAGAGAAAGGCACACAAAATAAGAACATAAAGGATGCACACAAAGGACACATGAAGGAGGATAGAAACAGAGGTTGTAAAAAGAATCACGATGATTATTTGAATGAGATAGCAAATGGAGGTTTCACAGATAGCATAAAGCACAAAATAATCCTAGATATTACTAAACTAGGTATTTATAGTAAAGGTGTACCTTTTTTATTGTGGGATCTATTAGTTTCTCTATAGTCAACTGGTTCTTATGTTTTACATAGCATTCCAATCATGATCCACACAAGCCCTGCTTTGTCCTACTGAATTGTGCTCTGTAGTCAAGCCTTGCTTTCCAGTTTCTTTTGATCTCCATGCCAAACTACCTTGTTATTCATGAAAATCACTTTTTTTTGCATTAACGAAATAAATTTTAATTGCTTTTCGATCTAGTATTTATATTTTTTAATGCTTTCCTATTTCCACCATTCTATGTCTCTCTTTAGCTTTTTTTTTTTGATTTTTTGTTCTCGTTCTTGCAATTGTTTTTTTAGGATAATGATAACTTCTAGCATAGTAACCTTATTTTTAAATTTTTTTGGTTGGGATAACCAAAAATAGTTTAATGTTGTTCATCAAGATGATAAAAAGAAACCTCACTAATTAATGTATATTACATTTTTTACATGGTTACTATTATCACAAAATTACAACACCCTTGAATGACTTGATTTATGGATGGGTCATTTGGTGTAAGCTGTGACATTGGGTCATCTCTCAAGCTGTATGACTTGCGGGGTTGAGATAACCCTCAAGAGAAAGCTGGTTCTTTCTCCTAAACTACCTACCTCTAACTACTTCTAATGTACGAAATACTATTTAATTCTAATATGTATTTCAAGAGACCAGGGAGAGAGAATGCATGAAAATAAAGTCTACACTAATAATGGTGATACACCAGAAAAGGAGGGTGTGAGAATAACTTCCCAATGTGTAAAAATAGGAATGAAATGCATGTTAGAAGCGGTGATAACATTTCTCCACCATCTAATAATAACAATCATAGCACCATTTCTATGCATACACAATAGTAATGAATCTTGTAAGAGCATAAAATAGACACAATACACCTGCAATAAGATTGAAGAGGCAAGAAGAATGCAAATAAACACATGAAGGAAGGTACATCCATAAATTTGCATCTATTGCTTCATTGATATGCATAGTTCAAACTTTTACAAATGAAAGTCCTAGATCACCATGCAAGGATTCCACTAAAATGGAATGCAGCACATTGGATTCACTAAATAAAAATGGTAGAGTTTTTCTACTCAAAATTATCATCCTTTTACAATGAGCCCAACACTCCAATTTATAGAATTTTGGAAGAGAGAGAGAGAGAGAAGAGATGTAATTCCCGAAATCTACTTTCCAACCACTTGAAAGATGTCATAAATGTTCCCAAATGGTGATATATGACCTGCGAAGGAACCCCATATTGTCCCATGACTTGCAACAGTGAAAAATGTTTTCCCATGCCTCTTAATTACACTCCCAACCACCAATAAAATCAATTGTTTTGAAACTAGCCCATTTTCCTAAAAAATATTAACTAGATCTAAATAAATTCTTAAATTTATTGGTTTTTATGCATTGGTCTTAGATTCATGATTCCAACAAGTATTCATTTGTGTGATTTCATTGAGAATTGCTCAAGATATGAGCTTCTGAGCGCAGGTAGCTACTTTGAGTTTGCCATGCATTTCTTGTAATACACGGGACTGGGAATTCAATCCATAGAGCTAGAGACGTTTATTTTATTTTCACCCACCTACCCTCATTAAAAATAATAAATCTATTTTTTTGGTGTAGAGAATGTCAAGCCCTTTTCAAAAAGTTCAATTTCGTCAAAATCAGAGCTCAAGATAAAAAATTATGCCTATTTTATGATTAGGATCATGGTGTTCCATGCAAGCTCTCATAATCCACATTAAGCCACTTTCCCTTTGCATTATAGGTATTGTGGGTTTTTAGGGAACTTGTGGGAATTGGGTACAAGGGCTACTTGGGCTGATGGGACCCGATTCACCCACAATGCACTTTTCCTTCTTTGATCTGCGACAATTTCACCTCCATGGGGAACTCATTTCCCCATGATACTTATTATGTTTGGGTCCCTCAGACCCGCATATTTTTTCCAACCTAGAAAATACCAAAATTAATGCCACCATTGTTGTGCGGTGATTTTGGGTTCATGGGGAACTCATGTCCCCATAGTACTTGGACCGCCCGGCCCCCAGACTTCTTCCTTTTCCAAAGTAGATTTGATCTCGCTTCAATTCCCTTTGCAAATTAAAGTTGGGATTTCAAGGAACTTATGGCCCGATGGAACTTGTGCTTATTGGGCCTTTGTGACATGATTTACCCACAAATCATTATTTCCCTGGAATTTTGGACCCAAGTCAAGGATGAGGAACCCTAGTTCCATCCGCAGTCGCTCCACCCATAGCCCCTAAACCCGCAATACATTGGAATAGGTCTTTTTCCAATTTTTCAAATTTTAGCACATTTTGCGAACTCCTTAGATTTTTATTGATTGGGTTAGTAAGAGAAAATCCAAGGGGTTCCCCCAATTCCAGATTTCTTGTTTTCATCATTTTTTCCTATTCAAATTTAAAGAAATTGTGTAAGTTATAGAATTTACCTTGAGGGTAAATTTTGGATAATAGTTTCGCTTAGATATTTTAGGAAAATATATGAGGTTAAAAATTAATACAAAACTATAAAAATATATTAAGAATTGAATTGTGTGATAATTATTTCCAATTATAAACGTATTTCCATGTACAATTAACCAGATGTAATGTCTTCATCATTTTTATGGTATGTACATTGGAAGTTAAACACATTATATATGCAATAATATTATTAAATATAATTTTAATCAATATGCATTTTATAATTAATATATTATTCCTTTTGATCCCACTAATATATGTAAAAAATTAACATAGCTTTGAGGATTCCATGATATAATTGGTTGTTTCGACAACCTATTTATGAAACACCAATTCTATTTTGAATTACATGTAGGATTCTACACATATATTTATATATCCATTATATAAATTCTTGGTTTATTTTTTATCATTTGTATCTTTTCAATATGCTTTTTTCTTATGAATAAACTCTACCATAGGAAAATATGTCAACCCTAGTGTCCTCTAGGCTATAATTCTAATTTGTAAAAACATTCGTATACCTTGTCCCCTCGCAGATAATTTTCTTTTATATAGGAAACACATCGTGTTTTGGTCTTAGTGATCACTTTTGTTCTTCATCAGCTATTATATTCACAAATATTAAAAAATTATGAACATGATATATTTACCTTGAAGAATATATTAACGACCGCTAGGATGCAATAAGTAGATGGCATCGTATGTAAAATCTTGTTTTATATATTCCCATACTCAATTCTTAGTTTCCATATTTTTCCATAACTATAAAATAATTCTTCCGAATCTTGTAAGAAGTAGATAAAACTATATGTTTACTTGTATAAAATATTAAAGATATGAATTTACATGTATATATATGTATCCATTATATAAATGCAAAGATTTATTTGTTATATTTTATAGATTTTCAATATGATTTCTAGCAAAGATTAAGAACTTAGATTTATAACATAGCTTCATTACGAACATGATAAATTTCCCTTTAGGAATAGCTTAGTGACCACTAGGGTGCAATAAGTAGATCACGTTGTATCTAAAAACTTGTAGTATAACTTCTTGCTCGCTAGTTCAAGTTTCTTTTCTTTTCCTAAATGTAAAAATATTCTACCAAAATCTCATAAGAAATATAGATGTGTAACACATGAAAAATATGATTCTAAACGTACACACTTTCATTATGAACATGATATATTTTCCTGTAAGTATAGCTTAGCGGCCGTTAGGGTATAATGAGTCCAAGTCTATACGTATACTATTATATAAATTATAGATTTATTTTTACAATTTATATAAAATACTTTTTGAATATGATCTAAATGAAAAGTTTTTCCTACTCTAGCAAGCACTAGGCTATAATTCTTATTTTGATGAAGTCTTCGTTTACCTTTGTAGACTCAAGGATAGGTGGATTTTGTTAAAGGAAACAAACTTTGTTTGGTCAAGAAATTACTTCTTTTACGACTAAAAATAGATAAGAGGCCCCTAGGCTTCATCGAGTATATCACATTGTATAGCATTAAGACCTTACGGTGGGTTGGATTAAACAAATTAAATTAAAATAGTTTGAGCTAAGTGGGCACTAGGTACTTCCACAATATAATATTTTGAGCTTAGTGGGTGCTATAATCTATCTAGTTACCTAATTATATTTTGAGCTTAGCATCCGCTAGCTTATGACACAACATAATATTTAGATCTTAGAAGTCTCTAGGTTTCAGTAAAATAAAGTAAGATATTATAAGCATAACGGCGGGTAGGTTATGCCAAAACATAATAATACAATCTTAGTGAATATTGGTATTAAGATCTTAGCAGCCGCTAGGTTATTCCACAACATATTATTTGGGTATTCAATTTGCTAGGTTATGTATCACAAACATGATATGTTATTTTAAATTAAGATATTTCAAGCTTAGTGCCCACTAGGTTATGCTACCATATAATTATTGGAACCTAGCGGTAGTTAGGATTTAAAAACTAAATTGAGGTATTAAGAGCTTAATGACCACTAGGTTATGCCACAATATAGTATTTGGGTATTCAATTCACTATCTTATGTATCGCAAACATTATATGTATTGAAAGAAGATATATATAAATTAGATGAATTCATTCTATGATTTTAAGATTTTAAACTAGGATATTTTGATGATAAGTCTTAAAAAAGTACATGAGGAACCAGTCCATGATAAGTCTTCCAACAATGGACTCCCATGATGATTACAAGCAACTTATCTTACTAAATATATGCCAAAATATGGGGAAGATTTGTAATCAACTTCACTTCACCCACAAATACTTCCTATATCTATACACTTTGCTATACAGACAACCATTCGACCCTTAATCAAAAAATAAAGACAAATGTATCTACAAAAGATTAAGCCATTAGGCCTCTCGGCTCCACCTCATTGATGATCTCGACATCCACATCCCCTTTACTCTGATTAGAGGAGGAGGATGAATTGACACAACATTCCGACATTTTCACTTTAACAAAAGAAGGGAGTTCTATACCCTAATTTTACGCAACTACCTCTAGACCACGCATAATCAATTACATCCCCTGCGTAAAGGCATGGAAATTATACCAAAGGGTAACTAGTCACTCTTCAAACTTCTCATTCTCCTTATACAAGATAAACTACCCCAAAGAGTTGGACAATATGTTTTCCACGCTCAACCCTTGAACCATGTCAAAAATGTTCCTCTACCCTTCGAATGGTTCAAGTCAAGCATTATCTTACACATGATCTCACAAATATCACCATTATCATCTTTTTCAAATAGATCTATGACCAACCGTGAGCTTCTCAAACTAGTTCTACATAGATGTATTCTGAATTTTCCCATCCATCCAAGAAGTAAATGATTCCCCAGTGTCCTTTCCTATCATATCTCTCCACCTCTTCCTACTAGGACCACACTCCATGCTACCCAAGAAACCACCAACACCCCTGTCACTATCATAAAGAGATAGGAAACACAATGACCAAAGACAAAAAGAGGAAAGAAGTAGTGAACCTTCCATTTGTCCCGAGAAAGAATAAATCCACCAGTGCACAACACACAAAAGGAGGTAAGTGTGACAAGTACCAAAGATCATCGATTAGATATCCTTATCATAAATATCACACTTCCCATTAAGACTCTTAAATTCCCAACTCCATCTTACATGTTGTATGTGTATAACCCTTAATCGATTATGTCTATCACACAAATGCAATCTATCAATGTCATAAATGACCATTAAAGCCATAGATGTCATATCCTCTTGTCTCGACAAAAAATTTACCCCTCAGAATAATCTAACATTTTTTTATCAAAATCTTATAAGTCACTACGTTTTGACATATTAAAGTAAGTTGTTTTAAGCTTATCAACCTCTAAGTTAATCAACCATGTTGACTTTGGAGAAATGTATAGCAATCAAGATCTGTATAAATTAGTCAACTTTATTGTATGATTTTAATATTTCAAATTAAGATATTTTGAGCATAGTTCCCACTATTTTATGCCACCACATAATCTTTGCATCCTATTGGTGGTTAGGATTTGATAAATTAAATTAAGATATTTTCAACATAGTAGCCACTAGGTTATGCCACAACATAATATTAGGATCTTAGCAATCTCTAGGTTTTAACAAAAGAAAGTAAGAACTTAAGAATATAAATATTTTGAGCTACAAAAATAGTATTTAACAAACAAAAGAAAGACATTGACTTTGGAGATCCTTATAGCAATCAAGACCAGTATAAATTAGTTGAATTTTTGTATGCATTTAAGATTTGGAATTAAGATATTTCAAGCTTAGCATCTGCTAGGTTATGCTACCACATAATATTTGGATACCACGGTGGTTTCGAGATACTTTGATCTTAATGTACCAAGAGCCTTTGTCACAACAAATTATTTGGATATTGAATTTGCTAGGGTTGAATAATTCATAGTTATGATATTTTACAAAGTAGTTAACAAATTACATGAAGATATTTTGAACTTAGTTGATGCTATTTTAAACAACGACATAATATATGGAGGTTACGGTTGATATGATTAAACAAATTAAATTAACATATTTTGAACTATGCGGATACTAGAAACTTCCATAATATATTATTTTGATCATAGTGGTTGCTATTATTTAACATGTTCTTGAATGATATTTTGATATTAGCATCCACTATATTATAACACAACAAAATATTTTTTTGATGTTTAAATGTTTTTTACCGGATCTCTCGAATGGAGGGTTAAGGGATCCACCCTTACATCTATACTTTGAACAAGATCTGAACCAAAACTAAAAACACAAGGCCCGACTGAATGGCCCACATAGGTAATAGAAACACCATATGAACCAACATAAGTGGCTTCAAAACAACAAATACACATGGCCACAAAACCAAAAATAAAAATCTATAAAAGAGTATTAATTCTTATATGATATAACCACCACCCCTTGCATGGAGACTCACTTTTTTCCCCCTCGCTACATCGAGAACCACATCCATCACATCTCCCCTACCTCTCGCCTCACCCTAACCACCACCACTAGAAATGTCACCTTCCAGTTGTTTGGCCTTACCTAGCAGAAGAAGAAAGGCCTTACTGGAATTATCCCAAAACGCATTGAGGTGGTCAATGGCCAAGTCGATAGGTGAGTGAGCATTGGTGAGATCTAGAGGAGTTAGTCTACTAGGATCCGGACCACCATGTCGAATAGAATGTGAACAACTACTTCTTAGAGGATCAGACACTATACTGCTTGCTGAGCCAATCTTCCCCATAGCCGCAGTACCATTCACCCGAGCATCTACCTCTTCCACTCATAGCAGAGGGTGCGGGATGTGGAACCTATTCGTTTCTTCATGCAAACCAACTTGATGAATAGGATAAATAAATAATTTTGTGACACCCATTACATTGACCTTAACCAGATATAGTAAGATGAAATAAGAAATTAATGTCGCAATAATTTTAAAGTTTACTATGGCCCCGTGAGAGTCCTGCATATATAAATCTCCTATCACCTCTTAATGTCCTCTAACTCAAGCACTAAATCATAGAAAAAAACCTCTTGAAGCCGCCCGTGGGAAATGGACGAAGTAAAGGTCATTTCCCTTCTCCCCACATACATAAATGAAAGGAAACCCCAAAAAATCCATTCTCTTGTTATCCTAAAGACACAAACAAAAAAATTAGGTAGAGAAAAATGCGAGTGTAAAAAAAAAAAATAAATGGTGGGACGTGCTACCATTTATTATTTGATCTTTATCCACCCCACCCATCATGAACAATAATATCCTCCAAGTCATGCCAATCTTTGATATTAATATAAATCAATTCAAATCCTAGGCCATCAATTGCCTCGTTATCTAGATGATCGGAAACATGGTTTTCCTCCCTATAAACATGATTAATACTCTAGCTATGCAGTTTTCCAAGCCATAAAAGGATATTGGAGATATATAATTTAAGGTTCCAAGAAAGGGTAGTTAGGTAATTAAAAATTAGTTTGAGCTTAGCGGTTGTTAGGTACTTAAACAATATATTATTTTGATCTTCGCAGCTGCTAGGTTTTGCCACAACATGTTATTTGGTGATTTCATCACTAGGGTTTAATAATTCATAATTAAGATATTTTACAACATCTAGCAAATTAGAGGTAGATATTATGAACTTTTCTAGTGCTAAGCAAACAATATAATATTCCGAGTTTAGTTTTTGCTAGCACCTAACTAGTAAGATAATTATATTTTGATATTATAAAATGGTACATTATTCCACACCATAAATTTTTTGAGCTTGGTGGTCTCTAGGTTTTATAAAAATAATGGGATAATGTCATCTAAGAATCCACTAGGTTATACCAAGACATAAAAATTTGGAGCATATAAATCTTAAGGATGTAAGAAAACTCATTAAGATATTAGGAGATTTTCCACCACTATGATATGAAAAAACATAAAACTATTTAGAATTAGAGTAAAATGGGGTTTTTCCAAATGACCCAAATACTTGCAAAAAAAATCCCTCATGGCTAGGTATTACAATGAAACAAGAAGAGCACAATCTCGTATGCAATAAAAATAAGAAACCAAAAATTCCCAAACTGGACAAAGCTAAATTACATTTTATGGATATTCATGAGAGTAGTTGCTTCATCCTTAGCATCGAAGTAGGGATTCCTTGAACTAGCACATCCACTAACTTAATGTGTTCCAGAAGTCTTCATTGATTTTCATCCAAGTCATGTCCATGTGACTTTTCCATTCCTTGATAGAAGATAATGAGTGTAACATAATCTTCAATGGCCTCGTACGGATCAAGAGAGATCTTCTCTAAATGCTCCTTATGTTCCGAAGTTGTAGTGGGGGATCCCATTTTCTATGATAGAGGAGAATTAGGGTAAACCGAGGAGAGATCCCATAATACATCTAGAATTTCTAAGTCCATGTTAACGTCCATGCAAAGAGGTGGGAGGTAATTCGTGCATGCTTCAAGTGAGTTGAGTTGGTTGTAGCAATTATAATGTTAGTGGAGATGAGAAGAGAAGCAAGAGAAGTGTCAGCAAGAGGTGGAGAGGAAGTATATGTCAGGTCCTAAATTGATTCATAGATCATAGGAAAGTTCTTTGAGGGGTTGGAAGGGTTAAGATCCTCTAGAGAAGATGAGGGAGTGACAAAAGAAAAAGAACATGGAGTGAAATTTTTAGGGCTAATGATCTTGATGTTTGAACCAAATTCGGAAAGGAGATGAATGTCGCAGTGATGATGATGAAAAGAGGAAGATTATTACGTAAGAGGAGGTCAGACACAACATTCCTTTCCTGGATTAGAGGGGAAGCGTGAGATTTCTTTTTATGAAGCTTCAATTTTAAAGAGAAAATATAAAATGCCTTGGTGTAGGAATGGACCTTCATCTTCTCTATCTAGTTTAAGGGACCTCTCAAGTGATTGAAATAGAAAATCCACAAATTTTACCTTCTAATCATGTCAAAGATGCACAAGAAGAAAAATTTGAGGTCCATAGATCACTTTGTAGCATCACTCTAGCGTGAAGTACCTCCTCAATTGCTTAGTAACCCTATCCCAAGGTTGTGGAAGTGAGTCCTGTCTATAGCCCAAGTGATATATTTTTTTATTTTCACGGGATACAGGAAATCACACATCTCCTCCTGAAGAAAGCATTTAAAATAAATTTATCCCTCCTTTGAGAGCCCCATCATGAGACACAATGGACTCTGTTGAAATAAAAAAATTCATCTTTCCCACTTTAACTCTTCCTTTCTTCTAGGTTTTTAGCACACTACTGGTCACTTGCACAAAGTGACCACACAATCTTTCCATAAATGACATAACACCACCATCATGAAAAATATTCCATACTAATGGTTCGGTCTTGACCTCTTCATAGGAATAAGGCTCAATGTGTTTAATGGTGCCACCCATAGTGAACAGGGGTTATTCGACAAAGTGATTATCAAAGTCCCAATATAAAACGATGTTTAAATAGAGATGTCGAGCACCTTCATTCCAATATTCAACACGTCTCCAAGATTTCTAATTGAAATCTGACGTAATTAGTAATAGTCATTAATTGGTCCCTCCCATCACACAAACGTAATCTATGAGTGCCATAAATGCCCAAAAACCCACAAATATTGTATCCTCTTGCCACTGCCAAAAGAGGTTATGCCTCAACATAACCTAACAACTTTTATTGTAATGTTAGTTAATGTTCAGCCAACCACAACATTAATTAGTTAATGTTAAGGAAATTACTACATTTAGTGGAGGTTGAAGGTTTGAATGTTAGCGATATTAGATGTATTTATTTAATATATGTTATAAAGGAAGTATGTGTAAACAAAATGAATCAAGGTTAAATAACTAACATTGTTAGACATGATTTTCATACTGTATATATTATCGGACAACAAATCATAAAGCAATATCTTATTATAATTTCATTATTTACACATCTATTTGTTGCATTTAGGTTTTCCAAGGTCACTCATTTAACACATGGAGATGAAGTGGTTAAGCACACATATGTTATAGGGAGCAAAAGCAACTAACACTGGTGATGGGAATTTTTGTATGATATTTGGTGAGGTGATTTCACGAAACACTATTTGACTAGAATGAGACAGGGACTTTTTGTCTTGAAAAAAATGCATCCCCATGAGTCCTCTCCATCGTGGGGTTTATTTTTTCAATGGAGAGCATTCTTTTTAATTCAAACCAAGATAAATTAAATATAGATACAATTACATGTACGTGGCAAGAATAATATGGTTATTGGGTTTGCATCCTCTTACGGGTATAATTATAGGTACATAACAAGAATAATATACTTTTTCATCTTTTAACTATCCTCGTTGATGTTAAAACTTATTCTTATATTGAACCTTTACATGACTTTAGATTGGTGTGGGTATATATATTAACTTTAATCAATATTATTTGTTATAGGTATAGTTGGAAGTTGTTTTATTATATTACTTGACCGTAGTGATCACTTTCATTTAACAAGTTCTTGAATGATATTTTGAACTTAGCATCTGCTAGCTTATGACACAAAATAATATTTGGGTCTTCGTGGTCTCAATGTTTTTACTAAAGAAAGTGAGATGGTATTTTGATTTTAGTTCTCACTTTGTGATTTAACAAATTAAATCAACCTAGTTTGCACTTAGCAGCCGAATGTATTTGAAGAGTATAATATCTTGAGCTAAAGAGTTACTATCATTTAACAAGCTAAATAAAGACATGTTGAGTTTAGTTTCTACTAGTATCTCAAGTGTTAATTTCGTAATGAACTTCCACTTGGTTGGAGGATTGAATTGATATAACAAAAAAGGTTTAGTAGTTTGGGATTGAAGTGAAATTTGTAACCTATTTTAAAAAAATTTAGTACTCAAACGAAGTGCAACTAGCATCGTGGATGTTAAAATTTCTTCTTATTAGAAGGATTAAAACATTTTTTAATTACTAAAAAATGCCTTTTATGTTGTATTTATAATATGTTGTTATTTGAATGAAAAAATATTGAACATGTTTCTAAAAGAGTTTAATGTCTTTTAAATGTCCTAGATCAAATGTTTTCACAAAAAACACTTTTCTTACATATATTTATGGAGGTCAATGACTAAAATGCTGAATTATAACATGTGAAATATCAGTTATTGGACCAAATATATTCAGTTTCAAAACATATGTTTTCTTGCAAAGGATTTATGGAGGAAAAAATGGACTAAGGATTTACTCCCAAGGTCAACAACATGAAGACTTACTTGCCTTAAATGGAATTGAATTGTAAAGATTGGAGGATAAAAATTGTATTTACTTCAAATATTTTTACTTTCTACAAAATACCTTTTATGTTGTACTTATAATATGTTGTTGTTTGAATGAAAAATATTGAATATGTTTCTAAAATAATTTGATGTCTTTTAAACGTCCTAGATCCATTATTTTCACATAAATGCTTTTCCTAAATACATTTATCAATATCAATGACTATAATTCTCAAGTATAACACTTGACATATTAGTTATTGGACAAAAATATTCATTTTCTGAGCATATGTTGTCTTGAAAAGGATTTATAGAGGAAAAATTTGATTAAATATTTACTCACCAATGTCAACATGTTTTTTTGGTTAGTTGTACAAAACAAGATTTTAACCCTTTTCAATGTGAGAGGATAAGATTAATAATTAGACCCTAAGCAATATCCATAAAGATACTAAAGAAAATTTGTTGAAAGAGTTTGATAAATGTAATTATTCATACCCCTAGAAAGGGTAATAAATGTGTGGATTATCTTGCCAAATTGGGGGCTAAAGGTAGTAATTTTAAAGTGTGTGAGAGGGGAGATGATATCACCAATGTTATTAATCTCATTAAGAACATTAAGTATTGATGTGCCGGTGGTTTTTTCCCTTGTTGGGATGTCATCCTTGTACTTATGGTTAGCAGGACCCTTCGCACATGTAGGATATATGGCGGGATTTGTATTAATTTTTCTCTTACGATTAATTTGGCCATTGTTTCTTCCATTTTCAATCTCAGTCAACTAAAACCATGGGAGGAAGTTGTTTGAGAACCAATACCATGAGCTATGGTGCCCTAAAGGACAAGCCCTCCTTGTGGCACATTCTAAAATTTGGGGGTTTTAGGAATCTTATCTTGAAAATCTTGGGGTCTAATCCTTATCTTGTATTGGAGTTTGGTTGGGCATGGAACAATGGAAACATGGTGATCTATGGCATGGAAATTTAGGTTTTGGAGGATTTTATAGTGCAAGATACTAGAATGGAGATGGAGGGCTTAAAGATATTCAAAGACCACACCAGATGCAAGCACAAAATTGAGAATTTCTTCCATAGTAAAGAAATGGTTTACCTATTGGTAAACGGTATAGCTAGATTCTGCATCCCTGATATTTGGAATATGATTTTCCTCCACCTTATGAGGTACATTACTCTTGAAGTGAATTATAGAAAGATATTTACTCACCATCTTATTATGCTTAATATGTTTAGGCATAAGATTACTATGAACCTTTCCCTTTTCTTGTTTATGTCGCTCTCTGCATTGATGCATGATTTTCAACAGGGAAATATTGATACCCCGATACACCATGGAATAATTCATTTTATTTTTAAGAATGGTAAACCAATGGTGGAAAACAAATTAGAGCCTGAATCTAAGGATTTAGATGAAAATTTTACTCTTGCGGACCATATGAAAAAAATGTGGAGAAAGAAGAGTAAGGAACCTTAGGGAATGGAAATTTTGGTATTGGGGCTACAAGGTCTCGATTGATATGAAAGGGGGTCATCTAAAGTAAAAAGAGAGTAGATCTTTGTTGGAATGTGGCTTTTGATAAAATTTCTCTCAGGGTGAGTCAAGTGGAAATAGATATGGAGGCCTTATCTAAAGTTGGAACGGATATGGGAAAGAGTGTCATGAATTACATCGACACCCCTAAGAAAATTCACATCACCCAAAACTCTATCAAGGATGATATGCTAGAGATCAAAACATGTGTTTTGGAGTTGCAGGGGTGTGTGGTCAAGTTGGAGCAAGGACACAAAGTTCACAGGTATAATATCCACCTCATTAGTTCTGAGGAGGAAGATAAGGTTGAAGACATGATCCCTATCATGAGTGAGCAAGATGATAGTATGAAAATTTTGAAGACTAACTAGTCTTTTGGATCTTGGATATTTTGTTTAACTATTTGTGGACTATATCATTTGGGATGTTTTCCCCTCCATGTTTTACGATTTTTCCTTCTATTGATATATTGAACCATAGTTTGGGACAAGTTGTTCTATCACTTTTTTCTTGTTTCCTTTTTGTTCAATCTTGGTGATGCTCACGATGCATTCTATTGTAAGGTTTCTAGGTGCCTTAATCCCTGTATAAAGTAGCCAATAATTATGTTCACGTATATTTAATAAACCTTGTTAATAGTAATTTTTAATGACATTTTAAATTAAACAAGACAGAGCAACAAGTTCATGCCTCATGGATGGGAGATGTGCTAGTTGTGTGATTATGCTAGATGTGTGTGATTGTTTTCATAAAATTGTGATTTTTATTAAATATAAAAATCAATGTTACAACAAGGCCTCATATTTATCAAATCAATACTAACTAACAAATAAAATATATATAAATAAGTTTCGTAGTTTAAAAAATTATTTAAATAAATTACAAACATTAAAAAGTTATAGAATTTTTTTATTTTGATTGGTTGATTTTGGAGAAATTTTAAGTAAGATGTTTTGAGACTAGCATCTGCTAAGGTAACCTAATACTTCCAATATATAAAATTTTGAGCTTATGGATCACTAGCATTTAACAAGTCAAAGAATATTATTTTTAGCTTAACATCTGCTAGCTTATGTGATACCATAGTAATTGGATATTATCGATCGATAGGAACTAACAAAATAAAGTGAGATATTGTCATCATAGATTCTGTTAGGTTATGCCACAAAAACATATTTCAATGTACAAAAACTATGACAATTGTTTTTGATAAGATTTAATATGGGGATTTTTAAATGACCCACATCCTTTTACAAAAATTCCTTAAGTCGAAAATGACATTGAACCATAGATGAGAGAAATCTCGTAGGCATAAAAAGACAAAAAACCACATAGCCACGACACAAACAGAGAAAATTTACATTTTTGAATTTTTTTGAGGATAGTTTTTTCTTCTATAGTAACAACATCTTAGAGTTTCCTTGTTCCTCAAATTATCCTTTCACAAATCTGTATTCATTCTTTTGTTCTCCAAAATATGTGTGATTCTCCCACTCTTGCATTACCATATTTTTGCAAATAGGTAATTGTAATCCATCACCAACACATTCAATGGAAACTCATTCTTAACATGAATATCTTCTAAAATATTTTCATTGACAATGTCAATGATGTCATAGCCATTGAATTTTGCTGATTATGTGCAATGGAGGACTATTTGTGGACAAAAATAAGGCCAACAAAATAATATCAATTTTATAAAATACATCTGCTCTTCTAATCCTACGCACCAACATTACCATAAAGTAATTCCAATATTCAAATTTTTATTGTGCAAATTGAGCCACCATCCATACCACTAGGCTTCTTTTCCAAGACTCAACAAAACAAGTTCTTGGCAGGTGTTTTGGTTTTTTTTTTTTTTTTGTAAATCTTCCTCTCATGTTATTATGTATTAATGTGCACCATTTTTGTGTTAAGATGTTATCCATTCCGTCCTCTTTCACCGATCAAATAAATTTTTACTATATTATAAATTATTTATTTGATAAAAAAACTACCTTCTACAAAATATTGAATAACAAACTTTCTTTATCTAATTATCTAAAAAATCCCTAAATGCATATAAGTGCTAATCAGCTATGGAAAATTTTACATGGATATAAGCCTTAATAAGCTATGAAATTTTTACATTAAAATAGTTTCATAATTATGGAGGAATGAAGTTGATAACGCATACCAATTTTTGGCATGGAGAGGAAATCAAAACTTTTTTAGAACTCGAGCAATGAATTTTCAATGCTTACGTTGGTGAGATATTTCTATTGATGAATAAGCTTACGCATTCACAAAGAGAATAGAAAGGAAAATTTAAAAATATAAATTCAAAAACTATCTTCTTATAGTGATATGTAACTAACAAATCCAATCGCTAATTTCTTTGGTGCACAAAATTAAGAGGGCACACATAAGATTTTACATTTCTTTTTCATTAAATGGCTGCCAATAGTTGTATGCTCCAAAAGGTGCACATATTTTGAATGGTGCATGTACTTTTCAATGGTAAATTTTAGATAGCTCGAATAAATGGCTAATTAATGTTGAGGCAATGCAACATTAATTAGAATTTTTCTTACAAAATGGTTATCATTAATAATGCATTTGGTATTATAAATAATTAATGTAAGAATTTAATATTATAATTTTTTACTGTAAATAAAATCCCTTATATAATTCGGGTAAAAATAAATCCCTTAATTCTTGTTCTTGCACTTTGATGTGTGAATCTTGATGCCCATTTAGACGTTTGTGTTGATTGTAGCCATAAATACTTACAAATATTTGTAATAAATGCCACACGTGAGTTGCATATTTAATATTTAAGCTTCAATTATTAATATAGATTTATATGTAAATTATAAAAATTATAAAAATTTACATCAATATATATTAAAAATAATGAAATTTATACAGAATAATTGGTATAAATAAACACTATTTTGTATTTTTGAAGGGCAGTGTTGAAAAATTACCATTACCCAAAAATTGTTTGATAGGTGAGTTATCGCACTTAACTGTGCAAATCAAGACTTGCACTTAGAAGTGCGAGTCGAGACTAGCACTTAGAAGTGTGAGTCGAGATTGGAACTTAGAAGTGTGAGTTGATACTTGCACTTAGAAGTGTCAGTTGAGACTCACACTTAAAGTGTGAGTTGAGAGATGTGTGACTTGAGGCTCACACTTAGATGTGTGACCAATTGCACTTGTAAGTGCGATCACTCGCACTTATACACTACTTACAAAATTTATAAATGACAATTCCAAATTTTTTTAACTATGCTTAATATATACGAATAATTTTTTTATATAAATGTATATAAATATTAACGGTCACCTTTTAAACATGCGAGTCACATGTGCTAGTTCTATAAAATATTTGAAAGTATGTTACATCTAAAATCACAAAAAACGTCTAAACAACCGTAAAATTTAACACCATTCAAGGATGTTTAGGGAAGGTATTTTCAATGTCAATGTTTATTGATTTGAATAAGGTATGTATGAATAGTCATGTGTGTATGATGATATTAAGATTGATATGTGGCATAACTAACAATAATCACTTGCAGACTATCTAGAAGTTAGTGACTATTTGGCTTATGTAAATTAGTATCCGCTTGGTTTATGTAAGTTAGTATCCACTTGGTTTATGTAAGTTAGCAACCGCTTGGCTTATGTAAATTTGCAACTGGTTGGGTTATGTAAGTTAAAAAACCTAAAATAGCGATACTGAAATCCTAAAATAGTGAAACTAAAATCCAAAAAACGGTATTCAGTAATTGGATTCTAATAGTGGAGAAAGTGGAATCCAATATTAGCGTTATTGGAATCTAGTAATAGTGAAATTGGAATCCAATAATAGCGAAATTGGAATCCAATAATAGAGAAATTGGAATCCAATAATAGAGAAATTGGAACTTGAATAAGTCCAATAATGACAATATCGGAATCTACTATTACTACTAATGGAATCCAGTATAACCAAAAATGGAATCTAATATACGCAAAATGGAGATGGATTTCTTCCAATACTTGAAATACTAGAGTCTCAATTCACTGGAATATGTCTCTATTTAGTGAAATAAGCATTCTAAACATACATGTATCTACATTTTCTTCATCTTTTTCATATTTTTAGGGTCACCTCTTAGTTGAAAACATCAACCAACGTATTCATTTTAGCAAAAGCATGTCCTTCTTAACTAAACTCTATTTTTACCTCTTTTAAAGCATCTTATCACTATATAATACCTAGAACAGATATAAATTATTCACACACATACCAAAAATAATAAATTTGAGCTTATAACACCATGCTTTTTCACAACTTGAAAAAGCACAATCTTGGATAGTTTCTTGCATACCTTGTCTTCGCATCACTCTTAGGACCGAAATCCCTAATACCATATTTTAGTGTATTATATACCAACTTCTCGGTACCCTAGAACTATAGTCACTCTATGAAATACCTCCTTATGACTCCCCCTGGAATCATACCATACCGCTTTAGTAGAAAAACACAAAACTTGGCTTGTTACATTGATTTATTTCTTAGGAGAGATATCAAACACTTTAGCTCTACCATAAAGCATCGCTTCATCCTTCCATAGTATTTATTCATGCAATTTCACTCTTATTTGGATAGATGACCTATACTCCTAGGAATTATACACGTGAACATACTTCACTTGCTATCATGCAAGCCCTTCTATAAAACCTTACATCCTTCGTAATTGACTTCAAGTTTGATACAAACTCCCTTGTCTTGGAGACTTCCTAAGACCTGTAACATCATATTATGGTCTAATATCTAGCTATAGTACCTCATTAAATCACTTGATTGAATTCCCTTTGAAAATAACCTACAAAAATGAAATCTTCATTAATTTTTCCATACAAGACCTTTAAGAGCCTTATACTTTTAAATAAATGATAAGATATGATTCCCCTTTGTTGAACACTTTCAAATACTAGTACTACATTATAATAAGGCTTCAATATGATCAAGTTCCTTGGTAGGATATATGACACTTATCATGATGCATTAGTCATCTAATATGACCATGTATATTATATAGACCTCTAAGTACTTGATTCATCATAGAAAAGGACCCCCTTCCTTACAATGCCTACTCATACCTTTAGCACACCACTGTAACATAGTCATTTCCTATAATACCCTTGTCTTAGTGGATATTTGACAATATCTTTTCAGATCTCACTATTAGTTGTCAATAATTTTTCTCGATCATTGAAACTCCTAATGGATGCCTTAAATACTTGATCAAGGGAAAAATGAACTCCCCTTGTATCAATGAATCTACATAGATTTGTAGGCATATTTTTCCATTCTACTACCTTGATAAATTTTTTACTATATTTAGATGCTTATCTGATAGCTCCATTTCTTCCTTGTGATGAGAACACACCATTTAGATTACATATAGTCATGATAACTCATCAATTCTTAATTTATCTAGATTCTTATACTGTAGGATTCAATTTTCGAAAGTCTTTGAAACCCATATACCAATCTGTGACCCTAAATTTTAGCTTTGAATCTAGGTCTTCCAATTACTTTTGAAGTTTTTCATACATTGTCTATATGAAACACATTCAATTAAATCCCCTTAAGAGAAATTTTTCATACTGTAGGTTCGTCTTAGTTCACCATACATTCTATGTTATGAAAACACATAATTCATAGAATAATTTGACCTCCAACATTTGTTACAAATTTTTATACATACTTCCACTCAAACTTCTCATTAATTTTCAGGATGAAGAACAAAATCTATAAGACTGTTCTAATTAGATTCAAGAGCACACAAAACAATCCTTATAGAATTTATTAGCTCATTCATAGACCTAAGATGACCATGTAGTAATTTTTCATAAAGAGTGAAAATTGATAATTCAGCATTCAATTTTTTATAGGTATAATAAGTCTTCATGACTCTTAAAAAAAAAAATTGACCACCACCCTTCATAATCTTAGGCTTACTTTCGTAGGAGTCTCAACATGCTTTTCATGGGAATTAAATATATTATTTTATCAAAACAACATACCTTATGACTACCTTCTTCAAATTCATATTATTAGCATCAATGCAACTAAAACTCACTTAAATTGATCAACCATATAATTTTGTAATGAATTACCTTAATACCTTGATTTCATATTTTCACATGAAAACGTGACCTTTTATTGTTATAATTTCTTCATTATGCTTTCTCGGACAACTAGCCTTGTATGCACTCTTTTACACTATAAAATTTGATTCATTAACTCATTTAACAAACCAAGACCACTATAGAGTACCCATTTGAATCTTTCTCCTTTATACAAAATTCCTTTATGACCTTATTGATAAAATTCCATTCAAATCTCATATTTTTAGTTGTAATTAGGTCTTGAATTCTTTCTAAAGGACTATATGTACACTATCATAAAGTACAATAAACTACGACCTTATTAGGAATTAAAACTTGTTGATTCTCACTCATAAATCCATCTAGATAGATATTCACCTAACACAAGGCACCACTTTAAATAATACTCACTCAAACATCAACTTCCCTTATATCTTCTTGTTCTATTATGTCGTATCTGAATTCTTCAAGCATAATGTCAAGCTAATTAAAGAGCTTATCCACCATCTTAATAACATTATGACCTAAGGAATCAGTAACCTATTTAATGCCATTATGACGATGAGGATACATATTTATTATATTTATAGTATCAACTCATCACCCTATACTTTAGTCTTTTGAATCATTCTTACCATCCAAAGCCCTTAATCTATTCAATCCTTCACACACCACAAATATTTTCAATTCATGGATACATTTAGACCTATGTACTCAAAATACCTTAATAGAGTACAAGCAAAGCAAGTCCTTTCAGAATATTTACCTTTTACCTTACTCATGGAAATTTGATTTGTCACAAACAGGAGCTTATTGGATCAAACACAAGACATATAAATTTTTCCATGACCTTATTATGACACATGACATGTAGATCATAGACACATAACATGACATCTCATTAGGAGATCTCTTTAAAGGACCAACATGACTTCATGTTCAGTTCAAGAAAGCCTTGTAAACCAAAACCTATTCAAAATTATGACTTAGATAGATCTTGAAGGATCAAGATAAGATCAAATAACTTCAACCACCAACACATTATGAAAAACTTGAAGATCTAACTATAAACATACACATTTATTATTTGAACAATCAACATAGGAGTACAAGACATACATTATCCTTCTTGATAACACATTTCTTATATTGACAAAATTCCATAGTGATAACTCATACTTGAGGACATGAGAATAAAAAAATCAAATACCTTCTGATAGTGACCATACAATTTCACTACTTGACCAACCAAGGAAGACCAAAAGACATACTTTGATACTATGACAATATACCTTGAAATGGTATGACATAATTTGACATACCTCATTCATAATCATACTTCAAACAATTATCTACCCCTTGAGATATGCTTCCTAAGAAATCTTCATGCTTCACATGCTTCAAATCTCATAGGATGATGAATCTGTGAAGATTAATGGAGGCACACATGACATCTGAATACACCTGGCAAGGTAAAACATCCATGCCCTTATGGGACATGATACTAAGGTATTCCATCAACTTTCTCAACTTTTCCATATTTTATTTATTTAATCTACTTGATAGTCTTTAGGGGTAGACAACAATAACTCTTGAGGTTCAACAACTACAAAAAGTATTATATAAAAAAATTGATTCATCATGACTGGAACAAGTAACTTTAGGATCATCTAAACTAGTATCCAAAGGGACTAAGAGAAAAGTTCTAGTAGCCTAGGAAACTAGGGAAACGGGGGTTGTGTTCTTTCTAATTCTAAATTAATTTAATTTTTTATCTTAAAATAAATAACACAAATGAATCTTAAATAAATAAAATATCAATGATTTCACCTTTCAATTTAATTAAATTAAATTTATAAGTATTTAATCAAAGAAAAATAAAGCAAACTATCTAATCATTATTATATTTTTCAATGAAGCTTTTGAATGGAATAAATAAATAAATCTAATTAAAATTCTAAACTATATTTTTGGTTTTTCTTGTTTATGAAAAATTAAATAAATTAAAATCTACTGAGACATAGACAAAGAAATTAAAATAAATATCACAATCAACTTCTACATTAAAATAAAATAAAAAGGGAATAGTCAGATGTAGTTATTCCTCTATTGTAGGGTACATAATTAAATATAATTTTAAAAAGGATGCATTCTAATTTATAATTAAAAAAACTAATTTCCTCTAACTACTTCTACCTGATATTCATGGGAAGAAAGAAAGCTTCTTGGAATAAATTTCTTCTTTCCCTGGAAAATTTTCCAGCAAAATAAAAAATAAAATGTATGTGTAATTAACAAGGAATAAATAAATGAATAAGCTTAGAAACATAACCTTTCTCTAACTTCTTTCACTTTTAGATCCATAGGGATAAGAAGGGAATAAGATATTAGTGGAATTTTGTTCATATGCACACAATTCTAGAAATGAAGAAATGATAAATTCTACCTCTTAAAACAAATGTATTTCCTTTAATCTAAATAACAATGTTCAGATGAAAGCTTCAAAGAAATGTAAATACACCCCCAACCTAGTTATTGTTGTACTATGACAGCTTCCCAAGTATGATAATAGATTTATTGTCTCCTCAACATCCTTTCATTTCCAGAGATGAGTTCGGATGATCCTAGGTGTGAAATGTTGGTTGGTAATAAGGTGAACAAAAGAACAGGCTTAAGGGACAAGGGACTACTAGATTTTTAGTAAGGTGAACTTGAATGAAGTTCTATCAAAGAATCCATCTAGATTCATTCAAGGGATAAGGGACTGCTAAATCTATATACACGCATAGGAGGGTAATTTTATTTTGTTTTATCCACACATATATCTACATTGATACATCTATTTATCACTCAATATCAAATTCATCTTACAAAAATGTTCTAGGAATGATTCTACACACACACACAAAACTACATGGAGTCTGAAATGTAGTGTAGCGCTAGGTCATAATTTCACTTAGTTAGATAAACTATAGGGTCATTTTGACTACCCATTTGCATCTTTTCTTGTATAGGATTTGATGTTTTTCAGAGTTTTTTAGGATATATTTATCTTTGCAAGTTACAAGATAATTCTTCAAACATCTAAAGACACAAATGCGATCAACATCAAAGGTTAGTGATACTTACGCAACACTAGAAATTTCATTTTTTCGAGCCTCTACATAGTCACGGGAACCCGGGTTGGGTCTATGGTGCATAGGTTCCCCAATACCATTCTAAGTGCCCTGGTCCAACTTATTTCAACATCTATGCATTTTTATATAACTATTTATGACATCCTTCCCTCCTATTTCAATAGTTTTCTAGTTTGGCATACCTTTGATTTCTTGTGAATCAACCAAGTCTTATATTACCTCTCTTGTACTTAGGGTTTTAATTTTTCTTTGATTATTGTTATATCA
The DNA here is from genome assembly GCA_018340775.1 of Taxus wallichiana var. yunnanensis. Classification (NCBI taxonomy): domain Eukaryota; kingdom Viridiplantae; phylum Streptophyta; class Pinopsida; order Cupressales; family Taxaceae; genus Taxus; species Taxus wallichiana. The sequence goes on along the minus strand of CM031244.1, from coordinate 207,214,025 downwards.
TTGCATGTGACTCTGAAATATCCTATAAGGTTTAATAAAATCAATATTTGTTAAATCATTTTGTGAACCCATCCTATTCAAACACTTTTCGGTCTTCACTCCATCATTTGTTTCATTTTTCTAAGATTATCTCATCATGGATGTTTTCATTCATGATTTCTTGCTAGCCAATCAAGATTTTGAGCTAAAATTTGGACTCTCTTGGATAATAATCACATTCCTTGTATTACTAATCTAGATATAGTACACTCAAAATTTGTAGATGCATTTTTTCAATAGATTAATTTTCCATCTCATATCACCACCGATATTTCTATTTATGACAATGATCCTCCTTTATACATCATGATTCACATCAATAATGTGGGTGTTAAGTGAACTATAGTCAAAAATGGATCTGAACTCAATCTTTGTACTTTATCATTCATTCAAAACATTAGTCTCTCCTCTTCTTATGTTATCACATCATCCATTTCTCTCTATGCATATGATTCTTCTACACATCAATGTATAGGCACTATTACTTTGCCTTATATCCTTTGTTGGGCCAAAAACCATTCCTACAGTTTTCTTCATCATCAATTTCCTAGTTCAATAAAATTTCTTACTTGCTAGGTCATGGCTTCATGTCATGTGGGAAGTGCCTTCCACAAAGTGCACCCGGTGTGTTAAATTTTTACATGAGGGATTATAATATATAATTGTTGTTGATTGTGATCCATTCAAATATTGCAACCTATATTCAACTACTACTTCACCTACTCCAAATTCTACTACTTCTAATGATCTATAACCTATGGAATCTCCAAAAAAATTACCTCTACTTAAAGGAAATATTTTTACATTGGACATTGTACTATCTACATCATTACCGCCTCCTACTTTTACTAATGTTATGTTACTTTATCAGGGGTTTGTCCATAAATTGGATGTCATTCCACCTTCCTTATCTTCTAATGAACAACCACCATCAATTATTCCTCCTTTCGCATGCACTCTCCTCATGAATAACTCTTATTGGTAATTCATTCCATTTGATCCTACTTGATCGATACTATATACACACATGATGGCTTGGCTTGGCTAGGATTCACATTGGATGATCGTATCCTCCGCCTCACTCCCCTAATATTTATCATGGATATGTTCACATCACTACTACATATGGTCTTCGTATCTTCCATCATTCAAGATTTCGACATGCACTTCTCAAACTTCTCCACTAACCATTGGGTAGTCTTGGCTTCACTAAATTGGGGGCACTTTAAATCTTTATCATATTGATATCTAAATCTTGATGTCCTTCAGGTGTGTTTTTATTTGCAATGATTCATTTCTTGTCTATTCTCAAAATATTATTCATTGGTATGTACATGATTTTCCACTACCTCCTTCTACCGATGAAGAATAAGCAATGGGAATGTACATTTTTCACCACAATGTCTCTTTACCCGATCAACCCAAAACTATTTCTTATCAAGTGTTTGAAACTTCTCCTTAAAATTCTACCATGATAATGGTGATATCCTAGATGATATTACATGATTTTATTCATCGTCATACATTTAAGGGGGCATCGGACTTATTCCCCCTTCCTTCTAACATTTATAGGTGTCTCTCAATGTTATTATCATGATCATTCCTTCACATCTAGTTTCACTTCTTCACAATACCCAACTTAATACACAACTTGTATCATCATTACCCCTGTGACACTCTCTCATGCTACAGTTCACACTTGACTGCTCGGGGCATACTACATATATGAGCCTCATACAATACACATTTCTACACTTGGATCATTCACAAAACATCTTACTAGCACACATTCATCAATAAATTTACCTATGACACACTCTAGTTCCATGATTCATACTAGACTTCCAAGGGTCTAAATATGAAATGAACCTAACCAAACTCACTCAATCTCTATGCTCTATGCTTCATTGATCAATATTTCTAGCACACATTTTACACAATTTCCCAATGACGCACTCTTATTATATGGTTTAGTATTGATTCTGAGGGGTCATTTATAAATGAACCTCATCTCATGCTCATCCACATACACTCAGGGGATACGATCCCCTATAACATTCATAGTACATACCATTACATTTCACTCACACAAAACATACTCCATAACTTGGTTTCACATTGTTCTTTCTTACTTATATTCACATGTACACTTTTCTTACTATGTTAGTAAGATATTTTGTATGTAATTATATTTTCAATATACACATGCATGCTCACTTTTTCTATAGTTATGAATATATAATTTACATATATCTTTACATACAACATGAATGTTTGACATTATACCTCTTACCAATCCCACAACAGATCTTGGGGGCATCTAATTTTGTACATAATACAAGTGTTATTATTTTAATTTACACTACTTCCTATTCTTCCTAGCACACTACTCTATGGATACATACACATCTTGATATACTTTCTATATTTTTGACATGCTAATAGGTGCTTCATGTGCAACATTTTCTTTGCAGGAACTATTTTCCACCATGGTTATCTAATTCTTTTCTTGATATTGCTTGTGTTTTGTTTTCTATTGTATGCCATTATTTACGAGATTTTCCCTATGTCTTGTATGTTCATTACTTGTTTTATTTTTTCCACTTTAACCTTTATTGTCTTTTGAAATTATGAGTGATGTACCATGTTTGCAATCCACTTTTCACGGTCTATATTTTCTTCTTACTTTCTAGATTACATATTTCCTTTATATACATGTTTGTCTTATTTACGCTAGAACATGTCCTAGCCACTTTGTTTGCATGTTCCTTGGTTTCTACCAAGGACATCTCATCCCCTATAAGGTATTAGTTTCAGGTCAGCATAGGGTCCTCCTTTTAGGTGCATCCTCATAGAAACATCGCATACACCGAAATGAGGGGGAATACATTGGGTGAATAATTCATCCCATAAAGTGGTACACAACCAAAGTTTAGGCATGTACAAGACAAGAATAAAATAATATTCGATTCTAGAAATGACCCATAATCTAACATATCTCCCTAACACAACATAGATGCCAAAGTGCCTAGATACATACATGAAGACCTGGGCACTCCCGACCTTTCTTGGGCACTATAACCAAGGGAAATTACATAATTTTTTTCATATCCATTTTTTTGGCATTGCACATAGCAGTTTGCACAATACAGGCACATTACTTCAACAATTAAAATGCATTCTATCTATGATTTTATTTTATTTCATTAAATCGAACTAGAATAAGAAGGATCACACCATCTAGAGTGGTGTATAATATTAGGAAGAAATTAGGGATTGAGAATAAAACTAGACCTTTCTCCCCAACACTTCTTCTTCCATTTTGTGAGATCACCCAAAAATCTTGGACTTGGCTTGAGGTCACCCAAAATACTTGTTATCCAATTTTACACACTTTGAAAAATTGGACAATGAGGACCTATTGGGCCCTGGGACTAAAAAAATTCCTTTATTTTCACTTTGGGTGATTGAATCAAAATTGATAAATTTCAAGTTTTTACTATGTTCCCACAACCCTCACGGTTCAATAGTAAGCCCAAATAATATAAATCAGGTAAATACTAGTTTTAAGTGGATCAAGTGGCATTAAGCTATGAAACACTTGACTCACCGAGATGCTCATGAGCCAACTCAAAGCAAGCTCATAATGCATGAAATAGTTTAGTCAAGCTAAATGGAATCTGCGTGAAAGGAGATTGTAAAGAAAATGTAAGAGCTTAGGATATGCTAAGGTTTAAGTATTACGAATGAATTGAAGGACTTGACAGGTGTTAGCTCAGGTGAACTCATTAATGGCTTGATGGACTACACGAATTAGTATGTAAGACAGAGTGTTTGCAAGGGTAAAAATGGACAGAGAGGATATCTCTATTCTTTAGGTAGAAAAACATAAAGCTCACCCTCTTTGCACAAAGTCATGGATTTGGCTCAAACAAGAAGAGTATCTTGGAAACTCAATTACTGAGTTACATATTGTCTCGATGATAAATATTGCACCTTTGAAATATAATTTTGGGCATAGTTAAATCCCTAGTTGCATCAAGATGGTGAGCTCTATGAAGAAGTGGCCAAGTTTGGTGTTCATGTAGGAGGAGAGGGAGATCAACTCAGTTCATGCAAATGAGAAGGGCCAGGCCCGGTCCATGGGATATCACATCCTTAGCGCAAAGCCAAATATGAAAGATAGCTCGACAAGAGTTGAGTCAATCAATGGAGCCAAGCCCGTGTTAAGCCATTATTGATATGAAAAATCCAAAATTGAGTTATAAATTGATGACTCAGTCAAATCACAAGATATAGCTCGGGTGATTCATAGAAGGACTCATGTTTGTGCAAGGAATCACGGTTCTAGTCATGGAGATTGCAGATTTTGGGTTCTTTGTGCCAATGAGCCATTTCATGCCCAACATGGGGGAAGATGTACACCTTTGGGATCCCAAGCACAAGGAGCCAATGGTGGAAACATCTTAGGGAAATACTAGGGCACATCCTTGAGTTGGGTAAGATGACATGTCGGAGTACATCGACAAGTTACCACCGATTTGGAGTGGTAACAGGAGGTGGTTGATGACTGAGTCATGGAAAGATAACCACCATGTAAATAAGTGATTAATATACAATGTCGAAGGTGGAGGATCAAGTCAAGTACCGAGTGAAGTGGAAATGGTTGGAGATAACATGGAGCATGGTGACTTGTAGGAGGAGTAGCTCAGTCTAGTAATAAAGGTGAGTCAGGAGCTTCAATGTGGAGCTCAAGACATTCGAGTTCATGATCGATGAGATGGGTTGAGGCTGAGTCAATTGAAGGAGCTCGATGTATTGGATGGATCAGAAAATGCATGGTGAGCTCATGGAAGGGAGTTCCATCGATGTTTTAGAACAATGGCCAAGTCAATTGGTGTTAAGCATACAAAATAGAACAACTCGTGAGGAGCTCGTTAAGCATTGGTTCGATAGTGAGGAGCTCATGGATTGGATTGTTCAGAGATACGTATGGTGATGAATCACAATCATGGGGTTGGGATCATATCGAGGATGCCAAGGTGATCATTGGTGAGGAAATCTTGAGAGGTAGCTTGAAATCATACAATGAGCTACATGGAGAAGCTGACTAACTCGTCGAAAGAAAGGTACTTTAGAGGTGAGGAGTCATTCTATCTTGAATAAAAGATCAATGCACGATGGGCTCGGTCAACCTAGAGGGAGTTCATTTGAACCACTCGGTCAAAATAAGCTCATAGTCAATTTGAGACAATGAAGTAGAGCTTGTGGAAGCAAGCTAGGAAAGCTCAGACAAGTTGCGTAGGGTGAGTTTGTGTATATAGATCATGAAGGACTTGATTTTGGTGACGCACATTGAATTCTAGGATGGCGACCTTGCATGGGTCACCAAGTTAGAGCGAAGGAATCAACATCGAGTTAAAGGATATTGAGTTGATCACTGGTGTAGAAAAAGCATATGCGAGCTTGAATTGTGATTTAAACCATGCACAAAGAGAGCTCATGGGAAATGAGATAAACAGAACAACAATAAAGGTTGATGGCAGTAACATGGAACTTGGGTGGCTTGATTTGGTGATGAATCACTTGAAAAAATTCCTATGAACCCAAGTGCATGGAAGTCAACTCGGTATGCACCACATGCACATTGTGTTCAAGTCAAAAAATTTCAACCAACAAGCTTGGGGGGTGGGACGAGCCATATGGTCTAAATTACATCAAGAAATTTTTGTTCGTTCAATGCACTAGAGGTAGGCTTGTAGAACTCAACCGTTTTTGAAGTGTGACGAGCTTGAACCGAGCGAGTCGGGATGGAGCAATGTCAGTAGAGCCTAGGATGAGACCAACATTTTCAATGGTAAAGAGGAACCCATTGAATAACTTAGTGCATTGGTAGGTGAGCCAACAACTAAGTTGGCCTTTCTCTCAAGGGACCCCCCTTCAATGCAAACTAATTCCAACAGGTCTCACTTGGAATTGTCGTCAAATTAATGTTATTTTAAAATAATAATTAAATTAATATTTTTATTAAGATATTTTAATAATGATAGTTATTATTATTATTAAAATATTTTATTTAAATATTCCTTTAATTAAATAAGAGGATTAAGTCAAACTGGTCATTAATGACACATGATGGAGGGTTAAGTGGTTCAACTAACTTTGTAATAAATGTTGACCATCATGTACCTTCATTTTAGGAAGGAATTTATGAATTCTCCTCTTCTCTCTCACAGAATTATTCTATAAATGTAAATTGGAGGCTCATTCCAAGGGGTTACACATTGGTTGCAGAACTTAGATGTGTGACACAAGTTGGACAAGTTAGACATCTTAGACAAGTGTATGTTTTTAAGAATCATCTCTCTTCTGCAAGTTAGCTTTGTGGATTGGGGAACTTTCAAGCCTCCTTTCCAAGAGTGTAATGGAAACCATTGCCTCTTCTGAATTTAATGATGCATTGTGTACATTGTTGAAGTAATAAAAGTTTATATTTTGTGACTAACATTAGTCCTTTTCATCATTCCACATACTTCTTTGTGCCTTTCTTGTGCTTATAGATACACTATACAAGTTTAAGTTTTTATCGCAGGTTCTTGGAGTTTTGTGCTTATCAATTGGTGGATTTATACATGCACCTAAGTTATGGTGTTTATTCACCCATCTTAATTTCATCCTTCTTCACTAGAATAATGACATATTGTTTGCATGATTGAGTTTTAACAAAGGGAACCCATTCTCTCTAGTTTTTGGTATTATGTTTACCCTTCCCAAGTTATAGTAGGTGAAGTTTTCTTGTGGTGCACAACACCCTCTTCAAATTAACCCTTCTTGAGTATAGAAACACCCTTTACTTAGTGCATTTCCATCCCTAGTATAGTTTTATTTCCTAAAAATCTCTCTCCCTAACTCCCATGAAATTGTGAACATAGGCCTAGATAACTCTTTTATTAAACTAGAGTACTACAACACTTAGTTAAGGAAGAGGAAGATGAAATTCTTTGGAGGTTAACCACGAGGCCAAGTCCCACATCTTGAGAGGTGGTCTCATGTTACCTAATCACACCAAATTCACTATTCACATTTTGGCCATTCGGAGGGTGCAGTGATTTGGTGATAACAATTTTTGGTAGGCCGGTGGGACAAAAGTTGGTACTTCTCTTCTCACTTGCACAAGTCAAAGTACTTGGTGACTCTATATCTCTAGATTTCAAATCTCAGTGCGTTAACTTATGTGAATAATTTAGACAAGAGCTTCTTCAAAGAAAGGAAATTATCAGCACATCGAACTATCCTTGTCTCCTCCAAGGAGAAGGAGAAGAGGCATCTCAACATCACCCATTGTAGCATCACCTCGTAGGGGTCATTCAACTCCTCCTTACGAAAGGTTTCCTCCACCCAGGAACAATCAACCTCTCATTGCTATGGTGAGGAACCAAGTTTTTCCCCTTTCAATGTAATAAGTCCTCTTATGTTGGCACAACATGACCCTATACCTGTTGTGGCACTCAAAATTTTACCCTTCTACACAAGGGAAATTCACGTTACTCGGAGGAACATATTCTTGATGTAACCAACATTTTTGTAGTACATAATATGACCAAGTACAATGTTGCGGTTAGACTTCTTGTTAAGTTTTTGAAGGGAAAATCACTTCAATGGTTTCGAGGGTTAAGTGTTGGTATTATAAATTCTGGGATGAGTTAGGAGAAAATCTCTGTAAATAGTTAGAAGACAAGATTGATCACCTGTAACTCTTGGAACAACTCGTTACCATAAAAAGAGCTCCCAAGAATACATGAGTGATTTCAACTTTTGATTCCAAAGGACTTGGAAAAGGATTCCGACACTCATAAATCCTTCTCCAAATAATGCATTCATGTATTATTTCCAAGCCTTGAACAGTGATGTAGCTGTCATGATCTAGTATATTGGAGGGATTACACTACGATGCTTATGACATTTCCATAAGAGTGGAGAGTTCCTTAATCCAGGCTAGAAAGATAACTCCATGACCTCCAATGCTATTATCTTTAGATCTTACAAAAATTAGCCTAACATTACACCTATTCCGGTAGCCTCCAAGCAAACATATCATTCTTCCCCAACCTCTTCAAATGGCCCTATATAAAGTCAAGTCGTTGCTGAAATTTTTTTGGTAACAAGCTTGTTGCACTCAAGAGGCAAAAATTTCAATACAATCATCCATACTAGCCAAAAAATCAGTAGTACCAAGATAACCATCCTCCTTTTAGGGGAATAATTAACCACAAAATCAAGCTACAAATGTTAATCCTTTGAACTTTCGAACCCTCTTGCTGCTAGCTCATCTAGAGCCATAATACATGTCTAGAATAATCTAGTTCAAGACTACGAATGGTGTTATCCTTGTGCTCAACCTCACAACCAAAAAATTTCCCTAATGGAGTTCTTAGTCAAGCCCTTATGGTTCAAAGTGTATTTTCCCCTCCAGATCCAACAAAAATTCATCTACGTAGGAAATAGCAGATCAACCATAGGCACCTAAAGAAACCACTTTGCTAAATTGGCAAGAAGAAGATTTTTATGGGTTAAATATTGATTCCTCATCAGTGTTAGATAATACTCATTCTAAAAGAGAGTGATGGAATATCAAACTTCCAAATCTAATCAAGCATCCACTTTGTACCCTGGGCCACAAGTGAAATTTGACAAAGATCTTTGGAAAAAACCCGCTAGAAACGCAGCTTTGCTCAAGCCATAAGAAAAGAAGGTGTCTCTTGCATCACGGTGCCTAACAAACATCTTCCAAAGGAGGATCCCAATTCCCAAAGAATCGTCGGCTAGGTAGGACCAATTCCCTCTAGTATTGTAGAACAAATAAATAAGACCAACCAAAGTGCTACTATGTGGGATGCACTCTCAATTCATTCTGAAAGGAACTTGTTACGAGAGGCTATCAATGATTTTGGTACAACCGAAAGATCATCGAGATAGTGGAGAAGAAGCTGCTACAATTTTGTGTCAACCAAAAGGGAAAATTATTCCTAAGGTGAAAAAACCATCACCATTCTATATTTCGTTGATCATTGACAATAATTTAGTATATAATTTCATGATCAATTCATCTTGCTAGTACCTCGATTATGCGCAAGAAAATTTCAGATGTGTTAGGAATACATTATACACCAGTCTCTAGAGGAGCAGTACATTGGTTGGATGGTACAATATTTCAAAACATAAAAGTCATCAAAGGAATATAGCTTATTATCCATGCATGTCCTAGTTTTTCATTCACACAAGACATATCATTCATCAATCTTCCTCCTCTCTTTTCCATTTTCCTATCACGATATTTCACTGCCAAGATGGGAGGTAACCTGTCAATTGATTAGTTACATATGATCCTTAGGACTCGATCTTGAACTAAAGTTACTTTAAGGGTAGAACCAATTTTCCATAATCATGTGAGGCCCTACATTTCCAGTCCTCCCATAAATGAGAAATATACCATCTGTTACCCAGAAGAAGAATATATTGATCATGAACCAATCACTATTGTGGAAGAAATTCTTGATATTGTGTTGGATGAAGTGAGTGGATGTAACACCCTTGACGGTTGTTATTTTCCTCCTTTACATTTCAAGTGTTGACATGTGATATTTCCTTATAAAGATACGTTCTTTTGAATTTTGGAGATCATACTTGATATGGATAAATCATCTTCTACTCTTAAGATCCTTTGACTGAATTGGGATGGCTTCTTTGAATCCATTTTTCATTTCTTGCAAGAGAGTTGCAATCTGGTTAAGAGTTGTAAACTTCTCTATTAATCCGACTCTTCCTTGGATACATTTCCATGATCAAGGAATGTTTTAAATATTCTCTGTTAAACGAATGATAAATTGACATTCCATGAATTAAGAGACATATTGGACTGAATGTTGTGGTTATAAGCTCTTTGATTTTTGTGTGAACTTGTTTCCATTCAGTTGTAAGTTATGCTTGGGTCTTTGAAGATTGACCATGGTAGGACATTGCTGAGGTGAACGGAAAATGCAGCCTGTTCACGACATAGGAAAAGATCCAGGATTCTTCAAAGGACTATCCAATGGAATCATGAGCTAGGTAAAAATATTTACTAACTAAACTATGTTACGTAATAGAATTCCTATTCTAACCTAAAGCTTCCTATGCTACATTGATTGGTTGATTAGCATCCTAACCTAAGCTCGATGCTAAGGGTTTTGGAAAGGTTTCTAGGTTATTAAAAATTTACCTAGAACCTAATAATAACAGGTTATATTATCATTTAACCTAATGCCTAAGACTATAGTGTTGTAAATTAATCTAACCTATGGGGAAACTACCTTATTCTATGATCCAAGACCTATTGTGGTAATTTTTATTTGGGTTATAACCTAAGGTATATATATATATATATATATACTAAAAACTACCGAGGTCTTAACCTAAGAAATATGATGTATCCTAAACTAATGGGATTGAATGGGAATTTGGTGGTTGTATATATTGTAGGTGAAGGTTCCAAGGCATTATATTTTTGATAAGATTTTAATTGTTTGGAGGTACTTGCCTAGCTTTGGCAGGGGTTAGTGAACTTGTCGAGAGGCTTAGGTGGAGACTCCACTAAAATGAAATTCCTTCTTAAAATTAATTTAGCAATCATTAAACATGAAAGGTGGTGGCAAGGAAGATAGGAGGGAAACTAAAAATTAATAGAATTAATTTGTATTGGTTTTCATGCTCAAACTACCTTGGAAGGCTTTAAAATGGGTTGCAATGTGGTTGTTTCACTTTGCATACTACGCAATTTTTTCTCTTCATGTGCACCATTTGTTAAAACCAGCAGATAGAACTACATTTGATGGCTATTTTTGAGGTTTTAAAACTATTTTTAGTTCGTGGAATATATAGGAGGCATTGTGGAAAAAGAACATTGTTATTTGATTTTTTTGTGGAGAAGAGGAGAAGTTTTGAGCTTGGCTAGAGGTTCTTTTGGATTTCACAGAAGCGTTATCAGGCATGATAGGCTCTAAACTTTAAGATCCTTTGCTTTCTTATAAATGTTTCATTAAAATGATTATACTCTATTCAGATTCTTTGATTTCTTATTTTATCTAGTTAATGTCGTAGGGTTTATTAAATGTTGTTATATTAGTTTTTGAATCCTTGGTAAATGATGTTTTGTTGGGAAACTTACCATGTATATTTCTTTAAGAAAAATAATACATGCAAAAAAATTTCTGTTCTCAAATTTTTGTTTAGAAGCTGGAAATGGAAGTGATCTATTAGGATAACCATCATTTCTATTATTATGGTTCGAGTGTATTAGAGAAACTAGAATCTGTTGGAAATTCGGATAAGTTCGCTTGGCGTGGACTTGAGCCTGTATACGGGTTTATTTTTAACTTGTGTTGAGATCATGTGTTGTTGAACCTTTACTTTGAGCTCATCCTTGATTTGGAACTTAGTTATGGATTTGTGTTTATTGAGAACTGATTATGTTGTTCGAATAGTGTCAAAATCTTGTGTATCTCTCGACTATTGTCTTAGCTTTGTATAAAGCTCGATGTTTATATCTTAGTTCCTTGTGATAATCAAGCGATATTTTGCCAGTTTATAAAATACACGGTATTTTGATGTTATGGCTCATTTTTGGGCTTGAAATTTAGGTGAAACTTGAGTCTCGTTGAGAAATAATATTGGGCTCAGTAACCATGTATAATATTCCTTTGAGAGATTTGGAACTATTTGTAGATTAGTAACTACAAAGCACTCATATTTTGTTTCTTATGTGGACTCTGTACTGTGGAAACTCCTAGTTCTACTTGAGCTAGTATCCGGGCTTTGCATTTGATACAAATCGTGTTGGATTCACCATTGTGCTGAACCAGTGTTGGTATCTTGGGTAACTAGGAACTGATTACCGAAGATGTACACGACTTTGTACTCTTGCCTTACTCTATGGAAATTTGGGTTGTTAATCTGAAGTCCATAGTGTCACCACACTCTTATCTTATTAATTACTTGATTTTGAACTCTCTCTTTGGAAATTCATTGTTTTTTGTATAATGGAAATAAGACTCCTTCTTTCTAATATAGGCTGTTTTTGGTTATATGTATCTCTTTGTCCCATACTAAGACATTGTGCACATATCGAGCTCGAAGCTTAGTTTTTGTAATTTGATATTGTACATGAAATTTGTACTTAGTGCTTGGAAATAAGTGACAAAATCGATGTGTAGGTTATGTTCTTGTGTGATGAATTTTCTTGTTATTGATATAACTTGGGTGGGAAATTATTGTTTCCCGAACCCGTGAATATGTATGTGGGTAATCTTGTACCTATGTGAGAAGCTTATGATCGGTATCGTGCTTGGAATTTGTACCATTGAGCTTTGAGATGTTAGTATTTTCGAAATTTTTGATTTGGTTTTGGTATTTGATTGGGAGTTAACTTCATAATAGTTAAAATCTAAGAACTTGTTTAACTGAACTACTTAGTCAAGGAAATCCGAAAGAGTAGATTAGTTAGAGCTATTTGAATATTCTTGGTATTTAAATGGAAAAATTTTACAAGGATAATGGAATTTAAGTTGTTAAGATTTGTTGATGCTTCGATCCTACTTGGCTTTCGAGCGGTTAATTCTCTATTCCTTCTTGGATTCAAATGGGCACCTTATGTCTTTATAAAAGAAAGGAATTTGGTTCCTTTAAAATAGATTGTGTTTTAAGACTATGAATTGTATTTAATTATGAGTATGGAATTGAAATTAGTATTCATTATAAGTGAAGAAGTGCAAAGAATATGGTAGTGTGCTTTCTTCTTCTTTGTATAGATCTTTGGTTGAACTATCTGTTTTGACTCTTCTTAGATGATCTAGACTAGATAATAAGTCCTGTATGAGTCTACCTTGATTTTTGAATGTTGTTTCAGATCTTTAAAAGTTAAATTCCATTTTTGGAAGTCGATTTAAACTTACTGGTGTAGATCAACCGAGTCTCTATTCCTTCTTAGATTTAGATGAGATTTTTGTTCGATGAGTATGTTAATTGTTAAATTTTAAGGTAGTTGTCTTTAAAAGAAAAGCAGTTAAATCATGTTTGGAACCTGTCTTGTTTCTTGGATGTGTTGTGTATAGGCATGAGTTGTAATGGTTCTTCTTCTTCTTTGTTTAGGAGATGGATGAGTCATCTTAATATGAACCATGCTCTAAACTTTTCTTTGGCTTGAAGAAAAGATAAATGTTGATTTCTTTTATGACAGAATGAGAACAATGAGATGTTATAATATGTAGTTTGTCTAAGGATAATTGATGGGATCAATTAGACTCTATTGTAAGGCTGAAATGGTATATTATATTCTATCCTTTCTTGGAAGTGAATTCAATTGTTTATAATGTACCTATTTTTCGTTGCTTTTGATATATTGATTATTTGATGTAATAATTTTCTCATTAAAGTAGATTTGTTTTAATGGAGCAATTATAAGAATGCACTTTTTTAAGGCTTATTGCTTATCATGCTCGGTTTATTGAATCTGACCCGTCTAACCAATTTTGTAGATGGACTTCATAAGTGATAAATAAGGAAAAACTTATATGATGCATTGGCTGATTTAAGTCTAATTCTTGTGAAGAACTCTAATTCATTCTTGAGATTGTTTTGAAAAGAAAAGTAGTATTCTTTTATAATTAAGATGGTTGTTATGTAGTATACCTAAGTGCATAAGTCTTGTAAATGTAATGGTTATAAAGATAAATTGAAAGTTGTGAGATTACCTGTATTGGTTGTGTAAATTATTTGTATTTGTATGAAAGAGATGGGCTCTATCTTGTTGTTAATCTTCATATTATTTATATGTTAAATGGCTAAATTTTAAAAATATTGGATCAAGGGATTTAGTTCAATCTCCCTACTTGTGATGCAACTTTTAAAGTTGTAGAATATGATATTTGTTATTTAAACTATATAACATAGTAATACAAAGTAGGATGAACATACATTGAAAAATGTGGTCATTGGGTAGAATAAACCCTAACGCCTTACATATAGTGAAATAATTTTCATCTTTCACAAATCTTCATAAACCACAAAGGTTTGGTATCATGACTTCAATTTATCAGAATTCATCGATTATGAAGTCTACTTTATTTTGGATATAAATTCTGGCACTGAACTTTCTAAAAAGTTATTGTACTTTTTACCTAAGACATATTATAACATTATACAACTATGCTTAATTGATAGTTTAATTATGTATTCAAACATTAAAATTGGTAATGAATATAACAAATTTCTTAATGGGCTAATTGAATCAATTTAGAAAATAACTTAAGGAGTGTTGGATTAGGGTTAGGCAAAGTTCATTGAAATCTGTATTGAATAATCCAAATTAATTAAATTATTAATATATTTCTTGGGGTATATACATCTCGATGAGGCTGTTCAGTAGGATTCTGGCACATGCCAACTGCAGGGTTGTACCTTCGAGAAGATTAGGATCTTCTCAAGGATACGGTATGTAGTTGGCATGGGGAAACAACCTTCGGCATTGATCATCCAGATCTACATAAATTGGGCTTCATCTTAGTTTTCTCTAGAGGTCAAGTTAGAAACATGTTTTAAGACATGGAGTATCCCTCTAAAACTTAGGATACCTTGGCACATGGGGTTGACTTAGGTTGACGTAGTATGCCAAATTACCATAAGTCTTAGCGAGCTTCTCCTTATCATAACACATGTTGTTAACACAAACTAGGGTTAAACCTCGGGCAAGTGGATTGACGTGAGTTAGTAAAGAACCTTGTAGAAAATAATAGAGTGGGGTGAGGGAAGTATTCCACATTGATGAGTATGTCATCAAGGAATAGTAATACGTATAATATGTTAGAAATATTTGGCCAAAGTATCACAAGTTGTTGGTTGCATTGTCCTATGTCACCTAGTCTAAGTTTCATGATGCAGATGAATACTAGTAACAATTATTCAGATAGGTTCCTTAGGCACATCACTCAATACCTGAATAGGAAAGATAACCAAGTATACGTAGTATACGGATAAGTATTCAATACTTAATGTTAAACATGAATAGATTGGTAGTTTATGAGTCATGAAATGAATAGATCGGTAGCACACGAGTCATTATAAGCTTCATATGGTTATCTGTTATATGAATGGTTGATAAATAATGTGTGTTCTAAATTATGGAATTTAGAATAGAGAACATTATTATAAAAAAATCCCTTATTTGTAAAGTCCTAAAATGGGAATGTTACATCTTGGTATCGAGCTAAAGGTTGCAGCTTTTGGACCTATTGTGTCCACATTCTAATTAAAACTTAAATTTTCTTATAATAGAAAATGGTGAGAACAAGAGGAAATGTTGCAAATAACCCTCCACCTAAGGAAGGAGTGGAAAATGCTCAGAAACTTGATGAGATCCTTGCTACCATGTTGGAAACAAGAGATCATTTGGCTATGCTTGAATAGTAAGTAATGGGAAATGAGAAGGAAGAAGAAGTTGATAACAATAATTAGCCACCTTTAGGGGACAACGCCAATGTGGGTGTTGATAATAACAATGTTAACATACCTGTGCAACCTAAGAATAGAAAGGCTAGACTAGCAGTAGAACTCACTAATGACATAAAAAGGATAAGTCCACCCAAGTTCGATGGCACCACCTTAGGAGATGGAGCTGAGAATTGGCTCAACAAAATGGAGAAGTACTTTGCAATAAGGAAATTCTCAGAGGAAACCAAGGTTATATGGGGAGCATATCAGCTTTCCCATGAAGCATATTCATGGTGGGAAAGCCATAAGGCTGAGTTAAATATTGATGAAACTAACATCACTTGGGATCAATTTAAAAGTTATTTTAGGAAATGATGGCTGCCACAACTCTACTATGATAAGAAAATGACTAAATTTCAGAACTTAGCTCAAGGAAAGTTAACAGTAACTGAGTATTGGGAATGGTTTATGAAACTCCTCAAGTATGTACCTCAGTATCAAACTGATGAGAAGTTTAGGATTCAGAAATTTATTATGGGATTGAATCCCATTATTGGGGAGAAGTTGATGTTCACAGCCCAACCACTATGGAAGGGGTTGTTGAAAAATCCATAAGGCAAGAATAGAAATTAAAGGCTATTTCCGCTCATAAAGAGGAAGTAAGGAAGAAACTTCCAAACCCCTCTTCAGCTTCTCTTGCACCTAAGAAGGGACCATGGAAGAAGTTTGGAAATAAAAGTAAGTTTTCAGTTGATAATAATAAGAAAACAACAATGAATAAGACTTGGAAATGCACGAAACAATTTTTCCAAGAATAATAACAATGAACAGAAGTCCTATGGAGGTCAGAATAATAACTTTAAGACTGGAAATAACTTTGAGTCTAGAAAGGGACCTGTAGGAGGTTGTTATAATTGCGGTAAGGATCATTATGCAAATCAATGTCCTTTGAAGAAGGATGATCGTAATCAACAGCACAAGATACATGTTGCAGTAGCTGATAAGCAAGTTGAAAAGCAAGCTACACCTATAGAAGTTCTGGTAAGTTATTTGGCATACATGTAACTATTATTTTTGATACGGGTTCTACTGAATGTTTTATTTCTAGTAAAATTACTTGAAACTTAAAATAAAAGCTAGAAAAATAGATAAATCTTGGACTATACATTATGGTAATAATGTTGTTCATACTGATTAGTATGTGTCTTTTTGGAGTAGTCCTTGAATTACCTAAATTTTCCACAGAGGTTGATCTTTATGTTGCACCTTTAGGGTCTTATGATGTAATCATAGGTGTTAATTTGTTAGCGTAAAAGAAGGCTAAAGTGGATTGTTTTGAAAAACACATTAGTTGTTTAAATGATCTGAGAAAAAATAGAGATTGATGGTGTGAAGCGTGAGATTTATGTTAGAAAAATGTCAGCTATGAAACTTAAAAAGGCCAAAAATAAAGGATGTACCTTATATGTAGTAAAAATTTCAGAAACTGCAGAGGAAAATAGCAATTTCATGGATCGATATCCATTGTTACGAGACTTCAGTGATGTATTTCTGGAAGAATTGTCAAGTCTTCCACCCAAAAGGGAATTTGATTTCACAATTGAGATCAAGCCTGGAACTGAACCTATATCTAAGGCACCGTATCAAATGACTACTATAGAATTAGTAGAGCTTAAAGCTCAATTGTAAGAACTTTTGTCTAAGGGTTTGATTAGACCAAGTGTTTCACCTTGGGGAGCACTAGTGATTTTTGTGAAAAAGAAAGATGGAACACTTATATTGTGCATTGATTATAGAATGTTAAACAAATCAACAATCAAGAATAGATATCCATTCCCTAAGATTGATGATTTATTTGATCGGATGCATGGAACATCAATATAATCTAGGATAGATCTTTGATCTAGGTATCATCAATTGCAAATTAAGGATGAGGACATTCATAAAAAAACTTTCATAACAAGGTATGGACATTATGAGTTTATGGTTTTACCTTTTGGAATAACTAATGCACTGTGGCATTTATGAATTTAATGAATAATATCTTTCAAGAATACTTGGAAAAATTTTGATCATATTCTTGGACGACATTCTCATATATTCTAAAAGCATTGAAGAGCATCATGAGCACTTGAAGGTAGTTTTGGGAATTCTGAGAAAGAAATGGTTGTTTGGTAAATTGTCCAAATGTTCTTTCTATGACACGAAGTCCACTATTTAGGTCATGTAATAAGTAAAGAAGGAATTGTTGTAGATCCTTCAAAAATTATAGCTATAATGAGAATGGCCTACACCTAAGAATGTACATGAAGTTAGAAGCTTCATGGGACTTGTTGCTACTATAGGAAATTTGTAAAAGACTTTTATAAGATAATCGCACCAATAAATTCCTTACATGAAGAAAGATAAAAAGTTTGTTTGGAGTGAAAATGTGAAATTATATTTAAAACCTTGAAGGAACAGTTAAATTCAACACCTATTCTTGTAGTACATCAGAACCTAATAGGGATTTTATGGTGGTAATCGATGCATCCGGTGAAGGTCGAGGAGGTATTTTATTACAAAGTTGTCATGTTATTGCATACAAGAGTAGAAAACTTAAGTTACATGAGTTGAATTATGCTCCTCATGATTTAGAGCTTGTTGTCATTGTTCATGCACATCAAGTCTGGAGGAATTATCTTTTGGGTAAACCATTTGAGTTGAAAACTGATCATCTTGGGCTGAAGTATATTTTCACTCAGCCAAATCTGAATGCAATATAGCGAAGATGGTTAGAGTTTTTTTCTCAATATGATTTTGACATAATTTATATTAAGGGTAAAGAAAATAGAGTGGTTGATGCTCTAAGTCATAGGAAGCACATTTGTGCTCTTATAACACTAAGAACTTAGTTTAAGGATGAAGTAAAAGGTGTTATGGAATCGATTCCTACTTTCAGCAAGTAAAAGCAGCACTTGCTATAGATTCTAATGATTTGAGGTATAAGGGTTTTCACTTTGATAAGGAAGGAATCTTACGATTTGAAAATAGAGTTTATGTACCTTTGCTTAGTGGTTTGAGAAAGAAATTGTTAGCTGAATTTCATAATTCACCTTTCTCGGGACACCATGGCATTACAAAGATGCTTGCTGATATAAAATAACAACATTTTTGGAAAGGAATGAACAAGGATGTTATTGATTATGTAACATATTGTCTAGAGTTCCAACGTGTTAAGATGGAATATATGCACCCAAGTGGTTTATTGTATCCTCATAGCATACCACAAGTATAAATGGTAAGTAATAAGCATGGATTTTGTACAAGGGTTGCCTATGTCAAGAAATAAACATGATTTTATTTTGGTAGTTGTTGATAAACTAACAAAAGTAGCTCATTTTTTTGCTGGAAATCTGAAGGATGATTCAATTTTGGCTAAAAGATTTGTACACAACTACATGTGTACCTGAATTAATCATATCTGATAAATATCCTAGAATGATGTCAAGATTTTGGCAAACACTTAATGCAGCTCTAGAAACTAAGTTAAATTTCAGTTCTTTATATCACCCAAAAATGGATGGATAGACCGAGAGGGTAAATCAAGTTTTAGAAGATATGTTACGAATGTATTGTATGGATCAATAGTATAAGTGGGAAGAATATCTTCCATTGGTTGAATTTTCTTACAACAATACATATCATGCTTCTCTTAAGATGGCACCTTTCAAGGCACTTTATGGAAGAAAATGTAGAACCCTGTTAGTTGCGATAGATAAAGGATAGAGAGGTAATTGGACCTGAAATCCTTACGAAAATGGAACAAGTTAAGTTGATTTGTGAACACTTGAAAGAAGAAGCAGATAGGAAAAAGAGTTACGCTGACTTGAAGAGGGTTGATAGGAAATTTGAACTTGGTGAAAAGTCTTTCTTGAGTTAAACCGAAAAAAGAGTTCTATAAATTTTGGCAAGGTTGCCAAGCTATCACCTTGTTATGTGGGACCTTTTGAGATAGTTGAAGTAATCAACCATGTATCTTATCGTTTAGCATTACCTCTTGCTTTGTCATGAATGCATGATGTTTTCCATATTTCTTTTCTTAAGAAATATATTTTAGATTTATCACACATGTTAAATTGGAATTCCTTACAGGTCCAAAACCCAGGAATAATCGTGGTTAAACCCATTTGAATTCTAGAAAATTGCCAGTTGCATTTAAGAAATCGAGAAATAAGTCAATGTAATGTCCAATCGGACCAGTTTAACGAAGAAGAAAGTACAACTTGGAAAATATTGAAGATATGAAAACTATTTTTCCATATTTATTTGATCGTAATTGATTCTGTTGACTAATAAAATTTATGATTTTATCTTTATATGACATTAAATATGCCATTTTGGGAAGATATTTATTTTGTTTGGATAAACAACTATTAATGTTGATTTCTTGAATAACAAAATTCTAATATATTTTGACTTAGAATAAGAGAAGTGAATGAAGTGATTGTCCTAATGTTTATTGTTAAAAAAAAGGGTAATCATCGGGACGATGATTCTTTTAAGGAGGGAGCATGTAACACCCTTGATAGTTGTTATTTTCCTCCTTTACATTTCAAGTGTTGACATGTGATTTTTCCTTATAAAGATATGTTCTTTTGAATTTTGGAGATCATGCTTGATATGGATAAATCATCTTCTACTCTTAAGATCCTTTGACTGAATTGGGATGGCTTCTTTGAATCCATTTTTCATTTCTTGCAGGAGAGTTGCAATCTGGTTAAGAGTTGTAAACTTATCTATTAATCTGACTCTTCCTTGGATCAATTTTAGTGATCCAAGGAATGTTTTAAATCTTCTCTGTTGAACGAATGATAAATTGACATTCCATGAATTAAGAGACATATTGGACTGAACGTTGTGGTTACAAGCTCTTTAATTTTTATGTGAACTTATTTCCATTCAATTGTAAGTTATTCTTGGGTCTTTGGAGATCGACCATGGCAAGAAATTGCTGAGGTGAATGGAAAATGCAGCCTATTCACGACATAGGAAAAGATCCAGGATCCTAAAAAGGACTATCCAATGGAATCATGAGCTAGGTAAAAATATTTACTACCTAAACTATGTTACATAACAGAATTCCTATTCTAACCTAAAGCTTCCTATGCTACTTTGATTGGTTGATTGGAATCCTAACCTAAGCTCAGTGTTAAGGTTTTGGAAAGGTTTCTAGGTTATTAAAAATTTACCTAGAACCTAATACTAAAAGGTTATACTATCATCTAATCTAATGCCTAAAACTATAGTGTTGTAAATTAATCTAACCAATGGGGAAACTACCTTACTCTATGTGCTAAGACCTATTGTGGTAATTGTTATTTGGGTTATAACCTAAGGTATATATATACTACAAAATACCTAAGGTATAACCTAAGCAATATGATCTATCCTAAACTAATGGGTTTGAATGGGGAATTAGGTGGTCGCATACATTGTAGGTGATGGTTCTAAGGCATTAAATTTGTTGATAAGGTTTTAATTGCTTGGAGGTACTACCAGCTTTGGTAGGGGTTAGTGAACTTGGCAGAGGCTTAGGTGGAGACTCCACTAAAATGAAATTCCTTGTTAAAATTGATTTAGCAATCGCTAAACATGAAAGGCAGTGGCAAGGGAAGATAGGCGGGAAACTCAAAATTAATGAAATTAATTATTTTTGGTTTTCGTGCTCAAACTGCCTTGGAAGGCATGAAAACGGGTTGGAATGTGGTTGTTTCACTTTACATGCTTCATAATTTTTGCTCTACATGTGCACTAGTTTTCCGAATCAACAGATAGAACTACACTTGATGGCTATTTTTGAGGTTTTAAACCTATTTTCAGTTTGTGGAATATATAGGAGGCATTGTGGAAAAAGAACATTGTTATTTGATTTTTCGTGGAGAAGAGGAGAAGTTTTGAGCTCAGCTGGAGGTTCTTTTCGATTTCACAGAAGTGTTATCAGGCATGATAGGCTCTAAACTTTAAGATCTTTTGCTTTCTTATAAATGTTTCATTAAAATGATTATGCTCTTTTGAGATTCTTGGATTTCTTATTTTATTTGGTTAATGGCCTGTAGGGTTTATTAAATATTTTTATATTGGTTTTGAATCCTTGGTAAATGATGTTCTGTTGGGAAACTTACCATATATAGTTCTTTAAAAAAATAATGCATGCAAAACATTTTTTTTGTTCTCGACTTTTTGTTTGGAACTGGAAATGGAAGTGGTCTATTAGGATAACCATCGTTTCTATTATTATGGTTTAGTGTTTTGGGGAAACTTGAATCCTATTGGAAATTTAGATAAGCTCATTTGGCGTGGACTTGAGCCTATATACGGGTTTGTTTTTAGCTTGTGTTGAGCTCGTGTGTTGTTGAACCTTTACTTTGAGCTCGTCCTTGATTTGGAACTTAGTTATGGATTTGTGTTTGTTGAGAACTGATTCTTGTTGTTCTGAATCGTGTTGGAATCTTGTGTATCTCTGACTATTGTCAAAGCCTGTATAAAGCTCAGTGTTTATATCTTAGTTCCTTGTGATAATCCAAACAATTATGTCGGTTTATAAAATACACAGTATTTGGATGTTACGGCTCATTTTGGACTTGAACTTTGGGTGAAACTTGAGTCCCATTGAGAAATAATATTGGGCTCTGTAATTGTGTATAATATTCCTTTGAGAGATTTGGAGCTGTTTATAGATTAGTAACTACAAAGTACTCGTATTTTGTTTCTTGTGTGGACTCTGTACTTTGTCGGAACTCCTAGTTCCATTTGAGCTAGTATTTGGGCTTCATGTTTTATATGAATCGTGTTGGAGTCACCATTATGCTGAACCAATATTGGTATCTTAGGTAACTAGGAACTATTACTGAAGATGTATATGACTCTGTACTCGTGCCTTACTCTGTGGAAATTTGGGCTATTAACTGAAGTCCGTAGTGTTACCACACTCTTATCATATAAATTATTCTATTCTGAACTCTCTCTTTGGAAATTCATGTTTCGTTGTATAAGGGAAATATGACTTCTTTTGAATATAGATTGTTTTTGGTTATATGTATCTATTCTGTCCCATGCTAAGACACTGTGCACATCCGAGCTCAGGTTGAGTTTTTGTAATTCGATACTGTACATGAAATTTGTACTTAGTGCTTGGAAATAAGTGACAGAATTGATGTGTAGGTTCTATTCTTGTATGATGAATTTTCTTGTTATTGATATAACCTAGGTGGGAAATTATTGTTTCCCTAAACCCGTGAATATATACATGGGTAGTCTTGTACTTGTGTGAGAAGATTATGATCAGTATCGTACTTGGAATATGTACCATTGAGCTCTGAGCTGTCAATATTTTTGACAAGTTTGATTTGGTTTTGGTATTTGATTAGGATTTAACTTCGTAATAGTTAAAAGCTAAGAACTCGTCTAACTAAACTACTTAGTCAAGGAAATCTGAAAGAGTAGATTAATTAGAGATGTTTGAATATTCTTGGTATTTAAATGGAAACATTTTACAAGGATAATGGGATTTCAATCGTTAAGATTTGTTGATGCTTCTGATCCTGCTTGGCTTTTGAACGGTTATTTTTCTATTCCTTCTTAGATTCAAATGGACACCTTATGTCTTTATAAAAGAAAGGAATTTGGTTCCTTTAAAATAGATTGTGTTTTAAGACTACAAATTTTATTTCATTCTGAGTATGGAATTGAAATTAGTATTCATTATAAGTAAAGAAGTGTAAAGAATATGGTAGTGTGCTTTCTTCTTATTGTATAGATCTTTGGTTGAACTTTCTGTTTTGACTCTTCTTGGATGATCTAGAGTAGAGAATAACTCCTGTATGAGTCTACCTTGATCTTTGAATGTTGTTTCAGATCTTTAAAAGTTAAATTCCATTTTTGGAAGTCGATTTAAACTTACAGGTAGATCAACTGATTCTCTATTCCTTCTTAGATTTAGATGAGATTTATGTTCTGATGAATATCTTAATTGTTAAATTTTAAGGTAGTTGTCTTTAGAAAGAAACAGTTAAATCATGTTTGGAACCTGTTTTGTTTCTTGGATGTGTTGTGTATAGGCATGAGTTGTAATGGTTCTTCTTCTTCTTTGTTTAGGAGATGGATGAGTCATCTTAATATGAACCATGCTCTAAACTTTTCTTTAGCTTGAAGCAAAGATAAATGTTGATTTCTTTTATGATAGATTGGGAACAATGAGATGTTATAATATGTTGTTTGTCTAAGGATAATTGATGGGATCAATTAGACTCTATTTGTAAGGTTGAAATGGTAGATTATATTTTTTCCTTTTCTTGGAAGTGAAATCAATTGTTTATAATGTACTTATTTTTCGTTGCTTTTGATTTATTGATTATTTGATGTAATAATTGTCTCATTAAAGCAAAGTTGTTTTAATCGAAAAATTATTGGAATGCACTTATTTTTAAGGCTTAGTGCTTATCATGCTAAGTTCATTGAACTCGACCGTCTTAGCAATTTTTCGAAGATGGACTTCATAATTGATAAAGAAGGCAAAACTTATATGATGCATTGGATGATTTAAGTCTTATTCTTGTGAAGAACTATGATTCGTTCTTGAGATTTTTTGGAAAGAAAAGTAGTATTCTTTTATAATTAAGATGGTTGTTATGCAAAGTATACCTAAGTGCATAAGTCTTGTAAATGTAATGGTTATAAAGATAAATTGAAAGTTGTGAGATTACCTATATTGGTTGTATAAATTATTTATATTTGTATGATAGAGATGGGCTCTATCTTGTTGTTAATATTAATATTATTTATATGTTAAATGATTAAATTTTAAAAAATATTAGATCAAGGGATTTAGTTCAATCTCCTACTTGTGATGCAACTTTTAAAGTTGTAGAATATGATATTTGTTATTTAAACTATATAACATAATAATACAAAGTAGTAGGAACATACATTGAAAAATGTGGTCATTGGGTAGAATAAACCCTAACACCTTACATATAGTGAAATAATCTTCATCTTTCACAAATGTTCATAAACCACAAAGGTTTGATATCATGACTTCAATTTATCAGACTTCATTTATTATGAAGTCTACTTTATTTTGGATATATTCTAGCACTGAACTTTCTAAAAAGTTATTGTACTTTTTACATAAGACATATTATAACATTGTACAACTATGCTTAATTGACAGTTTAATTATGTATTCAAACATTAAAATTGGCAATGAATATAACAAATTTCTTAATGGGCTAATTGAATCAATTTAGAAAATAACTTAAGGAGTGTTGGATTAGGGTTAGGCAAAGTTGCTGAAATCAGATTGATAATCCAAATTAATTAAATTATTAATAT
Source organism: Taxus wallichiana var. yunnanensis (assembly GCA_018340775.1). Lineage (NCBI taxonomy): Eukaryota > Viridiplantae > Streptophyta > Pinopsida > Cupressales > Taxaceae > Taxus > Taxus wallichiana. The sequence goes on along the minus strand of CM031244.1, from coordinate 207,189,095 downwards.
ATTTCTTGGGGTATATACATCTCGATGAGGCTCATTCGGTAGGATTTCGCACATGCCAATCGCAGGGTTGTACCTTGAGAAGATTAGGATCTTCTCGAGGATACAATGATGTAGTTGGCATGGGGAAACAACCTTCGGCATTGATCATCCAGATCTACATAAATTGGGCTTGATCTTAGTTTTTCTCTAGGTCAAGTTAGAAACATGTTTTAAGACATGGGGTAGTTATCCAAAACTAGGATAACTTAGCACATGGGGTTGTCTTAGGTTGACCTAGTATGCCAAATTACCCTAAGTCTTAGTGAGCTTCTCCTTATCATAACACATGTTGTTAACACGAACTAGGGTGAAACCTTGGGAAAGTGGACTGACATGAGTCGATAAAGAACCTTCTAGAAAACAATAGAGTGGGGTGAAGGACGTATTCCAAAATGATTAGTATACCATCAAGGAATAGTAATACGATAGTATGTTAGAAATATTTAGCCAAAGTATTATAAGTTGTTGGTTGTGTTGTCCTATGTCACCTAGTCTAAGGTTCATGATACAAATGAATACTAGTAATAATTATTTAGATAGATTCCTTAGAAAGATCACTCAATACCCTGAACAGGGAAAGAGAACCAAGTATACGTAGTATACGGATAAGTATTCAATACTTAATGTTAAACATGAATAGATCTAGTAGTTTACCGAGTCATGAAATGAATAGATTGGTAGCACACCGAGTCATTACAGTTGCATATGGTTATCTATTATATGAATGGTTGATAAATAATGTGTGTTCTAAATTATGGAATTTAGAACAGAGAACATTATTATAAAAAATTCCCTTGTTTCTAAAGTCTTAAAATGGGAATGTTACAGTGGAGATCATCAATACAATCCCTATGCTGATTTATTGGTAGAGGAAGAAGCATATTTTCTTATTTTTGAGGAGACGAGATTGGTTACATATTGTATTCATGAAGAAGGTAAAATTATACCACAACTTTTCAAAACACAAAACAATTCTAAAGGATTGTGGAAAATGTTTTTCGATGGCTCGAGGAGTAAGAATGGATCTGGTGATAGTGTTATGTTAATTTCTATAGAAGGATATAAGTACTTCTCATATTTTTTGTTACAATTCAGTTGTACTAAAAATGTTATTGAATACGAGGCCCTTGTGCAATGAATTCAGCTAGCCCAAAATAAGGTAATCAAATCCCCGACTATTTTTGAGACAAAGTGACTTATTTTTTCATTAAGTGACAACACGCCATGCATCCAAAAATTATCTTTTAATCTCATATAAGAACCGAGTCTCGATTTGATTTAATATTTCAAATATTTTGGGATCCATGTGGTTCCTAGAAATCAAAATCAAGATGTTGATAGGCTTGTTACAATTAGCTCGCAATACAACATACCTATTGATATCATGAAAGAAGGGCAGCAATCTATCAAAATGGTGGTTCGACTGTAGTTCTTGATAATGTGAGTAATTAGCAACAAATTGATAGTGACAAACAAATTGTCCTTTTCCTATAAGAAGACGCAGAGTTTGCTACGAAAAATCAAGATAAGCTACAAGAATCATATGGTGATCAAATCATACAATTGAAAAGTAACAAGCTACAAAAAGGTTTAGTTACTCTGGAATCCATTTTCAATTCATATGATCAAACCAAAAGACAAATCTCTAACATGGTGGTCAAAGAAAAAGACTTTGAGGAAGTCAAGGTATAAAATTAAAATTTTTCAAGATTGGAAAATTGTGTACCCCAATAGAGAAAAAGGATTTTTCCAAACTTTTTCAACAATATATTGATTTTTTTGCGCAGGAATTATAAAGATGGTCATGGCTTGATCCAAGTCTAAAGCACAACATACCATCAAACCGGATCCTAATGCCAAGATAGTTAGTCGAAAGAGGCCAATTAATCCTAAAATCGAGCCACTAATGAGAAAGGAGATAACCAACTCATCAAGCCCTATATAATTTTTCCTATCAAGCATTCCTCTTGGGAAGCCAATCTAGTCTCCATAAGGAAGATGAATGGAGAGATTCGGTTATGTGTTGACTTCATGGATTCTAACCGTGCGTCATTAAAAGACCATTATCCTTTCTCATTGATGGAAAAAATCCTTCAAAAAGTGGCAGTGCTCAAATATTTTCTTTTCTTGATGGATATTTGGGTTATAATCAAATTCTAGTCCAAGAATCTAATCAATTAAAAATGGATTTCACTACCAATTGGGGCACGTATGTTTACAACAAAATGTCATTTGGATTATCCAATGCCAGTGTTACTTTCCAAAGAGCCATGGACATGGCATTTAACGTACTAATCAATGATATCATTTTGGTTTACCTTGATGATATAATTGTATACTCTAAGCATGTAGAAGACCACATCACGCATCTAAGGAAGGTTTTCCGAAGGTGTAGGGATTTTGGGGTTTCAATTAATCCTAAGAAATGTATTTTTTTAGTGCATGAGGGGAAGTTATCATGAAAATTGTTTCAAAGTGGAAGGAATTTCAATCGATCTAGACAATATTTTTTCGATTATGTCCTTATCTCTCCTAAGTCACAAGAAGGGTCTCTAGAGTTTTCTGGGAACCATAAATTTTGTGCGGAGATTCATCCCTCAATTTGTAACATTGGATAAACCACTGAAAACCATACTAAAGAAAAATATGCCATTCTCATGGACAAAAGAAGGAAGGGAGAGCTTCAAAGCCATCAAAATGGCCATTTCTCAAGCTCCCACTGTAGTGAACCCCATGTTTGATAAAGATATTATTTATGCTTTTACAGGTCAAGAGAGCATTTTATGTATCATCACTTAGAAAAATGATGATCAGATGGAACAACCAACTACTTTCTTCATTCAATCCCTCAAAGACTATGAGCTCAAATATTCATTTGTTAAAACAAAAGTATTTTTAGTTATTTGATATTTGAAGAAATTTAAGCACATGTTGTCAAAAATAAAATTCATTTGATGGTGCCTCATCTAGATGTCAAGGAATTTTTCATGAAAAAGAGATGAACAAAAAGTGTGTTGGATGGATCACGAAGGTGATGGAGTATGACGTACATATAAAAGTTACCCAACTTGTCATAGGTAAATGTTTCTATCAATAACTTGCTACAGACATGGAATCAAAAGGTGACTAGGATGTGACACTCCTAAACACCGATGAAGGTGATGGTCAAGTTGATTGGTTATCGAAAATGAAGAGTTTCCTTTTCTCAGGAGTATATCATGTGAACATGGATAAAAATCAAAGATGGACTTTCCGTCTTCAATCTATTCCAAATGTTCCGGTAGATAATGTTATCTTTTGAAGAGATGTGAATGGTGTTCTCCTCCGGGCATGGGACCAAAACAGATAAGTAAGATACTAGAAGAGTTTAACAATGGCCTATCTGGAGGACATTATTTTGCATGAAAAACTACTACCAAAATCATGTGAGCTGGCTACTATTGGTTGGAATTTTTCAAAGATGACCATCTCTAGGTAAGGAAGTGAAAAGAATGTGCCTTTTTCACCAGAAAGCAGAAATTGGAGACTCTTCCACTGCATCCAATTCAAGTGGACCAACCATTTGTTTAATGGGGGTTGGATTTCATTAGAATGATTAGTTTTCCATCCAAAGTGATGGACATGAATGGGTCCTTATTGCAACAAACTATTTTACTCAATGGAAAGAAGTAGTAGCATTAAAGGAGAGCAATGAGAAGGCTGTTATTGAATTCTTCGAAGAAAAAATGACAAAGTTTGGTCTTCCATTTATAGTTATTTCAAACAATGCAATGGATTTTATTGTTCAAGTTGAGTGAATGGGATGTTAAAAATGGGGTCTACCTCAAGACTTCATCCAATTACTATCTTCAAGGAAATAGATTGGATGAGTCTAAAAAAAAGACATCACAAGGATTATCAAGTGCACAATGGAGACTAACAGAGGACTTGGTGCACACAAATTAAAACTTTTTATGGGAAGATCAGATCACACCTAAAAGGGCCATTAGAAATTCTCCTTTCATGATTGTATATGGAAGAGAATAAAAATTCTACTCTCCTTGGAGTTACCTTCTTTGGAGTTAGCTCATCAACTTGAGGTTATAGAGAATGGCCCTCTCGGCGGTCGGGTTTTCTAAACTTGTGGAGTTAGAAGAAGTACGGAATAAGGATATGAAGACTTTGAAGAACCATGAGGCTCATGTTTAGAAATATTTTGACAAGAAGGCATCCAAAAGGCATTTTAAAGAGGGAGATTTAGTTCTCAAATGGAATGAAGATAGACAAAAATTAGGAAAACATGCCAAGTTTGACACTTTCTAGAGAGGGCCATACATCATCATGAGTTGAAAAGAGGCAAATTCATTTCATTTATTTAGGCTTAACATAGAAGAACTACCCATTCTTGTGAATGGGATACATCTCAAAGCTTACTTTTGAGATATTTCTCCCCTATACAGTTTAGTTAGGTGTTTTACTCTAAGTGCTTTTGCACATTGTTTTGTGTTGTTGTTCATTTTGTTTTCCTTTTTTTTTGTTTTGTGTTGTTCTACACATTGTAGCATCATTGGAAGGTTTTAAAGGAGAAGATGGTTCAAAGTTTCAAGAGAGTTTTAGGATTTCTAATTCCTCAAAAATACTTCATTCAAATTTCACAGTGCTTTGTAAGTGTCAAACGTTTCTTAGATTCAGTAATTTTCCTACTTAGCGTTACCATAAAGATCAAGATCAATAAAACCCAAGGATACTTCAAGATGTCTCATAGAAGATAAAATCACTTTCAGGATTCCAACATTGAATCCTTTCCCAATGGATGAATTAAGGATACTATAATAATTCTTAGTAGGTAATCATCCCCGAGAGGTCACAAAAATGTTATCCAATTTCGTACACTTTACAAAATTGAACAATGAGGACCTATTGGGCCTTGGGACTGAAAAAAATGTTTATTTTCGCTGTGTGATTGAATTAGACTCTATCAATTCCAAGGTTTTACTATGTTCCATGCAACCATCTAGTTTAACAAGAATCTTAGATAATCTAAATCAGGGAAATATTAGTTTTAACTAGATCCAGTGGCATTAAGCTATCAAAAACCTCACCGAGCTACTCATGAGCCAACTCAGTGAGCTTGTAATGCATGAAATATCTCGGTCAAGATAAATAGAATATACATGAAAGGATATTTTCAATAAAATTTAATATCTTTAGCTATGCTAAGGTTTAAGTCCTATGAATGAATTGAAGGACTTGACAGTGTTAGCTCGGGAAAACTCATTGATGGATCGATGGAATACAAAACTTGGTATGTAAGACCAGAGTGTTCGCGAAGGTAGAAATGACACAAGGAGATATCTGGTATTCATGTAGCAAAACATAAAGCTCACCCTAATGCATAAATTCATGGATCTAGCTTGAACAAATGGAGTAGCTTGGGAACTTGATTGTCGAGTTACATATTGTCTCGATGATAAATATTGCACTAAAATAGAAGTTTGTCCATGGCCGAATCCATAGTTGCATCAATATGGAAATCTCTACAAGTAAGTGGCCAAGTTTTGTGTTTACATAGGAGGAGAGGGAGCTCAACTCGGTTCATGCAAATGACATGGACTAGGCCCAATCCATACGAGATCACATCCTTAGTGCAAGGCCAAATATGGAAGATCTCAACAAGATTTTCCTCGTTCAATCGATCCAAACATGTGCCAAGTTGTTATTGAGACGATAAACTAAAAGTGAGTCATAAATGGATGAATTAGTCGACTCATAAGATATAGCTCGGGTGAGTCATCAAAGGACTCATGTTCATGTAAAGAATCATACTTACAGTCGTAAAGATTGTAGACTTTCAGGTGCTTCATGCCAATGTTCCATATCACACCCAGCGTGGGGGAAAATGTATGTTGGGATCCTAAGCATAAGGATCTAATGATGAAAAAATCTTAGGGAGAGACTATGGCTCAGCAACATAGTATCCTCATGAAGACCCAAGTCTTCATGAAGGTACTCTACTGAAGTTGGTGTGTACCAACATCTAATTGATTTCACCTCATCTAGATGAAAATATCATAGTAAAAAGTTAAGGATTTATTATTTTTTCCTTTTTAAGGGTTAATTGTAGGAGTCTTATAGAACAATTAGGTTCATTAACCATTAGAGTTACGAGTAAACAAAACATTTAGATTTGGTATGTAGATACATCTGCCTCCTAACCATTTCATAAGTTTTTATTTTTAACCCATTAACATTTTAATTTATGTTTCACATAAAATTTTCAACAAACATAATAATGTTTTTATTTACTCACCTACTCAAGCCTTAGTTTACATAAGTTCATATCAAGTTATTTTATATTAGACTTTAATAGAATGAAGTCTAATCCTTTTTAACTCCCTTTCTCTACATTCCTAATCCATTTAAGGGACTATTCAAGAGAAAGCACACCATAAACTAACCAAGGATAACATATAGATGTAATTCCATAAGATCATAATACAGTCATTTATCCATTACATGGAAGTTGTCTTCCATATTTCTCATACAGGGATTATAATTATTCATAACTCCTTAGCATTTTATAATTTATCATCATAATTATATCCACCTATAACATTTTCTGTAAATATAGTCAAAGTGAAATAATTGAGTATCCATGCAAGAATGCCAACTTAATAAGCTGAAAATTCACCAGAGAGGGAAGTACATCTAGTACCCCCTATCTCTATCCATTATATTCCAAGCCATAAAAGAGATTGTAATAGAAGTAGAAAATTAATTAACATTTCCACTTACTGAATGTCAAAAGGAAATACATTAGACCCAAAAAAATTCACATATATTTTATTCACCGAGAAGACTCTTACATTTATGATTCCAAACACAAAAACATTACTAATGTTAAACAACAATGCTTGAAGCAAATTCAAATAAAAATTTATTTTCCATGGAATACATTTCAATCCTAAACCATATTGCATCATAAAAAGATCCAGTCTCTTGATAAAAAAATGTAATTTCCTAAAAATATTTTCTCCTTTCATCACTTACAAATTCCATCTACAAAGATTGATAGCATGGATCAGTTCATTGAACTGAGCAAGATAAGCATTAAGCATTAAAACAATGTGCTTTTAGATAACGTATTCATAAAGAGAACTCTACTTTTATGAAACAGTTTAAGAATTAGAAATACATACCAAAAATAAATACAAGTCACAAATGAGAGAGAGAGAGAGAGAGATAGGTAAGGTGATAAAGAATATCATAATTAAGAATAGATTATGATATATATCAACTTCAACTTTCAACTACTATTTTACATAAAAAGAATTAAAACATTAATATAGATAAGTACTTATTTCATCAAATCAAAATCTTCCTTTCAATTTTCATTTTACATAATTCACTTCTCAAGTCCTATTTATTATGAGAAGATAGCTACCCTTACTATCATTTCGAAATAGATCTGCATTTGATATCACAATAGTATTTCCATCTCAGCATTATTTCACCTAATTCCATCTTAGAATAAGAGATGCCAAGTTCAAATCAACATAGGAATGAGTTTAGGATGAAACAACAACATAATAAGGATAGAGTTTCTAATTAAAGAATCCTAAAACTCAATTCTAGAGTTAGAAACCAATCCAAGTTCAAGTTCAACACTAAATTTTTTTTAAAAAGGATGAGATCAATTTGACATGCAATTGGAATCAACCACACAATCCCAAACGAGATACATCATTACCAAGGTTTAAGTCAAATAGAAGAATGGAGAGTTTTAACAATAAGCTACAACTCCTGCAACCATTCAAATATTTTTCACCAAATAAAAGACTTACAAGAATATTCAAAACCAAACAAAATAATTCTTCAATCAAACCTTTGCTTCACCAATGGAACCTTGTCTATCACAATTGGAAAGAGAGACCACTTTCCAATTTTACCTTTGAATGATCAAACAAGAATCAAGAATAAATAATGTATACAGAGATATGGTCATTCATAAACGTACTAAACAAAAATCCCAAAATATAGATCCAATTAGGATTTGTGTTGAATGATCAATAAACCAGGAGAGAGGAAAGAACAAGGAGTAATAAAATTCATCACCTTCCATCATTCTAGGAGACAATATAGGTAACCAAGTTTCTACATAATAATAAAAACCATTTCCCACAAGATAAAGGGATGCTAAGGAAAAATTCGACAAAAGAGAAAGTCGGAAGAACCCACCCTCCAACTCGGACTCAAAATAGATAAGGAAATGAATCAACATAAAGCAACACCCAAACAAGAGTAATCGATTCTTTATTGATACTTAATTATCTAAAATCAAAGTGAGATGAACCAAGTTTGATGGTCAAGGTAAAGAAAGATGCAAACAACAATAGTCTAAAAAATAATATGCCAAAACCCAAAGACCATTTTCCTTCTTTTTAGAAATAGTTTTCTAAATTTAGAGGTTAGCCAAATACACAAAATAATAGAACATGATAACACTTCTCTTACGGAGTTTTCAAGAAAATTATACTTTTGTTAAGAAAGAATTCCTTTCAAGAAAACAACAAGATTATATTTTCTAGACCCTCAATAAAATGACAAAGTTCTAGAAATTCCAAAGATGTAAACTCCAATCCTAGTAAAATAAATTAAGAATAATTTATCTTTCCTCAAAATCACAGGATAGATAGAATTGTAATGGAAAATAAAGAATATATAACCCTAAATCATAAAACTGATGTTATAAGAACACACATTGTATTTCATATTTTGATCATTCCTTCTTAACTCAAAAAAGTATGATAAATCTAGGGTCATAGAAGTTTAATCCCCTTAAATATTCATTCAAATAGCCAAAAATAGTAAAGAAAAACAAACAATTAATCCTCTAAAGTATTCCCACCGAGTGATATAAGGTTTTCCCTAAATAAGTTGCACAAAATTAAACATTCGAGATACCTATAGTTTGAAATTTTTTATCAAGAGAACATATAGTTACAACCTCATCTCAAGCTCCAATAGAAGTTAATCATAACTCAGTAATCCCTAACAATGAAATCATAAATGAGAACAAATCATCCATAATAAAAGTGTAGTCAAATAGTAAAACACAATAAATAATCTAAGCATAGAAAGCAAGATCATAAAATTTAATAAAAACCCATTTATCCCCAAGATCAGAGATCAATCATCCAAACATAAATCAATTATTTCCAAGAGCAGAGTTGTTTTTATGAAAACATTTAAGTAAAAGCAAAACAACTTAATGGGAAGAGCCTATCATGTCCGATAGCACTTCTCCCTCACCGTTTCACAGAGATCTCGAGCAAAACTTCAATAGCTTCTTCCTTTCCATGAATGTCAACAAAAACCTTCACACTTTCCCATTTGTTTTATAGTTTCCTCAGTGTTCAATAATAGTCTAATGCCATGAAAAAATTACACTCATGTAAGAATCTAACTAGAGGTTAAAAGAAGCAGAAAAATCTCATGCAGAGCTTGGTTCACAAATGAACCAAAAGATCAAAAATAACCGAAACCTCTCATGCACTTTCCTTGGTGGTTTTCACCAAATTAAAAACTATTAAATGCAAAGGATTTTCATTTCCTCCATTTTCCACACCAACCATCTCCACTTTTGGTGAAGACTAACTTTCAAATTTACATGTAACCAAATTCAAAGTGGAGATGCCAACTTTGCTTCCCCACTTTTCCAATGCCCATGCCAAAGTTGGCGGTAGGAAAGGACAAGAATGAATTAAATCTCATTCAATTTCCTTATAACTAATTCCACCGACCACCCAATGTCCATGTGTTCCATAGGCCCCCTCTAGGGTAGCCTCATTTTAAGTTAGGTTAACATAATTTTAGGAAATCAACATAGGTCCATAGAAAGGTTTCTAGGTTAAGTCACAACATCCTAATTATATAAGATTTAAAATAAATAGTTTAGGCTTAACTTTAGGATAGTCACTAACATTTATTCATAGATACAATAGGTTCCCGTTCAAAGAAAACATTGCATGATAAAAAAAGTAGGACCACCCATGACATCTACATATAATATATATAGGTCTGAACACCTCATCAATTCTCTAGCACAACCCGAATCCAATGATCAACTGATCTAATAGACTTGGTCATTTTGACCATAATAATTATGAATTAAAATCATACCTTGGATCAATGGAATTGATCCAAGGTAATGTTTTTCTGAAATAGGAAGATTTTATAAAACTGAACCTGGATTTCTCATTCAAGCAATGAACTAATTCTGCATAAGGAGGTGGGTTGTTCTGATTAGATATAGTAAAACATGACATAATGAATTCTCTAAAAGGATGAATTATTTTCTACTGCAAACATGATTTCCATAGCCACAAGAGTACACCATCTTAAGACCAAATCACATGTCAACATTTGTATCTTTTAAAGTAGAAGTCATCTTAGGTACCTGTCATGCTAGAGGTGTTACATACCTCCCTCTTAATACAAATCATTGTCCCAATAATTAACTTAGTCAATAAATTCAATCAAGAATATAATCAAATTATAATTCTTTCCTTCTTAAGTTCATAAGAGAACCAGATTAGAAAATTCAAATTTTCATAATTATTCAGATTAAAATAGTTATTTCAAGATTAAAGAATTTAGTATTAGCCCTAAACCGGTAGGTTTATTGACATACTCAGAATAAAATGTTCAAGTTTTTATCAATCAAGAAAATCAGTTTTGTTCAAACAAATATGGAAAAGTAATTTTTAAGTCTTCTAGATTTCCCAAGTTGCGCTTTCTTCATTAAATTGTCCCATTGGACCTTATAATGACTTATTTGGTGATTTCTTAAGTGCAACTTTGGTAATTTTCCAACACTCGTATGGGTTTATCCACAATTATTCCAGGTCTTGGACCTACAAGGAATTATAATTTAACACGTGATAAATTGAAACGTATTTCTTAAGTAAAGAAATATGGAAAACATCATGCATTCTTGATAAAGTAGGAGGTAAAGCTAAATGATAAGCTATAGGGTTGATTATTTCAATAATTTGAAGGGTCCCACATAATGTGGTGATAACTTGGAAGCCTCGCTGAAATTTATGGAACTCTTTTTGGTTTTACCCGTAAAAATACCTTTTCACCAAGTTCAAATTTCTTTGTCAACTTGTTTTAAGTCTGCATAACTTTTTGCATAAATGTTGCTTCCTTTAAACGTTCACAAATCATTTTAACTTCTTGTTCCATTTCAGTAAGGATTTCAAGTCCAATTACCTCTCTGTCCTCTATGTTATCCCCACTAATTGGAGTTCTAAATTTCCTCCCGTATAATTCCTCGAAAGTTTCCATTTTAAGAGAGGCGTGATACGTGTAATTATAATAAAATTCAACTAATGGAAGGTACTCTTCCCATTTATACTACTGATCCATGCAATACATTCGTAACATATCTTCCAAAACTTGGTTAACTCTTTCAGTCTACCCATCCATTTCGGATGGTATGTGGAACTAAAATTTAGTTTAGTCCCTAAGGATGCATTGAGTGTTTTCCAAAATCTAGATGTCATTCTTGGATCTCTATCCAATATGATTAATTCAGGTACTCCATGCAATCTAAAAATTTCATGCACAAATCTTTTTGCTAAAATATGTGAATCATCCTTAAGATTACCAAGCAATAAAGTTTGATACATTTTTTAGTTTATCCATCACGACTAAAATAACATCATGTTTATTTCTTGACATTGCCAACCCTTGAAAAAAATCCATGCTAATTACTTTCCATTTATATGGTGTATATTGTGAGGGTACATAAAACTGATGGATGCATATGTTCAGCTTTAACACACTGACATTCTAAGTAGTGTGTCACAAAATAAATCACGTCCTTTTTCATCCCTTTCTAGAAATATTGTTGTTTTATGTCAGCAAGCATTTTTATAATGCCGGGATGTCCAGAAAAAGGTGAATTATGAAATTCAATTAACAATTTATTTCTTAATTCATTTAACAAAGGTATGTATACTCTATTTTCAAACCTCAAGATTCCTTCATCATCAAAGTGAAAACCTTTATATCTCACATCATTTGGATCTGTAGCAAGTGCTATTTTTACTTGCTGAAAATAAGAATCCAATTCCATAACGCTTTTTACTTCATCTTTAAACTGAGTTCTCAACATTATAAGAGCAGAAATATGCTTCCTATGACTTAGTGAATCTTCCATCGTGTTATCATTTACTTTAATATAACTTATGTAAAAATCATACTGAGATAGAAATTCTAACCATCTTCACTATCTTGCATTTATATTTGGCTGAGTGAAAATATACTTTAGCCCAAGATGACCAGTCTTTAGTTCGAAAGGTCTACCAAGAAGATAATGCCTCCATACTTGAAGTGCATGAACAATGACAACAAGCTCTAGGTCATGTGGAGCATAGTTCAGTTCATGTAACTTGAGTTTCTACTCTCATAAGCTATAACATGCTCATTTTGCAACAAAATACCTCCGAGACCTTCCCCAAAGCTGCATCATTACAAGTAAAGTCTCCATTAGGATTAGGTACAACCAAAATAGGTGTAGATGTTAATTGATCCTTTAGAGTCTTAAATGCAGATTCACATTTTTCATTCCACACAAATTTCTTATCTTTCTTTTGCAACAAAGTGATTGGTGCAGCGAATTTTGAAAATTATTTGAAAAACTTCCTATAGTAACCAGTAAGACCCATGAAGCTTCTAACTTCATGTACATTCTTAGGTGCAGGCCAATCAGTAATTACAACAATTTTTGATGGGTCTATAGCTATTCCATCTTTACTTATGACATGTCCCAAATAGTGCACTTCCATCTCGTAGAAGGAACATTTGGAAAACTTACCATACAACCTTCTCTTTCTTAATATTTATAGAACTATTTTCAAATGCTCATCAATGCATTTAGAATATATGAGAATATCATCCAAGAATACAAGAAATTTTTTTCCAAGTATTCTTTAAAAATATTATTCATTAAATTCATAAAATTTGCAGGTGTATTTTCAAACCAAATGGTAAAATTGTGAATTCATAATGTCTATACCTTATTCTAAAAGTTGTTTTATGAATATCTTCATCCTTGATTCTTAACTGATGATATCCAGATCAAAGATCTATCTTAGAATACACTGATGCACCTCACATCTGATCAAACAGATCATCAATTCTAGGAAGTGGATATCTATTTTTTATTGTTGCTTTGTTTAACATCTTATAATCGATGCACAATCTAAGTGTCCCATCTTTCTTTTTCACAAAAATTACCCGGTGTTCCCAAGGTGAGACACTTGGTCTTATCAAACCTTTAGAAAACAGTTCTTGTAACTGTGCCTTAAGCTCTACTAGTTCAATGGTAGTCATTCGATATGGTGCCTTGGAAATAGGTTTCATTCCCGACTTGATTTCAATTGTGAAATGAAGCTCTCTTTTAGGTGAAAGACCGGGTAACTCTTTGGAAACACATCAATGAAATTTCCTAACATCAAGTATCTATCCAAGAAGTCGCTACTTTCATTGGTTGTATTAGAATTTTTACTACATACAAAGTGCAACCTTTTTTTTAGCCTTTTTAAGTTACATAGCTAACAATTTCCTAACTGAAATCTCACGTTTTATCCCCTGAATGTTTGTTGTTTTCTATAGGTCATCCAAACAACTAATATGTTTTTCAAAACAATCAACCTTTGCCTTATGTTTAGCTAGCTAGTTAACACCTATGATTACATCATAAGACCCCAAAGGAGCAACATAAATATCAACTTCAATGGAAAAACTAGGCAAGTCAAGGACTACTCCAAAAAGACACATACTAACTGTGTGGACAACATTATTTCCATAATGTACAGTCCATGATTTATCCATTTTCTAGCTTTTATTTTTAATTTTGAAGCTAATTTAGTAGAAATAAAACATTCAGTAGCTCCAATATCAAAAAATATAGTTACAAGTATACCAAATAACTTACCTGGCACTTTTATAGGCATAACTTGCTTTTCATCTTGTTTGTCCTCTAAGCATGAATTTTATGTTGCAAATTTCTGTCATTCTTCCTCAAAGAAAAATGATTTGCATAATGATCCTTACTACAATTTTAATAGCCTCCTATAGGTCCCTTCTTAGGCTCAAATTTATTTCCATCCTTAAAGTTATCATTCTAACCCCCATAGGACTTATGTTCATTATTATTGTTCTTGAAAAAGTTGTTTTGTATATTAGCAGCAGGTTTATTTGTTGTTGTTTTATTGTTATTATTCACAACAATTTTGTTTTTCATAAAAACTTTTTCCATGGCCCCTTTTTGAGTGCAAGGGATGAAGAAGAATTTGGAACTTTCTTTCTAATTTCTTCCTTATGGGCAAAGATTGCTTTCAATTTTGCTCCTGCCTTATGGATTTTTCAACAACCCCTTCCATAGTGGTTGGGTTGTGAACATCCACTTCACCACCTATAATGGGATTTAACCCCATAATGAATTTTTGTATCCTGAATTTCTCGTCAGTTTGATACTGAGGTATGTACTTAAGGAGCTTAGTAAATATCTCCTAGTACTTTGTTACAGTTAAATTTCCTTGAGCTAAGTTCTAAAATTCAGTCATTTTTTGATCATAGTAAAGTTGTGGCAGCCATCGTTGCCTAAAATAATTTTTAAATTGATCCCAAGTTATGTTTGTTTCATCAATGTTTAACTCAACCTTACGATTATCCCACCAAGAATATGCCTCATGGGAAAGTTGATAAGCTCCCCATATTACTTTTGTTTCCTCAGAGAAGTTCCTTATTGCAAATTACTTCTCCATTTCGTTGAGCCAATTCTTAGCTCCATCTCCTAGTGTAGTGCCATAAAACTTGGGTGGACTTATCCTTTTTATGTCATTAGTGAGTTCAACTGCCAATCTTTCCTTTTTATTCTCAGGATGATTAGGTGCATTTGCATTAGCATTGGCTACATTATTGTTATCAATGCCCAAATTTCCAACATTGGCATTGTCCATAGGAGGTGGCTGATTGTTATTACCAACATCTTCTTCCTCATCATCATTTCCCATTACTTGTTTTTTAAGTACAGCTAAAAAATCTCTTGTGTCCACCAGGGTAGGAAGGATCTCATCGATGTTTTGGGTAGGTGGTGGGTTATTTATAGCATTTCATCTTGTTCTAACCATTTTCTGTTAGCAAAAAAAATTAATTTTTATCGATTATGGAAACAATACATCCAAGAGCTGCAACCTTCAACTTTAATACCAAGATGTAACATTCCCATTTTAAGACTTTAGAATCAAGGGATTCTTTTTAGTTCACTATTCTAAATAATCATAATTTAGAACACACCTTCTAAGACAATCAATCTCATAACCGAAAACCATATGTTGTAAATGACTCGGTAAAACACCGATCTCTCATTCCATGACTCAGGTATCATATTGCTCTCTCATATTAGCTTAATGATTAGTTTATTGTGTATACTTAGTTCCCTTACCATTTTTGGGGTATTAAGTGTTCTGTTTAAGAGGCTTATATTAATATTTATTACCAATATTCATCCGATCCCGCTTCCTAAACTAGGTGACATAGAACAACGCAACCGGCTTCTTGCGATACTTTGGCCAAATATTTTAAACATAGCATTCATGTTTATACTCCTAGATGACATACTCATCAATGGAATATGTCATTCACCACAACTCATATGTTATCTAGAATGGTCTTAATGACCCTTCAGTCCTCTTATTCAAGGTTTAACCCAAGCCAAGGTTAGAAACATATTCTAGTGTGGAGGAATACTCATGGTGACTAAGGGTACATAGACATACCCAATCGACCTAATTCGATTACGTGTGTCTAGTTATCCTAAGTCATCATGAGTTGACCTCAACACTAGATCATACCCCTAAATATACCTAGGGAAGAACTGACCAAGTCAAATTTATGTAGATCTAGATGATTAAACTCTAAAGGGTATTGTAACATGTCAACTACAACACAATATCCTCATGAAGACCCAAGTCTTCATGAAGGTACTGTACTGTAGTTGGTGTGTGCCAACATCTGACTGATTTCACCTCATTTGGATGAACATATCATAGAAAGAAGTTAAAGATTTATTAATTTTTCCTTTTTAAGGGTGAATTAAAGTCCTTTAGAACAATAATGTTCATTAACCATTAAAGTTACAAGAAAAAAATACATTTAGAGTTGGTATGCAGATACATCTTACCTCTTAACCATTTCATAAGTTTTTATTTTTAACCCATTAACATTTTAATTTATGTTTCACATAATAGTTTCAACAAACATAACAATGTTTTTATTTACTCACCTACTCAAGCCCTAGTTTACATAAGTTCATATCAAGTTCTTTTATATTTCAGACTTCAATAGAATGAAGTATAATCCTTTTTAACTCCATTTCTCTACTTTCCTAATCCATTTAAGGAACTCTTCAAGAGAAAGCACACCATCAACTAACCAAGGATAACATTCAAATTTAATTCCATGAGATCATAAAATAGTCATTTATTCATTACATGGAAGTTGTCTTCCCTATTTCTTATACATGGATTATAATTATTCATAACCCCATAACATGTTATAAGTTATCATCATAATTATATCCACCTATTAAATTTTAGTTAAATATAGTCAAAGTGAAATAATTGAGTATCCATGCAAGAATGTCAACTTAATAAGTTACAATTTCACTAGAGAGGGAAGTACATCTAGTACCCCTATCTCTATCCATTATATTCCAAGCCATAAAAGAGAGTTACTATCATAGAATAAAAGTACTTAACATTTCCACTTACTAAATGTCAAAAGGACATATATCATATGCAACAAAAGATACATGCGAGAAAGACTTATACATTTACGAGTCCAAACACAACAAACATTACTAAATCAAACAAACAACAATGCTTGAATAAAATTCAAATAAAATTTTCTTTTCTATGGAATACATGTCAATCATGAACCATATTCCATCATAAAAATATCCATCTCTTGATAAACAAATGTAAGTTCCTAAAGATACTTTCTCCTTTCATCACTTACAAATTCCACTGTAAAAATTACTAGACAGTCAGTTTATTGAACTAAGCATGATAAGCATTAATAATTAAAACGATGTTCTTTTAGCTAACTGTTTCATAAAGAGAACTCTGCTTTTATGAAACAGTTTAAGCATTATAGAAAGACATACCAAAAAGAAATACCAGTCACAAATGAGAGAGAGAGAGGTAAGGTGATAAACCATATCATAATTAAGAATAGATCATGATATATATCAACTTCAACTTTCAACTATTGTTTTATAAAAATGAATTAAAACATTAATCTATATAAGTACTTATTTAATCAAATCACAATCTACATTTCAATTGTCATTTTACATAATTCACTTCTCAATTAGTCCTAGTTATTATGAGAAGCTAACTATCCTTACTATCTCTTCGAATAGATCAACATTTGATATCGTAATATTATTTCCATCTCAACATTATTTCACCTAATTCCATCCTAGAATAAGAGATTTCAAGTTCAAATCAAATGTACGAATAATTTTAGGATGAAACAACAACATAATAAGGATAGAGTTTCTAATTAAAGAATCCTAAAAATTCATTCCAGAGTTACAAACCAATCCAATTTCAGGTTCAGCACTAAACAGATTTTAATAAAGGATGAGATCAATTTGACATATAATTGGAATCAACCACACAATCCCAAATGAGATACATCATTACTAAGGTTTAAGTGAAATAGAAGAATGGATATTTTTCACAATTAGCTACAACTCGTGTAACCATTCAAATATTTTTCACCAAATAAAAGACTTACTCAAAATATTCCAAACCAAACAAAACAATTCTTCAAGGCAACCTTTACTTCAACTAACCCATCCTAGCACAATTGGAAAGAGAGACCACTTTCCAATTTTACCTTTGAATGATCAAATGAGAATCAATAATGAACAACGATATATATACATTCATTCATAAAATGTACCAAACCAAAATCCCAAAACAAAGATATAATTAGGATTCATGTTGAATGATCAAAAACTAGAGAGAGGAAAGAACAAGGAGCAATAAAATTCCTCACCTTCCATCATTCTAGGAGATAGTATAGGTAAAAAAGTTTCTACATAATAATAAAAATTGTTTCCAGAAGATATAGGGATTGTAAGGAAAAATTCAATAGAAGATAAAGTCTTAACCCACCCTCCAAATTTCTGGACCCATATTAGATAAGGAAATGAATCAACATAGTAACATCTAAAAAGGAGTAATCGATTATTTTTCATCGATAATAAATTAGCTAAAATGAGAGTGAGTTTAACCAAGTTCGATGGTCAAGGTAAAGAATCATGCAAACCAAACACATCAACCAATTCCATCGAGTTGTCCAACTTTAAAGTCAACAACAGCAATAGAAAAATAGTACGCCAAAACCCAGACTATTTTCCTTCCTTTAGTAATAACTGTCTAAATTTTAGAGGTTACCCAAATACACAAAAGAATAGAACAAAATAACACTTCCCTTATGGATTTTTCAAGAAAATTATACTTCTGTTAAGAAAGAATTCCTTTCAAGAAACCAACAAGATTATATTTACTAGACCCTTGATAAAATGACGGAGTTCTAGAAATTCCAATGATTTAAACTCCAATCCTAGTAAAAGAAATTCAAAACAATTTATCTTTCCTCAAAATCACAGGGACAGAATGACCAATGGAAAATACAAAATATATAGCCCTAAATTAGAACATGAAGTTATAGGAATCCACATTGTATTCCATATTTTGATCATTACTTCTTAACTCATAAAAGTATGCTAAAGTCAAGAAGGTCATAGAATTTTAACCCTTAAATATTCATAAAATATCTAACAATAGTAAAGAAAAACAAACACTTAATCCTCTAAAGTATTTCCACTAAGTGATACAAGGTTTTCCCTAAATAAGTTCCACAAAATTAAGCATTTGAGCTACCTACAGTTCGACATTGTTTATCAATATCACATATAGTTACAACCTCATCTCAGGATCCAACAAAAGTTAAGCATAACTTAGTAATCCTAATCTAGGAATTCATAACCTAGAACAAATCATCCATAATAATAGTGTATTCAAATAGTAAAACATAGTAAATAATCCAAGTATTGAAAGAAAAATCATAACATTTAACAAAAATCCATTTTTTGCCAAGAGAAGAGATCAATCAACCAAACATAAATCAATTGTTTTGAAGAGAAAAGTTTTTTTTTATGAAAACATTTAAGTAAAGGTAAAACAACTTAATGGGAAGAGCCTATCATGCCTGATAACACTTATCCTTCACCACTTCGCAAGATATCTCTGAGAAAAACTTCAATAGCTTCTTCCTTTCCACGAATGTCAACAAAAACCTTCACACTTTCCCATTTCTTTTATAGTTTCCTTAGTTTCCAATAATATTCCAATGCCATGCAAAAATTATAGTCATCCAAGAATCGAATTAGAGGTTCGAAGAGCAAAAAAAATCTCATGCAGAGCTTAGTTTGCAAAAGAACCAAAAGATCAAAAATAACCAAAACCCCTCATTCACTTTCCTAGGTGGTTTTCACCAAATTCAAAAACATTAAATGCAAGGAACTATCTGTTCCCTCCATTTTCCATTCCACCACCATATCCATTTTTGGTTGAGAATAACTTAAAATTTGCATGTAACCAAATTTGGTGGAGATGCCAACTCAGCTTCCCCCCACCTTTCAATGACCATGCAAAATTTGGTTGTAGGAGAGGATAAGAATGAATTAAATCTCATTAAATTACCTTGAAACCAATGCCACCAACCACCCAATGTCCATGTGTTCTATAGGCCCCCTCTAGGTTAGCCACATTTTATGTTAGGTTAACATAAGTTTAGGAAATCAACATAGGTCCATAGGAAGGTTTCTAGGTTAACTAACAACATCCTAATTAAAAAGATTGAAAATACATAGGTTAGGCTTAGCTTTAGGATAGTCACTAACATTTAGTCATAGATACAATAGGTTCCCATTCAAAGAAAACATTGCATGCTAACAAAAGAAGAACCAACCATGACATATGCATATAATATACAATAGGTTTGAAGACCTCATCAATTCTCTAGCACAGTCTGAATCCAATGATCAACTGATCTAACAGACTTGGTCATTTTGACCACAATAATTATGAATTAAAAGCATACCTTGGATCAATGGAATTGATCCAAGGTAATTTTGTTCAAATAGGAAGAGTTTATAAAAATGAACCTAGATTTCTCATTCAAGTAGCGAACTAATTCTACATAAGGAGATAGTTTTCCGATTAGATACAATAAAACACAACATAATTACCTATGCAAAAGGATGAATTATTTTCTATTGCAACATGATTTCCATCTTCACAAAGAGTACACTATCTTAAGACCAAATTACATTTCAATGTTTGTATCTTCTACAGTAGAATTCAGCTTAGGTACTTATCATGCTAAAGGCATTACATAGCTCCCTCCTAAAAAGCATCATCATCCCAATGATTAAATTAGTCAACAAATTCAATCAAGAATATAATCAAATTATAGTTCTTTCCTTCTTAAGTTCATAAGAGAACCAGATTTTAAAAATTCAAATTTTCCTAATTATTTAGCATTAAAATAGTTGTTTCAGTACTAAATAATTTAGTATCTTTCCAAAATTGGTAGGTTTATTGACATACTCATAATTTAATCTTCAAGTTTTTCTCAATCAAAAAAATCAGTTTTATTCAAACAAATATGGAATTAGCAATTTATGGACCTTACATTGACTTATTTTGTGATTTTTTAAGTGCAACTAGTGATTTTTCAGCACTTGGATGGGTTTAACCATGATTATTCATGGGTCTTGGACCTAAAAGGAATTCTAATTTAACACATGTGATAAATCTAAAACGTATTTCTTAAGTAAAGAAATATGGAAAACATCATGCATTCATGATAAATTAGGAGGTAAAGCTAAATGATAAGCTACAAGGTTGATTATTTCAACAATTTCAAAGGGTCCCACATAACGAGGTGATAACTTAGTAGCCTTTCCAAAAGTTATGGAACTCTTTTTTGGTTTAACCCGTAAAAAGACATTTTCACCAAGTTTAAATTTCTTGTCACCTGTTTTAAGTCTGCATAACTCTTATTCCTATTTGTTTCTTCATTTAAACGTTCACGAATCATTTTAACTTGTTGTTCCATTTCAGTAAGGATTTCAGATCTAATTACCTCTTTGTCCTCTATGTTATCCCAACTAACTAGAGTTCTACATTTCCTTCCATATAATGCCTCGAAAGGTTCCATTTTCAGAGAGGCATGATATGTGTTATTATAAGAAAATTCAACTAATGGAAGGTACTCTTCCCATTTATACTGTTGATCCATGCAATACATTCATAACATATCTTCCAAAACTTGGTTAACTCTTTTAGTCTACTCATCCATTTCTATATGGTATGCAGAACTCAAATTTAGTTTAGTCCCTAAGGATGCATTGAGTTATTTCCAAAATCTATATGTCATTCTTAGATCTCTATCCGATATGATCAATTCAGGTACTCCATACAATTTGAAAATTTCATGCACAAATATTTTTTCTAAAACAGGTGAATCATCCTTAAGATTACCAACAATAAAATGTGCTACCTTTTTTATTTTATCCACCACAACTAAAATAACATCATGTTTATTTCTTGACATTGGAAACCCTTGAACAAAATCCATGCTAATTACTTTCCATTTATACTTGTGGTATGTTGTGAGGGTACAGTAAACCAGCTCATGTATATGTTTAGTTTTAACATGCTGACATTCTAAGTAGTGTGTCACAAAATCAATCACGTCCTTTTTCATCCCTTTCGAAATGTTGTTTTATGTCAGCAAGCATTTTTGTAATGTCGGGATGTCTAGAAAAAGGTGAATTATGAAATTCAGTTAACAATTTCTTTCTTAATTAATTTAATAAAGGTATATATACTCTATTTTCAAACCTCAAGATTCCTTCTTCATAAAAGTTAAAGCCTTTATATCTCACATCATTCGGATCTCAAAGCAAGTGCTTTTTTTACTTGCTAAAAATAAGAATCCAATTCCATAACACTTTTTACTTCATTTTTAAACGAGTTCTCAACATTATAAGATCATAAATATGCTTCCTACGACTTAGTGCATCTTCCACCTTGTTTTCCTTTAATTAAATAAGAGGATTAAGTCAAATTGGTCATTAATGGCACATGATAAAGGTATAAGTGGTTCATTTAGCATGTAATGGAAACTTACTGGAAAATACAAGAATCGTCATCGGTTAAGGGGAATCGACATCGGTCACCCAGACCGGAAGGGGTCAAGTATGACCAGCATCGGTCAGGCAAGGGAGGAACCTGCAACGATTAGGACTAACTGGCCGCCGCCATTACTGCAATGCGAGGCTATTTTAATTAACTCCCAAAAATTAGATCTATTTTTAGCATTAAAGTATATCTATTGATTGTAATTACATGGCTAAGTTCCCTAAGTATATAAATGACTATATAAGCATAAAAGCTAGGGTTTATAAGTAATATAATTAACAAGAATTAGAAAGAACTTGTAAAAGTTGGTGAGAGAGAGAATTCTTGGTGATGAAATAAAATCTTGATATAAATAAAGTATTGTACATCTGAGAGGTGTGGAAGATTTTAAATCTTCATTGTATATCTTGTCAAAGCTTTAGATAATAGATTGGCTTGTTTCTTGGTGGACGTATCCCACACTGGGTGAACCATGTTAAATCTGGTGTTGATTTATGTCTCTTGTTTTGTATATTTATTCTAGTAGAATATCCACTTTTATTTGCATGTATGCTTAGATCTGATATATTGTCTATACAACTGGTGTGCTAACCCCAACAACTACTATCGAGTGAGGTTAGAGGGTTTTTTGTGTTGACATATTTACTCACAAAGGGTTTTTGATTGAGTGGGAGCTATAGCAATGATAGAAGAAAAAAAATACAAGGTAGATAAATTTGACTACCTGAAATTATCAATTATGGAAGATGCAGATTGAGGATTATCTCGTATCTAAGAGATTTGTATTTAACACTAGATGAGAAGTCTAGCCCTACGAAGATGATTGTTGAAGAATAGAATATTCTTGACAGAAAGGCTTTAGGATCTATAAGATTGAGCCTGACAGCATCTGTGGCTTCCAATATTATAGAAGTGGCTTCTATGGTAGAATTGATGAAATCTCTTGCTAATTTATATGAAAAACCTAGTGCTTCAAATAAAGTTTATTTGATGAAGAAAATATTTAGTTCTAAGATGCATGAAGGTGGATCTACATCTATTCATTTGAATGATTTCCAATCTATTGTAAACTAGTTTAAATTGGTCTTTATACCATTTGATGATGAAGTAAAAGAAATGTTATTCTTATATTATTTACCGGATAGTTGGGATAACTTTGTAATGG
Organism: Taxus wallichiana var. yunnanensis; assembly: GCA_018340775.1. Lineage (NCBI taxonomy): Eukaryota > Viridiplantae > Streptophyta > Pinopsida > Cupressales > Taxaceae > Taxus > Taxus wallichiana. Next base: position 207,165,548 of record CM031244.1, on the reverse strand, counting down.
CTATTAGTAATACAACATCGCTAATAATATTTTTGAATTTTTATGATGTGGAAGTATAATCTTGAATGAAGAAATTCACAAGAAGAGTACAAAGGAATCATCATCTGGAAATGTTTTAAATGTAGAAAGCGAAAAGGCAGAAGGAGAGATCAAAGAGTAAGAGTAATGGGAAATCAAAGTCAAGGGGTAGTAGATCTAAATCCAGTAGTAAGGTAATTACTTGTTGGAAATGTGAAAAGAAAGGACATGCAAAGAAATATTGTTGGTCAAAGGATAAAAAGAACCAACAACTAGAAAAAGGTAAAGAAGCAAATCTTGTTGCATCAGAGGTAATGCAAGATGATCTTATTCTTTCTTTAGATAATATAATTGAATCATGGGTTTTAGATTCAGGAGCTTCTTTCCATGTAACCCATAATAAGAGTTATTTCAGAAATTATGTCTAGGGAAATTTTGGCATGTTTATTTGGGTGATGATGAACCTTGCAGTATTACTGGTAAAGGGGAATTTCATCTAAAATTACAGAATGGAAATACATGGGTATTGAAAGATGTGAGGCATGTGCCAAGCCTCAAGAGGAATCTTATTTTTGTAGGGAAACTAGGTGAATCTGGTTGTATGGTTACTTTTATAGGAGACTCTTAGAAAGTTGCCAAGGGTGATTTTGTTGTGGCAAGAGGTAAGAAGGTAGGAACATTATATTTATATACATCTATTACTAATTCCTTTTCTACATTATCTACTTTAGATTCAGATGCATGCATGTGGCATAATCATATGGGTCATATGAGTCATAAAATAATGTAAATCTTAAAGGCTAAGGGTAAGTTATCAGATTTGAAAGATTTATATCTTGATTTTGTGAGGATTGTATATTTGGAAAGCAAAAGAGAGTGATATTTCTCAAAGTTAGGGAAACTAAGAAGGATAAAAAATTCATTCTTGTACACTCAGATGTGTGGGCACTAGATCAGTTAGCTTCTCATGGAGGATCCCAGTATTATGTTACTTTCATTAATGACGCTACAAGAAAGTTAAGGGTTTATTATACTAAACATAAATATGATGTTTTTGAGACTTTTAAAAGATGGAAAGACCTTGTTGAGAATGAATCAAATTCTAAGTTAAAGTTCCTTAGATCTAACAATGGTGGTGAATACTATAGCAAGGCTTTCAATGATTATTTTTAGTGAATGGGATACGTAGAGAAAGAATGGTTCTAAGAACACCACATGAGAATGGTGTTGTAGAAAGAATGAATAGGACAATCATGGAATGTGCTAGAAGTATGAGGATACATTCTGTATTTCCCTTGCAGTTTTGGGAAAAAGTAGTTGATACAATGGTTTATTTGATTAACCGTGGGACTTCAAGTTCACTAGATGGAGGAATACCAGAGGAAACTTGGACCAGAAAAGAGGTAGATATTTCTTATCTCAAAGTTTTTGTTTAGAAGCTTTTTTGCATATTGATAAGGAAAATAGAAAGAAGTTGGATGCAAAATCCAAGATGTGCACTTTCATTGGTTATGGATCTAGTGATTTCAGTTTTCATTTTTGGCATTTAGATAATTATAAAATTATTAGGATTCATGATGTTGAATGGAATGAAAAGAGAATGTATAAGGATCAAATTTTGGTACCCAAGGATGAACCGGTTGAGAATTTTGTGGATGAAAATAAACTCTCAGATTTAAAAGAATTACCGATAGGGTTACATAGTAATCGGTGTTGATTGACCCCTGACTAGAACCGGATTAGACAAACTGGTATCAGTTACAGAGGATCTAAACCAACATCGGTTAGTAACCGATGTTGGTTAGCGGTGACTAGCATCGGTCACTATCATATTTGGATAGGAATGTCTAGGAGGTCCAGATTGAGCCTCTGGTACCCCAAAATCTGTGAGAAGGTCACAAAGAGTAAGTAAACTTCTAGAAATATTTACACCTTCTCTATTTTATTTATTATTGATTGATAATGGTGAACCAGAGAGCTTTGAAGAAGTAATGCAGGATAAGACTCACATTCAGTGGGAGCATGGCATGGATGAGGAGATGGACTCCTTGGAATAGAACTAGACTTGGGATTTGGTTAAGTTACCAATAGGTAAGAGAAAATTGCAAAACAAGTGGGTTTATAGGATTAAGGAAGAAGAGGGTGGATAGAAAAGGTACAAGGCAAGACTTGTAGTAAAGGGATTTGCATAAAAAGTAGGTATTGAATTTGGTGAAATATTTTCTCCTGTTGTTAAGATGACTTCTATTGTACTGTATTGAGTTTAGTTGTAGTAGAATATTTGCATTTAGAGCAACTAGATGTGAAAATAGATTTCTTTCATGGTGATTTGGATGAAGAGATTTATATGCAGCAACCGCTTAGGTATGAAGTCAAGGGTAAGGAGAAACTAGTGTGTAGGTTGAAAAAGAGCCTATATGGGCTCAAACAAGCTCCAAGGAAATGGTATGTGAGGTTTGATAGTTTTATGCATGAGCATGGTTACTTGAGATGTGAATCTGACCATTGTGTTTATTTCAAGAAGCTTGAAAATGGGAGCTATATTATTTTTTTACTGTATGTGGATGATATGCTTATTGCAGGATCTAGTATGCAAGACATTAGTGAGCTTAAGAGAAATCTAGCTCACACATTTTCTATGAAGGATTTAGGAGCTGCAAAAAGAATCCTTGGCATGTAAATACATAGAGACAGGAAAACAAGAAATTGTATTTGTCTTAGGAGGATTATATCTACAAGGTGTTAGAAAGGTTCAACATGCAGAATGCAAAACCTATTAGTACACCTATGGTTGAACACTTCAAATTGAGCAAAGATTAGTGTCCTTCATCACATGAGAAGTTCAAATACATGACATAAGTGTCATATGCTTCAACATTGGAAATCTCATGTATGCTATGATTTGTACTGCACTGGACATTGCACGTGGATAGTGGGAGTTGTGAATAGATATATGGCCAATCCAAGTAAAGAGCATTGAAAAGCAGTCCATTGGATACTCAGGTATTTGAAAGGGACATCTAGCATGTAGTTATGATATGGAGGTTTGGATATTTCACTACGTGGCTATGTTAATTCAGATATGACTAGAAATATAGATGGTAGGAGGAGCACTACTGGATATATTTTCATAGTAGGTGGAATGAAAGTTAGTTGGATTTTGAGATTGTAGAAGGTTATGGCTTTATCTACTATAGAGGTAGAGTATGTTGCAGCTACAAAGGCTAGCAAGGAGATGATATGTATGAGTAGGTTCATGGAAGAGTTGGGAAAAGAGTAAAGTGATTGTAAATTGTTTAGTGATAGTCAGAGTGTAATTCATTTGACAAAGGACTTAGTGTTTCATTTGAGAATGAAACACATTCAGTTGAGGTATCACTTCATACGATGGGTAGTGAAGGATGGACAGTTGAATCTGGAAAAGATTCATACGATCAAGAACATTGTGGATATGCTAATGAAGCCAATATCAAAGGAGAAGTTGGAGCTACACTCCACTTCTGTTGGTATTCAATTTTGATACTTGAAGAGGAAGAAACAAAGCTAAGGAAGAATCCAAGAATGACGTTGCACATGTATGGTTAGTAATTAATCTCCAAGTGGGAGATTTTGAATTGTGGAGCTCAATTACTTGATTTTAGCATGTAATGAAAACTTGCTGGAAAATACAAAAACCATCATCGGTTAAGGGGAACCAACGTCATCACCCAAGACCAGCGGTGCTTAGGTATGACCAGCATCGGTCCGTAAGGAGGAACCGGCGGTGGTTAGGGCTAACTGTAATCGATTACCTGTGTGAGGATGTTTTAATTAAATCTCTGGAATTAGATCTATTTTTAGCATTAAAGTATATCTATTTATTGTAAATGCATGGCTAAGTGCCCTAAGTCTATAAATGACTATATAAGCATAAAATCTAGGGTTTAGAAGTAAGATAATTAACAAGAATTAGAAAGAACTTGCAAAAGTTGGTGAGAGAGAGAGTTCTTGGTGATTAAGCAAAAACTTGATAGAAAAAAATACGTACATATGAGAGGTGTGGAAGATTGTAAATCTTCATTTTTATCTTGTCAAAGCTATGGATAATAGATTGGCTTGTTTCTTGATGGACGTAGCCCACCTTTGGGTGAACCACGTTAAATCTAGTGTTGATTTATGTCTCTTGTTTTATATATTTCCTCTAGTAGAATATCAACTTTTATTTGCATGTATGCTTAGATCTCGATATATTTTCTATACTATCGAAAGTGTGCTAACCCCAACACTTTGTGATAAATTTTGACCATCATGTAGCTTCATTTTAGGAAGGAATTTATGTCTTATCCTCTTCTCCCTCTCAAAATTCTTATATAAATGTAAATTGAAGGTTTATTCCAAGGTGTTACACATTGGTTGAAGAACTTAGATGTATGACACAAGTTGGACAAGTTAGACATCTTAGACAAGTGTATGTTTATTAAGAATCCTCTCTCTTCGAAAGTTAGCTTTGTGGATTGGGGAAATTTAAATCCTCATTTCCAAGATTGTAATGGCAACCATTGCCTCTTTTTAATTAAATGATGCATTGTGCATGTTGTTGAAGTAATAAAAGTGTATATTTTTTTTTACTACCATTAGTCATTTTCATCATTCCACATACTTCTTTGTGCCTTTCTCATGCTTACAGATACACTATTCATGTTTAATTTTCTATTACACATTCTTAGAGTTTAATTATTTTAAAGTAGTGGAGTTCTACATGTAGTTGAGTTGTGGTGTTTATTCACCCATCTTGATTTAATCCTTTTTCACTGGAAAACTGATATATTGTTTGTCTGATTGATTTTTAACAAAGGGAAAACATGCTCTTTAGCATGTGGTTTTATGTTTATCCTTTCCAAGATGCAGTGCATGAATTTGTCTTGTGGTGCATAGCACCCTTTTCAAATTAACCCTTACTGAGTCTAGAAACACCCTTTACTTGGTGCATCACCATCCTTAGTATAGTTTTATTTCCTGCAAATCTCTCTCCCTAACTCTCATGAAAATGTTAGCATAGGCCTAGATAACCATTTTATTACACTAGGAGTAGTATAACACTTAGTTTAGGAAGAGGAAGTCATCCTTCTCCAGGGAGGTTCACCTCAAGCCAAAGTCCCACATCTTAAAAGGTGATCCTATGTTACCCAATCACACTGAATGCCCTATTCACATTTTAATGGGATGTAGTAGTGATTTGGCGATAAAAATACTCTCTCCTGGCAATAGATAACCTAAAAAAATCGGTCTTCTACAATATTTTTCATGATATTTTCTATCCTTTCCGCTCATCACGAATCAATTTCACATGTTCCTTTTACTACATTTTCAAAATTTTACACACTTTTTACACATTTGGATCAAATTTTTCACATACCCATATTTGACTACTATTTTACTCTTCTTTTTATAGGTCCATCCTTATGAGAAGCAATAGTCACATCATCGAACACATCAAGTGACAATAAAAACAAGTAGAATGTAAAATAAAACATACTCTTACACCCCTACGGTCACTTCCTCTTCTTTAACAATCATGCTTCATTTTATCACTCCACGCTTTTGATTGTCTCTTCATCACGCATGCGCCATCGATATACATGGTTATTAGGTGCAAATATCTTATCTACTTTATTTCATTGAGTATTCACTCCACAACATAAAGTGGGGGAAAATGTAAACACTAAATCATGCACTTACATACATTTTTAGGTCCTAATCAAACATTACTATTCATATGATTCCTAAGCTAGAAAACTAGTAATTCACATTTATGTTTGGCCTTTTTTCTTTCTTGATTTCTCTGTGGTCTTAAACACCCCTACCCAAAGTATGACTTTCACGACTTTACCTTTCTTGGCTCTATCACCAACACATAGGTTCCCTCATCCCCTATGGGTGCCCCCAGCCTCTTTGTATCTTTATCTCCCCTTTTGGGCCTCTTTTATCCCTTAAGCATATTATTTTCTTGGTGGTATTCCTTTTAGATGTTAATTACCTAATTTTAACAAGGGAATCATATAAATACATAGTTATGTCATCAAATTAAAGGACAAAACTCTAAACATATACTACCATCACCTAAGGTTACATCTAAAGGCATTCTCAGAGCATTAAAGCATCCCTCTAGCTTCATTCAAGGGACAAGGGACTGAAAAATATGCACACACGCATAAAGGGAAGTTTATTTTGTTTCATCCACAAATATATCTAAATTACTACATCTAGTTATCGATCACTATCAGTGCATCTTGCACAAGATCCTCCTAGGTCACAAATCTACACACATGCGAAAGAACTACATGGAGTTTGAAATTTAGTGTAGTTCTCGGTGATAAGTTCACTCGGTTGGGTGACCACAAAGGTCGGTTTGAATCCCCATTTGAATATTTTTAGGATTTGATGTGTTATGGAGTTTTGTAGGATATATTTCTCTTTTGCAAGTTACAGGAGAATTGCAGTAGACATCCAATAACATACATGTGATCAATAATAAAGGTTATTGACATTTGCACGAAACCAAAATTTTTAGTTTCGAGCCTCTGCATGGTCACGGGAACCTAGACGGGGTTTTTGGCTCCTAGGCACCCCAAACATTCATTACGGGCATCCTGTTTCTATCTTATTTTGACATCTCTACATTTTTTATTCCTGGTTATGACATATTATACTCTTGTTTTAGTAGTTTTCGATTCAGCATACCTCATATTTATTGCAAATTGATTAATTATTCTATTCCCTCTCTTGCACTTAGGTTTTCAATTCTCTTTTCTTATTGGGTGTGTCATATATGTTCTTTATTGTTATATCATTGCATGTGACTCGAAATATCCTCTATGGTTTAATAAAATCAAAATTTGTTAAATCGTACTCAATAAAAACTCATGAAGCCAAATATCAAGTGAAACGGTCAAGAAATGTGTGAGAAAACAACTCACGAATTTTAAACATGTAATTTGAACTCTCGGATAAAAGTGGATAGAACCACCAGTATATGCTTATTGAGGCTTTTGTAACCATGTGCTTACCGGTCATTACGTGACTTAACCTCAAAATAAGTGTGAAAAGAGAAAAAAAGATAACGAGGACATGGAAAGCTCAATAATTAGAAAAAATATAAACAAGTCAAAACAAATATGTTGAAGGTGAAGGGAGAGGATCTAGATCTCATCAATATTTTGGATAAGGATTCTTCCATCATTAAAGACTTTACGGTATCCATTAATGTAGCACTTACGTAATTTTTGGGTGCGTAAAGTACCATCTTGTGTTATTGAAAATATATTTACAATATTTTCAGTGTAAGGACATGTGTTTTGTGAAATTTTATCCAATACTATGTGTCTTCTTATTTTTTTTCATTTTTTGAACCATTTTTAAGCACCTAGTGACTCTTTTGTACTCTAATATCTAGTTTTCTTGTAAGCACGTGAGAAAGGTTTCTACAAGTGGATTTTTTTAAGGTTATCCCATTATATTCTTATAGATACCACAAAAATACAATTATAGGATTATATCTCTTCAAAAATATGAGAAATATCACCATCATCAAAGAGATAGATCCACTTCCCTACATAGTTTCTCCACTCATATCATTCAAAGATACTTATAACACCTATTCTTCAAATATTATCAAAGTAATTATGTATTCCATACATTTAATATTATGTTCCTCTACCATTAAATGTTTGGAATGATATCCTAGCATCAAATATCAAGATTCTTACACATTTTAGTATTGAAAACTTGGCCAACCCAAATGATCATATCAAATATGTTTTTGTAGACACAAAATCTATACCCTTGGGTACATTTCTAGGTACTAAAGCATAATAATATATACATGATTCCTAAGAAAGATAACTAGTGGTTGATAACTTCTTTTGGCATTTTTTATTTTATCTTTGTCATTCTTTCTAGTCTTACACATCATACAACCTAGTCGGTATTTGAGATATTTATCTTTTATGGCCTCGAATGCTAGAGCCCAATTATGATACAAGTTCCCAGGTGCTCTTGTCTCTCATGGATGATCCTCACCCCTCTACCCTTTTCTCACCATTTTGGGTCTATTTTACTATTTGGGCATATTTTAAAACCTTGGTTCAACCTTTCAGTTGTCAATTATAAAATTCAAACAAGGGAGTCATATATATACTTAGTTATTACTCTCAAATAAAGGGACCAAACACTAAGCATTATATACTATAACCTAAGATTGCATCTAAGGCATAAGAGCATTTCAAAGACATACGTCTAGCACATACATATAAGGGATGGGGTTGCATCATTCTGCATACATAGCATAGGTGGGGAGTTCATTTTATTCCATCACACACATTTGCATACTTGCACTAATCTAGATCTATCCTAATATCATAAGACAACCTACACAAGGGAAACTTAGGGCATCATTACAAAAAATAAAAATACATAGATTCGATATGTAGTGTAGTGCTTAGTTTTATTATCACTTTTTTGGTGAGCATTGAGGTTAGTATGACTCCCCATTATGCATCTTATTTATTACGTTTGATGTGGTTTTGGGCATGTGGAGCTAGAAATTGATTTGTAGGTTACAAGTATGAGTGGTGACATTGGATTAAAACAAGACATATAAAAGAGGATTAACGGTGAATCTTTTCCAACCCATAAAATATCGAACTCGAGTATATGAGTGGAAATTAGCACCCAAATCAATCACTAGTACCCATGTGCTCTGTCCTCCTATGGTTGATTTTATCCTCTATTTCTTCGGGTTTCATATTGTAAATGCTTATTACTTGTGTCTTACTATATATTATCACTTGTATATCAGTATTTATAGTAGTTACTATGAAATGAAGGTTTAATTAAATTTAAATTAAATCATTTGGTGAAAAAATTCACTCAAAACCAACCTTGATATAAGGCATTCTTATTCCATGGTTGATACTTATGAACCATTTACCAATGATGACCTTCATGATCTCTAGGATCATATCACTAAACACCCTAAAAAATTAGATCTCTTATTATTTTATTCCCATGGAGAGTGATGCAAGAGCATACTTCATAATTATTAATGAAGAATAGACAATCCATAATAATCCTTCAAAGCGTTCTTAGTGTGTGTGTTAGGTGTTCAAACAAGTTTCCCTCCAAAAGGTTGATATTTGAATATTTGAATTATGAATGTAATAACTCTTGTAAAGAGTAAAAAGTCAAATGTTAGTTATTATAGGATAAGTTCTACGTAGTAGGAATAGTATTTTTCTTAGGATTTTGTGTTTTCTTATGTATTTAGTTGTGTACTAGTTGGCACAAACAACTGGACCTAGTTTTCTTATGTCTTTAGTTGTGTAATAGTTTTCTTACAATATTAGTTTTATTAGGATGTAGTGTTTTCTTATGTCTTTATTTGTGTGCTAGTTGACACAAACAACCAAACCTATTCTTGTGAGTAATTTGAGACATTATCTAAACAAGAACTAGATAAAGTCAAAGCCAATTATGCATGCCTGTGTAGGAGATGTAATTGGAGAATAATATGTATTTTTCATAAGAGAGAGAAAGAGATCGAGTTCTTATCGGGAAGGGTAGAGAAGAGAATATTTCTTGGGAAAGAGTAAATACTTTGACTTGAAATGTAAGAATTATGTAAATTAAATGAGGTATAATAGTTAAATAATAGAAGAATGAAGTTGGATTTTAGACTCTGAACCTGGTATCTCTCCAATTTTCCTTCATTGTAGATATTTTGATGAAAACATCATGTGCATGGTTTTTAAACTATGAATATAGTATTTTTTTCATGAAATTACATGTTTAGGAGGACTGTGTCTAAGGTTTTTGATAGGATAGTGAGCTATAGACACTTTATACGTTGAAATCTCACTAAATTCTTTGATGTAACATAAAAAGGAAGGATAAAGAGATGAAAAAAATTTACACATTTTCTAGAACTCATAAAGTGAGTAATATAGGTTTTATGGCAAAATGTAAGATCTTGGCCTAGATTTAGGGCATCACATTACTTTTAACTACACCAATGAAAAAACTTAAAAACTTGTGAATTTTTTTTTTTTTTCTTTGATTTAATAAGAAGACTCCCAAAATTAATTGAGAATGATATTGTTCATTTAAATATATTAATGACATGTAGTTTGAGTGTACATGGAGATTTGACAGAGTCCAGACAAGAAGGGAAAAAGATAGATTTCTCACAAATGCTTTATGATCATGACTTTAGGTCTGGTGTGGTGATAAAGTGAAGAGTAATCAAGGATTTTGAATAACCTTTAGGATACTCCATGAATAAATTACCATTATCTTAGCACTAAGCTGACTGTGCATAGTATTAGACCTAATGGAGTCACCTCAAGAAGATGGGAAAAGGTAAGCTGGGAAAATTATGCATAGAACCAAGTCCCGAGAACTTGAGAACATATAATCCTTGCTAAAATACATCTAAAAACCATAGTCACATGCTTTGATAAGTCTTTATTTGCATTTTGACATTGGATATGTATGTGTGAAGAGCTACAAGGATCCCTGAGCAGAGTACTAAGGAGGAGGAAGAATCAATGACTGATCACTCATAGGTGAGTCTATGTTTCTAAAATGATGCCTATAATCTGAAAAAACTTGTATGAATCCTCTCATAAGACCTATGTTCAGTATTATCACATTGGTGTCCAAGGCATAGGATGGAGAATCTAAGGGGTATGTTACAAGAAGTAGCATGATCTTGAATGCATGGTAGTATAGAGAGTGTAAGTAGAATGAGTTTGAGGGATCCATCACTATGATATTTCCCTATTCCACTTCTGAGTTCATCTATTCAAGATAGACAAATTCTAAGGGAGCAAGCTACCATGTTATGATCTTGAATATTGAAGGCATGTACAAGTTCTTATATAGTGTGAAGGATTGAATATGAATGTGAATGATATCTTGTAGGGGACAAAGCTATAAGAATATTAGGACAAGGTGGACATAAACCATAGGCCTCATTCATGCATGCATGAACCACATTTCAATGAACAGGATGGTAAGATTAATTTTCCTTGAATTCATAAAAGTAATTTCAATTGTCATAGTTCAAGATACGGAGCTTGCAAAGGTCAAAGGTATATGGAATGAGAATGTAAGTGGGAGATAAAGTTCAAGTCTTATATATTGTACTGTACTCCTCACACTATGAAAGTAAGGTGGTAATTATTCAAACTTGGTTATAGGCCTAATCCCACTAGTAGAGTCTTATGTTGTGTGACATGGTTGAATGATGAGCATATAGATTAGGTGTAAAGAAAATAATGACTACTCTCCCACCTACATCTATTGTGATTGCTTTTATGCCTATTCCTACCAATCAGTTTACCCCTATTAATTATCACACATGACATGTCTCATCTTCAATTACCCATGACATAGCTTATTTATACCATGATTTATAATCCCAAATTATCTATTTGTAACAAACTACTTCAAATTCCTTATCATATCTGGATTCCTCGCTCCTTCTTCATATCCCTTTTACACCTTACATTTCCCCTTATCTGTTCTTTCCTAACTTCACTTTGCACCTAATATTTGCACATTCAATTTCCATGGAGACCCTTAGGAGAACCTTTGATACTTTCATGTGGCATGTCTTGACTATTGGATGATCTTAGATTATTGGCTAAATTATTTCCTTGAAGCTTACAAGATTACACTATGCGATGGTTCTATGATCTACCTGTCTATTCAGTAAATTATTTTACATACTTAGTTGACTATTTCATTTCCCAATTTTCTATAATTATCAATATAAGATATCCTAAGGAAAATTATCTCAAATAAAACAAGGATCCATTGAATGTAGTGCAGATCTGCTCTTGCACTATAAGAACAACCTTGCTAAGATGACCAATGTTCTAGCTGATTCAGAATTGCAAGATATTTTTATTCAAATTCTTTTACCTCCACTTCAAGAGAGTTTCATTTTTGAGACTTCTCCCTCCTTTGATCAATTATGTCATATAATCAAATTGCATGAAAGAAAAATAATTTCTATGGATAAGTTGAAATATTATGGTACTTCTTCCTCTTCCTCTTCTAACAAGTTTCAATCTAAATCTAGAATCAAACCTGAATCTACTAAAGTTAAATCTAACGCCAATGTTATTTCTCCACCTGCCATAGTTAAATTTTAACCCATGAAGTGTAATTTGAATAGGATTCCTTATGCACCTTGGTTCCTCTTACCGCATCTCATTGAAAGTAATATAATCACTCTTCCTCTTCTACTCAATCTCGATCCTTCTTGTTCACGTTGTCGTAACTATGATGAAAATACACATTGTGACTATCACTAATGAAATGGGAATTTTGTTGATCACTTATTTAAGCTTAAGCATCTCATTTAATTTCTTATTGAAAACAATGTGATTGATCTTCTTGAGCCATCTATTGATAAATCGGTCAATGACAATCAAAAATTAAAATGTTTAATGACCCATTATCGAATCATGACAAGAAAGCTATTGATTCTTCTACAAACCATGCATATCTTGTCATTCCTCCTCCTTCCTCGGGCCTCTTGGATTTCTTATTGATACTTTTGATGTACCACCACTAGTCATCACATTTTTGGGATCATGATTATCATGCTAAATTTTCCTCTAATTTGTTGCATATCATCTACACTCCATTTTTAAACGAACCTCATTATCATCTACACTCCACGCTCAGTTCTTCACAATACATTTTTTTACATTTACTCTCAATCCCACACAAAACACTCATTATCCAATGTTGCATGCTAGTTCCATGGTTCATACTTGACTATTGAGGGTCCACTCCTAAATGAACCTAACATCATCTAAACTTCATAGTCAAGTGCTTCATGAAACATATCTCCTAGCATCTAATCTCAATTGCATATAATACCTTCATTACCCAATCATGCACTCTAGTTTAACAGTTCAGACTCAAATTTCAAGGTTCCAATTCTTAAATGAACCTCACATCCTCTACATTACGTGCTTGTTACTTAATGATACATATTTTCTAGCATCTACTCTCAATCGAACATAAAACACTCATTACCCGATGATGCACTCTTCTTATGTGGTTCATTCTTGAATGTTAAGGTATCATTCCTAAATTAACCTCATATCATACACATCCTCTAGGGGAAACATGGCCTCTCCTCTATTCACATCTTGCACATCACATCACACCTTCACACTTACACAAAATTTGCATATCTTGGTTTCATTTACTCTTGTTAGTTTATTCTACTTACATGTTACAATTTGTTTCCTATTTGAGTTAGATACTTAGTATTTCATTATATTTTTCTATATACACATGCATGTTCACTTAGTATCTTGAGGTGAATACAGGACCTTTCATAGATTTATACACAATGCATGACGATCGACACTATCTTGTTTACCGGTCTTGTCGAGGCTTCTAGGAAATCTACCTTTGCACCCTCATACTCTACACATCACAGGTTCTATCCTTTCAATACTTATAAATTTTTACCACTTAATTTTCATTTATCTCACATGCTTTAATATACTACTTATCTTGCCAACGTGCTAACATGTGCTTCATGTGTAGCATATTCCTCCATTGTTATCGTAGCTTTTACTTGATATTGTTTGCTATTTTTTACGAGATATTCCCTATGTCATTCTTTCACATTATTTTATTTTAGCGTTGTGGACATGATTGTCTTGTGAAATTGTGAGTGATGTACCATGTATGAAACCCACTTTTCACAAATCATCTTGTCTTCCTATTTTCTTGTTACATTATCTTCAATTGAGTTCTAGCTATTTTTACAACCAACACTTGTTATTAGCCTATATTTTTGTATGTGTCTTGGTTTATAATATGGACATCCCCACCCCTATACGAAGCCACTCTCATAGATGAATATTAACCTTTAATCATCTCTTTTGGGCCATATTATCCTACATTCATCACATGCACCCCAAACAAGGGTGGGCATCATTTGGGTGAATAAAAACTTCCTTACGGTATCTCAATGTCTATAACAAATAAAAAATATAAAAAAAACATAGGCACATAGTTATAAAGTGGTCCAAAATATTAATTGGGCCCAAAACATAGAGTAGACACTAGCACCCAATATTCGATAGTAGTGGTGGGTGCTTGATTCCATCCCTAGGTGATTTTATCATGTGGTAAAAATAGTCAATTCTTCAATCAAGTACAATTTGTAGGAGTTCAATGTAAATTTCTTTAATATAATGTTCTTGCCTCCAATTACATAATTCATTCAAATAGTTACAAGTAGTTACAATAGGAACAACAAGAAATACATGTTACAATTCAGGTTCAAACCATCTACGGTTGTGCTTATTGGGAAGCATCATGGAAGGAGAGAAAAACCATACCTCTCTCCCCAACACTCTTCTCTTGGCATGAAATCTGCTAAAAAATCACTCTTGGCATGAGATCACCCAAAAACATGCTCTTGTCGTGATATCACCCAAAAATTACCTATTGGCGAGAGACCTCCCAAAAACCTCACCATCGGCATTCAAATCCAACATCTCCAAGAAAACATGAAAATTTTCTATCTCATACTCTCTTACACATCAGGTGCACTCTTTCCTTTACACACTTTTTACTTACTTATACATACATTACTATGATTTTTCACATACAAAAATTTGACTACTTTATCACTCTTCTTTTGCAGGTCCATCCATAATATGCAGTAAGAAGAAGTTCACATCAGCAAACACAAGCTCCAAAATTACACTACTACGCATACACTTCACCCCTAGGGTCTACTTCCCTTTTTATCCACCACGCTTCACATTGCGATCACTTCATGCTTCACTTGTCCACTCTGCATACTACTAACAACACTATTATCTACGGGATTACGAGGTCCACATATTCTATCTATTTAATGCTATTGAGTATTCAATCAATAATATAAATTGGGGCATGTAGGCACCCATAAATTACACACTAGTTACCAATACTAACCAAGTTCAATTCTTCATTCATACCCCTTAGTGATTGATTAATAAAATTAATTAATCATGTACATTCACCCCTTGGATTAATTAAATTATTCCATAACACACTTTAGCTAAGTTAATTATCATTTATTAAACAAATTATTAATTAATTATGTTGCACATTATAGCTAATTAAATTAGTTACTTAATTAGGAAAATACACCTATTTTCCTAGTCAACAACCACTTCCTCATCCCACTTAACTCAACTTGAATTCAACTTCCTCATTCCAATCAACTGCACTTGGAACTCAACTTCCCTACTTCACTTGGAATCCACTTCTAGATTCCTAGAAATGAGGGGGATATAGAGTTGTGCATACAACCATCTTCGGGATGTACCTTTTTCTACTCCAAATGTCTATTTTCCTCTTAATCTACAACTCCTAGAATCATTCTTCTTCATTATCCCTGGTGATTACAATCAATGACTTGTATCTTAGTCAAACTTGTATCCACCTTTCATGGTTCTACCTTAAGCTATAAATGCATACCGTTTCCTTCACAAACTCATCCCTTGAAATAAATGAGCAAACGCAGTGAAAATATGCTTATTTTTGTTCTCAAATCCTCATAAAATTCACTCTTAGAATTGCATTCATCTACCTTAGAGAGGATAATCAAGAGAATCCACATTCAAGCATCTATAATATAAAAAAATTCTAATCACTTCCACGCTCTTACTCAAGGTTTGAAGAGATCTATAGAGAAGGTATAATTACTTGTTTACTCATTTACCTTCATCACCCATCTTTTATCATTTATGCTTCACATTTAACTCATATTATAACTTGTTTGATTAACATTTGTTTTTAGTGTGTTTATAGGATATATTATTGGAGGTTTTTATAGTAGCACTTCAATTAAAAAGTCACAAAAATAACACTATTATTTTGTTGATTATTATTCTATTTTTTGGGAGTTTTACAAGTTCTTGTTGTAGGTAAGAAGGGATCAGATCTACAAAAAGTCTAGTATAGTAAAATATTCTTTTACAAGTTAAGTGTTTTCTCACCAAACTTATAAAGCTACAAATAAATTTGGTGGGGTTCTCAAATCTGGGAAGGTGTTTACCTTGTTTTCATTATCTGATTTTTGGCCAATTTTTTTACCTTTGTTATAATCTGTAAAACCTACGTAAACAAAATAAAATAATATTTTAATTAAAAGAAGAAAAAAATTAGCTCAATCTCTAACTACCCCTCCCTCCTCCCACTCGGTCGAGTTGGTTCCCTACCTCCCTCCCTCTCTCAACTCTTTCTAGAAAGTTGGATTGCTGAGCTAACTCACCCCCTCCTAAGTTCCCCCACCCCGTGACTTGACCTCCACAAACCTAACCCACCCACCCTCAACTACCCATCCCAACTTGACTACCCCGCCTACCCCCATGACGTGACTCCCCACACCGACCCAACCATGACTGCCCCTTCTCCCCATGGTGGAACTTTACCATCCTAATCCCTCTTATCCCAAGATATTGGGCACCCCGGTGACTTCCTCGACCAAGCATGGTGACCCTACACTCACCACTCGGGCCCGAACCTCTCGTAGACTTGCCGAAAAACCCTCCTCACCATGCTAAGAATCCACACCGATCCACATGGGAAATACTTTTTCCACTCCGTTCTCATTGTTTACTTCAACCCAATCCCCTTCTGTAATGTCATTGCCAAGTTCTTCACCCCCGCATGAACCCTACACAAAAATATAAACTACAAACAATATAAAACCCGAAAATAAAAAATATAGGTTCACTTCTATCCTCTTGTCACGTACCTGGACAACATGTTAACCCTTGTTTACATGACATTCTCTACATGAGGCCACTTTTAAACTACTAATTACAGGTTTCCTTGAATGTTTCTTTAAAATAGCTTACTAATTGCAAGTTTCCTCTATCGAATACTAGTGGTTCAAGTAATATCATCTTTTAATCAAGATAAAATGAATGATTCACATTATATTTGTAGGTGTGGTTGACAAGGCTATTTCTAAAATACTATAATTGTGGGAGGTTCTTTGGCATAATCCATAAGACTCATTTGAGGAGTACCAAAGGAAGCAAAAACTAGTTAGCACATTGAGGGAACGGGTGATGAAATAGGTACCTTTATCCTATTGGACTAGTAAAACCTTATGAGATTAGAGTCACAGATATTGTTAGTGATAACCCAAGTGTGATTCATTTGAGAATGATATTTTCTCATTATTTCAAAGGGGGAAAGTATATCCGACAACCTAGCAATAACAACACACTCACTCGGGTATACTATTGATGCCTAGTTAAGAGAGTAACCTAGGAAGCCCCACAATGTCCAATCATATCTAAGGTAGAGGCTAAAACATCAAGTAAATACAAATATTGTTTTCACATTCTCTTTTCATTTTAGTGAGTTGTGTTTTATACTCATATCTATTGTTATCACTTTTGCATGTCTTTCACATTTCCAAAAGCGTGTATTTAGATCCACTCTTGTCTCATTTTCATCTCTTTATAAACAATTCTACAGATTGAGTTTTCAACATTTGTATCTATGCTTAAGAACCATCATCTCCCATTGAATTCTTGTAATTTTGATACTCACTTTATTATAGTCAATAACCTATACAATCACCTTCGTTTATCATCTTTCAAGTATTAAGTTTAACATTAAAGTTTTGAGCTTCAAGCATTTCATCCTTAATGCATCATAAAGTTGTGTTGATCCAAAAATATGTCGGTTAGGTAGGTCGTGGGGAAACATGCCAACGGTGTGTAGAGCATAGCCCCTTTTTGAGATAGCAAAATGAAACCGGTTTATTACTAATCTATCAAGTAGGAATCATGCAAATCTACACTATTCTAACTTCAGGGGTTTGGGATCACATCCCAAAGAGAGGTAGTGACAACTACAAAAAGAAAGATAGGAGTGAAGGAATAGAGGATGGTAGATCTAAAGGAAGAAAAGAAATGAATTCCAAGATAGAAAGGTCGAAGGTTTATTCTTTGGGCTGGTAGTAAAAAGAGACAAACTTACTTACATAAATAATTAAAGCAATACTAATGAACATATGAAAATAGTATGAATGAATCCAATAGAATAAAAATAGATCTAACTTAAGAAAGCTCGATGCAAATAACACATACATTAAGCACAAATTTTGAATATATGTATTAATATTTCTTCACATTACAAGAAAGCACAAAGTCTTTCTCTCCTCACTTCTTTTTCATACAAAAATTTCCACCTCTCGAATACAACAAGTATTCCAGTATTTATAGAAGGAGAAGAAGGAAAGAAGACAAAAGAAAACCAACAACTACTTACAAAATATCTAAAAAGTCAAAAGTTGACTTTAGGCAAGTTTTGGATGATAACATCCCATGGTGCAACATGGATGACATCATCATAAATGTCAAAATGCTTTTAAAATATTTTACAAAAATGATCAATGGATCCCAAGAAGAAGAAACTACTCTTCATCATCTCTCCGCTCGAACTAGGTATCCCGCTTTTGATCGGGTGAGTCAATGTGACACTGCGCTTGATATTGCATAAACTTGATGATCATTGCTTGAAGTTGATCATGATCCTGGACCTTTAAAATGGTCTCCAATGACTTCACAATGTTCTTTCTCATTCTTGAGCTTTTTAGGTAACTCGGTGAAAGTTTAGCATGAATCGATCAAAAAGCCAATGAAGTCACTGAAAGCCGGAGGTTATTGATTTATTCTCGGTCGAAAGTGACCTCCGTGCCAAACCTTGAGTGACTATAGCATTGAAGCACTATAATGTATCATCTACTTCCCTTAAGTTGTATGACTCACCGAGCATCTCTAGGGACATTTTTGTAACGGTTTTCTCCATGTTGTATCATGCATCCAAGGCTTCATCCTTAATTTTATCTATTCTCTCTAGGATATATTCCATTAGATCAACCCGGTAATCTAAAGTGATGAGAGATTTGTTATGTGCACATGGGTGATCGATAATGCCAACTTTCAATAGGTTGTTAGCTGGGCAGTTAACCATGGCTTGAAATGTTTCATGCTTGTCAGAACTCGACATTATCCAACTCTTCGAGAGGGAACCTGCTACCGCTTGTAGCTCGTTATTTTCTTGAGTTATATCTTGGTAGATTACTGTGAATTTCCCAATAATTTCATGACCATCTATGAGGATCCACTCGATCCAGGAGGATACTACTATGCCTTGTTCACCAATCTTAACATATTCATTTGTTTTATCCTAACTGAGAACTTCAATGGGTTCAAGTGGAAGTTACGGGAGGAGCATTGCTTATTTTGTGCAATGCTTGGAGCAGATGTTTGTTTTGTTCCTTGAGTATTATTTTCTCCTCTTTTACTTATTTGAGTTTTTTTCGAGAGAATCCACTACAAACAAGGCTTCTCCTGCAGGCTTTCAAATGAGGTCCCCATTATGCCTTGAGTCAATGTGAAGTCTATGGGAGAGAGATCTTCTTTTCTCTTAGTGGGATCCGGGTAAGAAATCTCAATGACTCTCTCCCCGAAGTGCTTTTTGAAAAGCGAGTTATTTATTTTTACTTCTTGGGTCCCTTCTTTAGAATGATGAAGAAGTCCATGTGTGTGATGGGAATCTTTCTCTTATGTTGACTCGGTGGTGGAAAACCAACTAGGACTTATGTGAGTGGGAGTAGAGGGGATAGAAGAAGAAACGGGAGTGAAAGGGGAAGAAACTATAGAGGCCTCAAGGAAGTATGTTAAAACACTTAGTGGTGGCATTGACAAGGAATCCAATGCACCACCGCTTATGGGGCTTGGAGTTACTATAGGAATAGAGAAGGACATGGAAATGGAAGGGATCTGCAATTAGATGGAGGGAATACTAGGTGATAGATCCACCGAGATAGGAGAAGATGGAAGAGGTGGGAGATGGAAGGGAGGAAGGGAGATGAGAAGACACATCCATGGAAATAGATGCTTGAATGATAGGAGGAGGAGAAGAAATGGAAGACGGAATGCTGGGTACCTCTGCAGTTGTAGTTGTGATAACATCCTAGGTGGATGTGTCCATTGAAACCTCTATTGTTTCTTCTTATTTACCTAGAGATACCAGGTCGACTACTTGCTTCTCAGAAGTAGAAGGAAGGCCTTCAGGAGCTTCTTCTTGTCTTCTTGATTCTCCCTCCTTATCCTTTCCTTTTCCTTTTAGCACTTGGGCTGGTCTTGGAGGTGCTCTACCTGAAGGAGAAGTAGTGAAATCAACTCCGAGGTAGGTGAGACCATTCTGTTTGCACCAATGTTTAGTGTAATGCAACATGGGATTAATCCTTTCTGAATGGTTTTCGGTGCTTTGGCTCTGTCGATCTCTGTGAATGGCCAATCATCTCCATCTGTGTCAAGGTAGACCTAATCAACTTCTTGATCAGTCTCTTGGAATTATTTTGGGATGATGGCTACGCCATAGTGGATGATTTCCTCTAGAGCCAGTCGAGAGTGATCCTTTCACCTGATGTCTATCTCATGTGTCAGGTCGATCCAAATGTCCTCGATCTTAGGAACATGGATGGGATCAATTTTTCCTTTGGGAGGAAACTTCGATAGTCGAAGGTTAGTCTTGCGTGGAAGTTGTGATTTAGATTTAGCAATTCTAGCTCAACATACATCTCCCATGCTTTGGAAAGTGTGGGGCAGGTGTATCGACTAACTATAAGGGGGAATGGAGTTCCTCCTTTCTTTCTTTTCATGCACTTCTCATGATACGTGATTAGCTTCCTTGATAATTCCAGCAAGATTAGCTTTGGCCCCAAAAACCTTGGAAGCTTTGTTGGTTCTCCCTTGAAATTCACATCTCTGAGGTATGTGAATGTGGGGAATTGTCTGAATAATGCTTCCCATTTCTTTGTAGCAGCAATCACACTCAGGTGGTCTGACCATGTCTCATGTTTGGCCTCAGCAAGAAGATTACCTCATAGAAGAAGGCATCATTGATTTTATAGAACTATGAGATTCTGGCCTCGAGATTCAACTCTGGGTAGAACTTGTATATCTTGACTTTGGGCCATACCCCATTACGAGCTAACCCTGTGAAATCTCTTGTTGATGCAGTAGCGTATACAACCTAGGAATTCATGTAGAACTTCCCAGTTGTTAGAACTTGTTAGAGATGGTGTCACTGATGATTTCACCCCAGCCAAAACATTGATTAGGTGCATTATTGCTCATGGTCTCCGGATACCTTAGCATCCATTTATGGAAATAATGGGCATCAAGGAGCCCAAACACTCTATTTAGAAAGGTGATTGTTTCACTCAACTCCTCATTAAAGTCACTACGGTGGATGGTTTGAGGCCATCTACTCACCGACTTCTTGTTCTTTAGATAAAGTTAATTCATCATCTGCATGCATTTATCCTCATTATCATCCCAGGCCTTCTTGTAGTCTTTGAGACTAATCTCGACATATTTCGTGATGAGGAATGCCGGGATCATTTCAAAGTGACGAGATGTGAGGTCAATGATGGTCTGTTGCTCTTTATTTTGAAACATCTAGTGTCTTTGTTATAGCATCAGGAAACCAACATAATAAATTCATTATTTACGGCACTTTACGGCAGCCCGGATGTAGAGTTAAAGCCATTGCCCACCAATTTTTTCATCCACGTGCCTTTCGCTTGCTTGGTTGGTTCTCACCCGAAATCATCCATGTCAATATGTCCTAGCTCGAGTCTCGATGTCAAGGGCTGTACTCGTATATGAGTCGACATTTTGACTCTCTAATACTTATACTTCATCTCTTGTTCCGACTACTTAGCTTTAGCTTTAGCTTTAGTTGGTTTCTTGCTTGATGAAGACATGTATGAGCTCAAGGACGGATGTTGTTGTTCTGCAAGAAGAATTAAGGAGGTCCAACACAGAAGATCCATGTCAACTATCATGTTATTCATAATGAAAGCTTGCAGAATGAAGAACAAGCAAATATAATGCTTAGGGCATAAGGCGAGGTTTACGGTATGTGCAGAGAGGCTTAAAATTATATGGTGAACTTTTCGGGGTGTTGACATGAGTAAAAATGTGCTCAATGTTCATAGGATAAAAGTTGTGCTAAGTTAGAAAGGGCATGGTTTTCTATATGTTAACATGCTAATTTTGGTGCCAAAGGGTAAAGCGCATTCAGGAAGGTGTCACCATAAGGAAAATTGTGCTTGGTGTTTTCCTGGGAAAAGTTGCACCAAGTTTAGAAAGGGCACAATTTTGCAAGGTGTTGCATGAAAAGTTTCAACACCAAGGGTAAGGTGTGGGGCATGGTTTTGTAGCACGAAACATGGCATGTTGATGTTATGGAAGTGGCGCCAGCACCTCATAAAGATCTTCTAAGTGCTCCTTTTGGCTAGGCACCGAAAAGGTCTTGTTACATTGTTTTAAAATGCACTTAGTATAAGTTTAGAATGTGTAACATAAAAAAGTGTGCCATAGAGATTTTACATATTAACAGCCCATGGATTTCTTGATTTGGATTTGATGGCAAGAGAGACATTTTTAGTAAGGCAACACGCAAATAAAGATAATTTTTGGTTTCTTCGGAGGCAAGGGTCTTCCAGATTTATAGATCTTGAAGGACAGGCAAAAGAGCTTTCAGCTAGTTTGATAATTTATTAGATGTGTTTCTTTAGATTTTATCTTTTCTACACCAGCCCTAATACCTAACACAACAAAAACAAAAACAACAACAAGGAGAGGAGCCACTTACCTGGATTTATAAAAGACGAGGAATGACGTGGGATCCACAAGCTCGAAAAACGGCATGTGGGGCGGACAAGGATGGTGATAGGCACAGAGAAAACACTTTTTTCAATTTTCAAATCATGAAAATGACAGGTGTCGGGTGCCTATTTATAGGAAAATTGGCATTTATTACTTTACCAACTTCTTTTGGTGCACTTTTCAGAGCATCGACATGAGTGAAAATGCACCTTAGCACAATTTTATTGATGTTGACACGAGCTTTCCAGTGCCTTAGCACACATTTCCAAATGTCAACACAATGTTTTCAGTGCCTAGGGGTATTTAAAGGGGCGAAATGTTTTGGATGTTAACATAACAATGAAGGCACTGAAGGTTTTAGAGGGGGCACAAATTTTGATGTGTCGACATAAGGAAAATTGTGCCTAGTGCAAAAAGGGGCGCAACTTCAGTCATGTCAACATGAAGATGGGTGCGCCAAAGGATTAACAAAATTGACTAAGCTTTTCAAGATCCAAATTTTTTGAAAGGAAGTTTTGGGGCATTTCGAACGTTATCAAACTTCCCTTGGGGACAAAACAGAAATTTTGGTATAGTTACCTACAAATTACCTTTGTCAATTTTTTAGGATAACAGATGGCTATTTTTGGGGACTATCTTTAAGTGAAACTTAAGGGTAGAGAATCCCAAATTTTCACGTGCCTATCCATTGGGTTACAGTGAGTCAAAAATAAGGGTGACCAAAAAGGGAAAGAAAGGGAATACACAACAACAGAAAGCAAACACACAACGAAAGAAAACTGTACAAAGAAGAGAGAAAGCTCTACTTCCTAAGAATCTTGAGTGCTTTACTCGCTATAGAGAAGTGGGAGATCAGTTTCATCTAGATATGAGAGATATAAACTATTTCTCTCGTTGATCTATTTGATCTTGTATGGTCCTCTCCAAAGGGAGTCAAAATTCCCGTGCATACCTTTCGGTTCTCTTCATTTGTCCCACAGGAGAACAAGATCTCCCACTTGGAAATCTCTTTACTTAGATTTCTTATCAAACAGTCTCTTAACTTGATTCTAATGTTCAGTGATCTTGTCGACCAATTTTACTCACTTTTCTTCAAGTTTTGTCAGGTACATAATCCTCTTTTCAAGAGAATTCTGAAAAGTTTCATCTTCAATTGCTCGAGCAAGCACGAGAGAAGGGAGTTCTTTGGAAATAGGGATTTTATCATCCACCCCATATAACACCCGGAAAGGTGACATGCCGAGAGACCTCTTTGGAGTGATACGATCTACCCACAAAGCATCATACAATGATTTTTGCCATGACCGTTGGTTTTCATCAACTAGCTTCGTATGATAGTCACTAGGTTCTTGTTCTTTGGATTACGCCTGACCATTTCCCGAGTATAATAGTTAGAGGCATGAGCCAAGGTTATTTCGTATCCATAAAAAAACCAATAACTTCTTGTGAAGATAATTTGGAAGTGTTGTCAGCAATGATTTTGTGTGGAATGCCAAATCTCACAATAATATTCTCCTTGATGAAGTTGCAAACAACTTCATAAGTGGCATGCTTGACTGGTATGGCCTCCACCCATTTTGTGAAGTAATTCGTTGTTGTTAGGACATAAATATGTCTAGCACTCGATTGAGGATTGAGTGCTCCAATGAAATCAATTCCCCATTTTCTGAATGGTTCATTGATGATGACAGGCCTAAGGGGAAACTCAGCCAACTTTGGTTTACCAACGAACTGTTGGCAAAGTTCACATTTCACTACCCAGGTGACCATATCTTGGAATAAGCGTCACCCAAGTACTACCTATCCTGAATGATTTTATGTGTTATCATGGATGAGAAGAAGTGACCACCACAGGCTGAGTCGTGAAAACTTTTTAACAATTTTACCTGCTGCGGCTTGTCAACACATTGTAGAAAAACACCGTCAATTCCACATTTGTACAATCTATCATCCCACATGACATATCTTGCGGCTTTGAGATTCACCGTTCACTTTTCCTTAGTGGTTAGGTGAGTTGGGAATTCTCCATAGGTGAGAATGAATGCGATGTCAAAATACCATTTGTCATTGGTTGCGACAAAAAGAACCATGGGAAAAGAATCTGGTTTCTCGAGTTCATTTTGTTTTCCATCAATGTGATAAGCTTTCCCTTCAGGTACCTCTGAGTCTTTATTTTCAGCCATCAGCTGACATAGGCCTTTACCTCTTACCAACTTGGTTGGTCTGATGTCTAGGTCATATTCTTGGACCTTTGCGATCTAATTTCCTCGTAAAATCCCTAACTCCTGTTGAGTCAAGATAAACTTAATAGCGGTGTCTGGAACCAACACCACTATATGAGAATTAAGAATATAGTAGCGGAAAATTTTGACTGCTTTTACAACGGCAAAGGCATGCTTTTCCAGTTGTGACATCTTTAGTTCATGAAGCTTAAGAGGAGAGTTCATAAAAGCAATCGGGATTCAATATCCTCGAGTTCTTTTACATCAAGATAGCGATACAAAGTATGCATAGATGCATAAGCGTACATGATGAAGTCTTTCTTGAAGTCATTTCACACAGAATAGGAGCATGAGTGTGAGAGGTTTTTATGTCTTAAAATGATGTCCTGCCTTTGTCATTCCATTAGAATGTTTGGGACCCTTTCATCATATTAGATATATGACGAGTCTTCTCAACAAAATCAGGAACAAAGCGTCTAAGAAAATTTACCTTTTCAAAGAAAGAGTGAAGACCAATCTTACTTGTATGAAAAGTAAGGCTCTGAATAGCCTTGACCATTTCAACATCTATCTTAGTTCCTTCTCTGCTAACTACATGTCCTAGCAGCTTTCCTTTGGTGACCCCAAAAATGACTTCTTGGGATTTAGTGAAATTCCATGGTCTCGGCATCTAATCAAGACTTGTTCCAAATGATCGCAGTGATCACTTCATCTCTTGGAGAACATGGTCAGGTCATCTAGGTAAGCTACGATGACCTTTCCCATCATACCTTTGAATGCAAAGTCCATGGCTCATTAGAAGGTGGCACTAGCGTTGATCAAACCGAATGGCATTTTGCTATAGGTGAATGTACCCCAAGGAGTGGTGAATGCTATCTTGAACTGATCTTTAGGTGTGACTTGAATTTGATTATAACCTAAAAAATTGTCAAGCATAGAAAACATTTCTAAATTGGTTATTATGTCTGTAGTACTTGATCCATTATCGGCAGTTGATAGTTATCTTTTAAGGATGACTGGTTCAAGTTGCGAATTTCCATGCATATGCATATCTCACCATTCTTCTTCCACACAGGAAAAATATTTGTAACCTAGGTACTATGATGGATTGGAAAAATAATTCTTGCATCCAAGCATCTTCGAATGTCACCTAGATGGTACCTGATATTTTGGGGTTGTAATGCCTCTTCTTTTGACAGAAAGGCTTGATGTCGTTCTTAAGCGGTATGTCATGCTGAATGTCCTTTGGCTTGAAATATTTCAGATCAACATAAGACCATGCTAATACATCCATATACATTTTCAGTAACTTAATGAATTTTCACTTTTCCTCAGGTGTACAACACTTTCTGATATTCACGAAACGAGGATGTTCCGTAGTATCCAGATTGGCAAATTTAGTTTTTCGGAGAAGACGAAGGATCATCCTATCACTTTTTCTTCAAAAAAGGTCATGATTATCAAATAATCATTCCAAGGAAACCAAACCTTTCAGAATCTTATTTCATTTGAAGTTGTATCACTGTATCTTTTTTAGATTCATGTGCTTGACCGGTGAGAGACTCATGACACATAGAAGTTGATTCATCAAAATGAAGTTCTTTGAAATTGTCAACCTTCTCCAAAAATGTGATAAGTTGGTTTCCATCATTGAACACTTTCCAGTGGTGTGAATTATTTGGTACACTTGGGTGAAAAACCACCTCAATGGTATATGTATCTGTTTTTTAACCCTGGGTTTGGGAGCATGAGAGAGGCTAAGACGGCCAATGAATTGGCCATGTCATTTTGAGCTCGCATGAGAACTACTTTGATTGAGAAAACTTCAAAATCTTTGATGTTATCCCATAATGCATTTCGGTAGTGTCCGAGTCGATCGTTCTTTAATTGATATATCCCTTTTATGTGATTGACAATTAGCTCAAGCATCATCTTGCACTCTCGATTCTTGATTCCTTTCTCTTTTGCAGCTTGCATGCCAAGTAACAAGGATTCATACAAGCAGTATTATTCGTATTGTAGAACTTAAACTTGAAACAAAAAGGAAAATCTCCTCTTCAAGAGATATTAGAACAACCCCTGACACCACATCCACTTGTCACGCAACTTCCATCAAACTGCAATGTCCATACTTTTTTGAGATCCTCCTTTTGGATGAGAACATCCATTCTATCTGAGTTGGTAGATAGGAAGTAGTTCCCCATCCCTGATGATTCGAAAAGAATCTGAGCCTTAGGGTCATCAGAGTTGGTGACTAGATATTTCTTTTGTGATTTTGGTTCTAATGTCTACATCACCCCTTTGATGGGAATCCTAGCTTTGGAACAATCCATATGAATTTCCCCACCAACTTATTTACAAAATATCCTCCCTAGCAATATTCTATATGTTGTTAGAATATCAGCTATGAGAATAGTCATTTTTACCCTTTTCTCAGGAAATGTTGCGAATGCGGGATGCACATCCTTTATCCGACCAATCAATGATACTTGTTTGGTTTCCGTGGAGTAGCATATGCCAAAAGGTTTAGTAAGTGTGAGGCCCAAAGCATGGGAAACCTTTTCTTGCATTACATTATTAGAATCTCTAGAATCAATTATACAGATTACTTAATTTATGACCATTGATCAGGAGAGATGGGTAAAAAGGTTCAATTTTCCCTAATGTAGAAGTTGAGGTGACATTTACGTGAGACGTAGGAGGATTGGGAAGAATTCCTTTTGGGGAATGGGAGAAGAGATGACAACGACTTTGGATATACTTAGTTAATCTTATAAGTTGCTCTGGATTGGACTAAAGGTACTCAACTTCAGACATCTGGATCTTAGTCTTTTTAGCGTGATCGATTATATCAAATGTGACCAAGGGTTGTGCTAATGAAGGAATGAGTCCTTTGTTTCACATTTGTGGAGGAGGATTACTGGTCTTTATGGGATTGGAGGAAGGCTGAATTAGAGGAGAAATAGGAGGAAAAGATTTCTTTATAAAAGGTTTAACAAGAGGTTGAGTAGGAAGGGGATTACCTCTTTTAGCGATCATTGGAGGAGGAGTTACCACATCCTTTTCCTTTTGTTTTTCAAAGTAGAAACCTTTACTTCTATTCCTTACGAGTGAGTGAAAATTGCGTATTATTTTCCACTCACATACCCTTGAGTACCCTCTTCTTCATCGATTCCTCATCTTCAAATTCCATATACCCAGTAGTAGAGTCATCAGTCGGTTCACCGGCATCTTGATCATCTTCACCTTGCGACAATGGTTCTTCATAGTTTGGATCATCTTCTTCTATTTCAACCAAAGCATTAACCAAAGGGGTTTTAATTGCTAACCTTAGAGAAGCGTGAGCAGTAAACGCAGCCTTTATGGGGTGTTGTTGGGAGTGAATTTCCTCCGTGGGATATCCTAGTACGGAGTAGTAGATGATGTTTGAGTCAATTGATTTTTAATGAGAGTAGGTCATTCGCCATATTTTGGAATGTTGGATCTAATGAGGCATCCCGAGAAGAAGTTGAAGCCTTTGATTTTGATGGCTCTCGTCTTAACTCACTAGATATAAGAAGGTTGTCTTCTATCCAAATGTTCGTAGCTTGGCAAGAACCAAGGTGGGTATCTATTCTTGTAAAAGTAAGAAACTTACTTTTGAACTCATGGTGTTCAAGAAGAAATACTTTTGATTCTCTAATGTTGGCATCATGGCAAGCGGCACACAATTGATCAGTGAATTGAAACGGGTGATAAAATAACACATGGTTTCATTGGCCTCCTTTTTCATGTGATTTATTTGTGAAAATAATGTAAATACATCTTCGAAGGTTTATATCTATCTTCATATATGGTCCACAATGTGGCCCAAATGGTGATGGATGACGCAAATGTTAAGTGCTAGAACCACTCTGCTGCAGGCCCTTGTAAGGTCTCCAGAAAGAGATGTACCGATACGTCCTCATGAGTCACGTCCAAAATGTTACATGACATAATAAACATAGCTATATACATGTTCATGCTTTGATTTTCACTCCCATCAAATTTTGAGAAATTTTTGTGATTTCTGTGAGGGAGGGGTTAACCGGATGTGGCATTGCTAGAGGACCCATGGCGTTTCCCCATGGTATAGATAGATTTGCTGCCATTTGAAAGTAGTAAAAATAACATGAGTAGGGAGTGTGGTTCCACTTAGCAAAAGAGCACTACAAGTTGATGTCGAGACACCTTGTGAAATTTGGCTCTTTAGTGGAGGTAAGGAACTTCTTGTTGATCGATCTGTTGAGCTCATTGATGTGAATCGTGTTGGAGTGATACTGAAATTTTTCCTTAGAAGTAGATATAAAATTAGATCAACTTCCCCACGAGCTCTTCTGTTGCGAGTAAGTGGTTCACCCGCCAAAGTGTACCCATTCGGATCTCTGTAACAATTAAGAGTAGATATACAACAATCTTTTTGTTTATACTTGCCAATTTTATGATTTTTCTGGCAGAAATCAGCACCATGTACTTTTTTCAATATTTAAATTTTACCCTCTTTTAATAACAACCGATTACGGTTTTCTGACAAAGTTTAACATGGATAAAAAGTGGATTAATTTAGAAAGCTGATTTTCGGATCTTTGACCTGAATTTTGCAAGGTTTTGAAAATAACATGAAATATCAGAATCTCAGATCTACTAAAATATACAAGTTTTTGTAAAAATCAGCAAACTAAAAGCTCCTAATCGGTCCAGATCTATGGACTTGTATAAGGAAATTTTCAATTTTGATCACTTCGCAAAAAAATTTAATTTTTAAGAAAGTTAAAATTTGCAATCTGGTAGTGATTTTTACAGTTTTTAGTTATTTACTTAGTTCGATCCCTAGTAGAGTCACCCAAAACTATTTGTTCAAAAATGCATCGGTTAGGCGGGTCATGGGGAAATAGGCCAACGGTGTGCAGGGAATAGCCCTCTTTGAGACAATAAAGTTAAACTAGTTTATTGCTAATCTATCAGCGAGGAATCTATGTAAATCTACACTATTCTAACTTCGGGAGGTTTGGGATCTCATCCCAATAGAGGTAGTTCCAATAATGAATAGAAAAATAGGAGTGAAGGAATGGAGGATGGTAGATCTGAAGGAAGAAAAGAAATGAATTCCAACATAGAAAGGTCGGAAGGTTTATGCTTTGGGCTAGTAGTAAACAAAGTAAAACTTACTTGCATAAAAAATTAAAGCAATCTGATGAAAATATGATAATAGTAGGAATGAATCCAACAAAATAAAAACATAGATCTAACTTAAGAAAGATCTGATGCAAATAACACATACATTAAGCACAAAGTCTGAATATATGTATTAATATTTCTTCTGTTACAAGAAAGCACAAAGTCTTTCTCTCCTCACTTATTTTTTCATACAAATAATGTCCACCTCTAAATACAAAAAGTATTCCAGTATTTATAGAAGGAGAAGAAGGAAAGAAGACAAAAGTAAACCAACAACTACTTACAAAATATCTTACAAGATATTTACAAAATATCTAAAATGTCAAAAGTTGACTTTGGGCAAGTTTTTCGATGACAACATCCCATGGTGCAACATGGATGAGGTCATCATAAATGCCAACATGCTTTTTAAATATTTTACAAAAATGATCAATGGATCCCAAAAAGAAGAAAATACTCTTCATCATCTCTCTGTTAGAACTTTGTATCCTTCTTTTGAACGGGAGAGTCGATGTGACACTGCGCTTGATATTCCATAAACTTGCTGATCATCACTTGAATTTGATCATGATCTGGACCTTTAAAATGGTCACAAATGACTTTGTAAGTTTCTTTCTCATTCTTGAGCTTTTCAAGTAACTCAGTGAAAGTTTCACATGAATTGATCAAAAATTTGATGAAGTCACGACAAGCCAAGAGGTTATTGATTGATTTCGGTCGAAAGTGACCTCTAGTGGAAAAACTTGAGTGACTATAGCCTTGAAGCAACTGGAATGTATCATATACTTCCCTCATGTTGTCAGCACGACTCACTTTGAGCATCTCTGGAGCCATTTTTGTAACGGTTTGCTCCATGTTGTATCATGCATCCAGGGCTTCATCCTTGATTTTATCTATTCTCTCCAGGATATATTCCATTTGATCAACCTGGTAATCTAAAGTGATGAGAGATTTGTTATGTGCACATGAGTGATCGATAACATTGAATTTCAATAGGTCGTCAGCTGAGCAATCAACCATGGCTTGAAATGTTTCATGCTACAACTTGGCGTTATCTAACTCTTCGGAGAGGGAACCTGCTACTGCTTGTAGCTCCTTATTTTCTTGAGTTATATCTTGGTAGAGTATTGTGAATTTCCCAATCATTTCATGACCATCTCTAAGGATCCACTCGATCCAGGAGGATACTGCTACACCTTGTTCACCAATCTTAACATATTCATTTATTTTATCCTGATTGAGAACTTCAATGGGTTTGGTGGCAGTCACAAGAGGAGGGTTGCCCATTTTATGCAATGCTTGGAGGAGATGTTTGTTTTGTTCCTTGAGTATTCTTTTCTCCTCTTTTGCTTCTTGGTGCTATTTGCAGAGAGCATCCACTGCAGACAAGGCTTCTCCTTGTAGGGTTTTAGATGGGGTCCCCATTATGACTTGAGTCACTGTGAAGTCTATGGGAAACAGATCTTCTTTTCTCTTGGTGGGATCCGAGTAAGCAATCTCCATGACTCTCTCCCCTAAAGTTCTTTTTGAAAAGTGAGTTATTGCTTTCTTCTTCTTGGGTCCCTTCTTTGGAATGACGAAGAAGTCCATGGGTGCAATGGGAACCTTTCTCTTATGTTGACTCAGGTGGTCAGAAATCCAACTAGGACTTATAGGAGTGGGAGTAGAGGGGATAAAAGAAGAAATGGGAGTGAAAGGGGAAGAAAATTGTAGAGGCCTCGGGAAGTATGTTAAAACAATCGGTGGTGGCATTGACAAGGAATCCAATGCACCATTTTTGTGAGGCCTGGAGTTACTACAGGAGAAGAGAAGGACATGGAAATGGAAGGGATCTGCAATTAGATGGAGGGAATACTGGGTGACAGATCCACGAGAGAGGAGAAGATGGAATAGGTGGGAGATGGAAGGGAGGAAGGGAGAGGAGAAGAAACATCCATAGGAATAGATGCTTGAATGACAAGAGGAGGAGAATAAATAGAAGAAGGAATTTTGGGTACCTTTACGATTATAGTTGTGATAACATCTTGGGTGGATGTATCCGTTGAAACCTCTATTTTTTTATTCTTTACGTAGAGATACTAGGTCAACTACTTGCTTCTCGAAGTAGATGGAAGGCCTTCGAGGAGATTCTTCTTCTTTTCTGATTTGCCCTCCTTGTCCTGTCCTTTTCCTTTTAGCACTTGGGATGGTCTTGGAGGTGCTCTACCCGAAGGATAAGTAGTGAAATCAACTCCGAGGTAGGTAATATCATTCTATTTGCACCAATGCTTGGTGCATTGCAATGTGGGCTTAACCCTTTCTGAATGGTTTTGGTGTTCGCTCTGTCGATCTTCGCGAATGGCCAACCATCTCCATTTGTGTCAAGGTAGACATGATCAACTTCTTGATCATTCTCTTGGAATTATTTTAGGAAGATGGATATGCCATAGTGGATGATTTCCTCCAGATCCAGTCAAGATTGATCCTTTCACCCGATGTCTATCTCATGTGTGAAGTCGACCCAAATTTCCTTGATCTCAAGAACATGGATGGGATCAATTTTTGCCTTTGGGAGGTAACTCCGGCAATCGAAGGTTGATCTTATGGGGAAGTTGTGCTTTAGATTCAGTAATTCTAGCTTAGCATACATCTCCCGTGCTTTGGTAAGTGTGGAGAAGGTGTATCGGCCAGCTATATGGGGTAATGGAGTTCCTCCTTTCTTTCTTTTCATGCACTTCTCATGATACATGATTAACTGCCTTGAAAATTCCAACAGATTAGCTTCGGTCCTGCAAACCTTGGCAGCTTTGTTGGTTCTCCATTGAAATTCACAGCTCTGAGGTATGTGAATGTGGGGAATTGTGTGAATAACACTCCCCATTTCTTTGTAGCAGTAATCACACTCAGGCTGGTACAACCGTGTCTCATGTTTGGCCTCGACAAGCTGATTACCTCATAGAAGAAGGCATCATTGATTTTAGAGACACTGTGAGATGCTAGCCTCAAGCTTTAGCTCTGGTTAGATCTCGTATATCTTGACATTAGGCCATACCCCATTTTGAGCTAACTCGTGAAATATCTTTTTGGTGTAACAATGTATACAACATAGGAATTCATGTATAACTTCCCAATTGTTAGAACTTGTTGGAGTTGTTGGGAGATGGTTTCATTGATGATTTTTCCACAAACTAAAACACCGATCAGTGCATTCTTAATCATGGTCTTCGAGATACCTCATCATCCATTTATGGAAATAATGGGCATTAGGGAGCCCAAACACTCTGTTTAAGAAGGTGATTGTATCACTCAACTCCTCATTGAAGTCACTATGGTGGATGGTTTGGGGCCATATGCTCACCGGCTTCTTGTTCTTTAGATAAAGTTCATTCATCATTTGCATGCATTTATCCTCATTATTGTCCTATGCCTTCTTGCAGTCTTCAAGAATTATCTCTACATATTGCTGTGATGAGGAATACCAGGATCATTTCAAAGTGACGAGCTATGAGGTCTGTGATGGTCTGCTGCTCTTTATTTTCGACACATCTAGTGTCTTTGTTATAGCATCGGGAAACCAACATAATAAATTCATTATTTACGACACTTACTTTGGAAGCCCAACTATAGAGTGCAAGAATCGCCCACCAATTTGTTCATCCACGGGCCACCTTTGCTTGCCTGGTTCGTTCTCACCCATAAATCATCCATGTCAATATGTCCTAGCTCAGAGTCTCTGATGTCAAGGCTGCACTCTACATATGAGTCAGGCATTCTTACTCTATGATACTTATACTTCATCTCTTGTTTCGACTACTTAGCCTTAGCTTTAGCTTTAGTTGGTTTCTTTCTTGATGAAGACATGCATGAGCTCAAGGATGGATGTTGCTATTCGAAAAGAAGAATTAAGGAGGTCCAACACGGAAGAGCCATGCCAACCATCATGTTATTCATAATGAAAGATTTTAGAATGAAGAACAAGCAAATATAAGGCTTGGGTCACAAGGCACATGTTCATAGCATCTTTGTAGAGGCTTAAAATTGTTGGGTGCACTTTATGGGGTGTGTACATGAGTAAAAATGCACTCAATATTCATAGGAAAAAAGTTGCACTAAGTTAGAAAGGGCATGGTTTTCGTATGTTAACATGTAAATTTTGGCACCAAAGGGTAAAACTCATTCGGGGAAGGTGTCAACATAAGGAAAATTACACTTGGTGTTGTCTCGGGAAAAGTTGCGCCAAGTTTAGAAAGGGCACAATTTTAGAAGGTGTTGCATGAAAAGTTCAAAGTGCCAAGGATAAGGTACGGGGTGTGGTTTTGGAGCGCACAACATGGCATGTTGATGTTATGGAAGTGGGGCCAGCGCCTTATGAAAATATGCTAAGTGCTCATTTTGGCTAGGCACCAAAAAGGTCTTGTTACATGGTTTTAAAATGCACTTCAGTGCAGGTTTGGAATGTGTAACGTGGAAAAACAGTGCGCCAAGGAGTTTTTACATATTAACATCCCATGTATTCCTTGATTTGAATTTGATCGTAAGAGAGACATTTTTAGTAAGGCAACACGCAGATAAAGATAATTTTTTTGTTTCTTTGGAGACAAGGGTCTTCTAGATTTACAGATCTGGAAGGAGAGGCAAAAGGGCTTTCAGCTAGTTTGATAATTTATTAGGTGTGTTTCTTTAGATTTTATCTTTTCTACACCAACCCTAAAACCTAACACAACAAAAACAAAAACAACAACAGGAGAGGAGCCACTTACCCAAATTTATAAAGCACGTGGAACGATGTGGGATCCACAAGCTCGAAAAATGGCATGTGGGGGGGACAATGGATGGCTGATAGGTGTAGAGAACACACTTTTTTCAATTTTCAATTTGTTAAAATGACAGGTGTCGGGCGCCTATTTATAAGAAAATTGGCATTTATTACTTCACCAACTTCTTTTGGCACACTTTTTCAGAGCATCGACACGAGTGAAAATGCACCTTAGCACAATTTTATTGATGTTGACATGAGTTTTCTAGCACCTTAGAACACATTTCCGGATGTCAACACAATGTTTTTAGCGCCTAGGGGTATTTAAAGGGGCACAATATTTTGGATCTTAACATCACAATGAGTGTGTTGAAGGTTTTAGAGGGGGCACACATTTTGATGTGTCAACACAAGGAAAAATTTTCCCAGGTGCAAAAGGGGCACAACTTGAGTCATGTCGACATGAAGATGGGTTCGCGAAGGATTAACAAAAGTGACTAAGCTTCACAACATCAGATTTTTTGAAAGGAAGTTTTGGGGCATTTCAAACATTATCATACTCCCTTGGGGCGAATGGAAATTTTGGTATAGTTACCTACAAATTGCCTTTGTCAATTTTACAGGATAACAAGTTGTGCATTTAATTTTTCACTTATCGACATCTTCATACATATTCACTCATTTATTTTAAAAATACACTTTTCTCTATTTCAAGATCTTTAACCAATCACTCTCTCCTCATCTTTCACATTCACTTTGTTGAGATTTGAGCTCATCAAATTTTTACTTCTATATTTCGACATTCATATTGTACCATTTAAGTATTATGCTTCTTTGTGTAGTTCCATCTATTAACATTAATTTTGTTGAAGATTTGAGAAATTTCATCATCTTTCCAAGTATCCTCTCTTAACACCCATTTTCTAAAGAATTTATCATCTTTCATCATGCCTCTAAGTCTCCTCTTTTAGCACTCATTTTTTCACAAGTTGATACACCCAACATCTTTCCCCTCTTTCCTCTTTACATTCACTTTGTAAACGATCCAAATAATTTTCACTCCTTTTCATCTCTCTTAACAATCCCTTTAATAAGATTTCTCTAATATAACATTTCAATTTCCTCTTTTTCCATAACAAAACTCATTTTGTTAAGTATTATGAATTCTTACCCTTTCATCTATCTTAACACTCATCTTGTTAAGAGTTACCATTTCAAACATTTTGATCTCTCTTAACACTCCTTTTTAAGAGTTGACCACATCATCTTATCAATTATCTTCTCTTATAAACATCCATTTTACGAGTTGAGCACACTAACCTTTTAAAAGTATCATCTCCTTTGTACATTCACTTTGTCCAAGGTTCAAACACCTCACTTAGCTCATACAATAATCCTCGAATATTAGCATTTATTTTGCTAAGAGTTCTATATTGAACATTCTCTTTTAAAACTTATTCTATTTGTCTAACTTGAAATTCATGTTGTTAAGGGTCTAATATAACAATCTTTTCAAATCCCCCATCCACCTTGACATTCACATTGTTAAGGGTTGATTCTATCAAATCTTTTCAATCCTCTTTTCTTACATTCATTTTGTAAGGAATCAAGTAATCTTCTTGTCATCACTAGGTCTCTTCTACTTGTACAATAACTTTGCTAAGGGTCAATCCTTTCCAACCTTTTCCAAACTCTTCCATCTTTACATTCACGTTGTAAATGGATGACTAGTCATGTCATCTTTTCGCACTTCATCCACTTAATATTCACATTGTTAAGGGTTAAACGACACAAATATTTTGAATCTCACTTCTATCTTAGCATTCACATTGCTAAGGGTCGCATCGTTCAATATTTTCATCCCCTCTTCCATTATGTCATTCATTTTGCTAGAGGTTGAGTATGTTTCTAATCTTTTCGCCTCTTCCATCTTAGCATTCACTTTGTTAAGGGTCAAGCTTTCAATACGTTTTCCCTCTCCCATCTTAGCATTCACTTTACTAAGGGTTGATTTCTTCATCACACCTTTTTCACTCTCCCCATTTTTCATTATAATGTTGGATTCACACAACTCATCATTTTATCAAGAATATAAAATGATGAAATACAACAATCGGCTATACTAAAAAAATGCAAGAAATTTAAATTTGATGAATTCTTTCCTTATCCTTTCTACATGGACATCTTACGCAAGCCCTTGCCAAAAAAATTTGAAATGGACCAATTCAATAAATAAAAGGTCATAACTAATCCTAGAGAGCATATCAATGAATTTTTCATAGCATGCCATGAAGTTGCATATAACGATATCTTTCTCTTGCGCCTCTTTCCTAAAATTTTAGGAGGAAAATATTTGGAATATTTCTTACACCTTCTAAAGGGATCTATTAGCACCTTCATGGACCTCTCGGATAATTTTTGTCAAACATTTATCTTTAAACCTTGAATCCAAAGTCATGATGTCTTATTTGTGCAACACAAAACAATGACCAAGAGAAACATTTACACACTTTTAACAACGATGGAAAGGAATCACTTGTCGGCTCCCATATTCACTCCCTAAAAACACATAGTTAACATATTCATCACAAACCTCAATAATGATCTATCCTTTCACATACAGATGCACTTCCTTAGAAAATTTTAGGAAGTTATCGAAAACAAAACTCAAATTGAAAAGGCCCTCATTACTAAAGGCTTGATTAAACCTCATTAAAAATACAATGGGCATAATCAAAATCATAACCATACTAACAAAAACATGTTCACTTCTCATGATGAGTATAGATATGTTAACTGCAATCACAATGTCATCAATGATGGTGTCAAAGATAATCAAAATGTGCACAACATAAAAAATATATATATATATATATATATATATATATATATATACTAAGCGTAAATCACCCATCACCATACCAAGAAGTGAAATTCCTCCAGTTTTTGATTAAAAATGAGGATGATACACATAATTGGGGAAATCTCTTTCAAATGTCTTAAAAAAACAAGTCATTGCTAAGATGGTGACGTATTTTATTACCAAACCTTGGGTTTAAGGATAGCCTAAACCCACATGGTATAAATATGACGCATATTGTGATTTCCATCAATGAAGGGTCACCAACCGATTGATTTTTACAACTTAAGAATTATGTTCAAGACTTACTTGAAAATGGATACATCTTTGTAGAAATTGAAAAAGCTATCACAACACATGACACGTTATCTTCCAAAAATTATAATGACGAATTAAGATTTTTCTAACCTCATGTACATACGAAAACATACAAGATCACAAAGACAAAATTTAAGTATATCTAACTCATAACCAATGCATCTCTTCTCCATATTTTCTTCCTACAGTTTAAATAGACATTGAACCTATTTCAAAAAAAAACTTCTCACTAAATGAGAGTTTGACCTTGCTTCAAGACTCTATTTTAACCCTTGATATAGCTCTTGATCAACTCCACGTAAGAGGTTTATTCATGAAGCACCACTGATCTTTATTCTATTATTTCACCGCTTGATCCTTTTCTCGATATCTCTAGCCTTTTTATAGAAACACAAGCACAACAAGTTTTGACACTTGTAATAACTCTAACCATCCGTGTTAACGATCCATAAACAATCACTCTTGTAGGAACCTCATCAACAATGACCCTTATGTCTCAAGACATATACATGTGTACACTCCTTACATTATGTATACCCAAGAATATCCTTATATAACATTTTCAATCTCTAATTATTTATATTTAATAAAAAAATTCATCCACAACCTTGATGGAGTGACATTGAATATATTCTCTCTATGTGCTACAAGGATCCTTGGGTGTACATCTAAGGATTCATCATTCTTCCCTCACTCTCTTTCACTCATATTTTAATATGAAGCTCAAAATATTCCCACATCAAGAATCCTCCTCTAACATCACATAGGTCTTCTGATCTCATTGAAGACTTATATAATCATATATCCATTGACTTGGACCTTGTCTCCCTAAGTCTCTTAGTTTAGGACACTTTGAATAAATTGATTCACTCCTTTGACTTGGACCTTGTCCACCAAAGTATTGTCTTTTAGGACTCATTATATCATTTGATTCTTTCCTTTTACTTGGACTTCGTCCTCCCAAGTTGTGTATCTCAACACTAATCAAATAATTTGATACTCTCCTTTGACTTGGTATTTTTCCACCCAAGTCTCGTATATCAAGACTCATTGAATCATTTTTTTCACTCCTTTGGCCTAGACCTCATTCAAATAATTCTCATACATAAGGACTAATTCAATCATGGATATTATATTGAAAATCCTTTTATCCACTCCTTTTACTTGGACCTCGTCCACCCATGTCTTCAGTAACTTAGGGCTCCTAAAAAATTTCCTTCTCTCCTTTGACTTAGATCTCATCCATCCAAGTCTCGTAAGTCAAGAAAATTTCACTTTAATAAACATAGACCTCTCTCTTGATGATTCCATTCCAAATATTCATCCACAAAAACTTAGAAATATTAAACAAAACAAAAAAGGAATAAAAATCCATACCAACCCTTTATTTGAGAACTATTTGAACATAAAAACCTGAGTAGAAACATATTCTTGTATAGTTTCTCTCCACACTATGGAATGACGCTTGCATAGTTACACTCATGTAACAAATAATACTAATTATTTCTTCCATTTTAAGATATCTTAATCATACCATTATCATATCTTTGCATTCCTCTCCTTCCACAAGACATATAAACCTTGTTCCTATTGGACATTGTGTTTCACATCTCTATTATGGTTCCCTACAATTTTAGATCTTTTTACCTACGGTTTTTCTAAAACATTATTGATGGTAACTCCTCCATTTAAATAAGCTCTCTTTTACATAAATCACTAAAATTCTTTACATGGACCTTTTTGGTTGTCTATCTCAATGCAAGGATTTGAACCCTTATGCGAGTGCTAGTTGCATGAGAGGCTAATACTTAGAAAGAACATTCCTTCCCAATAAGAACACTATCAACATACAAGGAAAAATAAATCTAAAAATAAAAAAAATAAAAAATAATCAATCATTACACCTTTCGTCCTAAATAGTCTTCGGTGATGAGCCCATACTTATTACTAGTATTGTACGACTGGGAACAAAGACAGGTGCCCTTACTCACCTACATTTTTTCTTTAGTGTTGATAAATTTTCTCTTACTTGTGACATGGGGAAACATGTAGGGGGTATTTCACAAAAACAATTAAGCAATAAAGTCTTTATCAAATTTGAATCGGAGGGCTTAATCAAACACATCCTAAGAAGTAATTTAGTCACTCCTATTAAAGAGAGATGATAATTCCTTCAATCAGATTTTGCCAATAAATAGGCCATGTATGGATCTAATTATATTAAAACTTATAAATTAGAATCATCTTGGAATTATTGGACAATCGTGATTGATTGTGAGTTAAACTATTCTCACATGGATCATTGATACACCTCATGTCTTTACATCTATTATCTTCACTTTCATATAACTATTCACCTTGTTTTTTCGTCCTTCCTAGATCTTGGTGATGATCCTGCATCTTCCTAGTTATTTCCAGCCACAAATGGAGTGATAAAACCTATCATTACCTCATCTACATTTCTTCCAATGAAATGGAATGCTTAAAATTGTTTTAATTTGATTTCAGACTTGGTAACCCCTATCCGAGTAAAAAATACAAAAAGATTAAAATATTTTTCACAAAATAAAAACATCAAAATATGTTTTCATAAAATAAAAAAATCAAATATGTTTCCACAAAATCCAAAACATTCAAATATGTTTCTCATACTCATAAAAATAATATAAGATGGTTCAAAACTAAAAATAATATAAAATTGTTTAAAAATACAAAAAGAACATAAAATTGTCCCAAACTAAAAAAATAGTATGAAATTGTTCCAAAATCCAAAAAAATTGTATAAAACTATCAAAATCAAAACATTTAGAAATTTTTTGACCAAATATCAGCAATTGGATAACACATTTCAACACTTTTACCATTTGGTGGTGTTCCTCGTGATCATTCGAGATCATCATCCTCTAATCACTTTTATTTCCCTTGGTGTATATTTATACTTGAGGCAATAAATTACCCTTTAATAATATAAATTTTTATGGGGCACACTTGAATTTTACAATTTTAATCCAATGTATATCAAACTTCAATGGGATTTGACAAGAGTTTTTAGAGTAGCTAAGTATCACCCTACTCTTTGGCCTAATATAATCCTCTCACATTCTAAGAGGTCGATTTCGGGATTTTATATCTATCTAGTTATATAATATAGAACAAAATTGGAGTGTCATTAGACTTTATATTGTAAATTGTGTTATACTATTTCGGTTTGTAAACATTATGATGTTGTTTTTTCTTCTTTTAATTTTGTTGTATTGTGTTTGATCTAACAAATATTTAATTTATTCGTAAAACACTAAATGTTATTTTAGAGTCACATGTAATAGATAAAACATTAGAGCATATATATGATGCAAGTAATAAGTAAGTAGAAATTAAAACCCTAATTACAAGAGAGGGAAAAGAGATTTAGATGATTTATAATAAATCTCAAAGTATGTTGAACTAGAAAACTAATGAAACATGAGTGCAAATTGTCATCAATATGCTCATAAATTAGTGTGATTGTCGAATAGATCTGGATGGGGTGCCTAGGATGTTCCTGGGGCACCTAGGCATTAGAGACCCTATTTGAGTACCTGTGAATACTCAAAATATCAAAAAAGGATTTCATTATGTCATAAAAGTGTCACTAGTCTTCGTTGTTGATCACTGTTTGTCGCACCATAGTAACAAAATTCACATGTATCCTACAAAACAAAGGATCTCTTGTAAAACCCCAAAACACATCAAATCCTAAAAAGAAAAACTGCAAATGGGGAGTTGAACTGAACCCAGAGGTCACCCAAAATAATGAATTTAAAACCGAGCACTGCACTACATCTCAAACTCCATGTATTTTTGTATGTGTGTAAAATTTTTCCTTAGGAATCTCTTGTGAAAGATGCACCGAATAACGAGGAATAACTAGATGCAGGAATGTAAATATATGTTTGTATGGAAATAAAAACATCCCCTCATATGTGTGTATGTAGAAAATGTAGTCCATTATCCCTTCAATAAAGTTAGATGGATTACTGTTATGCTCTTAGATGTAACCTTAGGTGATTATAATAGATGCTTAAATATTAGTCCTTTAATATGATCACAGAGCATTGTATTTATATGATTCACTTGTTTCAATTTCGTAATTAACCACTAAATGGGTGACCCATAAAAATCAAGATGCCCAATGTCTATAAGGGGGCTGAAAGAGGTGAGTAACATACAAAATGGTCGGAGGCACCTATAGGGAATGAGGGCATATGAGATTTGGCATCCTAGATTGGCTTTGGTGTCCAAAATGAGAGAAAGAAGTGAAGAAGGTCATCGTGCGAAGTGGGGTGTATAAGAAAAAGAAGGAAACTAGAAAGAAAGAAAAGAGGACAAAGGCAAGTAGTGAATTAGTACTTTTCTCACATAGGAATCATATGAATGCAAGTATGTGATTAGGACCTATAAATGTACCCAAGTTCATGATTTAGTGTTTATATTTTCCCCCAATTTATGTTTTTGAGTGAATTCTTAATAATATAAAGTAGATAAAAGATATGTACCTAATAACCAAGTAGATCGATGAAGAAAGTGTGGAGTGAACAAAATGAAGTGTGGAGGCTAAAAAGAAGAGGAAGTGACCCTAGGGGTGAATCATATGACATTGTAGCTTATTTTGTCACATTGTACCTATTGTAATTATCACTTGTGTTTGATGTGTTTGTTGATTTGATTGTTTCTTCCCATAAGGACATACCTATAAAGAGAAGAGAAAAAGATTTATCAAATATGAGTATAAGTAAAAATTGGTCCAAATATGTAAAAAGTTTGTAAAAAATGTGAAACAGTAGTAAAACAAACATGTGCACCTAGTCCTTGATGAGTGAAAAAGATAGAAAGTTTCCTAGATTTCTATAGAAGGGTGAGTTTTTGGGTAACTTCAGACCAAGAGTGAGTTTTTGGGGTGATCTCATGCCATGACATAATAATTTTTGGGGAGAAAGGTCTAGTGTTATTCTCCATCCTTGATTTCTTTCCAAAAATTATCCACCACTAGATATGGTGTGATCCTGCTTTGTTCCAAATTAATCAAATCTGATCCAGTTTGATCCAACAAAAATAGAAAAAGGAGATAGAATGCATTATAATTTTTGGAGGACTTTACATGTTCTATGAAAACCATTGTGTAAGTTTCTATAACCTCTACACATTTGAGAAAATCATCAGAATCGCCTGGTCATAGGCATGCGAGGTAAGGTCAAGAGTTCCCAAGTGTTCACATACATAATTGGGTGATGAAATCTCTATTGAATTGAGGAACCAAGTCATAATCTAGGTGGTACTATGATTTTGTCTATGCTATGTTATTTTACTATACATGTTTGAAATATGACTATGTGCTACTTAATGGGGTGACTAATTCACCCAATGTATGCCTCCCTCATTTGAGATGCATGTAATGTTGCTAGGAGGATGTGAAGCAAAGGAGAGGACTGGATACTGATTTAAATTTGATGCCCTACAAGGAAGGGAATGTGCTTGGTAGAAACCAAGGCACATACAAACAAAGTGGATAGGACATGTGTTAGTTCAAATAAGAGAAACATGTATATAGCAAGTAATGTGTAATCTAGGAAGCGAGAACACAATGTAGACTACAACATGTGGGTTGAAAACATGATACATCCATCAAAAATTTTCAATACAATTAGGTTGAAAGAGGTCAAAATAATACAAGAATTAAACATACAAATCATAGGGCATAGCCCACAAACAATGACATACAATGGAAAAAAATGGCAAACATTGACAAACAAATAATCAGATAACTAGGGTGGAAAATAGTTCATGTAAATTAAATGTTTCACATGAAGCACCCATTAGCATGTTAGAAATATAAAAATTATGTGAAGACGTGTATATATTGATAGAGTAGTGTGCTAGGAAAAATAGGAAGTAGTGTAAAATGAAACAATACCAATTGTAGTGTGTACAAAAATAAATTCCCTAGGAGCCTCAATGAGATTGGTATGAGGTATAGTGACAAGAATCCATGCTATGTGTAAAGACATATACAAAGGTTGAATTAACAACTAGATAAAAATTAAATGCACATGTGTATATAGAAAATGTAATGATATACAAAGTATTTGTCTAGCATATGAAACAAATTGTACTTGTAAACATAAGTAAACAAGAGTAAATGCAACCAATGTATGTAGTATGC
The DNA here is from genome assembly GCA_018340775.1 of Taxus wallichiana var. yunnanensis. Classification (NCBI taxonomy): domain Eukaryota; kingdom Viridiplantae; phylum Streptophyta; class Pinopsida; order Cupressales; family Taxaceae; genus Taxus; species Taxus wallichiana. Next base: position 207,121,219 of record CM031244.1, on the reverse strand, counting down.
AGTGGATGAGTGAGATGGAATGGTATGTAATGTGAATTTGATAATATTAGCATTACCCTCAAGTGGATTTATATGGATGTAGATGAGTTGAGGTTCATTTGAAACCGCCTCCTCAGTAGTAAAGAATGATCCATAAAACAAGAGTGCATCATCAGAAATGGTTTGAACATATGTGCTAAAAATATTTATCAATGAAGTGTAGAGCATGAGGAGTGTGAATTAAGGTGAAGTTCAATTCAGATTTAGACCCTCACCATTTGAGTATGAACCATAGAACTAGAGTTCATCATCGGGTAGTGCATCATGTGATAATGTGATGCTAGGAATATATGTCATGAATGTTCCAAGTAGAAAAATGTGTAGTGTGTGAGGTTCACGTATATATTATGCCATCAACAATCAATTGTGGACCATAGCACAAGCAAACATCATAGGGTAATGAAGATACAAGTGTATCAAGAGGTGTAAGATGCGTAAGAAAGACTAGATGCGAAGCATGGTGATAAACTCTAGAAATGTGGGACACTTGAAAATGTGAGGGTGGGGGAAGAATAATCATGATGTTCCCAAAGTGTATAATAATGAGAAATCTATCCGATAAAAGTGAAGGGAAAGGGTCCTCCACCCGATGTATGAGGAGATAAAGATGTGTGACCATGCTCTAAAGGTGGCAGTGAATGAGACTGAAGATGCAATGGGAGCCAAGGTGGTGAACACCTATAGGATGGAGACCACAAAGGTGAGGTGGACCTAGATGAAGGATACCAATGAGAGGATGTGCATATTTATATATGATAATTATGAGGTTATTTACATCTATATGAAGGACACTTACGAGTTGATGTGGATCTAGATGAAGGTGAGTGACGAGGTGATGCATACTTAGATGAAGGATCTGCATCGAGTAGTGGACCTAGGCTAATGAGATGGAATAATGGACCAATGAAGACATGTAGGATGTTCACAAGTAGGATAGATAGGAGTATATTTTCCTTTATATTTAAGAGGTCCAGGGGACCTAGATTCTCTAGGTAGTTTAATTTCCACATTAAGAGGAGGCAGAAGAGATGGCGTGCATGGTGAGACTCTTTTAATAGTGATGAATTACTTGTTATGAGTGAATTTAATACATAAGTGATTCATGGAAATGAACAAGCATGGTGATAGGACTGACTATAATTGGAAAATTGACATAGCCACAAGATCTAGGAACTAGATATGAAATCTGCGAAAGTGGATAGTTGATAGTGACATGAAGTGTAATAGATCATGTGCTTATGCAAAATGATGGATCAACCATGGTGCTATTGATATAAATATATCTAGTAGAATCAATGATATATAAGTGAACAGAAGAGAATGTAGCATGATGATTGTGGTCGAGAAAGTACACTTTGAAAGGTGGAGATGAATCAACATGATAAACTATTAAATCAAGAAGCCTCAATGATGGAGGAGGTACTGGATGATATACATGATTAGACACTAGATGATATACATGATTAGACAAGGATTCTATATCTTATTTCTCATGATTAGGTAGAGGATTATTGAACATTTTTAGCCTTTTATTTTGGTTGGTGACTTAGATGTTGAAGGCTCGGGAAGATCAATTGCATTATTGTCAATTAGATCTTGGATGAGATGTCTTAGTTTTAAGAAATGAAGAATGCCCAATGCATTGATGATATTCACATCTAAATTTTTCATTCCAATTGAGAAATTTTGGATGATATGGATCTAGATTTAGTGGAGGAAGTGTAACAAGATTGATATTGATAAGTTGTGGTAATAGAATATACAAAGCACAAGTCAATCAAGTAAATTTATGTTTAGGAAGTTTCTAATGAAGCTTCTCATGAGTAGAGACATTTTTAACAATCAATTTTGTTTCATTAGGTTTCATACATGGCTTGAAGGGTGTTTTTCTTGGAACCTAAGTAGAAGATGATGAAGCTTACTCTTGATAGTTAATTTTTCTCATAGTAAGAATTTTTCTTTCACGTAACTTAAAAATGTGGAAAAATGATCAAATGAATGATAAGTATAGAATATAATGTTCTCTTATAGTGGAGATAAGAGATTTTGCACAAAAAGATCTTGAATTTATGAGTCAGTGAGCAAATGAGTCATCTAGCTAAGTTATTCTTGTAACATAAGACATAATCTACTAGATGCTCATTAGATATTTGTTTGATTTTTTCGAAAGCTGAGAATATGTTCTTTTAGAGATGATATTAATTGAAAATTGAGAAAGAAAGGAATCATCCAAATGCATAAATCATGTTACTAAATGGACATGTAGATTGTAGAACCAACACATTAATAATCTTGAAGACTTCTAGGAAAGAGATTTTCTAGTAGAGTATGATCATCTGTATAATCTACACATACCACATGGAAAGATAGAATATTATCTTGAGGGTCACTATGGAATTCAAAGGTGGGAATCTTAGGGTGAAGAAATTTTGAGGAATTGGATAGGTAGAAATGGCAAGTGCGAAAGGAGTGTGAAGGAATATAGTGGAATCAAGACATGGAGATGCATAAGAGGTAGCCATTTGAAGTTAATAAATCTGAGTCTATAGATCCTGATATAAATAAGTTAAATCAGCAGTTCTTGAAGAGGATCCCAAATATGTAATATAAGCATTCGGTTGAATGATGGGAGAGGTAGTAGCAGGAATAGAACTGGGAACATGTAAAGGTTGAGTGGAGGCCAAGGTAGCTAAAGAAGAACCTACAAGAGGAGAACAAGTAACATACAGAGAGTTTTTAGAAGCCATCAAATCATGGAGAATATGTCGAAGATGTGTAGGATTATAACAAAAATTTAATGAAAATTGGAAAGCTTATCTAATTTATCTTTATCAATATTGGTGTTTTCATCATATGATTTATTACTATCATATATTTCAATGTTTTCGAGAAGAAAATTTTGAGTGTTAGAAAAGGGCTTATGATTTTCAGCCATTGATTTGGAAACCCTATGGGTAGATGGAGGAAGATATATATACTCAAGAGACCCAAACTGACCACTATGGGTGATGGGAATAATAAGAAAACCATAGAATGAAGGTTAGAGTCGAGAAATGGGTTCACCAAATGATTTAACAAATATTAAATTTATTTGTAAAACCATAGAGGTTATTTCAGATTCACATGAAATAGATAAAATAGTAAAGCAAAGATATGAAACAAGAAATAAATAAGTAGAAATTAAAACCCTAAGTGCAAGAGAGGAAAAGAGAGAATTAGCTGATTTGCAATAAATCCTAAATTATGTTGAACAAGAAAATTGATGAAACATGAGTGTAGACTATCATCACCATGCTCAAAAAATTGTGTGATTTTCATAATAGTATGGACTAGGGAACGTGGAATGTTCTTGGGGTTCCTAGGTACCAAAGACCATGTCTGGTGATTTCTCAAAATATGATAAAATAGTTTTCGTTGTATCAAAATAGTTTCACTATTATTTTACTCATTGATCACCTTTTTGTCCCTCTATGCCTGCAAAATTCACCTATAATATGTGAAATAAATGATCTCTTGCAAAACCACAAAACACATCAAATACTATAAAATAAAAGATGAAAATGGGGATTCAAATTGACCCTAGTGGTCACCCAATAAAGTGAACTTACAACATGGCACCGCACTACAACTCAAACTCTATGTAGTTTTTTGTGTGTGTAGAATTTTGACCTAAGAAGATATTGTGCAATATGCATCAAATACAGAGGAATATCTAGATGTATAAATGTAAATAGATGTGTGTATGGAAAAATAAACTTCCCCTCCTATGCATTAATGTAGAATAAACATTCCCTTGTCCCTTTAATGAAGCTAGATGGATGCTATGATGCTCTTAGATGCCTTTAGATGTAACCTTAGGTGATGATAATAGATGCTTAGAGCTTAGTCCTTTAATTTGACCAAATAGAAATTTGTTTATATGAATCCCTTGTTTGAATTTAATAATTAAAAATTAAAATTCTGAACCATATTAAATCATGATGCCCAACAACTATAAGAGGCCCAAAATAGGTGAATAAGATAAAAATAGGTCAAGGGCACTCACAGGGAATGAGGGTGTCTAAGCACCTGGAATCAAGCTAGGCACTACCTGTCCATACTCAAAGAAGTTGAAGTAACAAAGGTTATAATGGGAAGTGGGGTGTGTAATACTAAGAAGGAAACCAAAAATAAAGTAAAGAGGAAAAAATAGTAGCGAATTATTACTTTTCTTAGATCGAATGCAAGTATGTTATTAGGAATTAAAAATATACCCAACTATGTGATTTAGTGTCTAGATTGTTTACCTTTACCATAGGAAAATTACATAAAAATATTCACATCTTAGTTCACATATAAATTTGGTGTCATTCATTCATGTTCATATTGGGTTTGTTTGCATGCTTGTTTTGTGTCTTTTGACTGCTTATATGTGTTTTATTTTCCTCCTTGTTTATTAAATAAGCCATGGTGTGTTTTCATTTTAGTTGTGTATTCAAGTTTTTTTACATTTCTTTGTATTTTTACTTAAAATTTCTCAAAAATTTGTAAAACCATAAAAATTCATATATTCAAAACAAAAATTCATATATTCGAATTTTTAAAAATTCATTAAAATTATCAAAATTCGAATAAACATTTAGTTATCACAAAAATCCTATAGTTATAAAACCCTTGAAGTTGATCTTTTGACATTTCAACATAGTCTCAATAAATTCCTTCCTTTATCTACTACTAGTGACCGTTTCAATCTTACGACTATCCCTTTATCTCGCTTTGTATGATTCCTTACTCTTCTTGGGGAAATTCACAAAATTATTTTTCCTTCATGATATAACTTGGCCTGGGGAAATCTCATTCCCGATCATTTTCACAATGGATCCAATAAGAGTTTCATGAGGAGTATCTTTACTCCACTCTTGATTCTGATCATATTCCAAATCCTTCCATAATTTTAATGTTTGGGGGCTTTTGCATCTTCTTAATCATCATTTTGGTATGCATTAGGGGCATACCGGGTTGACTTATTTTTCAAAATTGTGTTGAATTGTTGATGTTTAATTCTTAGACCAATTTCAAGTAGTGTGATAACATCTTGGTTCATTTATAACTTTGATTCCTACACCTACTCTATATATTGGGGTAGTTTTCTTTTTTTATCTTTTTTTTTCTCTATGCGTGTTTATTTACGGACATATAGGTTACCCATCTTGATTATTTCATAATCATGGTGAAAAATCTATTGTGCAATAGTGAAATATAGGTTTCTTGTATATTCACACTCTCCAAATGTTTATCTTGTTATGAGTATTGTCATTCTTCCTATCCTTGTTCAAATACTTATCTTCTTCTTATCAAGTGGCAGTCCAATGCCTTGTTTCATCATCCACCAACTCGAGGGGCAATTCCCTTACCATCCTACTAGGTGGGGAATCCAAATTCTTCACCATTTTCCGCTCACTATGCTATATGCATCTACTATATTTAAATCACTATTACTTTGTAATAACACTTTAAAGAGGGAAAAATGTAGACACCCTAAAATTACACCCTAGTTCCCAATACTATCCCATATCACTTCTTAGTTCATATCCCGCTTTTGCGATTTATTAATCTAATTAATTAATCATTCACATTCACCCTTGGATTAATTAAATTAGTCCATATCAAACTTTAGCTAAGTTAATTATCATTTATTAAACAAATGATTAATTAATTATGTTGCACATTGTAGCTAATTAAATTAGTTAGTTAATTAGGAAAATACACATATTTTCCTAGTCAACAACCACTTCCTCATCCGAGTTAACTCAACTTGAATTCAAATTTCTCATGCCAATGAACTGCACTTAGAACTCAACTTCCTAATTAACTTGGAATCCACTTCTATATTCCTAGAAATGAGAGGGTTATAGAGTTGTGCATACAACCATCTTTTTGGATGTAACTTATTTTATTCCAAATGTCTAATGTACCTCTAAATATGTAACTGATAAACATAGTCTTCTTCCTATTCTTGGGTGATTGTAATCATTGATGTGTATCTTAGTTAAAATCGCATCCATCTTTCATGGTCCTACTCTTAGCTATAATCATAGACCATTTCCTTCACACACTCATCCTTTGACATACATGAAAAAAATGTAGCGAAGGTATGCTTATTTGTTGTTTGAATCCTCATGAAACTTGATCATAGCATTGTATTCATCCACCTTGGAGAGGCTAATAAATATCATCCATATACAAGCATCTACAAGATCAACACAAGTCTAAGCACTTCTACAATATTACTCAAGGTTTGCAAGAGGTATATGGAGAACTTATAATTGTTTTTTCTTCAATTAGCTTTGTTTGTATGTGATTTTATTTTTTCAAAGGGGAAAATGTAGACACAAAATCTATTCACTTGGTTACATTTCTTGGTCCTAAAGCATACGAATATATAAATGATTCATGAGAAAGAAAACTAGTGGTTGACAACTCATTTTGACATTTTTAATTTGTCTTTGGCATTGTTTCTGGTCTTACACATCTTACAGGATTGTCAATACTTGATTGATTTATCTTTTATGGCCTCGAAACTAGTGCCTAGTTAGGATAGAAGTAACCTGGGAGCTTCATTGCTACTGGATGCTCCCGACCCGTATATATTTTCTCACCCTTTTGGGGATATTTAAAATTTTATCCATCTTTTGAAACTTTGGATTGTCCTTTCATCTTTCAATTGTGAAATTCAAACAAGGGAATCATATATATACTTATTTATTACACTCAAATAAAGAAACCAAGAACTAAGAGTTATCTACTATCACCTAAGCTTGCATTTAAGGCACAAGATAATTTCAAATGCATATATCTAGCACATACAAACAAGGGACAAGGGCTACATCACTCTACATACACAACATAGGAGGGTAAGTTAATTGTATTCTATCTCACATATTTGCATACTTGGATAAATTTAGATCTATCCCGCTATCATAGTGAAACCTACACAAAAAAACATAAGGAATCATTACACACACATACACAAAGAACTACATGGAGTTTGAGATGTACTTGTAACACTCATTTATAACATCACTCTTCGGTGTGACATCCAAGATCAATCGAATCCCCATTTTGCATCTTATTTATTAGGTTTGATGTGGTTTGTAGGCATGTGTAGCTAGCTATATTTTTTTCAGTTTACGGTATGAGTGGAGATATTGGAGGAAAACTAGAGTGATAAAAGAGGATCAATAGTTAAGTTTTTTAAGCCCAAAAAGATCAAAACCTAAGCACACTGATTAGACACTAGCACCTAGATAAGTCACTAGCTCATAGGAACTCTTATCCTCCCATGGGTGCTTCTATCTTGGGAAGTTCGAGTCCTAGTATCCTTGGTGAGCCTTGACAACACTCTTCTTAATTTGTTCCAATAGTTTTCCAGTTCAAATCACTTTGATATCACTCAAAAATCAGCTAACGCACATCATCTCTCTCTATTTCTTAGGGTTTCATATTTTATATGCTTATTTTTGTGTCTTACTATGTATTAGCACTTGTATATCATTATTTACTCTAAAATTAATCTTTAATTAAATTTAAATTAAACTATTTTCTCATCTATGCTCTATCCATTATGTTACCCAAATTGATGTTACAATGAGATTATTGGCCTCTTCCTCAAAGTACAATCCCTCTCCGATATATAAACCTCCCACCTAACTTTATACATTCTTTGGATGAATTTTGGGAGAGGTTGGATAGTCAATTTCAACACAAGAGTAAAAACTTGTCACTAATGGACTAATTGGCTACTATAGATAACGTAATCAATAGATCAATCATCTAATTTCAACTTCATATTTTAGAGAACAAGGGATATAGTTCCAAACTTAGCTAGGAATTCATCTAATACTGATTTCCATTTCTTTCCAAGATCTTAAAATTATGATTTATTAGTCATGTTATGTTCCATGGGAGAAACTTTCCTTAATAATTAAGATGTTGATATTTTATCATAGAAAATTAATATCTACGTAGAAAAATTATCCCTGATACCCCTTATTTCTTTCTTCCTAAGATAAAACCCTCTTCTCAAGGTCATTTCTAACCCCTTTTACTTCAACCACTTTCTACCATACTTAGACATTTTCCAAATGAATTGGGACGAGGTTAAAATTGTCTTTGATAAATATGGATAATGTAATGTCTAGCATGAAGACACAAAAATTACAACCTCTTCCTAGAATCTTTTCATCCCTATAACCCTATATGTAGGTAAAATAGATCACATCCCCAAGGTTAAAATATCCCTTCTTAACCTAATTAGTTACATCCTACCATTATTAATTCCAATAGAATACTAGTCCTTATGAAAATCAATCAAGTTGATGACATGAGGTGGTTTTACCCTTGTGTAAAATCCCATGACTCTAACACTTTTCCTATGGAACATTGGGCTATGCATTGATAGTAAAAATTTATTTGGTTTAACTTAAGCAATCTCTAGACCCACCTCATACATCTACATTAGTTTTAAAAAATGGTTTATTTGGAAAGAGGGACATGTTGATGCAACTCAGTAAACACTCAAATTTGGAAATATACTCTTTGACATTGTTGGTTTTGAAAATTCACTCTTACCAAAATAAATACAACTTTTATATTCCAATGTAGTACATATGGAGGTATATTATCTAGCTTCTTTATCCTTATACATTGATATGTTGATATATTCTAAGAGTTCAATGTATAAAATCCATATACTAAGTCAGCCTAACAGGATGTAAATGTTATTTATTAGAATTTTTCATCCCTAGTCAAGGTTGTATAGTTTTGTCAAGAATTTATATCCGATCATGACCTATTTATCTGGTTTTTCACTATCATATCCTCCTTATTTGCTTTAAGTTCCAAATTCTATGATGGGTCATTTATTCCCTCTACGTTGGCCTTTCTTCAATAATTTATCTTTAGAACCCTATATAATAAGGTTAACTCTATCTCATTTTATAGCCTATAAATCCTATGGAAATACATTGATACACTCACCTCCAACTCTTGAAAAAGGAACCCAAGGCTCCCTAAATCTCACAAAATTTCATGTACAATAATTATGGTAGAAATATTTATAGGTATGAAGTTCCTTACTAGGTCAAGGATGATCGTTTTTTCCCATATTATCATAGAATAAACATAACTAAACTTTCTCTTAATTAGTTCATTACATACAAGATACATTTACAAATATATATATGAATATGTCTCCTATAAATTAGGAAACCTCCACAAAAACTCAAACTATATTTGGTGATTTTTTAACCACTCAAATTATTTTATATGTGAGTGGTTTAAACCACTACTATTTTTAATATGATTTATTTATTAAACAACTAATTTACATAATAATATATCTACGTAATTTTTATTAAAATTAATCAAAAATAAACTATTACACATAATATTTTATTCATACGCATACACATATTTTGAACACCAACATATTGTTTCCTAAATTCCCCCTTAGGTTAAACATGGGAAAACATCACTCTCATACTTGTAGCATGTCACCTATACTTTGTTCATGATCTAGATAGTTTTTGGGGAAGAAAACAACCTTCAAGGATTGTATTACTAGGACAACAGAAACTTGTACATAAAAATGGCATTACAAGAAAACTAATAACCCAAAAATACATATGGTTTTTTAGGACAACCAAGAATATAAAACTCATGATGTTGTAGTATTGTTCTCATTTCTCATCACTTTCTTACATCGAGGGAAATAAATAGGAGAAGATAAGAATTACATCACATTTAAATTAGCCTAGTCAAGTGTAGAATGGAAATGGAATATTGGTGTTATATTCCCACCCATAATGTGAAATTTCTATTTATTCACACAAAAATTGAACTCTAAAATGAAGCACACCACACACAATTAGAAACAAAATGGAAAGAAAATACTTAACTAAAAATAAAAATAACTGAATCTAATATGAATCCATGCCATTGGTGACCAAGAAAAGGAAATTAAGTAATCTCCTTCGTCCATTTCCTCCATCCTCTAACTTATGTGTTGTTAACTCAGTTGAATAACACTTTAAAGATGATTGGTTTCTACATTGTATTTATTTTGACTTCTCCCATCAATGTAAAAAACACGTATTACATATCGTATATTGGTTTCAATCGATATTGCTTTCATTTATAACATAGGAATATATTTTAGTTTTATAACTTTTGATACTTAACTCTATTTTAACAACATGCCTAAATTTAATAAAACAATTGAAAAATGAAAATGATGATGTTAGGCTCATGTTTTTGATTCTATTAACAACATACAAAATTTTGATGACTAACAAAATGCTAGGGTTGCATCCTTCACACAGAGATATCATATTGTTGAGTATCAAAAATTTAACATATTATTCAATCACATAGATTTTACATTTATATTGGAGCTATCTCTATGTACATGGATTAGTTAACTAAGCTAGAGAAATGAAACTAAAACAATCTACATTAGTTCCAAAGAAAATTAACTAAACATGAACCATCATGATAAGAAATTAAAGAGACTAAACATTATTAACATGCATATAAACTTGAATAAAACCAAACTAACATGCTAACAAGCTAAATCTCTACTCTCTATGATTGCTAAAATATAAACTATGCACCTATGAAGAACATAAGCAATCAAAATGGAATGGTGGAGATCTCAAGAATTGAGAATGGAATCTCACCAAGACATGGCTACAAGGCCATTTTGGATCTTCCCATATTACTCAATTTTGAGTGTATGGATGCAAGATGAGAAGCTTAATCCAAATCAATGGAGAATGCTCAAAATCCAAATGCCTATAGTTTATGCTATAAGCAAGGGATTGGTTTGTTTTAGATGAAGGAGCTTGGTCCTTTATATAACCTGAATGTTGGAGAGAGATGTGCAACTTGGTGCATGTGGGATAAGGGGAAAAGTAACTTTATTTTAGTTAACCAAAGCTAGGTGAGTTAACATGTGGATTAGGAATGGATAAGGTTTCTTTAGTTAAGTTTAATTTTTCATTTAGCAACCATGGGAATTAAGGGGATGTATTAATTAATCCAGGGTGATTAATTAATAGATAGAAGAAGGCTTATAGAAGCTGATTAGAGGCAGATTAGTGTGATTTGAGAGATATAAGAGGAATTTGATCCAATAGATGAAGATTTATTGATTTAGAGTTGTGAGCATAATTAATTAATAATAATTAATTAACCCAAGTAGAAGTGAATACTAATTAACAAAAGGTCATTAATCAACATCCTTAATGATAGGAAGGATAATTAATTAAAGAAATTTCATTAACTAATGAATATGAAGAGGAATGTTAGCTAATTATCAAAAAAGTGATAATTATTACGTTAGTGATGAAAAAAGGATAGTTAGTGTACTCTTAACATTAAAGCCCGCGTAAGAGGATTTTAGGTGTCTACATTTCCCCTCTTTGGGGTGGCATAAGTGATGCCACTTCAAATATAGTAGACAAGTAATAACAAATAATTTTTTTGAAGAGATAGACTAAAAATTAATAAAAATGAAGAATGCCCCTCGAGTGTCGATGGGGTGATGAAAGAGGGCGATCGATGATTGAATAGATAAAAGAACAGAATAGAAGAAGTAGAAGAATTTATCCCTATTTCCCCAAGTTGATTTTAAAGAAAATTGTTGATAGAAGGAGAGTGATATAGAATAAAAATGAAGATGAAAATAGATGGATATAGCTATCATCTTGCTGATGTAAAAACCAACTTTATTTCATCATTTTGATTATGATCGACATCATCGGTCCTTATTAAAAAGAATGAACAGATGTGTATTATGACATGAAAATCCATATATGAACAAATTTCCATTGCTCAAAACACCATCTCCTTGCAACATAAAAATGCAATGCAATAAGAGAAATTAAAAGATTCCTAACTCCGTAAAACATAAATAATGCAATGCAATACAAGAAAGTAAACAATCTAACCTAATAGAGAAACATAATGCAAGGTTTTTTTAATAAATTTTTGATCTTGACCTATGAAAATTAATGATAAGGGTAAAAGATGGTTCCCAAGTAAGGAATCATGCAAGGGAAAAAGAAAAACAACAACTCATATTAAACAACTCGTGTAATCGTGCACTATGAAATAGTACCACGCAACTTGTGCTCTAGAGTACAAACATAGTAAGTAAACCGGATTTGTTAATGGAGGTAGATCAAGATGATCCATGAGTCGCACACATGAATAGGTAAGAAACAAAGAGACATTTTTGTAAATGATTTATATTTTTGTGGTTTTTATTGAAACATATTTAAATTTTTTATTTTGAAAATTTTATGAAACTATGTACAAGAAAAAAGAAGCGTGGACGCGCCCAACAATAGATGGGATGTGTTATCCAAATAAATCTCCTAGTTATTTGGGTAACTTATATATATATATTCTGGCTCTAAAATCTTCATTACAAGGTTACGTGCATTTGAGTTCACTTGGTACATTCCCTTGGTTGTATATTCCTCGCGCACCTCCCTTATTTTCCTCGCACGCCTTGTGCACTTCCCCTTCTCCCCTTTCCATTTTCATTTTCCTCTTTGTTCCACTTTCACCCCTGCATGTGTGCCTCACACTTATTTTAATCAGATAACTCCCTAACCTTATCACACACTATGAACATTACTTTTTAATAATTTCACCTTGATTATGTATTCTCTACTCACCAGTCTTCCTCATTTCACTATGCGCTTAAAGCGCACCTTCCCTCTACCTTCTTCCCACACCTCATTCTTCCACACACGCTTTTTCACCCTCCTTTGTGCCTCTCCATGCCATATAATTATCTAACATGCTTGACTGTGCCACACGTAACCATTCAAAGTGCACTAACAGGCATCCTTCAGTAGCAAATCAATGAGTGACATGTGGCGAGAGATGAAAAAACATTTGCACAATTTTCCATCCTTTCATCTAACACGCGCTTGCCATGTATCTTGTGTGCATAGATGACTATGAAAAAGCTTCGATAGCTGTATATTTTTCTACAAAGCTCCAATTGGTGCATACCTAGTCTCAATTAATAGTTTTTAACATAGGCTATATTACTAGACATTCAAATTCAAATACTTGGTAGATCTGGTATGTGAGAAATGGGAATTTTTGACATTGATGAGTAAATTTAATTGCTCCAACTACACAATTTGATTTGATTCACCTTCCTTCCTTATTCAACATGCAAAACAGACTTGGAGAAGCATGTTTGATAGGTTTTAAGGTGGATTTATAGGCATTGAATGCTTCTTATTGGTGGTTGCATTTCAAATTTGGATTTTCCCTCCTTCTTCTCTTCTTCTTCCATGGATTCATCTATAAATGTAAGATTTGGGCTCATTTTTACATTGGACACTTTAGATCCTTACACACTTTTCTAAGGACTTCATATTTTCTGTATTTTGAGTCGAAGACCTCTAGATCTAGCTCATGCATGTGGATATTAGCCTCTTTCACCATTATAACAACTATACACATTTCTGGAAGTAATGGAAGCATCATTTTGTTACTATCCTCTGTCATGTAAGCGTGTTTGTATTCTTTCTTCTTGCCTTTCTTTTGAATTGTGTGCTTGTTGTGTCATTCTATGTCCCTTGTAGCTCCTTATTTAGTTGTGTTCCATGAAACTAATCTGGTAAATATGTTTTAGTTGTGATACATGTTCCTAACATTCAGTCACACATTCTCTTAATTTTCAATCAGAACAGATAGTGTTCATCCCTCTTTTTCTGGTGTTATTCTCTTTTAGTGTAGTTTCCTTTCATGTTATCCTACTATCCCTTATCCCTTGGCATTATTAGATTATTTTTCCCTTCCAACATTAGGAGTAGCAGTAGGAGTTTAAATAGATAGAGGCATCGGCCTTCACTAGAGATCCGTCCCAAGTGCGTAAGGTCCCACAACTTTGGGACGGGTGTAATATTGAATGACCAACATTTTTGGCATGCGAGTGGGACCAACATTGAAATATTAAATATAATATTTCAAATTTTTGGTGGGTTGATTTAGTATTTCAGCCTTTGGAGTCTCATTTCAACACATTTGTGACTCCCAACATTTCTAGAAGTCCCTGTTTTGTAGCCCTAAGTGTCTTTTATGAGAAGAGTGCATACAAGAAGAAGTGTAGCAATTGAAGATTCTTTTGAGTACCTCTAACTTTTCTTGAGAGGATTTTATTCCATAAATCTTGTGTGCGCATCTCCATGTCTAGTGCATCAATCCCATTCAACTCCTCCTCACAATAGACAATATGTGTACCATGTAATGATGCATCAACAACCTCCTCCATTATGGAAATTTGTTAAATTCACTGGAGGAATTCCCTAGTTTTGGCCATGCAACATGATATGTTGAATGGCATGCTCAAAAGTATTACATAATTTAATTGTGAGAATCAAGTCACCCCTCAAGAGCATATCCAAGATGTAGCAAACGTATGTTCACTCTACCTGATCACACATGATGATGTAGAAGTAAGGCTACTTGCATTCTCTTTCAATGGTAAAGTGCTTCAATTGTACTAATGCTTGAAACTTAGATATATTGCCACCTAGGATGATCTTGGAAAAGCTCTTTGTAATTATTTTGAAGATAAGTTAGATCACCTATCTTTGGTGGAACAACTGACAACAACAAGGAGGGAACCCAACAAGAAGATGAATGATTTCAACATCATATTTTAGAAGACTTAGGACAAAATCCCTCTTGTGGTAAGACCTACAACCCATCATGTTTTTCTGTATTATCTAAAGGCACTGAAAAATGATATCTTAGTTATGATTCAATCTATGAGAGGTAGGACTTTACCAACTACTTATAATATTGCAATAAGGGCATAAAATAGTCTTATTCAGGTAGGAAAGATAGATCCTATACCTCCTATTCCCTTGTTCCTAGATATTTTAGAAGCACCCCAGCCCTTTATGGCCCCTATTCCTATTCCTAAGAAAAGTTTGCAACATATTGCATTAACATCGTACTCTTTGGCGCAGTAAAAGAAGATGAAGAAATGAATACCTTTATTAGAAATTTTTCAAACAAGGTCAAATAATTAGAGAAATAAAAGGTGCAAACCTATAGAGGTAGTTATAATCAGGTTCATAGCCAAAGAAATCAGCCTTTTCTGAATCAATATGGAAACTAAAGATACACACTCAATCAGTAGAATGATAGATGACATGCTAACGCACATCTTCCCTTGCAAGTTTTTCCTCTCGCACCCTTTCTTCCAGAACTCAATGCAATTCAGGTGCTTGTTTAAGTTCAAAACAACTTGGTGCAGGATTCAAAATGGTGCTTCCTTTACAACATTCCTCATAGTCAATATCATTGTGCTAATGTTACGTGCACGTAAGCCTATATGATCCAAAATTCTTCCACATGTAAGCCTTCAACAAGTGCACCTGAAATAAAGAACCAAGAAGGGCCAAAAGTTCCTCATGATTCCAATTTAATGTTCTTTGTCACCAATGAATTTTTGCAATTAACCAAGCTACAAAGGATGTAGGTAGACCATACACCCAAGTTGTGGAAAGTATAAGATACAAGAAGAGAATGCTCAATTCAAGGTGTGCAAGTCATAATTCCAAGTAACACAAGCCAACCCTCAAAAGAAGAAAGAGGTAGTCGGGGGATCCGGTAGTAAAATTTCTCAAGTTTCTACATAAGATGTACCACACAAAGCTCCTCATGAAGTAGCGCATGCTCCTCCTTTGTTAGGTCAAGTCTCGGCTCCGACCATGGCCCCTACTTCTATACCTAAATAGATAAGAAAGGATGTTATAATTCCACAAATGCACAAGTTAGTGGGTCTTCCATTTAGCATTGTGGACCAAATGAAGAAGATAAATATAAATGTCACAATGTGGGATGCTCTGACCATTCCATCTCAACGGAATATTCTGTATAAGTCCATGTCCTAACTTTTGCGCACCGATCCAACTATTCAAAAATTACGTGCTTCTATAAACATCTTCCAAGATCGGGAGAAGAAACTAAGTAAAATTGTCAAAACCCCTCCCTTTTATATGTCCTTGATCATAGGAAAACACCTAGTGCATAATTACATTATAGACTTGGGCACTAGTACCTCTATTATGGCCATGAAGATAGTTGATGTCCTAGGTCTTAGGTATAGCCCCTTCTACAAAGGAGTCCTATAACTTGATGTTTTAACTATACTACCATAGGACTCATCAAGGATATTGATTTGACCCTTCACATGTTTCTAAGCCACACCATAACTTAATATGTATATATCATTTACCTACCTCTTTTTTTTCCCTATCTCTATGAAGATAATTTACTATAAAAGTGGTTGGTTACTTTTCTTCGATTGGTCTCATATGTTACTAAAGATAAGGTATGGTACCTAGTTTACAATAAAAAGTGAGCCAATATTTTTGATAATGTATATTCATATGTCCCATCACCTCTCTAATCCAAATCTTTAATCTAAGAAGAAGAAGAAGTCCTCTGAGGAGCATCCACTTCCACCCTTTGTTTTTGATCTAGAACTTGATGAGTTGGTGGAGAGGCACAAAAAATTTGATCCATGAGCTGAAGAACATGAAGCCTTTGAAACTAGGCTCAGCACTTATAACATTATTGAATAATAATCTATGCTTCCACACGTGCTCAAGAAATAATAATTTTTTGTCGTGTAAATGTGTAATGGGGAAATTGACAATTTATGAGCATGATAACTATACCCCCAGTGTCAAATTTTTCAAGTTATATCATTCCAAGATACCTCGGCTCTATCCAGTGAGTCTAAGTGACGTCCCAAATAATTTTATATCATCCCCCTAGGTGATTTAGGAAATTCCTTTCATTCCCCCAGGTGATTTTAGGAGTTCATTTGTAAACTACACGAAGTTGTAGGAAGGACTATCACTAGCCTTCCAAGGATTGGATCAACCCCTCTAGAGTGGAACAAAAGGGATAAATTAAACATGGAGGTGAATTGAATACCTTATAACATCATGGAAATTATTTTTGAAGGTTTGGTGAAGTTTTTAAATACTTGGAGCAGTCTGAGTAAAAATAGGGTTCATGAGCCCAGGTCCTACATAGGCCTAAAATGACTGTTGGGCTTCAGAAGAAGATTCCAAGAGCTCCAGATGGAGTTATAAGTAAACAAAAACATATCCAGAAATATGTTTCCAAGAAATACATGATTAAATAATTATTTTCACAAAACCTTGGTGCATATGATTTTCAATCAGGTTTTCTCAAGTATAGGTGGAGTCTCAAGTCACAAATCCATTTTTTTAGGGATATAATGGGTGAATAAAAAAATGAGACCCCAAAAATTGGATTATAAATTTCATTTCATTAGGATCATATAAAATTTCACCAATAAATTCCATCGGGAGCTCAAGTTATCATCATTCCAAGTTGCCCTCTCAAAGTCAGTTCAAGAGTTAGTCAATTTTGAGAGGACATGTGTCAGCACCAAGAGCCTAATGGGATTTCATGTCCCCAAAATGTCCCTAAGGTTAGGTACACCAACCTTTGAAAAAATTCATCCCCCCCATGTGACCTCAGACTTGTGACTCTAGACTTTGTTCAGCCCTAGGTGCATTTTGGAGCATCCATTCCCTTTCGTTGGATCAAACGCCACGTGTCAGCCTCCAGGACCACCATGGAAACTGATGTCTCTTATTTCCCATAAGGTCATCCTTGAGTTTAGGGACATCAACATGAAAAAGGTTCTCACTCCCCTATGGGGAGTCTTTTGGTCACTCACGTGACCGATTTTCAACCCCCAGGTGCATTTTTGAAGCATCCATTCCCTGATGTCGGATCAAGTGCCACGTGTCAGCTCCAAAAACCACCATGGAAACTGATGTCCATCATTTCCTTGAGTTCAGGGACATCAAACATAGAAAAAATAACCCATCCCCTATGGGAGTCTTTTGGTCACCCACGTGACCAACTTTAGCCCCCAGTGCTTTAAAGCATCTTTTTTCACCTTCATTCCCTGCCCGGATCGCCACCATGTGTTTCGCCATCTTGATCACCATGGAATTTGATGTCCATCATGTCCCTGAGGTTAGGAAATCAGGGAAAAAAATTCTCCCAACCCCAACTCAAAAATTTGAAATTTTTTCTAACTATTAGTTGTTTGCTTCTTGTTGTTTCTCACCGCGAGAAGAAAAGTTGTAGAGAACACCTCACTCCACCATTCCAAAGCTTAAACCAACCTACATTAAAACATTATCCTTCAATCCATGGTGCCACATAGTTCACAAAAGGAATATTGATCAAATCATGAAGAAAGAATGAAGAACAGAGGAAAAGAAGTCTGAAAACTCCATTGCCATAAAACCAAGAATCGAACATATCTTGCAAACCGTTGCACGGATTGACAAACCATTTATTTTTGAGTTCTTATCTCTTGAAGGCCATTAAAAATATTATTCAAACCTCCAATTTTCATAAAGTAACATTCACATGAATAAATCTCATTTCTAGCTCAACGAAGGAAAAATTGAATTTCTCATCAAACCATTTGTTGGATTGAAGAGAAATTTCTCTTGAAGCATAAGAAGCAAAAACCTATCACAATGGAATGATTTTGTCACAAATGGAGAAAAAACCAACCTAAAATTTTCAAGCTCCATTAATGGCTTCCATGACATAGTAATGGAAAAAATTAGTGAGCTACCTCTCCACTTCTTAGGGTTCTAGTGGGCGAAATCGTGCAAAATTGGAGGGAACAATCGTTGAAAAATCTAGTTTCACATGAACTAGTTTTTGCGCCATGAAGTCCCTATTTTTTAGGGATATGGAGGGATGTGTTTTTTTAGTATTCTACCCCTCACTGATGAAAATATCATTTTCCCACTTGTTTAGATGAAGGAATTACTCAAAATTTGGAGCATGGAACCTATGGAATAAAACCCATAATTTCAAGACTTGTTTTGTCACAATTTGACATTCATGGCGCACTTACTAAAAATAACATGTCTCCATACATAGGGGTCTGTTACTTCAGGTAAGCCACCATTTGAGAGGATATGAAGAAGGTGGTAAACACAAAGGTAGCATCGCAGGAAGGTCATCAAAAAGGTCATCTCGGCTCGCAATTCACACTTACTAAAAATAGTAAGTTACACTCAAAAGAGTAATTTTGGCAAAATGGGTCATACAAGGATAATCATTTAGGGGGACATCATTTTTAGGAGCATCCTAGTCATTTTTCATAGGGAATTTGAGATCCATCTTATTTCATTCAACTTGGTGAGTGTTCGTGAGCTAATTGGAAGGAGTTTCACAGTGTGCAAGGAGTTTGAAGATTCAGAGTTTCACTGCATTTGGAGCTTTCCATCGATGAGGATCAACATGGATGTCATCGAGAATGAAATATCCTCTTATTATTCTCTCTCTCTTTCTCTCTCCTCTTCCCCCAACTTTCTCTCACTTTCAAATGTTCTAATTCTTTGTTGGGGTTTGCACTTTTTGATATGCCTTTAAGTCACTTAAAAGTGACTTTAGAAACATAATGTAAATTAAGTCGCCTTGATTTTATAAAAGGGACTTAAATATTTTGTAGGAATATGAATAGTCTAAAGTTAGGAATAAGGCATATGGAGGGTCATGAGGAAGATGATAAGTCACCTCTCATTCTATAAATTGTAATGTCATTCCCATTTCAAAGGGTTGGTGATTGATCTTGTAAACTCAAGAGTGCATTGTACCTAGAGAAAGAAAAGGAGATAGCCATTTTCTTCTACTTTCCTCCACTCTCAAATTTCTTCCATTCCACACTATGTACAACTTTTTTTAAGCATCAATACAAGAAGAAGATTTTGTAGCCTTTTTGATGAGGATATTTTAGAAACTATGAGTTCATCAATCTTATCTCATCTTGTTTGCCATTTTACAGGGTTATTTCTTCTCATAAATGCATGTGTTGAAGTTTCTAACTAGTGTGTGGAAGAATCTAATTTCCTACCTACAACATTAGTTCCCTATCTCATTTCTCACTCCCTTTCCCTCTTATAGACAAATTCCTCTCTAGAAAATAAATTCTAGCTTTTCACACAGGTCGGTGGAGTGTCCCTGTTGGATCCCGGTCGAAAGGCCACCATAGAAATCCACCTTTTCATGTGCATGCATATATGGAAGTTGCATTGGTTAAGTAGAGGGACTTAGATTCCCAGAGCATTGGAAAGAAATCCACAAGTTTTCCACCTGATAAATTTTCTTGCCAAAAGTTTTTGGCTCTCACTGTGGGGCAGATTTAGTAGCATTTGTACCCAATATATGACTATAAGGTCTGAAAATTCAAAAAAATCAAATATTGAAAAAATATTTCATGAAAATCTGAGAAAGATACATTATTGATTTTACACGTGACTTTTCACATTCCATAGTGTCCTTTTCATGTTCTACTGCAAAAGTTTCAAAATCTAGCTAAAGGAAGATACACCAAGTTGAGTAGGTCAAGAGGTGTTGTTGATTCCAATTTTGAGGCTTTACAAAATCAGCAAGAATGAATTAGAGATAATCCATACTTCTTCTCTCAAGCCTCCTCTCCATCTAGCTCTTCAAATAGTTCACCTGGAAATCCTATCAAGACTCTATTGATACTCCCCTTCAAATTCTCCCATTTTTCAACCACCATTGGTCATTGAGTTCCCAGAAGAAGAATAATTTGTAGAAGCAAGAGAAGAAACAAAAATAAAAAATGGAAGATGAAGAAGAAAGACCTCAACCCATTGTTCCATGGGGAAGGAATACAGAGCCCGCTTTCTCTTGAACCCCTCTTCATGATCTACCAATGGGTTCCCGTAAGAACTTTCCAAAGTTCAAAGGTGACAATGCACAACATCTAAGAAGAACACATCATTACTTTCACAACATCATGTGGAATTCTTGGTGTCCAACATGAAGACGTTGTTGTGAGATTGTTCAAGAGTCCCTCCAAGAAAAAGTAGTAGAATGGTTTTACCTCTTGCCTGCCTAGTCCATCACGGGTTGGAATGACATCAAGGATTCCTTTAAGAGAGATTTAAATCAAATGAAGACTTTTAGGACCTCTAGTGTAGTTGGCTCAAATGAAGAAAGGAGAAAATGAAACCATGAGAGACTTTGTGGCTCATTTTGAATGGTTGCTTCGACAGGATACCTGAAGAGGATTCACCATCTCAAAATAATGTCAAGAGATTCTTCCTCAATGCTCAATCATTAGAAGTAGGATTTTTTTCTACGAAGATCCCAACCAAGGAACATTGTAGAAGCACAAAGGATGGGATATTAAACTTGATGATGATCTCATCCTCTCTAGAAAGATCAAGAATCCATCAAAGGGAAAGACCCAACATCCTGGAGATGAGAGAACCAATCCATCACTGCAAAATTTGGCAAATGAGATGGCATCTTTGAAGAGGGAATTATTTGAATGAGTATCTTCTCAAAGAAGCAACATAAATCAGATTGCAGGAGCACCCAAAGGCTTGCCTTGGAGGCCCCACCCATGAACGTAAATTGTAGATTTCAAGAAAGTGAAGAAGATTGAATAAGAAAGTGAAGGTGGTAATTTCCTAGAAAGTGATGAGTTTGAAAATGATACACAAATCAGATTCTATGAGTATTTTGGATGTGATGAAGAAGATGAAGAGGATGCACCTAGTTTCTCATGTGTGGTATTCACTCATTCTCGGTATCGAGAAAAGAGCATCTCCCTCCATTACTACAAAAGAAAAGAAGGTTGATGATCCTCTGTGGTGACTCCACAAAATAAAATAATCAGTCGAGGATCCCCACTTCCATCTTCCATGAAGTCTGCATTGTTGGAGCCTAACCCTGTAGTAAGTAAGAAGACTCCCGTAATCCCAAGTAAGTCTTTCCAATTCCTCTTCCATTTCTAAATCTAAATCTGCTCCTATAAAATCTAATACCTTGAAATCTCCTAGTGTGCCATTCAAAATACCATCCATTCCCCAAACATCAAATCATGCTCCTAAGCCTATCCAAACTCCAAAACTAGTCCTTTACCCCCTTGTCCACATCTACTCCCTTTGACTTCATAAAATATGCAAAAAAATCCAAAGTGCAAATTACTAAAACTGAATATTTGTGGACTCATCCTGAACAATTTGAGAGGTTCATTCGATATATCAGGAGTGGTAGTCTAACACCCAATGTTGTAACTTCTAGTTCTAAAGGCATGCTACCAAACTCACCTACACCTCCCTCACAAAACATGATTTCTCTGAGTGCATCAAAGACTGATAAATTTGAACCTTTCTATGTCTCCCTTCTTGTTGGAGAATATGTATTAAACAATTACATAATAGATTTTGGTGCCTCAGACAACGTGATGCCTTTGAAGGTCACCAAGGCTCTCAAACTTACCATGACTCCACCTAGTGGATCTTGTTACTCTTTGGAATCAAAAGAGGTCTCACTTGTAGGGAAGGTCAAAGATGCATAGGTGGCTCTTGCCATATTTCCAGACAAGAAATTTTCAGTGATGATTTTGTAGTAGATGTCCTAGCCTCATTGGAATGTTGTTGAGTAGAAATTTCTGCCGAGACTTGGGAGGAAAATTTAGATGAATTGGTCTTTTGCAACCATACTAGTGAAGGGAGACATGGAGAAATTTCTTCCCGAGAAGAAGATGAGGTACACAGTATGAAATTCTAGAATCCCTAGAAGCTAACATTTTGTACCAAGGTAGTAGGTGGATGAATCACTTTGTGAAACGAGGAGGAAGAGGATATTCCCATCTTGATAGGTCTAGACATGCCTTCTTGGAGAGATTTGGACTTTGAAGAAGCATTGAGGAGATTTGAGTTACAAGAGGGAAGCTCTGAATTGCGGATGATGCAAACCATGAAGAAGAGGAGATGGTTCTTGATGATTTTCAAGAAGAAAAATCAGCTTATATGCTTTTCCAAGATGAGGAGTTATTCTCATTCCCATTTGGGGATGAAGATGATCTTAGTTAGGCCATCTATGGAGAGACAAAATCATCTTGTGATGAGCCCATGAAAGGTTTGAAAGAAATGTTATACAAGAAATGCTTAGAGCCGCAGAAGAAACTGAAGATCTTGAGCTTAGTCTTGAGCTCTTGATGCAAGCCACAAATCTACAAGACAAGCGTGAAGCTGATTTGGAAGCCTTAACCAATGTGAAGGTTGGCCATATTGAGATAAGGAAAGATGAAACATATGATTCCACTCTTGAGCTAATGATTGATGGATGTAATACCGAAATGGAGATATTTTCTTTCCCATTTGAAGATGAAGACTCTTTCCATGATGAAGAAATTGAAGCAAGGAGTTTTGAGACCTCTAAAGATGAAGCTCTTTTTGATGAAGGATCGGTAGAGTGCAGCGATTCTGAGATGATGAGGTAATCCCTCTAGATAGTTTCCTTGAGCTGAAAAATAAATATTCTTCAAAGGTGTATAAAGATGAGCTATAGAAATGATGAAGCATAAATTTGTGCAAAAAATCTTGGATGCAGTAGAAGTTTTGGAAGACCCGAGACTTATTCTTGATCTCTTCACTCATGCCATGGATATACAAGACAAGTATGAGTTTTCCTCCGATCCTCCCGTCAATACTCAAATGCCTCACAGTGGAGTAGAGATAAAGGATGAATCAAATGTTTCTCATAGAGAAGATGTCAATGAGCATAGACTAGAAAGAAAGTAACTCAGAATATCAAAGGAATTGGAACAAAAATCAGCTCTGGGGTAGTGATAGCATGCTCGATGGAGAATCAACTATATGGATAAACATGGAAGGAAACTGGCACTATGAAACTAATTTCAA
Organism: Taxus wallichiana var. yunnanensis; assembly: GCA_018340775.1. NCBI lineage: Eukaryota > Viridiplantae > Streptophyta > Pinopsida > Cupressales > Taxaceae > Taxus > Taxus wallichiana. The sequence goes on along the minus strand of CM031244.1, from coordinate 207,097,334 downwards.
AGAACATGAAGGCAAGTGGAATTTCCAAGAAAGGACCTAAGCATCAAGAAGCTCACATGGAATCACTCCTACCAAGTACATATATAATTGTGAAAGCACCTAGCTTTCATAAGCAGTTGAGGAGGGGAGGCTACTTTTTGGAACCCATCAATGGCTTCACATAACATCATCATTTAGTGTTGCCTCTTCAAGGGTAACTTTTGAGAAATGAAAAGTGCTTCAAGTGAAAGTGGGTTGTCCCCACCTTGTACCATAGGTGATTTTAGGTGTGTTTCCCTTTCTTTTCTGTTTGTTTCCTTTCCATCCTTTTCATGTGTGTGTGTGTTTCCTTCTTCTCTCTCTCTCTCTTGTTATAAGTTGTACATGACTCTGCAAGGCCCAATGGATAAGGCATTGGTCAAAAATTATATGGTCTAAAATTGAGATTCTGGATTCCCATGTCATGTCTTCACTATGCTCAGTCCATGTCATGTCCCCAAGCTAGAGCCAGTTATTGTCGTGAAAATGTGCAACAAGGAAATTGACAATTTTCGAGCATGACAACTATACCCCAGTGTCAAAATTTTCAAGTTCTATCATTCCAAGATACCCCAGCTCTATCTAATAAGTCCAAGTGACCTCTTGACTAATGTTCTATCATCCCCTAGGTGATTTAGGAAAGTCCATTCATTCCCCTAGGTGATTTTAGGAGTTCATTTGCAAACTATAGGTAGTTGTAGGAAGGGCTATCACTAGCCTTCCCAGGACTGGATCAACCCCCCTAGAGTGGAAAAAGGGAAAAATTCAACATGGAGGTGAATTGAATACCTTAGAACATCATGGAAATTATTTTGGAAGGTTTGGTGAAGTTTTGAAAATACTTGGAGCAATCTGAGTAAAAACAAGGTTCACAAGCCTAGGTAGTACAAAGGCCTAAAAAAATGATGGGCATTAGAATAAGATTACAAGAGTTGTGGATGGAGTTATAAGTAAAAAAAAATATCTAGAAATAGGATTCCAATACCTACATGATGGTGAAATAATATTTTTCACAAAACCTTAGCGCATAGGATTTGCAGGCAGTTTTCTCAAGTATAGGTGGAGTCTCAAGTCACAAATCAGATTTTTCAGGATCATATGGATGAATAAAGACATAATACCCCCACCATTAGATTAAAAATTACCATTTCTAGTTAGGATAATATAAAATTTCACCAATAAATTCCACTAGGAGCTCAAGTTATCATCATTCCAAGTTGCCCTCTCAAAGTTAGTTCAGGAGTTAGTAAAATTTTTTAGAGGACACGTGTCAGCACCAGGATCCTCATAGGATTTCATGTCCCTGAAGTCCCTAAGGTCAGGTACACAAACCTTTGAAAAATTCTCCATCCCCCATGTGACCTTTGGGACCCTCATGTGACCTCCAGACTTGATAGTTCAGCCCCCAGGTGCATTTTTGGAGCATCCATTCCCTATCATCGGATCAAATGCCATGTGTCATCTCTAGGACCACCATGGAAACTGATGTCCCTCATTTCCTAAGGTTAGGGACATCATACATGGAAAAATGTGCTCAGCCCCTATGGGAGTCTTTTGGTCACTCACATGACCGACTTTCATCCCCCAGGTGCATTTTTGGAGCATCCATTCCCTGTCGTCGGATCAAGCACCATGTGTCAGCTCTAAGACCACCATGGAAACTGATGTCCCTCATGTCCTGAGGTCAAGGACATAGACATGGAAAAATTTTCCCAGCCCCTATGGGGAGTATTTTGGTCACCCACGTGACCGACTTTTAGCCCCAATGCTTTAAAGCATTTTTTTCACCTTCATTCCCTACCGTCGATCGGATCACCGCCACGTGTCACCATCTTGCTCACCATGGAATTTGATGTCCCTCACATCCCTAAGGTTAGGAAATGGGGAAAAAAATGCACCCAACCCCAACTCAAAAATTTGAATTTTTTTCTAATTGTTAGCTACTTCTTGTTGCTTCTCACCACAAGAAGAAAAGTTGTAGAGAACACCTCACTCCACCATTGCCAAATCTTGAACCAGATCCATTAAAACACATTATCCTTCAATCCATGGTGGAACATAGGTCAAAAAAGGAATATTGATCAAATCATGAAGAAATAATGAAGAATAGAGGAAAATAAGTCTAAAAACTCCATTGCCATAAAACCAAGAATCAGAACATATCTTGCAAACCGTTGCACGGATTGAAAAACTATTTGTTGCTGAAGTTATTCTCTCTTGAAGGCCATTAAAAATATTATTCAAACCTCCAATTTTCAGAAAGGAACATTCACAGTGAAGAAATCTCATTTTTGGCTCAATGAAGGAAAAATTGAATTTCCGTCAAACTATTTGTCGATTGAAGAGAAATTTCTCTGAAGCATAAGAAGCAAAAACCTATCACAATGGAATCAATTTCATCATGAATGGAGAGACAAAAACCAAACCTGTAATTTTCAATCTCCATTAATGGCACCATGACATAGTAATGGAAAAAATCAGTGCAAGCTACCTCTCCACTTCTCAGGGTTCTAGTGGGTGAAATCGCGTGAAAATTGGAGGGAACAATCGTTGAAAAATCTAGTTTCACGTGAACTATTTTTCGCGCCATGAAGTCCCTATTTTTAGGGATATGGAGGGATATGTTTTTGTCAGTATTCTACCCCCACCAATGAAAATATCATTTTCCCACTTGTTCAAATGAAGGAATTACTCAAAATTTGGAGTGTGGAACCTGGAATAAAACCATAATTTCAAGACCCGTTTTGTCACAATTTGACATTCGTGGTGCACTTACTAAAAATAGCATGTCTCCCTGCATAGGGTTATATTACTTTGGGTAAGCCACCATTTGAAGAGGATATGAAGAAGGTGGTAAACACAGAGGGAGCATCACAGGAAAGGTCATCAAAAAGGTCATCTCGGCTCACAATTCACACTTACTAAAAATAGTAAGTTACACTCAAAGAGTAGTTTTGGCACAATGGGTCATACAAGGATAATCATTCAAGGGGACATCATTGTTTAGGAGAATCCTATTCATTTTTCATAGGGCATTCAAGATCCATCTTAGTTCATTCAACTTGGTGAGCATTCATGAGCTAATTGGAAGGAGTTTCATAGTGTGTAAGGAGTTCAAAGATTCAAAGTTTCACTTTGCATTTGGAGATTTCTATTAACGAGGATCAATGGAAGTCATCAAGAATGACATATTCTCTTCTTATTCTCTCTCTCTTTTTCTCTCTCTTCCCCCAACTTTCTCTCACTTTCAAATGTTCTAATTATTCATTGGGGTTTGCACTTTTTGATATGCCTTTAAGTCACTTAAAAGTGACTTTAGAAACATAATGTAAATTAAGTCACCTTGATTTTATAAAAGGGACTTAAATATTTTGTAGGAATATGAATAGTCTAAAGTTAGGAATAAGGCATATGGAGGGTCATGAGGAAGACGATAAGTCACCTCTCATTCTATAAATTTTAATTTCATTCCCATTTCAAAGGGTTGGCGATTGATCTTGTAAACTCAAGAGTGCATTATACTTAGAGAAAGCAAAGGAGATAGCCATTTTATTCTACTTTCCTCCACTCTCAAATTTCTTCCATTCCCACACTATGTACAACTTATGTTTAAGCATCAATACAAGAAGAAGGATTTTTATCCTTTTTTATGAGGATATTTTAGAAACTATGAGTTCACAATCTTATCTCATCTTGTTTTATTTATCGGGGTTATTCCTTCTCATAAATGCATGTGTTGAAATTTATAGCTAGTGTGTGAATAAATCTTATGTCCTAGCTACAACATCAGTTCCCTTATCTCATTTTCACTCCCCTTTTCTTGTATAGTCAGACAAAGTCCTCTCTCTGCAAGTATCTGTAAGCTTTTCTCCAGGTCGAGTGGAGTGTCCCTATTGGATCCCCAATTAAAAGGCCACCACAAAAATCCAACTTTTCATGTACATGCATATAAATTTGACTGCATATGTTGAGTTAAGTAGAGAGACTTATATTTCCATAGTGTTGGTAATAAAACCCAATAAATTTTCTCTCAAGAAAAAAAGTTGAACCTAGTCTATGGAAGTTATATTTTTATTGATCCGAAGCAAAAATGACATGAGAGTAGGAGTGGTTCTCATTTCCCCTAAAGATGAGAAATTCATCTTCGTGCACAAGTTACTGATTTGTATGCTCTAACAACATGGCCAGAGTATGAGGCATTGGTGCATGGTTTGATTATTGTTGAAAAGAAGAAGATTAAGGTGATACAGATCTTTGGAGACACAAAATTGGTTATCCACCAAGTGCCGGGAAAAAATAAGCTTCTCAAATCTTATAATAAAAGAGTTTGGGACCTCATTGAAAGCTTTGATCCTATAAATCTGTAGGTAGTGCCGCACAAGAAGAATAATCAAGTTGATCAAATGGAAGCACTTGGTTCACAGTTCTCTCTTACTGAGGAATTTTTCAAAGGAAACACTCAACACATTAAGATGGTGATAAGACAATCCATTCTGGAAAATAGTACCAACTAAAAAGTGTTTGACAGTGATGCATAGGTTGTCTAGTTCATCCAGAATGAAGCTAAATTCTCATCAAGCATGCAAGCTAACTTGCATGATAGCTATGGGGAACAAGTGATTTTGAATTCAAATAATCTTCCTAAAGGGATGGTCACTTTCTATAAAATATTTAACCCTAATGATGATTTTAGTGGTGAAGAAAATTATATGTGTGTTGTGTAAAAGACTTCTCCCAGTCGATACTATTGCATGCGGAAAGGAGTTGTTTCTCATTAAGATTTTGTACATGACGAAAAGTAGGCCTTTATCTCTCTCTATCAAAAATTAGTGATATCTTCTCATGGGAGTATGAAGACCTCAAAGGTTTTGATCTAAGTGTCGTTCAACACTTTATTTACATTGATCCCGACATTAAGTCTGCCGAAAAAAGTAGTGACCATTCAATCCAAAGATAGATCCCCTCATAAGAAAGGAATTGTCCAAACTCATTTAGGTGAAGATTAGTTTTCCCATCAAGTACTCTGCTTGGGTTAAAAATATAGCTCTATTACGTAAGAACGGTGAAATCGGACTCTATGTCAATTTTAGAGATTTGAACAAGGAATTTTAAAGGATCATTATCCTTTACCTTCAATGGAGAAAATTATGTAGATTATGACCGAAAGCGTAGAGATTCTCAATGTTAGATGGGTATTCAGGTTTCAATCAGATCTGGTCAAGAGTGAGGATCAATTCAAGACATCATTTAAAACCAAATGGGAAAGCTATGCATATTAAAAGATGCCCTTCGGTCTTCCGAACATGGGCACAATGTTTTAGCACGCCATGGACATTACCTTCAAAGGTTACATCAATGATTTCATCTTGGTTTACCACAATGACATCATTGTCTTCTCAAAGTAAAGCACAAATTACATGGCACACCTGGAGAAAGTATTTGAGAGATGCATAAAGTATGGGGTGTCTCTTAACCCCAAGAAGTGTAATTTCTCATTGGCATAGGGAAAGCTCTTGGGCCATATGGTTTCAAAGGATGGCATCACAATTTATTATAAGTGCATTTCAGCCATCCTAGCTCTTTCCCTACTGGTGCAAAAAAATGCCCTAGAGTCCTTCTCGTTAAGATCAATTTTTTAGGCATTTTATCCCTAACTTTGTAGGACTAGTTTGGCCCATCACCCTCATGCTAAAAAGAACATATATTTTAGATGGATAGCGAGAAGGAAAGGAAAAATTCAACAAAATCAAGCAATAAATTGCTTGTGTGCCAACACTCATCAACCCAAATTATTCTAAGGGTTTCATCCTTTATGTTTATGGCGTTGATGTGAGTGTTATTATTTTCCTAACACAATAAAATGAACAAGGGTTGGAACAACCAGTGGATTTCTTCATCCAGATACTAAAGGATTATGAATTAAAATACAATCACATGGAGAAACAGGTCTTCTCCATCATGTGTGCACTCAAGAAATTCAAAATTATGCTCGCCAAAAATCATATCAAGGTGTTATTATCCCACTCTTATATCAAAGAATTCATCATGGGAGTAGAAATCAATGAAAAAATAGCATGATGGGTGACCAAAATCATGGAATATGATGTGACTATCAAAGCCACAAAAATGGTAAGAGGTAGTGCACTCTACAAGAAGCTTGCTTTGAGGATGTGCAAATTGAGCCTAAGGATTCATTATTTCTAGATGAGGATCTCTCATGTGCATAACTTGAAAAAATACGAGATCTAGCATACGAATAGATGAAGGACATGATCACATTCCTTTTCAAGGGTGTATACCCTATAGCTTGAACAAAAAAAAAGACATCGAGGTTACATTTTATCCGTTATTTTTTTATTGATGGACTTCTCTTAAAGAATAATCTTGATGATGTGTTGTTAAGATATATCAACAGTGCGTAGACTGAAAAGGTGTTAGAAAAACTTCATGATGGATTCTCTAGTGGAAACTTCTCTACCAAAACTACAACAATGAATATCATAATGGCATATATCTTTTGGCCTATTCTATTTGTAGATGCACACAAGTGGGTTAAAAATGAAAGGAATGCACTTTCTTTGCAGGAAAGAAGAGGTTGGAAGCACTTCCCCTCCAACCAATCCAAGCGGATCAGAATTTTTCTTAATGGGGTCTTGACTTCATAGGCATGATCAATCCACATTCAAGCATTGGACACAAGTGGGTGTTGATAGCTACAGATTACTTAACCAGATAGAAAAAGCTATTGCGCTCAAGGAATCAACTGAGTCAGTAATCCTTGAATTTCTCGAAGGTATAGTCACAAGGTTTGGAATTCCTCAAACCATTATCTCTGATAATGCAAAAGCCTTCCTTGGCACTAAAATCACTAATTGGGCTCTAAATCTGGGCATCTATCTGAAGAATTCTTCCAACTATTACCCCCAAGGAAATTGTCTAGCATAGTCAAAAAAGAAGAACCTGATTAGGATCATGAAGCACACGATGAATATCAGCCAAAGATAATGCAATACAAAGGTCTTTCACGTGCTCTAGGTAGATAGAATCATAGTTAAAAAGGAAATAAGAAATTCACCTTACAATATTTTTTGTGGCAAGAAAGTTACCCTTCCTTAGACACTAGATTTGAAATCATCGGTGCTTACCCAACAGCTAGAATTCGAAGGAGCAGACAAGAGAGAAATTAGAATGGTAGAGCTAGTTAATCTTGAAGAGTCAAGAAAATTTTCCATGATCAAGCTAGAACAACATCGGTAAGAAAAAAAGAAATGGTTTGAGAAAAAGGAAAAGCCTACAAATTTCAATATTTGGGGACTTGGTTTTGAATTAGGATGTTGAAATAGCTAAACTAGGGCACCATTTAAAGTTTGATGCAATTTGGAGTGGCCCATAAACCATTAGTTTGTGTAAAGAGGCTAACCTTTTTGTGTTAAGTCATATTGATGGAGCAATGCTAAAAATCCAAGTAATTGGGATCTATCTCAAATCCTTCCATTAAGTTTGTTGCATCATTTTGTATATAGTAGATTAGTTTCAATTCATCCAAAGTGTGTTGCGCATACATTATTTTTTTTACGTAGTTTTTCTTCTCGCGTACTTTTTTTGTATGCTCTTCTTTTACTTCCAGGAGGCCGGTCTTCTTTCAAAAGTTTGCAAGATTCATAGTAGAGTCAAGAAATGATCCTTCAAGTTATGTCGGGGGCAGTTCTTTAAAGTTACAAATTAGAATTTCATGATTACATAGTAAAATCCATGCCCAATGGATTCTCTAGGATATTGATCTCCTTCATCTAGCAGGTAGATGGCCTCGAAAGTTACCAAAATTGTTATCCAAATAACTATCCTAGTTATTTGGGTAACTTGTATACATATTCTAGCTCTGAGCTCTTCATTGCAAGGTTACGTGCATTCAACTTTACTTGGTACATTCCCTTGGTTTCTATTCCTCGTGCGCCTCCCTTATTTTCCTCATGTTCCTTGCACGCTTCCCCTTCTCCCCTTTCCATTTTCCCCTCTTTTTCCACTTTCACCCCGTGCGCATGCCTCATACTTGCATCAGATCAACTAATTCCCGGCCCTATCTTATGCCCCACACATTACTTTGTAATAATTTTTCCTTGACTATGCATTCTCTACTCAAAAGTATGCCTCATTTCCCCACATGCTTTGTGTGTGCCTTCCCTTTACCTTCTTCTTATGCCTCATTATTTTGCAAATAATTTTGTACCCTCGTTTACACCTCTCCGTGCCCATCATTCATTCTACGATACACTTAAGTGTGCCATACACAACCATTCAAAGTGCACCAACAGGGCACCAAATCCATGCAACAAATCAATGAGTGACATGTGGTAGAGATGACAAAAAAAATTCACAGTTGGTTTTCTTTTTAGCCAACACATGGGCGCCATGTGTCTTGCATAGAAAACTCGACAAAATTCTAATATCTATATATTTTGCTACAAAACTCTGATTAGTGCGCACCTAGTCTCAATCAAATAGCTACTTTACATAGGCTACATTGCTAGACATTCAAATTAAAATTATTGATGGATTTGGTAGGTGAGAAATGGGAAAATTACATTCGGACATTGATGAGTAGATTTAATTACTCCAACTAACGATTTGATCTAATTCATCCTCCTTCTTTAACACACCAAATAGACTTGGGGAAGTGCATTTGATTTATTTTTAGGAGGCTTTGCAGGCATTGAATGCTTTTTGTTGGTGGTTACATTTGAAATTCAGATTTTACCTCCTTCTTCTCTTCTTCTTCGATGGATTCATCTATAAATGTAAGAGCTGGGCTCATTTTTTACATTGGACACTTTGGATTCTTACGCACTTTGCAAAGGACTTCATATTTTCGTATTTTGAGTTGCAAACCTCTAGATCTAGCTCATACATGTAGATATCGTCCTCTTTCACCATTGTAACAACTTTGCACATTTCTGGAAGTAATGGAAGCATCATTTTTACTATCCTCTATCCTAAGAATTTTTTTATTATTTCTTCTTACCTTTCTTTTGCATTATGTGCTCATTATGTCATTTATGTCTCTTTCATCTCCTTATTTAGTTTTGTTCCATGAAACTAATCTGGTAAATATTTTTATTTTTGCTACATGTGTTTATCCTTCTTTCACGCATTTCCCTTCATTTTTTCTCAGAACAAATAGTTTTCATCCTTCTTTTTCTAGTGCTATCACCTTTTAGTGTAGTTTTCTTTCATGTTATCCTTTTATCCCTTGTCCCTTGGAATTATTAGCTTAGTTTTCCCTTTCAACATTAGGAGTAGCAGTAACAGTAGAAATAAATAGAGGCACTAGCCTTCTCGAGATCCTTCCCAAGTGCACAAGTTCCCATAGCTTGGGTACGGTTCCATTATGATCTCAAATAGCTTGTCCCTTTCGGATCCAAGACACACGTGCATGTTTGAATGACCAATAAGATGTATAAGGGGAAAATTCCATGCATATGTGGAAGAAAGTGAAGATGGGAAATTCCCGGATTGACTAGGTGGGAGTATTTAAAGGCAAATGCTTCACGCACCGATGATAAATGAGGGATCAAAGCCAAAATAGATAAGATCAACTGACGATGAACATAAACCAATGAATTGTTGGGAAGGAGTAAGGATAAACCCAATGTAAGATTGCCAAGAAACACATGATAGAAAGGTAGTGGAAAATTGTCTTATTTAAAGGGGAAAAAATTTTCTGCCAACATAGCAAAAGGAATTATTATACAAACAGATGTTCGAATTAAGCCAATGAATAAAAATTCTATGAAAATATTTACAAGGAGATTGATGGAAAAGTGATTATCCCAAGGCACAAATCACAAAAAAAAAAAAGAACTAAAGCAAGATTTTGAACAAGGTCCAAAAAATAACACTTGGTAACATTCTAATCATGTTTACTCCTTTAGATCCCATGTGTACACATGGAAATGCATTACCTCTTGAAGGAAAGATTTGATAGGAAAAAGTGAATATACTAGCAAAAGTATAAGAATGATTGATTTTGAAAGGTGATTTGTGAATGGAGCGTGGAAGGAGAGATTTACATTGCTTTCTTTGTAAGCCATGCATCCATAGCCATGACAGAGATGGATTTGATTCTAATCACAACATTGCTATACTACAATTCTGGCATCCATATCCTTGGTAGAGATTATTCGAAATACCCCAAGAGAGAGTTATAAATCAATTTGATTTTTCTTTGTAGCTTTTGCTTCATTGATTGATTGATTTTGATTCTTTCTTTGTTTACTAAAAACTTATTTCAGCTCTCTTATTTGACAAGGGGTTAAGAATCATTGATGGCTTGATGGAAGGATGTGGAAGTGATTGTGATGATGACATTGGATGGTATCAACAAATATTTCCAAAATTTCTTCACAACAAGTTTATTAGATGATAATTGTGATAGGATCTCTAAGAGTTTAGTCATTCTTTAATTTACCAAGGTGATAAAAGACCAGGGTCAAATAGATACCATAGAGATAACTATCCAAAATTTGTGTGAATAGGCTAATCACAATAACATCGAAGGGATGAAAATGGTGGATGAATTGTAGAGGAATATGAAAGAAAGGAAAGAAAAAACATCCATCCGTATGAAATACATGATTGAAATGTTTGATATTTGTACCTTTTATTTAGTTTTTGTAAATTTTTAATATTTTCTCATTTTGTTTATATTTTTGAATTATTTTGATTTTTTATGGTTATTGGAATGAAGCATGTCACTATGTGTGATAGGATCCAACAACGATGTTTAATATTTCCTTGATAAGAGAGACTAGCGCGTTTCCTTATCAAGTGTAATATTATCCCGATCTCAATGATCGTGATAAGCTCTCAATCAAAAAATGATTTTGATTTGTTTTGAAACATGGATTTCGTATACATGAGTTACAATTCCCTATTCATAGGCTTTTTTACTTTGTGCCATACTTTATGGGTGTGTTGGTTTGCATTCTAGAATCACATTTGATTTTGGATTTTATGATCGTTTGAGTTGTTGGGAGATTTGGAGATCTTTTGCGTTTTGGTCTTAGCTTGATAAAGAACATGTTTGGGTTTATTATAATATAATACATGACTTATCTGATCTTGAGAAGTGGGAGGAGAATGTGGATGTTTAGGATTGATGAGAGTAATGTAAGGAATGATGGTGGGATTTCCATAATTATTTATAGAAGAATAATGTGATCGATGAAAAGGACATGGTTTGAGAATTGAAGAAGAGGGGCTACTCGAAGGTGATACGAATAGAAGATGAAGGGCTACTCGGATGTGTCTAAGAGTATATGAAGAAGGGATGTTAGGATGTAATCCACAACTAGAAGATGATGTGCTACTAGGATGTGGCCCAAGAATAGAAGATGATGGACTACTCGGGGTGACCCTACATAGAAGACAAGGGGCTAGTTGGATGTGCCCCAAGAATAGAAGATAATGGACTACTTTAAAATTTACCACAAATATTAGAGGGAAGGATACTAGAAAGTGACCCACACCTAGATTAAGATGAATGGCTACTTAGTGTTTACCCCATTAGAGATTTTGATTGAGGAATTATGATTGAAAAATATTAATTAGGTGATGAGAAAATAGGCCATGGATAAATGCAAGACCAGGAGTTTCTTCAAATGAAGAATGTGAAGATGGAAGAATAAGAGGAGGATAAAGTTTCATGATTTGAGGATCTTCCTCTATTTCTTTATAAAAGAAATCAGTCTTTTCCTCACAATACATAGACACATCTAAGCCTAAATAGAATCCTTTCTTGTAGCTTGTTATAGAGATATCTTTATGTGCCTCTATAAAGGCCATGAACACTCCTTATTTCTAAAAGAAATCAATCAAGATCACAGTTAATAATAAACCATGAGGGTTTGATTAGACAAAAAGGTCCAATTGGTGTGAAATATTGAGAAGATGTTTAATGATGATTAGTAGAAGACAGTGACGTGGGGGATAAAGTATACATGGATCTATATGTCGTAGGAGTAAAAGAAGGTGGTGTTTTCCTACCTATATGATGGTATATCATCTCGTAAACTAGTAGGATTAATTCAAAAGTCTATATATTGCAATGTAGGATTCCATTCATAAATTTGAATAGAAGGACTTTGAGTCACATGAATCTTCAAATAAGGAATAATTCTTCGTAGTGGATCAAGAAGAAGGTCCTGCAAAGAAGGGGAGGACCGTGATTCAAGAATTGAATTAGATGAATAATAAAAGGGGTTCTGTGAACAAAGGGAGGAACATGATTCAAGAATCATATTATATGTTTAAATGGAGGGACTTGGAGTCACGTGTATCTTCAAAGGAATAATATGTCATTGAAAGGGAGGACTGCGATGTAGGATTCGTACTAAATGAATGATGAAGAGGGTCCTACAAAGATAGGGAGGACCTGTGACGTAAGAGTTGTATTATATTGATGATGAAGAGATTCCTACAAATATAAGGAGGACCATGACCGTAGTGCCCACTTCCCTTTGACACCTTTTGATGCTTATGCTGACACTGTTGATCACATTATGGACATTATTATGCTTTTATTTAGTATGTTGTTAGACATTTGATAATGGATTAGTGTTGATCTTGATTTGGATATGATACATGATGATTATTAGAGACACTTGTATGTGGATGAAGATATACTATTTTACATGGATGTTTTATGGATGTTGTTCGAGACATGTGATTTTAGATATTTTATGACGATGATATAGTTTTGGGATGAATTATATGAGATAATGTTAAACTACCTTGATGTTGTTTTTTTTAATTATTGGCAAATAGTTTTTTGAAAGGGACTATACCCTTGAATACAAAAGAAGGCCTGAGAGCCGGAATAAGAGTGAGAAACAGAGAGAATGGAACAAGATCCAAGTGTTACAATGCAGCTCCAAGTAGCTCAGAAACAGCTACACAAATGAGACAAAACAGCAAAACAACAGCAAAAAAATAGTAAACAGACCGCAGAGAGACAGCAAAAAAACAACAAAAAGCAGCAGAAGCATCCAGACTACTTCTTGGCAGCTTTATCGATACTGATCTTGACTCTCTTCCAGGCATGAAACATACCCAAAGCAGTCATTTGGGTAGCATCAGTCTTATCAAGCTCCTCAATGGTTCTTTTGCTTTCTTTTTCGTTGCCCCAAAGTGCTGCCGGGACACCGCTTAGGTTGGAAACACTTTTGGCATGACCCTCGATGAACTCCTCAATCGCCCTAAAGGCGGCAATGTTATAGTCATGTCTAGTCTTGGCCTTCCCTAAGCGTGAGTCTAAGGAGGTCAGCTTCTTGTATATATCTTCAATCTGACTGTTATCAATGCTCCCCTCCCCCTCCATGCTTTTCTTACCTTTCTGTTTAGCTAGGTTCTTGACCTCATCCTTCAGCAATTTTATCTCAGCCTCTAAGGCCTCCAACCTCTTAGAAGAGCTATCCATCTGCACTTCTTGTGGACTGGCACTACTAATATTCGTAGCAGGTCATGTGCAATCTCAAGTTCAAAAGGCTCCTTTCCACACAGCAAGAGTCTCAAGGTTGAGCCTCCTGGAAGCCCAGTGATTTGGTCTTTTAGAGGTAGAGGCGAGGCGAGAGGCAGTCCCTTTGAGCAGCAAGCAGCGTAGGGGAATGAAATGAGAAGCTTATGTAGCCGGCATGTGGGTGGCGTAATGGTGGCGGGGCAAGAGTAGAGGGCGTGGGAGACTTGGGGCTAGCAGCAGCAGAGCCCATCAAAGGGGGAGCCGGGCTAGGAGAGGAAGGAAGACCGGGTGGTACTTAAGAAGGCAGCATTTATGAATTAACAATATAAGTCCTTGATGCGAGGAACTACCGGGTGTGCTTCGAAACTCCAAAATGGAGCGTTCAAGGAGTTTAACAGATAATTTTGTTGTGATTCACTTATTTAGATGATTTTGTGATTATATTTATATTCATTTTGGATGTTCTGATATGGTCATGAGGCCGAAGGAGATATTTTTATTTTACAGGTTAAAAATATCACAACAAAACATCGAGGATTGGAGACCAACCACAATGGAATTCTAGGTGAATTTGACAAGGTCACCATGCCAACTTGTTTTGTGTGTGTGTGTTGTATTTTGTTAGGGATTCCCATGGGGGGGATTTCCTTTATATGTGACCATGGGTTTATGTATTTTATTAATGTGGTTAAATTTTATTTATTGTTGTATGTATTTTATTAGTGATGTGTTCCTTTATTTAATTATTTTGTGGAGAATTAATGTGAGGAATCATATGATTAAAATTTAAATAAATTAAATTGGGATATGGGAAGTAATTATAAGAGTTGTTGGATTTTGTATTAAATATGTAAGTGATGTGTAAGTTGTGTAAGAGTATGTTTAAGTCATATTTTGGTGTATGAAATACTTGACCTCTATGAAAAATTTGAATTTGTCCTTGGGGGCTATTTTTGGAGGCTTGTGGGACAAGTAAAACTTGTCCCATACCTCTAAATTTAATTTACCAACCATACTTATGGTTGGAGAGGTGATTTGTGACTTTTATAATGAATTTTATTAAGCATGTTGCATGTGTTTAATTACACTTTCTTACATTTTGTTTAATTTTGCAGTCCTTGAGGTGTGGGCTTTTTGGAGTGTGCAAGTAACTTGTCATTTTTCACCCACCTCTTTATTGTGCTTAGGAGAATGGATTTTGGATTTTGTGTTTGAATTTGAGGATGTGTGATGTGGCATACTACATGGATCCACATCATCCTCTTCTCTTCCCTCTTCTATAAAATTAAAACTCTCTTCTTTTTTTGGTGCTGTTGAATAATTTTGCAACTTCTTTGGGGCGCATTTTCTTGTGTTGGAGCTCTTGTTTTTGGAGGAAGTTTGGAGAAATATTTGCATGCTTGGGATATTGTTGTTTTTGGGACTGTGTTTTTGGCATTGAAGCTTGTTATTGGAAGAAAAAGTAGCCATGGAGAGGTAGGAATTTAACTCTCCTTTTTATGCTATCTTTTTCTTGTTGTGTTGTGTGAATGGTGCATGCTTTGTTTTATTTATTGGATAGTTGGGTAGACTTCCATGTGGGGGCATAAGGAATGCCATTGACATCATAATTTTTGGAGGAGTTTTGGTTTGGGATCCACCATGGAAAAGAAATAGCTTGCATTTCTTACTTTGTGGGGGCATAAGGAGGTATTTGTGGGGGGCATAAGGATATGTGTGTGGCATGAATTATTTTGGTGGTTTACTACTGGTGGATGCCCAATTCCCAATTGGGAGGAATAAGTAGATTTCCCCATAGACCTTAATCCTTTGGCTTGCATGACCAAGCCTGAGTTTTGATTTGAATGTTTTTATTATAGTTGTAAGCTGTTGTTTTGTGTTGAATTATGCATGTGAAATAATTTTGTGTGTTGTGGTAGCCATTTGTTGCCATGGGTTGAGTCACACCTTTTATTGTATCTTGGTTGGGGCTCGGGGGCCAATGATGAAGGAAGGATTCTCCTTTCATTGGATGTCTTGGTTTTTGTAGAGCGTTGCCTTTCCCAATCTTTTGTTGTGATCAACTTGGAGAAAGAGAAAACTTACATGTTGCTATTCTAGAGCAAAGGAAAATGCAGTTTGACAGTCCCTTGTGAAACATACTTCATTTGTAACCTTTCCCACTTGAAGTGGATGCAATTGTAACATTTGTATTGTGAAGAAAAGATGTTGTAATTGGATTGAAAGTGATTATTCAAAGTGTGAAAGACATTTACATTCTGCTCTATATATGGAATAGAATGAAATAGAATTTCTCTTAATTGCATTCAAGGAATAAAAAAAATATAAAGATGTATCTCATTTTGAATTAATAAAGAATTGCAAGTTCATCTCTCATTTCACTATTGGGTTGAGTTGGAATATCAAATTTGTGATTGAAATCTTTGTTTAATTGTAAAGGAAAGAAAATATGTATGTAAGGAAAATATAGTAAATTATCTTTTGGATATATACAAATTGGAAATTTGACTTTACAATTTAGCTTTGAAATGGTTTGTTTATAAACAACTGAATGTATTAGATTAGATTGGAAATGAAATGTCACATTTGAGGGATAAAATTGATATACAAAGTTTTAAAAGAAATAGATCTCTGTTATAAACTTTAAACTGGCAAATGAATTTAATTAAAATGCACAGTTCAGACCTGCACACATTAATCAACTTGGAAATGTTAAAATTTAGTATGTTGTATCATAAATGAACTCAAATTGACAAATAAAACTTAAGAAAACTATTTAGAACATTGCAAAATCGAGCCAATCCTTTCCTCATCCTTTTTTATCAATTGTTGGACAAAATTCAAACTTGAATAAATTGAGAAAATTTACTTCCCTAAAACACTTTAAATCCTTCCTAGATAAATTCTCCATGTCTGATTGGCATGTTGAGTGAAGGAGGAGATCCAATTTAATCAAATTTGAAAGTTGGAAATTACCAGTTGGCATTTTAAAAGCCTGCAGATCGTTTTTATAAAATTGACCCTTTAAGCTTTATCAAAAAGTAAAATTTATGATTCTTGTGCAAAAATGGAATCTAGAGATTTCCAAAAGTCATCGTTTTCCCAAAACTGAGTTGTCTAGCTCAAGTTATGACCCTCTGAAGTTTTCTAGCCTTGGCGGGAAAAGTTGGGAAAATTTTCCACTGGCGGTGGTGGCCCAAAAATTTCCCATCGAAAAATACTTAGAAAAATTTTAAATTTTTTGGTTCGGGAAAATTTTAAATTTTTCTCCACCAGCCTGTAGCCAATCAAAGGCTACCACATGTCCTCACGGGGCAGCGGCGGAGGCGCAACATCCTTTTTGCCCTTAGGCCTTTTTAAAAAAAAAAATGGAAAATTTTCATCTTTTCCCCGCCGACCTGACCTACCATGGGAAGGTGCCACATGGCACCTTGGGGTGTGTGAGGGGGAGAACTTCTTTGCTTTTGAATATTTTTCCTTTGGAATTTTTTTGTGAAACACTCAATGGCCCCACACTCCCACCCTCTCCTTAGGAGATCCCTTCCGAGGGCACGCAGACTTGCGCACCCAACTCTAACCTTTTCTCCCCTTTGGAAAAATTCAAAAAATAACCCGCCGCTCCGCCTTTACCTCTCTCTTCCTCAATGCATTAGCTTGTTGAGCACCATTTTTTCCTAGGGACTCGCGAGGAACGTGGGTGCTATTTTTTTCTTTCTCACTTTCACGTATTTGCCACAAGCCTCCCGCCACCTAACCATTCCTTTCTTCTTTTCGGTGACGACTCTGAGGCCGCCACATGTCCCTGGAGGACCCATGGAAGCGTGGGTACGAATAGAAATTTTCTCCCATGCAAGGAAAAATTCCAAACACCACTCCACGACTTGCCAACTCGAATTTTCTCTTCACCCCTGCTTGACACGTGTCCCCTTGGGGAAAATTTGACCTCTAAAGTCTGCTTGCCCATATCTTGAGTTTCTGAAGGAGTTAGGAGGACTTCTTTATATCACTCGAAAAGGTGAGAAAATTTTCTATCCAATGGAAATGATTTAGGGAAATTTTTAATGCATTAAGTGTGAGAAAAATCAAGTTGAAACTATGAGCCTATTAGAGAGTGGGCATGGGGGTAAATTACTCCCTGAACCTAACTGAAACTTCTAACCCTAAAAATTGAACCATGTGAACTTGATATTTGTTAATAAATGAAAAGTATGATTTAGTAATTTTAGATTTGTTTTGGAACCTAATAGGGTCAACTGTTGTCTTGCAACTTGGTTGTGGACACTTCTAATGAAAAATAAATAAATTATTCCATAATTTTATAACTAACCCTAGGTTGTTTATTGGGTCTCAAGTGGGTTGTTTTAACGGGATCACACTTGGTATTAGAGCGAGGTTCAAAGGCTTGGACCATTGGGCACACTAGAAAACTTGGGACATGAAACTTAAACCTAGCACACTTTTAAACCTAGAAAACAACTTAGCTAGAATTTTTATATTTTAGTAAACATGGAAGTTGTGTAAAACTTAGCGAAATAAACTAACTCTAACTTTGGTATGTGCATGAGGCTCAGACAGAGCAAGAGGAACCTTCACAGAGACTCAGACTCACCACCACCACCACCACCGGATTAGGGTGTAGTAGCTATCCTACCTCGATTCTCTGAGACCCTTCGGGATGTTAATGCCACTTGACATAGAGGATTAGGAGGAGGACATGCGAGTTAGCCATGACATAGCCCCTTCTATTGAGTGTCAGTACCTCCTCAACCTAGTGAGGAGTATAGAGGAGATAACTCCCATGTGGAGTCAGCTAGAGTAGAGTCACCACCTAGGAGATAGGGTGAAAGAGTTCCAAAGCATAGAGAGAGGTCTCAGAGCCCTAGGCTTAGGGATGAGTGTACAGAGAGACCTAGAGGTTGTCGGACAACAAGAGTAGCTTGAGATCACATCAGGGAGATCCTGAAGCTTCAGCCATCACATTACTTAGGTGACACGGGTGGATTTTAGGTAGAGGCCTAGCTAGTGAACTTGAGCGGTTTCTTAAAGATTTTTCCTTGTTCTAACAACACAAAATCTCGTGTTGTGATCCTTCTACTGAGGGATGGAGTAGGAGTGTGGTGGAGAACAAAGGAGCGAAGCTCCATGTAGATTCGAGAGAGGTAATGACACGGGATATTTTTGAGAAGAGATTCGGAGAGTAGGTATTTATCATGGAGGTTCATCTAGCAGAGGATCAATGAGTTCCATGACTTCCGACAAGTGTCTCTTTTTGTAGAAGAGTATGAGAGTAGATTTTTGGATCTACTCCAGTATGTAGAGTATATGCAGGATGAGCAGATGTGGATTCATAGGTTCATCCAAGGCTTGAATTTAGATATTGGAGGTGATTTACGGATCCATTTCCCACAAACTTTAGCTAAGGCCATCGATAAGGCCTATATTGTAGAGGAGACTCGAGGAAAGACTCAAGCAAGCTAGAGACTAAGTCAGGAGCTGCATACTGACAGATGTAGGATGGTAGATCGAGGGGGTCATTACCCCTTTCTCATGGTGGATAGGGTATAACACAATCATCCTTTAGGCCACAATAGTAGTAATAACAATAGCAATAGCATTCCCACCCACCTCATAAACCTCCAGAGAGTTGATGCATAGAGAGGTCGAAGTATGGGGCCTTGTCCTAGGGGTCCCATCAAGACACATGGTGGACCTAGAGCTCATTCAGCGGGAGCTCTCCAGCAGAGACCTCGTGAGCTGTAGCTAGATCATCAAGGTCCACACCATAGGCTTTTAGGGTACCTATTGGAAGTGCTACTCATTAGGGAGGATCAGGAGGATGTTTTGGTTATGGAGTTACTAGACACTTTTGGAGAGATTTCCCATAGAACCCTAACAACAAGGGTAAGACACAAATTTCAAAGTGACTATTGGTGTTATGGGATGTATCCATAGGATTTATGCGGTGGTTAAGAACTATCGGGTAGAGCATCGAGCATAGTCATTGAGACCGCAGTAGCATTAGTGGTATCCTTACCTCTGTATTATTTGATTAAGTTGTTTTGATTATTTCATTGCATCATCTTTAGTAGAGTGATGTAGGCTGGTGGCAGTTTGGAAGAGTCTTAGTTGGGATGTCAAGATGGCTTATGGAGACAAAATCTCTATAGACACCTTAGTCAAGGAGTGTGTAGTGGATTTGGGACCTTTCACCACTACATCGAGATCTCCATATCCTTCCTTTGGGCTCATATGGAGTCATTTTGGGTATGGATTGGTTATCGCACATAGGGATAGGATGGATTGTTACCACAAAACTATATATTTTGTAGATTATTTGGGAGTTGAGTCGGTAATTTAAGGGGTTAGGAGACTCATTTATATTCACACCATTTCCACTATACTGACTTAAGCGGTGTGTGTGATGGGGTTGTCGGATTATGATATGAAAGTTAGTGACATATTAGAGGATGGTTCTAGTGGACCATCGCTAAATGGTCATCCCATTTTGAGAGATTTTTCAGATGTCTTTCCAAGGGAGCTACTGAGCTTACCACCCCCACAGGAGATTAATTTTCATATAGATCTATTTCCTTGAGCATATCCTATCTCGTGAGCACCTTATTGGATGACCACCCCGAGCTACTGTTAGCTAAAGTTGTAGCTTGAGGGCCTTTTGGAGAAGGTCCTTATCCGTCCTAGTGTATCCCCTTGGGGTGTAATTGGTGATCTTTGTGAAGAAGAAGGATGGATCCTTATGGTTGTGTATTGATTTGCCAATTTGAACAAGGTAACGATCAAGAATCGTTATCCTCTTCCTCATATTAATGAATTGTTTGATCAGATGAAGGGAGCCACAGTTTTCTCTAAGATTGATCTTAAGTCAGGCTACCATCAGGTGAGGATTTCAGAGGTGGACATTGATAAGACCACCTTCCATATGAGATATGGGCACTATGAGTTCACAATGGTGCCTTGTGGTTTGACTAATGCCCCCGCAGTGTTCATGAGTTTGATCAATGGGGTATTTAGGACCTTCTTAGTTCACTTCGTGCTCATATTCCTAGATGAAATTTTGATATACTCACATACGCATAAGGAGCATGAGGGGAACCTTTGCCAGGTTCTTTAGTGTCTTCGTGAGCAACATCTTTATGGGAACTTGGAGAAGTGTGCATTATTTTAGACAGAGGTGTAGTATTTGGGTCATATCATTTCTGGGGAAGGTATCATATTCAATCCTTCTAAGATTAGAGCCATTATGGATTGTCCAGCACCCACTACAGTGACCAAGGTGCACAACTTCATGGGATTAGTAGGTTACTACCAGATATTTGTTTAGGACTTCTCTCAGATTGTGCACCCTATCACTTCCCTTCAGAGGAAAGGGAAGAAGTTTGTTTGGTCAGACAGATGCAATCAGGCCTTCAGGACACTAAAGGAGTGCATCACTATAACACCTATTCTTGCAATTCCGAATCCACATGGTGAGTTATTTGTATGCATGATGCTTCTTTAGTAGGTCTTGGAGGTATGTTGATGTAGGAGGGAAGAGTAGTGGCATTTGAGTCTCACAAACTAAAATATCATGAGCTTATTTATCCAACTCATGATCTTAAGCTTGTGGCAGTTATGCATGATTTGGTTAGATGGAGGCACTTTCTTCTTGGTAGGAGATTCACACTCAGGATAGATCACTTGAGTCTTCACTACCTCTTCTCGCAACCCAATCTCAACGCTCATCAATGACGTTGGATGGAATTTCTTTGTGAGTATGACATGGAGATCAAGCATGTGAATGGGAAGGAGAATGTGGTAGTAGATGCTCTCAGTAGATGGAGACATGGGGCTATGGCCACTTCAATGAGCAAAGATTTACGGAGAAGGATTCTTTAGTTGTTTCCTCTTGACACCTTCTACATTGCAGTACGAGTATAGATTGAGTCATAGAGACAACTTGAGGGGAAGTTTGATGGTTTTTCCTTATAAACAGATGGTCTTCTCAAGTACAGAGGCTGGATATATGTTCCCAAAGATGGATTCTTGAGGTAGGATATCTTGGTATAGGCACATTGCGTACCCTATCCAGCCCATCTGGGGTGAAGAAGATGCACGCCACCTTACGATAGTTATATCATTGGAGAGGACTTTGTCAAGATGTGGTTGAGTTTGTGTCATGATTTTTAGAGTGCCAAAGGGTTAAGGTGAGAATCGGCATCCAACATTCCTTCTTTATCCTCATGCTATCTTAGGAATGGAAGTGGGACACCATTTCATGGATTTCATTGTTGGGATCTTTTCGATGTCAAGATATCACCATGATGCCATTATGGTCATAGTTGATAAATTGAAAAAAGTGGCTCACTTTTCTCTTGTGAAGACCACTTATACGGCTAGAGTAATGGCACGAGTATATTTGGATGAGATTGTCATATTACACGAGATTACGTGCAAGATCATTTGTGGCTGCGATCCCTTGTACACTTCACATTTCGGACTACCATGAAATATGTCCTCGGGATGAGGATCAACTTCAAAAAAGCATATCACCACGAGACAAATGGACATCCGAGTGGGTGAATCAAATTTTAGAGAACATGCTCGGGATGTATGTGATGGACCAGCGAGTCTAAGTGGGAGAGTACACATGTACTTAGTGGATTTTTCCTATAATAATAGTTTTTAGAGTTCCATAGGCATGTCTTCTTTTCATTATTTGTATAGTAGAGAGTGCATGACACCTCTTAGTTGGGACGGAGTTAGAGGATAGAGTATCTCTTGGACCAACTCTTTTATAGGACATGGAGCAATAGGTGGTGTTGATCAGGTAGAGATTATAGGAGGCACAAGATAGGTAGAAGAAGTATGCGAGATCAACATAGGATCGACCATAGTTTTGATGTGGGCATGAAGGTGTTCCTTCATGTCAGGCCACATAATATCCCTATCTGTTATGGAAAAGGTTCTAAGTTAGCTCCTAGATTTGTTGGTCCTTTTGAGATCTTGGAGCGTATTGGCCCTTTGGCCTACCGTTTAGCATTGCCACCCAGCTTGTCTCACATACATGATGTTTTTCATGTTTCAGTTTCTCAGGAGATATATTACAGATCCTTCTCATGTGTTAGATTGGACATCATTAAAGTGCGGGATCGGGGCAGGTGATGGTGGAGCTTGTTCGTATCTTAGATTACAGGACGCTGGGCCTTCAAGGTAGAGAGATTGATCAAGTTCGGGTGTAGTGGGATAGATATGATGAGACCGAAGCTACAAGGGAAGATGCTTACTTCATTACGAGTTCATTTTTCACATTTTTTCAAGTGAATTCTAGGAGGAATTCAAGTCTAAGGGGGAGGGATGCGGTGCCCACTTCCCTTTGACACCTTTGATGCTTATCTTGACACTTTTGATCACATTATGGACATTATTATTCTTTGATTTAGTATCTTTATCGGACATTTGATCGTGGATTAGTATTGATCTTGATTTGGATATGATACATGATGATTATTAGAGATACTCATATGTGGATGATGATATACTATTTCACATGGATGTTTTATGGATGTTGTTCGGACATGTGATTTTAGATATTTTATGATGATGATATAGTTGTTGGGATGAATTGTATGTGATAATGTTAAACTGCCTTGATGTTGTTGTGATTCACTTATTTAGATGATTTTGTGATTATATTTATATTCATTTTGGATGTTACGATATGGCCACGAGGCTAAAGGAGGTATTTAGATTTTGCAAGTTAAAAATATCACAATAAAACATCAGGGGATTGGAGACCAACCACAATGGAATTATAAGTGAATTCGACAAGGTCACCATGGAAACTTGTTTTGTGTGTGTGTGTGTGTGTGTGTGTTGTATTTTGTTAGGGATTCCCATGGGGATTTCCTTTATATGTGACCATGGGTTTGTGTATTTTATTAATGTGGTTAAATTTTATTAATTGTTCTATGTATTTTATTAGTGATGTGTTCCTTTATTTAATTTTTATGTGGAGAATTAATGTGAGAAATCATATGATTAAAATTTAAATGAATTAAATTGGGATATGGGGAAGTAATTATAAGAATTGTTGGAATTTGTAATAAATATTTAAGTGATGTGTAAGTTGTGTAAGATTATGTTTAAGTCAGATTTTGGAGTATGAAATACTCCACCTCCATGACAAATTCGAATTTGTCCTTGGGGGCTGTTTTTTGAGGCTTGTGGGACAAGTAAAACTTGTCCCATACCTATAAATTTAATTTACCAACCATACTTATGGTTGGAGAGGTGATTTGGGACTTTTATAATGAATTTTATTAAGCATGTTACATGTGTTTAATTGCACTTTCTTACATTTAATTTTAATTTTGCATTCCTTGAGGTGTGGGCTTTTTGGAGTGTGCAACTAACTTGTCATTTTTAACCCACCTCTTTATTGTGCTTGGGAGAATGGATTTTGTCTTTTGTGTTTGAATTTGAGGATGTGTGATGTGGCATCCTACATGGATACACATCATCCTCTTCTATAAAATTAAAACTCTCTTCTTGTTTTGGGGTTGTTGAATCATTTTGTAACTTCTTTGGGGCACATTTTCTTGTGTTGGAGCTCTTGTTTTTTGAGGAAGTTTGGAGAAAGCTCTGCATGCTTGGGAGATTCCTTTTTTGGGACTATGTTTTTGAATTGAAGCTTTCTCTTGGAAGCAAAAGTAACCATGGAGAGGTAGGAATTTAAATCTCCTTTTTATGATGTCTTTTTCTTGTTGTGTTTTGTGAATGGTGCATGCTTTGTTTTATTTATTGGCTAGTTGGGTAGACTTCCATAGGTATGGGGTTGGAGAAGGCTATGGGGAATCCATGTGGGGGGGCATAAGGAATTCCATTGACATCATAATTTTTGGAGGGATTTTGGGTTTGGGATCATTGTCCACTCAAAATTCCCGCTCGATAAAGTAAAATTTCAAAATTTCGAGTCTTAAGTGTTTTTCTCTGAGGTGCCTAAGTCGTGAATTCGAAAAAATATGTGTTCCGGTCGTTTTGTGTGATTTTCGGGCCTGTCGGAACTTTTTGTCCCATCTGTCCCAAGTACGAAAGTGTCTTCTGTTCTCCGATCGGCCGAAACCTCCGAATTTGTCCCATTTTCGGGCCTGTCGGAAGTTTTTGTCCCAAGTGCCCCAAAGCCAAAAATGCAAACTGTTCCATTTCGGCCGAATCATCCTTCCCACGTACTTCGCACTTTCCTGTCCCGAATGTCCCAAGTAAAAAGTGCGAGTCGTTCCATTTTCGCCCGAACCGGCCGAACCGCGTACTCCGGAACTTTTCGTCCCGAATGTCCCAAGTCCAAACGGGCCCGCTGTTCCATTTTCGGCCGATTCACCCGATTCTGTCCCGAGTTCCAAATTTCTCTGTTCCATTTCGACCGGTTCGCGGATCGCGTCCTTCGCGTAATTTTGTCCCAATGCCCCATTTAAAAAAGTGCGAGCTTTCCCTATTTGGTAGCCGAGCGATCGAGTCGCGTGCTTGAACATTTTGTCCCGAATGTCCCAAGTCCAAACAGGCCCATTTGTTCTAATTTGGCCGAAACACCGAACCGCGTCCTTGGCGCATTTCGTCCCATTTGTCCCAAATACATTTGTGCGTCTTCTCCTGTTTCGCGCCTTAGAGCCGCGTGTTTCGCGCATTCGCGTCTCACCTGTCCCAAGCGTACCAAGTGTCATTCACACTTAGTTTTTCCCGCTCGACCCGAATATGCTGTTTTTCAAAAAAATAAATTTAAGTTGCGGCTCTGATCTGCTATCAATCAGAAGATCAAATTTGAAGCGATTCTGAAAGGACGAAACTTTCAAGACGTCGGTTACATCAGTTTTCAAAGATATCCACTGACATCTTCAAGATGAAACGTCTGGTGTGTCCCTCGTGGCAAAGACGTGGCTGAGACGTGGAAGAAAACTCAAGCGGCGGTTTCTGAAGACAGTGGGTCCTTCTCAGAACTGGACACCTGTCTCCTTCTCCTTTCTTTTCTCTTCTTCCCTTTCTTTTCGTATTCCTTGTAATTAGTTAAGGCATTGCAATTGGCGGTCCTTAACTACTCTTTAGTTAAAAGAAACGGTTACGAAGAGTAAGCGACTTATAATCTATATAATGGCCTTTCACGCCATTTTCCGAGGAGGAAGAACTTGGATATTTGCTGAAAGTGTAAATAGACCTTAAAAGAAATCAATACAAAAAGGGCTTTCCGTTCTTTGTCTATCTGATTCTTGTTGTCTCTGTGTTTTCCTTTAATATTGTGAAGATCATTTTGTTCTTAACTCGTTTGGTCTCTCTGATTGCATACTGTCCAGTTTTGCAAATACAGCGATCTTGTACAACCAAGAAGGAACTTTGTGTCCTTGACTAATAAATCCGAAGAAGGTTATTTATGGAACTTTGTGTCTTTAAATTTAATCTCATTCAAATGATCTTGTCTTAAATCTTTTGAAGCTTCGCATACATGAAGAATTATTCTGCTATCTATAATTCTGAATGTTGCTGTTCTGCTCATCTTCTTATTCTTTTTCCTCAGTCCTTGCGTAGCTGATGATCCTGGTGAAAAGCACTTTCGTAATATCCAAGTTTAACCATAAAATAATGTTCTGTATATTTGTAAATAAGTTCGTTTCAGAATAAGGGAACCTCTCCCATTAAAGAGGAGGGACTTTTCGTCCCCTGTCTGTTGCTCTCTAAAAAGTCCTATTTGACGACCAACAGTTTTTGGCGACTCCGCTGGGGAGGAAATTTGCATTCCAGCTCCGCTGGGGAAAATCGCATTCCAGTACTGCAATTTTTCGATCATCCTTTGATCTGGTGACTCCACGTTTCACTAGAGGGAGAAGGGCCCTTGGTATCGAAGATTCTCAGTTTCAGCTTTTGGAGCAACAGGGTTTTCCTTTCCCTTCCAATAGAAGAACTCGTTCGACGAGCACTCCACCTGTCCAAGATAGAAGTCCTGCGGGTGGTATTCCTTCAGAGCCTGCTAGTCCTAATCTACGAGCTTTGATCCTTGCCGGTGTTACAGTTCCCCTCCAAGCCGTATTTCCAAGAATGGCACAATTACCATGGGGTCAACGTGTCGGGCCCCTGGCTCTTGCGCAGCCTTTGCATGAGTTACCTAGAGGTAACCGAAAGAACTTCCCAAAATTTAAAGGAGATGGCAAAATTCACCCTGATGAACATATTGCAGCATTCATAGTTGCCTGTGGAGTCTTGGGGGTTGAACATGAAGACGTCTCGGTAAAGTTCGTTAAGGCGTTACGGGATAATCTTTATTTGACTAGTTCTATCACCTTAAAATTTGGTGCCATCACCGACTGGAATACAATGAGAACTCAATTTGAAAGCCGTTTCAAGCCGGCAGAAGATGTGCATGCCCTGCTTGCCCAGATTTCTCAGATAAAGAAAGATCCATCAGAACCTATGAGAGAATTTGTGGCTCGGTTCAACAGATTGATCAACAAAATTCCTGTAAATACTCGACCGGTTGATCAAATTCAGAAATGTTTCTTTTTGAATGCCCAAACGCCTAAAGTCAGTTATGCTCTAAGAAGGGCTAATCTTGGAACGCTAATTCTAGATCAAGAACTGGCTGTTAGTGTCGAGGATGACCTGATCATGTCAGGGAAGTTGAGAAGAGATCCTCCTAAATCTAAATCTGCTGCTTCTTCCTCTTCCACCTCTGGACCCAATACTGATCCATTAGTCCAGAAACTTGCAAATGATCTAGTGGCTATAAAGAAACAATTAGCCCAGCATGCACCATATGCGAGGCGTTAGAGAAGAAATTTTCAACCCAGAAACCGTTTGCCAGCTCCCCACACAAGACTGGCACTTGAAGGACCTCCTGTCAAAGTTCCGGTGAATGCAACTTGTGAGGTTGAAGAGCCAGAAGATGATAATGAAGCTTGTGAGGAGTTCCTGGAGGAATTCGATGATGAGGCAGAAGAACTCGAAGGATCTCGAGTCAATTTCTTTACCACTGAAGGCATTGATGATGGAGATGACTATGATGAAGTGGTAGCAGACATGAACAGTGAATCATTTGCTGTCATGACTCGAGAACAGACAAGGCAGAAGGAGAAGGTGACACAGCCCCTAAAGAAATCTAAGGAGCAACCGGCAACTATCCCTGTAATTGCCAGAAGAGGATCTCCTATCCCTACCTCATCTGCACCAAAGGTAAGTACTGTCAATCCTGCTCCCAAAGTTGCTTCTTCTTCTTCTTTTTCTCCCAAAGTTGATAAGCCTAGAATTTCAAATGATGATGGCCCATCCACCTCTGGATCCTTTGATATTGTTGATCACCTTAAAAGGACTAAAGTTCAAATTTCAGAAGCTGAATACTACCAAACCCACCCTAAAGCTTTTTCCAAGATGATCCAATTTGTAAATTCCCATTCCAAGACCACCTCTAAAGGCCTTTTGCCCACCTCCTCATACGCACCCTGACCTAGCACAGTATTTCTTTGTCACCTCACCTGGAGACAAAATCAAGCCTTTTTATGTAACACTCCTTATAGCTGGCCATAGGCTCAGTAACTGTGTCATAGATTCCGGAGCCTCAGATAATGTGATGCCTGCTAAGGTAGCTCATGCTTTAGGCTTGACCCTTACTCGCACTTATGGATCTTGCTACTCCATGGAAAGTAAGGAAGTACCTTTAGTTGGAAGGATTAAAGATGCACAAGTGGCTTTTGCTGCTTTACCTGAGAAGAAGGTCTTGGCTACCATCCTAGTAGCAGACATTCCTCCTTCCTATGGAATGTTGCTAAGTAGGAACTTCTGTAAAGATGTGGGTGGAGAGATTCAAATGGATTGGTCACACGCACTCATACCTGTCCATGGACAAATGAAGAAGTTACTACCTGAGAAGCAGTCCGAGTACATTGTGCAGAAGACAGATGATCCCAAGGCACAAATACTCTATGAGGACAGGGGCCATGGTAATTACATGATTTTATCCCCTGATGAAATCCGACCCTGCAAAATATCACCTAAAGATCCCAATGGTGTCTGGATTTTAGAATTCGATGGCAGTTGTTCCTCAGCTGGCTCTGGAGCTGGTGTTCTGCTAATATCACCTGAAGGCTGCCTGCACCCCTTTTCATTTAAATTGCAGTTTGAGAACACTAACAACACAGCAGAGTATGAGGCTCTCATCCTTGGACTGCAAGTGGCCAAAGAACGAGGTGTTAAAAATCTTTTGGCTCGTGGTGATGCAGAGCTGATTGTGAAGCAAGTCAGAAGCCTGTTTCAGGTAAAGAACGGGAGGCTGAAGCATTATCGGAATCAGGTTTGGGATTCAATTGAATTCCTTGATGCCTTCTCCATTGAAGCAATTCCCAGAGAAAAGAACAGCAGAGCTGATTCACTGGCTGTCTCAGGGTCACTGTTGATTCCTCATCCTGAATTTTCTCAGGATAAGTTCACTATTGAGATGGTCCACCGACCTAGTGTCCCTGACAATACTAATAACTGGCAAGTCTTCAACGACGACCAGCATTTGCTTTCCTTCCTGGAGCTCAAGGGCAATTTTGAACAACTGTATTTCGAAGGAAGTGACAACCTGCCTCGTGAGAGCGTGTCTTCTGACCAAGCCGTCACCCAAGGAGAAGAAACTGATCAGGAAGGGTGCATTAAGCTCAAAGGAAATAAGATTCCCAAAGGTTTAGTGAGTTTGGAGGAGTTGTTTGATAAACATGACAGATACGTGAGATCTAAAGCTTCCACTGGACCTCAGCAATCAGCTGAGTATGATAAGATTGATATTGGAAGTTCTGATGGCCCGAAGCTGGTAAATATCGGGAAGTGTTGCACATCAGATGAAAGGAGAAGAGCAATTGACCTTCTAAGGAAATATAAGGATGTGCTTGCTTATTCTTACGAAGATCTAAAAGCCTTCAAGCCAAAAGAAATGCAGCACTCTATCCCTCTCAAGCCAGGAATCAAGCCTTTCAGCGAGCGAGCGGGCAAAGTCAACCCAAAGATAGCTGACACCATATTTCAGGAGATTCAAAAACTGCTGAAGGCTAAAATCATCTTTCCCATTCACCATTCGACTTGGATTGCAAACATTGTACCTGTTAGGAAGAAGAATGGTGAGATCCGCATCTGTGTTGATTTCAGGAACCTGAATCAGGCCTCTCTGAAAGATAACTACCCTCTGCCTATGATGGATCAGATTTTGCAAGCGTGTGAGGCTCACGAGATGTTATCTATGCTTGATGGTTTTTCTGGATACAATCAGGTAGAGGTTGATACTGCTGATCAACATAAGACAGCCTTCACAACTCCTTGGGGTACCTTCGCGTACAAGAGAATGCCTTTTGGGCTGATTAATGCCGGTGCCACTTTCCAGAGAGCTATGGATCTGGCTTTTGGGAGCTTGAAAGGGAAATGTATTGTCATATACCTTGATGACCTGACAGTGTTTTCAAAGACAAGAGCAGATCATTTCGATCACCTGGAAACAGTTCTGCAGAGATGTAGAGAGCATGGAATCTCCCTGAATCCTAAAAAATCTGTCTTCTGTGTTACAGAGGGAAAGCTATTAGGACACATTGTCTCAAAGGATGGCATCAAGATTGATCCTGAACGAGTTCAAGCCATCCAACAGATTCCTCTCCCTACTAGTAAAAAGGGCGTGCATTCCTTTTTCGGTAAGATCAATTTTCTAAGAAGATTCATCCCTGATTTTGCTGAATTAACTTTGAATATTTCTCAGATGATGAAAGGAAAGCAAGCATTTGGTTGGTCTTCTGAAGGAAAGGAATCCTTTGAGGGTATCAAGAAAGCTATTGCTAAAACTCCAGTTTTGGCCTGCCCTGATTTCAGCAAGGATTTCATTATCTATTGCTACGCTACAGATAGTACTCTGGCTGCTGTCTTAACCCAGGAAGATCCTGATAAACATGAGCTACCAATTGCCTTCATGAGCTATATCCTGAAGAACCATGAGCTAAAGTACACCATGATGGAGAAGCATGCCTTTGCAGTAGTCAAAGCTGTCAAGCAGTTCCGTTTCTATATCCTCAACTCTCACTCTACGGTCTTTGGTCCCAGATACAACTGTAAAGTCAATTCTCACGCAACAAGAATTTGGATCCAAGAGGGGAAACTGGGTGGCTAAGGTCCAGGAGTATGACCTTGATATCAAGCCAACCAAGCTGGTTCGGGGAAAAGGTCTTTGCGAGCTCATTGCTGAAGGAGCCCAACATGAGTTATTGGAGAAGAAAGCTGACCTTCCTACTGTTCTATTCCTGAGTTCAGTTGATGAATGGTATGCTGACATCGCCCATTTTCTCACCTACGGGGAATGCCCCTCTCATTTAACTGCTAAAGAAAAGAGGACTGTTAAATTGAGATCAGCACAATATGTATTGTGGGAAAATGCCTTGTTCAAGCGTGGTTTGGACGGGAGATTTCTGAAGTGTGTAGACAAGGAACAACAGAGAAAGTTGCTCTCAGCTTTTCATGATCAGGCATGTGGAGGGCACTATTCATCTACAGTCACAGCTCATAAGATACTCCGTGGAGGGTATTACTGGCCTTCCTTGTTCAAAGATGCATCCAAGTGGGTGGATAAATGTGAGGCCTGTCAGACTTTTGTGGGAAGACCCAAACTGGCCGCTTTGCCTCTCAAGCCAGTTGTGATCGAGGAACCATTTCAACAGTGGGGTCTAGACTTCATTGGTACACTCAACCCTGTTTCTAGTGCGGGACACACTCATGTGCTAACTGCCACTGACTACTTCACCAAATGGGTGGAAGCTATTCCAGTCAAGAGCACCACTTCTGAAGTAGTATGCAACTTCATCAAAGAGAACATCTTGGTTAGGTATGGTGTACCTAACAAGATTGTAACAGATAATGCCTCAAACTTCTCCTCAACTGAGATAATGGATTTCTGCTACGGGTATGGCATCTCTCTGGCTCATTCTTCAGATTATTATCCCCAGGGAAATGGACAAGCAGAATCTACCAACAAGAATCTGGTGACTATCATAAGGAAGTTGGTCAACGAATCTCAGCGAAACTGGCATAAGAAGCTTTATGATGCTCTTTGGGCAGACAGGATCACACCTAAAAGAGCCATTGGAATGTCCCCCTTTCAAGTAGTGTATGGAGTAGAGGCTCAATTGCCAGTGACAGTGGAACTACCAGCCTTGCACCTGATGAAGGCCATTGAAGACACTAGTTTCAGTGATGCTCTGGACAAAAGGATCATGTACCTGCACAAACTGAACGAGGATAGATTGGAGGTTGCTGACAGAATATCTGCCCACCAGCAGAAGGTGAAGATTCTGTTTGATAAGAAAGCTAGGAGCAGAGAGTTCCAAGTTGGTGATACCGTGCTGTTGTGGGACAAAAGACATGAACCTCGTGGTAGCCATGGAAAATTTGATTCTCTGTGGCTTGGTCCTTTCAAGATAAGACACTTTGCTGGTAAGGACTCTTTCTATCTTGATTACATGGATGGTTCTCCCCTCCCACTTCCTTATAGTGGGCAGTATTTGAAGTTGTTCAAGTCCTAGGTGACTAGGGAGTCCCTTTGTATATTATGTACAGTGTTTTTGCTTTTTCTGCTTTTGGTGTGTTTCCCTTCTGTTGTGTGTGTTGCCCTCTGTATTGGTTTGTTTTCGACTCCGTTGCCCAAGGGATAAGGCACTGGTCTGCTTCACCGAGTTCTCTAAGTTCTTGCCTTGTCTCATTTTTTGAATTTACACCAAGTCATCCCCAGAAGGAGCCAGCTGTTGTCCACTCAAAATTCCCCGCTCTGATAAGAGTAAAATTTCAAAATTTCGAGTCTTAAGTGTTTTTCTCTGAGGTGCCTAAGTCGTGAATTCGAAAAAATCTGTGTTCTGGGTCGTTTTGTGTGATTTTCGGGCCTGTCGGAACTTTTTGTCCCATCTGTCCCAAGTACGAAAGTGTCTTCTGTTCTCCGATCGGCCGAAACCTCCGAATTTGTCCCATTTTCGGGCCTGTCGGAAGTTTTTGTCCCAAGTGCCCCAAAGCCAAAAATGCAAACTGTTCCATTTCGGCCGAATCATCCTTCCCGCGTACTTCGCACTTTCCTGTCCCGAATGTCCCAAGTAAAAAGTGCGAGTCGTTCCATTTTCGCCCGAACCGGCCGAACCGCGTACTCCGGAACTTTTCGTCCCGAATGTCCCAAGTCCAAACGGGCCCGCTGTTCCATTTTCGGCCGATTCACCCGATTCTGTCCCGAGTTCCAAATTGCTCTGTTCCATTTCCGGCCGGTTCGCCCGGATCGCGTCCTTCGCGCAATTTTGTCCCAACTGCCCCATTTAAAAAAGTGCGAGCTTTCCCTATTTCGGCCGAGCCGATCGAGTCGCGTACTTCGGAACATTTTGTCCCGAATGTCCCAAGTCCAAACGGGCCCGCTGTTCCAATTTCGGCCGAAACACCCGAACCGCGTCCTTCGCGCATTTTCGTCCCATTTGTCCCAAATACATTTGTGCGTCTTCTCCCTGTTTCGCCCGAGCCGCGTGTTTCGCGCATTCGCGTCTCACCTGTCCCAAGCGTACCAAGTGTCATTCACACTTAGTTTTTCCCGCTCGACCCGAATATGCTGTTTTTCAAAAAAATAAATTTAAGTTGCGGCTCTGATGCTATCAATCCGAAGATCAAATTTCAAGAAGCAGTTACGAAGGACGAAACTTTCAAGACGTCGGTTACATCAGTTTTCAAAGATATCCACTGACATCTTCAAGATGAAACGTCTGGTGTGTCCCTCGTGGCAAAGACGTGGCTGAGACGTGGAAGAAAACTCAAGCGGCGGTTTCTGAAGACAGTGGGTCCTTCTCAGAACTGGACACCTGTCTCCTTCTCCTTTCTTTTCTCTTCTTCCCTTTCTTTTCGTATTCCTTGTAATTAGTTAAGGCATTGCAATTGGCGGTCCTTAACTACTCTTTAGTTAAAAGAAACGGTTACGAAGAGTAACTGACTTGTAATCTATATAATGGCCTTTCCACGCCATTTTCCGAGGAGGAAGAACTTGGATATTTGCTGAAAGTGTAAATAGACCTTAAAAGAAATCAATACAAAAAGGGCTTTCCGTTCTTTGTCTATCTGATTCTTGTTGTCTCTGTGTTTTCCTTTAATATTGTGAAGATCATTTTGTTCTTAACTCGTTTGGTCTCTCTGATTGCATACTGTCCAGTTTTGCAAATACAGCGATCTTGTACAACCAAGAAGGAACTTTGTGTCCTTGACTAATAAATCCGAAGAAGGTTATTTATGGAACTTTGTGTCTTTAAATTTAATCTCATTCAAATGATCTTGTCTTAAATCTTTTGAAGCTTCGCATACACGAAGAATTATTCTGCTATCTATAATTCTGAATGTTGCTGTTCTGCTCATCTTCTTATTCTTTTTCCTCAGTCCTTGCGTAGCTGATGATCCTGGTGAAAAGCACTTTCGTAATATCCAAGTTTAACCATAAAATAATGTTCTGTATATTTGTAAATAAGTTCGTTTCAGAATAAGGGAACCTCTCCCATTAAAGAGGAGGGACTTTTCGTCCCCTGTCTGTTGCTCTCTAAAAAGTCCTATTTGACGAACAACGGGATCCACCATGGAAAAGAAATAGCTTGCATTTCTTACTTTGTGGGGGACATAAGGAAATATGTGGGGGCATAAGGATATGTGTGTGGGATGAATTATTTTGGTAGTTTATTTATGGTGGATCCCCATTCCCAATTGGGAGGCATAAGTAGCTTCCCCCCTAGCCCTTGCTCCTTTGGTTTGTATGACCAAGCACGAGTTTTGATTTGAATGTTTTTATTGCAGTTGTAAACTTTTTTTGTATTGAATTATGTTTTATATTCAAATTATGCATGTGAAAGAATGTTGTGTGTTGTGGAAGCCAGTTGTTGCCATGGGTTGAATCACACCTTTTATTATATCTTGGTTGGGGCTCGGGGGCCAATGATGAAGGAAGGCATCTCCTTTCATTGGGTGTCTGGTTGGGTGGAGAGTGTTGTCTTTCCTCGTCTTTTGTTGTGATCAACTTAGAGAAAGAGAAAACTTGCATGTTGTTGTTTTAGAGCAAAGGAAAATGTAGTTTGACAGTCCCTTGTCAAACATAATTCATTTGTAACCTTTCCCACTTGAAGTGGATGGAATTGTAACATTTTTATTGTGAATAAAAGATGTTGTAATTGGATTGAAAGTGATTATTCAAAGTGTGAAATACATTTACATTCTACTTTGTACATAGAAAAGAAAGAAATAGAATTTTTGTTAATTACATTCAAGGAATAAAAATAATAATCTAAAGATGTATCTCATTTTGAATTAATAAATAATTGTAAGTTCATCTCTCATTGCATTGTTGGGTTGAGTTGGAATATCAAATTTTTGATTGGAATATCTATTTAATTGTAAAGGAAAGAAAATACGTATGTAAGGAAAATACGATAGAAATTGTCTTTTGGATATATAAAAATTGGAAATTTGACTTTACAATTCAGCTTTGAAATGGTTTGTTTATAAACAATTGAATGTATCAGATTAGATTGCAAATGAAATGTCACATTTGAGGCATCTACAATTGATATACGAGTTTTTAAAGAAATAGATCTCTGTTATAAACTTTAAAGCTGGAAAATGAATTTAATTGAAATGCACAGTTCAGACTGAACATGTTAATCAACTTGGAAATGTTAAAATTTAGTATGTTGTATCATAAATGAACTCAAATTGACAAAGAAAACTTAAGAAAACTATTTAGAACATTGCAAAATCGAGCCAATCCTTTCCTCAACCATTTTTCTGTCAATTATTGGACAAAATTCAAACTTGAATAAATTGAGAAAATTTACTTCCCTAAAACACTTTAAATCCTTCCTAGATCAATTCTCCATGTCTGTTTGGCATGTTGAGTGAAGGAGGAGATCCAATTTAATCAAATTTGAAAGTTGGAAATTACCAGTTGGCATTTTAAAATCCTACAAATCATTTTTGTAAAATTGACCCTTTAAAATTTATCAAAAAGTAAAATTTATGATTCCTATGCAAAGAGGGCATCGAGAGATTTCCAAAAGTCCTTGTTTTCCCAAAAATGAGATTTCTAGCTCAAGTTATGACACTCTGAAGTTTTCTTGCCTTAGCAGGAAAATTTGGGAAAATTTTCCTTGGCGGCCTGAAAATTTCCCGTCGGAAAATCCTTAGAAAAATTTTAAAATTTTTGGTTTAGGAAAATTTTAAATTTTCCTCTACCAGCCCATAGCTAATCGAGAGGTTGCCACATGTCCTCACGGGGTAGCGATGGGGTGCAACATCCTTTTGCTCTTGGGCCTTTTTAAAAAATTGGAAATTTTTCATCTTTTCCCCCGCCGACCCACAACCTACCAGAAGGTGCCACATGGCACCTTGGGGTGACAGCAGAGGAGGGAGAAATTCTTTTCTTTTTAAGTTTTTTCCTTTGGAAATTTTTGTGAAATGCTCCGCCCGACCCGTATTCCTGCCCTTGCCTTGGGAGATGCCTTCTATAGGTGCGTGGACCCGTGCGTCTAACTCTTACCTTTTCTCCCTTTGGAAAATTTTTCCAAATAACCCCTTTGCTCTGCCTTTCCCTCTCTCTTCCTCACTTGCATTATCTCGTTGAGCACCATGTGTTCCTAGGGACTCATAGGCACGTGGGTGCTATTTTTTTTCTTTCTCGCTTTGGCGTATTTGCCACAAGACTCCCGCCACCCCGCCATTCCTTTCTTCTTGTTCGGCGACGACTCTAAGGCCACCATATGTCCCTGGAGGACCCGCAGAGGTGCGCGTACAAATGTACATTTTCTTCCATGCAAGGAAAAATTCTAAATGCCTCCCGTGACCCGCCAACTCGAATTTTTCTCTTCACCCTTGCTTGACACATGTCCCCTTGGGGAAAATTTGATCTCTAAAGTCTGCTTGCCCATATCTTGAGTTTCTGAAGGATTTAGGAGGACTTATTTATATCACCAAAAAGGTGAGAAAATTTCCTATCCAATGGGAGTGGTTTAGGCAAATTTTGAATACACTAAGTGTGAGAAAATCAAGTTGAAACTCGAGCCTGTTAGATAGTGGGCATGGGGTAACTTACTCCATGAACCTAAGCTGAAACTTCTAACCCTAAAAATTGAACCTTGTGAACTTGATATTTGTTAATAAATGAAAATTATGCTCTAGTAATTTTAGATTTTCTTTGGAACCTAATAGGGTCAATTGTTTTCTTACAACTTGGTTGTGGAAACTTCTAATCAAAAAATATATTCCATAATTTTCTAATTAACCCTAGGTTGTTTCTTGGGTCTCAAGTGGGTTATTTTAATGGGAATCACAATGATGTAGGAGTCACATTAGATTTATGATGAAGAGGGTCCTGTGAAGATAGGGAGGGCCACGACTCAAAAGTTGAATTAGAATTTTGATAGTGGAGGCCTGTGAGGAAGGGGGAGTAATACATAGGAGTTGAATGAGATGAATCTTTGGGGAGAATTTATGGTGACATAAATCTTTAGAGGAGGAGAACATAATTTAGGTGACTGATTATTCCTTAGAAGAAGGTTGATTGGATGAATTTCAAGAGCTAGGGACGATTTTAATAATAGTTTGGATCAGAATAATTAGGAGAATTAGAAGAATTAGATGAATAGTTTGGATTAGAATCCTTATAATCTAAAGAAATGTTTGGATTATAATCAAAGAATCATACAACTGACCATGAGATGAATGTGGGGAAATGCGTAGCTGAATGGGTTTTCTAGTGCAAAGAACCAAACATGGTTTAGTCATGACAGGAATATTTTGATGTGAACACCTAAATTTTGATTCCTTATTTTCATATGTATAAGGGACCTTGTGATAATCAGTCATCATTGAGGGTGTGTTGGTTCAAAATCCTAGACCTAGATTGTATGATTAAACTTATTCAAAGTGAAGAAGGTTTCATGTCGATTTAAGTAGCATAACGTCAACCAACTAGAAATTTCCTAAAGATGGGGATGCTTGTGTGAATATCTAAAAGGGATATAAGGAAAGCATACATCATGATAACATAATTACAATAATCTAACAAGGTTTGGATAATAATTTGCAAGTGCAAATGATCAAAAGGATTTCCCTTATAAAAATAGTTCTATAAGGTGAACAATAGCAAGGAACAATCATGCAAGTTCAAAACACAAATCTAATCCAAGAATAAATTCAAACTTAAGTGAAAAATGATGAACAAATAATAATGAATGATAAAGAATAAATGGATCAAATTGATTTTACTAAATGGATAAGTCAAAATGATGAATAATCATAAGACATAATCATGCAAGGTTCATTTTAAACCAATCAATCATTAAATTACTTCCTAAGTGTTTTCAAATGGTAGTTTGATGTTTAAAATGATCAATGAAATGTCACCACTTATGAAAAGTTCAAGAATGAACAAGGCATAAGTAATAACAAAGGGATGATATGATTTTCAAACAAAGTATAACCAAAGCGAGTTTAAATCTAAACAAGACCTAAATTCCAAAAAGTGGGGGTTACAAAAATGAACAATGCAACAATATAACTAATATACGTTAACAAAACTTCATGTAAAAGTAAGGTATTAGTATCAAAATAATATTAGTATGATGCACACAAAGGTAACAACAACACCTTTCAAAATCAAGGTAATGTTTCAAATCTAACCAAGGCTAAAGAATATCAAGGAATTGTTAAGAGAGCGTAGCATAACATTACAATCTAGACACTTAGGATGAGTTTACAAGAAAAAGATGCAAGTATCAAAATTTTGGTGGTACAATACAAGAAATGTAACAATGCAAAGGAGAATTAGGTGAAGAATCAATCCTAACTACAATAGAGATCTTGACTTGGGTATCAAGATCAAATGCCTATCAAGATATGAAAACATACCAATACACTTTGAACGTTTACCATCCAGTATCAAGAAAGGATGAATGTAAATAGGTGAAAAGGTGGTGGACACAATCGATTGATAACACACGTATGTTTTCTCCTCTTTCAATCAAAAAAGTTTTAAAAGAAAACAAAAGGAAGTATATCAAGTGGGGTTGAAAAGTGTTTGGTATCACTTCAACGAAGTTTCACCCTTCCTTATGGTGAGTGAAAAAATAAGTAAAAGTAATGCTTCACAAATTTCATGGTGAATGATGTGTAGTTTGAAATTTTATGGACTCTCCATCTGTTCTATAAACAAAGTTTCAACTCTGAAAAATTTCTCCCTTTACGAAAGCTCTCAATAACGATTGGTTTGGTACACTCAAGTTTGCTCCAAGTCAAGATAGCTTCCTAGGTGGTTCACTTAACTAGGTTTACGGAGTTATCTAATGTGATCTCGGTTTACCAAGTTTTCCCAAGGAGTATCCTAGATTTACTTTAACCCCTTCAAATACATTCATAAATTAATGCATTCATCATGTATTCTCATTGGGGTCATGATACAAATAACTTTGACTCTAACTCACAAAGGTAAAACTAGTCAAGTAGGTGTGTAGAGCATTTCCCGTTTCATCAATAAGGTTCCCTCTTGTGTCAACTAATTTTGGGTTCCTAGGACCACCCCCATTGTTGTAGCTTAAGGCTTATGCCAAAGGGGTTATGTCCTAGTTAAGTGGATGGGGAGTACCCTTATCTAAACCTACATATAGATTATGATGAATGTGGTGTGTATTTAATCTTTTAGAATTAATGTGGTTTAGTTATTTACCATTTGGAAACTTGCAATCACACGTGTATTAGTAGTTTAGTGTTTCAAAACTATTTTCTTTGAAAATTGAATTAGGTCCTACACACGAAATATTTCTAATTTTCCACAAGATCAAAATATCATGAAAAAGGGTTTAAGTGTTTTTTATTTCCAAGATCACCTAAAAGCTGCGAGGGAAGAACATACACAATGTGAAAACCTAGCTATAATAAGAAATGGAAAATACTTAATAAATTAAAGTGCAAGATAGTTTGCTTTATTCAATTTTTACATTCATTCCCTTAGCAAATAAGTATAATGAGATGTTTTCCAAAGTATAGAAAAGATATAAAAATATTTTCGATTCCCAAGATCACCTAAAAGGTGCACTGAGGGAAGATTATATGTGACTCTAATCTCATAGAACAACATGCAACATCCATTAACTTTTAAAAAATCAAATTAGCAAAAATCATGTAAATATACCCTGTAAAACAAAAGTTAATCTCAAATAAACCTACAAGGAGTTAGCACATCAAGAACACAAGCCTTTGCAAATTTTAAATTAGACCTCAAATCTATGTTATGACGCCTACGTGCCCTTTCCATTATGTATACATGGATATGGATGTGTACATGCTTATGCTAAAATGACAAAGAGACTCGAGCATGTATGCATTTAGAGAGTTGTGTACACTAGTTTTTTTATGCATTTTTGCACTGTCGAGACAACGTCAAAGTAGAGGCTTAGCATATGTGTACACATGGATATGGATGCTTGTGCATGGGTTTAAGCATATGCATGAACAATCTAAATGTAATACAACATAGAGGACAACATTTCATGTATGTGTGTAAGAATAATGTGTGTGCGCCCTTTTTAATGCATACGGGGGCCCGACTAGAACTGACACAAGGTACTATTAGTGACATAATTCATACACATGGATACCGGTATGTACACTCCATTTTTAACACATGCGTGAAATTTTTGGTGTGTACGTGCCCCTGTAAATTTTACCTGCGTGTATACCTATAGATGACGTCAAAATATAGAGTTATGACATATACAACTTCAAAAAGCTCAATTTTTCCTAATTTATCTCAAATCCAATGACAACCCATCACAATAAATCCCATAAGAGAGACTCAATGCATATAAAGGTAGTGAAATAACCTAAGAACTTAAAATTATTTCACATGTACATGATTTGGGTTAGAAAAACTTGAGAAAAATTGGTAAAACTCATTAAAATAAAAGAGGCTATGAATCCCTCGACCGGGCATGCCAAATGTGTAAATGGATTAGTTAACTAAGCTAGAGAAATGAAACTAAAACAATATACATTAGTTCTAAATAAAATTAACTAAACATGAACCATCATGATAAGAACTTAAAGAGACTAAACATTATTAACATGCATATAAACTTGAATAAAATGAAAATAACATGCTAACAAGCTAAATCCCTATTCTCTATTATTTCTAAAATATAAACTATGCACCTATGAAGAACATAATAAATCAAAATGGAATGGTGTAGATCTCAAGAATTAAGAATGGGATCTCACCAAGACATGGCTACAAAGCCATTTTGGATCTTCCCATATTACTTAATTTTGAGTGTATGGATTGAAGATGAGGATATTAATCCAAATCAATGAAGAATGCACAAAATCCAAATTCCTATAGTTTATGCTATAAGCAAGGGAGTGTTCTTTTTTAGATGAAGGATCTTGGTCCTTTATATAGCCTGAATGCAGGAGAGAGATGTGTAACTTGGTGCATGTGGAATAAGGGGAAAAGTAACTTTAGTTTAGTTGACCAAAGCTAGGTGAGTTAACATGTGGGTTAGGAATGGATAAGGTTGCTTTAGTTAAGTTTAATTTTTCATTTAGCAAACATGGGAATTAAGGGGGATGTATTAATTAATACAGGGTAATTAATAAATAGATATAATACGACTTATAGAAGCTAATTAGAAGTAGATTAGTGTGATTTGAGAGATATACAAAGAGTTTGATCCAATAGATGGTGATTTATTAATTTAGAGTTATGAGCATAATTAATTAATAATTAATTAATTAACCCAATGCTATGTACCTTGGGATATAATATTATAATGTATATGGGTTGATGGAGATGCCGACATGTGGCACACATCCCCTTATCTTATTATATCATTCATTTATGATTTATTGTGCTTAGGAGGTCAGAATCGGTATTGGCTATAGGTTAGAATGGTATATATAGGGGTTAGAAGGTTGTAGTTATTGATCATATTGAGTATTAGAGTGTTATTGTATGGTTTGGAGGTTACCCCCTCGAAGTGGTATTGGAGGTTGCCCCCTCGAAGTGGCAAGGATATTATATGAGCATATTATCATCATTTATCTATATTTTGGTGTTCTCTCATGCTATTCTACTGTATATGTTCTGATTTATACAAGTAATATCCTTACAAGTGGTATCAGAGCAGCGATTTCGGCCAAAATTAGGGCAAAAACCCTAAATTTTTGTGATGATCGACATGTTAAGGTTGGTTGGATGATCGAGCTTGGCAAAAAGTGTGCAATAATTTAAAGCACACTCATTATATGGCTTCTTCTTATGTTTCATCCCCAAAACATAAGAAGAAGCCATATAATGAGTGTGCTTTAAATTATTGCACACTTGTCACCAAGCTCGATCATCCAACCACCATATGAAATCATATCCTGTGTAGCAGCTTCATCATCAACATCTTCGGCCAAAATTATACAAGTAATATCCTTACAAGTGGTATCAGAGCAACGATTTCGGCCAAAATTAGGGCAAAACCCTAAATTTTTGCTATGTACCTTGGGATATAATATTATAATGTATATGGGTTGATGGAGATGCCGACATGTGGCACACATCCCCTTATCTTATTATATCATTCATTTATGATTTATTATGCTTAAGAGGTCGGAATCAGTATTGTCCATAGGTTAGAATGGTATATATAGGGGTTAGAAGGTTGTAGTTATTGATCATATTGAGTATTAGAGTGTTATTGTATGGTTTGGAGGTTACCCCTCGAAGTGGTATTGGAGGTTGTCCCCTCGAAGTGGCAAGGATATTATATGAGCATATTATCATCATTTATCTATATTTTGGTGTTCTCTCATGCTATTCTACCTTGTATATGTTCTGATTTATACAAGTAATATCCTTATAAGTGGTATCGAGCAGCGATTTCGGCCAAAATTAGGGCAAAAACCCTAAATTTTTGTCTTGACTATATCTTAAAGAGGGTATCAAATTTTTTCCCAAATTTTGCAACATAATTTGGAAAAATATAATTGAGTATCTGAAAAATTCAGCTCCATTGGATTTCTTTTGTGGAAGTTATTGGTGTTTTAAGTTTTTTCATAAATTCACTTTTAGGAAGAAAATTGTGGTATTTTTTAGCAAAATTTATATTTTCGGAAATCTCTTGAAGTTTTAGTTATGGTTTGTTCTTTGTGTTTTTATTCATCTGCCGCAATATTTTCAAAATTCCGAAAACCCTAGTTTTGTGGATCATGGGGATGGTAGTTTTTTTAGAGATGGCAGGGTTGATGCTAGAGAATGGTGGAACAAATTCAGGGATAAATTCTCTAAACCATCAGATATTTGGTTATTCAAGTTTTGGATTAGTAGCCCTACATAGATTTTCTTTTCTAAGTTAGAAAAGGAAAATTCTAATTGGTCTTTGCAGGAACTGGAACAAGTTTTCATGGACAGTTGGGCAACAAAAGAAGAAGAAGAAAAGAAAAAGAAAAAGAAGTAGAAGAAGACGAATCAGAAGCAAGAGAAGCAACATCAGAAGAAGAATAAGAAGAAGAAGAAGATGTTGATGATGAAGCTGCTACACAGGATATGATTTCATATGGTGGTTGGATGATCGAGCTTGGCGATAAGTGTGTAATAATTTAAAGCACACTCATTATATGGCTTCTTCTTATGTTTCGGGGACGAAACATGTCAAAGAGGGAGGCAATGCTATGTACCTTGGGATATAATATTATAATGTATATGGGTTGATGGAGATGCCGACATGTGGCACACATCCCCTTATCTTATTATATCATTCATTTATGATTTATTATGCTTAGGAGGTCGGCCTCAGTATTGGCCATAGGTTAGAATGGTATATATAGGGGTTAGAAGGTTGTATTTATTGATCATATTGAGTATTGGAGTGTTATTGTATGGTTTGGAGGTTACCCCCTCGAAGTGGTATTGGAGGTTGCCCCCTCGAAGTGGCAAGGATATTATATGAGCATATTATCATCATTTATCTATATTTTGGTGTTCTCTCATGCTATTCTACTGTATATTTTCTGATTTATACAAGTAATATCCTTACACCCAAGTAGAAGTGGATATTAATTAATGAAAGGTCATTAATCAACATCCTTAATAATAAGAAGGATAATTAATTAATGAAAGTTCGTTAACTAACAAATCTAAAGAGGAATGTTATCTAATAACTAGAAAATCACTAATTATTACATCATTGATGGAAAAGAGGATAGTTAGTGTAGTCTTAACATTAAAGCCTGCGTAAGTAGATTTTAGTCGTCACAATCAATTACAATCTATGATATTTTTATTATTCCTAGATCTCTACCAAATCCCTTTAAATCCCTAAAAATATCCCCTAAATCTCTCATAAACCCAACACATTCATATTTCTATGTGATTATTAAACTTACGTAATAGTCACTTACATTATGTGTACTCTACTTATTACTATCCAAGACATAAATACACACTCACAAATGCACCCATGTTAGGACTAATTCCTAAAATTACCCCTAGTTCTAACATTGGGAGAGAACATTACATTATGGAGCTACATCACTAGTTATCCATGTTTCCTAAATTTCTGCTAACATTTAAGATTCCATTGGTTTGCATTTACCCCACTTAATGAAACTTTTCCTTGGATTTCTATTGCAACTGAAAATGCATCGAATTACAAATAATGGATCCTTACAATATTTATAAAAAATATATATTTTCCTTAAAAATATACCCCTTTAATTTTTTCAAAATATTAAATTTTGATCAAAAGTATTGGATTGGAGTGTTTTGTGGGTGTAAATCATGTGACATTGTCTAAGCTAGTAAGCCTCCACAACTCTTTTGTTACTTATCGAGCTATTATCTAGGATCGAGATTATAGATTCTTTTTTTATAATGTATCTAATGGATACATGGATGCATCCATTCTAAACCCATATTGGATAGTACCAATATCCATACCATAGTATGTATTTCTTCATTATATAGGGCGTTTTAGACATTGATCAATCATGACATACCCATCACCTCAAAAATCTAGTTTGGAGTTAGCCAATCCATACCCTAGG
The DNA here is from genome assembly GCA_018340775.1 of Taxus wallichiana var. yunnanensis. Lineage (NCBI taxonomy): Eukaryota > Viridiplantae > Streptophyta > Pinopsida > Cupressales > Taxaceae > Taxus > Taxus wallichiana. The sequence continues at coordinate 207,052,684 of CM031244.1, read as the reverse complement.
CTAGAACATAGGTCTACTACTAGCTATGTACTACCTACTACTTATAAACATTGAGGATATGAGGCCCACAAACTAGTAATGAGGTAAAGTTTAGTTTTAACCCATTTTTATAAAATGTGTTTGTTATTGTGTTATACTATTTTAGGGTTGAGGATCTATCATAGGGAAGAGAGTGTGAGGACAAATATTTAAGCACCAAACAAGTAGAGGAATGTCCATAAAGGTAATGACTATCTATGTAAATAATGTATAGATCCAAGAAGATGCAATTGAAGATTGAGATAAGAAAAAGATAGTATCACATGTCAAATTGATTTGGGCCACATAAGAGTATGTGAATGTGTATTTTTCATAATTGTGATCTTTAATTGCTAATAGTGGAAGCCACCATGAGTTGGTTCAAAGTCATCGATGATCCAAATTAGGAGATCTAAGATGAGCTCGAACATGGGATCAAGCCCACTCTTCATATTTGTAGGATGAAAATTGAGATCATGTTGAGAGGTCAATCACTAGTAGATCACCATGATTTGGATGAAAATTTTGAAGTTATTTTAGTTTGAACAACCACCAAAGTGTTAGGGTTGTGAGAACAAGAAACTTAATACTATTAAAATCTAAATAAATTCTTCAAAGGAAATAACAAATTTTCAGATTTAGAATGATTAAATCCTTTAATGTAGAGATCAAATCACATATGATGATTTTGTTTCCAATAAAATAAAAAAATTCAATCATAGATTTGAAACTATCAAATTCAATCTTTAATTGGATTTGAAAAAATTTAAATCCAAAAACATGCAACATAAAACCACCAAAACAAAATAGAAAACTTTTAAATGAGGATTTCCACCTAGCGAGAGACTATGGTTGTGCTCCAAAAATGAATTTTCATCATTTTTATTCTATTTACCCATGTAGATCTGTAAAATCCCCAAAAAATAACAAAAATATTATAACAAAAAATGCATCATGTTTAGAATTGTTCTAAGAATTTTTGGACGTTTAGAATTCAAATAAGAGGTCTAAATTGCTCCAAAATACTGCGGGAAAAATTTGACCTATAAGAGTGCTCACACACACACAAAACAATAAGCTATGCAAAGTGAACCTAAACTAAGAATGATCACAACGAGAAAAATGGATGAAAATTATAGATAGAGCGAAGGAAATGGAAAGAATAAGAAAATTAAATTAAAAATGATGTATGTCAAAAAAATTTCATGAAGCCCAATCTGCTATACACTATTAACAGGTTTATAAGAAGGGTGAATGAACTAACACCGTGGTTTAGAAAAGTTCCTATATGCATAGCCATTGCTTACACATTTTAATAAAAATACACATGTATGACACATAGAAAAAGGAAAACAAGTTTTCATGAGGTCCTCTCTGCTTTCCCATTATCATTGCGTAACCAAATATTACCAAATGTTGGGGTTTCACCCTTCACCTTGAGAGAGTATACACTCCAGTTTCATAAATTTAACATATTATTAAATCACACAAAGGTTACATTTATAGTGGACCTATCTCCTATAATTAAATATATCTTCCTTATCCCCAAATATCTACCAAATTCCCTATATTGCTTAACTTATCCCTAAATCTCTCATAAACCCAATGATTCCTATTCATATCTAAGTGATTTTTAATTATTTTTTCTCTATTTTTACTATCCCACACATAAAAAACGCACTCACAAATGTACCCTTGTTAAGACTAATTCCAAACACAAAATCTAATAAAATATTGTATTTACACAAATTTTGAAAACATGACACTAGTCAATCTAATTAGTTAAACATCAAAATCACTATAAACTTAAATGACCATGAAAATGGTCATACAAATACTTTGACTTCATAAAGTAAAATTTTAAACTAAAAAACTAAAAACATTATAGGATAACAACCTTCTAGATCAATAAAATATTTAACATGAATTTATAATATGGGAAAATCCTATAACTAGAAACTAGTCTTCTAATGACTAAAACAACATAAAATTACAACTTTATAAAAAAATTACAAGACCAAACATTTTACATAAGCTATACAAGTATTTAATTTAAACAAAATGTCAAATCTTAAACCTAATAAAATTTAAAAAATTGACTTTATCTCAAACATGTACAATGATGTTTAGATCCAAGCATGTGGGCCAATAATATGCTATTTAGAAGCGATATGATTTAGTCCTTCGTATAGATCCATGCTTCTATTGCACATATTATTACCTAATTAATGAGTATCCTACGCACATGTTCTAACATGGGATAGATTTAACATGAAATAGTCTTGTCAAATGCATTAAGGTTCATTTTGATAGAATTACACATATCTCTTTCCACGAGCCTTCTTTCATACAACACCACCTTATATAAATATCACAATACTTGGCATGATCTATAAAGTGTTGGAAGGAGATTAAAAATCATTTATGACATATTAGAATGCAATTCACTAGATATTCCAATGCATCTAATCTAATTATTAATGTTTGAATTTGTGTCTAAAATATGTGTCAAGCTTAGTGCAAGACAAATGTTGATCACGAACTTTGACCACATAAATACAATGCCTAAATTACTTTCAGATAGATTCAAATATATAATAAAAAATAGGAGGTAGATTGGCACAAGTTTTGATTTGATAATTTCGAGATGACGATACCAAGATATCTGAACCTTTATTAAAGCATAACAAAACACAACCGATACAAATATTTGAATGTTGTTGATTCACGCAAGGTATACATGATTTGGAAGCTAAAAAAGTTAGAGGGATCTTAAAACATGTAAACTAAGTGCAAAATAATTTTTATACTATATGACTTCTTGTCAACTAACAATGAAATATTGAAAATATCAATCATTAAGGAAATAGAAGTGTACATCCGCCCCTCATATAATAATTAAAAATCCATGAAATAGAAGTGTACGTCGCCCCTTAGATAATAATGAAAATACAAATTTGGTAATGGTTGGTCTACTATGAACAAAAGAAAGAAATGGAAAAATGAATCCATTAAGATGTGCCTTAGATCCCATGGAAGGGCTCCCAGGGATGAGCTTTCATGTTTTTGTTTCGTTGTTTGTTTGACTTTGTTAGTTGTGTTTTCCTTGATTTGTGGTGCCATTGGTAGAGGATGTTTCTTTCTTTCCTCATCGATAAATTTTTTCCTCCTTATTATATGGGGTAGGGACCCATAACCCTCTTTACCCATAATAATTAAAAATTAAAAATCCATATCTTTCTAATACTTCTTAGGAATAGAAGGTTTTTTGATACCAAATGATAGGTTTGGTTCATATTTTCGTAGAATAAAAACAAAAAAATTCTTCATTAAATTATTACATACAAGATACATATATAAATATATATTAATATGTATCCTATAAAATAAGACACCTATCAAAATAACTCAAGCTATGTCTAGTGATTTTCAACCACTTAAACTATTTAATATGTGAGTGGTTTCAATCACTACTATTTGTAACATGAGTTGTTCATCAAATGACTCATTTACATAGAAATATATGTACGTAATTTTCTATTACAAATTATTCATAGTAAAATACCTTTCGTGAATAGTTGGGATATCATTTTATTGATTCAATATTATTATATGACAGAGGCTCTCTAAACTCTTCCATTAATTTTATTTTTGTAGACTTTCTTCTCTTGCGGGAAGAAGCGTGCAATTTGGATAATGATGGGTAGTGATAGGGTGCCTAAGGAACCCACTAAATGTATTGACATCAAAATAAATTACACAATATGTAAATTATTTAAGAAGGGGTTCCTAAAGAATTATATGATGAGGATTGTCGAATTGGACCCTACCTCGGCACTAGAATTTTCCTAGTGTTAGGTCGGGAGAAGGTGGTCATTAAGGTAATAACATTGGAGGTTTTTGAGTTTTCCATCACAATGGTGATAGGGATGTCCATGGAAGGGAATAAACTCTTCAAAGAAAAGTGCCACAATAATGAGGAAATTAGATGTTTCTCCATGCCCGGTGAGTTCATACATGAGTTAGAGGAAGGCCTAATCTAAATTACTCTCCCACTTTCATGGAATGATCTTAACTTAAAAATAATTCAGTATGTATGATGCATAAAACTAATCAAACTCAACAATAAAAAAGGTTAGCTTGATTTTAATCACTCAAAATAATCTAAACTTGTAAATTAGCTTACTTGTTCTAGTTAAGAAACCTTCCAACTATGCAATTTTTTTGTTTTATAGCTCACTTTGGCAAATGAAAACAATTTTTCCTATGTCATAGGTCTACCACATTTAATAAAAAAACAACAAAATCATGCAAATAAATCAAGAAATTTCAATTTCAACTCTCTCCCCAAAAATGTCTTGTTTTTTTCTTAAGGGCAAGTTGATGGTGAAAATTCATTGGGAATAACTTAAAAATCACTAAGACAAACTATTACCTAATATGGACACCCATTTGGCCCCTCATTCTTATTACCAAGTTTTATTTCTCAACTCCTTTGCTAATTGCCTCTTCCACCCTCACTTCTTCTCCACTTGTTTAAGTTCCTTGTAGCCATGTCAGCCTATTTTTTTAGACTTAACTTTTTATTCATGAACTCATTTGAAAAAATAAGAACATTATAGAGCACCCATTTAAGAGTTCTTTGTGTACACAAAGTTTCATGCCTTAATCCCTATTTTTAGCTTCTTCAATGCATGTGCTTTATCTTGCTCTACATGTGATTTCTTTTCCCTTATTTTCTGCTAATTCTTCATGTTTTTATCTATTTCTAGATCTTTTCTTGATTTGCACTCCAACTTTGCTTTTTTATTTTTACCCCTCTTATAAAATTGGATAAGTCCTTGATTTCATGCATGCATGCATGTAGCCTGCATGCAGATGTATTTCACCACTTTGTGCACCCCTTGTAGACTACTCGATCCTCTACACATGTGTACCCTTGCACATAATCCTATATGCTCCATGGGTACTTAGTTAATTTTGTGTTACCAACATTACCCCACACTAGGGATATTATCCATCCTCAGCAATACTAAATTAGATAGTGCTTCTCAAGAATGGAAGAATAAAGAATGTGTAAGATGAAAAAATAGTGGGCATATATCCAATGAATTAAAATAATTTCACATTTCCTTAGGCACATAGTTGGTTTTATCTATAAGATGGCTGGAGTAGTTCAGGTAACTCTATATTTATGATTCTCTCTAACTTCTACCATGTGGTAAGATCTTTTATAGATGTATTTAGTACAAACCTGATAATATTTGACACCTAGTCAGGGGTCATTTCTTCACCCTTCTCCTTTAACTCGTTGATGATTCCAGAAGTCTTAATGTCATCCCTTACAAGGAATCCATCTTCCACATAACTAAAGAACCAAGCTTCTTGAGCCTTTTCTCAACAACCTCTTTCACAATTTTGAGTATATCTCGCTTCCACGTAATTTTGGACATTATATCCCTATGACCAACCTTATTATCCTTCTTAGTTGTTTGCATGTCTAAGCTCGATCTCTTCCCGAGTGGTGTGTTATTTGAGGATAATATCAAGGTATTAACAGTTTTGAAAGGTGTACCCTTCCTTTTTCATAAAATCCTTGATTATAGTGCCCAACACCTCATACTCCACTATATTATGTGTTACTTGCTCTCCTATTCTTCTCTTTCCTAAAGCATCCAAATCTTCTTCTCGAAAATTTTTGCACATACTTCTCTTCATATAACAACATCCATACTAGATCTTATAAATATTTCAGTTTCTAGAAAGGTACTCATCCTAATCCTTTTCCTCCAGGTTAGGGCATGTTGTTGTAATTGCATCTACAATGTGAATGGATTTATTAAACACATATTGGGTGTGCTTTTCTACCTTCCCTAGCTCCTCTGTAAGTCACTTGAATTCATGCTAGTTATATTTCTTATATTTGAGAAAGACCTTAATAGTGGCCCGGTTTGTCTAGATTTCTAAGTGCCACTTTAGCTACCTATTATCCTAATTCACCAAGGCTATTTTGATATATTTCATATCTATTATGGGCTTCGGCAATGTAAATTGATAAAATGGGAGAAATTTCAATGATCCGAAACACTATTTTTCTCCTTTCCTAGCCCCTCAATCCAACACTCAGCCAAAAAATGTAAAAAAATAGGTCATTTGGGGCCAAATTGGATAAATCAATCGTGGGAGGAATAGGTGAAATAGTTCCCATGTTCCTTGTGTTTTCGCATCATTGCATTGTTTACGAAGGAGTTTGAGGAATATTATAGTCGATGAATCAAAATTTTTGATAATTGGAGGATGAATTCCTTAAGGTCTTATGTTTCTTGCACAACTGATCTGATCACATTAAAGGTGGAAGGAAAGAAAGAGTATTTATTTTAGACAAAGTAGCAATTGGGGGAACATAAAAAATATCTTTTGTTCCTTTTTTTTTTGTCGTATCACCGATATAACCAACAAGTGAGAAAAAGGGGAATTATTGTGAGTGAAATGAGAGCTACATGCATGATGGGAATGGGAGGAATAGGTATGTTGGGTCACCAATTCACCGATCATTTGGTGCATCCAACTTAGTGAAAGGAGGAAAAAAAGGGGAGGGCAGAATAATGTGGTGATCAAGACACAAAAAAACAAAGGAACAAAAGAAACTTGTAGAAAATTTGGGCCTAGTAAGCACAAAAAGGACTATCCCATAGTTCCATCACTTCACCGATCAACCACTTCATCTCGCATGAGGAGAAAACACATTAATGTGGATTTTGGAGGCCCATGTGGAACCATTTTGTGACTTCCTCAAGCCCACAAACTTCAAATGGGCATATCTTTTAGCTTTACTCCAAATCTCAAAACTTGGTACCATTGGAAAAATCTCAATATGTACTATACAACAAAGAATTGGATTTCTTAAATTTGGTGAGGTTAGATGGATAAAAAAGAGGAAATACATCCCTTCATTAAAATATTTAGTTCTAGGTTTCTCAATCACCACATTTGATGAAGTACAGTGCCCATTCCTTCTCCTACAACCAAAGCATCGTAGTGGGAATGGACTTGTAAATGCTTATCGTGTATTTTTTCATAAATTTAATGCATATTATTGATGATTGAAGGTGGAAATCTGATTTTACCTCTCTTTTCCCTTCTCTCTCTTTCTCTCCCATTTTTCTATATATTGTAAAATGATGCTAATTTGTAAAGGTTAGACCCTATTGTAATGTTAGTGCATCCTTCAATAAGTGGTGCATGTATATTCTTAGTCATGGGCCTTATATTTGGACATTTGGAGGGTTATTATTACCTTCCTCCTTCATTATAATGTATTTTGTATCTATTTGAAGCAATAAAATTCATGTTTGGTCACTATTATCAACCTGAGCTTATGTTTATTGCATTATCTTGCATCTCAATTGCATTTTTGGTGTATTTTGCATGTTTATTCTCATTTTGTAGGGTTTATTTCTATTGTGCTCTATGGAAATTAGAGTTTTAATGTCTTTTGGGACTATGGAACTCATGTATTCCCTCTCCTCCTTCATTTTCCTCCCATTTCCACTCAAATGATAATGTATTTTCCCCCTCTTCTTGGTGTTATCACCTTTTCTTAGTTTTGGATTTCAATTTTATGCATTTTCTTCTCTCCTGGTCCCTTGGAATAATAGAGAAGAGTTAGATAGTTGCACTTCCTTCCATGGGATTATTTTATCATTAGTAATATGTAGAGGAACCAACCATATGTTGAGGTTTTCTCAACAACAAGGTCTAACACTTAGAGACAATCCCATGTTACCCAAAAACATTGATTTCTCTTTTATCCATTCATGAAAAATCAAACGGTGTTGTTTTTCATAGATAATATTGCCATCTTATTTAGAGCATTACTAGGTCACTCATTTGTTAACTTTTTGGGCTTGATAGTCATGAGGATAGTACCTATCACTTTCTTCATATTGTACCTCACATATTATTTGTTATTAATCTCAAATTATGTCTCCTTTATGTGAGCCTGTATATTCCAAGAAATCCTTTTCCTTGTCCACATGGCTGCTCCATTTAGGTTAATAACTTCCCAGCCATAGAGAGATCTTTATTCTACACTTTTCTCTAAAATATTGCATGCAATGCCTCAGATGGATCATTTATGTATTTTACCCGGGTTTTCTATAATATGCCCTCCATTTTACTTATTCCTCCACTACACTCTTCTGGTGGTATTTTCTTTTCTCTACTTGGGCACACACTACTTCCATATCCACCGTGGCTCTCGTGCCTTCTTCTAATGACTCAATATTTCTCCTTTTTCCTCTTCCTTCTCGAATCCCTCCTTACGTGCATCATGTACCTCTGCATCATGTTGTACATTTTCTTTTTGGGATCTTCTTCACCCTCATCTAAATTATGGATGATTTTGGCTTATTCATTACATGTAGTCTCTTCCTCGGACTTCTCATCACTTTATTTAGTTGTCACTAGCCTTCACCTTTATATTCTTGGAGGATTCTTCTTCTTTGCGCTCATATTGGTTGGAGTAACACTTGGTGACTTCCTTTTTGTCCCTAAAGTCTCTGAACCATTGTTTTTTCCCTTACACCATTACTGCAAGTTCTTCCTGTGAGAGTGGTCAAGCATGATGTTATATTATTCTTTTTCCTCCTCATCCTCATCCTTTTCCTTTTCTTCTTCTTATTATTTGGGAGGGTTCTCCTCACACGCTCTTTTTTTCCCACAATATGATTTCCTTTTGGTGGATTTGGAAGAGGAAGGTATTCTCCATCAATATACCTCCAATCCTTTAATCTAAGACTTAGATAGATGTAGAAATTTTACACTTCTTTGACTACTACCGAGTCTCATAAGTGATATCTATATTATCGAGACACCATTATCTCCACATATGCTAACTTTTCAAATATACATATGTGGTGCGCAATGTATGGTCGTCAACATCTACCATTTTGCATCAAAATTCAATTTTCGAGCATCATAAATTATATTCACTTATGCATGGAAGTACATGGCGGTGAAAGTTTAAGGTAGTTTACACTAGTGGATCTTATCTCCGTCTTTCATAAAAACCCTCCCAAAACAATAATGTTGATAAAGCGTAAACTTAGCCTCATCATTCAAAATTGATGGGAGCTCCTTTATACGTGTCATTCGTGCTCAAATGCTTCACACATCTACAAACACCACTTGTATATATTGAGTTTATATGCATTATTTATGCCTAAATCATAGTTATACTCCACAAACCTTTGTATTAGGAACTTTTTCTCCATCGTGTATTCATACACTTTTTCATTCATCCCATTTGGTACTTCAATCTCACAAAAGACAATCAATAGAATAATGGTGGCCCAAGTTTTCTTTTCACCCTTCACTACTTATACGTGTGCTTCTTTAATAATTCCTTTAGAAATGAATATTTAAATGTCATATGCAGTCTTCGCCCCATCTTCTACACTATATGAAGCCACTTTTTATTTATCTATGTTTGTTTCTCTAATGTGCCTAACTTAGAATTGACAAGGTGTGTGGTGAATATTGTTCCTAGGCCATTGATATTTACAATGTCTATTGTGTGGCCTCCCATATTATAGTTAAATTCAATGGTAGTGGCCTCTACTCCTTTATCATCCTCCAAGTCAGGTTCTATCTCAAGGCCTAAACTACAAAAACACTTAATTACCCCAATCAACTCGCATGACAAAGTGATGTGGATTCTCCTTCTCACACAAAGTAGAAATAGTCCTCATGGAATTGTGACATTAATCATTGATAAAAGAACTTGGGATTTCCAAAGAAGGGAAACCCATAAAGTTGGATAAATTTGGATCCAAATCCTTTTACACTTTTTAATCATAGACTAACTTACAATTCTCAATTCTTTGGTCCATCTTCTTTAATACTTCTCTATTTATCTTGGCATCATGTTACTTTGAGTGATGGTTGTAGTTGTTGATCTTGCACTTGGTTAATTTTGACTCCCATGGTTTCCATACAATCACCTTCCTTGGATATTTCATCGAAGAGAACCATTATTCTGTTCATCTTCTACTAGAGGCTCTTCTTTATTACCTACCTTGGGTGTGTTGAGATTATGGAGCTGAATTGTTTCACAAAGGAGCTTATTTACAAGTTGCAGGTTTACACATTAACCGGAATAGGTCATCGAATGGCATCGGTCACCTATCATAATAACTAGTATTGATTAGGGTAACCAACATCGGTTACTGTGCATGATTGTTTATATTTAATTCATGGTAATTAGATCTAATCTTTGTTATAAGGTTAATCTAATGGTTGTAAATGAATGGTAAAAGTGCCCTAATTTTGTATAGGCTTATATAAGCTAGGAAACTAGGGTTAGAGGTTAAGGAATTAATTATTGTAAGAAAGAATCCTTAATGAGATCTTAGAGAAACTTGTGAGAGGAAAATTATTGTACATTATGTATGGTGTGGAAGATTACATATCTTCAATTTTACAACCTCTGGAATAATGTATTGACTATTTCTTGGTGGACGTAACCCACACTAGGTGAACTACGTTATATCTTGTGTATTTTCTTCTGTTGGTTATTTATGTTTTTATTGCTTGTATTTTTAATTTGACATATATCTCTACAATCGGTTTGGTCTAACCCCAACAACCGGTCGGTATCGAGATTTTTGTTAGGGTTGTGTGTGTTGACATATTTACTCACATGGATTTGATTGAGTGGGAGAAAACAATAGCAGAAGATAGTAAATAAAATGTAGAGAAATTTGAAAGCCATAATTATCAGGTATGGAAGATGGAGGTGGAGGATTATATGTATTGGAGAGATCTATATTTACCATTGATTGAGAAGGCAAGGCTCAGTAAACATGAATAATGAAGAATGAAAGATTCTTGACAAAAATGCTCTAGGATATATAAGATTAAGCCTCGCAACATTTGTGGCTTCAATATAATAAAAGAACTAACCATGGTAGATTTAATGAAATATTTAGCTAATTTATATGAAAAACCAAGTGCATTGAATAAAGTTTATTTGATGAAGAAATTATTTAATTCTAAAATGCAAGAAGGTGGATCTATTTCTAATCATTTGAATGATTTCTATTCTATTGTAAATTAATTAATATTACTTAATATCCCTTTTGAGGATGAAGTGAAAGAATTTTTATTCTTGTGTTCCTTTCTAGATAGTTGGGATAATTTGGTAATGGATGTTAGTAATACATCATCTACTACTAATATTTTAAAGTTTGATGATTGATTGATATAATTATAATTGAAGAAATACATAAGAAAATTTTAGGAGAATCATCATTTAGGAATGCTTTGAATGTTAAAAGTAGAGGAGGGAAAAAGGAGGTATCCAAGAGAAAGAGTAATGGGAAATCAAAGTCTAAGAGTGGAAGATCTAAATCCAAAGGTAGAGGAATAACCTGCTAGAATTGTGGAAAGAAAGGACATGCAAAGAAGGATTGTTGGTTCAAGGAAAACAAAGAGAATGTACCAGATAAAGGTAAAGAGGAAAATTTAGCATCATAGGTAATGTAGATGCCACTATCTCTCCTTGGATAATAAAATTGAATCATGGGTTTTAGATTTAGGAGCTTCTTTCCATGTTACCCCTAATAAGGGTTATTTTAGAAATTATGTCTAGGGTAATTTTGGGCATGTTTATTTAGGAGATGATGAACCATGTAATATTAATGGTAAAGGTGAAGTTCATCCTAAATTGTAAAATGGAAATACATGGATATTGAACGATGTGATGTATATGATAAGTCTCAAGAGAAATATTATTTTTGCAGGACAATTAGGTGAAGATGGATGCATGGCTACATTCACAGCCAATTCTTGGAAATTTTCCAAGGAATATCTTGTTGTAGAAAGAGGTAAGAAGTTAGGAGCATTATATTTATCTACTCAGTAATAATGATTCCTTTTCTATGCTATCTACTTCAGATTCATATGCAATCATGTGACATAATCGGTTAGGCCATATGAGTAAGAAGGGAATACAGATCTTAAAGGAAAAGGGTAAGTTATCAGATTTGAAAGATGTAGATATTTATTTGTGTGAGCATTGAATATTTGGAAAGTAAAAGAAAGTGAGGTTTCTTAAAGTCATGGTAGAATAGAAGGATCAGAAATTGGATGTTTTGTACTTAGATACATGGTGACCAACCTAGGTAGTTCTCATGGAGGATCCTAATACTATGTGACTTTCATTGATGATGCCACAAGAAAGGTGTGATTTTATTTTATTAAATGTAAATATGATGTTTTTGAAACATTTAAAATATGTAAATACCTTCTAGAAAATCAAACTAATTTGAATTTGAAGTTCCTTAGATTTGATAATGTTGGTGAGTACTACAACAAGGTTTTCAATTATTATTGTTTAGTGAATGAAATACATAGAGAAAAAACTATTTTTAAAAATACACATGAGAATGGAGTGGTAGAAAGAATGAACATAACTATTATGGAATGTGTTAAAAACATGAGGGTTCATGTTGGATTACCCTTGCAGTTTTAGGAAGAAGCAAGAGATATAGTGGTATATCTTATCAGCCATGGCCACTCAAGTGCATTCAATGGTGGAACAATAGAAGAAGCATGGATTGGAAAAGAGGCAGATCTTTCTTTTCTTAGATTATTTGGTTGAAGATTTTTAGCATGTTGATAAAGAAAATAGGAAGAAGTTTGATGTTAAATCCAAGAGATGCACTTTCATTGGTTATGGTTCGTGATTTTGGATTCGATTTTTTGATTTGGAAGATGCGAATATTGTTAGGAGTTGTAACATTGATTGGAATGAAAATAGAATGTACAGGATCAAGTTTTGGTACCCAAGAATGAACCAGTGAATATTTTGTTGAGAAAAGTGCATTCTCGGATTTAAAAGAAAAATCCACGTACACCGGGATTAGTGAAAGTAGGATGGCATCATTTAGGTGAACCAATGTGGGCTATATAGGAACCAACATCAGTTACAGGTGACCTATGTTGGTTACTTGTATATTTGGACATGAATGTCTAGGAGATCTAGAATGAGCCTCGTGCATTCCGAATTTCGTAAGGTCTCAAATAGTAAGTAAAGATCTAGAATGATTTACTCCATTATTTTATCTTTTATTGAGTGATAGTGGTTAATCATAAATTTTTAAAGAATAAATGTAATAGGATACCCACGTTGAGTGGGAACATGGGATGGATGAGGAGATGGATTCTTAAAACAGACTAGATATGGGATTTGGTTAAGTTTTCAACAGTAAGAGGACATTGCAGAACAAGTGGGTTTATATGATCAAGGAGGAAGAGGGTGGACATATTATATACAAAGCAAGGCTTGTGGTAAAAGGATTGACACAGAAACTAGGTATTGATTTTGGTGATATATTTTCTCCTAATCTTAAAATGACTTCCATCGATACTGCTATGAGTTTAAATGTAGTAGAATATTTGCATTCACAACAAATTGATGTTAAGAAGAATTTCCTTCATGGTGATTTGGAGGAGGAGGTCTATATGAATCAGCCACTTGTTTATGAAGTCAAGGGTAAGGATAAACATGTGTGGAGGGTGAAAAGGAGATTGTATAGGCTCAAACATGCTCCAAGGCAATGGTATATGAAGTTTGAAAATTTTATGCATGATCATGGTTAGATGAGATGTGGATCAAACCATTGTGTTTATTTCAACAAACTTGAAACTAGAAGCTATTTTATTTTGTTACTTTGTATGTGGATGATATGTTTATTCTAGGATCTAGTATTCAGGACATTGGTGAGCTTAAAGGAAAAATATCTCACACATTTACAATGATGGATTTAGGAGCTATAAAGAAAATCCTTAACATGCGAATTCACAAAGATAGGAAGAACATGAAATTGTATTTATCTCGGGAAGATTATATCAATAAGGTGTTGAAAAGATTTAAAATATAGGAGGAAAAAAATGTAGGTACAACTATGGCTAGGGAATTTAAATTGAGCAAAATTTCGCTTCTACATCACACGAGGAAGTCTAGTACATGACACAAGTTCCATATGCTTCAAAGCATTTGGACATATTATGTATGCTATGGTTTGTACCAGACTAGACATTTCACAAGAAGTGGGAGTTGTGATCATATTTATGGCCAATCCAGGTAAAAACATTGGAAATAAGTACAATGGATTCTCAAGTATTTGAGAGGGAAATATAGCATGCAGTTATGTTATGGATGGTCAAATACTACTTTACGGGGCTATTTTAATTTTGATGCTAGGAGAAAACCCATTGGATATGTATTCACAGTGAGGTGGGATGATAATTAGTAGGATTTTGAGATTGCAAAAGGTTGTGGCCTTGTCTACTATAGAGGTCGAGTATGTTGCAACTACATAGGCTAGCAAAGAGATGATATGGATGAGAAGGTTCCTGGAAAAATTGGGAAAGGAGAAAGATGATTGCAGATTGTAAAGTGATATTCAAAGTGTAATGCATTTGGCAAAGAAATCAGTATTTCATTCAATAATTAAAAACATTTAGTTGAGATATCAATTCATATGGAAAGTGTTGATGGATGGACAACTAAAGTTATAGAAAATTCATACAAATGAGAACCCTATAGATCTGCTAATAAAGTTGTTGGAAAAGAATAAGTTGGAGCTAAACTCTACTTCTCTTGGTCTTTGAGTTTGAGACTTGAGGAGGAAGAAAAAAATCTAGGAAAGGAACCAAGGATGGAGTTGTGCATGATAGTGCAACAATTTATCTCCAAGTGGGAGATTTTTGAGATTATGGAGCTAAATTGCTTCACAAAGGAGCTTATTTATAACTAACAGGTTTACACACTAACCAAAATCAGTTGGCTTACCGGCCTCGGTCACCTAGCATACTAACTGGTATTGGTTTGGGTAACTGACATTAGTTACATGTGCGTGATTTTTATATTTAAGTCACGAGAAATAGATCTAATCTTTGTTATAAATTCTATCTAATGGTTGTAAATGAATGGAAAAAGTGCCCTAACTTTGTATAGGCTTCTATAAGCTAGGAAACTAGGGTTAAAGGAAAAGGAAGTGATTATTGTAAGAAATAATCCTTAGTGAGAGCTTAGAGAAGCTTGTGAGATGAAAAATATTGTACATCATGTAAGGTGTGGAAAATTACAGATCTTCAATTTCATAATCTCTAGAATAATATATTGGATGTTTCTTGGTGGACGTGGCCCACACCGAGTAAACCATGTTATATCTTTTGTATTTGATTTTGTTGGTTATTTTCATGTTTATTTATTGTAGGCTTTAAGATGATATATATCTATATAATCTCTTTGGTCTAACCTCAACAGGTGATAGTTTTAGTGCTTTCTTCAAAGTGCCATTATTTTTAAATGCATGAATTAACTCTTTTAGATTTGCAACAAATCCTTTCCCTAGGTTCTTGATGATCTTATTCTAAAATTCATGCACCAAGCATTGAATCCTTCCTTCCTTTCTTCAAATTTTTGTCACACCCGAGCAATTATGTTCCCTAACTTATCTTTCCATGATCGTATTCCCTAATACCAATTCTATGCACTTTTAATTCTACAAAACCTAAATCTATAAATGTAAAACCTCGAATCTGAACCTCCATGCCTTCCCCATTCTCTAAATTCCACCGAAGGAGCTACTAAACATGGTTGTGTGTTGTCTCATTCTTGTTTGCTTCAAATATCCTTGGATTTTTGTAATTTTTCATAAATTCACACTTATTTTCTCTTCAAATTCTCAAACTCTTCACAAGGTAGGGTAATAATGAAACTTCCCAACACCTTTTATAGATTTCTAAATTTTAATCCCATTTGTTACTCCTCACCTAAGTCTGATTTAAATCATTATTTATTTTTTATTTTTCTATGTTTTTTCCTTCTTTCTTCTACGTGCAGTAGTCGTAACCTTCTAGCATGCCACTACTTCCCAAGCTACATAAATTCTTGCACACAATCCCCTACACCACAATCCATATTCCTTTGAGCCACATACTAGGTAGTTTGTTCCACTGCTTCCTCCATCGTGTTACACTGTGTGGCCCTTTTCTCATGTGGCTTTCCCATATAAGCAATTCCTTTCAACCACCATCATCCCTAAGCACCTAGAATACATGTAACACCTCAATGTTTCTGTTGTGTGCACCTCTTTAAGAAAAAATAAAGACAAGTACCATCATCACAATCTCCTTTGCACATAATTACACTTGCTTCCACCCCACACTAAAAGTATGCATGGTCCTATATGCATCAACTCATTAATTAGTAATTAAACCCTATGAATGCACTTATTACAAAAAAAATCCATTAAAAATAAAACATGAAAGGGAAATCTAATCTAAGTGGAAATAATAATTTATTACAATCATAAAGGAATATTATTTATAGTAGGGCTTTAGCCTACTCCCATTGAATTAACTTGGCAACATGGTGTCATCTAACACTTGCAATTGACATGTGCTTGAGTCTAGTATCTTTGTCACTACAAAGGGTCCCAACCAATGGAATTTGAAATTCCTTGGGTGGCATGAAAACTTGGAATCATATAGAAGTCCTATTTTTCAAGCAGAAAAATACTTGTTCTTGATGTTCCTATCATGATAAGCCTTTTTCTATCCTTTTCTATCTTCCGGATTCAACATGCAATGAAACACTACTAATCTAATTGCATAAAATTATAAAACCTCTCATCCACATCTTATTAATCAAACAATCCAGTTGTACATGTAATACAGTGATGGTAACATAAATTCCATAGCTAGTACAACCTCTATGCGATACACCAACCTGGAATGATGTTGCTTTATTCAATTGTTTATAGGTTGTTCAGTATACCCAAATAATGGATACTACCTTGTCCTCCAAATCCTTTCTTCCAACATCACATATTTTCATTAATGTCTCTCCCAAGATCTTGCTTTGAAAGATTCAGTAGTTCCATTTTTCTAGGGATGATAAGGAGTATTCTTATGGTGCGCCACCATAAAATTTAATAGAAAGATTTTGATTATCGCATTTAGGACCAAGTTCCTCTATCACTTGTCAAGATCAATGGGCATCCATACCTAGTGATTATATTTTCCCAAAAGAAACTCTCTGTTGTAAAATATTTTTAGGAATAGCATCTACCCAAAGCTTGTCAAGTATTCCATACATGTGATGATGTAGGATCCTCCAATCCTATGTGTGGGTGGTGTAATAGGCCCTAAAAAATTTATTTACAATTTTTATAAGGTTTCACACTTGTTATAGGTCTTAAAGTAATTTTATCCCTATTTTTAGGATTTCCAATAATATGGCTTTTATCACATACTTTCACAAAATCCTTGGTATATTTATACAATATCTCCCACCATAAACTTGTTAAAAGGATATTACACATACTCACATCTCTTGTATAATGGAATCCTTATATTTATGCATGATCTTCCTCCACGATGGCTTCATGCTCATATTCAAGCTCAAATATGCACAATACCTTATCTACAACCATTTTATATAGTTCTTCCTAATAAGATGATAAGGCACAACACATATCACAAGTTATTTCTTCTCTAATGTTTTTTATTCTTCTTGGTGTGAGTCCAATGTCTAAAGATACTTCTATTTCCTCCAATTCTAATGGCACATGGTTCAACCTAAATAGTTGTGCATTAGGTAAAATTTTCTTAATACTCTTCACATCCACTCTAGAATTGATCCTTGATAGGTGATCACATCCTAAGATGCTTTTTCCTAGCTTTAATACAACTATAAAATCAAATTCCTGAAAAGGAGTACCCACTAGAAGATGTGCCCTTGAAAAATAGGTTTTTGACCAAGTTCTTAAATTTAATATGATTTGTATAAAATATGAATGACATGGCTGATTAATATGTTCAAAATATATGAAGCACATAGATCATAGACAATTCTCCGTACTTTGTGGTTTTATAATTCTACTCGTTGGTGTCAAATTTCTACTTGTAAATCATATGGGATGATCCACATTATCCTCTCCTGGTTGTACCAAAAACTATTCCATTAGTCATGTCAAAAGCATCAACATGTACATGAAAAGGTTTGTTCCATGAAGGGAAGTGCAAGATAGGTGTGGTGGTAAGCTTCTCCTTCAATGTCTCAAACGCATGTTGCTATGAATTTCCCCAATAAAACACTCCCTTAGCCTTGAGAAATTCCTCTAAGGGCATAACAATCTTTACATATCCTTTGATAAATTTAATATAATATCCAGTATGCCCCAAAAATTTTGCACTTTACTTTGATTGGTAGGTTCTTCCAATCTAAAATCACTTTAATCTTAGCTAGGTGTACCAACAATCCATCCTTACAAATGATGTGCCCAAGAAAATATTAAAAGGGTGTGGAAAATATACACTTCTTAATGTTAATAGAGATGTTTAACTTCATGCATCTTTCAAATATTAGCCTTATATTTTCATAGTGGTATTTTACCAACCCATAAACAGTCTATTCATCCAGATAAACCTATAAAAATTATGGATGAAATCATGAAATTACTACACAACTAAGCGTGAGAAAACTATTGGTGCATCCTTCAATGGTGAAAATAAAACTTTGTATGTAAAACTTCCCCATTCGGTGGTGAAAGTTTTATTTTCTTGATCCTCGGCCATAATGCGCACGTGATGGTACCCTAAAATCCATCAATGAATTATTAGATTACAAATCCTACAAATCCTTCAAGGATCTCATCTATGAATGATGTAGGAAAAAGATCTATAACACATGAAGTTTTGAGTTCCCTACAATCTACATAGATTTTGATCTGGCCATATTTCTTTATTTTTATCACCATGGTACTAAGCCATTTAGACTCCTCAATTGGTTAAATGATTCCCAACTTAAGCATTTTTTCAATCTCTTATTTCACCTTCACGTGCACGTAGGGTTCATCCTATAATGCCTCTTATAAACCGGATGTACACCTTCTTTTAGCTTAATATTGATTTCTCCTAATGAGATATGAACACCTTTCAACTCATGCTAACCCTCGAAACAAACCCTATAAGTTTCAGAGTAGCTTAATGATCTTTTCTACCTCTTGTGTTTACCATTAATCTCTAATGATAACCTCCTTAGGAACATCCTCACCCAAATGTTATTCTTCTTGGTCTTTGTAAGAACATGGTACGTGCATGTATTTTCATTTGTAGATTCAATTACCTCACGTGCAACCTATTTATGACTAATATCGAAGTTCTCTACCTCTTCATCATCAATAAGGTATAACATTTTCCCTTTTTCCTTCTCTTTCCATACATGACCTAGTTGTATTTCCTCTATTTCTACAACATCCTCGTCTACCTCATTTCCGGGATCTCCCAAACTATGAACCATGAGCTCTTATAATTTTTTGTTTTCTCCCATCATGATGAACTTCATTATCTAAAAGGCCTCATGTACCGGTGGCTTATTAGAAAAATAATCAAAAGTGTGATCCATACCTTCAATCATGTCTTACCAACTTGCAAGATCTTTCTTGAACTCAACATACACATTCCATGCTCATGCACATCCACGCGGAGTGGAATAGAACTCATGTACCTAGAGAGATGGTAGTACATCCTCGGGCCTTGCACCCACTTTCTCTCATAGTTGTGGACATGTACCAAAGTTGGAGTCTTTCCATCATACTCATGTATAAGAGAAGGTACATTATTCTTAGTAAACCTTGTTAAAAAGGATACCCTTACCTCGTTCCATCCCAAAATATTATCTCTTTTTGTCTCACACCAACATGTGTATGCTCCACACAAGGTATAAAACATCATATTTTTCTTGTCTCCCTCATTTTTCACTATTCATCAATGATGCGCAAGAAAAATTTAGGTTTTTCCTCTCTAATATACCTTGTTAACTAATTTTTTCCCAAGAACCTAATTATGCACAACCTGAACATCTAAGTAACTCTTCCCTTATCATCACATCTAACCATTTCCTATGTCTCATGGGCACAATTATCACAAGTAATACTTGTAGTGTCACTTAAATATTTCATGTTTTCCCACTAAAGTACGCCTCCTTAGATGACTCCACATTCTTAGGGTCAAGCACTATATGTGCATAGATCCTATTAAGCTTCTCTTCAATTATAGGCTCGGTGTAAGGCGTACCTTTCAAATCATCTATGGGTTTTACAACACACTCCTCCTTTTTCTCAAAATTGATATATATTTTTTGAAGTACAAGTCTTCATTATTTTCATAACACCAAGGATGCTCAAGAAATGTGGGAAAGTTATCTACCTCATCCATATCCAACACTTAAAAATCTATTTTCCTTGAAAATTAATTAAAGCATCATTCAAAACCCCAATAATTATAGCCCTTATATTATTTTCCATATACAAAACATTAGAAGATGGTTGCAATGGTGGCCTTCTCATCTGGATTCCATGCATCTAAAGTAAGAAAATTCACATCAATGCCTATATCAATCGATTATTACTCACTAGCCAACTATCAATCACTCCATCCAAAGTGTAATCTCCTTATCATACTTGTGGTTTTGTGGTGGTAAATTTGCATGAAGTATATGAAGTTTGTGCTCAACTCCCGCACATAAAACCTTCTCGAATAACCATTATCCTAGCATTGGGATGATTTAATCCTACCTCAATATCCCGCACACCTCCTTCAGATCATCTATATATTTCTAGGGAATCTCATGTGCTTCGCATGCCTTCTCCTTCACGAAATGAATATCATCTTGTAAGTCTATTATTACCCCCATGGTATACTAGTATAACTCTATCTAATGAGTAGAATATGGATACTTAACATGCATAATATCCTCCTTCTTATAAGGTACTTTTATTTACGAGGATCGTGCATGTGCGCTATTTTTTCACGTGTAGAAACTAACATAATATGTAATTCTAGATCATATACATTCTTTGATGTCCATTTTTCACACTTTTCTTGTTACACATTAATTATACATGTAACTTTTTTTTTTTTTTTACACATATGCTCATAAATATCATGATAATTCTCAACCTTATGTTTCTTAAATTCCACATTACATGCATACTTGATTCTTGGTACACTCATAATGGTAATGATCCTGGGACCCACAAGTATAACAAGTCCTACACGTGAACCTTCCTCTACCACCACAACCTCTTATCCTATATCCACCTCAGAACCCACCATATCCATTATTATTTCCTTCATTATGTTGGGCCTCTTGCGCATGAGAGACACTTGCCATAGTGGTCATTTATAATCTAGTCTTGCATACCTCATGAATTTGGCCTATCGAAGGAAGTCATATGTATCATGGGTATGCGCATTAAAAATATTGTAGTACATAGAGACATTCTTCATCATTGCACATTGTAAGAGGGGGAAATTACAAACATCATGATTCTTGTGGCAAATCTCACAAGACTATAATAGTGCACATGATTCTTACATAGAAAACTATCCTTAGTATGCCCTTCCACATCACAATCGGTGCACCATAACCCACTTCATGTCTCATGCATTGAATTGGTAAAGAAATTCTCCAATTGTTTAGACATAGATTCTATTTGTGCCTCTAAAAAAGGGATCACTCAAATGTTTTCACTCCCAACTAATTCAATGTGTAGATCTACTTCTAAATCCTCCCATGAATTAGTAAAGGTTTTATGTGATAAATCCCTTTGAAAAAAGTCAACAAGCCTCCAAAGAATGAATGTGCATGTTGGCTCTAATGAATATCATAATATATCTTAGACAAGAGAGTTTTAAACCATGCATCATACTCCCTCACACTTTCAGATAATCCCTACTTGATTTCCTTGAGTGTGCTAATACTCTATTCCTCAATCTCTCTGGAATGTAAAATTTAGTAAAAATAAATTTTGCAATGCATCATAATCCACTCTAGTCTAGTTTGGATCATACTTCATATACCAAATGTGTGAACACCCTTAAAATGTGATCGTAAATTAAATTTCCTTTCTATTTGAAGCTGTTATACCCTTAGATCTTCATAACAATTAATACTTGTGCACATGCTCAGTAACATATTCCACACCTGTATATTCTAGCAATTCAAGAGTCATTTAAAAGATAACTTGAAGTGTCTTCTATTGTGGTTATTGAGGTGGTGTATGTGAAGGTTTATTTGGTGGTGGATGGGGACCTTGTCTTGGGGTAGGACCAAGTTTTAAACCTGAACCTCCACTAGGATTTCCTTACATGGTGGCTGAACTGAACCTCCTAAGCCTCCAATGGCAACCTATGGCCCAGTAGATAAAATTCCTTATGTCTTAGTTGTTTGTTTAAACTATACACCCACTTTTTGTGTTATAGTATCACCTACATGATTTCTTCAAATGGTCTATGTGCCAAAACTCTATCCTCATAAGGTGTCTGTCAAAATCCCTCCAAAATTACTTCTAAAAACTAGTGTTTCTTGGGTTACTATGTGTGCCTCTATAAACTATTATAATTTTTGAGCTAAAAATATAATATTCCTACATACATACATACATACATATATATATATATCCTTACAAACATGGAGATGTTGCTTTCTCACCTTCACTGTGATGCTCTTCAACAACTACCTCTAGATTTGGAACACCTGCGCAATGGATAAGTAGCCATGCTAGGTCGTGTGTGTGCTCATAGTCTTCATTCTCCCCTTAGAAGTGATCTCATTAGAATTCAATAGGGTCTCTTTACTATTCTTTTTAAATTTCGGTAGGACATGATATTATGGTTCCTTGTCTTCCACTAGGCTCTTGTCACTTCCACCAGTCATCATTCTTCTCGAGTATCACCGCATCAACTTCCCTCTATCACACTTAATTATACTTGATTCATCTTTCCTCTCTTTTTATTTCTTCCACCAAGGCTACTGTAATCCTTCTTAAACCCACTCCTTCCTCTATGCATAGTGGGAGTTTATCTCGCCGTGGGTAATTTTTCAATTCTCAATTCTACCATCAATATCTTGATATCTAAGGGTATTGTGCATAAATAGGATCCTCTTTTCTCATAAAAAACACAAATCTTCTTCCTATGGACAATAATATGTCGAAATTGTGTATTCCAAAGTATAGTTGTGCAACACACCTTCCCACCAATGATCCATAACTTTATTCCATATCTTAGCCAAATAAAAGAGTTTTGATACTCTTCCTACATCCAAGCTCTCTTTCTGGGTGTATACCTTTATTTTCTATGTAAGATTCCAACCACTTTGGTATAAATATACTATGAAAAAATAAATAATGTCTTATATAAGTAGTCATATAGATTGTATTCTACCCGCTTTTTGCATTAAAATTAGGCCCAATGTTATGTCTTTGTAAAAATAATCTTGGTAGTCTTCTATCTATCTTTCAATACTCTCCAAATATAGTCGATACACCATCTACATGCAAAAACCTGGTAGAAAATTTTAAAAGAGGTCTTGAAAATGGAACCAAAATGTAGTCTTTGTTTACCCAAACCAGATCTATACACACTAAAACCTCATCCAGTCAATTTTGGAAGATCATCCGAGGCACGTGTAGAAACCAAGTACCTCCTTTATTATTGTTATTAGAATGTTAACATGTAGGTTTATCATATTAATAATTACAAAAACCATTCATGCACAGAGAATCATCGGAATCATGACAATTCGAAACACATATGATAAGTAAAATCAACCATCATAATGAATAATTAACAAGATATGAATTCCAATAACTCTATACTCAGACAAAGGAAATCTAGTAACCCAAATAGAGTTATCCATTACAAACTAATATCAAATACATAACAAAGTAGATGATTAAAATAACCTTAATACATCCATGCATTGGACCATGCACGCTCTCAAATAGACTCCATACCCTAGACTGTTGAACTCTCTATTTACACTCCGCTCTATTACACCAAATCTCTCTTTTCATTAAGGACACACTACCTATATAAGGGTGGGGACTTTCCTTCACTGTTTCATGCACTCACATAATAATAGGGATGTGCACAAAAATAGATTGAATTCTTTCTTTCCTAAAAATAGTCATAATACAACATGCCTTAATCCCTATTTTATATTAGTCCATGCATGTGATTTATTTTGATCTCGCATGTGGTTTCTTTTCCCTTGTTTGGTTACTAAGTCTTTGTGTTTTTCTCTATTTCTCGATCTTTTCTTGTTCGGTAATCCATATCTAATTTTATATTTTTATCCCTCTTTGAAAATTGTCTAAGCCATTGATTCTATGATTACATACATGCATCCTTTCACACTGAGACCTATTTAATCTGTTTCACATGCCCCTTACGCATAAGCCTCTTTCCTCCACTTTGGTACTTAGTGAATTTTCTCTAACAAACACCCATGGAGTTGTGAAGGTTGTTTTAGATCTATCTTCTTCCACCACCTTAATCTGATTATACCCAGATAAATAATTAAGAATCTAGAGCATCTATGATATTTTGAATGCTCGTATGTCATGATCCATGATAGGTAGCAGGTAGCTATCTTTCAAAAATCTTGATTCAAATTGCGGAAGTCTACAAAAATCCTTATCTCTCTATTTTTCTTCCACCCAGGAAAATGTTTACCACCCATGCGGAGTGATGGATAGGGAATATGATCCTTGCATTCACCATTTTAAGACTTTCTCCTTGATGGTACTTGCAATTTTTAGATTGTATTTTTTTGCTCTTTCCTCAAAGGATTAGCTTTGTGTTTCAAAGTGGGATCAAATGATGTATCTCTTTAGGCTAGGATGACTTGAGTTCATCGTTGGAGTATGCAAAAATATAATAATATTTTCACAATAATGAGATAAATATTCTTTTCTTGTTAGGTGAATAAAATTTCCAAATCTTTACCATCCTTGGCTGCACTATGGTACCAATATTTAATTTTTCAAAATCAACATGATGCCATGAAGACTGATTATCTTTCTCTTTGATGAACCTATCATGCTTATCGAACAAAATCTTCGAGAGACACAAGACCTTTTGGGATCTCATTTCCTTTAAACCCAATAAGCCCTTCTAAGTCAATTCCATCTATCCTTTCTTTGTCTTCATATGCAATATAGTCCTTATTTGGATTATCACTTCCCTCATAGACAATACTACTGAAGTTGTCTCTTTTCTCCAAGAAAGTTATAACTTAAGCTGTCATCATTAAATACTTATCGATGATTTACATTATACGACACACGTGGCCTAACACACCATTTCAACAATCACTTTTTCCTTATTGAAGGACGAGTGCGTAATCATCAAAGAAGATGAAATTGCGAAGTGCAGGAGACAGAGTCATATTTTTAATTTTTCTCACACATAACAACTTAGATGGAGAAAAAATAAAAATATTCAATGTAGTCCCATACCCATTGCATGTAATGCTTGGGTCTCATGTTCTTGACTTGATATTAATCTCTTATTTACTTTACAATCACCTCATCTTTGTTGAAACATTTGAGTTTCTTGCTTCCCATGGACTTAACAACATTCATTTTGAGAAGAAGCACCTCATACTCTATAGTATTGTTGTTATTGTAAAATTTAATTTGTAGGAAAAATTTAATAGTTCACCCGAGGGGATAGTTAGAAAAATTTTAGTTCCGGATCTTGCACTAGAATGGCTTCCATAAAATTCAATCATCCATAGTTGATATTCTTCATCTTCTATGAGGAGAGGTAGATTATTGTCTCTTTCATATGTGAAGAAGTAGTTACCAAGTCCACTATCTTGAAATAAGATGTCATCTTTTGGATCTTAATACTTTTGGACAGTGTACTTAATTTTCCACATAGGTAACACCTTATTCATTTAACCCTTTACTCGAATATTTTTAGAAGACCAAACCATTTTTATTTCACCACCCAAGTCTTTGTAGAATATTCTACTAAAAATGCCAAAATAGGCTAGGATATCCTTCGCTAAAATGGTTAAAAAACCTTATTGTCTAGGAAATTCGTCAAGGCCACTTGAGCATCTTTGATTCTTCCTACTAGCAACACCTCTTTAGATTCCGTGAGAGAAGAAAGATCTAGTTACTAGTGTTAAGGTAAGTCCTTAGGAGTTATCAACTTTGATTGGTATTACATTATCTGAGGCACCTGAGTCTATAATGCAATTATTCAGTTGGTGGCCTTTAATCAAGAGGGAAAGGTAGAAGGGTTATACCTTATTGGTTTTGTATACACTCAATGCAAACATGTTTTTGTTGGTGGAGTATGTGGTATTGGTAGTAATCATTTAGAATTGGAGTTTCCAGTATTGAGTTTTGGGTTACCACCCTTGATATAACTAACGAGCCTATCAAACTATTCAAGGTGCATTTGCAAAAATTCCAATTATGAAATATGAACTTTATACCTGTTCACATGCTCAATTATATAAAATGGAGTAGAGGTGGATCAGATTTATGCTTTTAGGATAATGTATGTTTTAATACATGGGGTTGGGCATTGTTAGTGGATGGAATAATAGGGTGGGAAGGAGTGTGTTATTTTGATTGAGCATTATCTAATTTTTCAAGATAAGACTTAGTTGAAGGAATAACCTTAAATATAGGTTTAGAACCAGGGGAAAAACTAGTGGAATTACTTAGCATGAAAACTTTCTTCTTTCTCATTACAGTCTGATTTTCCCTTCACGGAGTTCCATTAAAGGAAGGACTAGAGACCCTTTTTTATTATCTTATTCTATGAAGTTGTCACCGAAGGATCATCTTTTTATTTTATTTTTCCCAACAGTAGAAAAGGAAGAAGCTATCTTTTGATATTGAGAGAGAGTGAATACAAAACATGATAAAATTAGTGCTTCATCATCATCATCATCATAATCTCTGAAGAATACTCAAGGAAACCAATCTATGCATCATCTTCAAATTATTTAATTTCAATAATGGTTCCATCTTCATTCTATTCTTTCAAATCCTCAAATTCTTATGCATCAGAAGTTGTATTAATTTGGGGTACCTTAAGGGAAAGTTTACGGGAGGTTGACTAATCCTTTGTTTGTTTGGAAAACTCATCTTCTTTGGATCATTTCTCAAGGTACTTTATACGAGTTATTTATTGAGTAAAATAACATCATTGGCTATTTTTTGAATTAGTGGGTATGTAGAGGTAGAACTTGAGATTTAAAACTTGATCTTACCATTTGGATTTTTAAATTTTCCAAAAATAATGAGATCATATTCTATCTCAATAGCATAATATTGAGCTTCTTTCATAGTCTTGGGAAAATACGTTTGGAGAAGTAATCCTACCTTGGTTAAGCGAGAATTGATAAATAAAATCTTTACATTATCATCATATGACATAGCTTCGAGGGGTATCCTCTTGATCAAACTTTTGTATCGAGATACAAAACCCTCATAGTCTCATTAGAATCCTTCTTAATTTTCACCGGTTTCACTAGGAAGTCTTAAAGAATCCTCAATAGATTCAAATAAATCCTCAAAACTATTTTTGATGTCATTCTAATAGGTGATGGATCTAGCTAGTAGGAGATAGAAGCATTTTACTTTCTTGTCTTATAAATATTCCATAAACAACATGACTGACACATCTTCGTGTTCTACTCCAAGTACACCACACGCAAAGTGATGAATGTTTCCACATGGTCTTTCGAGTGTTGTGTACCATCTCCTTTGTATTTTGGGAAAATATTTCTAGATCCCCTTAGAAATTCTTGGATAGGTTGAGGGAGAGCAAGAAAACTTGTATTTATGCCCCATGTCACAATTGGTTGAGGTATCTCTCCTTAATAACCCATTATTTCTTCTACTTCTAATTTTTCCTGCACTTATTCTTTTTTTTCTACTTCTTCTTCTACTCTTGTTCTTACTTATGCTTCTACTTCTACTTTTAAAAATTATTCAAAGTCTTCTATGAGGTTTGGAAATTCTATATCCAACGGATTGACACCACTAGGACCCCTGATGAGAGGAGCCTCAAGATGAAAGGAGTTTCTTGATTTTTTGAATTTTTCTTGTTGTATTTAGATTTCTTCAAAGATAGGATCAATATTTCCTCTTTGTCTTTTAGACCTGGTGTATCTATGATCAGCCAGATTATAGGATTTGAATTGACTTAAGATATCCTTTTTGAACTTGATCTCGTATCACTCTTTATAAATATTCTACATGTTGTTCTTTAAAATATAGAACTCTTGCAGTAACTTGGTAGTTGAAAATTTTCACTTTGTTCTACTAAATAGATTCCTCTGGTCAAATGTAATATCTTCTTGGATATAGAATAGTAGTTCAAGTCTCTAGATTGGAGTGTTATGAGGATTAGCCATTAGTGGAAGAAATAAGGCTTGGTGAATTTTCAAATTCCATTTTTTTAGATATTTTATTTTTATGTATTTAGTGGGAATATATTATGGGGAAATAAATGTGAAATCAGCCCCATCTTTGGGCACCAAAAAGTGTTCTTTGAGAAAATTTTTCGATGAGAAAAATTGGTGGATTTCGCTAATAATTTGGGACTAGGTCCCTGTGCTAGAATGGGGTATCTCCATTATTCTATGTAAGAAAAACTAAAACTCTATTTTTTTCCTATAGTCTAGGGATCCAACATGCATACTCCACTATACTTGTGAAAAATGCTTGTAATTTTTACGAGGAATTTTGTAGGTGGGTGGGGAAACACAGTGAGAAAAATAGGAGGGGGATTAATGTTTTTTTTTTTATTATTGGCAAATAGTTTTTTGAAAGGGACTATACCCTTGATTACAAAAGAAGGCCTAAAAGCCAGGATAAGTAAGAGAACCAGAGTGAAAAGGATCAGAATCCAAATGTTACAATGATGTTCAAAGTAGCTAAAAAAAACTACCAAAATGAGACAGAACAACAAAATATCTGCAAAAAAGCGATGACGGGATCTCGTAAAAAACAGCAAAAAAACAAACAAGGACAATAGAGAATCAACTGCAGCTACTTCCTAGTAGCTTTTTCTATGATGGTTTTGATATTCTTCTAGGATTTAAACATACCCAAAGTAGTCATATGGGCAGGGTCATTAGGATCCAGTTTGCTCCAAGGTCTTCTTGCTTTCTTTATCAAGTACCCCAAAGAATTGTCGGCACTCCACTTAGGTTGGAGACACTTCTGACGTGTTGTTTAATAAATTCCTCAATCGCCCTAAAGATGGCGATGTTGTAATCATGCCTAGTCTTGGCCTTCCCTAAGTGAGAGTCCAAGGAGTGCAATTTCTTATATATATCTTCAATTTGGCTGCTGTCCACATCCTCCTCCTCCTCCTCCTTCCTCTTTCCTTTTTGTTTTGTCAAATTTTTAACTTCATCCTTTAACAATTTCATATCTACCTCTAAGGCTTCCAGCCTTTTTGTAGGGCTTTCCAATTGCACTTCCCGGGGGCTGGCACTACTGATATGTAGGAGGTCATGAGCAATTTCAAATTCATGAGAACCCTTCTCCACAGCAAGGGTCTCAAGGTTAAGCTTCCTAGAAGCCCTAGTAACCGGTCTCTGTGAGGTAGAGGCCAAGTGGGGGGTGGGAGCATCAGTAGGGGGAATGGGAGAAGAAGCCTAAACGTCCGGCATGGGGGTGACAGCAGCGGTGGCAGGGGTAGAGAGAGGAGAAACAGGGCTGGCAGCAGCAGAGCTCGGCAAAGGGGGAATCGAGCTAGGGGAGGATGGGAGACCAGGAAACCTGAGTAGACAACATTTGTGTAACAACAAAATGAGCCCTTGGTGCAAAGGAACCACCCGGGAATGCTTTTGAAACTCAAGAATGGAGCGTTCAAGAGAGTTCAGCAAGTAATGGGGGAAACAAACCAGACGATCCCTACGAAAATGATTAAGAAAAATAAGGTGTTTCGCAGGAACAGTGACAAACCTTCCTTCCAAGGAGATGAACCGTATCATCATGCGGGTTACTTCATCATATGGCGGAGGGATCGAGCTAACAAGCAGGCCCGCTATTAAGTGGGTCAGTTTCTCCTCTCCCTCAACAAATCTTCTCTCTTCCACATCTCTATCGACCCTTTTGTTAAAGAATCTGAAGCCCTCCAAGCCAAGGCCGGTCACTTCAGCAATAAGCTCTTCATTGATTAAGACCTTCTGCCCCCCATACTCCACTGTCCTCTCCTTCCAATCCTTTGCAAAATGCACAGATATGCTCTGGTCATGCCCCTGAACTTTTTCCATGAAGTTTGTTATGCCACCCTTGCTAAGAATGCTCCACAGCTCAATATTGTCTTTCCAGTCTAGGTCCACACTAGGCTCAATTTGACAAGGAGGACCCCCCATCTTCTCTATTCTGAACTGTTTGCAACTAATTCCTAACTGATTGCTAAAGCCAGTCCACTTTTTGCTATAGTAATCCGCACAAAAATGGAAATGAGAGCCGTTGCTATTCCCACGATCGGCTGCGTGTCTGCTGATCTGAGCCTGCTGAAAAATGCGTGTGAGAATAGCCCACTCCCTGCCATCAATCACTTTATCACCACCTTCGGTTTCCGTGGAGGTTTGAATCCACCTTTTAACAGTCACAATATAGCCCGCATGCACGATTTTCAAAACCGTGTATCTCCACTTGTAATTCCTCATATGATTCATTCTATCTTGATTATTAGACATGATTTTCATAAGCCAATACTTTAAATCAACACGTATTAGAAAAATCCTAATAGGAAAAATCCTTAGGAAAAATCGTATTAGGGGGATTAATGTTGTAAGTAGGAAAAATCCTATAATTAGAAAATATTTATTAGAACAATTAATACGTAAAATTAGAAAGAATAAAAAACTTTCTATTTATATCAAGACAAGATGAAACCATGAACAATATTTTTTCACTTATTCACTCATCTAGAAAAGCATGAAACTCCTTTCTTTATTGACATGTTGGAAAATCTGTACAATGAGAGGAATGGAAGAACATATGAGAAGGAGAATGGAGGAAATAGCTATATTTTTTGCTTATCCCAAATATTTATCTACTCTTGAACATAAAAATTGACAACCCTTTGGAATGGGGGAGTCATTAAAATTTATAGACTTCAAGAAGACTCTTCACCTACCCCCACACAACTTTTCATTTTTCCTTTACAACATGTGACTCTTCATATTCCTAGGAATGAAATTAAGTCCCCTTTTATTAATTAAGGGTGACTTATTACAATGTCAACTATAGTCACATTTAAATGAATAGTAAAAATGAATACCAAAAAAAGAAAAGTTAACCCCCAAAAAAGAAATAGAATATGGAGGAATAGGGGAAGGGGAAGGAAAAGAGATAACTAGTATGATGAAGACACTATCCTTGCTAATTTTTCTTTATTGTCTCATGGATCCTTGCCAATTTTAACTGGAAAAATATCCACTCCTTTGAATTATCTTCTATATCGGGATGCCACAGGTGGAACTTTCTCATCCGAGGGATGTGGATGTAGCTCAAGGATTTAAGCCAATCATCGAAAATGGAATTGATTTTTTTATTTATTTTAGTGAACCACAACTGATGTTTCTTTGTAATGTTTGATATTCTAGCTCTTATATTTATGAGAGAACCCATTGTTTCTTGATTAAAGGAAAAGGGGTCTCGGGCCGCTTTCTTGAAATTTCCTCAAATGGATTCAACAATTCATTTGTTGAGATGTTCTCATCAATGAAGGGTACTCCGAGATTTTGTATCCTTGTGTTGACATCCTCATGCATCTTGGAAGCATGATCCTCATTTGAATCCAACTCATCTAGAGCATGTTCAACATCTCATACCAAGAGAAAATATTCCTAGCCCATACATGTGACGAATTCTCTAATGGAAAATTGAATAACTTTCTATCATCCAACACCTGAGAATGAGCTTTCCCCATCTCCAACACCAGTGGGTACACTTGATCCCAAAGCTATTTTTCTTTCTCAACTACATCCATTTTCATTTAGACGTTTGTGACTATCATGCACATATATTTGTACAAGGAGATCATATCTAAAAGAAAAACTTTCCCCCTTTCCACAATCTTGTTCAACCATTTTTCATTGGAACATCCCTACATGGTGAAACCCTGCATATTTAAAATGGAATCTAGATTCAAGCTACTTATAAGAGTAACTTATGCATTTGGAAGTGACGAAGAGGAATTCAAATCCATGAACATTTTTATGTACAAGGTGAGTCTTTTCACATGATCCTCCAACTGATCAATTTTCTATTTGTACTTCTAATTCTTAGTGAGAAGGTGAGTGGAAGAATCTTTGAACAAATGTGCATCTCCCTTGTGAGTTGTTGGACCTAGGGAAATGGTGCTCATCTTGTAGTCATCTGGGGTCATTTATTCAATGGGATTGATCACCTTTAACCTAAATAATACTTCCACATATTATTTTATTGAGGTACCAATGAAGAAGCATGAAGTCGCTTGAGAAACCTTTCTCTTCCTTCCCTTGACCATTGAGGCTGTAGATGATAAATTAGGGAGAGTCACTTGTTGGACTATGTGGGCCTCTTTTGTGATCATTTATTTTACCTAAAGAAATATCTTGTTCATTTCAAGTTTTGAAAGCGGCATGGATGTTATATCTTTCTTTGGATGATAAGGAACATCTTTTGTATGTGGATCCGGTGCGGCGGTGAGAGGTGAGAAGCTTTGGGACTGTCGAGGGAGTGAAAGGTGAATTAGATCACTTTCTTGAACCTCCACTTTCCATGGGATCATATATTGTTATTCCCTTTTTTGTGCAAGCTTTTGTAGGAAGGGGCTTATATTTCCATTGCCTTACATTTTGAACTTTCTCCGAGTGATTTGAGTGAAGCTTTCTCTGTGAACTTTGAAGATGAGCAATGAGATGATTTTTTTGAGAGTATGGAAATTTCCTGATGTAATCGGGGAAAATATTTTATTATTGAACCATTTTCTTGATATTTTGATGAAGACCTCAAGTACATTCATAGATATATCGTGATTCGTAAACATTGCATGTCACTTATGGATGAGGTGATTCCTATACTACTTGATGTTTGGGGTTATACAAATCCATGCCATCATCTTAGATGCCTTCCTCATACCAATCAAACTTGAATATTTTCATTTTCCCAATGGTCATTCTCATGTGATCTCATTATACGACTTCAAAATCATCTATGTAATTCACCTGTAATATTAAATATCTCGTAACATGATGCAAATTTTGGAGGTGAAAATTATCTAGATAAATTTGGATATTAAAGTCCGATATTGGGGTATATGAATAAAAATTCAAAGGGGAGAAGGAAGTTTCGGTGGAAAACATCACCGACACCTTTTAGGATAATATTTCGAGGGAGATGGGGAAATAAATGGTATTCTTCTTCTGGTTCTTAAGCTTACCATGAATGTGAGAAAACTTCTTGCATAGGTCAAATAATATGATCTTGTCACCGAGATATAATGGTAGCCTTTCAAAGCAAGATCAAAACAAGATACTTAGATGTAGGAGAAGGCTGAAAACTATATGAAAATTACCCATACCTTTTTATCATAGAATCCACTTGTGGAGACAACCTCAAGTGAGAATTTCCTTCCAGGGATCTGATGACAAAATTTGTGAATGTATCATTCACTCTTGTGAAATTTTGGTTTCTTTCCTTAAAGATCAGTTGTGGGTACCTTTCAAATGCAAGATCCTTCTGGGAGATATTTTTGGTAGGTTCAATCCTCGAATGGCATTGATCTCGTAAGATCATATATTGAGTATGAATCCAATGAAAAATTCTTAAAGACAAGTACTATAAGAAATTGATGATGTAATTTTTCACGAGATAATTTTCCCCAAATGTATCCCTTATTTATTCTCAATGACGGTGAGTATGAAAAATGCCATCCAATCATTGAAATATTTTGTCATTTCTTCTCCCATTAACTGAATCAAGAGGATGATTTAATATGAGAAGACTTCATGAAATTTACTCTAAGATAGGAACTTTGACATACGAGATGGATTTCTACCCTAATTTAACCACTAACCCAGTGTGAGGCCCTAGATGTAGGAATTTGTTTTGTATCATTCACCTGATCCAAAATCATTTTTGATGACAACCATATTGTTCTAGGTCATAATTTTCATTCCATGAGATAGTGTCTTTGGAGTGAGTACCGCTATGATTGAGTTTTCATCGGATCTTATTGTTTGGGTGTCGGCTTATAATGATCGGAGCATACCAACACCAAATATTCACTTTAAATATGCATGGGATGGAATCCTACTACATACAACCCGCTTGTTTATACATTATCCTCTACAAGTTCCTTGGGTCCACCTAGCATCATAATGTTGAGATCTTCCGATTCATGTGGGTAAAAACATTGTCACCCATACTTGAGTATTCAGATGATAGAGCTAAAACATGATTGAGACCTACAAAATTGAATTTAATGTTTCATGATGGAAACTTTTTACAATTGAAATGAACAATTACATTTTTTTAAAATGCCCTTTTTTTCCTTTTTCCACTTGGGACTTTGCTAGCTTGTTGTCTTTGTTGTTTTCTGAGAACACTACTTTGAAAAAATCAAATTTTTCTTAGAGGTTATTAGTTATAGTAAGTGACCATATAGATACTTATTATTTTTATATATTTCCTTTCTGCACCTCATATTATGATCAAAACAACTTCACCAGGATATGATTTTCTCTCTCGATCTCACGTGTAAAATGTTGGCCCAATTCGATCGTTGGAATGATGAAATATGATAAAATAAAAACTAGGGCACAAAGTTTGGGTATTTTGACCATTAAAAATATGGGGTATGCATTTTTTTACAATTACACATATCGTGAAGGCACATGGAAAAGAGTAATATTGTAAATAACCCGACTTTGATTCATTTCTCGGATTGTGAGATATGAATTTTTCACTTTCCTGGGTACGAAGTCATTTATACAAAAACATAAGCATTGAGTTTTGAAAAATAAAGATTTTGTGAATATTTTTCCATTGAGATCATAAGGTCATGGAGGAAAAATGGAAGGAGTAAAAATGGAGGAAATATTTCGGAGAAATTTTGGCATTATTTTTGGGGTTTTTCATGCATGTGGAGAAGGAGCTTTGAAAAAACTATCTTCTAGTTTTTAATGTTTCATGAGGGAGAGGCACATTTTTTATCCATGTTTTCCCCTTGGAAATTGGAAAGGGGATCAAATGGAAATAAAAAATTCTCCTTATTCTTATGAAGACAAGTGGCAAGCATGCATTTGTTAGCAGATGAGGGAGAAGAACTTATTTGTAGCACCTAGGGGCTGAGTTTGGATCATGTGATGGACCATGTGAAAGAAAGGGGGAAGGGTGAATTTTTGTGTCCCTATTGTCCCCTTGGAAAAGGGAAGAAAGGGAAAAATTATTTTTCCTCATCCTCATGATGACAAGTGGCAGGAAATGGCTACACGAGGTGGGAGCTAGAAAACAAGCACAAAGAGGTTATGCGGCTTCCTAGCGTCATGTGATGGGTCCAAAATCTCAAATGAGGGTGGGGAAAATATTTATTTCCCTATATTATCCTTAGAAAGGGATAAAAGGGAAAAAAATTGCCTCAACCTCATGTTGACACATGGCATTGGAAAAATTGGCTAAGGCATGTAAGGCTTACGATGGGCAAAACCTTGAAGATGAGTTTGTTGGAGCTCCCGAAGGTCTTTTTTTATGAACCCCTATATTATTATGACTCCAAAGATCTTTATAAATACAATGTAATGGGTCTCGTGGTCTTATTATGCTCAAAACCCATCAAATGTAGCCTTATTTCTTAGGATCGCGGGATGTGCCTATCAAGAATGAACTATGGAAGGAATTTCCTTGGTCTTTTGAAAAATATGCAAATACCACCACGTAGGTCATTGAATTAAATTTCAAATGGTACCTTGTTTGGAATGTAAATCATTCTGAATCTCCTAAAATCATCTTCTAAAGCTCATGTGCTTTTTTGAACTAAAAGCTCCACCTTCAAAAACCCACTTTTACTTAACTTATTTCTAAATATTCAAATCTTCCTAAACCACTTGAAAAATGTTCATATATCCTTGATACCACTTCTTGATGAATTTGAGCCTTCAAATTTGTTGTGCAGGATGCACACCTACCTTAAAAAGGCTAAAAATAGCCATTTCTAAGTCTACTAAAAAATATTCCTTGAGAGGAACTGTCTTGGAAGAATCTCATAGACTTGTTTTTTATCTTTCCAATACATGGGAATTGATATTACAATAGACATATGAGAATTTATAGGATTGGGATAGGCCGACATAGGGGGTGAACTGATTTAGATGAGTTCTAAGGAGGGTCTATAAGAAAAACTTCGACACTAGGGTATAGCTGTCATGTTTTCAAGTTGAATTTCACTATTGATAAAACGCATGACAAAAATCTCTTCTATCTTTATTTTTCCTTCTTCACACTGTCAACACTCATAAACACTTAAACACTTTCTTGTTAGAATACAAAACTTGTTTTATATAATAACTTACAGAATATGATACTATTATAATGAAGGGAACCAATAAAACTCAACAATCCACAAGGTTTGCTTAATTCAAGTCAATCAAACTACTTTGAACTTGTAAATTAGCTTACTTGTTCTAGTCATAAGACCTTCCAAATATGAAATTTTTGGTTTTATAGCTAATTTTGTATTTTACAAATAATTTTTCCTATGTCATAGGTCTACCATATATAATAACAAATACAAACCTCATGCAAATCAATCAATAACTTTCACTTTCAACTCTCTCTATGAAACTAGTCTTTTTGGCTTCTTAGGGCAATTTCATGGTGAAAAATCGTTGGGAACAACTCACTAATCACCAGGAAAAATATTACCTAATTTGGACACCCATTTGGCTCCTCATTCTTATTACAAATTTTTATTTCTAAATTCCTTTACTAAGTACCTCTTCCACCATCACTTCTTCTTCTCTTGTTTAAGCTCCTTATAGCCCTACCTTTCTAGTTTTTCAAGATTAACTATTGATTCATGAAATCATTTGCAAAACTAAGCACATTCTAGAGAAAAATTTAATAATTCTTATATATATATATATATATATATATATATATATATATATATATATATATATATATATATATATATATATATATATATATATATATATATATATATATATATATATATATTTCATGGTTCCAACCCTAAAACTTCTTTCCATCTATTTATCCTTAGTTAATTAGGTATTTAGATAATGTAACTATACGAGGTAGAATAATGTCAAAGATATCATCTGGGGATGTCCATAAATTCAAAAATCTTGAATATCCCTTACTTAAAATACTTTAAGATAATTTCTTATTAATTTTATCTCCTAAATCCTTGAAGAAGACCTTTAACTAATTAGATTTTTCTAAACCCTTACAAGGGTTCTAATGTAGAACAAGTAGGAAATATTCATTATAAAATAGGTACTCAATTTCCAAATTTACAGTTATAATTGTAGGTCTTATAGTATGTACTTAACCTTATAAAGTTGATAGTGATCTCTAAATTCTTATACAAACCTGAGGCTAACCATATTACTCCATTTCTTGACTTGTGAGCAGAATTTCAGGGTATTCATATAACCCTAAATAGAGCATTATTGGTAATCTTACCTTTAGTATCTTTGAATGACATCCATGTAATTTTTATAGATACTTAACCAAAAACTATCTTAAAAATTATTTTTCTTTACTTAATATTTGTTCATACTCATTTAAGAACAATCTTATCAATCTAAAATGGGTTCAAAATACTTGCCAAGTTTCATGTCAAAACAAAGTATAACAGGATATCCCTTAGTTTAATTTTCAAAGTTCATTACAAAAGAAATTCTTTTCCTCTTCTTCTTAGAGTTTTCTCATGAATTTTCCCTCATAAATCTTTATCCTTTAATCAAATTCCTTCCCAAAGGTAAACTCAAAGTGGATTGTCCTAAAAGATTTAATGTTACAAAATTCTCAAGGAGTATCAAGAAATTTCAAATACAAATACTAATGCATGCATTAAAAAGTCATTAAGAAAAATGATTATCAAACTTACAAACACTTAAAATCCTCCACTGAGGATAGTCATATCATTTTCTTGATCATACACACTCACACATATAACCTTAGATAATAAGAGTGCATATTTTGCAAGAAAAGACTACAAAAATGCTTCCTTGTATATTTTCCTCCTCTTCTATTCAAATAATCCCTATATGAAGTAGTTATAATGTATGTTTATATAATCCTCTCATCTTCTAAATAACCTACACAATCTCAAAACTCTTTTCTTATGGATTTTTATAGCCCTAATTGATTCATGCTTATAAGTCATAAGATTAAAACATAGAATAAGCCATTTTAAACTTTTAAACAAACCACTAAGCTCCTTTTCACACTATATTAGTCTTCCTCAATCATTAATAGACCCACTAAATCCATTAACTCTAACATCACAATGAAATAATGGCTTATACTAGCTCAAAATTCAAAATAGCACTTTTGGAGGGAAATACAAGACTTGAAATTTTGAAAACTTGACTCACTAGACATCATGATATGAACTCTAATGACACCTTAAAGACTTATAGACCTTCTAAAACAACTTTGAAACCAAAATTTGACTTGAAAAACCAACTATGTAACCATATGAGATATGTTCTTACATCAATGTCACTCTTGATGGCAAGTTCGGGAAAATTCATGCCCGTTATCTCTCTCCTAAATCATTTCCACCACAGAAATTTCATGAATATATGTCTCTATATGATGATGTACCATAAGGATTTGGTTAAATAATTTAAAAGTGGGAAATTTGAGCCCCCTCCCTGAATCCCTTGTTCTATTTCTCATAAAAATGGGAAACCAGAGTTGTCTCTTCTAGTTAAAAAGAAAAAAATGAAAGAATGAAAAGGGTGTCCATGAGGATTTTTATGACTATCTCACTCTAAAAGAAAAGTTGAAAATGATATGTGGAGAGACTAGTAACCCCAAAGAGGAGAGACATGATGATATGGTGAGTGAGGAGGTTTTTAGCTATCCTAGATAACATGGATGTTTGTTCCAATGGAGGTCAAACTACTAAGGGTAAGTAAAAATGGAAGAACCCCCATTTTATCTTTAGAAGATCTCCATAATAGAGTGTGCATTCTTGAGAAATTTTATTTCATCCAAATACACATTTTTATTTCATCCAAATACACATTACTTAAGGTATGATTTTCAAATTTAGGTAAGTGACGTATGATATGGAACAATTAAAGGTTGAAAACAATAATATCAAGGTAAAAACTATTTTCTTGGAGAAAAGGTTGGAAATTATTGAGAATAATCTAAATTTGAAAACAATAATATCAAGGTAAAAACTATTTTACTGGAGAAAAGGTTGGAAATTATTGAGAATAATCTAAATTTGAAATCTATCCACCCTCAATATGTTCAGGAAGAATTCCCCAATAAGGTTCCAACTAACCTTGATATTTCATGTCTTATACCTATGGGAAGATAGAGGAATCCATAGAACTAGTTCATGTGTTTCTATTTGTAGGTTCTCCTTCACCTCCTTTTTACTTCATTTTGGAAAAACGTTTTTGTGTCTTCATTATTTTCATTTTTTGTGGTTTATGTAAAAAAGCACTAGGGGTATCAAATCATTTTGATCTCTGTTCCCTAGTTTTTTTCCCTTGTTGTTCTTCACTACTTTATATTTTTTTTTTTTTCTAAAAGGTTTGAGGACCATTCAAATCCTTCTATTTACTTTATCTAAAAACAATTACTCACAAACTAAATATTACACATGATATATTATTCTTACACATAAAAATAGTGTGAGCACTAACATATGATTTTGTAAAAATGCATCATTCTTCCTCATCTAGAAACACATAAACATCCTTTCTTCAAGTATTTTAGCAAGATCAAAAACTCAACTCAAGCATTTTAAAAGAAGTTACCAAATCTAGTTGCACTCATTAAGATATCACATGATTGGTGTAGTGGTGCATGATGGTTCCCAAAACTAAAATAATGTTTTTAGGTTTTTCCATACATGGCTAGGGTATTATATCTTGTTCAAAATGTTCAAAGGTATTTGCAACATGACAAAAAAATAGGGTTTGATGACAAACATTTCTAGGAAGGAAACACATCTATAAATTTATAGAGAGATATTCCAAGTAGGTCCAATACCATAAAGTAGGTTTACAACCATACATATGGTCATATAATTGTTGTAAAATCCTACCCCAATTTAGTTTATAATCATAGTACCAAGATTGAAGCATCATCAGTCTCAAATCTCTCTATTCTAGAAATTTACACACCCAAAACTTCCCATATCCATTTGTAATTAGCTAAGTGCACTCATTATAATACAATATCATCCTTGTAAATAATACAATTTTGAATTTTCTATTTATATTAGGTTGTGTATGGTCCAATTGGATGATTTTGGGATATTTCTAGTCCATTTGGACTTTTTTGCATGTAATAATTAGTCACAGAGAGTTTCCCACGAAACCACAATTTAATTATTTGAATTGTCTCTATAGGTGTGTTATAAGTATATGTATTATAATAGAATTAATAATGATGTAAAATGAGGTCATGGGATATAACATCACCTAAGACATGACCTACTTAATCGAACAAGGATTAACTCACTTGGGTTAGTCTTATCATAGGACATTTAGATGGTTTGAAAACCTAACTACCTCCTTTCACATCATTAGGAGGAGATGTATTAGAATGAAGAGGGATGTATGGGTTGTAAGAATTCAGTAGAGGAATAGTTTTTGTATCAAATCCAAAAATGGCTCAAGAAGCTATGTGAAAATGTATTGTTTTATTAATAAATAGGCTTCCTAGTTTGTAAAACTATGTATGAAGGTTTATCATGATATGACGGATTGAATTCTTAATAATGTGTGAATGAATTATATTTGAAAATGTTGTGTGAATTTAATTATAGGTATAGGAGTTATGTATAGTTCGAAGGAGGACATTAAAGGAAGAAGGAATTTTTCAAGCAACCATGGATACACTTGTCTACAAGAGTAGAGAGCGTGATGCTTGAGGTAAGACCGTATATGTGTTAATTAATGATTGAACTAATGGAAGATAAGAATAAATGGAATATTGAGTGTAAATTTTTAAAACTAATGAAGATTAGATTTTCACCATGTTAATGGTTAGAAATATGATAAGTGTTCTTACATGAAATATGAATTATTTTAAGAAATATGAATTTGTGTGAGAATCCATAGGATGAATGTTTGAGAAGGAATGGTATTTTTCATATAGGAAGAAATATGGTAGATTTTTTTCAAGGCATAAATGATATTGAAAATATTTGTACAAAATTCAGTGGATGTGTTGTAATTCATCAAGAACCTTCACAATATTCAAATAAAGAATCATAAAGAAGAAACTCTCCTCACTATATGAGACACCATGTTCCAAGGGTTTAGTGACCAAGAAATATATAAAGCTAAAAGGAACCATGGAATCATGTTTTGAGTTAGATTCTCAGGTATATAAAAGGTGTTCAGTCAAGATAATAAATAAAACCTTTATATGAAAAAAACTATAAAGCACGATCTTTATAACTGAAATACCTGGTGTTAAAGGTTTTAAGAAAGGAAATTTGTTTGAATAATTCTTATTTTTTCAAAGATTCTCATTTTATTAATGCATGAAGTGTTATAAGGTTTGATATCACGTTACCAAACTTAGGAAACTAAAAGGTTATAAAATAAGAAATCAAAATTATAGTCTTACTTACTTGGGATAGTCATCTACCTTATTGGGAAACAAATGATTTAGCAAACAATTCCTTAATAAAGTGGTATTCAAAAATGTTTTTGAATTTTTTTAGTATGATGTTAATCCTTAAATAATGTGAGAAATTATATAGAATTTATAATTATGTAAAATGCAATGACTATCCCTGCTACAGATCATAGTGGAGAAGCTAGAGAAGCATATAGAAGTTTGTAAGTAGTGTCTTAAATACGTAAGTAAAATCATGGTTTGAGGGAGTTGATGAAGAGTTGTAATAAATTATTAATGAGTGGAGTGAGAATATACTTATACCAATCCAAATAAAGGTATAGAACAAAGTTTAGTTGATTGTTGTGTGCTTAGGAGTAAGACAAGATTAAGAAGAAAAAATTTGTGAATGTAACATGAAAGTGATGGAACGTTGGCGGAACATTGAAAGGTGTTTGATAAGTGTTGATAGATGTGGATTGAGCTGTATATAAGGTTGGAAATAGATGGTAGTGATCAAACCCTAGAAGAAAACTAAAACACTAAGGATACCTAATAAGAGACCTAGCTAAAAAGAAGTTGATATTGGGAAAGTTATACAATTAGGAGATAAAATTTACCATGAAGAAATAATTACATAGAAGATATAAAAAATGATAATAAATGTTTCATGAAATTTTATATATTTTTCCATACACAAAGCTTTGGGTGATCTAAGTGCTAGAAATTAGGCCTAATTTAAAATGATAGAAAGGGAATAAAAATGCATGGGTTTAGAACTGAGCCTAGAAACTTTGGGATCAATTTAAGTGTCATTATGCAAATATTTACAGTGAAGGATAAGTGTTTTAATATTGTTAATTTCATAGAAAAAAACTCATTTGGAGGGATGCTAGGTATTTGGAGCTCTAAATGGTGATTGATAATAAATTAAGGTATGAAACTTATTGATTTGACTAATCATGGTTGTTTGATGCATTTTAGATTATTGACACAATTTTCTAAGGTTTTCTTTTTTGGTAAGAAAAACAATATTCTTGAGTTGTGTTCAAGTTACATGGTTTTGTTTATCTTTCAAGGGGACGAATCTAACTATTGGTTTGGTGGTTGAGTCTGGTCCACCACCTCTTCTTCACATTCGATTATATTTTTGAGTTAATATCTTTTTATACATTATTTTCAAGTATTGTTTTGTTTTATGATATTTAATAAATAATGTTAGAAGTTATGTAATCTAGATAGCCTTCTATAGCTCCCCTTACATCCTTGAGTTTACTTAATTCACTAATCTAGAGATTTCATATAAATATAATAATAATAGTGTAAACACAACAAATCGAATAAAGAGAACCTTAATAAACCATAAGTGCAATCAAATTATAACACAAAGTAAAATAATAGACTCTTGGATTCTAATATACAAGTAAATCAAAGACAAATGGTGTATGAGGAAAAGGGATAATGGTCTGTTTCAGAGTATAATTTAGCCGAAAAAGCAGACATGAAAATTATGTATCCACTTACCAAATTTTTGTACCAATCGCTGATTTAAAAAATTAAAAAATATTGGAGTTCATATCATTTACACAAGTGATCACTTGCCACTAGATGTTGTACAACAAATCAAGAAAACAAATGTAATGTCTCTATGTGGTATGCTCTAGCTTTTCTTATTCAGATAAACCTACTTTGAGATAAATTGAAGAATTTTGAAGTATCCCTAAAGGCTCAAAGGGAAGAAATTTAAATAGAAATAAGAATTTACTAATGCAATATGCTTGAAGTAAGTTGTGTTCTAAAACCTCCACCATTTTATGTTTCCTTTAATATTAGTGAGCATCTAGTTCACAATTGCATGATTATTTTTGTGCTAACAAATTTATGATTCCTAAGAAAAAAATTTATACTTTAGGATTTGAATATACCCCTATTGATAAAGGATTCATCCAACATTATGGTATTATTTTCAAAGCAAGACATGTAGAAACTCAAATTTGGCAATTCTCTCTTTAACACAACTAGTTTTGATAATACAATCTTCTGGGGTAATGCACCTTCCCATTCCCATTCAACATATTATAAGGTTTCTTATTTATCTTGTTTATCATTACATACTAACATGTCATCAAAATATTA
Source organism: Taxus wallichiana var. yunnanensis (assembly GCA_018340775.1). NCBI lineage: Eukaryota > Viridiplantae > Streptophyta > Pinopsida > Cupressales > Taxaceae > Taxus > Taxus wallichiana. The sequence goes on along the minus strand of CM031244.1, from coordinate 207,008,774 downwards.
GAACACAATATAAAATCCATAGAAAAACATCAAGAAAAAACTTAAAAACTTTAGGTCGCATGTTTTCCTTCCCATGTCTACATTGTTTTTTCTCTAAAAATGTTCACATCAATGTGTTAATAATCTATTCTTCACCACCAAGAGTGTGGCATTTAGATATGTTCATATAGTTGATGAGATATTTTTAAAAATAGATAAATCCAATTGTGGATATTAGGGCTTCACCAAAATGGATTGAGACATACCAATTCATCGATTTCTCTATAATGATGACGAATCAGACTATTCACTCTTAGCTATATAAATATTTACAACATGGCAGAGACATCGACATATTGCAATCAAGGACATCAGCTACATTGTGTTTTCTCTCCTAATTACATTAACAATGGTGTATCTATGTCACATTCATGAAAATTGTAGGCCTACACAATTGTGTAAAAACATCCTTGTACCAAAACATCTAGTTTTCAATTCATCTTCCATACAAATTTTCCTCAAAATTGGAATTTTTTTACAAGGTTGGACAATAAGAAAAAATATTTATGAATATGGATAGTTTTAGAGGTCTCAAACACCTATTATCTATCATTATCAACATTATCCCACCTTAGAATTATGCGGAACTCCCATCACTTGCCATATGCACACCGAAATTAACTCAGAATCGAAGGTTTTAAGCTTAAAGGTGCATTTTAAATTTATATGCTTTACATGAACCATGTTGTTGGTTTTATTTTTAAAGATTTAACATGTTAATAGGGTTATTGTTAGTTTTTCAAGTTCATAGCATTTTTAGACTTAAGTTTCTTCTCCAAAGTACATCAATATTGTTTTTGTGTCATAGAATATTTTTATGGAAATTAAATTTTAAATAGATTTATTGGTCTCCACATAATGTTATCAAATACATCATATCTAGTTGTTTATTTTTAATGTGTAGGTTAGTTTTTTTGATGTCATTATATTTTTCATCATTGCGTTACTTGTATCATAAAAATGTCCAGTCTTATTGTTTGAGTTAGAATTCAATTTTTTTGTTAAAAAATTGTGAAAAAAAAATAAATTTGCATTATGAATGCATTTTCAATGTTACACAACATCCTAAAAATAAATAATTTCACATTGTGTGGTGGAAATAATAAATAATGTGGAGATAATTTAGCATCAAATTTCATCTTACTAAGTGGTTATGAAATGGAAGATGGAGGAATCGGAGGAATGGGTCAATTAGTGACCTCTCGTCATCCATAAATGATGGATTCGCACAATGAAGTTGTTGCATGTATGTTTACAATTTTTGTTTTCAATGTGTTTTTAGAATTTTTGTTTCATCAAGTAATTTTTTTATAGTTTTATGTGACTAAAAATAAGAACAAAAGTACATTCCTATTTGAATTTGTGATAAGTGAGAAGTGATTCATATATAATTCCCTAATGTAAAAATGTAGTGGAAAGATAAAAATACAAATGCAAATAATCATCATGATACTTGAAGAGGATGAAAATGGGTTCATACCTTAAACAAGGGTTAATATATTGTATAGGGGTTCATTTCATATGGACATGGGTTCATAGCAAAGGTTGTTTGTGATCTTGTGTAAAACCATTAGTGTACTAATATCATGAGCATGTAGGGAAAAAAGTTGTAGAATAAGTGTAATTTTATATCTACCATGTTCACACTAAGGGGGAATGATATGAATGATAATGATCACATTATACGGGTTAATAATTTATGGTGTGGTAACCTATTATTGTGCATAATTCGTTATATTAATAACTAATAGATTGGGTTATTAGTATGTGAGGAATGTAGCTAGTTAGTTGTTAATAAAGGATAACATATAGAACCTGGTTGATTTATTTATCCTTGAGTGTAGGATCAACTTCACTCCTAGATGGATGTAAATAACACAAAGAATTATTATGAGTTCAATAATTATGTGACAATTATAGTTAGAATGAATTAGATACAAACCAACCTTCTCAATCACCTATGGAATCTTCTATCTAATACTAACATCACTAGTTATACTTCTCTAATTCCTTTTAATATGCATATACCCAATCCATTGCAACATGAAATCAATACATTAGATACTATTCCACCCTTTCATTTTATTGATACTACTACTCATCTTGATTCACCATTAACATTATTTTCTATATGACTTGATCATAGATTTCTTTCCTTTCTATCTAAACATCATCACTCTATTATAAATATTTCTCAACAAGTTGATCACCCTTCTTGTCATTGTTATCATATCTCAAGACATGACACCGGCCACTATTGGGTCTTGATGGACATAATCATTAATATCAAAACCAACAGACATAATATTATTTTGTATATCACATTAACACCTACTGAGTAAATACCTCCTATTAATAGTCAGCAATCGGGCTATGCCTCCGGCTTCGACACTTTCACTTGCACTATCTATATCCATAGTCACATTTGGAAACATGTCCCATGAAATTTTCATACCCATAAAACATTTTTTCTTATGAGGCCTTACACACCTTGAGGTTATCACCCTTTTATATCACACCTTTTCCACTCCTTCAAATATTTTCCAAGGTTACATTATGCTCCTAATGGCTTTTAGCCTTAAACTTATTACTATAAAGTTAACATCACTCTTGATCTCCATCCCATACCATTAGATGTAATATTATCTTGGTTATGATTGATACATTATACTATTACTCCATGCACCACTTGTATCACCTTTCCCCTTCAAAGTGGTGTGGCTACCATTTATAATGAAAACTTATATAACTACTAACCTAATATGACAAACTAGAATCACTCTACAAGGAAATAAGATCTTCCTACACTAATGAAGAATATATTATGGATTTATATTACTTTCACCAAATTATATTCTAAATTGATCCCCACTTTCGGTGGATTCACCACATGGAAAACCTTGGTCCTACCATATTTGATCTTAACATTGATAATATTATCAATACCACTTGGTAGCTAGGTTCCACTCTTATTTATTATACATAGTTAATCACTTTAAAAATACAAAAACATTCATATATTTGTAAAAATATAAAATGAAAACCTATACATTTGACTTGAGTTGTTAGAAATTTCCATTAAACATGTTTTTCGCATTTTAGTTTAATAGATAACATGCTTATTTACTCTTTACACACATGCATTCACATGGTATTTTGAGCATGATGCAAGACATACATATAACATTACACAATGATAGGTTTTCAAAGGCCTCTTTATCGAGACTTTGTATTCACTTTGGGAGCATCTATTTTTACTACATCTAAGTACTTTTATTCAATTATAGTTCCTTTATAATTCCTCATTATGCTTTATAAAATATAATATGTACAAGTTACCTTTTGAGCTAAGAGCGATAACACATATATCTTGTGCATCCTTGACATATCTTATGTCACATATTTTACATATCTTGGCTATTATATCATATTTTACATATCTTGGCGGCATACCTATCTATGTATGTGTTTTGTTGTTTTCATTTCTTATGGAATATATACCTTTATTGTCTTACGACACCATGGGTGTCCAATTTTTGTGGAATTATTCATATCTTGTGTGTTCTTACTTGCTTTTATTTTGAGGCCTATGGGCCTTGATTTTTTTGCAACACCATGGATGTCCCATGTTTTTGGATAAATGCCTTTTGTGTTACTTTGCATACTTGTTACACATAATATCATTATTATTTTACTTGTGTTCTCATACATGCATTTACACTACTATTTTTCTCTACTATATGCTATCTATATATTGTTATCAATACTTTATTTTGCACAGTTGTTGTCAACATGCACAAACACCTTCATTTTTATAGGTAGAGTTTATTCAAGGTTTCCACCTCTCTAATATTCTACATTCCTTTATAAATTATTATACATCTAATGCATGGGCACACATCTATTATTTTGATCCGAGTTCTCAACATGGTTTTCACACATGCCTCAAAAGAGGGGGATTCATCTAAGTATAATTACACTCAAAAAAGACATGTAAAATTATAGGGTAAAATACATGTACAAATAGGGTACAAATACTCATAAATATAGTCAAATACAGAAATTCATAGAAAATACACATGTTCATAACAATAAATTCAATACTATATGGAATGGTATTGAACCTAACACACATTTTGGTCTAAAGGAAGTTACTTGAACTTTATTAGCAATTTCATATTTTCAACTACGGTTTCAAGATTTTGGTATAGTTTCCAACTTAATTCACTCGGTTCGAGACCAATACATGGGGCATGAAATACTTCACCTATTCAGTATGAAATTTAGTTTATACTATATTTCTATATATCTTAGGGTCATGATTCTCATTTCTACATCAACATTTGAGTACATTATAACTCTTATTCTATGTGTAGCACATGGGAAGGGCACGAGGCATCTATTTTAGCATTGTGTTTTCATTGATCTTAAAAGAGTGTGTATATGGTATTTTCATTATTTTCTAAGTTACATTGATGTCAAATGAAGTAAGAATCGTGAATTTTGATTAGTAGTGTTCGTTGAGATTGCATGGTGTCTCATGGTGTATTGAGTCAATATGATGACTTGTAGTGGCTTGCATAGGTATGGAAGAGTTAGAGTGATGCTATAGTTATTTCATGATGCTTTTGAATGTTCTTGTAGGATGTCATGAGTGGAAAGGTTACAAGGAAGCCGTTTTTTTGGTGTAAGAATGTTCAAGGTGTTTGTTCTCGAGACCTAGTTAGTAGTCATGGTATGATATCATATAATATAGGTATGAAGAAACTATTTGAGATTGGAAATAACATGGGGAGTATGTGTATGATGTGCAGGGAAACTTGCAAGTATCTCGAGTCCAGATAGAGGCCTATGTCATTTTTTCTAGGTCTATACTAGACCTATTCGCAAACCCTATTTAACCTAATAAGGTGAGTTGGACTATTTTCAGCATCATGATGTAAATATGATCATTGAGAATTTTGAAACAAATTTTTATTTGATTTTTTTCCACATTTAAGGTATTTTATTAAAGGTATGTGTAGTTAATTGAGTTTTTACCTCCACCAAATTTTTAAAGTAAAAACCAAGGTTGATTTGGAGTGTTTGATGATCATTGCCATGTTTAAAATCTTCATAGTGGTATAATATCTTCATGGTAGTTATGGAAGGGTCCTAAGATGACATTTCAGGAATTATTTTGTTGTTTGAGGGGAATATCTTTATGGAAAATTGTTTATAAGGTATACAACTTCTAAACCCTCTTAAAACCCTAGATGAATAGAAATGAGAGAGATCTTGTTCATAGAATCCAACAATGGATTGATTGATCATTTTTATCATTTGAGGTTGTATAGGACTCCACCATATTTCTACATGTGGTATTTAGGCATCATGATTGTATGTTGACCTCACTCAACAATGCAAGTTTCCAAAGTTTTATTTTCTATAAAATTGTGCACTAGACTTCTTGAGTAAATTGGTGTTTGAGGTTTTTAGGAGATATTATACATGTCCATGGTGTTTTAAGGTCATTTTTATTCCCTTATGAGTGTTTTTATGTAACATATTACAAGACTGGTTTTAGGGTAGTTTTGGGAAATTTGAGGTGACCTAGTTATAGAGGTGTTTTTGGGCTTCTATAGACCAAGTGATGGTTTTGTTAACAATTGGTAATGACCTTGAGGTCATGTGATTTCCATTTATATATCAAAATTTTATTTTTGAGGTGATTTGATGAGGGTTTGAGCCTCATCTTTGATAATTGGGTTTGTAGATCATAGACCTAGTGAGAAGAAGAGCTCGAAAGGTGGTGTCATTGCATGAGATGATGACGAAGAGGTATAAAATCATGTAACATGTATAAGTGGCATTTTATGTTTTATTAATGTTTAATTTCTCAATTAGTCTCATATTTAATGAGTAGGATATTTGAGTATATTAGGGCTTCTTGTGTCTTAATGAAGGATTTGGGTATGAAGATGATATTTCATACATATATTGTACTTTGTATGATATGTCTAGGATTTTCTTAATATTTTTAAATTAATTTTAAGTATGATGGCTGACTTAGTTGTATTAAGTGCTTGAGCCATGTATAAAATCAAGTTGTATGACCCATTTGTGGAAGTTGAGAGGGTTAGAGAAAGTGCGAGCTAGAGGGAAGTTTGAGGAGGTGTATGAGGTATTTTTACCATGAATAGAGAATAAAATATTATATTATGTTCTAGATAATTATCATATTTTTGCGAGCTCAGTCAAATGATCTAATCATCTTGAAGGAAGAATTTCTTGAGGAAGACTAGAAGGAAAATTTGGGGAAGATAGTAGGAAAAAGGAATTCATATTGTCATCATCACTTATGGGTGAAACATTTCAGAGGTGAAAAACATATCAAGTGGATTTATTTGGTGCTAAATCATCTAGGGGGTTAGTACCTCCTTGTAGGGTTGATGATCTACTAAACCTAGGGGTTGGTTCTCCTTGTATGGTTGGTGATCCTTGTTGAGTTGGTGCTCAACAAAACCCAAATCATTTCTCTAATAAATCTATATCATTGTATTTTATTCCCTTTGAGGTTTTCCCACTTACATATGGTGTTCTTATATTGATTTTTTCTCATTTTCTCTTATGTGGTTGTGGTTCTTTATGCATGCATGCTTAATGGTTTGAATGGTTAATGGATGTAAATTTTTAAGTGATTAAAAGTTTTATTTTCCACTGATTCACCCCCTCACAGTGGATATAATTATAACAATTGGTATCATATCAGGTCCTCTAAATCAATCTTACCATGATTGAGGTGATCCTTTGAAGCACGATGATATGGCGAGTCAACAAAGTGGTTCCTCTTCTCAAAAATATCCTATGTTTGATGGGAAAAATTATACCTTTTGCAACATCAAGATGAGAAATCATATTATGTATTTTGGATGTGATATATGGAAATCATTTGTATATGGATATACCATTCCTAAAAAACCTCCAACCAATGTAACATTTAAGAAGGTTGGTGATTATAACTCTAAATCTATCAATATTATTGTGTGGATTAGTTGAATAAGAGTTTATCAAGGTAGTGTAATTTGATAATTCTAAGGATATGTAGGATAATATACAAGTGATATATGATGGAGAATCCAAGGTGAATTTATCAAATCTCTAGACCTATAGGACTAAATTGGAAAGTTTGAAGATGAAAGAAGAAGAAACCATTATTGCATATCTTCTCAGAGTAGATAAAGTTGTCAATACCATTAGAGGATTAGGAGAAGAAAAAAAGGAATCCTTGGTGGTGCAGAAGGTGCTGATATATGTCACTCTTAAATTTTATTATAAATTCCCATCTATAGAAGATTCAATGGATCTGAGTACGTTTCTAATGGATGAACTCCATGGTATCCTGACTTCTTATGAGATGACAATAGGTGTGGATAAACCTCCCAAGAAGGAATCATCCTTGAGTTGAAATGAATCCAAAGGGTAAGAAGATATTGGATAATGATGTTTTGATATTGATAATGATGAATTTCTTATTAAATTTGTCGGGAAGTTGAATACATGTTCAAAAATTTATAAGGGTAAGTTTCCCTTCAAGCGTTTTGATTGTGGTGAGACTAGAAATTTTGTAAACAAGTTTCCTTATAAGCATAAGGAAAAATATGATGATGATGATGATAATGATAATAAGAATCCCCATAGGCCTGATAAGATTAAGAATAAGTTCAAAAATTTGAGGACAAGAAGAATTCTAAGAGATGATGTTACTCTAAGGAGGATTTTATCTCATCAGAGGTAAGTAGTGAACCATGTGATTCTAATTCTATGTCTTATCATGATGTTTTTGAAATGAAGTCCTATTCATGGTCAAATGAGCTAGGATTTCTTAAAATGAAGATTCCATATATGGAGGATCATGTATGGACTTAGATAAATAAAAATGTTGATCTTGAAATTTATTTTATGTGTATCCAAGAAGAGTGAAAGCATGGAGATAAGAAGAAAAATAATATAAAGGCACAAGTCAAGGATTATGAAGAAAAAAATCATCTTGTTGAGGAGAAGCATAGGACTGACACAAAAAGTATGATAAAATTCTAAAATATTTAGAAACACAAGTAGATATTGTAACAAAAATCCTAAAGTATAAGGAAGATGTGTGTATCAAGTATGAGAGAGAGAGAGAGAGAGAGAGAGAGAGATTGAGTCCATAAGGATAGAAGTGTGCATCAGGTATGAGTTTGAAAATAGCTTCAAGGATATAGATGAAATCTTAGATAATAAAAAAATTAGGTGATAGGAGTGATATAGGATTCAAGATATTGCTACTTAGATCAAGGAGAATGCTTTTCAAAGTTCCAAAGAAGATTAGAAGGAGAACATCTTTAATAGTAATATCAAGACAAGGTCTATTAGACAACTTAATGCATCAAGTTATGAGAAATATTTCAATGGTTAATTTTATACTTACAATGAATTTAGACATATGGAAAAAGAGTTTAGAAGGTCATCCAGTACGAGGAATCCTATAATCATGAAAGTAATTTTAGTTAATACTAGTCAAGAGTCAAGAATGAGGTTATTTTCTATAATTATAATCATGTTACTCATATTGCAAAGTTTTGTTTTCATGTTCCTTCAAATAAATACAAGAAGTTTCATGATCCTAGAGTACATGAGAAGATACAAGATAACATTTTGGAACTAAACATGAATCAAATAAATTCAACTAAGTATGAGTTATAATTTGAAGCAAGTCAAAGGTGTTCATAAATTGTTGACCAAAAGAAGGATGAAAAGGTTGAGCCATAGGTGTCAAGGAGCTCTTGGAATCTCCTAAAATTATTGTTTTAGATTCCTTTCATTAGGGATATATCTATGAATATTATTATAGTAATTCATCAATCATAAGAATCATATGGTTAGGTTTATCTTGAATGGACTCAATGAATATATATTACAATCATGGAGCTCATACTAGATTCTTGAAAGTTTGTATGTTTTCTAGAGTTGATTTAGGTACAGTTGTGAATCCATGAAGTATGATTTGTGTCTTGGGGCATAAATTTTGATTTTCTCTTCAAGTGAACATTGGTCTTTTAATAAAAATATGTTCTTAATGCTACATATAAAGATTGAAGTAATCTATGGGTGTGTACCATGGTAGAGTTCCATGTGGATTATTATAGAGACATAATGAAGAATGGGTCTATAGGTGTGTTGTTGAAGCTTAGGTGTGTTGTACTTACTGATATCATGTCAAGGATGAGGGCCTTTAAATATGATTCTAAGTATGTGTGATGTCTAGTTCTATTGAAAGTAGATTACTTTAAGTTGAGATAGTTAGAGTGAAGAATTGTGAAAATTTGACTAGTCTTCTACAATCATAAGGTTCCATTAGAATGTGAAAGATGCCTTGAATTAGTAGTAGATGTTTTTGAAAAATGTTAATAAGGTCCGATAATGTTTTGGAGTATATCATCAATCATGAAGTTCTACAAGTAAGTTTGAAGTCAATCATGAAGGTATGATGACTTGATTAGGTATAAATGTTATATGAAAAGTTATGAGATGGTAAAATGTATTAACATTTTTAGACAGTTAAACACTCCTTTCCCTGAAGTAGTAGTAGATGTTTAAGCTGTCTAAAAGACTGAGAGATGCATGTTTTAGCTCGGAGTAGTTTTGTGTGACTTATTTTGGTCTCTGTGACTGTCTTAATAATATTGAATTTGGGGGTAAATAGAGATATCATCATGAAGAGGTTAGTATATGAAGAAGGCTTTAAAGGCCTAATAGGGTTGTGTAATGACAAAAGAGTGAGTGAAGCATGTTTGAAGCCTTGAATTATGTCATAAAACCTTACTTAGGACTATTTCTATCTAGACAAGTTGATGTAAATTTGTAAAGAAGGAGAATCAAGGTGGTTTGTGAAGGATTTGAAGGTATTTTCTTGATCAAGAAGTGTTACAATCATAGTATACAGGTTCATGTGTATAATATGAGATAAAGTTTTTTCTTAAGACCCATATAGGTATATGTCTCTTAAGATGGAGTTTGGTATGATAGAAGAGTACCTCCTTGTGATATATGAGTGACATGAGGATATAAGAGGGCCATAGGTGTACATGGACATACTATGATTAGGTAAAATGATCAAAATCATGAAGATGTAGCCTACATGAATCTAAGTAGACAAAGTATAGAGATCTTATGTATATTTTCTTAAAAATTAAACTAATTTGAAGACCCTTGAAGATATATCTTTGATTGTTGATTGTTATTATTGAGGCTTGTAAGTTCAAGGTATATAGTGTACAATCCTTTATATATTACCATGATGAAGAAAGTCATAAATGGAGACAAGAATATTGAGTTGTTATGATTCCCTTAACATGAAGCTGTTTAGTGTTACATATACATATGATCCATGATATCAGTTGTAATCTATCCAGATTGAGGAAGAAGTTTTTATAGCATGATGTGGTGAGCTTTTTCTTGATGAAATATGCATATTGACATAGTAGTCTTTAAGAGAAGTAAGGTCTATCTTAGGGGGAGATGGTCATGATTTGTGTTGATCCTCATAGGTTTGAAGAATTAAGAAGGTCTTATAATCAAGTAAGGTAAGGATATTGATTTTTGTCTAAGTTTGTTAAGAAAATTCAATAAGGAAGAGTCTCTTAGTGGTTATTGAAAAGGTATGTCAGTATGGTCTTGCATGAGATCACATGTGAAGATCAACATTGATATATAAATATCTTAATAAACAAGGGGAAATAGTTAGTCCCAAGAGTTGGTTCAAGGTATGAAGATGAGATGTATTATTGGTATCTAGGACTATTTGAGAAGGTTTACGTTGGTATCTTGTTATCTTTGAGGTGTCAAGAAGAACGTAAGAAGTCAGGGGAGCTGGTGGTAGGATTGATATCAGAAAGGTAAGCAAGAAGATAGTGGTTATGGTTTCTAAGTGCCCAAGTTGTGTTGAAGTGATGATTAGCAGTTTGATGAGTTGAGTTTGGTATAGATGCATGAGTTGAATAATATTGAATAGGTAAGTATTCTTATGGTCCTAAATTCTCTTAAAAAGGATATGAATAAGCTAATAGTGAGTTAAGTAGAGCTATATGATTAGGAATTTGTATTTCCAAGAAGGAAAAAGAGTCATGATGACAAGAATGGATGTTGCATACAAATTTTTTTGGTAAGGTAAGTTGTGTGTTATTAATTGCAAGGTCAAGGTCTGAGTTAGATTTTGAAGGTATGCAACAGCTTAGGAGGAGCTATTTTGCTCTTGTGTTTCTCTAAGAGTTAAATATGAGATGAAGAATGTCAAAAGGACCATGATATGTTAGTTTTATGTTTCCAACCAAAAGGTGAGTCTATTATGTTGTGAGAGAAAGGATTTTCTTGTATATTTATTTGTCATTTATGTTTGAAGGGGAGAATTAGATAATGGCACATGTGAGTCTCTTAGGGGGAGAATTTTCTCTGTGTGGTTTTCCATTAATAGGTTTTGCATCAATGAAAAAGGTGGATATTGTTGAAATTTTTTTGTAATGGATGTCACAAGAGTGTATATGTGATGTTTTCATTGTTTTCTAAATTTCATTGATGTTAAATGAAGTAAAAAACATGAATGTTGATTAGTAGTGTCTTGTTGATATTGCGTGGTGTCTCATGGTGTCTTGAGTCAATATGATGACTAATAGTGGATTATAGATGTATGACAGAGGTAGATTGATTCTATAGTGATGTTATGATGCTTTTTTAAGGTTATTGTAGGTTGGAATGAGTCGAGAAGTGATGACGAGGTTAGTTTTGGTGGTGAAAACATGTTTAAGGTGCTTTGACCTAGTCAACAAAAATGTTATGATATGATGGAGAATCGATTTGAAGAATCTGGTTGAGCTTGGTAATAGTATGGGGAGTATGTGGATGTTGTATAGGTACACTCACAAGTGTCTCAGAGTGTAGGTAAAGGGCCAAGTCATGTTTTCTAGGTAAATAATAGACCTATTCCCAAGCCCTAGGTGACCTAATGAGGTGAGTTGGAATTTTTTCATTTTGATCATTGGGAAAGGTGAAATGGGTTTTTCTTGAAGCGTGGTTCAATTTTCTAGGGTTGGATTTAAGGTATGTGTAAAAATTTAATTTTTACTTCTAACAAGTTTTGAAAATGAGAAACCAAGGTCGATTTGTATTTTTGATGTTTGATGGCATATGTAAACTCTACATGGTAGTATGTGCTCTTCATGGTAGTTTAATAAGGATCCTAATAAGACATTAGAGTAATTTTTTTTTTGTTTGAGGGTAAATATTTATGAACAATCTTTAAGAAGGTAAACAAATTTTATACCTCCTAAAATACTAGTTGAGTAGTGATTGGAGAGATCTTGTTCCTAGTGGCCCATAATGGATTTATTGATTAATTTTTATTATTTTAGGATGTAGAGTACTCCTCTATATTTCTCCAGGTGGTATTTATATGCCATGAATGTATGCGGACCCCAAACAAAATTGTAAGTTTCTGAAGAAGTTATGTTTAATCCAAAACTATGCAATATACAAGCTGACTAAATTGGTGTTTGACGAATTATGGTAGATATTATACATTTCCATGGTGGTTTTAGATCATGGTTGTTCCCTTAGGATTTTTTTTATGGTCCATTTTGTAAGTTTTTTTTATAGGGAAGTTTTGGGTAGTTTCACGTAACCTAGATGTAGAGGTATTTTTGGATTCTACAGTCCAAGTGATGGTATTGTGAGTATTTGGTGATGACCAAGAGGTCACAATATTTCAATTGATATATCACACTTGCATGGTTAAGGTGATTTGATGAGGGTTTGAGCCTCATCTTTGAGGACTAGTTTTGTAGGTTATAGACCTAGTGAGAGGAAGATATCTAAAAGGTGATATCATTGCAAAAGATGATGATGTAGAGGTATAGAAGTATTTGGGAGGTTTATTGAAGTCTTAGATAACATTCCTAAGTGGTATTTTATGTTTTATGAAGGTATTATTTCTCAATTAGTATAAGATTTGGCGAGTAGGCTATTTGAGTGTATTAGGCTTCTTGTGTCCTAATGAAGGATTTGGGTATGAAGATGATATTTCTGACCTATATGGTCCTATGTATGATGTTTCTAGTATTTTATTAAAAAATTTAAAGTTAATTTGTCCTATGATGGTTTTCCTAGTTGTATTAGGTGCTTGAGTCATGTATAAAAGTAAGTTACATGGCTTATTTGTGGAAATTGAGAACCTTAGAGAAAGTATGATCTAGAGGTTAGTTTGAGGAGGTGTAAGAGGTATTTGTGACCATTAAGAGATGGTAGAAAATATGATATGATTTTCTATAGATTGATCAGATATTTGTGAGATAGGTCACATGATCTAAAAAAATTGAAGGTAGATGTTCTTGAGAAAGGAAGGCTAGAAGGAAATAGGGCTTCATAGTGTCATCATCAGATGTTGGTGAAAAATTTTAGAGATGAAAAACATATCAAGTGGCTTTATTTGGTTCTGATTCATCTAGGGGGTTGGCGCCTCCTTGTAGGTTTGATCCTTTACTAAACCAAAGGGTTGGTGCTCCTTATTGAGTTTGTGCTCAACTGAGTTTAATTCATTTCTCTAATAATTTTTTGTTTCAACGCATTTTCTTCCCCTTGAGGGTTTTTGAATTACATCTAGTTTTATTTTGTTGATGTGTTCTCATTTTATCTTCTATGGTTATGGTTATTAATGCATGAATGATTAATGGTTTTAATGGTTAATGGATGTAAATTTTTAAGTAATTAAATTTTTTATCGTCAAATGATTCAACCCCCATCGGTGGTTGTGATTCCAAAAATCCATTCTCATTTTTATTATGTCCTTATTTTAAAAATTATGCCTAGATCCATCTGTAGCAAAGTGTGGTCTATTGGGCTATGAAAGGTGTCAAAGAAACTAAGTTATTTTAGGAAGACTTTATTCTCCTCTTACAATCAAAGGAGAATATATCAGACTTGTTGAATAAATTTGATACCCAGTATTCTTCCTTAGTGGGGTGTTTTGGCATTTCATTTTTCTTCTTATCTCTTTTGCATTCCATGTTGGGTTTCATACACCTGATACTTTTGTTTCTCCTCAAGCACAATTTGGGACTTAAAACTGCCCATCCTTCGATAAAATTTAGTAAATTTAGTAATGCAACACCTTTAAGAAAAAAAAGAAATGGATTTCCTCCTCTATAATGAAACATGTGTATTCCTTTTTTATATCTCCTTTATTTAATTTTTATGAAAATGCAAATTTTTGGATTACACTTTACATTTGAGTTAAATTGAAATTCTTTATCATGGACATTTAATACACTCCATGTTTTAGGTTTCATTATAGAGAAATACAACACCAGTCATAATTGGATTCTAAAAAACAAAATGTACTAGAAAGTTTTTGTTTTCTAAATTTAACTTCATAAAATGAAATAAGAAAACCAACTGACCTCGAAAGAGAATGAGATTTACGGATACCCATGATGACTTATGTTGATCTTGATGGATGATTGAAGCTACCGAGTCTAAATGCATGTGCAGGCCCTCTTTTCTTGAACAACACTTTTTAATAAAAGACACTAAATAGAAAATATTAGATAGATGGATAAATGAGATTCTCAAAAAGGATAATCCCAAGAATCCAAAGGGACTTCCTTGGAGGATGTCAGCTCTCTTTTATATAATTAAGTATATTAATAAAGATAATGATAAAGATATGTAATAGATAATAGATAGGGAATATCTAGAAGCGAAGGTTGAAGGGTAAGTCTTGTGCGGCTTTGAGGAGGCCTAGGTGAGGGTGGATGTGATTTGAATGGACTCAAATTATTTATACCAAAATTCCTCAGTCTCTTGTTGAATGTAATGGAGGAACTCAATATGATCCTCAATGTCTTCGATGTCGGTAGAAAATTGTATTGTGCACAATGTCAACTCGTGAAGGATGTTCTATTATTCCCAACATAATTGGGGATGGACTATAGGAAGGTCATAAATGATTGTAATTTGATGAGAACTACCATCTAAGAGAAAACCTCACTTGGAAAGAATAATTTTAATGAAAAGATAGTGATAAAAATGATAATAAACTAACAAATTGAAAAAAATTGTTTTGAAAGGGATTACCAGTGATTCAGGTGATCGTTGGTGATTCAAATAATTGCTAGAGTGATTAGTGTTCAAATGGATAGTTTTTCTAAAAACAATAAACAAATTTACAAATTAATATTTTTGATTGCTTTTGAGATTTAATTAAAATGTAAGTGAAGAAACAAAATAGAGGAATACCTTTCAATTAAAAAGTGGGCTGAAATATGCCTCAATTCATTGAATGGAGTTGATTGAGATGAATATTCGATGTTGTGGTTCTGATGACTGATTGATGAGAAATACTATTAACATGTTGTGCGAGATAATAATTATCAGTTGACACAAGATCTTGGAGATAAATGAAATGGATTAATTTCACTATGAATTTGAAATTGAGGTATAAGCACAAGCAAAATGTTTATGAAGATCCCTTGGGAAGGAGGGAAAAATTATATTTATAATTGCTAGCGATCGGTTAGGATCTCCACGATCTAGGTTTTTGGCGAAAATCATTTAGAAAATGGTTTTAAAACTTATAAATGTGGGTTTAGGTTTTTGTATGGGGTAAGTTGTTATAGGGAGGCTATAGAAAAGTTTTTATGGATGAGATATGAGAATAAAATAGATTTAAGTAGTTTTAAGATGTTTAAGGTGAATTTAGAGTTGTTAGGTGGTTTAGGGTGACTAAATAGTAACTTTATGGGGGTGTAAAACTTTTTTATGGAGGTGTGTATGAAATGACTTAGGATAATGATTTTTAGATAGGTGTATAGATTAAATAATGTGTATATGATATGTAATAGCCGAGTTGACAAAAACATGATGTCTACATTTGCCCCTTTTTTTTAGTAGTTCATAACAATCAAACTTTTAGACAAAAAAATGAGATAAGTATTTATTTAGATGAGTGACCCCCTCAAAATGGGGGTGATTGTAGTGTAGCAAAATAATCACGAGTTTGATCAAGTTTTTGGAGTAAATTTGAAGTTTCCCAAGACAACATGGCTAGCACTATAGTATTAAGTGATAGGGGAACAAAAGGGTTCGTGTCCTATCGACATATGATCCAAAGAAATAGCTAAATATTAGAGGGCCAAATGATTGGAGAACCAAAGGGTTCATAACCTATTCATGTATTATCTTACTAGTGTTGAAAAGCTGTCTCTGTAAAGGATGGCTTGGCTTTGGGTCCTCAAAATGAGGTGATTCATGTAATGACGTAATAACGTAGTTAAAAATGAGTATAAAATTTGAGAAATGATAGTTTATGATTAAACCAAAGGCGGATCACTAGTGATTAGGGTTCATTGCTAATGATCAGGGTGAATCATCGGTGATTATTGCAATCGCCAACAATTTTGGTGTGTCTAATTTGGGGGCTATAAATAGCCTCTTTTATTAATAAAAATTAGTTGTGATTGATGGATTTGTGAGTTTAGAGAAGATTAAAAACATGTTTTAAATGTAATTTGTGACAAATGATGGTGGCAAGACCATCTAGAAGACTGAGGAGGCCCACCGAGGCAGAGGTATGTATTCGTGTTTCTTGTTTTCAGAGTTTTTGTGTTTTTTTAAATGTTGTGGTAGGCATGTTTTGTGAAAATTGTTGGGATCACTGGTGATTTTATGGATCACTAGCGATTGATATGGATCACTAGTTATTTATAACAAAAATTTTAGTGTTCAGGGTGGGATCATTAGCGATTCATCCCAAATCATTTAACGATCAATGTATTTTGATAAAATCTTAATGGGGATATATTTTAATTTATGTTTTTGATTTTTTGATGCGGTGACCATTTGAGATCAAATTCATGTGTCATTAACATATGTGAGGAGTATATTTCTTATGATTATTGGTCACATCGGAGGAAGTGGGTTTTGTGGGGATGTGTTACTACATATAAATCCATAAAAGTGAGGTTTATTGTTGGTTTTGATTAAGAGATGGGATTTTTCCACTTCTAAATTTTGGTTACCCACGGGTGATATTTTTATCACCCTAGAGGATGTGCGTAGGATTACAAGGTTTCTGTACATGTGGGGGATATATTACATAAATGAGATAGAGAGGGAGGAGTGTATGAGGATATTATATGGAGATGATGTTGATGATATAGGATTTACAGGTGGTATATTTTACTATCAACCTTTATTTGAGGAAGATAGGTAGGGTTGGGATATTATGACTATTATGATGATGGGGAATTCATGTTTTGTGCTACCCAATTCAGGGGGTGGGATATTTCCTTGGATGATGGCATGTGTCATGGATGAGATACTAGAACATCGGATATTTTTGAGTGGGATCCTACTTTACTTAAAAAGAGCTACAGTCACTATGGATGTGGAGTCATAAGAGATTTCAGATCAATGTTGGTTTTTGTTATATTTTTGTGCCTTTGAGAATATTTGTATGGCTCATCCTTTAGGTTTACCATAGGATGGTTTTGATATGGTGTTGGATAGGCCAACTTTTTTACAATGGATTTCAAAGGTAGAGCGATCAAGAGTGCAGAGTGAGGCACACTATCGACATCTCATTACAAGATTACAGTGTATTGATATATTGTGGTGGCCTTATATTCATTTTCTAGTGTTTTCATAACATGATATGAATTTAAACTCCACCCAAAGTAGTATTTTTGGATACAGGGGACGATGAGGGGAGTATGGGAGATTTTGAGGTTAGGTCACATCAAGTGATAATTTGAATTGATACAAGATGTGCCGTATGATCAATTTTTGTATAGATGTGATGAGAGGGGGATTTTCATAACCCTAAATAATTAGTGGGACATCAATACATTATACGAGGAGGAGGGTGTGATGAGTTTTGACGAGGATGGTGATAGGGTGTCGATTTATGTTTTTGGCATGACTATGACATATAAGGCATGGTGGACTGGGAATATACGATATGGGATATAGTGTGCTTAGCTCAAGGAGAACAGAGGTGAGGGCCTATATAGAGGGGATGTACTATGTGCTTGATGCCTATGATGAGGATGATGGTGGAGTTAGGGTGGCCTTGGAGGCCATTATTTTGTAGTTGACATCCGAGAAGGCCACGGTGGAGGCAAAGAGAGACACTTGAGAGTGAAGTGGGATGACTTGACTAGAGTGAGGGTTATTTTGATTGGTGAGAGGGATGGTCTTATGTTTATCATGATGGTCTTAGGTAGAATTTGGTAGAAGCCATGTCAGTTTGAGATAGATACAAACATCACTGAGATACCCCGAAAAGGACTCTCATAATTACATGGATATCGAGTCTAAGTTAGCTACGCATGAACATTCCAATAGCCATATGGGTATGTTGGGTATGCTTATTTATGCTCATTACCATTCATTCCAAGATGAACTATATTATAATGAAGATTTAGTGATAAATAACATGCCCTTGTATCATGCAATATGGGTAACATTGAGCTCGAGAAGGGAGTCATTCCTAGTGTGAGTGTAGAGAGTGTGGATTAGCCACCTTGAGGACCAGACGAGAGGAGATGGTGGTGATGGAGGTATTAGAGAGGTTATGGTCGGGGGAGTTTTGTATGTGCTAGTGATTTCCTTAGGGGTGTCTATTTTATTGGATAGTCCTGATATATGTTGTATTTTAATATGTATATGGCCCTTTATGAAGCCTAAATTTTTTATGTATAGATTTTTATATGCAGAGTTTGGGGTAATCCTTGTAATTATATAGAGACATTTAGATATGATGATAATATATGATACTAGGTTCAGTTTTATGATTCTTTTGTTGATTACTATATTTTTTGATGTGATATTATTATGATTGTATTTGATTTAATGAATTTTTGTAATATATTTATTGTTTATGGATGGTGAGATTTATGTGTGATTTTAATATGATTCAAATGTGCCAAAATGTGTTTTAAATTATGGATAGAAATGAAATATGGAATGATTTCTCTTTTATTGGATTTGATACATACATGATGGGAATAAACATGATGAGAAAGCTTACACTTTCCATCCTTTACAAGAAAGTTCAACATGTGACTAACAATGGGTAGTCATGTGTAGGATCTTAGATATATATGGATGTTAAATGTGTACCTTCCTAGGACATGAGAAGGGTTAACATATTTAGGATGCATGAGAAAGAGGTTCTCTATCAATGTATTAATAGAGAGATTCCCAACTATTCATATTTTATTTTTGATGCAAACTGATCAATTTGGGAAGTTTTCTATGATGGGAAATCTGATTGAAGCGGGAGATTTCCTATGATTCTTTTTAGATTTTTAACTTTAAAGTTTGATTGATGCCAAAATCCTTTGTACATGGGTAGCCATCCTTTGAATGATTGGTTTATAATATTAACATGTAATTTTCCTTGGCATGGATCAATCCATTATTTTTAATACGATGCATCCAAAATAAAATTTTACTTTTAAATGAGATGAGGAAAATTGTAATATACCATTTTGAGGATGGAAAGAGATGTGTACAAAAACTACATATATATGCCTTGGGACATTTATTTGGTTGGTAAACAAGGTAGATGGATGTAAAGATTGTGGGGTTCCTTCTATGGAGGAACTTCTCCATATGAAATATGTCATTAACAGATCCATGGTTCTCATCTTTAAGGATTTCAATATAGTGATGGAAAACCATATGATTTCAGATCATTATGACAATAAGATGACTGGTTTGATGATGGGATAAGATTTTTGATATGAATATTGTCACGACAGTTGAATTTTTAACAATAGAAAGGCCACAAGTTCAAGGAATTTAGAGGTTCCCTTTCAGGTGTACCATTGAAGGAAGCTAGACAATATGCTCGACCCATACTTATGAGTGATAACGTATGGAAAATTCCATTTAGGGTAAAAATTTCCACGTTTACTCCTTTCTAGAGTAGTTGCATTTTGATTTTCCTTGAAAACAAAATCACATATGTTAAATTCATGTTCCTTTACATGGTTTTTATATGCAAATTTGATGCATTCTTGATAGACATGATAATTTTCAAGGGTTGTTAAACATTTTTCATCTAATAGTTCTAACTATGTAAGATTGTCTTGTCTTTAATTGTAATGCCATGCCAGGACACCAGAAAACCAAACCAAAGTAAAGCAAAAATTTAGGGTAATTTTTTTTGAAAGTGAATGCTTAATAATACATATACGATTGTCCGATATCAATTAATTATTTTAATGAAATCGATTTACCAAAAATCTCACCCCCTAGTCTGAAAAAATTTATTTATTTAATTAATCATCTGGTTTAGCTAAGAACATCCTAATAGAGACTACACCCCTTTTTAGTTAATTAGAGTTCCCACCCTTTTGATTTATTTGTCCACACATACCCCCCCTAAATAAAAATTTAACTCTCAATAACATTTTAAAATCCCATGACCTAAAGTGAGAAGGGTGAATTGTGGGCCCTAAGATCAAAGAGATCTCAGCCCTAGATCTCACTTTACCCTAATCTTTCCCTAACATCCTTATCTTTTTCCTTTCCTTTCATATAAATTTCATCCTTGTTTTCTTCTCTTTCCTTTTCATTCTTTTCTTATTTTGTTTTGGCTTTGTCTCTTGCATGTCCAAGTTAAGGAGCTATGGAAGTTTTCTTCCTTAGGGTTGTGCATAAAATCCATATTGCTCCATTTTTTTAATTTATGTGATTAAATTCTTCTTCTTTTTTTTTTTTAAACTTGCATTGAAAAATCCTTTGGGGGTTGGTGTGGCCCTTCTTTTCTTGGTGTTAAAACATATATTAATTTATTTTTATTTTTTGTTGTGTTATAGAGAAGGGATGCGGATGTATAGCAAGGAGGCTACATGTGAGAGTGGGAGGATAGGGTTGAGGTTGTGTAGGGGGATAGACATGGAAGTGAGGCGAAAGGGCCGTGGGGTGTGTGAAAAATGGGGCAGCATGGAGGGGAGGTGACATGCGCGGGGAGGTACTTGGGGCTGCGGTAGTAGGGAGGGGGGAAGGTGCACAAGTGGGGAAAAAGAGCCCGGTGGATAGGAAACAAGAGGCGCGGGGTGAGGTGGGCGGTAGGATTTGAGGGTGGCCACGAGACGGGTGGGGCGTACTGGTGGTGCTGCTATGTAGGTAGAAAAGGCATACGAGGGGAGGGTTTGGCCTCCCCCAAAACAAATTTGTTTTAAATTTTTTTTTGTTTATTAACAAAAAGACAAATATACATGTTATATATATATATATATATATATATATATTATATGAAAATATATATAATATTTACAATATATAATATAATCTAAAAATACTTAGATATATATATATATATATATATATGTATATATATTATAATACACTAATATTGAAATTTATAACTTTGTAAAATGCTGATATAATGAATATAAATCAAATATTAATACATAAAATCTAACTATTTTATTATAACAGTTAAACCATGATTTTTTATTTTATTTTATTTATTTTTTCTAGGCAATGACATAATTACATTATAGAAATATGGTTCTATCAGACAAATTCATAATATATTTATTTTTTTACACACAAGGAGAAATAAAAGATTTCTTCATCTATAAAATAATAAATTTTAATTTTATTATTTTGATGCAAAAAGGAACTTAAAATTTTCAACTATTCACATTAAATGACTTGCCTATTTTGATATTGCAAATGATGAAACCAAAAATTTGAAGAGGAAGATATTGACTAAGCTAACACTTAGTGAGAGAGATAGGCACATCAAATCTATTTCTACATCCATTCAAATAAAATGACCAAAAGGAAAGTAAAACCAGTCTTATTCTATTCTCTAACTTTTCAAAACTTGTAAAAATAAGGGTGTTTCAAGAATGATATTAAATCTTACATTTACACAAGTTTTCAACATTTTACAAAGATGAAATCTACCACAAGAATAAATGAACTTTCCAATAACTTGTCCTTCTTTCAAAAAGTAGTCCCAACAATTCATATGAAGAGATTTTCATACATGTTTTTCAAGCTTAAACTTAAAGAGCATCATATTCCAAAAGCACAACTACACAAGAATTCCTATTACAAGTTTCATGGTAATTTTGAGAGAGATTTCTTAACCAATATGTCTCAGTCTTCAAGAATTTCCAGCTATACAAAATGGAGAGTTTACTAGGAAAGGGACTTCCACATAACCATACACAAGAGGCTTACAAAGCAAGTAATGTTTCACCAAGAGATGAGAGGAGAAAGAGACTTCAATTATCACCAAACTTCCAACTTGAGATCCAATCTTCATATGACTTCAAGAAATCCAAACAAGGAGAAGAAGCTTTTTTTTTTCCACCCAACCATAGGCATCATTACATGCCTTTCCCAAGGTTGGGATGCATACTAGCCTCCCCCAAGCCCATGGGAAAGAGGACAACTATCCACAACAATGCACAAGAGTGAGGGTGAACAAACAACATCACATCCATAAAAAAACAAGGCAAAGACTAAGACAAGACTCCAAATTTTACAAAGATGAACAAGAGGAGAAACCATGTTCTACCTCTAAAATGGGGAAGAGAAGAGAGTTCTCCAAAAGTTGTAACCATTATTAATTTACATAAAACAATATCTTTATACCCTCCTTATTTCTCCACCCTTTCACCAATCCTTCTTGGAAGGATTTTCAAACCCCAAAGGGGTTTCCTCACTAAGAATGGGGAAGGAGGTTCAATCTAAAAGACCCACCTTCCCCACCTCAAACCATTTGGGGAGTAACTAAATCCTACAAGGCTTGCCCATCAAGCCTATAAGGATTGAGAGGAAAAATCCTCTCTCTTCCCGCACAAACTCAAAAAATCCATCATGCCATATGATGGAGGGAGCAAAAATAAGTAAACAATAAATAAAATCCACATGCAATAAAAACAACATATCCAAGTAAACAATACTAATGTCTAGTATGACATAAAACGACAAATAATCTCAAGAAGCCTACCTCAAGAAAGCTCTCCAAAATCAAACTCTTCCACTTGTTGACCCATGTAACTCTAGCTCCATAATCCACAAGCCTCCAAGCAAAATCTCTAAAAAAAAATTCTTTCTTTTCCCATGAGGGAGAATTTGAAGAGGAGCAAGCAAAAATCCTCACAAATGAGGGGGTGACACGTGTCACCCCTCTCCTCCTTCAAGGTCAAAGATGCCAAAACAAAGAGAGAGGGTAAAATGCCTTTTAGCCCTCTTCTCCCAAATTACCTAAATTGATAACAAAACAAATCTTGTGCAACTTTTAACAAGCACACTAAACCATACCCCTTACATGGATGTGACCAAACAAGAGGCAAAAAGGGAGGGAAAACTCCCTCTAGCCTTGGAAATAAGCCCCCTACCTATTAGGTAGGGTCCAAGGTCTCATTTTTATGTTAAGGGAACTGCCAAACTAAAAAGGGGTCCCTAAAATGCCCAAAATAACCGAATTTCGGGTTTGGAAAATTTGGCACAAGGGTAGAGGGTGTGGGGCCCAGAAGGGTTCACATGTGACCCTACACCCTTTTAATTAAGTACTTCATTAAATTAATTCAAGACTTAATGCAAGTGGGGTCATTAATTCCCCAAAACAATTTTACAACACAAACTAAACACCCTAAGAAAAATTAATAATTACAAGACATATTACATTACAAAGAGGGTCACCCATGGTGCCCAAAACAATAATTCTAATGCTAAGGCCTCAAGCAATAAACACAGCTAGGACTTAGCCCCATGGGCTGCTTGTGCAAAGTTGCGTAGCTAGCCTGAATCCCACGTTCTCCCGTGACCTGTCACCTGCACACTCATTGCACACATTAAACGCACCTGTCCAATACAAGAGTAAACTAGCTGCTCACTAAGTGAATAAATTCAAACATGTAAATTAACGATATCACCATCATCAACGTGGAATGCACAATCTCACACAATTCGTCGTATGTTAGGTATTACAATACATACAAATGTCATATCACCATGCCATCATGTATCCTTATCAGAAAAAAATTACATTACAAAATCAAGGTACATGACTAAGCTAATTATCCAACATATAGGAATTAGGCCCAAATCGCATAGAAAAGTGTTAGTATCCACAATCTCAAATAAAGAGTGTCAATCTACTAATCTAGTCAAATTGGCGTTTCACGCCCCAATTCACCATACATGTCCATGAAGGCAACCAACATATCATAACATCAAAAATTATGTCAAAAACCATGTTAAGTCACAACTATGGGTTAAGAATTCAACAGGTAATTGAGGCTAGAAAATGTGGGCACTACATCCCCCTCTCCTAAAATTAGACTTCCTCCAGGGAAGTCACTGGAAGAGATAGGGATAAGATTTTACGAGGTATCACATCATAGTGTAAGTCCAACATTAAATTTATTTTTAAAGGAACTAAAATATTTTGTTTTGTCTTAACAACATGTCTTTTCAAGCGTAACAAGGTCCAAGAACAAGTATATTTCAAATAGGATAGTATTAACCAAGGGGGATTGTATAAACCGAATTCATTTGCCTCATCATCTAACTTTCCTATAAGGGTCCAAGTAAGAGGATGTACAATATAAGGCCTAAAATTAAATGAAAAACTATGATGGGTGAGTGAAGTGAACATAAATGTTGTTTTAAAGTGAATTAAAAAGTTTTTGTATATTAATTTTGTACGAGTCCTAGATAAAGAAGTTGACTTAATTTGGCCATTATTTTTATGGTCACTAAATGATAGTATTCAAAGAAAACATTTGTGGGTGAAATACATATATAGTCAACCACTAGGTTAGGACTGGTTTTCTAGTTTGGTTTCCAAAGTTTCATAACATGTACCATTTCTCTAGAACATTTCAATTCTGGTCCAATATTGTTGTAGAAGTCTCCTAAACAAAAATTGAATTTATTATTGTTTATAATTTATTTACATATAAGTTCACACTATGAAAAAGAAATTTTAGAACTTTCTACGCCCCAAACAAGCCATAACTCCTTAATGAAACAACAAACCACAAATTTCCAGTTCAATATGATATAAGAAAAGTTTTACTTAAATTTTATCATTTCTTAATTATTATAATCAAAAGAAAACATGAATGAGTTACGCAAAAACAAAATCCATTTAAAGAGAATTTTTCCGAATCTTATCAACATATTTATCAGAATTTACAAAATACCAACATGATGGAAGCAAAATTTTTCAGTTCATACTTTCCTCAAGTGCACAAGAGATCAACACTCATCTTCCTTCAATGAAAGGTAAGGTCTAAATCTCTTTCAAGATATCCGACTTATGATAACTTTTACTTAACAATTATTTGGTCGTAATTTGGCCCATTAGGTTGTGAGAGACATAATAAAAAAAAAACCACTTAATAACTAGAGGTTAAATCCATTTTACACAAAGAAATTTGAATCACGCCACCCTATTGAGTGGTAATAGAAAATAGAACCATGTTTTCAAGAGGACCCCAAAATAATTTCAATTTATTTGTATATATATATATATTTAAAACTAGTGTTTATACTGATTACAAAGGACGTCTCTACCCACGGTAGGTGGAAAGGCTAGTTAGTCATTATTGTTAGTCCTTGCAATAAGGTCTTACATCATTTATATTATAATAACATACTAAGAGTTCTTCTATGTGAATGAAATCTTATAAAGGAGTTTCCTAAGAGTCCAATAGCCAAGGCATATCTGTTTTGTGAGATCATTGCGATAATTCTATCATTCGTATTAACTTTCTCACCTAAACATTTAGGAAGACAAACAATACCTAAGTTACTTACAAAATTCCCAACATTAAATGTGTAAACCATATGAACATCACAAGACAAAGATTAGTAACCAACACCTATCACATCTGAAGCAATAGTTTTAGGATCACCCCAATTTTAGCTTTTTAAGGGGTAACAATGATTAACATTGTTTATCCAACCAACGTTGTTTAATTATATATATGACGATTTTTCCAAGATACAAATAATTACAATATTCCATTATTGTTTACAAGGTAAGTGTACACAATTGTGCTTTTAGATTTATAAATAAATATATATTTTGTGGATTTTGAAACATTACTTTCACCCCTATTGGACCACATTAATTGTTCTTTCACAGTCAACACCATCATCGATACAACATAATGCCTAACCAAGAAAGTGTTCAACACTAATTCATTTCATTTTATTTTCTTTCCAAGAAAGAGATAAAATATCGTTGTTTATATTTATTATATATATAAAAATTTTGCATGACCATTGTTCTTCTAAGTCCACAAATTTGAGGTTAGAAAGAGGGTGATTCCCTTATTTCTACATGTAAGTAAAAGCAGTATAAACATGATCAACTCATAACATTTTAAATCAACTTGAGGAGAGTTAAAATCATATGTGTAATTACTAAGGTAAGAAGGTTTTAACCAAGTTTCCATGCAACAAAACTTAATAAGAGGTTATGGTATAGAGATAGGTTTATCGAGCTTCAAAAGGATTAAGAAAATTAACTAGATCATTTCCGAAGTTAACTCTAAAATTTATACCAATAGCTTCGATGATAATTTGGAGTTCGTGAAAACTAGATTCATTTTATAATATCACATTGTATTCCTACGTTACGTGAAGAGGATAAACTAGCTAAGAGATATCACTTCAAGCAACACCATCCTATAATGAAAGATACTAACTTTCCTTTCCTTTATCATTTATTGTTTAGAGAAAAGTTAGCAAATTATTTTCATCCAATTATACTTAATTTTAAATCATAATTTTGAAAAGGTAATAACAAGAACATAAGATCTTCTGGTAATTTCCTTATAAAAGGGTTATAAAACTAAGATTAGCAACATTAACAAGAGGAGTAGGAATTATTTCAAATTTCATAGTAATGAAATATCAAGACGTGGAAGACTATTATATCACCTTGGATGGTTTTATACAAGATACAATTATTTAGTTTACAACTATTTAGTTTACACCCATACCGAAAGGGTCTGATTCGATCTAAAGAGGTGCTTCTAACATGGCGGTTGCAATTCCTAAGAAACAAAGGATCACTAAACAAGAAGCAACCAACACAACGCCATAAACATATTCCTTATATCAAGATAACAATTCTACAATCCTATATTATACCTACTGCTTATTTATGACACCAACAACTAACCCTTTTTGATGTCCAAAAGGATCATCCTAACCAAGGCCGTTAGCAATCAAAAATGACTTGTTGTACCAAATTTTATTTTGGGTCTTAGCATTCAACCTAGAACACGTAGCTTAAAACAATAACCATATTGTAACATGTTTCACTTTCCAAAGGTGTCCTAAGAAACCTATTTGTTTATTAAGACCTAATTTTCTTGTTCTACGAACTAGAGAAAATGGCTACAAAGGATCCTACCAAGACATGTACCCAACACCCAAATGGTGAAACAAAGCTTTCAGTCAATTCTCTATTATACAGAGAGTCAAACAAGATGTACATTTCTAATTACTGGTGAATAGGTTTCAATTGGGAAGCACCTTCTCAGAGCCAACTATTAGAGTTTTACTATTGCATTACAACATATTTTTAGTGAAAATTGGCTACAAAATGGGCCTAGAAAATAACCGATACCAACTCAGAAATGAGTTTTGACAGCTTGAATCTATTCTCCTATATATAGAGAACCCGACGCAACTTACAAAATGAAAAACTAAACACTAACACTCTAGTTATGATCTTCTTTCCAGAGCTAATTAATGTTATTGTGAAGTTTGTGTTTTGTACCAAAACATCTAGAGACCTCCTAAACACCCTTGGAAAACTAACCTTCCATTCCTTTTTTTTTGAATCTAATCATTGCAGACAATGGACATGGAGGAATACTACAAGTTAGAAGTCAAAAATTTCAATTTCCTACTAACGCTCTCCACTTTACAGGTCCAAATCGAAATGATTTTACTCAAATTTTAAGTTGTTGTCCCAAACAATATGTGATTAAAAGAGCTAAAAATTGATTTTATCTATATGATCAAAGATTTTAAAAGTTGATTTTAAAAGCTGATGCGGTTTCCATGTCACTAGGGAACAAGACTATCCAAACCCATCACTACTATGGAGACCAAGAAACCATTTTACACGACATTTTCTTAAGTTTTACTGATTGTTTTAAACAAATTAGGTGGTCAAAATGTGCCTACCATCTATTGTCTCAGCAAACATTTTACTCCAAGTAGTTACTCTAGAGATAACTTTACCCATAGAACAGTTTTGCAGAAACGATTTTAATTGTTTTACTTTTAATATTATGAAAAAATTTATAACTCATTAAAATTTCTACCTAGAGCATCCACGTGTGTGAACCATCGCTCTGATACCAAATGTAATGCTACGCCCGGGACATCGGAAAACCAGACCAAAGTAAAGCAAAAATTTAGGGTAATTCTTTTGAAAGTGAATGCTTAACAATACATATACGATTGTCGATATCAATTAATTATTTTAACGAAATTGATTTACCAAAAAGTTCACCCCTAGTCTAAACAAATTTATTTATTTAATTAATCATCTGGTTTAGCTAAGAACATCCTAATAGAGACTACACCCCTTTTTAGTTAATTAGATTTCTCACCCTTTTAATTTATTTGTACACACACACCCCCCCTAAATAAAAATTTAACTCTCAATACCATGACCTAAAGTGAGTAGGGTGAATTGTGGGCCCTAAGATCAAAGGGATCTCATCCCTAGATCTCACTTTACCCTAATCTTTTCCTAGCATCCTTATCTTTTTCCTTTCCTTTCATCTAAATTTCATCCTTGTTTTCTTCTCTTTCCTTTTCATTCTTTTCTTATTTTGTTTTGGCTTTGTCCCTTGTATGTGGAGTTAAGGAGCTATGGAAGTTTTCTTCCATAGGGTTGTGCATAAAATCCATATTGCTCCCTTTTTTCTTTTTTTAATTTATGTGATTAAATTCTTCATCTCTTTTGTTTTTTTTTAAACTTGCATTGAAAAATCCTTTGGGCATTAGTGTGGCCCTTCTTATTTTTGGTGTTAAAACATATATTAATTTTCTTTTTGTGTTATAGAGAAGGGATGTGGATCTATATAGGAAGGAGGTTGCGTGTGAGAGTGGGAGGAAAGGGTTGAGGCCGTGTAGGGGGCAGGTGTGATAGTGAGGAGGAAGGGCCGTGGGGTGTGTGAAAAATGGGGTAGCATGGAGGGGAGGGGACATGTGGGGGAGGTGTTGGGACGGCGGTAGGGGACAAGGAAGGTGCGCATGGGGAAAAAGAGCCCGGTGGATAGGTAGCAGTAAACACGAGGGTGAGGTCGGGGTAGGCTTTGAGGATGGCCGCAGACGGGTGGGGCGCGGTCTTCAGCTGTCTTTGTATAGGAAGCAAGGTGAACGGGGGAGGGTTTGGCCTCCCCCAAAAAAATTTGTTTTAATTTTTTTTTTTGTTTATTAACAAAAAGATGAATATACATGTAATATATATATATATATATATATTTCTAAATATATTTTTGTAATATATAAAACTTTAATTTAGTTCTATGTTAAATTTTATATATATATATATATATATATATATATATTATAATACACTAATAGTGAAATTTATAACTATGCAAAATGTTGATATAATGAGAATATAAATCAAATATTAATCCACAAAATCTAATTATTTTTTTTTATTATTATTGCAAATAGTTTTTGAAAGGGACTATACCCTTGTACACCAAGGCTCGAATACGAGAATGAAGGTTAAAGCACAAGAGATGGATCAAAATCCAAATAGAACAATGAAGCCCGACTGTAGAAAATAGACTGCAAAGCAAAAACCAACAACCAACAAAACAACAGCAAAAAACAACTGATGTACAGACAATCAAACAACAATGGCATATCAACACCATTGGAAGTAAACTACTATCCGGCTAAGAAAAATGAGAACAATGAAACCCAGCCAGCCAATAGCAGAGATGAGAATCATCAAGACGAAGTGTTACCCTTCAGAGTGGTAGATTTTTTCTTTTTGTTGACCGTAACCCACCCTGATGGAGCCTTCGCGGTTGGAGAAGAAGACAAAGGAGGATTATTTTCCTTAGTCACATTTGTCCCATTTGGAACAACCACGTTGTTATCCAGAGAGAGATATTTATCATTTTCCATGCTACCCTCAACAGCTTGTGTATTTTTCATGTTGCTAACAAATTGAGTTTCAGATAAAGGGGTTTTCGTTGACTCTGGTTCATCCGAAAATCTAATTATTTTATTATAAAAGTTAAACCATGATTTTTTTATTTTATTTTATTTATTTTTTCTAGGCAATGACAAAATTACATTATAGAAATATGGTTGTATCAAAAAAATTCATAATATATTTATTTTTTTTTACGCACAAGGAGAAATAAAATATTTCTTGATCTATAAAATAACAAATTTTAATTTTATTATTTTGATGCAAAAAGGAACTTAAATTTTTCAACTATTCACATTAAATGATTTACCTATTTTGATATTGCAAATGATGAAACCAAAATTTTGAAAAGGAAGATATTGACTAAGCTAACACTTAGTGAGAGAGATAGGCACATCAAATCTACTTCTACATCCATTCAAATAAGATGACCAAAAAGGAAAGTAAAACTAGTCTTATTCTATTCTCTAACTTTTCAAAACTTGTAAAAATAAGGGTGTTTCAAGAATGATATTAAATCTTGCATTTACCCAATTTTTCAACATTTTACAAAGATGAAATCAACCACAAGAATAAATGAACTTTCCAATAACTTGTCCTTCTTTCAAAGAGTACTCCCAACAATTCATATGAAGATATTTTCATACATGTTTTTCAAGCTTAAACTTAAAGAGCATCATATTCCAAAAGCACAACTACACAAGAATTCCTATTCCAAGTTTCATGGTAAGTTTGAGAGAGATTTCTCAACCAATATGTCTCAAGTCTTCAAGAATTTCTAGCTATACAAAATGGAGAGTTTACTAGGAAAGGGACTTCCACATAACCATACACAAGAGGTTTACAAAGAAAGTAATGTTTCACCAAGAGATGAGAGGAGAAAGAGACTTCAACTATCACCAAACTTCCAACTTGAGATCCAATCTTCATATGCCTTCAAGGAATCCAAACAAGGAGAAGAATCTTGTTTTTCCACCCAACCATAGGCATCATTACATGCCTTTCCCAAGGTTAGGATGCATACTAGCCTCCCCCAAGCCCATGGGAAAGAGGACAACTATCCACAACTATGCACAAGAGTGAGGGTGAACAAACAACATCACATCCATATAAAAACAAGACAAAGACTAAGACAAGACTCAAATTTTACAAAGATGAACAAGAGGAGAAACCATGTTCTACCTCTAAAATGGGGAAGAGAAGAGAGTTCTCTAAAATTTGTAACCATTATTGATTTGCACAAAACAATATCTTCATACCCTCCTTATTCCTCCACCCTTTCACCAATCCTTCTTGGAAGGATTTTCAAACCCCAAAGGGGTTTCCTCACCAAGAATGGGGAAGGAGGTTCAAGCCAAAAGACCCACCTTCCCCACCTCAAACCATTTGAGGGGAGTAACTAAATCCTACAAGGCTTTCCCATCAAGCCTATAAGGATTGAGAGGGAAAATCCCTCTCTCTTCCCCCACAAACTCCAAAACTCCATCATGCCATATGATGGAGGGAGCAAAAATAAGTAAACAATAAATAAAATCCACATGCAATAACAACAACATATCCAAGTAAACAATACTAATATCTAGTATGACATAAAACCACAAATAAGCTCAAGAAACCTACCTCAAGAAAAGCTCTCCAAAATCAAACTCTTCCACTTCTTGACGCATGCAACTCTAGCTGCATAATCCACAAGCCTCCAAGCAAAAGCTCCAAAAAAAAATTCCTTCTTTTTCCATGAGGGAGAATTTGAAGAGGAGCAAGAAAAATCCTCACAAATGAGGGGTGACATGTGTCACCCTCTCCTCCTTCAAGGTCAAATATGCCAAAAAAAAAAAAGAGAAAGGGTAAAATGCCTTTTAGCCCTCTTCTCCCAAATTACCTAAATTGATAACAAAATAAATCTTGTGTAACTTTTTAACAAGCACACTAAACCATACCCCTTACATGGATGTGACCAAACAAGAGGAAAAAACGGAGGGAAAAATCCCTCTAGCCTTGGAAATAAGCCTCCCAACCTATTAGATAGGGTCTAAGGGATCATTTTTATGTTAAGGGAACTCCCAAACTAAAAAGGGGTCCCTAAAAATGCCCAAAATAACCCAATTTCGGGTTTGACAAATTTGGCACAAGGGTAGAGGGTGTGGGGCTCAACCAAGGGTTCACATGTTACCCTACACCCTTTTAATTAAGTACTTCATTAAACTAATTCAAGACTTAATGCAAGTGGGATCATTAATTCCCCAAAACAAGTTTACAACACAAACTAAACACCCTAAGCAAAACTAAAAATTACAAGACATTACATTATAAAAGAGGGTCACCCATGGTGCCCAAAAAAATAATTCTAATGCTAAGGCCTCAAGCAATAAACACAGCTAGGACTTAGCCCCATGTGCTGCTTGTGTAAAGTTATGTAGCTGGCCTAAATCCCATGTTCTCCTATGACCTGTCACCTGCACACTCATTGCACACATTAAATGCACCTATCCAATACAAGAGTAAACTAGCTGCTCACTAAGTGAATAAATTCAAACATGTACATTTATGATTTCACCATCGTCAATGTGGAATGCACAATCTCACACAATTCATCGTATGTTAGGTATTACAATACATACAAATGTCATATCACCATGCCATCATGTATCCTTATCAGCAAAACGATTACGTTACAAAATCAAGGTACGTGACTAAGCTAAATATATAACATATATGAATTAGGCCCAAATCACATAGAAAAGTGTTAGTATCCATAATCACAAATAAAGAGTGTCAATCTACTAATCTAGTCAAATTGGCGTTTCACACCCCAATTCACCATACATGTCCATGAAGGCCAACCAACATATCATAACATCAAAAATTATGTCAAAAACCATGTTAAGTCACAACTATGGGTTAAGAATTCAACAGGTAATTGAGGCTAGAAAATGTGGGCACTACATTAATCATCGTCAGGTATAAAGTCTTTAAGAGATATACAAAGTGATGGGATTTTAAATTCAAGGGGTAGAAGCGCCTGAGCCATAGAATCGTGAGAAGGTTGTAACACTTGTAATAGTGTGGATGCTAGTCTGATATGCCCAAAGAGAAAACGAGAAGATTTGGAAATGCTAATTCTTTCTGCTTCATCAACTATTTTCATGAGGATTTTTTTGTTTTATTAGAATCTTCATATTTCCCATTTTCTTTTTGATAATATGTTGATGAGAAGCTAAGTTTGATATTGAATGTATCACAAAGTTTTTAACATCCTTATTTTTAAAGGATTTTTCATTTTGAGTGACAAGTTTGTGACGGACACCAATGTGACATATGATGTGTTGATAGATAAAGTAGATGATTTTGTTTTTTTAGTTAAAGTTAATGGAATAGATTCAACCCATTTTGTAAAGTATTTAGTGGCTGTGATAATTGAATGATGTTTTTGATATGATCGAAGATTGATAGTGCTAATGAGGTCTAACCCCCATTGTGATAAAGGCCATAAGTCTTGAGAAGGTTGAAAATCTTGGAAAGAAATGTGAATGAGATCCAAGTTTTGTTAATATTTGACACATTTATTTAAATGTGTGTAGTAATATTTGTTTATGGTAGGCCAGTAGTAGCCCAATCGTAAGACACATTTAGTGACAGTGTTACTATTGAAATGTCCACCACATATACCATCATGGACTTCTAGATGGCTTTAATGGATTCATGGGATTTAAGAAACCTTAATAAGAGGCCATAAAATCCACATTTTTAAAGGATGCTACCTACAATGATGTATCGGGTAGCATGTTGAAGAAAAGATATTTTAGAAATTCATGATAGATCGGGTGGAATTTTAGATTCGAAAGGTAGTTAAATATTTTTGTATACCAAATGTATTTCGAATTATTTTTGATAACGTTGATAGAGGGGGCTTCATTTATGTGATATGGTTGATCAAATCTATGGATGACAATGAAAAGTTTGGAATTTTCAATTGATTCTTTAGTTGATAAAGGAATGAAAGATCCTAGAGAAGCCATATTTTACGTGAGTTTATTAGAAGATCATGGAACTATCTAGATAGTGTAATGGTCAAAATATTCGAGGAATTTAAAAATGTATTTATATTTCTACAAGATTTCATTCTTGCATTGATAAATGCCTTTGAATTGATTAATGACAAGATGTGATTCTCTGTAAAATTCTAGTATTTGAACACCTAACATGCTAACAATTCAAAGACCCATTATTAAAGTTTTATACTCGGCCATGTGGTTAGTACACTCAAAGTTAACTTTGAATGATATAGGGATAGGATTACCATAGGGAGGTATGATAAAAACTAGTCCCTTCCCCTTGGTGGTATTTAGATCCATTGAAAAAAAGGGTCACTTTGATACGATTGAATTCTTGATCATCGATAGTGGTTATATATTAGTCGGGAAATTGTTCACGAGGTTTTAAGTATCGAGAAGAGGAGATTTGGTAAGTTGATCCGGGATGGCCTGAACCTTAATAGATTTTTTTGTATGAATTTGTAGATAACACTCATTCATAAGAATAAACCATCGAGTGATGTGACCACTATGATATGGTTTATAGTGGATGGATTTGAGTGGGTTAAAACTAGTAACAACGTAAGTTTTTGATTAAGTAGATAATGGCGTAATCTAGAAGTTGTGAAGTTGTGAAGTATAGGGCAAAAAATAACTTTTTAGCTTCAGTGTAATTGGTTTCATATTTTTGTAGGGTGTGGTTTATATAGTAAATGTCTTATTCATGACCCTTCTCATCTCAATGATCCATCATGGCACCCAAGAAATGATCTGTAGCAGATATATAGAGGTAAAAGGGCTCCCTTTCATGAGGAGGTGTGAGCACATGTGGTGATAAGAGATATTGTTTGAGATTTTAAAGTATTTTTGACAATTAAGGTCCCATATAAATTCAACATCTTTGCAAAAAGATGATGAAAGGGTTGACAATGTTCGAGAGTTGTGATATAAAGTGGAAAATGGATTGCAGTTTACCTTGCATGCTAGGTAAGTATTTGAGGTTTGATGGAGGAGGCATTTCAATTATTGCTTTGATCTTGGCCAGGTCTACTTTAATGCCTCAGATAGATATGATGAACCCTAAAATTTTACCAATGAGAACACTAAAAACACATTTAGCGGGGTTAAGATGAATAAATTATTGAATAAGATGAGTAAATATTGAATCAAGGATAATGAGATGATCCCTGTGTTGTTTAGATTTCCCTAGGAGATCATCAATGTAGTATTCTACAATTTTTAAGATGAGGTTATGAAATATATATGTCATGGCACATTGGTAAGTGGCCCCTGAATTATTGAGTCCGAAGGGCATGATGTGGTAACAAAAGGTTTCCTAAGGGGTAACAAAGTATGTTTTGTGTTGGTATTTGGTAGCAATGATGATTGGATTGTAGCCAGAGAAGCCATCCATAAGGGAAAGTATCTCATGGCTGGGTGTTAGATCGATGAGCTAGTCAATGTTTGGAAGGGGAAATCATCTTTAGGCTAAGCGAGATTGAGATCCGGAAATCAATACAGATGCGTAACTTACCTGAGGCTTTGGTTACGGGTATGATATTAGATACCCATTGTGGATAGTCAATGGGTATGATGAAATTAGTAGAGAGAAGGCATTGTAACTCTTCTTTGATGAGAAGAGCTATGCAAGGGTACATCCTACATAGTTTTTGTTTAACTGGTTTGGCATTAGGATAAGTGAAGATATATATGTACAACCGTGTTAGGGTCGATACTTGGCATATCACTATATGACTAGGAAAAGGCTTGACTATACTTAGATAAGAAGGTGGTGAAATCACTTAACTCCTGTGGATTTAAGGATTGGTTAAATTTAATTATACAAGGTTCGTGTGTAGTTCCTATGTTAACATCGATAGTGGATTCATTGAGGAGTGTTAATGTGTCAGGTGGTAAGGATTTTTGAAGGAAATGGTCCTCTTCCCCATGTGTGAGAGGATATTTTGATCATCTTGACATTGAAGAAAATTGATAGTAAGTGAGTCCTCTTTAATTATTTTTGGCGGATGAGAGGAAGTTTCTTCGTAACTTGATTAGTTTGATAATTCAATGGACCTAAGGTAATAATAGTGAATAAAAAAAGTTAGGAGGTATGGAGATTGTGTTGTCGGTGTACATAAGATCATCGTGTGTAGTTGAGAATGATGGTTCAAATTCAATGATAAGTGTGATGGTATTTGAAATGGAGGAGTTAGAAGTTAGTTTCTTGTAACCTAACCCATGTTTCTCATTTTTGTGGGAATTTTGGATGCTTAAAGAATGAATTCCTTGTTAAGTAGCATCCAAATACAAAGAATTTCTATGTGCAATGATGAAGGTACATTTATGTGAAGACCTGGTTATATAATAATTTGAAGTTCAATATGAATGTCATGCCTTAATGTTGATGAGTTGGTTGTGAGGAAGGGTGATTGATGACTCCATAGATGAGATTAATTTTTAGATGCAAGGGACCATATGAGATGAAATCTCTAACATTAGGCTCATAAATGGGTTGTTTATCTGGTCTTTTGTACATATTGTGCGTAGGAAGTGAATTAAGCATGAGGAATTGATACTCTCCCAACAAAAGATGTTCCCAAATGTTATCAAGGGAAGATTCATCTAGTAGTTTGGTTGATGGGATGGATGTACTTGTAGATTCCTTGTTAGAGGATCCTAAGTTTTATTATGTAATAAGTACATTATTTGGATTATATGTTATGTTACAAGATCTAAAGGGGTTAGGATCTATATGAATCATAAAGGTTTTACCCTCATGTTCATATTTAAGGCATCAATGCAGTGTGGAGGGGATAAAACACATAACACATATCTAGGGTCAGCCTAGTAATATGTTATATTAGAACTCTACTTATAAAATATAGAAAATTTTAGGAAGAACTTTGACATTGAATTTAAGTGGTAACATGACTGTACCCAACGTGGTAGTGATTGTATCATTGAAGGCTCAGAGTATATCGGTGTTTGGGAAACAATTTTGTTTGGTAATCAAATTTGGTTGAAGGAGTATGATGATAAAATATTAATTATCAATACCATTATCAATCATGACTCTTTTTACGAGGACATCATTGACTTGAGTGGTGATGAAGAGGGGAAGGTCATGATCTTCTAGTTGTAGTGATGGTATTTTGGAAGTATCAAAGGAGATAACAAGTGGATGTTTTGAGAGTGCCTACTCAATTTGAAAAGGGTTGTGGGTCGTCTAAAGAAACGATATGGACTGAAGGCTTCAATCATGGCTTGTTTGTGTGATGGTGAGGTTTGAACCATCTCGTAAAGATACATCTTGATGGGAGCTTGGTGTAATTTTTTAATAACAAATTTTTGTACTATGGTAGTGGATTGTGTAGAAGGGGAGACAAAGATGGTACCATTAGTTTGGGAAGGTGTGATTTGATCAAATGATTCTAGAGTGACATAAATGGAGACCTTGGATTTGTTTTTGGAAGGTTAGGTTTTTGGGTGCATGTTTGAGTATTCATATAAACAATGTCGATTTGATGATAAGGGTTTATACTATAAGATCCTTCAATGGGTGGTGATAATGAGGTAGGTAAAATTTTTGTACATGTTTTACAAGAGGTTTTGATTTCTTTTATGTTGAAGAGAGTATACCCTTATCCGTAAGGTTGTTGATGACAACATGGAAAGATTTACAATGTTCTTCGAGATTTCTTTATGTTTTATGATAATCACGAAAGGATTAATAGTTATACTAAGAGGCCTACCAACCTTGAGATCTGAAAGGATTAAGTGGAGAAATTGTTATGAGTGAATATTGAAGAAGTTGTTCAAGGATTGACACATAGTATCCTTTTGAAGCTCATTTTGAAGGAAGCATTGTTTCATTTGATTTGGTGGGTGAGGGAGAAACTAATTTTGATGGAACTTCTTTGGTTATCCATGGATGAATGGTTTTGATTTCTTGGCTATGATAGGTAATTTAGACAAGGATGTGGCCCTAACATGGAAGGTTGAGATTTCAGTTTTTGTGTTAAAGAAGTAGGATGATTTCAGCATATTATTGTAAAAATTTAGATGGAGGTGGGAAAATAGTTTGAAGGTTACATATGTGATCTTGAGCCACAAATCCATCATAAGAATTTTTTACAATTTGTAATATAGGTATCTTTTTATCAAGAGGTTGTGAAGAGTTCATAAAAAGACTAGATGAGGAAGGGGGAGGTCCATACAAAGAATGTTCATTTCTGATGATAGGTTTTGTGGGTTTTATGGATGTATTATCTGATGGTTCTTCATTGAAGCTATTAGAATAAGTAATAGGTGCAAATTAAGTTGTAAGTAGTGTTTCATTAATATTTTTGATGGTATGATGAGCCTCAATATTATTAGTTTGTGGTTATCTAGTCGATGGAGAATGGTTCAGAAATGGTTGTTTAAAGACATTAAGGTATTGATTTTGAGGTGAATTAGGATTATCTAAATGTAAGTCACCTTTATCAATTAGATCCTATAGGAAATTATGAAATGAGTGACACCTATCAATGTCACATCCTTTGGCTTTATGATACTTGTAATAATCATTATCTTAGTACCAAAATGGTTTTTAAATGGAGGTATCGACATGACGACAAATGGGTGGGAAAGTAATCATGTTGGCAATGAGAAGTTTTTCAAAAACCACACTATATGATTTACCGATAAGAGTATAGTTTCATTGAGGATGGGAGCATTAGGTGGTTGAACATTCTTTGGAGAAATATTTTCAAACTATTGCATTGGTTGATGATTTGGATTTATCTTGGCTAGATGATGGTTTGAATAAAAATTCAATATTTGGTTTCTTTGGTCTAATATTGAATCTACCTTCCTTAAGGGCTCAGAGCTCAAGTTTGTTGGTCATTGTAAAATCTTATTCAAACATATAAAAATATTGGATTTGAAGTGTAGATGAGATATGTTTTGCGTAAGAACAAGTGAATAATTCTATCAACTCAATTTGTGGGAGGGAAAATAAAATTTGATTAATAATACCCCTCCAACAGAAACAAAGTCTGTAATGGACTTGTCTTTAAATTTTTGATTGCATATAAGTTAGTAATGGTGATTTTACGAGAAGTATTGATTGAATTTTTTTCAATTAATAGTGAGAGAGTTTTATAAAAGAAAAAGAGCCAATATCTTGTGGAATAATATTATACTAGTCTAAAGCACGCCTTGCTATAAACATGGGGAATATCCTAAGGATTAAGTATTGATCATGACCTTTAAGGTAATATTCATGAGAGAAGGACCATATATGTTGTTTAGGGTCGTCATTTTGTAGAATTTGAGGAACTTAGGAAGTTCCCAATGAGGAGGATAAGATTTATATGGTACATATGGATGAATAGGCTCATTTTATATTTTTTCATATGATAGTGTATTCTTGGGACCCATGGAATTTGATTTGAGGCTATATATTCTTCTCATTAAAGCATGAAAAGGGTCCATTTTTGGTTATTGTGTATTGGATCAGGATGCACCAGGTTGATTATATGATAACTAATTAGGTTGCTGGTATGGTTGATATTGTTGATGGATTTTCTTTTAGAAAGAGATGTTCTATTAAGGAATGTTCATGGGGATATTGTAAATAGGTTTTCAAAATAATGGTTGTGAAGGTTATACATATTGATATTGGATAGGCACAAATTTGTTAAGGAGGTGTTGTGATTGTTGTGGTACATCAAGAAACACTAGTAGGAATAGTGGCAAAACTAATGAGAGGTGTCTGGATAATAGAGGAAGATGGAGGTGTTTGTGTGGATGAAAAATCAGTTATGTTATTTTGAGGTTGTGTAGAACCGGTTGAAGGATGTGGTGAATACATTTGTTATTGGTTAGTTTTTTCTTGTGAAGAAATTATGTTGAGGTCAAAAGTATTAAGAGGATTTGAAGACACAACATTGGATGTTTTTGATTGACTATTAGTAAGATAAGTATGTACTTGTTGAATGGGTGGTTCGTAATTAGAATCTATAAGATGAGAATAAGACCATGAGGGATCAGGTACATAAG
Organism: Taxus wallichiana var. yunnanensis; assembly: GCA_018340775.1. NCBI lineage: Eukaryota > Viridiplantae > Streptophyta > Pinopsida > Cupressales > Taxaceae > Taxus > Taxus wallichiana. Next base: position 206,968,391 of record CM031244.1, on the reverse strand, counting down.
GTTGTGGTTTAGGTAAGGATGGCTGAAGATGAACACCTATGGAAGCAACGTATGTATTAAGAGCAACAGGGTTTGAATCTTAAATTTCATAAAGGACAGGATCCCTACTATCAAAGAAATGATGACTAAAAGGATTAGGAGTTTTAGATGAAATATATTGGATAATAGGAGAATGACATTGTTCTTGATCTTTTAGTCGAGGTGATAGAGTATCTTATTATTGCTCAATTATATGTGAGGCATCCTTGAGGTGGGTTTGAATATTTTCAATGGATCATTGGAAATTTTTTTCATATTGTCAGAAGTTTGGATATGAAACTATTGTCTTGTAAGAACCATAGAAAAAAAAAATCACCTAATGATGAAAGATAAAACTAAATAGTTGATTACAAACAAAAACAAATCACAAAATAATTTTTTATTATCTTGATTAATTTAGAAGAAAAGTGAAATGTGTAAAATGGATGATAAGGTCCTAGAAATTGTCATCTAAGGATATTTTCAAGTAATGTTTAAGGCTAGAGTGTTTGATATACCCAAAGGTACGGGAGGCCCAAATCTATTTTTGTTTGAGACGGGGCCCGAAGTATTTGGGTGTACCCCCTCACTTCATGGTCCCATAGTGATAAGGGAGTTGGGTGCTTTGCCAATATAACGACAACCCATTATTTATACTCAGCTAAAAAATTGAGTCAATTTCCCCATTGGGTGATGAAATCCCAATAGTTTCACCTAGGTAGGAATGTTTTAATGAATTTTATGTTTTGATGTGATTTGATTATGTGTGAGGGGAGGTTAAGTGAATGTAATCTATTAATCTCGTAATTAAACGATATGATCAAGTAGGATGAAAGGTTTGCTTTAAGCCCAAAATAAAGATTGATTTTGATGAGAGAAGAAAACAATAATGCAATTATTTGAAAGAAAAATAAAGGAAATAAACACATCTATAAAATGTTTCCTTTTTAAGTTTTATTTTTTTAGCACAAAGCAAGAAAAATCCCTTAAAGCAACAACCTGCAAGGGTTAGCATTAAATAGAAGATAGAAAAGCAAGAATCAATGTTAAACGCTGATTTACTAGGTAATTAGAATTAGTCACAGAGATCATCAATGAGTGACATGAATCATGGGAGATTCACACTCATCACTGGCAATTTAACTAGGTCGTTGGCTATTACAAAGAATAAGGCCTAAAATGAATGAAAATTTAAAATAAATGAAATAAAATGGATTGCGTACCACCGGGCATGCTATAATGTACCATAGAGTTTTTTCTTTCCAACTTTAACTTAATAAAATGAAATAAAAAATCAAAATATCTTGGAAGACGAAGGGGTTTACCAATACCCATGATGACGAATGTTGATTTTCATGGATGATTGAAGTTACAAGTCCAAATGAATATATCTTGGAAGATGAAGGGGTTTACCAATACCCATGATGACAAATGTTGATCTTGATGGATGATTGAAGTTCCAAGTCCAAATGAATATGCAAGTCCTCTGTCCTAAAAATCACTCTACAATCAAATACACTAAACAAAAATATTAGATAGATGGGTAAATGAGCTACTCGGAAAAGGCCAATTCCAAGAATCCAAAGGGACTTCCTTGGAGGATGTCAGCTGATTTTAGAAAATTAAGTAGATTGAAAAATATAATGATAAAGATATGTAATAGATAATGATAGATAGATAATAGATAGGAAGCTCTAGAACTCAAGGTTGAAGGGTAGTCCTATGTGGCTTTGAAGGTGGCCCAGGTGAGGGTGGATGCAATCTAAATGGACTCAAAGTAGTCATACCAAAATTCCTTAGTCTCTTGCTAAATGTAATAGAAGAGCTCAATTTGATCCTCTATGTATTCGATGTTAGTTATAAATTATATTGTGCACAATGTCAACTCATGAAGGATGTTGTATTGTTCCCAAAATAAGGGGTGCTAGACTATAGGAAGGTTGTAAATGCTTATAATTGGATGAGAACGGCCAGGAACTTCCATCTAAGAGAAAGCCATGCTTGGAAAGAACAAGTTAAATATAAATATATTGATAAAAATGATAATAAACTGAAAAATTGATAAAAATATGTGTTTTGACAGGATCACCAAAGTGATTCAGGATGATCATTAACGATTCAAGAAGACCATTGGTGATTCAAGTAATCACTAGAGATTACTGTTAAAATGGTTAGTTTTTCTAAAAACAATAAACAAAGTTTGAAATTGATATTTTTGATTGTTTTTTATATTTAATCAAAAATTAAATGATGAAATATAATAGAGGAATACCTTTTAATGAAAAAGGAGCTAAAATATGCCTCACTTCATTGAATGGATCTGATTGAGATGAATGTTCTCTTGTTGTGGTTTTGACGACTAATTAATGAGAAAAACTATGAAAATGTTGTGTAGATAGTAGCTAGAGGTTGATACAAGCTCTTGGTGATCTCTAAAATGGCTTATATTCCTTATGAAGTAAAAAATGAGAGATAAGAATAAGAAAAAGGTTTTTAAATATCCCTTGGGAAGGAGGAATAAATTCTATTTATAATTTCTAGCGATCGGTTAGGTCGAAAGTCGACGATTTGGGTTTTTCAAGGAAAAGCATTTAGAAAATGGTTAAAACAACTTCTAAACATGGGTTTCAGGTTTTTGACAAGGTTAAGTTATTATGGGGAGGTTAGATGAATTTTGATGGTTGATACATGATAATAAAATAGATTTATGTTGTTTTGAAATTGGTAAGCTAGATATAGAGTGGTTAGGTGGTTTAAGATGAGTAAATAGTAACTATAAGGGGGTGTAAAATTATTTTTACATAGGTGTGGATGAAATTACTTAGGATAATGATTTTCAGATAGGTGTAGATATTAAATAATGTTTTTGATACAAAATAGTCTGGTTTAAGAAGAATCAATGTCTGCACAAATATTCGAGTAGAAAAAGTGTGTATACACACTCAAGTATCATTTCCTTTAAGCATGTAATTTCATTTCATACTTAAAGGGGAAATATAGACACTCAAATTTGGAAATTCACTCTTTGACACTACACTCTTGCAACGATAAATACAATTTGCCATTTCCCACTTAGAAAACTTCAAGTTCTCTTATTTATCTTGTTTATCCTTTCATACTAACATGTCTTCAAATTATGAGAACAAAATACATAAAATCCATATAAAACGTCAAGAAATAAATTCAAAACTTTAGGTTTTATGTTTTCCTTCCATGGTTAAGGCCATGCATATTTTTCAAGATAATTTATCTAGTCTTAACCGAATTATCGGTCTTGGACCGATATGTCCTCCAACTTGAATTCTTCTATAGATTATCTTCAAAACCTTATATAATAAATTAAACACAACGTCATTTTCTAACCCAAAATATTATGGAAGTACATTGACATACTCACTTCCTACACTTAATAAAGCAGCTAAGACTCCTAAATATTGTAATAGCACATATGTAGTCATTAGGGTATAAATATCTATAGATTTGAAGCTTCTTAACATGTTAATATATCAATCTCTCTCACCTACAAGCACTCAAATATCCCTTGACTGAGTATCTTAGTAAGAGAAAACTCAATTCAAGCATGGTAAAATACAACTATCACACTTAGTTTCATTCATTGAGATATCACATGTTATGTGGAGAAGGAAATGGGGTGTAATGATTATTTGGAGTAGTTTCAATGTCATAGGTACATAGGTTCCCATAACCTAACTAATGTTTATTTTACAGGACTTCTAATCGATGGCTACGGTTTGAGATCATGATTTGATTATCCAAAGAGATTTATAACATGATCTCAAATTAGGGTTTGAAAATAACATATAGTTCTAGGAAATCAACATTGCGTAGAAGTTATAAAGTATGAATTTGAGTAGGTCTAAGACCGTATAATACGGCCTCAAAAAAATTTTACAATTTTGATCCAAGTTGATTTATAGTCATAGTCTCTAGAATGAAGCATCATCAAGTTTCTACCTCCCTATTCTTATAGTGAATCCTCCCATAACTTTCTAGAAATATCAATAATCAGCTAAGTACACTCATTAATTTTTATTTTGAAGTTCATATCTTATTTATCATATCATCTACAAGTATAAAAGCATAATTTAACTATTGTAATTAATGTTGGAAGTTAATTAATAAAAATATTCACCTATTACTAACCCTTACATCCTTGAGTGTACTAATTCACTAAAATCATGTTAGATATAATATGGGTGTAAATAATCTATGACATAAAGGTATAAAATATGACCTTACATACGTAGTCCAACATTATAATTCTCTAATAAATTTCAACCATTGAACTTCCTTTTGTCTTTTCCATATGATTTTCTAAATACGTCATTTAGAGGGTATTTATCCTCTTATTGGTCTTGCATGCATATAAAAACTAGATATGCAACTACAATAACCATTATATTTGAACCTATTTCTTATTTCAATTTTTAGAGTTATGATCCAAATCCTCTGCGGTGAACTATTCCATAGCTTCTAAATTTAAACAAGAAACAAATCTTAAACCTCATGAACCTAGAGAGAAAGCTCTAGATGAACATATAGATGATTGGTCTTAAGAAAGATTAATATGGATCCATATGACACATTTGAGGAGATTAGTTTGGTCACATATTGTATTTAAGAAAAAAACCACACATTTTGAGATTGTTAAAAGATATGGAATACTTGGGAAGCCTGTGAGAGATGTATTTTGATGGATATAAGTGTAATGTTGTGTTTATTTAGGATTTATTTTGATTTCAAAAATGGATAAGACTTTATTTTCACGTAGATTTAAATTCAATTATATTATATATATATATAGATTTATATATATATAATATATATATATATATATATATATATATATATATATATATATATATATATATATATATATATTGAATTTCTATTCAAAGGACTATAATTTGTATGAGGAAAGGATCGATAAGTGGATGATTTTGGAAACATAGAGTTGGTTGTTTATCAAGAAAGATTTCAATGTTATACAAATAAACTTTGGCCATTTTTTCTATGGTTTTATCATTGATGTGAAAGGTCATTGATGGAAAAGGTAGTTTAGGTGTTAAAGTGTATTCATGAAGTTTCATTCAAGGTCGGGAATAAAGGTTTATTGGTAGTTTCCAATCATGTTGTCTTGTTATGTTCTTTATGGTTTTTAGGCATGGTTTCAGGTATGGTAAAGCTAGTATGAGATCTTTAAAGGTTGTATGAGACATGTATGATGTCAAACATGGTTATTATGATTTGTAAAGGTTTCTATAAGAGATCAAAAAGGCCCAATATTGTGATTTCATGTGTTGAAGTGGTCATTCAAGGAATTGTCTTAAAACCTAGTCCAAGAATTATGGTGGAGTGGATTGAATTATGGAGTAGAGAATTCATGTAAAATCATGGGAGATTTGTTATTATGTCTCATAACACGTGTATGAGGAATTTCATATAAGTATTCATAGGTTTGATGTTGTTTTAAGGTCCTTGTGGAACAAGAAAGTGAAGACTAGTCAACAAAGCACATGTAAGTCTTAGTGTATAGAAATATTCATCTATATTTTAGAATGTATGAGTGTTTTTAGGTATATATGAGGTCATCATTTTGCTTCAGGTCAAATTTCAAGTCAAGATGCTAAATGAAGAGAAATAAATTTGATTTTTGGCAAAACTAAGTTTTTGAGAAAGTAAAACAATCTCAATAGGTGAAGTTGTTTTTCTCACTCATATGTGTGGGTTATGTATTGAAGCTTGAGTATTTTTGTAATTTTTAAAATTAATATAAGATCATTTTACAAAAATAATGGATTTATTTGGTTGTCCCATCTTTATGAATAATTGTTAAGAAGTCAAATAGGTCAAGACCCTTATTAACACCCTAACAATAGAGTGATGGAGTAAAGATTAGTTTTATGGGAACCAAACATTTTGGGAAAGAAAATGTGATTAATCAAGGTTGTATAATATTCTATAGGGCTCATTTTGTGGTGTTCTCATGTTCTATCTATTTCAAGAAGTAGGAGAAACACCATTATTCTGTTGAGATTTGTAGTTTTAGGGTATATGGAAGTTTCATGAGAAGAAGTGAATTTTTATAGGAATATTGGGTGGTTTTCTAGATGTCCATGAAAATTTTCAGCTCGGTATAGTAGAGAAAAATTTATTTTCATGTCCTCCAAGTCACCCTACCACTTTTTTCCTAGAAGGGCTAAAACCTGGTCATATAGATTTGAGGTGTGTTTGATAGAAATACTTGTTATTGCAGATCTTGATGGTCATGGATAGTTGATATGACTATAATGATGTGTTGGAGTTATTTATTTGATATGGAGTGATGTTTTTAGTTGAGTACCTAATGGCTATTAAGTTTTCCAAGAAAGTGTGATGGATCGGTATGCAAGAGTTATTTTCTCCATGTGAGATATGATTTTGAATGCTTGGAGAGGTGTGTTAGGTATCATTTTATTTGTTCTAAGTTTTTCAATTCTTATAAGTTTCCTTGGAATTGTTTGAGCATGTTTCTCTCAAGATTGGTTCTTGAGTCCATAGTGGTAGTCTGGACCTGTTTCAGAGATTGAGATGGTTGGAGGCCTTTTGCTATGTTTTCATGAATTAAATGAGTTTTTATAAAAATTTGAATTACATAAATTTCCATTGATATGATACTTGATCCTTGATTATGAGTTTTTCTATGTGAAATCATTTTCTTGTCAAGACTAAATTCTAGGTGCTTGAAGACATTTTAGGATTTCTTGCTTCTTGGAGTGTGTCATAGAGAAGTTGGATGTTTTAGAGGTTATTGAGCTACATAGTGGTGCAGATAGTTTGTCTCTAAAATATTTGGATATTTTTTTATCCTTGCATAAGATTTTATTTTCTTTTTTATGATCATGGTTCATTCATTGGAGATGATGCCCTTATTATAGGCCTATTTTGAGCTTGTTCTAGTCCTTGATGGTGTCACCCTTTCCGACCTATTTGGTTATCTTAGGGATGTTTATATGATGTCATAGATGTATTTTTGTGTTTGTAATACAAATATATATGGTCATGGCTTACCTAGAGGTGTTATAAGAAAGAGTTGTGTATATAAGTGCAATGTATTAGCTCATTGTGACTAGTTGATTAGAGGATGATGTGAGAAATATAGATAAGGTTAAAGGAGAGAACATGATGAGAAATATTTAATAGAATTTGTGTAAATTCATTAGACCTTATCAGAAAATGAAGGACCATATTTGAGTGAGTTAGGAGAGTGCTTGATTTTAGAGGGATTGAAGAGTGTGGAGCTGAATTTGAGATCACAATCAGTTGTGTGAGTAATATATCTTTTTTGATCATTCATTTCAATTTTTTTAGTTTTTTATTTATCACCTTATGGGGTTGTATCCTCCTTATAGGATTTGTGTCCTACTAAACTATGGGTTGGTGCTCCTTGTGGGGTTGGTGCCTCACTAAGAAAATATTTCTTGATGTGTAATATTCTTGAAATTCCTTTGTTATGAGTAATATTAATAGAGATTTTAGTGGGGTTTATTCCTCTTGAGGGTTTCCCACTTACAAATGGTGTTCATGTGTTCTATACTTTGTTTCAAGTTCTTATGATTGAATTTTGCACACCTAATAAGACCACAATTGGTTATGCATGTTGAATGGTTAATTTTACTGTTAAATATATGATATGGTAAATGAATTGAAATATTTGTAAAATTTATTCCCACTCTCCATCTCTATTTTTTTAACAATTGGTATCATATCGAGGTCATTGAGAAGAAAGTTTAACATCTTGGATGAAATCCTAGATGCACAATGGGAAAATCATCTGGAGTTGAGACATATTTGGTGAATTTGAAAAATAATTATGTAATTGTTGAGTTCATAATTCATGGATTTCAAGAGAAAATTAGTTTCATAGAGGTTGAGAATGGTAAAGCCATCATAAATATGAAATCTCAACTTGATAGTGTGACAATATCCCTAAAGGACAAAGAAGAAGCTTTCCTCAGATATGTAGATGAGTTGAGTTCCTTAAAATTTGAGTTATAAGAAACATCTAATCGATTGAAGATGTATGTAAGGATGGAGAATATATTTAAAGATATAGATGGGATCTTGGAGAGTGAAAGAGAATCTAGTGATAAGATAGGCCTAGGATTCAAAGGAGAGCATATGGAGAAGCATAAAGATAATAAGACTAGACTAAGTACCCATGAAAACATGAAGGTGACCAAGACAAATAATTCAAATAAGTATAACCCTATTAGGCAACCCAATGCAATTAGGTATGGTTCTTCTTTCAATTTTTATGTCTATACTTTTCATGGTTTTTGTCATAGAGCTAGAGATTGTGAGAATAATCCCTTAATGAATGAGTTTTCGTGGATTTATGAAGGTGCTATCAATGGTAAATGTTATTAATGTTGTGAATATGGTCACAAGGTAGTTGATTGTGGTTGGAACCTAATCACATATCGTCTAGAGATATAAATGGCGTTACATGCTATAATTGTCATAAACATGGTAAAATTTCTTGATATTGCTATCAAAGTGAATTTTCAATGTTCAATAGAAGGTTTAAAGCTCCTAAGAGGCAAGATAAGAAGGCGTTAAAAATTAAAATTAGTCCTAAGAATGATTCTAAGATAGTCATGTATAACAAGGTTGAACCTAAGCATGAGGATAAGAAAGAAGACCCTAATTATGTTCTAAATATCAAGGAGGAAGATAAAAAAGGTCATGTGATGCATAGTTTAGATCCATCTTATAGAAAATATGAAGTGGTTGTTAAGACTGTATCAAAGGATAAAAAGGAAAAAATCAAGGTTATTAGGCCTAAATATAATACACAAAAACGAGGTTCACTAGACCTAATTTAGAACACACCTATCGTTAAAGAAGAGAATATGAGTCTCACGGGTCTCCAATCAGAAGATGAAGGGTTTGCAGATGATATTATCATTCCTAAAAATGAGATGACCTCAAATTTTATTAGAAAAATATATAAAGATAAGATAAAGTAATTGATCTCATTTGATGACCACATTCATTATAGTTCCCTACGTAACTTAGATTATCTTCTCTAGGCTTTTAGAAGACATTCATCATCTCAAGAAAGCATGAGTGTGTTTTAAAGGTGCATTATCATCTATAGTTGTTGATCAAAGTCAAATATTTGTATTTTATGGTACGTGTTGTTATGTAAAGATCAAAATTTTAACAAAATCTAGTATGTTCTTGTCTCGGTATATTTGAGTCTTGTTTATCCAAAGAAACTCTAGTAATAAACCTATCGGGTATTGTGAAGGAATCAAAAGTACGTATTGTTGTGTAAAGATCCAAAATTCTATGAAATGCAGTATTTTCTTGTCTTGGTATATTTGATTTTTGTTTATCCAAAGAAATGTTATTAATCATCCTCTCAGGTCTTGTGAAGGAATCAAAAGTATGTGCTTAGTATCATTCATCAAAAGTGTCTATATTGTAATGATGTGTGAATGCTAATAGTTGAGTCTCAATAATTCATGTGATTTGAGTTGGTGTTTCAAGGTTATAAGGAAACATTAGCATCATGTGAGTCAATATGAATGAGTATGAATGAGTTTGCATATATTACTATCATTATTCTACCATTTTTTAGTTGATGTAAAGGGTCTTAGTGTTACTTGAAATCCATTATGATATGACATGAGTCCAAGTATGCTATGAAGTGAAGTCTTGAAATATCTATAAACAAATTCTAGTGTAGTCAATCAAATGATCATGAAGGATTCTATGGGTTGAGATTTTGTTTTGTGTATCAAGTCATCAAGATGGTCCTATGAGTAGGTTTCTGATATCATCATGAGAAGAAGATTTTTTTATTTGGTTTGTTCTTAGTAAGTTCATAATTTCCTAGTTAAGTGTGTCACAGAGATCTAAGAAAGATAACATCAAAGGTGTGTCTATTTCTTGTCTAAGGTACATGTCTATTCATCAAGAGTCTTTTCAGGTTGAGAGATGTTTGGTTATTGGTATAAGCTATGAATAATTCTAGAGTTAGTCATAGGTAATAGAGTTTTTCATCTTTCTTTGAATGTTACATCAATTATGTTAAGTATTAGAAGATGTGTATGATTATTATTGTGTATCCAAGAGTCCATGGTGATATACAATGATTGAAGGAAGCCTTGAAGGTCCTATAAAAATATGTGCATCTGAAGCGTATCAATTTTTTTCATCGATTTTTATTCGGGAAGTATCATTTTGATTGGTGAAATTGGATCTTGAAGTTGATAGATCCTCTTAGATGGTTTAAGTAGTCTCCATGAAATTTTAGAAGTAAAGGAGATCCTATTATGGTGAACCTAATATAGTTGGAAGTTTACTTCTTGAAGTTATATATCAAAGTTTCATCTTGGTGATTATTCTCAAGGTTGATTGTGCTGGGATTTATGTTCTTAAAACAAGTATAGTGGAAAATGATTCTTGATCCATATAAAGAAATAAGTAGATTCAAGAAGCTGTAAATGGTACTTCACGTTATGAATGTAGAGTTATTATGATGATCTATAATGTTGTAATTTTCTGAAAGGGTCTACAAGATGTTGGATTGCAGGAAGAGTTATGTGAAGATTAATATAATAATAAATCAAGAATCAAGTTATGAGTTTCAAGGTATAACTTACATATAATTTTTTATCTCGGTTTCAATTCATGACAAGTCAAGATCTAGTGTTGTGAAAGTTTTCAAAAATCAAGAAGATATTCAGTGGTCTGAATCTTAGAACTAGTATCAAATTTTTTATGAATAAATAATGTATCAATTTTTTTATGAATAAAGAATTTATGTACTCTAAGTTGGCAAGATTTTAGTTTGAATACATTAATATTGCAAGTATGTCCTTGTGTTATGAGTCCGATATAGGACATTAGTATAAAAGGTACACTATGATGTTATGTATTTTTATGGTAGAGAACAAGAGTCAATAGACTCTATGGAGTAGAGATAGATGATATTGATCTTAAATAAGCATCTTAGGTTCCAAAAGGACTAGTATAACAGAGATGTTAATTTTTTTCTATTATAGTTGTAGGGGATTTATCCATATGTTTCAACAATATGAGAAGATATGAAAATTGAGAACAATGAAGAGTTGTTTCATGTCTGTGGTGTTGACCTTAATCCATTTCCATGGCATTTTATCAATTAATGAGCTCTAGTTTTTACATAGACAGTTACATGATATTGAAGTGTTGAGGAAGGGTATTCATAAGATGATGGTTCATATGATTTTTTTCTTTTTGCAATGAGAAATTTGGCTAAACCTGATAGGAAGGAGTGATTTAGGGCCCTTGGTCCTAGAAATATGCAATTATTATGATTGGAGGAAGAGTAATGTATCTGGCTTGGTATAGATGTAGAAGATGATGCATAATAGGAATGAAGAAAAATGGTAATGTATTAGTTCACGGAGAGATATGTGCATGTCTATATCAGTCCATGGATCTTATTTGTTATTTTTGAAGTCAAGTACATTTCTATGGGAAGCTTGTGAGAAATTATGTTTTACATTGTTATCATTATGTGTTGTCATTTTATTTTCATGTTAAGTTGTCATGAGCCATTTTTATAGATGTGAAAGGTGGAGACTAGGCTCAAAAACATGAAAAAGGGAGGTTTGTGATCGTTTGGTCTTGTGGTTGCCATCAATGTTTCTGAAGATGGTTACCATTAATGACAAAGGGGGAGATTGTTGGACATTATGTTGATTGTGTTGTCACTGATTTCAAATGTCATTAATGGAAAAGGGTGTTTAGGTGTTTAAGTGTCTTCATGATGTGTCATTCTAGGTCAAACATGAAGGTTCATTGGTAGTGTCGAATCATGTTTTCTTGTGACATTGCTTTATGGTTTCTAGGCATGGTTTCATCCATGGTCAAGCTATTATGCGATATCCAAAGGTTCCATGAGACATGTATGAGATCAAGAGTATTTGTTATGATGTGGAAAATATTTCTAAGTGTCTATAAGAGTTCAACAAGGTCAATTCATGTGATGTCATGTTTTGAAGTGGTCATTCTATGTGTATTCCTAGACCTAGTCCAAGTAGTATGGTGGAGTGGCATGAATTATGGAGTAGGTAGCTCATGTAAAATCATCGTATATGTGATATGATGTTTCATAACACATGTATGAGGATTTTTCAAGTCGTATTCAAAGGCTTGATGTCATTTCGGTGGCCTTGTTGAGAAAGAAAGTCAAGACTAATCATGAAAGCACCAAGTAAGTATTAGTGTGTAGAGATATTACGGTATATTTGATAATGGACGATAGTATTCATGTATAGATGAGGTCATCATGGTTCTTCAGTCAAATTTTAGGTCAAGATGTTGAAGGAAGAGAAATACATTTTATTTTTAGCAAAACTAAGTTTTGAGAAGGTAAAACCAACTCGATAGGTGAAGTTTTGTTTCTCATCCACATGTGTGGGTTATACATGGTATTTTGAGGTTTTAGGGGATTTTTTTCATTTATATCATAATATTTTCCAAAATTAATTGATACATTTGGTCGTCACATCTTTATAAACAATTGTTAATAAGTCAAACAGTCAAGACCCTTGCTAAAACCCTAGAAAAAGAATGATGGAGGTAATATTAATTATATGGGTAAAAAATGGTCTCGGAAATAAAACATGATGCATCAAGGTTATAGATGATTTTCAAGGAATAATTTTATTATTGGTCTCATGCTCCAGTTGTTTCATGAAGTAGGGGAAAAATCCTTATTTTGAGGATATTTTTAGTTTCAGTGGCTGATATGGAAGTTTCATTAGAAGAAGTGAATTGTCCCAGGAATCTTGGGGATGTTTTATAAATGTATATGAAAATTTTATGGTAGGTAGAACAGATTAAATTTTTGTTTTAGGTCCTCCAAGTCATCGTACCACTTTTAGCCTAGAATGGCTAAAACCTAGTCATGGAGGTTTGAAGCGTTTTCAATATAAATGCTTGTTGTTACAACTCTTAATGGTCATGAATATTTGATAGATTCAAAAATGATGTATTGGAGTGATTTATTTGATCTGGAGTAATGGTTTTAGTTGAAAACCTAATGGCCTAATTAGCCCTATTAGGCTTGTCAAGAAGTTGTAATGGATCGGGTATGCAAGAGTGATTTTATCCACATGAGATATACTTGTGAATGATTGAAGAGGTGTTTCAGGTATCCTTTGAAGTGTTCCAAGTGGTTTTAGTGCTTGGAAGTACCAATGGAATAGTTTTACAATGTTTCTATCAAGATTGATCCTTATGTCCATATTGCCAATTTTGATTTATTTCAAAGATTGAGTTGGTTTGAGGTGTTGTGCTATTTTTTTATGAATGAAATGAGTTTTTTGCATATAGTAGACTCAGAGAAATCTATATTTATATGATTATTTATCCTTGATGATGAATTTTTCTATGTGAACTCATTTTCTTTTAGGACTAAATTATGTGTACTTGAATACCTTTTTGGAATTTCTTGCTTCTTAGAGTTTGTCATAGAGAATTTGGATGTTTTAGAGCTTCCTGAGCTTCTTGATGGTACCGAGAGGTTGTACCTAAAATATGTGGATCTGTTTGAGCCTTGAATTTTTTTCTATGTGATCTTGATGGTCATTGTTCATTCATTGGAGATTATTCCCTTGTGATTTAATAAAATCTGGATGCAAAGATCTACTATAACTAATATATAATGAAATATAAGTGCTTGGAAATTTATTTGATCTTTATATGAAAGAAAATACAAGAGATAGGGAACTTACCTTAATTATGCTTATCCTGAAGTGCGTCTAGATTGGATAATGTGATGGCCTAGGAACATAGAATGTCACAATCAGGCTCAGAAAAATGTAGAGATGCTCATAATGTCTGGACACAGTGCTTGGGAAACAAGAGGAGTGCCACAGGTTCCCAAGACCTCTGAGGATGTTGGGGTCTTCATAAATGGTCATAACCTAGTTCTAATAATTTCTCTATGTCTTCACACATGTTCTCCTTTGGTCACCTGTATATTGCACTTAGATTGCTGAGGTACCTATAAACTTGGTGTTGGACAAGTTTCTTTGTTCCAAATAAAAATGTGTAACGCCTTGAAAAAATGATTATATTTCCATTTTTCATTACAAGCGTTGGCATGTGATTTTATTAAATTAGGTATGTTTCCTTGATGGTTGAAAATCATGCTTGTTATGGATAAATCATCTCTCGCTCTTGGATTCATTGGATGAAATGATATGGATTTCAGAATCCATTTCCACTTCTTATTTGATAAGCTACAATTTGGTTGAGTTACAAATTTATCTCTCGCATTGACTCATCCTTGGATCAATTCCAGTGATCCAAGGAATTTTTTAAATCTTCTTATCTAACTAAATGAAAACTGACATTCATTGATTAAGAGACTTAATGGACTGAACTTGTGTTTGTTGCAAATTCTTTATTATCTTAACAGACCATGCCTACATTTTGTTATGTGTTGTTCTCGCTCTTCTAGATTGACCTTTTATAGGGCACTTAATGGCTTTAAGGAAAAAGAAACATGCTTCAGGATTCTTGAGAAAGAGATATTTTAAAGTGTCCTATATCTATATGGTCTATCCTAATAAGATTCAAGACTCAGGTAAATTTTTCCTAACCCTTCCCATGCCACTCTACATGGGATGACAACCTAACGTAAGTTGTAATACTAAGTTAGCATGAGGGGAAATAACCTAAGGGATGCTAAGTTATTTCTAACCTATTGCCTATACTATTTGGTTAAACTAAGACCTAACCTAAGGTGATAATCTATTGTTTGAAGGTTATATCCTAAGGTTATATTTTTAAATTAACCTAAGATCTAACCTAAGAAAATTGTATCTATCCTAAACTAATGGGTAGGAAAGGGAACCTATGGGTCGATTGGAAAGTGGGAGCTAAGCGGTGGTTCCTAAGCTATTAATGAGATGTGATTTTTAATTTAAAAGGCAGAGTACTGCCAGACTTGGTAATTACATGGAAATTTAGAGGAGCCTATGTGGAAGGATCACTAAGATTGGAAATGCATGCAGAAGTTAAATTTAGTCTCTCCAATGTTTCATGGCGGTGGCAAGGAGAGATAGATAGGAATATGCAAATTAATGGCATTAATTCACCTCGGTTTTTGTGAGCAAGTTGTCTTGGAAGGCATGCTGGTGGATTTGTTGGGGGTTTTTTTGCTTTACATTCTTCACGATTTTTTCTCTGCATGGAGCTATCTGGTTTTTCAAACCAACAATTTGATTTGTAGTTAGTGGCTATTTTTGAATTATCTGATCTATTTTCGGTTCGAGGAATGTATAAGAGGAATTGTGGAAAAATATTATTGTTGTTTGATCTTTCTTAGAGAAGAAGGGGTGTTGGAAACTTGGCTAGAAGTCTTCTTCAAATCAGCAGAGGCACTATCAGGCATGATAGGCTCTACCCATTAATATTTATTTCTTTCTTCTAAATGATTCATTAAAACAACTCTGGTCACTAGACATATATTTTTACATGATGTATCTGGTTATTTACTTGCATGTTTTCTTGAAATTTATGTGGGTTTTGGAATGTGAATCCTTTGTTGTTAATGGTAGTTTTTGGGAACTTTCTCGGTACTAGTTATCAATGGTATTCATGCAAAATTTGTATTGAGGGCTCTGTAACTTGTACTGGGAGCTCTAAAATTTGTAGTGGAAGCTCTGTAGCTTGTATTCAAAGCTTTGTTTCTTGCATTCGAGACTAATGTTGAAAGAACTGGCTTGTTGCTTGTTTGGTTCTGAATCTCTGTTTAGTCTTGTGTTTTTGAAGTAGAGCTCCGTAGTGTTCTAAGCTTGTACTCGAAGCTCTGAAATTAGTATTGAAGCTTTGGAATTTATTAAGAGTTTGTATGGGGACTATGTGTTTGTGTTGGACTATGTTGGAACTTAGTGTAGATCTATACTTTAGGTTGAACCTTCGTATTTGACATTGTACTTACATTTTGTTCTTATGATGGACTTTTAGTCGAGTTGTGATTTTTACTCTGTATAATTACTCTGAGCTAAGGTTTTATTCTTTTTATGGAATTATGAACTCTAGACTCGCATTGGATTTTTTTGTGTTTTCTGAACCGGTAATAGAATCTTGTGGAAAATCGAAACTTATGTTTGAAGCTCGTATTCGTCTCTGAACAAGTATTCCATTATTGTGAAATTTAATTCTCTACCTATTTTACAAGCTAGGTTTTGTTGGTTTATCTGGTTTTGGAAGCTTAATCTCCTTTATGGACTGTCTGCTCGATGGTAGCTTGAGAGTTTATTTTGGTTTGATGTCAAACTGGTAACCTCCTTGTAATCTCCTTCGTGTCACTCCTTAGGTGTGAATGGTTTTATTTCTTATGTCATTTGGATGATATAGCCTCCCTTGAACTTGATAGGGTGAGATAAATCGAAGTAAAACCTCTCCTCTCTCGCCATAAGTGAACTCACGTCGTGTGGGAAGCTTGGATCTTTAATTCTTAGGAATTAATGGACTGGAACTGCGATCTATTTTGGGACAGTCATATTGATTGTAGAGGTTTATGGAATGTATTATTTATTTCCTTTTTGTCTTGATGTTGAAAAAATCCTTACCTATCTTAAGCTTTTAAATGAAACTCGTGAGGCTTGTGGTGATTCTATTCAGTCAAGTTGGAGGAAGTTGGGGACAGTACTTGTCTTAAACAGATTGTTTAGTTCCTTACTCTCTTTAGATATTTCATCTAATTCATGGGTTTTAATTGAACGTTGAATTTAAAACTATTTTTAATGTGTGTCGTTTGAAGGGAATATGGTATCCCTATTCTGAATGCTTGGAAATTTAGTCCCTGGGACCGTGAGTTTCATCGACCCTTGTCTATCTTGCATTGTTGCATATTTCTATTCCTTGTTGGGTTCTTTGAATGGATCTCTAGGTTTTTGACAGAGAAGTGAATAGGATCTCTTAGGGGACAAGTATGTTGTTTAGAGATTGTACTGTGAATTTCATGTAATAATGAATTTGAATTTGAGCTGGGTGAATGGAAATAGGTCTTCATTTGTAAGTTTGTAATGGAAGTTGGTAATATGCATTCATTTGAGTTCTCTTTTGGGAACTAGCTAAGGAATTCCTAAGTTTGTACTTAATAAAGGATTTCATTTCATAGTATAAATGAAATGAAATATGGATTGGGTCCTTTTGGTTTGAGATCCTTTTTATGTTAACTGTATAAGTTCTTTGACCGAAATTCTCTTTTATTGATTCTCTTCTGAGATGGGAATTTTCTTGTGGATTGGTTAAGAGATTTATTTCATTCGAGTATAGCTTGGATTTTTGGAAAGTTTGGTTTTAGACCTTTTGAATTATATACTACTAACATACTGAAGTTAGTAAAAATTTTAGTTAGATTGTTTTAATCTACTTGGATTGAATTGGGATTCTTGTTTTGTTGTTTCCTCTTTATTTATGGACTCCTTATTTTGTCATCTTTGGACTAAGGCAGTGATGTGTGTTCTAAACCTGATTCTTTCCTTCAGAGGAATTGTGTTTGAGAAATAGATATGTATTGATTCTCTTCTTTGTTTATATGGAAAGATGAAGCATACTAATATGAGTTATGTTGTAACTAACCTCTTTGCTGCTTGGAAAAGTTAAATGTGTTTTTCTATTCTTATGAATTTATGAAACAATGGAAGGAAAAGACTTGTTGACTATTTAAAAGTAATTGATAGGATCAACTAGGTCTTGTGATGTAATTCGGATGTTACTGATTATATTATGCTCTTTTCTTAAAAGTGAATTCAGACTCTCTTAATTGTTCTTCTTTCTGGATGTTATTACTTATGATTATTTGTATGATGCCTATTAATTGTTTCATAAAAGTAGAGTTGTTTAATGAAACAATTAGTGGAATGCACTTTAATTTAATGCTTAGTGCTTATCATGCTTAGTTCATTGAACTGACCCGTGCTAGCAATTTTGCAGATGGACATCGTAAGTGATAAAAGAAGACAAGAACTTTCATGTTGTATTGGCTTATTTAATTCTGGATCTTATGTAAAGAGTTTTGATTCATTCTTCAGTTGTATGAAAAAGAAAAGTTGTATTCTTTTTGGAATGGAGGTTGTTTGTTATACAACATGCCTAAATTGCATAGTCTTGTAATTATATAGTTTCCTAAAAGATGAATTGAAAGTTGGAGATTTACTTGTAATTGTTGTGTAAATTATCTTGTATTTTATGAAGGAGATTGAAATCCTATCTTGATGATATTCTTCATATCTGTTATATGCTTAATTCGGATAAACTTGATAAGCTAGATAAAGGGAATTAGTTCAATTTCCCTTGTTGATATGCAGCTTGTTGAGTTGCATAGGATATCAATCTTTATCTAAACAATTCTAACTTAGTAATGGAATGCATAATGAATATGCATTAAAACTATAGAAATTGTGAAAGATAAGAAGGGTATGACAAACCCTAATACTTAATCATGTAGAGGAAGACCCTTCCTTGATCAAAGTAATGTAATCTAAAGAATGGTGATACGATCGTTAATCATTAGACTTCATTTCTATAAATTATCTTCATGAATATTTTGTTACACCTTGTTGAATGGGTTTCATTATAATGGAACTTATGATGTTGTTGTCCCATTTTTGGATATGTTTGTTAAGCCAAGTAAAACAAATGTAAAAAGCAATCATAAGTTAAGGAAGTTCTTTTATGACTAATTGAATCAAATATAGAAAAGAACTTATGGAGGGTTGGATTAGGGACTAGCAGGGTTGCTTTAATCTGTTTAATAATCCAAATTAATAATGTCTTTATAACCTCCTTGGGGTATGTACATCATGATGAGGAAGTTTTTGTAGGATGTTGGCACATGCCAACTATAGGACTGTACCTTCAAGAAGACATGGGTCTTCTCGAGGATACAACATTGTAGTTGACATGTGGCAACACCCTTCTACATTGATCATCTAGATCTACACACAAATAAGGACTTGAACTTAGTTTCTCTCTAGGTCAAGTTAGTAGCATGTTTAGGATAGGTAGTAGCTTTCAATGGCTTAGGGTATCTTGGCACATCTAGTTGACTTAGGTCAACTAAGTATGCCCATATACCCTATGGCATTGTGAGTGCCTTCCTATAATAAATTATGTTTCTAACCCAGGATAGGGTTAAACCTTGGGCAAGTGGACTGATGGTAGTCAGTCAAGACCAATCTAGATAACAGAAGAGTGAGGTGAAGGACATATTCCAAAATGATGAGTATGCCATCTAGGAATAGTAACATGAACAGTATGTTGAAAATATTTGGCCAAAGTATCGCAAAGTTGGTTTTGTTGTCCTATGTCACCTAGTTTAAAGCAATGTGATGTCAGATGAATATTGGTAACAAATATTCAGATAGGTTCTTTAAAAATATCACTCAAGACCGGAATAGGGTAAAATAACCAAGTATATGTAGTATACATAAAGTATTCTATACTTCAAGTTAACATGAGAGATCGGTATCATACCGAGTCATTATAGCTGCATATGGTTATATGTTATGAGATTGATTGGCATGGAATGTGTGTTCTAAATGATGTTTTATTTAGAATAGAGAACATTATGTAAAAAAATTCCCTTATTTTTAAAAGTCTTAAAATGGGAATGTTACATCTTGGTATGGAGTTGAAGGTTGCAGATCTTGGACCTACTATGTCCATAATCTGATGAAACTTAAATTTTCTTATAATATAAAATGGTTAGAAAAGAGGAAATGTTGCAAATAATCCTTTCCACCTGAGGAAGGAGTAAGCAACTACCCAAAACTCGATGAGATCCTTGTTGCCCTGTTGGACACAAGAGATCGTTTGGCTATACTTAAACAACAAGTAATGGGAAATGAGGAGGAAGAAGATGTTGATAACAATAATCAGCCACCTCCTAGGGACAACACCAATGTAGGTGTTGATAATAACAATGTGAACATACCTAATTAGCCTGAGAACAAAAAGGCTAGGCTAGCAGCTGAACTCACTAATGATATAAAAAGGATAAGTCCACCCAAGTTTGATGGCACCACATTAGGAGATGGGGCTGAGAATTGGCTACAGAAAATGGAGAAATAATTTTCAATAAGGAATTTTAGAGAAGAAACAAAGGTAATATGGGGAGCATATAAGCTTTCCCATGAGGCATCTTCATGGTGGGACAACCATAAGGCTGAGCTAAATATTGATGAAACTAATATCACATGGGATCAATTTAAAGGATACTTTAGGCAATGTTGGCTGCCACAACTTTACTATGATAAGAAAATGATTGAATTCTAGAACTTAGCTCAAGGAAAGCTAACTATAACAGAGTATTGGGAGTAATTTACAAAACTCCTTAAGTATGTACCTCAATACCAAACTAATGAGAAGTTCAGGATATGGAAATTTATTATGGGATTGAATCCCGTTATAGGAGGAGAGGTGGATGTTCATAGCCCAACCACGATGGAAGGGGTTGTTGAAAAGGCCATAAGGCAAGAACATAAATTGAAGGCAATTTTTACTCATAAGGAGGAAGTAAGGAAGAAAATTCCCAACTCCTCTTCATCATCTCTTGCACCTAAGAAAGGACATGGAAGAAATTCGGAATGAAAAGTAAGTTTTCATCTGATACTAATAAGAAAGCAGCAACAAACAAGTTTCTTTGGTAATGCATGGAACAACTTTTCCAAGAATAATAATAAGAAAAAAGACCTATGGGGGTCAGAACGATAACTCTAGGGCTAGCAATAAACACGAGCCTAGAAAGGGACCTGTAAGAGGATGTTATAACTGTGGTAAAGATCATTACGTAAATCAATGCCCTTTGAAAAAGGATGATCGTAATCAGCAGCACAAGATACATGCTACAGTAGCTGACAAGAAGGATGAGAAACAGGCCACACCTATAGAAGTTCCGGGTAAGTTATTTGGTTTACCTATAACTATCCTTTTTGATACCAGAGCTACTGAATGTTTTATTTATAATAAATTAACATCAAAACTAAAAATAAAATCTAGAAACATGGATAAAACATGGACTATACAGTATGGAAACAATGTTATTCATACATTTAGTATGTGTCCTTTTTAGAGTAGTCCTTGATTTACCTAACTTTTCCACTGAAGTTGATCTCTATGTTGCACCTTTGGGGTCTTATGATGTAATTATAGGTGTTAATTGGTTAGCATAACATAAGGCTAAAGTGGCCTTTTTTGAAAAACACATTAGTTGTTTAGATGACTTGCAGAAAAAAATAGAGATTCAGGGTGTGAAACGTGAGATTTATGTTAGAAAATTGTCATCTATGCAACTTAAAAAGGCCAAAAATAAAGGTTGTACCTTATATAGTAAAAATTACTGAAACAACTGAAGGGAAAATGATGTCATGGAACGATATCCATGCTGTTACGAGACTTCAGTGACGTATTTTGAAATAATTGCAGGTCTTCCACCTAAAAGGGAGTTTGATTTCACAATAGAGATCAAGCCTAGAACCGAACCAATTTCTAAAGCATTGTATCAAATGACTACTATAGAATTAGTAGAGCTTAAGGCTCAATTGCAAGAAATTTTGTCTAAAGGTTTGATTAGACCAAGTGTTTCACCTTGGGGAGCACCTGTAATTTTTGTGAAAAAGAAGGATGGAACACTTAGATTGTGCATTGATTACAAAATGTTAAACAAAGAAACAATCAAGAATAGATACCCAATCCCTAGGATTGATGATTTATTTGATCAAATGCGTGGAGCATATATATATTCTAAGATAGATATTTGATCTAGATATCATCAATTACAGATTAAGGATGAGGACATTCATAAAACAACTTTCAGAACAAGGTATGGACATTATGAGTTCACAATTTTACCTTTTGGATTAACAAATGCACCTGCAACATTTATGAATTTAATGAATAATATATTTCAAGAATACTTGGACAAATTTGTGCTCATATTCTTGGATGAAATTCTCATATATTCTAAAAGTATAGAGGAACACCATGAGCATTTGAAGATAGTTTTGGAAATATTAAGAAAGAGACGGTTATTTGGTAAGCTATCTAAATGTTCTTTCTATGACACAAAAGTACACTATTTGGGACATGTAATAAGTAAGAATGGAATTGTTGTAGATCCTTCAAAAATTGTAGCTATAATTGAGTGGCCTACACCAAAGAATGTACATGAAGTTAGAAGCTTCATGGGGCTTGCTAGCTACTATAGAAAATTTGTAAAAGATTTCTCTAAGGTGGTTGCACCAATAAATTCCTTACAGAAGAAGGATAAAAAGTTTTTTGGAATGAGAAATGTGAAATTACATTAAAAAATTTGAAGGAATAGTTAACTTCAACACCTATTCTAGTAGTACCAGATCCTAATGGAGATTTTATGGTGGTAACTGATGCATCTGGTGAAGGTCTAGGAGGTATTTTGTTACAAAATGATCATGTCATAGCTTACAAAAGTAGAAAACTAAAGTTACATGAGTTGAATTATGCTCCACATGATTTAGAGCTTGCTTCCATTATTCATGCACTACAAGTTTGGAGGCATTACCTGCTTGGTAAACCTTTTGAATTAAAAACTGATCATCTTGGGCTAAAGTATATCTTCACTCAACCAAATCTTAATGCAAGACAATGAAGGTGGTTAGAGTTTTTGTCTCAATATGATTTTGACATCAGTTATATCAAGGGTAAAGAAAATAGAGTGGCTGACACTCTAAGTCGTAGGAAGCACATTTTTGCTCTTATAACATTGAGAACTCAATTTAAGGATGAAGTAAAAAGTGTTATGGAATCTGATTCTTACTTTCAGCAAGTAAAGATAGCACTTGCTTTGCAGATCCTAATGATTGGAGGTATAAAGGTTTTCACTTTGACAATGAAGGAATCTTAAGATTTAAAAATAGGGTATACATACCTTTGCTAAATGATTTAAGAAAGAAATTGTTAGCAGAATTTCACAATTCACCTTTTTTTGGACACCCTGGTATTACAAAGATGCTTGCTGATATAAAACAACAATATTTCTGGAAGGGAATGAAAAAGGATGTTATAGATTTTGTGACACATTGCCTTGAATGTCAACATGTTAAAGTAAAACATATGCACCCAACCATTTTATTGTATCCTCATAGCATACCGCAATACAAATGGCAAGTGATAAGCATGGACTTTGTACAAGGGTTACCTATGTCAAGAAATAAACATGATGTTATTTTAGTAGTTGTGGATAAACTAACAAAGGTAGAACATTTTATTGTGGGTAATCTGAAGGATGATTCTCTTGTGTTAGCTAAAATATTTGTACACAAAATTTTAGATTACATGGAGTACCTAAATTAATCATATCGGATAGAGATCCTAGAATGATGTCAAGGTTTTGGCAAATGCTTAATGCAACTCTAGGAACTAAGTGAATTTCAGTTCTGCATGTATCATCCAAAAATGGATGGACAGATTGAAAGAGTTAATCAAGTTTTAGAGGATATGTTATGAATGTATTGTATGGATCAGTAGTATAAGTGGGAAGAGTACCTTCCACTAGTTGAGTTTGCATATAATAACACATATCATGCCTCTCTTAAGATGGCACCTTTCGAAGCATTATACGGAAGAAAATGCAAAACCCCGTTAGTTGGGACAACATTGAGGATAGAGAGGTAATTGGACCTAAAATTCTTACTGAAATGGAACAAGTTAAAATGATTCATGAACACTTGAAGGAAGAAACTGATAGGAAAAAGAGTTATGCTGATTTAAAGTGGGTAGACAAGAAATTTGAACTTGGTGAGAAAGTCTTTCTTTGGGTTAAACCAAAAAAGAGCTCTATAACTTTTGGCAAGGCTGCCAAGTTATCACCTCGTTATGTGGGACCTTTTGAGATAGTTGAAATAATCAACCCTGTAGCTTACCATTTAGCATTACCTCCTTCTTTTCACGAATGCATGATGTTTTCCACATTTATTTTCTTAAGAAATATTTATCACATGTGTTAAATTGGAATTCCTTGCAGGTCCAAGACCTAGGAATAATCATGGTTAAACCCATACGAGTGTTAGAAACTCGCTAGTTGCATTTGAGAAATCATGAGATAAGTCAATGTAAGGTCTAGTGGGACCATTTTAATGAAGAAAGTGCAACCTGGGAAAACCTGGACGATATGAAAACTACTTTTCCATATTTATTTGATCAAAATTGACTTTGGTGACTATTAAAAAATTGTGATTTTATCTTTATATGTCAATAAGTCTGCCGGTTATGAATGGACAACTATTGTTTTTAAATAAACAACTATGTAAATGCTGATTTCTAAAACTTTAAATTCAGATATTGTTGCAAACTTATTTTATGAAAGTGAATAAATTGAGTATCCTGATTGCGTTGATTAAAATGAGATAATCATCGAGATGATGATTCTTTTTAGGAGGGAAGTATGTAACGCCTTGAACAAATGGTTATATTTCCCTTTGCATTACAAGCATTGGCATGTGATTTTCTTAAATTAGGTATGTTTCCTTGATGGTTGAAAATCATGCTTGTTATGGATAAATCATCTCTGCTCTTGGATTCATTGGACTGAAATGATATGGCTTTCAGGAATCCATTTCCACTTCTTATTTGATAAGCTACAATATGGTTTTAAGAGTTACAAATTTATCTCTCACATTGAATCATCCTTGGATCAATTCCAGTGATCCAAGGAATGTTTTAAATCTTCTTATCTAACTGAATGAAAAATTGACATTCATTGATTAAGAGACTTAACGGACTGAAACTTGTGTTTGTTGCAAATTCTTTATTATCTTGAAAGATTGTGCCTACATTTTGTTGTGTGTTGTGCTTGGCTCTTCTTGATTGACATTTTATAGGGCTTAATGGCATTAAGGGAAAGGGAAACCTGCTTCAGGATTCTTGAGAAAGAGAGATTATAATGTGTCCTATATCTATAAGGTCTATCCTAATAAGATTCAAGACTTAGGTAAATTTTTCCTAACTCTTCCTACGCCACTCTACGTGGGATGACAACCTAACCTAAGTTGTAATACTAAGTTAGCATTAGGGAAATAACCTAAGGGATGCTAAGTTATTTCTAACCTATTGCCTATACTATTTGGTTAAACTAAGACCTAACCTAAGGTGACAATCTATTGTTTGAAGGTTATATCCTAAGGTTATATTTTTAAATTAACCTAAGATCTAACCTAAGCAAATTGTATCTATCCTAAACTAATGGGTAGGAAGGGAACCTATGGGTTGATTGGAAAGTGGGAGCTAAGCGGTGGTTCCTAAGCTATTAATGAGATGTGATTTTTTATTTAAAAGGTAGAGTACTGCCAGACTTGGTAATTACATGGAAATTTGGAGGAACCTACGTGGAGGCATCACTAAGTTTGGAAATGCATGTGGAAGTTAAATTTAGTCTCACTAACTTTGGATGGTGGTGGCAAGGAGAGATAGGTGGGAATATGCAAATTAATGGCATTAATTCACCTCGGTTTTGGTGAGAAAGCTGTCTTGGAAGGCATGTTGGTGGATTTGTTGGGGGTTGTTTTTCTTTGCATGCTTCACAATTTTTCTCTGCATGGAGCTATCTAGTTTTTTGAACCAATAGTTTGATCTACACTTAGTGGTTATTTTTGAATTCTCTAATCTATTTTTGGTTTGAGGAATGTATAAGAGGCATTGTGGAAAAATATTATTGTTGTTTGATCTTGCTTGGAGAAGAAGGGGTGTTGGAAACTTGGTTGGAAGTCTTCTTTGAATCAGAGGCACTATCAGGCATGATAGGCTCTACCCATTAAGATTTCTTGCTTTCTTCTAAATGATTCATTAAAACAACTCTGGTCATTGGACATATATTTTTGCATGATGTATCTAGTTATTTACTTGCATGTTTTCTTGAAATTTATGTGGGTTTTGAATGTGAATCCTTTGTTGTTAATGGTAGTTTTTGGGAACTTTCTCTGTACTAGTTATCAGTGGTATTCATGTGAAATTTGTATTGAGGGCTCTTTAACTTGTACTAGAAGCTTGAAATTTGTAGTGGAAGCTATGTAGCTTGTATTCAAAGCTTTGTTTCTTGCATTCAAGACTAATGTTGAAAGAACTAGCTTGTTGCTTGTTTGGTTCCGAATCTCTATTTAGTCTTGTGTTTTTGAAGTAGAGCTCCATAGTGTTCTAAGCTTGTACTTGAAGCTCTAAAATTAGTATTGAAGCTTCGGAATTTGTTAAGAGTTTGTATGGGGACTATGTGTTTGTGTTGGATTGTGTTGGAACTTAGTGTAGATCTATACTTTAGGTTGAACCTTCGTATTTCAACACTATACTTACATTTGGTTCTTATGATGGACTTGTAGTCGAGTTGTGAGTTTTTCTCTGTACAATTACTTTGAGCTAAGGTTTTATTATTTTTATGGAATTATGAACTCTAGACTCGCATTGGATTTTTTTTTGTGTTTTCTGAACCGGTAATAGAATCTTGTGGAAAATTGGAACTTATGTTTGAAGCTCGTATTCGTCTCTGAACAAGTATTCTATTATTGTGAAATTTAATTCTCTACCTATTTTGTGAGCTAGGTTTTGTTGGTTTATCTGGTTTTGGAAGCTTAATCTCCTTTATGGATTGTCTACTTGATGGTAGCTTGAGAGTTTATTTCAGTTTGATGCCGAACTAGTAACCTCCTTGTAATCTCCTTCGTGTCACTCCTTGGGTGTGAATGGTTTTATTGCTTATGTCCTTTGGACTGTATAGCCTCCCTTGAACTTGACAGGGTGAGAGAAATCGAAGTAAAATCTCTCCCTCTCTACACTGAGTGAACCTGTGTCATGTGGGAGGCTTGGATATTTTTATTAGGAATTAATGGACTAAAACGTGATCTGTTTTTGGAATCGTATCGATTGTAGAGGTTTATGGAATGTATTATTTATTTCCTTTTTTTCTTGATGTTAAGAAAATCCTTACCTGTCTTAAGCTTTTAAATTAAACTCGTGAGGCTTGTGTGGTAATTCTATTCGGTTGAGTTGGAGGAAGTTGGAGATAGTACTTGTCTTGCATAGATTGTTTAGCTCCTTACTCTCTTCAGATATTTCATTTGATTTGTAGGTTTTAATTGAACGTTGAATTTAAACCTATTTTTAATATGTGTTGTTTGAAGGGAATACGGTATCCCTGTTATGAATGCTTGAAATTTAGTCCTTGGGATCATGAGTTTCATCGACTTCTGTCTATCTTGCGTTTGTTGCATATTTCTATTCCTTGTTGGGTTCTTTTAATGGATGTCTCGGTTTTTGATAGAGAAGTGAACATGAGCTCTTGGGGACAATATGTTGTTTAGAGATGGTACTATGAATTTTGTTTAGAGAATGAATTTGAATTTGAGCTGGGTGAATGGAAATAGGTCTTCATTTGTAAGTTTGTAATGGAAGTTGTAATGTGCAATGTGCATTCTATTTGAGTTCTCTTTTGGGAACTAGCTAAGGAATTCCTAAGTTTGTACTTAATAAAGGATTTCATTTCATAGTATAAATGAAATGAAATATGGATTGGGTCCTTTTTGGTTTGAGATCCTTTTTATGTTAACTATATAAGTTCTTTGACCTTTTATTGATTCTCTTCTGAGATGGGAATTTTCTTATGGATTGGTAAGAGAATTATTTTATTCAGGTATAGCTTGGATTTTTGGAAAGTTTGGTTTTAGACCTTTTAATTATATACTACTAACATACTGAAGTTAGTAAAACTTTTAGTTAGATTGTTTTAATCTACTTGGATTGAATTGGGATTCTTGTTTTGTTATTGCCTCTTTATTTATGGACTCCTTATTTTTTCATCTTTGGACTAAGGCAGTGATGTGTGTTCTAAATTTGATTCTTTCCTTAGAGTAATTGTGTCTGAGAAATATATATGTATTGATTCTCTTCTTTGTTTATATGGAAAGATGAAGTATACTAATATGAGTTATGTTGTAACTAACCTCTTTGTTGCTTGGAAAAGTTAAATGTGTTTTTCTATTCTTATGAATTTATGAAACAATGGAAGGACAAGACTTGTTGACTGTTTAAAAGTAATTGATAGGATCAACTAGGTCTTGTGATGTAATTCGGATGTTACTAATTATATTATGCTCTTTTCTTAAAAGTGAATTCAGACTCTCTTAATTGTTCTTCTTTCTAGATGTTATTACTTATGATTATTTGTATGATGTATATTAATTGTTTCATTAAAGTAGAGTTGTTTAATGAAACAATTAGTGGAATGCACTTTACTTTAATGCTTAGTGCTTATCATGCTAGTTCATTGAAGCCCGACCCATGCTAGCAATTTTTGTAGATGGACATCATAAGTGATAAAAGAAGACAAGATCTTTCATGTTGTATTTTCTTATTTAATTTTGGATCTTATGTAAAGAGTTTCAATTCATTCTTTAGTTGTATGAAAAACAAATTTTTTATTTGTTTTGGAATGGAGGTGTTTGTTATACAACATGCGAATTGCGTGCATAGTCTTGTAATTATATAGTTTCTAAAAGATGAATTAAAAGTTGGAGATTTACTTGTAATTGTTGTGTAATTTATATTTTATTTTATGAAGGAGATTGAAATCCTATCTTGATGATATTCTTCATATATGTTATATGCTTAATTCAGATAAACTTGATAAGCTAGATAAAGGAAATTAGTTCAATTTCCCTTATTGATATGCATCTTGTTGAGTTCCATAGGATATTATTTTTATCTAAACAATTCTAACTTAGTAATGGAATGCATAATGAATATGCATTAAAACTATAGAAATTGTGAAATATAACAAGGGTATGACAAAACCCTTAATCATGTAGAGGATATTTGTTTGTTAAGCCAAGTAAAATAAACATAAAAAGCAATCATAAGTTGAATGGTTAAGGAAGTTATTTTATGACTAATTGAATCAAATATAAAAAGAAAATAACTTATGGAGGGTTGGATTAGGGACTAGTAGGGTTGATTGTAATTTGTTTAATAATCCAAATTAATAATGTCTTTATAACCTCCTTGGGGTATGTAGATCATGATGAGGAAGTTTTCGAGGATGTTGAAACACACCAATGGTAGGAATATACCTTCAAGAAGTCATGGTCTTCTCGAGGATACAATGTTAGTTGACATGTGGCAACACCCTTCTTCATTGATCATCTAGATTTACACACAAATAAGGAATTGAACTTAGTTTCTCTCTAAGTCAAGTTAGTAGCATGTTTAGGATAGGTAGTATCTTTTAATGGATCAGGGTGTCTTGGCACATCCGGTTGACTTAGGTGAATTGAGTATGCCCATATACCCTATGGCATTGTGAGTGCCTTCCTATAATAAATAATGTTTCTAACCCGGGCTAGGGTTAGACCTTGGGCAAGTGGGTGACGGTAGTCATTAAGACCGATCTAGATAATAAAAGAGTGTGGTGAAGGACGTATTTTGGATTGATGAGTATGTCAACTAGGAATAGTAATATGAAAAGTATGTTGAAAATATTTGGCCAAAGTATCACAAGTTGTTGGTTACGTTTCCTATGTCACCTAGTTTAAAGAAACGTGATGTCGATGAATATTGGTAAAAATATTTAGATAGTTTCTTTAAACAGATCACTCAATACCGGAATAGGGTAAAGAACAAGGAATACATAGTATACATAAAGTATTCTATAATTCAAATTAAAATGAGAGATCGGTTGATGACCGAGTCATGGAATGAGAGATCAAGTATCATCTTGGGTCATTAGAATTACATATGGTTATCTGTTATGAGATTAATTGGCACAGAATGTGTGTTATAAATGATGTTTTATTTATAACAGAGAACATTATGTAAAAAAAAAATCCCTTGTTTCTAAAAGTCATAAAATGGGAATGTTACATCTTGGTATCGAGTTGAAGGCTACAGCTCTTGGACCTACTATGTCCATAATCTGATAAAACTTAAATTTTCTTGTAACAGAAAATGGTTAGAATAAGAAGAAATGTTACAAATAATCCTCCACCTAAGGAAGGAGCGGTAACTACCCAGAAACTTGATGAGATCTTTGCTTCCCTATTGGACACAAGAGATCATTTGGTTGTAATTGAACATCAAGTAATAGGAAATGGGGAGGAAGAAGATGCTAATAACAATAATTAGCTACCTCCTAGGGACAATGCCAATGTAGGTGTTGATAATAACAATGTGAACATACCTGATCAGCCTGAGAATAAAAAGGCTAGGCTAGCAGCTGAACTCACTAATGATATAAAAAGGATAATTCCACCCAAGTTTGATGGAACCACATTAGGAGATGGGGTTGAGAATTGGCTCAACGAAATGGAGAAATACTTTGTAATAAGGAATTTCTCGAGAATAAAAAAGGAAATATAGGGAGCATATTAGCTTTCCCATGAGGCATCTTCATGGTGGGATATCTATAAGGTTGAGCTAAATCTTGATAAAACTAATATCACATGGGATCAATTTAAAGGATAATTTAGGCAACATTAGTTCTTTGGAACTTTACTATGATTAGAAAATGATGAATTCCAGAACTTAGCTCAAGGAAAGCTAATCAGAATAGAGTATTGGGAGTGGTTTAAAAACTCCTTAAGTATGTACCTCAAGTACTAAACTAATGAGAAGTTCAGGATACGGAAATTTATTATGGGATTGAAGCCCGTTATAGGAGGAGATGTGGATGTTCACTTGCACCCAACCATGATGGAAGGTTTTGTTGAAAATGACATAAGGAAGGAACATAAATTGAAGGAAATTTCTACTCATAAGGAGGAAGTAAGGAAGAAAATTCCCAAATCCTCTTCATCATCTCTTACACCTAAGAAAGGACCATGGAAGAAATTTGGAATGAAAAGTAAGTTTTCATCTGATACTAATAAGAAAGCAGAACAAACAAGTTTCTTTGGTAATGCACGGAACAACTTTTCCAAGATCAATAATAATAGGTAGAAGACCTATGGGGGTTAGAACGATAACTCTAGGGCGAAAATAAACCGAGCCTAGAAAGGGACCGTATAAGGCT
Source organism: Taxus wallichiana var. yunnanensis (assembly GCA_018340775.1). Taxonomy (NCBI): domain Eukaryota; kingdom Viridiplantae; phylum Streptophyta; class Pinopsida; order Cupressales; family Taxaceae; genus Taxus; species Taxus wallichiana. The sequence continues at coordinate 206,937,265 of CM031244.1, read as the reverse complement.
GTTATAACTACGAAAAGATCATTATGTAAATCAACGCCCTTTGAAAAGGAATGATTGTAATCAGTAGCACAAGATACACATTGCAAAAGTAGCTAACAAGAGAATGAGAAATAGGCCACGCCTATAGAAGTTCGGGGTAAGTTATTTGGTTTCCCTATAACTATCATTTTTTATATCGGAGCTACTGAATGTTTTATTTCAAATAAATTTGCATCAAAACTAAAAAGAAAAGCTAGAAACATGGATAAAAGATGGACTTTATAGTATGGAAATAATGTTATTCATATAGTTAGTATGTACCCTTTTGGAGCAAAGTCCTTGATTTACCTAACTTTTCCACTTGAATTTGATCTCTATGTTGCACCTTTGGGGTCTTATGATGTAATTAGAGGTGTTAATTGGTTAGCAGAACATAAGCCTAAAGTGGACTATTTTGAAAAACACATTAGTTGTTTAGATGACTTGCATAAAATAACAGAGATTCAGGGTGTGAAATGCAGGATTTTTGTTAGAAAACTATCAACTATGCAACTTAAAAAGGCCAAAAATAAATGTTGTACCTTATATGTAGTAAAAATTACTAAAAAATTTGAAGGGAACAATGATGTCACGGAACAATATCCACTATTACGAGACTTCAGTGATGTATTTTAGAAGAATTTCCAGGTCTTCCACCTAAAAGGGAGTTTGATTTCATAATAGAGATCAAGCTTGGAACTGAACCGATTTCTAAAGCACCGTATCAAATGACTACTACAGAATTAGTAGAGCTTAAGGCTCAGTTGCAAGAACTTTTGTCTAAAGGTTTGATTAGACCAAGTGTTTCACCTTAGGAAGCACATATAATTTTTGTGAAAAAGAAGGATGGAACACTTAGATTTTACATTGATTAGATAATGTTAAACAAATCAACAATCAAGAATAGATACCTAGTCCCTAGGAATGATAATTTATTTGATTAGATGTTTTGAGCATCGGTATATTCTAAGATATATCTTCTATTTGGATATCATCAATTGTGGATTAAGGATGAGGACATTCATAAAATAACTTTCTGAATAAGGTATGGACATTATGAGTTCACGGTTTTACCTTTTGGATTAAAAAATGCACCTACAACATTTATGAATTTAATGAATAATATATTTCAAGAATACTTGGACAAATTTGTGTTCGTATTCTTGGACAAAATTCTCATATATTCTAAAAGTATAGAGGAACACCATGAGCATTTGAAGATAGTTTTGGAAATATTAAGAAAGAGATGGTTATATGGTAAGTTGTCTAAATTTTCTTTCTATGACAAGAAATACACTATTTGGGACATGTAATAAGTAAGAATGGAATTGTTGTAGATCCTTCAAAAATTGTAGCTATAATCGAGTGTCCCGCACCAAATAATGTAAATTAAGTTTGAAGCTTCATGGGGCTTGTTGGCTACTATAGAAAATTTGTAAAATATTTCTCTAAGGTGGCTACACCAATAACTTCCTTACACAAGAAGGATAAAAATTTTGTTTGGAATGAGAAATGTTACTTAGTCTGGGTTAATGGTGGACTAAACTATGGAGAAGGAGGTCAACGATGACCTAGGAGATAATATCTTAAATGGAGAATGAGTATGCAGGCCTACAAGATCCTAAGTGAAAACTAGAACGTAGTAGAGGTCTGTGGATGCTTTGGAAGAAGACTCTGCAGAATGTTCTCGGAGGTAGAACACACCAGAAATATTAGCAAACACTTGTAAGGAAAGATTGATTGATAAGAAACACCCGGTCAATGATGACTAGGTTGAGTTGATGATGACTATATCATAGTTAGGTAAGGACGAGGTTAAAAGGACGAATTGTGCGACCTACAAGAAAAGAAGCTAGAAAAGAATGTTGTTGAGGGAGCTCTGGGTGTTGTAGAAAATGATCTAAAACTCGTAAAATGTTAGATGTAAACAATACAAAGATAATTTGATAAATATCACATAAATAACATAAATATGATGATAAATCTCATGAAGGATGATCGTGAGTGATGCAAACATGTTGAAATGATGTCTAAGATATCTGTAACTATTACAAGAATGCTCACTAATAAGGAAGAGTTCATAGGTCACCAAGAAGCTCTAAAATTCAGATGAATCTAATGATTATGGAAATAAAATACTTAGTTTTATAGGGCCGACAACAATCTGGGATGGGTTGCCACCGACACAGGAAATTTTCCCCAATAGGGTTCCTTTTGTAATTTTAGTTGGGATTTGGGATTTCTTAAGGATTGGAAGAATGCTTTAAAGCATGTAGGTGGGAAAGGGATTTTTAGGGATGTTAAGGGATAAAGATAGGCAAGATAAAAAAATATAGAAAAGAAAGGGGATGTATATCTTAAGATAAAATCGTCCTAAATAGAAGGTTGGTTAGAGCATGTGAGATATTAACGATTAATTAATTAATTAATAGGAATTAAATGGGCATTAAAGGTAATAGGATAATTAAGTGGGAATTTCAATTAAATTAAGGGGTGGATTTAATTAAAGGGGGCCTAGATATGACCCTAAAAAATACGCACGCACAAGGCAGACGAGGTAAAGATACTCAATTTAGGTGTACACATTTTCCCCTTTTTGTTGATTGGTTTGCACTAGCAAGCCATGTGAAAAATACAGTGATGAGAAAAATGGTATGATGAGATTTACCTCAAATGGGGGATCAATGACACTAAAGTAAATCGATGACGTGTTTGAAAAAGTTAGATGATGAAAGGAAGGTAAAAAGCGGGTAAAGGATAGCGTAAGGAAAAATTCCCCAAGAAACAAGGATTGCATTATAAATGAAAACCATGGCGGTGACTCTAATATCACATTGGTAGAGGGAAAATTGTAGTCTCAATGGAGACAGGTGATAATACTCTACAAGATAATGAGTGGGTGAAGATCACTGCAAAATGGAGAGAATCCAATAGGAAAGATCTTAAATGGATGCAAGTTGAAATCATCACGGGGTTGAAAGAGAGAATCAAAGTATGCACAAATAAATGTAAAATTTATGTGAAATACTTTGTACAAATTGAGTGAAAAACTATGCGTCTGCAAAGGACGAAGATGAAAATAATTGTGCCCCAACACAGGACATGAGAAAAGGCCAAAAAGGTGAGTAGTGAAATAATATGCCCTAAGGGGAAGATAATTATTTCCGTGAGGTGGAATTTATGTGAAAACTGGCTAATATTGAAAAAAATTCTTGAAGAGGGAGTACGTATGGCCATGAAGGTGGACTTTGAATAATTCCTAAGAAGAGGTGATTGTCGTGTTGGAAAAGTAGCACCCTAGGATTTTCACATTACAAAACCCTACTTTTGACTAAAATGGGATTGTCTCAAGGTGTGGGACACTTGCGATTGAGAAAACCTCTAGAGAAGGATGGTTCTGGCATATTTTAATGCTATCCTACTCCTCAACTATCAATTCCAAGGGACCAAATAGAGAAATACATAAAATGTAAATCTTAAACTAAGGGAGGTGATAACACCAAAACAATGCTAGAGAGATTCCTAGTGAGTGAAAGTGGGAAAAATGGGGAAGAATGGGGCAAAAAAGTTCCATAGTCCCAAAACACATTAAAATCTCCAATTTTCTAGAGAAAAACAAATTTAAACCTTTTAAATGAACATTATATGCACAATATACTTGTAAAATATAATAGAAGGCAAGAAATGCAATATAAATCAAGCTAGGGCAAGAAGAGCCACAAAACACTAATTTTATTTCTTAAAATGATGCACAATCCATTATAATATAGGCACAAGGAAAGAATCCTTCACAAAATGCATAAATTTGAGGCATGCAGCTCACAAAAGTGCTGGAACAATTTTGGCAGAGTTCCTTTACAATTTCAAAAATCTCCCCCTTAATGAAGGGGAAATTACATATATATAGAGAAAAGGAGCTACCAACTGATATCTTTCATTAATTACCCATATGAAGGTATGTATGGAAACAATACCATTTCATGTTCTAATGGTACTTTAATTACACAACAAACATGGGTGTCATACCTCATTAATCTGGTTGTTGAACTACCATGTACGGTGACATTAATGTTTTCCTATACCTAAAAATCCTTGTTGTCACCCTGATAAAAACCACCACCTAAAGATGGAATGACTTGTCACATGACAAGAAGAAATGTTATCACGCGACAGTAAGTGGAGGTTGAAGCATGTCGAGAAAAATGTGGTTGACGCGTGATGAGGAAGAAATGTTGATGCACTATGAGAAGGCGGAAATGACATGGGAAAGGTGGATGACATGCGAAAAGGAGGGGAGCTATCACGTGATAGAAAGGTACATTATCATACGATAACAGGAAATCAGTGACACACGTCATGAAGAATTGGTTGACATGTGTTAAGAATAAATGGCTGACATGGGTCAAGAAGAAATTGCTGACACATGTCAAGGAGGATGCATTTAACATGTGACAAGAAGCAACACGATATGTGGACGAGAAGGTTGTGTCGACACATGACAGGAGGAAGGTGGCTGACACATGGTTGACGCACATCAAAAATATTGTTGTTACACATCAAAAAGAAAGTGGTGATGTGTGTTACGGAGGTGTGGTTGATGTATGAAAGGAAGAGGGGAATTATTGCACATAAAATAGGTGAAAATCCATACATTTTTCCAGCTTGACCATTAAAACAAAGTGGATCCAAACCTTTTCCATGGCGAGGTTAATCCATTTTGTGGGGGTGTAAAAATGGATAAAAATTTGGTGACTTATGGGGTGATCTTCCTACTAGATCTAAAAGACTAGTGATTTACATCCATTGGGCATGGAGTCATTCTAATTGTTGAAACTAGTTTAATGTCTGAAACCTCTTATACCTATGCAACATCTTCGATACATTACTTTATCACGGACCCTTCTGAAACTAGAAATTACAACAGCAAAAAGTCACAACTATGTACAAATAACAAAATCATACACATCCCAAATGGAACATGCAAAGAGTGCACAAGAACTTATCTGAAAGAAAACCTAGCTACAAAAAAATGATGTGCTGCAAGCACTTGGAGGAATTACAAACTCTAAGCTAATATGTATAAGAAATATAATCCCATCAATAATGATGCTTGAGATGGATGCCATTGACTATGATCTGTAATTCTTCTTTTCCAACTTTTTCAATTGGAAATCATTGTTTTCTTTGTACCTGAAATCAAGTAATGGCCACTCCATATTGCATCAAACTTTGAGTGCCTTCTGGTTTGGCTCTATCTACATCCCATTTCGAAACAGGTCTCCTTCTTGAAAAGTTCTATTTTTGGACTTTCTATCAAAACTCATCTTGATTTGAGCTTGTTCCTTCTCCATTATTTTCATGGCCTAGTTTCTTAGCTCTTCCAGCTCTATGAGCTCTACATACCTAACTTCCATAGCTGGAAACTCAAACAACTCCAGCTGCTTGATAAGCTCTAAGGCTGGTAATTCAAGGGATATTGACAGCCTTTCTTCCCTTCCATAAACCAACTTGAAAGGAGAATAACCATTTGACTTCTTGGGAGTGATTCTATCATCCCACAAGGATGATTTCAATTTGGTATGCCAAGTCCTCTGATTCTCATCTAGGGTTCTTCTTATGATTCTCAAAGAAGTTCTTGTTTGTGGACTTTGCTTTCCCATTACCCTGGGGGTAGTAGTTAGAAGAAGTGCTCAAGTAGATGCCATTTCTAATAGCCCAATTAGATATATTTTCTCCAAGAAAATCTAAGGCATTATCTAATATTATAGTGGAAGGAACACCAAACCTTGTTGTAATACCTTCGTAGAAATCTAGAATGCTAGATTCATTTACTTCCTTAAGTGCAATTCATTTCTATCCACTTAGTTAAGTAGTCCGTGGCTGTAAGAATACATTTTTGACCTAGAATAGAACTTGGATTCATCATCCCAATTAAATTTATCCCCATTTCATGAAATGTTGTTTAATTGAGATAGGACTAGTAGGGAGGGCTGATAGCTTCTCTTTACCTATGAAGAAGGCACACGTCTTGCATTTCATGATGCATGCATAGTAATCATTGAAAATATTAGTTCAGTAATAACCAACCTTCATGATTCTAATAGTTTTTGTTTTGGGGAAAAATTACCACCTTCCTCTCCATCATGAAACTCATACAATACCCTCTCTATCTGATCTATCTTGATGCACCTTAGGAGGAAACCATTCACATCCCTTTTGAACAAAATATTATCTACAAGCACATATGGGATGCAATGAAGTATAAAATACCTCCTTTTGGACTTACTCAATCCCTAAGGAATTTGACCCATTTGAAGAAAATATACAATATCCTGAGTCCAAACAAGGAATGGGTATACCACCTGTAGTCTGTTCTTGATTATCTTGCAACACCATAACAACTTCTACCTCCTCTCTTGATTCAACATGTTGGTTAGAAGATAGCTACTCACACAACCCTTTCCCTCTAACTAATTTGGTCACATTTATATCAATATCATACTCCATGACCTTGGTTATCCAACCAACTCTCTTTTCATTAAGGTCCTTATTTAAAAGAAAATATTTTACACCAGCATGTGAAACTAATAGATGAATTCTGTTGTTTGACACTAGATGTCTAAATTTATTTAAACTTCTAATCACAACAAGGACATGCTTCTCAATGAATGAATATCTCACCTCATAATCCTGAAGGATTTGGCTAAAGAATGCGCGATTGGCTGCTCCAATCCTTCATTTGGTTGTACTATTATCACAAATATTGCATTCGTTCTTCCAAAAGTGTATAAAATGAAGTCCTTCGAGAAATATATATTTATAAGGAATGGAGCCTATGTAATGGCCTATTTTATGGCTTCAAATATTTCTTTTCCTTCAGCAGTCCATCTGAAAACCATGGTATTCTTCAGCATCATTGTTAGTGGCTTGACAAGATGGGAAAAGTTAGGAACAAACCTCCTAACAAAATTAATTTTCCCCAAAAAACTTTGGAGATCCTTCTTGTGACTTTGCAATGGAAATGCTCGAATAGCTTCTACCCTTTATATATCTATTACCAATCATTCCTTAGACACAATGTGGCCTAAGATCTTGCCTTCATGAGCTAAGAATATGCACTTTTTCATATTCAAAGACACTCTAAATCTCCTGCATCTTTAGAATACTTGTATGAGGTGAAAGAGGTGAATTGTTGCGTTCTTGGAGAATACCGTAGTGTTGTCTAGATACACAAGAATTATCTTATTGACCATTCCTTTGAATGACATATCCATTTCCCTTTGGAAAGTGGCTCGGCATTTGACAGTTTGAATGGAATCTTCCTATAAGAATATGTGCCCCACTTTGTAGTGAAGGTTGTCTTGAATTAGTCTTCCTCTTTCACCATGATTTGATTGTAGCCTAAGTAGCCATCTAAAAGTGAAAACCTTTCGATCCAGCTACTACTTGCAATATTTTCTCCATGGAAGGAAGTGGATAGTGGTCTTTGAGAGAGGCCCTATTTAAGTCTTGGAAATCCACACATAACCTGATTTCCCCATTTTTCTTCCTAACCGGCACCAGATTCACTACCCATGAAGAGTGCTTGATCGGGAAGATGATGCTTGCCTCTATGAGCTTGTTTAGTTCCTTCTTCATGAGAGGATCAATGTGATGGTTTACCGGTCTTTTCTTTTTCTAATGGGCTTGGATTCCAGATCTAGCTCAATGGTGTGTTGTGCCAATTTTGGATTAAACCCTCTCAGATCTTCATAGCTCCAAGAAAAGACGTCCGAGAACTCTTGACAAAGTTTTATGAATTCAGATTTTTCTTGATTTGTGCTCACCTTACCAACTTGGATAATTTTACCCTCTTCAACCAAAATGGATTCTGAATCTTCCCTTTTTACCTGAATGTTGGTCTTCTCTCTCCAAAATTGATCATTGGGATTGAATATTGACTCTAGAGTCACTAAACCCTTTGGCAATTTGTTTGTCCACAATTGTACCACTTGATCCCGTACTGTTGCTCTAATTTCTCCTGATTTTTAACCGAGAACTCAACCTCCTCCTACAAGAAATTAATGATCTATTGATCATTCTCAAATACCTGCCAGCTTGTGTTATTGTCCAGTATAACTGGCCTCACAATTACATGAATATGTGGTTGTGCTTTATCTCTTTTAATACTGTCCACCACATCAAATGTTGCTCTAATTTCCACAAGCATGTCCACAACCTCATTCTTCTTCCTCGATATGGCTTGAATATTGAACACTTTAAAATCATCAATTTGATCCCATACCGATGCTTGTAGGATTTGAGTAGATCATTCTTAGCAGCATGTTTTCCCTAACCTAGTTGACAATTAACTCACTATCACCAAACAATTACAAGTTTTGTATACCCCTCTATCTTTCCTAATAGAATCCATGTATCAAAGCTTTGTATTCAATTGTATTATTTGAACAAGTAAACTGAAAATAGAAAGTTGAGTAGTGCTACATACCTTGTGGTGAAAAAATCATTTCTCCTCCTATAGCACCTTGCCTACTCCTTGAGCCATCAAATAATAGTTTCCATAGTTCATTATCACCTTTATCATCTAGTTTGATGAGGCTAGGAAGAGGAGCGTTTTCCTTGTACAACAATAAAGTCCCATCTCAGCCTCCTCTATTTCCTTATATCATATCCATGTCTTTTTTTCCATTCATCAAGACTCGGATTTGGGATGCCCCCAGACTTGTATCTCGCTTCTTGAGTTTTTAAGAAATCCTCTTGATCAAAGGATGAGAAATTTACATTGATTGGGCTTGGTACATGAGGCTCAATATGGAAATTTGCAATAGGTTCTCACCATATTTTAGCCTAAGCTCCATACCTTGTTCGAAGGGAATATACAACCAATCAAATGATAAGTAGCCTCCAATCTTGGCGGTGAAGTCTCTTGACAAGCACAATGAAAAGAGTGGTGGCAAGTCAATCAATGATATATCCCATTAAATGTGACATTAGGACATGCATGTGATGTGATGTTTAAATATTTTATGATCACAACAGTTCCCATTGTTTTCCCATCTAACTATACCACTCCTTTGGAAACTAGGTCATATTTCAAGCCCAACTGATTTGTAATCTGTTTCAGCATTACCGAACTACTAGCCCCTGAGTCAATCATGCAATTATGTACAAGGTTATTCCTAATAATCAAAGATATATAGAATGGAGGAGGCTTTATGTTTTTACCTTATTGACCTCCATGAACTCCTTCTTGTGGAGCTACATTAGTGAGCATCTTCTCTTGATTATTGGGAAATTTGTTTGATGTTGACCAATTTTCCATGGTTGCTTGTAATAAATCCCATTGGCCCGAAAGTTTCGATGATTCCCACATAAAAATTATTACATTGGTCTTCTTCATGTGTTCAATGATATTGAATTAAGGTGGGCTGACCCTTTTTTCCCCTACTTAACATGAATTTCTCCTATACATGAGCTACCGTAACAAAGACACGTGAGTTGGCTTAAAAGGTCCTTTGGACTGATTTTGAATGTTTAGGGCTGTAATTGGATTGCTAATACCTTGAAGTGTGATAGAAGTTTGAGAAGTACTTATATTAGATGAATTCCCTTCCTTTATATTCCTCTTCTTAGACCTCGTGTTGGCTATAACACTTTGAGAAGCGGCCTAATTTATTCCACATAAATCCTTAGGTTTCCAATTTACAAGTGTTGTCTCATTTGGAGGTGCTTCCTGATTAGTTACCTAATGCTGACATTCTTCTTGGTTTGGTTCTTGAGGAACACCCACCATAGTCACCATCAATGCTTTATTTAAAGCACCATTGAAGCATGTTGCTTGATTATGCGGTTGGCTACATGGGAAACACCATTCATATTCTTGTGCTATGTTGTTTTGAGTTGGAACTAAGGCCCTAGATGTTGAAACTACATTAGGGTTATATGCTTGGAATGGTCTGACAGCTTGGGGTTGTTCTTGGTTCTAGTTAGTTGCTTTAACAAGTGGCATGTTTGGCTCATATGGAGGTTTATTGGGTTGCAAATGAGGCTGATAAGGTCTATAATTTTGAGCTTGTTGCCTCTTAAGAGTTACCAAATTGTTTCCTAAGTTTTGCAATTATTTCATAACCTATTGGAGTTCATTTAAAGGGCTAGAAGAATAAGTGGAAGCTTCATTTGAACTCTAATTTCTTAGAGTAGGGATGGAGGCTATTATAGGTGTTTGATTAGGATTAGGATTCCCCATATCTGGATAGAGAGACATAGGTAGCCTAGGTGTAAGTTTACCAGCTTGAATTAGGAAATTCTTAGCTCTAATGGCTATGGCATATACATTTGGTAGGGTTATCCCTCCCATAGATTGTATCATAATAGATATATCAAAATTTAGAGCTTTAAGAAAATAGAGAAATGCACCTTCAGCTATTGGTCTGACCACAATTGGGATCCTTTCCCATGTTATTTGGAATCTAGAATTGAATTCTATCATTTGCTCAGTTAGTGCCCTTTTGATTGTAGTCATTTGCTCTAAAAGGGATAAGTTGTCAGCCCTCTCCCCCGAATTAGCCACGAGAGTTTTGCACAATTGGTCTCGATTATGAATTGATCCTACTCCCAAGCCTCTGAACCACTACAACACTTTTCCTTTGAAAGAAGAATCCAACAACTTGACCACAACATCCATCTCAACAATCTCATGTATGACATAGAAATTTGCAATGTCTTGAATGTGGTCAATGGGAGTTGTGTGATTTTCTCCAGTGAAGTATGGAATATTCTTTAATGTTGTTATCGGGACCATATTTTGTGCATTAAGGGAAAGTGGACTGCTCATGAAATTTGCATAGGGGTTTGGTGGTTGTTGATGAGCCATCCTGAGTGGCCTGAGAACCCTATTCAATTGAAGAAAGGGTCTACCAAGTGGAGGTGTGGATAATTTTCTATTTGGTGGAGATGGAGACCTTTTTACTCTTCTTCCTCTCCTTCCTTTTCCTAGAGATAACTGTAAGTATTCAAAGATACCTTCTTCTCTTGCTCTAGACCTGGGTTTGCACTCTTCTCATGAACTTGATAAACTTGGGCTACTAAAACCACTAGATTTGAATGACGGAGTCACCAGATGTGTTTCTACAAAGCCTCTAAAGGATGGAAATTCACCAAGACACACACCCAATCTTGATAAAAATGAAAATATTGACTTTGTCCCACCAGGCGTGCCAAAATTTTATGTCAAAAATTATCACCCTCAGATTTGCACATTACAAAACCCTACTTTTGACTAACATGGGATTATCTCAAGGTGTGGTACCCTTGTGATTGATACAAACCTCTAGAGAAGGCTAGTTCCTGACTTATTTTAATGCTAACCTACTCCTAAAATATCAATTCCAAGGGACTAGAGAGAGAGAAATACATAAAATGTAAATCCTAAACTAAGGGAGGCGATAACACCAAAACAAGGCTAGAGAGATTCCTAGTGAGTGAAAGTGGGGAAAATTGGGAAGAAGAGGGAAGACAAAGTGCCACAGTCCCAAAACACATTCAAACCTCCAATTTCATGGAGCACAACAAATTTAAACCTTATAAAGGAACACAATATGCACAATATACCTGCAAAATATAATAGAAGGCAAGAAATTAAATATAAATCAAGCTAGGGAAAGAAGAGCCACAAAACACTAATTTTATTGCTTAAAATGATGCACAATCCATTACAATATAGGCACAAGGAAAGAGTCCTTCAAAAAATTCATAAATTTGAGGCCTATAACTCACAAAAGTGTTGGTCTAATATTGGTAGAGTTCCTTTACAATTTCAAAATATCTCCCCCTTGAATGAAGGGGAAATTACATAGATATAGAGAAAAGGAGCTACCGATTGATATATTTCATTAATTACCTATATGGAGGTATGGGTGACTATACCAGTTCACTTTCCAATGGTAATTTTCTTGCACGGAAAACATGGGTGCCATATCTCATTAATATTTTTGTTGAGCTACCATGTATGGTGCCATTAATGTCTAGTCATACCGAAACTCCTTGTTTTTTCCTAACACAAACCACTAGCTTATGGGGAATGACTTGTCACATGACAAGAAGAAATTTTGTCATGTAATAGCATGGGGAGGTTGATGTATGTCAACAAAAGGTGGTTGATGCACGATAGGAAGTGATGCCAACGCACAAAGAGAAGGTGGCATTGATGGGGAAGGTGGAAAACATGGGAAACGTATGTGAGCTATCACACAATGAAGGTACATTGTCTCACAACAAGAGGAAAGTGGTGACGTGCATCAAGAAGAAAGGACTGACATGCATCAAGATGAAATGGCTGATGTACATCAAGGAGGATGTAATTGACACATGATAGGAAGCAACATTGATGCGTAATGAGAAGGAGGTGGTGAAACACACGGGAGGAAGGTTATTGATGCTTGGTTGATGGAAATTAATAAGATGGTTGTCACGTGTCAAGAATAAAGTGGTGATACGTTTTAGGGAGGTGTGGTTGACGTGTGACAGGAAGAGGGGATTTGACACACGTCAAAGAGGTGAAAATCCTTATATTTTTCTAGCTTGACCATTAAAACAAACACGGCTCTAAACCTTATTTGTGGATCACAAGCTCACCATGAGATACCCTATAAAATACTCCCCATTAACTATTAATGTCCGAACTACAGATTAATCCAGTATGCAGGGGTACAAAAATGGATATGAGCAGAAGTTGTACTTCATCATTAAGATGCTGCCCCAGATTACAGTCTAGGCAGAAGAAATGGAGGCTCAAAAATCTAGTATGTGGAAACCCTATTAATGGGGCAACCCTAAACTACCATCCTACATCCCTCCCACTCCTCTGCGCCAACCTACATCATCTCAGCCCACTGCACATGTTCCTAACTTCTTGCGCACTACCCCCACTCAAAATTCCATCCCTTCTCCTTCACTTTCATCTCACCTTCATTTCTCTTCCATGCCCCTTCCTGCATGCACCTTTCATCCCTTCTATGTCCATCCTCCCATTTTCTTCCAAGTCCCCTCTACCTAGTTGTACCATAAATGAATAGCCCCCTACCAATGCACCTTTCCCACCAAAGCATCTTCATGTTTGACGAATGCGGGAAAATTGAAGAATAGCATGACTCATGTGACTTAGGACCGGGAAGAGGAAATCATATGGGTGCCTGTTCTAAAGAAGAATCAGTTAGCTCCATAGGGCACAGATTTGGAGGAGACCAAGTTGTTTATAGAGGCAGAACCATGTGTGCCCCAGATTTACGTGGCCTAGCTTACAAGTGCTCCCCTTCAGGAGGAAAGTTTGAAAGAAAATCCCATATGTGGGATTGAGCTTCAAAGTAATGGGCAAAACACAAGAATCAAACCATTCCCAATCAGATATCTGGTTAGCCTAGAGCTAAAAATAGAGTTACCACCAGTTGTGCTCATTTCAGAGCATGAGGTAGAGCTTTAGTGTGCTAAAGGTCAGCAGTAGCACCTCCCAGATCCAGTACAAAATAACTCCAGGAGGTGTATATTCTATTTGTTGATAATTTGAGGAGGGTGAAACACCATCTACAAGGCAGTTTTTTCACTCTTATTTTTGACCATGTTCAATGCCAAATCAACTACATGGTCACAATTTATGAGGAAGGGAAGCTACTTCTCCCTACCTATTGCAGGTTTTACTTGAGTGACCCTTGCCTCTAGTTATTTTAGGTTAGTTTAGGTTTTCTTTCAGTAACACAAGTGCTTACACACACTCTGCATGTTCTAGTTGGGACATGTATGATTTTTAACTTTTGTACAAAGTGTTGTGCTTCTCTTTCGGCGTGCTCCCTCTGATGCCTTTCCTTTCTTGTTGCACCCGCGTGCCCCTTTTGTTGCTTCTTGGGATGACAATTCAATTTTGGCAGAGGCAGTTCTAATGGTCAGTGCATAGCTTTCACTCTCAACAATCCAATTTAGAATATCTTCATATGAGAACAATAGTTCAGTTCAGAGTTTAGATAGAGCTTTAAGTGACTTCAGGAATGTTCTTCAAAGTTACAGATCAGATCTTCAAGATTAGTACCTAAATCCATGCCCAATGGAATTCTAAGGCTACTGGTCTCTTCATCTAGCAGGTAGATGGCCCCCAAAAGTCACCAAAACTATTATCCAAATAACTCTCATAGTTATCTGGATAACTTATATTTTCATCCTGACTCTGGTGTTTCACATTTCAGGTTACGTGGACTCAAGATTGTTCTTTTGACACCTTGGCAAAGTTTTAGTTCCTCTGTGTTCCCTTGCACACCTTCTTTCTCCCTTTTACATTCTTCTCTCCTTCCTTTTTCTCATGCCTTATGCCTTCCTCTTGCGCACTTACCCAAACTCAGTTCTTTCGCACGTCTTCTTTTCTTTCTTTCTCCGCGTGCCTTCCTTTAGTTAAATGCCCACATCTTATTTCATACTTTCCTTCTGCAAGTATGTATTCCTTCTTCTTGTGCATGCACCTCCCCTCTGTCTCCCCCTTTCATGTGCTTTCATTCACCTCTTTCTAATTTCCTCCCATGCCTCTTTCTTCAAAGCATGTGCCCTTGTACCTTCTCCTTTACACCTTTTTGTGCCAAGTAACCTCATCAGGACTTGAGTGTGTCATGCATGACCAATAAAAGCATGCCAATAGGGCATTGAATCTAGAAAACCAATCAATGTATGACATATGGTAGAAAAGAAAAAACAAATGAATAGTTGGCCATCATTTTAGCCAACTGCGTGCTCCAAGTGTTTTTCGTGTGCCGACGACTCTAACATCTTGATACATCCATATATTTTGCTCTGAGCTCAGATCGGCATGGACCTAGAATTTTTAGAGAGCTGCCTACACAAGCTACACATTGGAATATTCAAATTCAAATTTAGGTAGGATTTTTTAGGTAAAAATAGGGAAATGTCTCTCAGCTCATCAATGCACATCCAATCAACCTCAACTACTATATTTCATCAGATATTTCCTTCTTCCTTCTTCCCCATGCCAAACAAACATGGGGAAGTACATCTGATAGCCTTGTAGGTAGATTTATAGGCATTTATGACTGGTTTTTGGTGGTTAAAGATTTGAATCGAGTTTCCCTCCCTTTCTCCTTCTCTTCTCTCCTTCTATAAATAATGAGTTATGCTTTACAAAAACATCTCTCCTTGTTGTCAGAACGGTGCCATACCAAAATGGTGGCTGACTTCCAATGGGTCTCAAACCTTGGTGTGGTCTCTGTAATGTATTCTTGCCTACTGCCATGAATGTAAATGACTGTGCATCCTTTAAGCAATAAAATCATGTTTTGTGGAACTCTTTTCTTTCCTCTCTCGTTTTCATTACATCTCACCTCTCTGTTTGTGTTTTATGGCATGTTGTGCGTATTCCTCTACTTGAAAACCCCACATTCATGTATTGTGTGTGATGGAAGGTCGAGCCCGCATGTTGATCGTGGCACGTGTCATCTGTCCTCTTCTCATGTGCCCTCTCTATCTCCTTCGCCACTCATGGAGAGATATCAACCCTTTTGTTATGGCGCTATCACCTTCCTTAGCTTAGGATTTCCACTTTATACACATCCTTATATCCCTAGACCCTTGGCATGTTTATTATATGATTTTATTTCAGCATTAGGAGTAGCAGTAGCATTAGAGATAGATAGAGGAGTTGACCTTCTCTCGGAGATCCATCCCAAGCTCGCAAGGTCCCACAACTTGGGGACATTTCCATTATGGTATCAAACACTTTGTCTCTTTCGAGATCGAGACATGAGTGTATGTTTGAGATACCAACATCTAATCTTGGGTGCCACTGCTCGAGAGATAAATAACGACAAATGAGTGAATATTTAATTTGGGGATCCTTATGACTCGACTAGAACTATGTGTATGAGTGACAAGTGTGAAAGACAAGAACAATATAAACTAATAAGACAAGTGGATGGACTCGGGAATGGGTCATTAGTAAATACTTTTCTTATGCAAGATCCATAATAAAACAACATACTTGGTGGTGTTAGTGCTCAATTTAATCTCACCCTATTTGCTCAAATTTTCTCAATCTACATGGTTTGAAATATTTTTGTCTCCCAGTGTGGATGATTGAAATTTTATCATTACCAGGGTGTTTTTGTAAATCCTTCTCTATGATCATGGATCACATTGAGTCTTGGTATTATTTATAGTCTTCTCTTCATGGGAAAAAATTTGTAATTTGGGTGTGAATTTTGGGGTTTCCCCTTTTATTTTTCAACAGTCATATTTTTTTGTCAAATTTTATCCCAATGCCAGAAAATACGTGGTCTTCTTTGATTGGACACGGCATGGCGGGTCTATTTGGTAAATTTGTCACTATTTTTCACATTTGTAAAAATGCTAAATTGGTCCCATGGCCTTGATAATTTCTAATTGACTATTCAACAATGTGAAGTGGAAAAGCAATTTTCTTACTTTGACCCCAAGATGTACACCTGTCATAAATCAAGTGGTTGCGGAAAGGTGGGCCCTTTTTTGTTTTGAGGCATTATGGAGAAAGGAATGAAAATATAAAAGGAATGCCTAAGGCCCACAAAAGGACACGTGGTGGTTTGAAAATTCAAAGGCAGAGAGGCAGATCATCGGAGCATTTTGAAGATTTTGGCCTTTTTGTGAAAAGGAGAAAAGTTATAAAATGAGTCGTGATTCTACTGGGGACCAAATAATGTCACATGTTTGAGTTAGCATTGAAAATTCAAAGTGGGGAGGTGGTTCATTGGGGCATTTTGAGATTCTCGGATTTGTTTTGAAAAAGAATGAAAGTCATAAAGTAATCCGCAGCCCCGTCGATGCCCAGGAAAGCCACGTGTAAAGCCTATATCAAAAGTGGATGGGTGGGCCAAATTGTCCAAAAATGTACAATTTATTTAAGTGATACAAAATGTGAAAATTAACCCCAGGTCCAATTCAACTCAAATATTTTCCATGTGGAGGGCCTGCACTCATTTGAGGATCCACCTCTAGGTCTTACCTTTGGATTTTTCCCAAGGAGACAGGAGGAGGCTTCTACTGGCTCCTCTTTATACTTAGACTTATTAAAGGCCAAAGAGACTTTCTTAGGCCGAAACACGTGGAGGGACCACGCTTGTTTGGGGACTTGCTTCTGAATTTTAATTTTTAAAGAGCACCAAAGAGACACATGGAGGTTTCAACCAAATCTTCCCATACATAGAATTTTCAAGCGTCTGATGTAATTTTCTCGGACCCTATGCATGTGGCACCTTCTGATAGTTCTTAAAAAATTTCAACAATTGTTCCAAACTCGAGACACATGGAGAGCCCGCACTTGTTTGGGGTCTCCGCTTTTGGGCACCATATCAAAAGTGCACCGAAGAAACACGTGGAGGATTCCGCTGGCTCCTCTTTATACTGAGATTTTTCAATGGCCGAGGAAACTTTCTTGGGCCAGGGCACATGGAGATCCTACGCTCATTTGAGGTCTCTCCTCTAGACTTTGTTTTTTTAGTTACACCAAATAGACACATGGAAGCTTCCACTGGACCTTCTCATGCTCATACTTTTAGCGATTGGTGTAACTCTCTTGGGTTCTAAACATGTGGAGGGCCCACGCTCATTTAGGAACCTACCTTTGGACTTCACCTTTACATTTGTGCCAAGGAGACACGTAGATGCTTCCATTGGCTCCTCTTTACACTTGACTGGCTCGGACTTGCAACGAAGATATGTGGTATAATCCATGCAAGGACACTCATTTCTGAGAGGCATGAATGTAGGTATCTATTCCTTAAGGTGTATTCTCAAAGGTGAAAAGTATTACTTGTCAGATCAATCCATATCGAACCACATGATAATTATTAAAAAGGGGATTTCTTGCATGAAACACTAAGAGAATGATTAAAAATACTGTTGAGGAACTGAGAAATGTGATCAGTTCATGATTTATCCACCTTGGAACAAAAAGTAAGATATTTTAAAGGGAATAAACATGATTAAATGATATGTTATAAAGAGGAATATTCTCTTGAAGATTTAGATTTTTTGGGGAAATTTTGGGATGAGTGATCGAGTAAAATTATATAAATATAATGAGAATACTCTTACAAAAGGGGGGTTAATTTTTTTGAGAACATTTGAGAAAAACCATTTTCCTGAGAGACCGTATGAGAAACCTGTTTATTTTCCTATGTTTTAGATTTAATCACGTCAAGATGGTTCAAAGTGTATGACCATTGACAAGCTCTGAGTTGTTAAAGAAACTCTCCCCTGCTGATGAATCTAATCAACCTTGAAATGGATACGTGTTGATCATGAGCATAATTGTGTCTCGATCTTATTTCAGAATTTTTCAAATAGTTTTTCTTGTTCTTGTTGCAATCTTATGTTGAAATATCTATAAGTCACACAAGATCTCATCCATGTGTTAGTATTGTGGCATTTTCAATTTCATCATGAGAAGAGATTTCATCTTGTGATGCAAATAAACAATTTAAAATCACTTTACTTTCATTATGTTGATAAATATTGTTTGTAAGTCTATGAGTGTATCTTAGGCATGACGAACCAGGGATTTCCAACATTTAATTAAGTCTTTAGCATGAGCCTTTATGTTGAATTATTGAAGAATGTATGAAACCGTGCATCTCTGGGCCTCCATTGATACACACCTTCTAGTTAAAGGAATATTTTGGCTATTTTGAAGCATTTTATCTATGAGTTTTCAATATTTGTAAAGGTTCTCAAATATTTGGTATAATCAACTTTATCTTTCTTAACTTCCCACCAAAAAATTATCAAGTGATGAATCCTACATGAACTACCTCTGATTATACTATGTATCCACAAAGGTTTAACAAATTCCACTGCCAAAGTATGCAGAGACAATCAGGTTTCAATTATTGTCTTTAGTAACCCGAACCTTATCCAGAAACATCTCCACTCTCTAGTGTGACAACTTGTGAGAGTTATATTGTGTTGTATTGATCATATTTTCTCAAGGTTCTCATGAAAATTGTGTAAAGAAGGATCTCTTGATATCCTTCACCAACACGGGTTACAAAATGGGTCCTCTCACCCTAGTTGAAGGCATGACCTAAAGTAGTGAGGGTAGATCAAACCCTCAATAAGGTGCTATCCATTTCTCCAATGCCTAAGTGACAAAGAGTCAGCTGAATCCCCTCCTCGGCTACAAAATGATTCATATCATGATTCTTCTATCTCTAAGCATCCTATCAATTTCATGATGTTGCTTAGCCCTCGTAAGAGAATCAATTTGGATACCAACACCCAAATGGCACTATTTCTAGGGATTATTTGAACACTAGGACCTATTTGTGTGGTAACAACACCGAAATGGTGCCATTATCGGAGATTATTTAAATTACAGAGGATTATTTGAACACCGAGACTTGTTTGTGTGGTAACACCACCAAAATGGTGTCATTACAGGGAATATTTTTATAAATGCATACACATGCCAACACTGGTAATGTTTCTTACACTATTTAATTACAAATATGTTGTTTAAACATCATCCTTTGTCGAGATTTGTAAGATTTGTGCAATATTACAAGTTCATTATGCAGTATTTCATGTTTCTAATGGTTATTGTTCTAAATTTGCAGATCAATAGTGATAAATGTGGGTAAAGGAAGGTCAGATATGTTAAGCTTTGTATAAATTAAGCATTAATATAAATTTGACAAGTTACTTATAGTGCATCTACATAACTAAGGTGAAAATCCTTAGTGGCGACTCCGTGTTGAATTAAAATTTTGATGACTACTAGTGTCTTAACCTGTATCAAGTGAAATTTTTCATTAATATTTGTAAAGCTCGAGGAAGAAGGTATTTCTTGAATAGGGGTCCTATAATAAAGTTATTTCCAAAACGGGAAAAGAAAATTCGGAAGGAAAACATGTCTGGAAAGTGATTAGAAATCAAGAATCAAGAAGGGTGATATCAGTTCTGAAATGTGATCAATCTGTGGTTGAAGATTATTATATGTCTTCAAGTGATTTTGAACCAAGTAATCTTTATATAAATTTGAGTTCTCCAACTAGAGAGGGGCCATCATTTGTGTCTAAAAATCATGCCTCTTAGTTTTCCCCTATTTTTTCCAAGGTTGATAGGGTTTTCCAAGAAACTGATTCATTAGAGAATATTTACTTTGAGATTTATACTCTTGTGCCCCAGAGACCCCTCATCCCTTATCATTTTGATCCTCCTATAAGATCACCTCCTTAAGGAAATATGGCTCAGCCTCCACTTAGACCTCCTTTTTTTGTCAACACTTTTGGACCTATAGATTTCAGAGGTATGGATGGATATCCTAATATGGTGCCACAAGATGTTAGAAATAGGTTGCCAAAGTTTCAAGGAAATAATGCCATCATTGGTGACCAGCATTTAAAACTCTTTTTCAACATGATGTAATATTTTGAAATTGAGTTTGAAGACGTGTATATAAAGCTATTTATTCATACTCTTGAGGAGGATGCATGTGATTGGTATAAGGATTTACCAGATAATTCAATAGATTCATGGACCGAGATGAAAAATGCCTTTAGATTACAATATGGGGATAAGATAGATCCCAAGTTCCTTTTATCTGAATTTGAAAATATAAAGAAAAATACAAATGAATCTGTCCATGATTTCAATACTAGGTTCAATAAAACCTTGAAAAGGTTACCTATAATCTTAAGGCCAAGTGATGAATCCTATTTGATAAAGTATTCTGATGCTTTTGATAAAAAGGTTACTTATTACTTAAGAGATAAAACCCAGAACAATTAGGAAAGCCTTCATTATGGCCTTACAAATAGAAAATAACATCAAAGTAGTTAGAAAGCCTCCTAAGAGAGAGGGTGTCAAGTTAATCAATTGAGAGGCCTCAATCAAACAAAGTTGTGGATCTAGAAGAGGTTGTAAAAACTTTGGCTGGAGTAGTTAAAGAGATATCCTATAAACTCGGCTAGAGCAGAAAAATGGATAGGAAAAGTTCCTAGGGTCAGCACAAGCCACACGGTCAAGAGAGATTTGGAAATCATCCCAGAGGTGATCACATACCAGATGATAGAGGGAAAGGGCTCATGGGATCAGGAAATAAACAACCTCAACCTAGGGAAAATATATTGGTTCCTGATCCTTTGACTATCATGGGTTACTACTGTGGAGGAGGCCAATGTTATTGAGTGGTGTGATAGGTGTTTCTTACCACATTCCCCATGTGATGTAGATCAAGAAGTTGAGGAAGCTGATGATGATGAGACATATGATGATGTGTGTATGATGGAACACCCTACACACTCACTGCAGGGGGCAACATTAATCGAATTAATAAGTGTCAGAACTATTGAAAACTTTTGGGATTGTATTCATCGGTATTACCTCTTCCTCCTATTAATAATTTTGAAATTTATATGGTGCAATCATTTGATATGCCTAATCATGATTTTGAATACTTAAGGGCTTTGATGATTAAAAAGTATGATGGAGGGATCCTTCCGAAGAGGACAGACAACTGTTGATGAATGCAAGTAGTTACTCAGGAGAAAGAATATAACACAAGAAGTAAGGTTTTCAAAGGGGGAGGGCCAAAAACTAAGCCAAAAGTTCAAGTTCTTACCAATATCTCGAAGGAAACCCCTAAGAAAGATACATCTAGCAAAGGCCTAATTACCCCAAATAAAACATGTACTCCTGCCCATGCCCAGATTGTGAAGACTCCCATATTATCAGATGAAGTTGTGAATCTCCCTTCTAACACTTCCCTACCCAAATATGTTCCTTGTGACATAGCCCAAATCTTGAGTTAGATCAAGGTCACTATTCCCATTGTTGAATTACTTAGGATCCCGAGCATAGGAAAAGGGAATTTGAATATTTGGGATTTAAGGAAGAAAATATTACTTAGGGGAAAAAAGTTAATAATATAGAGGTTCCTCCTATTATTGCAAAATTAGAAATACCACAGGTATTGGAGGAACCGGGAGAATCACCTGAGGTGTATTTGGGAACTTCTCTAGTTGAATCTCATCTTAATTTGGATCCATTTTTTACCACTTTGATTATTAAAGATAGGTTGGTACATAACTACATGTTTGATTCAGAGCCTCATGTAATGTAATGCCTCTTGAGGTCATGAATGAGTTAAATATCAAGGTAACAACAGCTTTTTGGGAAATGTACTACTATGGATTCAAGAGAAGTGCCAGTATTTGGGTATGTCAAGGGATTAGTAGTGTAGTTGGCATCTTTTCTAGGAAAATGCTTAACCATGAATGTGGTTATTGTGGACTATCCTGCCAAATGGGGGATGTTATTATCTAGAAAGTGGGTAGCTAGTGTGGGTGGAAGCATACAAATGGACATGTCATACGCAACCATACCAATTGAGGGGAACCTTGTGAAGTTGTATGGTGAGAAGAAAATGTTATATCTCATTGAGGACCCTAACAATGCTTCTTATGAAGTATTGTATGTAGACGTTGATGTCGACAACTTTGTGGGTTATGCTGATTTTAAGGAGCATAAAATTGATGAGTGTAAGTATCCTGAGTAGATTGGTTCTCCCTAGACTCTGATGTTTGATGGGGTTTGTTCTAGATCTAGTAAAGGCACAAAAGATAAACCTCAGAAAATATGGCTAGGCAAAGAACTTGGATAGAGAAGAAAAACAAGCATATGTCCAAGTTGTTAAAAAAGTATCAAGACTTATTGGTTTTTCCGTACTCAGAATGGTATGGAATTGAAACATTTCCTTGATTTATTTATCAGAATTAAGGCACACATCATTGTATAATGTATATTCTTTTGTTTTTATTCTATTTTCATGTTTTTCTATTTCGATTTGTCCTAGTCCCTAATGACCGGTTTTTGTTAGTTTCTCAATGTGTTCTTGGGAGGTTGGTTATTATTTCTTTGTTTTGGAGGTTAGTTCTTGACTCCATTTCCCAATGGATTTTTGGCACATGGTCTTCTATGTTGTTCTTGTGGCACTCACAGGGAGTTCCCATCCCGAGTCGGAGCTGATGTTGGTGCTCAATTTAATCTCACCCTGTTTATTTAAAATTTCTCAATCTGCATGGTTTGAAATATTTTTGTCTCCCGTGTTGATGATTTAAGTTTTATCTTTACTAGGGTGTTATTGTAAATCCATATCTATGGTCATGGATCACATTGAGTCTTGGTATTATTTGCATTTTTCTCTCCATGGGAAAAATTTTGTAATTTAGGTGTGAAAAGTCTCGAGCCTGCACTCGTTTGAGGTCCCACCTCTAGACTTCATCTTTGAATTTAAACCAAATAGACACGTGGAAGCTTCCATTGGACCTTCTCATGCTCAGACTTTTCAGCAACTAGTAAAAATATCTCGAGTTCGAACACGTGGAGGGCCCACGCTCATTTGGGAACCTACCTCTAGACTTCACCTTTGCAGTTGCACCAAGGAGACACGTGGAGGCTTCCACTGGCTCCTCTTTACACTTGGCTGACTCAGACTCATAGTGCAGATATGTGGTATAATCCATGTGAGGAAACTCATTTCTGAGAGGCATGAATGCAGGTATCTATTCCTTAAGGTGTATTCTCAAAGGTGAAAAGGATTGCTTGTCGATCAATCCATATGAAACCACATGATAATTATTAAAAGGGGATTCCTTGTATGAAAAAATAAGAGAATGATTAAAAATATTGTTAAGGAACCGAGAAACGTGATTACTTCATGATTTGTCCACTGGAAACCAAAAGTAAGATATTTTCAAGGGAATAAACATGATTAAATGGTATGTTGTAAAGAGGAATATTCTCTTGAATATTTAGACTTTTGGGGGGAAAATTTGGGATGAGTGAGCGAGTGAAATTATATAAATGTAATGAGAATACTCTTGCATAATGGGGGTTAATTTTTCTGAGAAATTTTGAGAAAAACCATTTTCCCGAGAGACCGTCTAAGAAACCTATTTATTTTCCTATGTTTTAGATTTAATCACGTCAAGATGGTTGCAAGTGTACAACCATTGACAAGCTCTGAGATTGTTAAAGAAACTCTCCCCTGCTGATGAATCTAATGAACCTTGAAATGAATTTGTGTTGATCATGAGCATAATTATGTCTGCTCTTATTTCAGAATGTTTTCAAATAGTTTTTCTTTTTCCTGTTGTAATATTATGTTGAAATATCTCTAAGTGAAACAAGATCTCATCCATGTGTTAGTATTGTGGCATTTTCAATTTCATCATGAGAAGATATTTCATCTTGAGATGTAAATAAATAATTTAAAATCACTTTACTTTCATTATGTTTATAAAGATTATTTGTAAGTCTATGAGTGTATCTTAGGTGTGACGAACCAGGATTTCTAACATTTAATTGAGTCTTTAGAATGAGCCTTTATGTTTAATTATTGAAGAGTGTATGAAACCGTGCATCTCTAGGCCTCCATTGATACACACCTTCTGCTAAAAGGAATATTTTTTCTATTTTGAAGCATTTTGTCTGTGATTTTTCCAATATTTGTAAAGGTTCTCAAATATTTGGTATAATCAACTTTATCTTTCTTAATTTCCCACCAAAAACTTCTCAAACTATGAATCCTACATGAACTACCCCTGTTTGTACTGTGTATCCACAATTTAAGAAATTCCATTACCAAAGTATGCAGAGACAATCAGGTTTCAATTATTGTCTTTAGTAACCCAAACCTTGTCTAGGAAACATCTCCACTCTCTAGTGTGACAACTTGTGAGAGTTATATTTTGTTGTATTGATCATATTTTCTCAAGGTTCTCATGAAAATTGTGCAAAGAAGGATCTCTTGATATCCTTCACCAACACAGTCCTCTCACCCTAGTTGAAGGCACAACCTAAAGTAGTGAGGGTAGATCAAACCCTCAATAAGGTGCTATCCATTTCTCCAATGCTTGAGTGACAAAGAGTCAGCTAAATCCCCTCCCTAGATACAAAATGACTCATATCATGATTCATCTATCTCTAAGCATCTTGTTAGTTTCGTGATGCTTCTTAGCCCTCACAGGAGAATCAATTTGGATACCAACAAGTGGTATAATAAATAGTAGTAAGTGTTTAATTTTGTGTCTACACCTTGTTTTAGTCTTGATTTGGGCTTGTTGTGATAGTCCTTGTTGGTGTGACACTTAACAACCTATTTATGTCTCTCATATATTTTTATACGATGTCCTAGATGTATTTTTGTGTTGGTATGAAAAAACTATATGGTCATGTATGACCTAGAGGTGTTGTAAGGAAGAGTTGTGTATATAAGTGCAATGTATTAGCTCGTTGTGACTAGTTGAGTATAGGAGGATGTGAGTGAGGTAGAGATGGTTGAAGGAGATCATAGAGGGTACACAAAAAGAGATGATAAGAGGTGTGAATGGCTGAGAAATATTTAATATCAGGTGTGTAAGGTGATTAGAACTAGTCAACAAATGAAGGACTAGATTTGAGTGAATTAGGAGAGTTCTTTTTTAAGAGGGTGAAGAAGAGTGTTGAGTTCTATTTGAGATCACAATCAAGTGTGGGAGAAACATATCTTATATGATAATCCATTTCTCGGTGGTTGTATCTTCCTTATAGAATTGGTGTCCTACTAAACTAGGGTTGGCACTTCTTGTGGGGTTTGTACCTCAATAAACAAATCATGCTTGTTGTATTTAATATTATTGCAATTAATTTTTATAAGTAATATTAGAATAGTTTTTAATGGTTTTTGTTCCCCTTGAGGGTTTCCCACTTACATATGGTGCTTATGTATTATCTACTTTGTTTCATCTTCTTATGATTGGATGGTCCATACCTAATAAGCTCACAATTGGTTATACATGTTGAATGATTAATTTGAGTGTTAAATGTGTTATGGTAAATGATATAAATATTTGTAAGAATTATTCACCCCCACCCTCCCGGCCTCTAGGATTTTAACAAAAACCCCTTACTTATATCCTATAAACTTTTATTATGGCATCTTTTAGAATATTATGATACAATCAATCTACAATTCATTCCAATAAGGTATAGTGATGAATATGGTAGAATGGAGTTCATTAGATAATAATTTTATCCTCCTAGAAATATCCTAAGGTATTTAAATCAACATTTAAAACTCATAGTTAGACCAGAAATTCCTACTAATGAATTCCATTGGAAATAAACCGAGGAGGAAAAAAATTTGTTAATTTTATTTAGTGAGATATATATTTCTCACATTAATTTCAACCCAATTTGCTAGAGAGATATTATCATCATATAATCTATCTAAATACAAACAAGTTACCAAAATGATTGGGTCACATTAGAGAGTTAATTCAAACTTGATGATTAATATAAATTGGAGATAAACAATATGAATATTAAGAATAACTACTTCCATGAAGTTGTCACCTCTCTTAGAAATCAACTTATGTTGGGAAAGGTATGTACTCTAGAAAATAAGAAAGTATTAATGGAGTTATGCCAAAAATATGATTATATTATTTCATGGTCATATGAAGACCTCAAATGTTAAGAACCTAAAGCTATTTATCATATAATTGAATCATCTCATAATGTTAAAACATGTGAGGAAAATTCAAATACCAATCAGCTCAAGAATTGATCCCCTCATGAGAAAATAATCAATGAAGATAGTTGAGGCCAATATCATTATTTCCATCAATAATTCATCTTGGGTTTCAAATTTAGTTCCCATGAGAAATAATAATCGTGAAATTAGTCTTAAGTGTAATTCAAAGATTTGAAATTATAATCCCTCAAATACCACTACCCCTTCCTTATATAGATTAGATTTTGCAATTTTTTTGAGGAGCTGAAAGGTTCTCATTGTTGTATAGTTTTTCATGTTATAAAAATATTCTTGTCTAAGATTATGATAAATATAAATAAGAATTCACCAGTTAATGGGGGAGATATCTGTAAAGGTATATTCCTTTTATTTTTACTATTATTTATTTCACTTTTTAAAGAGCCATGTATTTGGCTTCCAAAGGTTTAAATATGATGAAATATTAGTTTACTTAGATGATATTACAATTTTTCAAGGAAGTAATAAGAAATTTATATCACCTAGATAAAAACATTATTAGATGTATGGAATTTTGCAATATCTCTTAACCTATATGAGTGTTTTTTTCATGAAATTAAACATTTGGGGATTTTATGTTAAAATTTGGCTTAACCATTGACCCTAACAGAATTGTATCCATCTTGGATTTATCTCTCCATTCCAAAAAAATGAACTTCAATCCTTACTTGGTAATATAAACTTTGTGACTAAATTTATCACTAACATTACAGGTTTGTTGAGACTTATCACCTTAATGTTGAACAAAATATGTGATTTTGAATAAAGAAAAGAATGAAGGAGGATTTTTGAAAATATAAAACATGTCATAGTTGAAGAACTTTCTCTAATTAGTCAAAATTTTGACAAATATTTCATCATCTATGGAGTTGAAGGAAAAATAGCATTGTTTCCATTTTAACTCAAGGGAATCAATAAGGTCTAGAGTAAAATGTTGATTTTGTAAGCAATAACCTCAAATATTATGAGATGAAATAAAATTTTGTTCAAAAGCATACATTTATTTTACTCAAGGATCTCAAAACATTTAGGCACTTATTGTCCAACAATAAAATCATTTTTTTGTCATGCGTCCGATCATCAAACAATATATTAAGAGTGTAGGTATTAGTGAGAAAAAATATTCTTAGATCACCAAGATCATAGAGATTAATTTGAATATAAAGTTTACTAAATAATTAAAGGAAAATATCTAAGTCAGCAATTGGTTGAAGATATATGGCCTTCTCAAGATTTGGTGTGTTAAATTAGTTGAGGTTTTAATATTTAAACATGTGGAAAATAGTGTTTTCACAACATGATAGATTATTAAAGAATTGGTGAATAACCAAGATATTTTTATAGAGCTAACATGAGATGTTTCATGTTGTAATATATTCATTATGAGATAATTAATAACCTTATCTTCTAGAGAAACATTGATTATGTTATACTAGATATGTCGAACCTAATAAAAGTGAAAGAGTTCTCAAAAAAATTTCACCAAGGATTCTCTAGTGGCCATTTTTTCCTCAAAAACTATAAGATATATTCTTAGAGATAGTTATTTTTATCCCACCATGAATTTTTATTATCACAAGTGGGTAAGGGGATGTAAGGAATGTTTATTTTTCATACAAAATAAGACAAAGGAATCCTCTCCTCTCACAAAAAAAGTAGACCATCCATTCTATCAATGGGGATTAGACATCATTAGTGTATTGAATCCTCTTTCTTGTACTATCACAAGTGGATGTTAAATACCACTTATTATTTTACCAGATGAGTTTAAGCATTCTCTTTAAACAGAGAAACTAATAATATTATAGTGGACATCTTGGGATACATCACTATAAGTTTTGGATCTTCTCACACTATAATATCAGATAATGTCATGGATTTTTTTGGTGTCAAAATTACTAATTTTTATCTATAACCATGATAGTTAATTTAAAACATATTATAATTAATATGCTCAGGGTAATGAAATTATAGAATCCTCAAACAAAAATATGATCAAAATCATGAAGATGACTATGGAAGAAAATCATAGGTAGTAGCACACAAAGGTGAATTATACTTTTCAAAGAACACTATTTCACCCAAGAAATCCATTGGTAACCCCCATTCATGATTGTATCTAATTTTAAAATATATCATAACAATTGAGATAGCTCATATGCTAGAGTTATAGAAACATGATGTCGAAGTATCAAGATTGTAGAATTGGTAAAATTGGAGGAATTAAGAGAGACAACTAGAGGTAAAATCCAAGACCATAATATATTTATGAAGAAGTGGTTTAAAAATAAGTCTCATCCCCAAGACTTAAAAAGGGGAGAGTTGGTCTCTAAATGGGATGAAGATAGGGATGAACCTAGGAGACTTGAGATTTTTGACACAATTTGAAACATCCCATACTAGATCATAAGTTATAAAGTGAGAATGCCTTTGAGTTGGAAAAACTCGATGGTGATTCATTGTCCATCCCGATTAAGAAAATATTCCTCAAATAACATTTTTAGTTAGATAAATGCCCTTGTACAAAGTTTATAGTCCCCTTTTTTTGTTTGGGTTGGGTTAGCACACTGGTTGTATAGATAATATATCATATCTAAGCATATATGCAATAAAAGTAGATATTTTACCAAAATAAATATATAAAACAAGAGATATAAATCAAAAGCGTATTTAATGTGGTTTACCCAAAGTGTGGGCTACATCTACCAAGAAATACACCAATCTATTATCCAAATATTTTAGAAGATATACAATGAAGATTTACAATCTTCCACACCTCTCACGATGTACAATACTTTTTTTTTCTCTAAAGCTTCTCCTTCTTCTCTAAGAATCCTCTCTTACATAATTATTTTCATAATAATCATTAAATATCTCTTCTAACCCTATATTTCTAGTGTATAAAAATACCTTATAAAAACTTAGGGCACTTAGCCATATAATTAAAATAAGTATATCTTCTTTAATACTAAAATTAGATATAATTCCCGTGAGTTAAATAAAACACTCATGCATAGGTAACCAATGTCAATTATCCCTAACCGATGACAATTCCTACTTGCCTAACCAATGTTAGTCATAGGTGACTGATGTTGGTCCCTAAATAACTCGATGTCGGTTACTATGTTTTCCAATAAGTTGATAAGCATGCTAAGTTAGAGTAATTGAGCTCCACATCTCAACAATCTCCCACTTGGAGATAAATTATTACACTATACTTGTACAACATCATTCTTGGATTATTTCCTTACCTTTGTTTCTTCCTCTTCAAGTCTCAAACTCAAGACCTATAGAATTGAAGTGTAGATCAAACTTATCTTTTTGCTAATGGCTTCGTTAGCATATCCACAAGTTTTTTAATCCTATGAATATTCTCCATTTTTGTTGCCCATCATCCAATACCTGCCATGTGAAGTGATATCTCTACTGAATATGTTTTGTTCTAGAATGAAATGTTGAGTTCTTTGCCAAACAAATTGCACTATGAATGTCTCTCGAAAAATTTGCAATCATCTTTCTCCTTTCCCAAATCTTCCATGAACCTTCTCATCCATATCATCTCTTTGCTAGCCTCTATAGCTGCAACATACTCTGCCTCTATAGTAGACAAATCCACAACCTTCTGCAATCTTGAAATCCAACTAACTACCACCCCATCTATTGTGAAAATATATCCAGTAGTGCTCCTTCTACCATCCATATCTAAATCAACATAGCCACATACAGAAATATTCGAACCTCCATATCATAACTACATGCTAGATGTCCCTCTCAAATACATGAGTATCCATTGGACTGCTTTCCAATGCTTTTTACCTATATTGGCCATAAATCTACTCACAACTCTCACTTCATGTGCAATGTTTGTTCTAGTACAAACCATAACATACATCGAGACTCCCAACCTATCGAAGCATATGGTACTCATGTCATGTATTTGACCTCCTCATGTGATGAATGACATTGATCTTTGCTCAATTTGAATTTTCCAACCATAGGAGTACTTATATGTTTTGAATTCTTCATTTTAAACCTTTCTAACACCTTATAGATATAATTCTTATAAGACAATTATAATTTCTTTTTCTTCCTATCTCTATGTATTTGCATGCCAATGATTCTTTTTACAGCTCCTAAATCCTTCATAGAAAATGTGTGAGATATCTTTCCCTTAAGCTCACCAATGTCCTACATATTAGATCTTGCAATAAGCATATCATCCACATACAGTAACAAAATAATATAGCTCCCATTTTCAAGCTTCTTAAACTAAACACAATGGTCATATTCACATCTCAAGTAAACATCCTCATGCATGAAACTATAAAACCTCATGTACCATTTCCTTATAGATTATTTGAGCCCAGATAGGCTCTTTTTCAACATGCACACTAATTTATCCTTACCCTTGACTTCATACCCAAGTGGCTACTACATATAAATCTCTTCATCCAAATCACCATGAAGGAAAGTTGTCTTCACATCTAGTTTCTCTAAATGCAAATCATCTACTACAACTAAACTCAATACAATATGAATAGAAGTCATCTTTACAATAGGAGAAAATATTTCACCAAAGTCAATACCTACTTTCTGTGTAAATCCATTTACTACAAGCCTTGCCTTGTACCTTTTCTATCCACCCTATTCTTCCTTGATTCTGTAAACCCATTTTTATGCAATGTCCTCTTACCTATTGGAAAATTAACTAAATCCCAAGTTTGGTTTTGTTCCAAGTAGTCCATCTCCTCATCCATTTCATTCTCCCAATATACATGGATCTCATCCCGCATTGCTTCTTTAAAATGTTTTGACTCACCATTATAAGTCAATAATAAATAATATAGATAAGGTATAAATATTTTACGGAGGTTTACTTACCCTTTGTGACCTTCTCACGAGTTTGGGGTACCAGAGGCTCATTCTAGACCTCTTGGACATTTGTTTCCAATTTTGATAGTCACTAATGTCGGTGAACCTGTAGCCACTCAATTCGGTTCTACTAAGCGATGTTAGTTTGGCTCTTCTATAATTGATACCGGTTTAGCTAATCGATGTCGGTTAAGGGTCAACCGACACCGGTTCTTTGTGTAATCCTCTAGGTATGAGTTTTAAATCGAGAGTTCATTTTCATTCACAAACTTCTCAACTGGTTCATTGTTGGGTGCCAAAATTTGATCCTCGTACATTCTCTTTTCATTTCATTAAATTTCACGACTCCTAATAATTTTAGAATTCTCTAAATCCCAAAAATTGAATCCAAAATCACAGATCCATAACCAATGAAAGTGTATCTCTTGGATTTTGCATCCAACTTTTTTATATTTTCCTTATAGACATGTAAAAATATTTTGAACCAAAAATTCAAGAAAAGAAAGATCTACGTCTTTTCGGTCTAATCTTCCTATGGTATTCCTCCATCTATTGAAATTGAAGGCCCACAGTTAATCAAATAAATTATTGTATCAACTTCTTCTACCCAAAAATGTAAGAAAATCCATCATGTATCCTCATACTTCTAGCACGTTCCATAATTTTCTCTGTTCATTATTTTTGTAACACCATTCTCTTGTGGTGTTCTCGGAATGGTCCTTTCTCTATGTGTTCCATTCACTGAATAATAATCATTTAAAGCCTTGTTATAGTATTCACCACCATTTTCATATCTAAGGCACTTTAAATTTAAATTTGATTCATTCTTAACAAGGGATTTCCATCTTTTAAAAGTCTCAAAAACATCAGATTTATGTTTAATACAATAAACCCATACCTTTCTTGTAGCATCATCAATGAAAGTAACATAACATTGAGATCCTCCGTGAGAAGCTACCTAGGATGATACCCACACATTTGAGTGTAAAAGCTCCAATTTTTGCTCCTTTCTTAGCTGCCCCATCTTTGAGAAATCTCACTCTCTTTTTCTTTCCAAAGACATAATGCTCACAAAAATCAAGATCTAAATATTTCAAATCTGATAACTTACCCTTATCCTTTAAGACCTACATTTATTTTTTTACTCATATGGCCCAACTGATTATGCCACATGCATGCATATAAATTTGAAGTAGATAATACAGAAAAGGAATCAGTAACATAGGTAGATAAATATAACGTTCCTACCTTCTTGCCTCTTACCACAACAAAGGCACCCTTGGTGACTTTCCAAGAGTCTGTTGTGAATGTAACCATGCAACCAGCTTCACCTAGTTGCCCTACAGAAATAAGATTCCTCTTGAGGCTTGGCACATGCCTCACATATTTCAATACCCATGTATTTCCATTCTACAATTTTAGATGAACTTCCCCTTTACCAGTAATACTACAAGGTTCATCATCACCCAAATAAACATGCCCAAAATTACCCTAGACATAATTTCTGAAATAAACCTTATTAGGGGTTGCATGGAAAGAAGCTCCTGAATCTAAAACCCATGATTCTATTCTATTATCCAAAGAAAGA
This sequence comes from Taxus wallichiana var. yunnanensis, assembly GCA_018340775.1. NCBI lineage: Eukaryota > Viridiplantae > Streptophyta > Pinopsida > Cupressales > Taxaceae > Taxus > Taxus wallichiana. The sequence continues at coordinate 206,904,170 of CM031244.1, read as the reverse complement.
ATAAGAGCATCTTGCATTACCTCTGCTACACTATTTTAATATTTAATTTTGTCTGGTTGTTGGTTCTCTTTATCCTTTGACCAAAAATATTTCTTTACATGTCATTTCTTTCCACAATTCCAACATGCAAATCCCTTACTCCTAGATTTATATATGTCATTCCTTGACTTTGATTTCTCATTATTCTTAATCTTGGATCTCTCCTTCTTCCCGCCTCCGATTTCTACATTCAAATCATTTTTAGATGATGATTCCTCTATACTTCTCCTATGAATTTATTCATTTAAGATTATAATAACCACATCGTCAAACTTCAAAATATTATTAGCACATGTTTTATTACTAACAACCATTACCAAGTTATCCCCACTCTCAGGAAAAGAACATTAGAATAAGAGTTCTTTCACTTCATCATCAAACAAAATATCAACTGATTTTAACTCGATTTACAATAGATCGGAAATCATTCACATGACTAGATGCAGATCAACATTTTTTCATCTTAGAACTAAATAGTTTCTTCATCAAATAAAATTTATTTAAAGCACTAGGTTTTTCATATAAATTGGAAAGATATTTCATTAACTTTATCGTAGATGTCACTTTATAATGTCGAAGCCACAGATGCTATCGGGCTCAATCTTATAGATCCCAAAGCCTTTGTGTCTAAAATATTCTATTATCAGTCATCTTTGTAGGTCTAGAATTTTCATCCAACGGTAAGTACAAATCTCTTTGATATAGATAATTCTCAATCTACATCTTCCATAATTGATAATGTCAACCATCAAAATTCTCTACCTTGTATTTTTTTCTTCTTCCATTGTTATTACTCCCAGTCAATCAAAAAATACTGTGAGTAAATCTATCGACACAAAAGACCCTCAAATAAATATTTGGTACCAGTTGTTGGGGTTAGTACACTAGTTGTACAGATAATATATCAGATCTAAGCATACATGCAATAAAAGTGGATATTCTACCAAAATAAATATACAAAACAAGAGATATAAATCAACACCATATTTAACGTGGTTCACCCAAAGTGTGGACTAAATCCACCAAGAAACAAGACAATCTATTATCCCAATATTTCAGAAAACATATAATGGAGATTTAAAATCTTCCACACCTCTCACGATGTACAATACTTTCTTTCTCTCAAGCTTCTCCTTCTCCAAGAATTCTCTCTTACACAATTATTTTCACAATAATCATTAACTATCTATTCTAACCCTATATTTCTAGCTTATAAATACCTTATACAAACTTAGGGCACTTAGTCATGCAATTACAATTAATAGATATACTTTAATACTAAAATTAGATCTAATTCCAAGTGAGTTAAATAAATCATTTACATATAGGTAACGGATGTTAGCTATCCCTAACTGATGACGGTTCCTACTTTCCCGACCTATGTTGGTCATAGGTGACCGATGTTTGTCCCTACATAATTGATGTTGGTTACTATGTTTTTCAGCAAGTTGATAATGCATGTTATAATCTGAAGTAATTGAGCTCCATGTCTCAATGATGAAAAAATTGATGGTGAGTCTTTATCCATCCCGATTAAGAAAATATTCCTCAAATAACATATTTCAAATAGATAAATGCCTTTGTACAAAGTGTATAGTCCCCTTTTTTATTCCTTATATTATGTTTTCCTTTTTGTTCCCTAGTTTTCTTGTTGTAAATCTGTAAACTATAGGTGATTTCTCTAGATAAATAATTGTAAATAATAATATTTTTGGCTAGTTTTTCTTGTCGATATTTCCAAGAAACCCCTATTTTTACTAATAAGTATTATTTCAAACCCTATATTTTCTCATGGAATATGTATATTTTTTTATATAAGAGTTATGATTCATTTTCTTAGGAATTGTTTAGAGGTTGTTATTTTAGTGTTTCAGGTTGATATCCCGAGAGTGAAATGTTTTTAAGTTAACAAAATTTATTTTGTGAGAGATCAAATGTTTATTATAGACTATTTTTCTCAATGGATTCTAAGGATACTGATATTTTCATTTAGTAGGAAAATGGGCCCTTTGAGTTACAAAAATGGTGCTAAAATGAGCCCATTTTTAGAAACTAAATGAATGACCATGTTTTATCACATAATTTTCATGCTTCATGTCTTTGTTTTGGATTTTAGGGTGTAAAAATTCTTACGACTCTATTCATAAGTAATTTAGAAGGATTTGAAAACTTTGGAACATTATCTCCCCACTTTTCTTTTCCTTATAGTATTTTTTTCGTCACTTTGAACTTTTTCCATGTTTTTTGATATACCTAAGATTTTCACGTGTTTTATGGCCTAAAGATGAGTTAATATCAAGCAAGGTCGGCTTTAGTTTACAAGGTTATTATTTTGGTGCCCAAAATTGTCACGTGAAATTAGGAGAAAACTCTCGTGGTTTCTAGTTTTGAAGGAGAAATCATCTTAACATTCAACTTATTTTATTTTTATATTGTTACATATATGTCAAGTTTAAGCTAGAGTAATACTTTTTCTAAGACTAATATCCACCACCTACCACTCATTGGAATCTCCTCATCCCAATTAATAGTTTTAAATCATTTTAGTTTTGTTGTTTTTAGTGTCTAGGTTAGATCTATGATAAGTGGTGAATATATCATTGGTTAATCAACCTGAGGACTATAAAATTGTTCTTAAAGTGGATATTTGACACTTATTAGAAACCTGGAATCCTACACATCTAGGGATTTTATATCTAAATATTTATCTTTAATAGTGTTTTGATTTTAGACAATTAGTGCTCACAAGATTCCATCACTTGGTGAAGCTTTGAAATAAACATTTCTTTTCTACAAAGCATTGATCATGACATGTGGAAAGCATCAATGTTATGTTTACCGTAGTAGTATTGTGAACTCTTTTTTATGATGGATTATGAATACATAGAACCCATTGATTCCTTAAAATATCTTGAATAATAATATTTACCTTCTCATTCGACAAGATATCGATCTCAAGTAGGTGGTACCTATTGGTGTAAACCTTGGGCTCAATTTTTCACTATCTATAGAGTGTCGACATGACACATAGATATAATTGGTGTTCTACACTATCTCAAGTTTCATGAATATATTTCCATATATTCAAATAACAATGAAACACTAATGAATTACACATTTATATAATCGGTGAAGTCCAATCCATGTTATAGTGCCTACTTATGTTATTAAATTTGAGACTTTCAAAGCAAGTGAAAATAAAAGCATGCTAACTTCTAAGAGATAATTTTCATTATAAAATTAGAGATATCCCTATTTTTAGACTTGTATGCATGGTTAATAATGAAAATGTTGATTTATTTTATCTAGATACCCATGAAAACATAAGTATTCTAATTATTTTAATTTCAAAAGAACTATACTTGGGAAACATTTTTTTATAAAATATGGAGCAAGTTGAGAAGGTAATAAATATAACTCGAGCTTTTTTCACATAAATTTTTGTTAGGAGCTCCATTTTAGGAATGGCTAATATCATCAACAATATTGTTTAGAGATATTTGTCTGGTTCTAATTTTGAGAATAATTTTAAAGAAAATTATAATAAACCTATGGCATATTGTTCATGTTTCTCCTAAGATAATAATTAAATCAAATAGATATCTTACACTAATCCCATATGGAAATATTAATCTATTAGACAAGTGGATGTCTCATTTCCATCTAGTATCATGATTTTTAGGATATCTAGGTTCTATTTTACATGGATTTCTATTTACGATTTCTTACAGATCAATTTAATGTCAAGTTTTTCTTGTTTTTGAAAAAGTATTTATGTTTCCCTCCACTTGATATAAAGAATGTGATATGATATTTTTCCTTTCTCTCCATTCATTTTTGGATGGTTTGATCTCTCATTGTGCTAAAAATGGATCCATTTATGCCTTTGATTTCTCCTAGAGGAATATTTTGAGTACCTTTTATTTCCATTTATGTAAAGGGAATTGAGATAAATTGGAGAAGAAATACTTCATCCCAATATTGTGAGTCATAATCAATTTTTTTTTCATACTTAGCATTTTGTTTCTCTATCTTTTTATAAATTATTAGTGGAAGAATTTCTAACTAAAAGTATAAATGTTATACAATTTTGAAAAAGTGTTGTAGCTTTACTAGAAGAAATTGAATGTGCATACAAATATTTGGTAATGAGGTAGTTATTTGTGTTATGTAGACATTTTTAATTTTTATTTATAAAATCCTTACATGATCTCACTTCCTATATTATGTGTAAATCATTTCAATATAAGTGTATTGACATTATTTGATGTGTTGTTTTAATGCATAATGAGGGGTCTATGTATGTTTAAATTATGATGGAGTGTGCAATAATTGTATAAATTTTTGTCATCTACTAGTTGTTACTAATTCATTTCTTTGAAATTATGGTGAAACTTTTCCCAATGGATTGTAAGAACTAATCATGATTAATTTTACTAATCCATTTATATATTTTTTCATTGAACTTTGTACCTTACGAACATATTCATTTATATTTTTAAACCCTTTAAAATTTCAACTGCTATAAGTTAGGATTCCAAGTTATAAGATTTACTCTATTAATTACGAATGTATTGAGAAAAATTAGCCTATAAATCATTTATATGTTTTTATTATCATATATTTTCTTGTAAAATTTATCTAATATTAAGAAATTTTAGTATTTGTCTTGTTAGTGATAGAAAATTTAGTGGGAAGTAATAGTGGTTACATTTTTTTATCTAGGTGTACTACACTATCTTTATAAACTTTGTGTTATTTTACACGTTTAGGTTGTTCGGGGTATCTCCCTTGGGTGTCAAAATCCCAAAGAGTACAAGGATAACAAACCTCTAATGTATTGCATTGAATATTCCCTAATTGGTTAAGAATTGTGTAAATACAAAAACTTATACTACTCTCTTCACCTATTTACATAATAGAACATATTTAAGATCCATCAAATTAACATGGTTGCTAGAGAATACAACAATTGGTTTCTAGTATTCCACTTCATGTGATCCTTACTTTTATGTTTTAGTATTTGTTCCATATGGAGTTTGTTTGCATTATTTTACAACAAATTAATACCTATTTTATGATAAATGTGGTGTTATTTGTGATCTATGTGGTTTCAATAAATGTGTTATGAAGTTTGAGAAAAGAGATCATATTATATTGTTTAAGTGTTCACAAATACCTTAGATTAATATTATGTGTTTCTAAATAGTGTATAACTTTGAGGTATTTTTGAATCCCTTGAGTTTAGTAACCAGTTCAACATGTGTAGTTGTCACTTTTAGTTAAGTAATTGTTCCTTTTCTCTTGTATTGACTATTATGCATCAAAATTTATAAAAATTGGGGGTTTATACTCTACATTTAAAGTAGATACATTAAAAAGGATACATGCATAATTATCGCTTATGAAATTAGAAATCAAGGAAAGTATGTTTGCAATCCTATAGAACAATAGGGTGTTTATATTCTCAAAATATTTAGTATACAACTTATGTATTCCTTTGGATTGTGGTTAAAATATTTTAATTAAAGATATTTGTGAGGATATATATTCATATTTTTATCATTCTAAATCACCGAGATAAAAATATAAATCTCATAATTCACTCTTCTTTTATTGGAAAAAGCTATAGAAAATTTCCTACCTTTGATAAAAATTGTAACCTTTCCTTATCACCTTTTTTTGAAAGAAAAAGGGAGTCTTAGTCTCATCCTTTATTGAACTAGTCTATTTTCCTTCATTTCGCACACCTAGATAGTATTCCTCTTAATTAATTAGAAAAGGAACCAAGATAAGTTATAAGGATGTTTCCTAGATTTCAAGTAAATGATCTAATCATATTTGATCATCACTTCATTAGTTTTAGTAATTTGATTGATGATTATGATATTATGTATGAGGATGCGGTGATTTATATTTTTATTCATATATTGGAGTAATTACTAATTATTCATTTGAAACATTTCATTATCATAGTATTGGATTTTTCTTAAGATAAAATTATCATTTAAACTTTAGTGTAGTTATATGGTGTTTTTGCAAAAATTCTAGCATGTAAAATTGAAAATTTTAGTCATGAAAACTAAGCCCCCACTTGAATATTTCCCATCTCATTCATTATTAACCATTCCTCTAGTCAACCTATCCTCAATCTCACCATCATCATGTCTCCTAAGAACATGATAAAAATGTTTTAAAGAGTGTTTAATATGTATATATGTATTGTTAAGATGATTAAATAAGTCACCGAGTTTCAATAAGAAATAACTCTCTTCGAGAGGCCTCGAAAGGGCCATTTTATGGCATTTTGCAACTGGTAAAAACCCTCTAGAAGTTGGAAAGGAATAATTAAACCATATATAATTTTTAAAAGACACAAATGAAGTCATATACGGGAATTTAGAGAAAAATTATGGAGATAATTGATGTGAGGAATAAGTTAAGAAAAATTGGGTCATTTTGGGCACAAGGAATGAAGACTCTAACAAATAAATTCAAATCTTTCAGATATTTTGGGAGTTCCCAAGTGGATTTTTAATCTCATAAAATACTTAATGGAAATATCTTGGAATTATCCACATGATGGAAATATAAATAATTTCCGTGTCAATATTGTTTCTCTTTCTTATCCTGAAAGGGTGAATGGTGCCAAACTTAAAATTTCAAGAATAATTGTCCCCTAATAATGTATATTATGCTCTCAAAATTTATTTGAATTCATAATCACATATTTTTTGAACCTAAACACTATTCTATGCTACCAAGAAAGAATAAGCTCTCTAGGTGTCCTAATTTGCACTTTGCAGTGACATCAACATTTCAAAATGGATTGGTTACAATTTTTCATCCTTTTTATCCCATTATATTTTTATTTAAGTGAAAATGGGAAAAGGGTGAGAAAAAGTGTGACCCCCTACGGATAGTATGTTTTTTTCACTTAAAACTTATGACCTGAGTAGTTAGGTGACCACAATGCAAAAATAGACCACTTTCTCATGATGAAGACCCTTGGTCACACTTTTCACCTTTTAATCCCCTTTTCTTGACCTCAACGTGAAATGGTACATGGGGGACATAAAAGTGCTACCCCCTTCTAGTTTCAATCCTCTATCACTTAAAATCATCAACTTTGAGTATTACAAGTGTTAGAAGATGCACGTAGTGTTTCAAGTTCATTAGCCACTTCCTCATGTTACTATTCCCCCTTGGTTGCACTTTTTCTCCCCTTTTTTCCCATCACATTTTCCCCAAGGTTAAAAGGTGACAAGGGGTACAAAAAATGTGACCCCCTCTCTCAGCTAGCCCCCGGACACATGTAAAAAAATTCTTATCAAGGGTAAAGGTTTTTTGAATGGGATCCTAATTAGGTACAAAAGAAGGCCAAAGCCTATATTTATGATGTAATATAAAAATTAAAACAAGTATAGAGAGATAAAATAGAAAAACATAGCCAGATACAACAAGTTGTCAACAAAAATTCAGCAACTCCACATCTAAAAATAGATAGAAAGAAGTCAATAGTCATTAAAAAAATTCGGACATCATCCAAACTATTTCAATATCTTATGAAAACTCTTTTTCCATTTTCCAAGATATTTTTGATGTCTCTAAAAGTTTTACCTTTTTTACTTTTGTCCTTAATAATAATGTCAAATTCAAAAGTGAAAAGGAAGAGGAAATCCAAAGCACTCTTATGCATCCCGAGGATTTCACACGATTTATTCTTGATTCCTTCCACTTCTTTTTCCATCTTGTTACCCTGAGTGAGTAAATCATGCACTGATTCCTTTCCATATAGGTTCATGCCACCTTCTTTAGATTTAATACTAGTATTCAAATTCATGATTATTTCCAATTGAGTGTTGGGCTTGGCGTTGGTGCTGAGATCTTCCACATTGGAGGACTTAACTTTGTTTCTTATATTCATGAGACCAAGAATAGCATATCATTTCCATCCCATTGTGGAAGATGTAGGATACATATCCTTCATAGTAAAACTAGCTCTCTTGTTCCTAATGAGCCCGAAAAGTGGGGTCACAGGACATTTGGAAGAAGATGGACCAAGAAAAGAGGGTACGGTAGGAGGGGAAGAGGAAGGGAGAGGAAGAGGGAAGGGAAGATAGGTATGAGAATTAAATAGGGGGAAGAGGGAGAGGCCAAGGAGGAAGTGAAGGGTAGGGGGAGGTGAAAATGAATGGAAAGGGGAAGGGGTTGGGGGTGAAGAGAGGCCCAAGGGATGTGGTAGAGGATGACGGAGTCGAAGTACTTGAAAAGAAGGAGAATAAATGAATGATGGAGATGGTATAAATGTTTTCCCATTTTAAAAAATAAACAAAGTTCTCCATTGAATGGAGAATAAAAATGGGAAACAAACTGCATATATTCCCCTAAAATGGTTAAGGAAGATGATGTGGTAAAAAGGAAAGATGGAGTACCTACCCTTGATTGTGATAAATTTCATTATAGACAATACCACATTGTTGAAAGGAGGAGGTAGGGAGTCACAAATAAAACCACCTTTCTTGTGAAAAAATACTCCCCTCATTCAAAAATTTATGCTCCTCGACTTTAATATCAATCTTTTTTATATAAATTGATCCCTTTTTTATTAAATCATGTAACCTGGAGATTAATTCTATAGTGATTTCAAAATATCTTCCCTTATAGGTGACCATTTGATTGTTCCAATTCTTCACCAATTCCTGTGCCAGGTGTAGGTCATGACCTTTGATCCTCTCCAAGAAATGAGTGAATCCACCATTACATAAAATCCCCACATCTCATCATTGTTCCTCTATTTTTCAATGTTCAAGGATTTGATTCTACATATTTCTCCCCATCTCGAACCACAACAATAGCAAGTAAAATAGATCCATGTAGGAAAATATATCGATGAGGACAAAGATATAGGGAGAAGTGTGAAATGAATTCCACACATGTCACTAACGTTTCACGATAAAACTCCGTTTTTATTTACCTACAGAAGTATATGGTGGACTCTCATCATCATTTCAAATTTTGAAGTCATTAATAATGACCCCAATATTTTCCATAGCGTCAACAAGTTGGTTTCCTTCATGGTAGATATGTTGCACCTCAAAAGTGTGGAGCGTGTTAAGGATATGTTTAGCTTCTTCAATGATGTTTTTAATAGTCCAACTGACATGTCCATTACCTCTCAAGAAATTAGTGATATTAAGTGAATCACCTTCAATGATGATATTACCAACATTTAGATCTCTAGCAATTATAATCCCCAAAGGGAAGAAAGGGCTTCAACATGATGATTAGAATTAATGCCCATAGGACCAACATACAACTTGATGACCTTACCATGTTCATTTCTTATACATCCTCCTCCCCCGACTTCCCAGGTTTAATTTTGAAAAAATGTTAAGATTCCACTTTTGAAGAAGCATGTTGTCTTCATTCTATTATTGGGTTATTTTAGGAGGTCTAAAGTTGATAACGTTTTTCCTTATATCATTGAAAATACCATTTTTAATCTGAGTTAAATAAATCATTTTATCTTCAAAGATGGAAACATTTCTAACTTTCCAAATATACAAAATGACTTGTGGAAAATAAATGTACCCATTTTTTGTAATCTTTGAGTTTTTTTGAGGGAAAATTCCATTATTCATAAGATTTAATAATAGTGTAGGGAAAGATCCACCTGATTCACATGAATTCAAAAAGGAAGCCCTAGATTTAAGTAGCAAAAGGATAGTGCAGAAATAGATGATTGATAGAATCTTCATTTTTCTTGTAAATAATACATCTGTTTGGGATGAGCTATCATTTTTAATCCAGGTTGTCCTTGTCGAGCTTTGTTTTGAATAACAATACAAAATAACATGTTAATCTTAGGAGTTAACTCCTTTATCTAAATTTTACTCTAGTTAAAAGAAGAAATAGGAGAGGAGAATATCATATACCTAGATTTGACAAAGTAATTTCCATCAAAAGAGTTGTCCCATATGAATTGATCATTATTATCCATACTAGGAATGTGCTATTTTTGAAGCTTTGATTGAATCTCTCTAATGAACTAAGGATTTAAGGAAGCATCACTATGCTCAAGAAGTTGGATCCAATTAAAATTACTTATGTAGATACTAAATTTCTCACCACCAAACCTGAAACATGTAAAACTTAATTTTAACTCATGAGTGCTAATTTCTAACCCCCATGCATCTCAATCATTTAAAACCACAAGATGAAAATTGTCCAGATCTAGTGCAAGTCTCACTTTGGTGTCACTTGTGTCCCATTTTCCTTCTTGTCCCATGTTTTAAGGGTTAAAATCCACTTGAAAACTCATCTAACATCCGTTAAGCCTACTTGAGTCAAACTTGAGTTAAGGTGTGCAAGTGAGAACAAAAATATTCATATTCAAAAACTTAGCCATTTTTATGTTTTAAAGATTCATTTTTTTACAAAATCTCACTCTCCTAGATATGCTTCTAAAAATATCTTAGAGGCCTCATATGCTAAAATTAGAAACTCGTTCATAGCTCTCAAACCCCTTGTCCAATCCCCAAGATATTTTAACAGTAGATCCTTATAAAAAAATCCTTTAAAATTAATACAACCTTGAATCCAATTGTGTTATACATTATTTGTAATGGCTAGACAATTTTCCCAAAATAAAAACTCATTTTTTAGATTTAAGAAGTTATGACATTTGAAACCCTCCAAAATTGGAGTAAAGGATCCTCATGAAATAACATTTCTTTTAAGACCATTTTTATTCTAAACCATAATTCATTAAATCTATGCATACTTCAAGAAGTGATACTTACAAGATCATCATTTCGGTTTTATAATTATTTAAATTAGATTAAAAAATTTCCATTATTGGTTTTTATCTAGTTTGATATCGATTCCAAGTAGCCACATCATTTCCTAGGTATTCTCAATTTTCCTAACTTTCCTAGAAACAATGTGTTCCAACACTAATCCTCTATTTTCATATAGAGCGGGAACCTAATAAATAATAAAAATTAACACAAGCTGAGTGTAACTCATATACCAAAAATTTCAAGTAATGATATCTTTTATTTCAAGAGTGATTATAATTGTTTGTTTTTTCTCTATCTATGGAACCATATAAACTCCTATTGAGATTAATCTATTAAATTATGGTTAAGATGGAAAAATTGGTCTTACCAAGATCTCGATGCATTCCTTTTAAATAACTATTTTCCATTGTTTATATTTCTACACCACTTATTCCCACCTTCTACATATCCAACCTCTTGTAATTTTGTAGCTTCCTCCCCGACGCTACTGAAATCAAAGATTGTTTTGTCAATCCTTGTCATTGGTTTTTGTATCATGTAACTACTAAAGGAAAAATTAAGGTCATGCTCTCGTTATTAATTCATCTTCAGTCATCTTCATTTGTTTTTGATCTTATGTCTTGGCTAGATGAGTACATCAAATTATTTTGAGCATGTTACGTAAAATCAATTTACTAGGATCAAAATTTTCATAATTCAAAATATTCACAAAATTATTATCCACATCTCGATCATCACTCCTTAGTCTTAGGCCTATAAATTCCATCATCCATAATAGAAAATACTTCCAGCTTCAAACCATGCATATACTTCTAGCTCCAAATTATTTATACTTTCAACTCTAGACCATGCAAGTTTCCGATCTTGACTGTCATATCGGTTTCTTATGGTTTTTAGTAGTGAACAACTTGGGGTTTCTATACTAATCCATATTTGAATTGGCACCAACATAAGAAAGTCAAACACAAATTGTAAACCATAAAGAGTTTGAAAATATATGTGTGTGTGTGTGTGTGTGTGTGTGTGTGTGTGTGTGTGTGTGTGTGTGTGTGTGTGTGTGTGTGTGTGTGTGTGTGTGTGTATATATATATATATATATATATATACATATACATATATATATATATATATATATATATGTATATATGTATATATGTATATATATATGTATGTATGTATGTATGTATGTATGTATGTATTTATATATATATATATATAGTAGAAACCTTCAACGATTTATTCAGATTTTAAGTAACAATTGCATATGAGTTACAAAATAAAGATGTCAATTTATCGTCTTATTTATAAAAATTTGAAGAAAATAATAATGCACAACCTTATATATGATCTTCAATGACTTTATAGGGTATGTGATATTGATCTACCAAAGGTATGTGGTGTGGAGCAGTTTAGGGTTTTTATCTTGAGCAAGTTTGAATTTTCAACGTAAGAAGAAATTTGAAAACAAATTTTAAACCCAAAGAGTGTGGTAAAAGATATATATATATATATATATATATATATATATATATATATATAATTGAAAATAGTAGAAACCTTAGCAAATTCTACAAGAACCTTTAAGCCTTCAACCCGCTACTTCTCTTTGAGATGGAGTCAAAGAAATTTTAATCAGTTCATGAATCATATTAGCTCTTATTTTCCCTCCTTTACATTGTGGTAACGAGATTCAAATTGAGCACTATTTAATTTTTTAATTGGATTATTGGTTCATTTGATAATGTGGTTTCATCCATTGATTTGCAAAATTACACCATCTACAATATACTTATAAATATTGAGATAGTAAGTAATAATTGCATACAAGTTACAAAATAAAGATGTCAATTTACCCTATTTCACCCTCCCATAGGATCTTGAGTATCATAGGACCTCGAATTTGTAGTTATAACTAAATTACAATTTTCCCTGTAATCATACTTCTTGAAATGAGATTGGGGTTTACAATACTAAGATAGGTTTTAATGAGAATGGGTAGTTATGCATTTTGTTTATTCTCATACAATCATTTTAATAATTCATTCTATATTCAACCTGAATTTCAATGGATAGATGTCTATTTTATTTGATATCATACAACCTTATTTGAATTCTCATTCCTTGGGATGAATGAGAATGGTAAGCTTCGCATTCTAATCTTTCTCATACAACCATATTTCTCATTCATTTAGGCTGAATGATAATTTATAGAAACTTCCCATTTTATTAATTCCCATAAAGTCATATTTCTCTTGCATTCTATAGTTAACCTAAGTTTGAATGTAAATATTCCCACTATACTCTTTCTCATACAATAATGGGCACCTACCTGTTCTATTAACTCTCATACAATCATATTTTTCATTCTATTTATATTTAATATGAATGAGAATGAGCATCTTCTTATTATTTTCATTCTCATATAACCATCTTTCACATTCATTCTATATTTCTTGAATGTTCAAAATGGACATATTATGCCCATTCTTATCATTTCCTATAATATTATAATTTTTACATCTACCAATTCTATTCATTCAGATGTAATCATCTTTCTCATTCATTTTATATTTAACCTAAATGTGAATGGACATATTCCCATTCTATTCTTTCTCATACAACTATATTTCTCATTCCTTTAGGATGAATTAGAATGGGAATATTCCCATTCTATTCATTCTCATACACTCATCTTTATCATTTATTCTATATATAACCTGAATTTGAATGGACATCTACACATTTTATTCTTTCTCTTGTAACCACCTTTCCCATTCCTTCAAGCTGAATAAGAATGGGAACCTTTCCATTCTCAACATTTAGGAAATGTATAATCCAAATTATAATTTAGAAGGCATGAAAATATTAGATATGGATTGTACAAGAATGACTACAATGAACAAATGTCCATTCTCATTCAGGTAATATAGAATGAATGAGAAATATGATTGTATAAGAATGAATAGAATAGACAGATGTCCATGATCATAATAATATAGGCAATTATTAGAACGGGCATATGTCCATTCCAAACATTCAATAAATATATGTTGTATTCATGAGAAATTATGTTCATAATGATCATATGTTGATTCTCATTGTGTGTATTAGATTTGAAATTTTCCCATTCTATACTAAACTAAAATATAATAATGAATTTTTTTCCATACAATTTCTTTTATAGTAATGTTTGGATTTTTTATTTGTTTAATGACATTATTTTAATAACAAAATTTATAACAAGAAAATGGATCTTGTTACCATTACCCCATACAAATATATTTCATTGATAGATGGTGCCACTAATCGAGAAATGAAGAATGAAGAATGGTTTGTGAAACTTCAAAGTCCAGAAAATTACCAAAATGATTTGTGGTCATTTCATGAATCATTTTCTGGAGAATATCAAGTGAAGGGAATTCTATTGAGTATAAAGTGTATATCAAATACTATTGTATGTGTTCAAGTTGAAAATATAAACAACAATGAAAGAACATGCTCAATACTAAAAATGGAGTTACAAGTTGCTTTATATAAGAAAAACCATGGAAATCTCATCAAAACATCTAAAATATTCCTTTTATAGTTATGGTTGGAAAATGGAGCCATATATTGAGGGGGACATAACTAGTGTAGAAGATAGTCAAAATATTTGTGTTAGAATTATGAGTGTATTTAAAAGCTTTATCAACATGAATTTAATTCATCTATTGACCATCACATGAATATGGACAAATAATTTGGTAAACAAACATATTTTCCAAAAAATTTACAATGTTGAGATTATTAAACCTGTTTAAGTTGGAAAAATATACTTCAATAACACTCTTTCATGAGATTAAGGGGCCTGTAAAGAAAAATCTCTTTTAAAACTAGCTGAAACTAATCTATAAAAAAGGAATCTACATCTCAAGAGATTCAACCTTTTTATTTAATGAAAAATCATTGAATATTGATGTTGAGGGTTTCATGAAGCCCTTATAATATAAAAATACCAGACACTTGACTCAACAAGTGTTAGTCATCTTATAAACTTCATGTTATGTAACCATGTGCCTCTTCAATGTGATGCAATATTGCTTCCCTTTACAAAGTAATTGGAGATATTATTGAGATTGAGTTTGAGTATGAAATACAATATAATGAAATTAATTTTTACATTATTGATGGGAAACATACTATTGGAGCACAAAAAATTATCTTGGGTAATCCTGATTTTGAATCTGTTCATTTTAGAATAAAGAAAAGGTTATATCATATTCTATCTTTAAAATACACACCAAAGTAAGTAATCGGTATTTGCAAACAATAGAATATGGCCAATAAAACATAGCTTTGCATAATATCTATTGACATTTTGTACAAATCTAGGTCAATGTGGATCCTAAAAATGAGACCATAATGTGTTGGTTCTTTTTATGAAAAGTTAGAAAAGTGGAAGCTATATATACTGTGTACTTCATTTTATTGCACATATAAATGAACTATATATTAGTTTAGATCTTCTTGTATTATAAAAAGTGAGTAATAACAATTATTTTTTTGTTCATATGCAATCATTTGAGAGACATTTTATACCTATTTTTTGGATGAAAAAGATTGAAATATTGAGTGATAATATTCCATTCCTTCTTACAGAAGATATTTTGGAAAAATGGGTGTTATTTTTTAATTTACATGGTAATGGTGGATTACCATGTTGTCCAACGAAATCTATTGAATATTATTTCAAGGTAAATTCATTAGACAACCTTATATCCAGCCTTTTAAAGGGCAGAAAATGTATGAAAAATAAATAATTATATCCACTTGAAGATAAATCTATTAGTGGTGAAGTTTGGTTTAAAACAAAACCTAGTTTGAATGTAATTGTAGACACCAATTTTTAGTATGGTTCCCCCTTCACCTCACATTTTCTCTTGTTCATCTTATACACCCATTTTAATTTTTATTTCCCTCTCAATTTCAATTAATCCCATGAATTATCATTTTCCACCTTTAATCATGAATTATTCATTTTATCAATTAATTATCCTTTATTAATTATAATCCTCAAGTGGTCTTTCCTTATACTCACATCAATTAGTCCAAAATGGAAAGGTTTGGGGTCAAAATTAATTTTATGGTGCTTTGAAATCTAATCTCACGGTATGACATAGTGAGGTGGAATTATTGGAGATCATGAATGTGACTAGATCCTTCCCTATACTAGTCCTTTAGGCATTCAAAGCAACAATGTGGAAGAGGCTCGGGCATTGCTCGGGTTGTTAGCCTAGCTAAGGAAAGAGGTATCAACCATATTTTAATTGAGGGGGACTCTCTTCTCATTATCAATGCAATTAAAAGGATCATTCCCATAATTGGGCTCTGGGTAACACTAGTTTTTATATTAAGGATCATTCCTAGAGTAATGTCCTTCTCCTCCACAATTTGGGGCATGGCTGAATTTATTACAAATATGTACGAGGGAAAATTGGGCCATTAAAAAGTTGAGGAGGATAATAATGTGGATGGCTCGGTGAGTTAGGAGGTAAGGTCCTCAAAAAGAAAAGGCAATATGATCTTAGAAGCTGAGCTAAGATACAAGGAATTAAAGAAAAAAAATGTAGTACTTGGAGACTGTGTTAGAGATTATGGAGGAGACGAATTCGGTGGTAAGGAATGGCATGATCAACAACACTAAAGCCACTAAAAAAATATGCATGTCCGAGAAGAAGATTAGGGCAGAAATCAATGGCTCGGATAAACGTGTTCATGATATGAGGGTTCGTCTAGAAGCGGTTGAAGAGGAGAAGAGGAAAAGAAAATATTTGAGCCTCCATCTCTAAAGAAGAAAAAGAGGATGATGAGGATGAGATAGAGGAGGATGATGTGGGGGAATATGAGGAGGAACCACCTAGATATTATACAACTCAAGAACTATAAGGATATTATAATCACGAGAGGCCAAACCCTCCCAAAATAAAAGAAAAATTAATGGTGCTATTCCAGAACTTTTGGAGGTTTTTTGGAAAATTGTCTCTATTTTTGGTTTAGTTGTTTAGTTTCTATTTCTTTCACTGGTTGGGTTTTTGTACCTTGTTGTTGTGAATTTAATCTTGTTTAACTCTTTTTGGTCATGTTCCTCTTTTTGTTTTTTTGAGTGATTTTACGATGTAATATTTCATGTATTGGCCTCTTAGAGGTGATCCTGTTTTTACCATATCTAATAAAAATTATAATCCTCATCTCATTATTTTTAATTTCCCAAAATCATTTTAATTATCCCTAATCATCATTAATCTCCACCTAATTCATTTCACATCCCTAAATCCCTCATCTCTCATCCCTAGACTTCTAATTTTCTATCCCTAGGTCCTCATTTAATAATTCACCTATCTTAGCCCTTTATTTACTCATTCTAACCTCCCACCTATTCTATTATCCTTATTATATAACCCTAATCCACCTAAGCATCCAAAAACCTAATCCCACTTCATTTGGGAATATTTTACTTAAAATAGGAATCATCCCAATACCCTAATGGATGGCTCCCCACAATCATTGGTGACCCACCCAGGTCTCCGTTGAACTTATAAATATGCCCTTCCCCTCCTTTCTCAAGGATGCAACATTGTGATTTTCAAGCTATCTTGTGATCTTGTTTTCATCATTGAGTACTATTGTAGCTATCCTACACATCTTGGAGTCTTCTTGGAACTTTTGTGCATCTAATTTGGTGATATAAGGGAGGATTCTTTGTTTTTTCATATCATTTGCTTCCATTATCATATTGTTACATTTTGTTGTCTCTAACATCTTGTGCAGGTTCATGTATGTTCAGGGACTTTTATTCACTTTATTTCAATGTTTAGTCTTTTCTGCAGGCCTCCATTTCACTCATTCCACTTTCACCCATACCCTAACTAGTTCGGAACCATTTATTTGATCCAAATGTCATAGAACTAGCCCATCATCCAGCTTGTTTCTATCATCCGGTCTTTAACAATTCCTGTTTCTAGTTTCGGTCTTTCTCTATCACTCAAATATTTCCTTTCATACATTATTTTATTCTAGATCTATTCTACCAGGTCCCATTCATCATTTATTCCCCTAGTTTAGATCAACCCATATTTTTTCCATATCCCTAGTCATCACTTTGCCTAATTTTGTTACATCCTTCCACCCTTTTCGTGTTCATTCTGTTATGCAAGTTTTCGTGTCCACTTCGCAGATCTATTTTTTAGGTTCATTTCATATCAAATCTATCCATACGAAGCTTACAGGTCCATTTTTGGTGTAGGTATATTCCATCCATCCCTAGTCACCATCAACTGACATACTATATCCTTGGGTATCTATCGACCCTTGTTAGATTGGCCTTGTTTTGTCATATTTGATTCAAATCTACTTTTATCATCTTAGATCTACTTTTCAAATTTTGTTTCAGATATTGCATGCTTTTATCAGATCCATTATTAGGTTTCATATTCTATATTGTCTACAAGAAAGAAAGTTCACGCTTCTTAGAACCAACTTAGTCGAGAAACCTTCTATCCTACCTACTAATCCATTTTATTTTTAGTTGTCTTTGTTGCATGATTCATCAAGCTTGTAGTAAGTATTCCAATTCTCACTCACATTCTCCCATCCTATATTGAGGTACCATAAACCATCCATATGTTAATTTGTTATTTTATTTCAGTACTAGGTCATTAATTTGAATAGGTACTAAGAAAATGGGTAAACATCCTGGCACACCGAGTGGGACCCACCCTCTTTAGAAAAGTCTTATTGTTTATTTCCATATTCCATTTTATTTCATTTCTACTAACCTTATAAGGAATAAATGTACACTGCTTACTTATTCATGTTACATATTATCTTGGATGATCTTGTGTGCTTCATTTGAAGATTGGATAAAACGAATAAGAGAACTCCTTGTATTCCCCTTTTTCGAGTTGCTCCTTTTTGCTTTGTACTTGTCCTTTTATTTTTATTTTCCTTCATCGAATGTCAAATTTGGTTTTTATCTAAATCGAACCTCTTTCATCCTTGTTAAAAAAAACTATTCTAGCTAGGGGGTTAAACACATTGCAATTCACATGACCAAACTCACAAATCAATTCATACATGTACACATTCCCTACTAGGTAGAAATAATTGGGATTTCACACCCAAAATAAATTCATTGTTGTGTTCTAGCCACATTATAAATCCTATACAAACTTGGGCCTCAGATACCTTTGGGTATATCGAGGATGCCACAACAATAACCACCTAAAACCATCTATAGATTTCCATTTCCTACGTACCATGTTAACCTCTTTTCCATTTATTTTTCACACCTTAAGTTAATCAATGTAAGAAAAAACTTGTTGTGTGATTTTCTTGTTTGAAGTATAAAGAAGCATAATTTTTATCTTTTTTTTTTTTCGCTCCAGATTATCACTAGACCTAATATAAGAAAATGGGAAAAAACATGAAAAAAATATCTCAATTTCCGCTATCATCCAACCAACCTCCACGCTTTCCATTCTCAATTTTAATCTTTTATGCATCTCAACCATATTTACTAAACCCATTGTCACCCTTTCCCCTCTTTAAGAGGTTCAATTGTTTCAATACAATTTCCATGATGAAACCAAACCTTTCTTTCATCATTCTATCCCTTCTAGACCGAAAACTCCTTCATCCACTTCTTCTATCGATGCTTCTAGGCCTCCCTCATCCCTCATGGATCTATGGAGTTTTAGGAGCTTCTTGATGCAAATATAGTTTCTCTCCATGATTACCTTCTTTGTAAAACCACTAGTATTCCCATTGATGGACCTCCCTTGCAGCAACTTTATGATTATCACTCTAATCTGAAGTCCACTCAAGTGATCACTTATCAACTCTTGGTGTTCTTTCCAAGAGCCATGAGTGAGATTGCCAAATCCCAACATGAATTTGATCCTAATCAACCATCTTCTTCTAATCCAAACAACCATCAAACTACTCAATTGGTGGTTCTTATTCCACCCAATCTACCTCATGTCAATACTACCATCACTTCTTCCATCCCCATCACTTCACTTTCAACTATAATCACTTCTCTTCCTATTCAACCATCTCAAGATTCATCCATGCTCCTTCCCATATCCAAACAACATCACACTACCTTACCTCTCATTTCCACCTCCCACATTCATGCCAACATGGTCATCTCACAACCTCTACCATTCAAATCGGTGTAGACTCATGGGCCACCTCATCCAGACCCCACCATCATAATACCCCTATTAAATCAACTCAAACTTCCTAACCACTCATTATTTATATTCCCACCAATCCCATAACTAATCAATTACATGCCTCTATCTTACAACAACCTACTCAATCTAACCAATCATATCACATTCCCATCTCCCAACATCAAGTTGTGTCTCAACCCATATAATCACAACCTTCTAATTATATCCCACCTTATCAACCACCTCCATCAACCCCAATGCATCCTCAAAACTTTCAAACATATCAACAACCCCATCCATCCACCTCGTACACATCTCAAATTCCCATTTCGACATCTCAACCACCTAATGATCCTGCGAAAGTTCTATTGAGTCAAATGGATAATCTTGAATCTGTAAATTTGGGATCTAAGACCACTTTTTCATACGATCAAATCTGTAATGAACCCATAAACCCATCTATTCTGGTCAAATCTTATCCTTCTCACTTTGAAATGCCAAAATTTTATAAATTCAATAGTAAGGACGATGCCGAACAAAAATTAAGTGCTTTTACGTATGCATGTTATCTTATTTCCCATGATCAAGATATTATGCTATGCACATTTCCCATGTATTTGGATGGACCAACCCTTGATTGGTATAACAACATTCCACAACATTCATTATTCACATTCATTCAACTTGTGCAACTATTCCTTGAACACTTTTCAATAAACATTGCATGTAAAATTACCATCACGACCTTTATGCCATCCGACAATATGATGACAAATCTATTGCTAACTTTTTTTGCATGGTGGCATGGCATCATCAATCAACTCTCATTCCCCCTTCCACAAACCAAACTTATTGAACTCTTCTCACGGTCTTGTGCAAAGCATATCTCATCCACCTAAGTGTCCTGGAGCAAGCACAACTTAAATTTTGATCCAACAAACCTAAGATGGAGTTCACAAAATCATCCACACATAGTGACAAATCTAAAACCACCGCTAACACCATTATAGTTAATTCATCATCCGCATCTACTTCTCACATGGAGCCTCGCAAATAGCTCCTAGACCAAACCCCAATTACACCCCTCTTGGGGAGTCATACAATTCAATTTTTGAAAAATTAATGGTATTTAATCTTATTTGAATTCTACCCATTAGACCATTCAACGAGACATGACCTAAACCAACATGGTATCATGAAGAGAACTATTGCAAGTATCACTAATTCTATGACCATGACATTGAAAGGTGTCACACATTTAAATATTTGGTTCAAAAAATCATAGACTCGAGTGACCTCCAAGTGGACAACCCTAATGCACCACCTAATCAACCCTTGGATGTCTTCAAAAACCCTTTCCAAACCATCCACCTAATAATCAGACTCAACCTTCTACATCACAAACACCTAATGCACACATCATTAACACTATAGACCAAGTTTTGATGTCACCCTCCACAACATCATCATCTACATCTATTTTAGACCCCTCTCTAACTATCACACCTTCATCAACATAAACTATGACCACAACTTCATTAAACTTTATTATACCCACTTCTTCATCTTCACCATCTATAACTTCATCTATTGAACCCCTTTCTTCACCTATGACAACTACGACCACATCATCATCCTCAAAATCTACACCAACTTCTACCCCAAGCATTACCATGCCCATATCAAAGATCTCAGTAACTACACCATTACCTACTCCCATAGAAAATCCAATCACAAGTGAGACTCCAAAATTCCCACAACACTTACATCCACTCATCCTAAAACCACCTCATCAACTTCTCCTTTAGAAATTGTTAAACGCATCATGTAGAAGCCCCTCCCACCATTAATATTACAAGCATTTCCACATAGTATCTAACTGAAAATACCACTATTTCCACCAAGGATAAATATCCACAAACAAAAACTAAAAACCTTGGTGTCCCTATTCAGAAGTCTCTTACACATCCGCATAAAAAGTTAGAGATTCCTTCCCTAAGACTAATCATCCTATAACCACATCATCATCACCATCCTTAGGGACATCCTCTTCCATCTTGGGACCACCCCTTCATCCAAAACCTCCACCACTAGTAAGACAACACAATAATGACCTTATTCTAAAGTTATCCACATCATCAACCGAAATTCAAAATCAAGCATAACTATCCCCATCCTCTTACAAATAAAAAAATAAATTAAAGGCTCCCATAAAACCACCTCAAATCAAACCATTTTTATGTTCATAACAAACCCCTTTATCTATAGCCACATCATCATCTATTCCCTTGGGGTATTATACAACGATGTTTTACCAACTACTCCAAGCTTCAACAATCACTCTACCATCAATCAAACCTTTGACCCAAATTCACCAAGAACCTCATGGTTTGACTCTAATCTTATTTGTGCATACCATCATGCACCAGGGCATGACACCGAACATTGTAAGGCCCTTCAAACCATCATACATAATCTCTTTGACCAAGATGAAATTCATGAGGAGGGACCCATTATTTCATCATCCACACCCTCATCCACTAAAATATCCAAGTCACCTCATTCATCTAATAATTATGTCATAGTTCCCCACCTACTTTATCTCATCTTGAGGAACGTCATCCTCTCTACATTGATGTTGTTTGGGTCACCACTTGTTCTTATCGTGAATGTCCTCCACCCACTCAATAAAATTCCAATGTGGGTTTCGTAGATCCTCCTAAAGAGTCTACCTAACCATCTTCATCATCCAAACCCAAGGTTTCCATCTTATCCTCCCCTTGTCATCTCACTCTTGAACAAATTATCATGAAAAAAAAATCCCAGGCCTCAATTAAGATGTCACTCTATGAGCTTATCCAAATCTCTCCAGATCATAGGAAATCCCTCATGGAAACTCTTAAACACATCCCTACCACTAGTGATGAGGCTCAGCCCTTTGCATCTCTTGTTGGGTCACTTACTACTTTGAATTCTATATTTTTGATGACACTGAGATTCTAGATATCACATAGGAAGAGAATGACATTCCTCTCTTCATCACTATTTGAATAAATGACACCTTCATTCGTTGATATATGATAGACAATGGAGCTAGAATCAACATCATATCATCCCATACCTTTGAACAACTCAAGCTCCCTAAATCCATCATCACTCAATCACTTGTAGTCTTGTGTGCTTTCAATGAGATTATTTCTCCCTCCTTGAGTATGGTTATTATTCCCATCCACATAGGTGAAAAACTCCTCCATTAAATATTCTATATTGTAGAAGGGGATTTTTAATATAATGTCTTGTTAGGGTGACCTTGGATTCATGCTATGCATTATATCCCTTATACCCTCCATCGATGTATCAAATATGAGCACAGGGGAAGATTCTAACTCTCCCCACAAAACACCCCACCATTCAAAGCATGTAACATGAATTATCATCCTAATGATGTGCTCATCCCCACACAATACTCATCTCAACCATCCACTAGCTCATCCATTTCCACATC
Organism: Taxus wallichiana var. yunnanensis; assembly: GCA_018340775.1. Classification (NCBI taxonomy): domain Eukaryota; kingdom Viridiplantae; phylum Streptophyta; class Pinopsida; order Cupressales; family Taxaceae; genus Taxus; species Taxus wallichiana. The sequence goes on along the minus strand of CM031244.1, from coordinate 206,880,606 downwards.
TAATCTTCCTAATGACGATTCTATTGACAAAGTAATGGATAAGATTTCGTTGGGGGAGTATCACCTTCTTACACTAAATTATCTTCCCACACCTAATAGACTTGGTAGACCTGAAAAATCACCTATGTATCAACCAAATGTCAAGGATATCATTCCTTTTGGTCCACCTCATCTTCACACCAATCTCATCTATGGTGGCATTGATCGCCCTTCATCTCACATCAACACCTAACCTCATACTAAACCATACACCAAAATATTTGATTCTCTATAAAAAAATCATTCACTCATACCTATCTTCATTGTTGCACCTAGAAAGGATTTGGAATGGGGCATTATAAACAAGGTATGCATGACATTTTCATCAATCAATATCATAAACCCAAAGATAATTTTATACTAGGTTACAAGGAGAAATCTATCGATCCTCTCACACCATCTATGATGCTCATGGACATTAATCCTCCATATTCTCCATCCCATGAGGTTATGGATACAGATGACACCGTGTTTATCACCTTTGGATATTTTAGTCTCCACCATCACCTTGGGACCAGTCACTTATCAATGTGAAAATCAGACTAGGTCCCTTCCTCTTCGACATCTGAAGATGATAGAAGAAGACTCTTCTACCATCAACATCAACATGGGGAAAAAGATTACTATCTTCATAAGACCATACCATCGACTCATCCACCCTCCTTAATGAATCCACCATCAACATCAACATTGGGACTCCTCAAGAGCCCCAAATTCTCAAAGTAGGTCAATGCATTGATCCACAAGAACTCAAATCCTTCACCATGTTTCTTTCTCTCTATATCCAATCCTTCACATGGTCATACTCTAACATGTTGGTCCTTGATCCATCCAACATTGTCCACAATATTTTCACCTTTCCCAACACTAAGCTGGTTAAGTAGAGGCTCCATCATATATACCCTCGAGTTTCCCCTCCTTGTCAAGAGGATCTATAATGCCCCCTTTCTAATAAATTCATCATCCCCATTGACTATTCGTAATGAATTTATAATATCATCTCCATCGCTAAATCATATTGAAAGCTTTGTATCTGAAAAAAAAATCGATATTTAAACCTTAATTGCCCCAAAGATGACTTCCCCCTTCCTAACATCGATCAACTTGTAGACCTCACAACATGCCATGAGATGATTTCTCTTATGGATGGATTCTCTAGATATAATTAGATACTTATCACACCAAAGGACCAACATAAGACATCATTTATCACCCCTAGGGGACCTCTTTCTGTCATTTCATTACCTTTGGTCCGAAAAATTCCAGATCCAGTTATAATCGGGAAAAGACCTATATCTTCCACAATCTTATCCATAAGATTCTTGAGAACTATGTTTATGAATCTTGGATAAATCTAAGCATCGATATGATCATCTCATTATCCTTGAGATCCTCTTTGAGTTCCTTATCCACTTCTTTGTTCATCTCAATCCATCCAAGTATGTATTTGGAGTGTTAACAACTAAACTTATTAGTTTCATCATTTATATCCAACATATTGAAGTTGAATCCACCAAGATTAAGGCCATCCTCATGCCTCCTCCCTCTAACTTGAAGAATCTTTGTAGTCTTTAAGGTTGTCCTCAATCCATTCATTACTTCATCTCACAACTTTTTTATCGTTGCCAAACTTTTGACCATCTTCTTCATAAGGATATTGATTTCAATTGGGATCATAATTTTCAAAAGGCCTTCAATAATCTTAAGAAATACCTCTTATCCACTCCGGTGCTTATGCCTCCACATGAGGTGGGGGCCTCTATCTTTATGTTTCCACATCTAATCATGCTCTAGGAGCTATGTTGGTGCATCGTGATGAGAAATTCCATGAGAAATTTATTTAATATATCACTCACACTCTTCATGATTATGATACTTAATACACCTGATAAGCTCCATTGTGATCTTTTCTTTGTTACCTTGAAGCTTCGTCACTAACTTCTTAACCAAAAACTTATGTTGTCACAAATTTTCACCTTCTTAAAACTATGCACTCTAAACCATATTATAGTGACCGCATCACTCCATGGCTCATGCTCATGACAAATCTTGACCTAGATTTCATCTCTCAAAAGTTTACTAATGGAAAAGTTATCTCGACCAGTTAGTTGATGCCCCTCTTCAAGATAATTTTCTTCCTCAAGAGAACTTCCCGATAATTTTATCTTTATCTTCGAACAAGAGTTCCATCTCGCTTTAAAAACACTCTTTTCTTCAACGGTTATAAGTGTCGAAATAGGGAGGAATTGGTGTCATTATGATTTCTCCTTGGGATACTCTTATCCCCATCGCAAACAAGCTTAACTTCAAGTGTACTAAAAACATGGTTGAGTATGTAATCTTAGGTCATGAAACTGCAATCTTACTCAATGTTTAGGTCCTTGAAATCTATGGCGAATCCTAACTCATCATTAATCAAGTCAAAGCTTTCTATCAATTTAAAAATGAGATCTTGTGCAAAGGTTTATGGATATCATTTACTTCTTTCTCGAGGTATTTGACCTATAAACAATTCAAACCATCCTCGATCATCTAATTGATTCATAGATACTATGGCTTCTCTCACTTCTCTCATTCCTTGGAAAATTGAAGAGACTAATATTTTTGTTGTTTTTAGCCTTTAGGATCAACTGTCTCAAGCGTTTAGGAACTCCCTTATGTCAACCATTTTGAAACTAATCCTTTTGACCTTTGGTATTCTAAAATATTTGATTATCTATCTCAATCCATCATTCCCTATGAATTGTCTAAAAATGGTAGGAGGTCCTTTCTTCAACATGTTAACCATTATGTCATCCTTGGCAACATCCTCTACAAGTGTGGCTTCGATGGAATTTTTATTCATTTCCTTAAATCTCATGAATCCACCCACACTATCCAAGAGGTCCATAATGGTATATGTGGAGGAAATTTTAGTGGTTTGGCAGTTTCCAAACATGTCCTTTGCATGGGTTACTATTGGCCCTTGCTCAATCATGATTATTGTGAATATGTCAAGAAGTGTATTAAATGCCAATAACATTCCAATCTAATCTATGTTCCTAACAAGGCCTTACACTTGGCTCAATATCTTTGTCCCTTTTCACAATGGGGCTTGACCTCATTGGTATTATCAATCTGTGTTCTTGTTAAATCCATCATTCTATCATCACTTCCACTAAATATTTTACAAATTTGGTGGAAGAAATTCCACTTACATCAACCAAGGCTAATAAAAATTTTAACTTCATCTATCAACACATTATTTGTAGCTTCGACATCCCTCATAAAATAATCACATACAACAAAAGTATTTCAATAATAAATACCTCAAGAACATTTATGAATCCTACAACATCAATCTTAGCTTCTCTTCTCCATATTATCCCTAAGATAATGGTCAAGCCAAAGCCACTAAAAAAATATTCCCAACATTCTTGCTAATACCATTGATAGATTAGGTTGTGATTCACACCTTCATATTCCATTCGATCTTTTGGATTATAGGAATAACATCCGCACTTCCATAGGTGCTACTCCTTTCTATCTCGTCTACATCTCCAAATTTGTTCTTACTCTTGAATTTGAAATTCCTTCTTTGTGAATTTCTCTTCATGAATTCATCTCTAATGAATATTATCACCAAGAACATTTAGAATATCTCAATTTGTTATATGAATGACACCTTATCGCTAATGAACATGATCATGTTTATCAAGAGCACATCAAATGTGCTTTTAGTAAACATCTTTAAAAATATGACTTTAACATAGGTGACTATTCGCACCCAAAATTACATGTGCTACATTTTGAGAAAATGGTTACTAAAATCCCCAATGATGATTCAAGTCCTTTTAAGAAGGTGTTCAAACTTCAAAAACATTTCACTGAGTGTATATTTGTAGCCCAGAATCCTTGTTTAGCCTTTCCATGCTTTCTTCTAGCTCCCTACATCTTTTTGTGCTTGTTTTGGCCTTTATTTTTGCGATTGTCTTGCCCTACCTAGGTGACGGTCCCAAGTGATTTTTCCAAATTCCATCATGCATGTTTTTAACATGCGACACTTCACTTAACTTCACTTTTAGGATGCATTCGTGAGCCAAATTGTCTAAAAATAGTTTTTATTGCTTGGTTCTCCTTCCCTCTTCTATTTTTAAATAGATTTAATTAGTTGGAACTGCTTCTTCTTGCCTTGTGCATGAAGGCACATCCCATCCCTAATTATTATATATTCCATTCTTTTATTCAAGTAAATGCCCTAAGAATTTTTTTGTATCTTGCATTGTATTTCGCCACGATCCTACCAAAATTTGTATAGCCAAGATTAGATCTCTTGTGTTATCTCTCTTCTACTTGCATTACAATTAGACAGCCTTTAAGATACCATTGCTCAAGTGTCTTCTTCTATTATTGTTCTTGCATTCCTAATTCCTTGGACTCATATGAACACAAAAATAAAGAAAGGAACAAACTTAGGGGATAGATACAGATATAACTAGATCACAAAGCTCTTGTTTATCCGGGTTGGAATTATGTGTTTGTCTTCTTTATCTATGAAATTGTTATTTTTAAATCATTAGTTTCAATTATATATCAAATAGAGCATCAAAATTGTTTGTTTCAATTAATTAGGAAATTAAAAGTACATCAAATCATTAGGAAGCTTTGTCTTTAACATTAACAGTGAGGAAGTTGTGGGGAACAATAGATCTTCTAGGGTTATGATTTGTTCTTCACCTCTAATGTAGGGTTTGAAGGTTTTTCATTTAAATTAGATTATTTGTTGTAGGTTTAGATTCATACATAGGCATAATTAATTATCTACATTTGGTTGATAACTTGCATTTATTTTTTTATTAGACTAGACGCATTACTTAAAAATAGAAAAGATCAAATACATTTTCTTTCATTAGATTAGTTTTCTTTCATTAATTTGTTTACGATATAATGTGAAAACACCAAAAACATATATTATATTTCCATTGATAGTTATTTTTCTTATTAAAATCATTTCAATTGATTCTCGTGCGCATAACCATCAACAATCCATAACAAGATAAGACGTATAGTTGTGATCCCTTGGTCCAACAACCCAACGAGATAGAATTAATAAGCGACATTAATAGCAGTTTATTCTTGACATTTTTACACACACTGTGAACTGTAACCTATGATGAGAAAATGAATAGCTAAACAAGTTAAAAATAATCGCTAATCAAGCCTACTATTATTGGACCGCCCGACAAAAGTGTTTGATTTTTACTATACAAGGGCCACAACCTCCATGAGTCTCTGGTTTTGATCCTTATGTCCCACAACCCAACAGGCCTATTAACCAATTGGATATTGACACTATTTTTCATACATTAGTATTTAGAACCTCACCACTTCCACCTGACATTATTTCACAATTTTCTGTATTGAACATAAGAATCGATCAAAGCTAAGACTTTCTGGACTAGACCAAAAAATTGCCCATAGTCCATGTGGCTCCATTATGCCTCTTGTTCTCACTTCTATGACCTTATCTAGAAATCCAAACGAGGCACCCACAGGTCACTTTCCATGTGTTTAACAACCAATAAATAGAGTCTTGGCAGAGATCGACATTGAATTGAGTCTCCGAGAAGCTATTATATCATATCGATCCACCATACCGATTCAGGTTAGGAGAGTGTTCTTTACCTTAGACTCATAGATCCCAATATTGTGTTTTGAAAACATAAGACTACCCAATTAGCTTGTTCATCACCACCTCACTCAAATCCATTTATATTCTACACCGGATGTCTCGGCACAACCTTGAGAATTTGGATGCAAAGAAGGTCACGTGTTGATTTTCTATCATATGAAATTGGTGAACTTGGCATGAAGATCTTGTCTCTAAACATTTCCACTTTTTCCATTCACTTTCCATTTTACCTTTATTCAATGGGTATTCTTATACCCCCTAAATATGTTGGGATTCGATGAATACGAGTCAACCCCTTCCGGGTTACTACATATACAATTATCAAATAGGTGGACAAAAAAGTCACCTTCGCTCTCAACATGGAAAGATAATCACTTAAATGCTCAAAATTCTCATCTTTAAGGAATCGATGTTGGTTCCTCTATACGTATCAAGGAGGTTGACCAAATCACATAGAGATATCCACATGAACAATCAAGTTCTAACAACATGAATTTCATTGGGAAGCAATTTCATCTCCTAGGGTATTATTTCGACAACCCATCAACATGCAATTGGACCAGCTCCTACATCTAGATGAGGTGTACTTATAATGATACGCCAAGAGTGAACAACATTTTTAGAATATGAACTGGGATTTTGATAGGTTGTAAGGACATGGTGACATCCCGCTTCAAAATAATAACACTACCCCTCCAACAATGGAAAACATTGCTAATGAGGGGTTGCAGCATAGTGAAAAAATCATAGCAGGATACCACACTCCTCAACAACCTCCAAAAGTTCAAACACAAGCACTTAAGAAAAACACCACCCCATCAATGGGGGACATCATCTAGATGTTAGTAGATAAATTCAAAGAGTTATATCTTTCCCAAAATGCTCAAAGTTCATATGTAGGGGAAACAAGAACTTCTCATTATCTATTGAATTATGGACAAGTACCAACAATGCAGAATCCTCCCATTTATATGGGAATTCCAAATGTTGGGGATTTACTAAGCTTGGGATGAGTACGTGGTATGCTCCCTCACACCACATATGGATATCAACAATATGCACTAGCCATAAGTGCATTATCAAATGTCATGCCCACTGGAAATGCAACATTCCCTGGCTTTATGCCTTCAGCTTCATATCAAAGTTGTCAACCACCCTACATACACATGTACTCTAAATCACCACAAGGAGATATATACACTTACCCGTGTCCTTATGTTCATCCATAAGGGATGTCTTACACCCAAAAAAAAAAATAACATTGTTCCATTTCATCAACCGATGCAACCTCCACCTCCCTAACAAGGATCTTCAATGGTTGAAACATATGCAATGGGGACCTATTTTGAATATCTAAAGGAGCCTCTAGAATTTTCCATCTAGATAGTCATGCTCCCAAGACCCTTTCCCGATCTTCTAAAGCTCAAAGGGGAGGTTGATCCGAACACTCATATAAAATATTACGTAATGGCCATTCAAGAGATGCTCCCGTAGGATGTGATTTTTGTAAACATTTTCCCTAAGACATTGTAAGGCATCTCTCTCAATTGGTACTATAGGATACTAGAGGATTCAATACACACCTTCAAACAACTTGTATCGGAGTTCATTAAGGATTTTGATATGAACAAAATTTTTAAGGACAAGAATTATATAATTCCTTCATATAAAATAAGAGCACAACGAGTCTGCAACCCACTTCATTTAAAGGTGGCTCTTTAGGGTGCTCTCTGAATTGACCAAGTAGCCATTGACAGTGATCATAAGACTTATGGAGCAAATGGAAATTTAGTTACTCCTAACCAAAATAAACTTGGTTACTCCAAAAACACAAGCAATAATATAGGACCTAAAATCCTTAATAAGATTTATGGGGTTACAACTGACGGTGTTACTGACCAACCCAAGAAACCCCATGTTGTTAATTATCCCAATACAAGTACTACAAACAACAACAATAATAATGGAAATAATCAGAGAAACAATAATTTCTCGCCCTCAGTAAACATTATGGATTTTAATCATCCTCAACAAAAACAAAATAAACATCCTCAAACACTAAGAATAACGTAAACCAAAGGCCCTAGTCAATACTTAGGTGGGTATTTGAACTAGTTTCAAAACCAAGGGAAAGGGTTCCAAAATTTTAACTACAACAATCAACAACCAAACAATAATCATAATTTTAGACCACAACAAGGTACAAACCAAAGGCCTTGAGATTATGATCTGATCTATATTGTGGCTTCCATAGGGTTCACGGGCATGATGTAAGAACATGTCACGATTGTAACAAGTTTCTACTGACATTTTCTAGAGGATAAAAACAATTATTTGTTGATATTTTTGGCAAACCCAACCGCGCCAACTTAGAAAACTTACATGGACTGATATCTCCATAGAACAATCCACTCGTAATATTTAATGATACTCTCCTAAGTGCCTAAAATACGGTTAAATATATCCCAATGGTTCGAAAAATGTATTGTAACAGGGAGGAATGATCGTGAAGCCTCAACTTCATCAAACCCACTAGTGGCACCTCCTTTAGATGGCCACCAACAAATAAAAATTGTGGGGTTGGTAGAGTTAGACACTAAACCTCATATAAACACTTCCACTAGAACCAAATACTATTCCTCACATCCAATCCCAATCTACCCGACTATATCAGATGACATTTGTGATACGTTAGGCAAACTAATAGGATCTTATGAGTTGATTAGTGACTTAACTAAGACTTTATCTCAAATCTCCTTCTTGGATTTGTTAAAGAATTCCCTTGCTCATAGATCCACTCTGTTAGAAGAGCTAGGAATTTTCCATTTGATTAATGTCACCCCTCCAAAATCACGGATAAACCACGTAGACTTTGATTTCTATCCTCCAGGTATCCTAAAAGAGATGTTGGATTTGTATTCAACATCGCAAGATGCCCACGGACACGAAATATCTTGTAGAGGTGATCCGACTTATTTTTTACAAGTTTGGATTTACAAAAATATGTAAAGCATGTGATGATTGATTATGGGACAACGTTTAACATATTCCCCTTTTATTTCCTTAAAAATTTAGGTTACTGATGCACTCTATTTCTCCTCAAAAAGAAACATGCTGAGAGGCTATGACATCCTCAAGGAAGTGTCAATCAGAACTATAGTATTTCTAGTCACCCTTGGGCCTAAGATAGTGATAACCAAGTTTTATATTATAGAATAGGAAACCACCTATAATATGATCCATGGCCACCCTTGGATTCATCGCATGAAGGAAATTCCCTCTAATTTTTTTCAGAAAGTTAGATTCCTACATTTAAGGAAGGTCTTTGTGGCACAAGGTGATCCAAAACCCTTTAACATACATTTGGCTAACTTAAAGAAGAGGCTAGGGGTCCACTCTGAATTTGAGCTTCCCAAAAACCAGTTAAAAAAACCTACAAGCTTAGCGCTAGAAGAGAATCTAGTCCCCACAATAGAGTTAGAAGTCACGGGATTGATCGAGAGCATTCCGCCATCAAGGATGAAACCTTCATTATAGAAACAAGTGTCTTTAGGAACAACAAAAATATTGTCAAGCTATTCAAGAAGGATTTTCCTATTCTCCTTCCATTTTATTTTATGGGTATGGGACATACCATGGGACTTAGTTCTCTTCCAGTAGATGATGTTTGTATGGTTGAGGTAACTGAGGTAAAGAAGGAAGATACAAAGGATGATCCAACATCCATTTTTCCAAGTAACTATTGGAATCTCCATTTCAATGGAGCCAAGGGTCATTTTGGCACTAGGTCAGGTGTGATCCTTACTTCTCCTGAGGGAAGAATTCTACCTTTTTCCTTCAAATTGAAATTTTAATGCACAAATAATGGGGTTGAATATGAGTCCCTTATGATTGGTCACATTATAGCCTAAATAATGGGAGTTACTAAGATCAGGGTAATGGGTGATTCACAATCGGTTGAAAATCAAATATCTCGAGGTATAGGAAACTAGAGCTAAACATCTACAACTCTACAAGACAACAATGCTAAATCTAACAAAGGGGTTTGACATCATAACAATTGAAGCAATTTCGTGTGAAAAAATATTATTGCAGATTCTATAGCAGCTTATGCTTCCCACTTCACTCCAAGTAGTGATTTGGAAGACACAAACTTCACAGTCATGGTTTGTCTTTGAACCCTTGGTTCATAGAACACCTATAACCCCAATGTTGACATACATAGAAGCCAAGAACGAGCTTGCCATCTCAGATCACATTAACAACGATAAATAAAATATAGGATATCTAAACACTTTTTGGGAATTACATCTTACTCATCACGAGGTTGATCTTTCTCTAATCCCACATTCTTATTCCTGTTTTGGAAATCCCAATGTGGGATCTTCCTAGAAAATATATTGATATTTATGAGGTAGGAGAAGAGGGGATTTAGAGTTACCTCCATCCTCGCCTCGGTTTGAGTAAGTTGATCCCTCCTTAATTGAGTATATGATTGATATAAAAATTGGTATAGAGGAGGAACCAAAAATATTGAAGTGGGATCCTCTCTAACTCCAAGGGATGTGGAAATACATAATCAAATCCTCGGGAGCAGCAAAAAGATTTCATGTTTAGCAATAAGAAAATGACGAGAATTTCACCACACATTGCAATACACAACCTCATCACCAAGATGGATTCTAAACCAATTAAACAAAATTCAACTCCCATGAAGCCAAAGGTGGCCCTCATGGTGAAGGAAGAAGTGATGAAGCTCCTATAGGTAGGATTCATCAAGCCAGTCAATTACTCACAATGGGTGTCTAATATAGTCCTTGTTCTCAAGAAGAATGGAAAGATCCACATTTTCATAGACTCTTGGGATATAAATAAGGATTTTCCCAAAGATTATTTCCCATTACCATCCATTGATGTTATTATTAATGCAACAGCTAGTTTTGAGTTGTTGTCTCTCATGGATGGGTTTTCGGGATACAATCAAATCGAATATGTGAGGATGATCAGTCAAGACTACGTTCATAACTCCTTGGGTAATGTAATGTTATGTTGTCATGCCATTCAAAATTTAGAATGCTTTGGTGCCATGTACCAATGAGAAATGACATATATTCCATGATCTTATCCATAAGATTGTGGAATCCTATGTGGATGACCTTATGGCTAAGGCCAGAAAGCATTGGAATCACCCAGAGGTGCTTCATATCATCCTTTCTCACTTAATCGAATATTGAATCACGTTGAATCATGAAAAATGTGTGTTTAATGTAATAGAGGCAAGCTTCGGGATACATCATATCTTTGTAAGGGATTTTTGTAGACCTAGCCAAAATTTGGGTTGTGTTGGAAATGAGACCACCATCGATGAGTCTAGAATTAGATATTTTCTTAGAAAACTCAAAGGCAATCCAAAGGTTTATCCCCTGATTTGACCTTTTCCATTCAACCAATCAATTTTTTTTTAAGAATGATCGTTGCATTGTTTAGAAGGAAGAATGAAATGAAGCATTCGAGTTGGTTACATGATTCTTATTGTCTCCTCCCGCACTCATGTTACCTAGGTCATATCACCCCTTGATCTTTTATTCATGAGCTACGGATGTCTCAACTGAATTACATGTTATCTCAAGAAGATGATGATAAATGAGAATGTACAGACTATTTTATTAATCAAAAATTGATTGATTATGAGACGATTACACACAAGAAGAGAAGGAATGCCTTGCTATAGTCTTTGTGACAAAGCATTTAAGACATTATATGCTAAATTAGGAAACAAGGGTTATTGTTACAATAGATCAATTCCGACATTCCTCACACAAGGATCCTTATCCAAGAAATTCAGCACTTCATAACTTTAATGGACAAGTTTGAATTAACAATTGTAAACCATAAATCCATTAAAGGATAGATCATTACAAACTAGTTGGTTGACAACCTGTTAGATGGAGGTGATCTAGTAAATCTATACTTTCCCAATGAGTGTGTGTATTTCACTAAAACCAAGCCCCCCATTTCGCATGTCCTTAGTACACCGACATCATTAATTTTTACAATGAACCATACGTACCCAGAAGGGGAAACATTGCAACAAAAAAGGCGATTATGTGTTATAGCTACTAATTATGTTATCTTGGAACAAGTGCTCTATCATAGAGCCTTTGATGGAATGTTGTTAAGATGTGTTGACATAGAAGAATCTGAAAATATTCTTTATGAATCACATAGCGAGAGTATGTGGAGGTCACTTCAGCGGCCACGCTACTTCTCTAAGATACATCTAATGGGCTTATTCGGGCCACTCTAGAGAATGATGCAGCAGTTTGTGCATAAATGCCATAAATGTCAAAATTTCTCCCATAAGATTCACATACCAGCATAGGCTCTGCGTAATCGATTACCATGTCATGGCCCTTTTCCACATGGGGCCTAGATTTGATAGGGAAATTATCTCCCTCATCAATAGATGGCCATAACTTCATAATCACAACCACATAATACTTTACCAAGTGGGTAGAATCCATGCCTCTTACCACTGTGCTTGGATCTGTAATCACAAAGTTCATTTTGAACTAGATAATTTGTAGGTATGGAGTCCCATAGGTCATTATCTCAGATAATGACACATCTTTCAAAAACAAAGAAGTGCGTGAACTGTGTGACAATTTCAAAATAATTCACCACATGGCTTCTCTCTATTATCCTAAGAAAAATGGATGAGTTGAGGCTATGAATAATAAGGTAAAGTCCATTCTCCTTAAGATTGTTAAGGAAAAAAATGGGATTGGAATTTAAAGCTTTTTCCTACCTTATGGGCCTATCAGGACATCAATTAGAACACCAATAGGGGTAACCCCCTTTTATTTGGCATTTGGTGCGAAGCGGTTCTATTGCTTGAGGTCAAAATACCTAGTCTCTCTATCTCATTGTAAGTAATTCTAGGAAAATAAGGCTATCGAGAAGCGTATATTTCTCATTTCGAAAGTCTTGATGAAGCTAGACTTGGTGTTGAGTAACTACATCACATTTACATTGACCGAGATGGCTTGGCAATATAAAAAGAGTCTATGAGCATGAAATATATGAGGGAGATTTGGTCTTAAGACTTGATATCCGGATAGAAAAAAATACTAGTGAAGGAAGGAAATTCATACCTAGGTGGTTGGATCCATATCGATTGATAGAAGACTACAAAAATGGGGCATTTCTCCTATGTACACTAGAGGGTGAGGATTTTAGCAAATCTGTAAACTCTCTTCACCTAAAGAGGTACTATGCATGATTCATCAACATTTTCATATGTACATTACTGCATCTACATTGCATTTTCATCTACCAATTCATTTTGTAAAATTTGTGATCAAGGGACTTATTCTTATAGCAATTCCTAAAAACTTCTAAAAGAAACAACAAAACATTCAAATCATATCTCTTCAAATTTTCATGGTCTTGTCAATTGTTTCCAAATAATTTCATCGGTCAAACCGGATAAGAAAAAGTTTTAACTATAACCATACCAATCCCTGCACACTTGGTTCTTCTTTTGGTCTCTTTCTAGATTAGGTGTCTTTTCCTATAGTTTTTTTAGAATCTTCATGACCTGTCGCATCTATCCCATATACATCTCTTTGGAAATAAGAACATTCTAAACATATTTCCTAGATAAATAAGTCAAATGAAAATCCACAAAAAAATTATTTTACACATTTCTTTTCCCTACCAACCTTTGGTGTTGAGCCTGTATCTCTTACTAGTGATGTAGGGTTGGGAAAGGAGAGGAATGCCCTTACTCACTTATGCCTTGTCCATGGTGATGAGCCCATGCTTCCTACTAGTAGCATGGGGAAAGGTGTAATGGGTCCCATTGAGAAACTTGAAGGTTAGAAACAATTCATTCAAATATTGTGCAATCATAAATAAAAAACAAAGTGAGTTAGATGTCCAAAATACCAAAAGAGTTTGTACCCTCAAAACAGAACTTCTCAACCAAGTGGCCATCTATGGATCTAAGTCTAGATAAACTAGAAAAGAAATTCACATTATAAACTATGAAGTAGCTTGAGCAAAGTGAATTTGTAGCATCTCATTTTGGTTCTGCCAAACCATTGTCTTTCTCTTATCACTACCATTCAAAAAAATAAAATAACTTGTACCCTTTCTAGCTCTTAGTGTTGAACACTCGCATCTTACTAGTTGCGTGGAGTTAGGAGTGGGGAAAGTACATTCACTTATCATATCATTGTATCACCACATTTTTCCAAGACAATATGAAGTACCAAAGATTTCTTAAAGAAACTAAAGTTCAAGTGTTACATTGTGTTCAGATTATCATATATCAACATTATAAAATGGAAACAAATAAATCATTATGTTATCATTCATGTCCACTGCATACATTCTGAAAAGCATAGAAAAATAGAAATTCTAAACATCTAAAGTACACATATAAGATAAACCAAAATGAATTCAACTCGGATACGAAGGATTACCAAGACAAAAAGAAGAATATGTATATATCATGGTGAATCAAGTTTGAATACAATGTCATCACGCACTAGGCATTGTCAATACACTTGCAACGAGCCGAAATATAAAAAATCATATAAATGCTCAAAACAATGGAAAAAAACAATAAAAGGTCCAATGGCCCATAAATTCATATGGGATCCCTTGGATGGTATACGAACACGCAAAGGGCTCATACTATGATTGCGACGAGGCTGATAATGAACCCGAATTATGTGAGTGCTCATTTTTTATGGCCACTAGCCATGGTCTCACTGTGGGAAAGGATCCACCTCATCATTCACTCAATGGTGTCATACCTAGCCACCTAGGTATGAAGGGAGGTTACCACCTCCACTATCCTCCAAATAGGTGCAAACACATCAGTGTGTCTTCCAGCTACTAGTGTTTGGCTCGAATCAACACCAACTTGGCTTGAGTCTTCCCTGAAGGGATCAGTAGGGTGTCCATTTACACCCATCGGATAAGCTCTCGCTTCTCTGTGAAGTCACCGAAAGAAATAAAATAAGAAGAAACAACGATTTAGAAAACCACAAAACAAAATCAAAGTACCAAACTAACATTCCAAACTAATAAGGTCAAGAGAAGAGTATCGGCATACTTAGATCTCTGGGCATCTAGGTAAGGTTGGTGGTTACTCTGGTGGTGGTGGTGGCTGCGAGGCCTCCCCAAAGCTAGAGGTGAAATTATGTCCCATCATAGACTCATTATATCCCTCTCCATCTCAAGGAAGAGGTCCCTTTGATACCAAGGTCTCTTTCTCTACACTCGCCTCCTTGTTTGTTTCTCTCAATATATCCCGAATATCATGCCATTGAGGGTCACTCTCCTCCTCCATATGGTTTGCCTTGAAATAATCACAACCAAAACTCTCATCCTTTGTATCCTCTCTAACTAAATCCTCAATCTCATCGCTTGTGTGCTCCTCGAGTTAGATTCAACATTAATAGGCTCATCCTCCTCTCCAATGTGAGTAGGAGCAGACGTAATCTGAAGTAAATGTGCTCAAGGGGCACTAGATGCCCTGTCAAGCATGGAACACATGCTCGACTACTATAGTACACGGGATAACCACGATCTAATTAGGATATCCTCTAGGGCCCTTCCGGGCCTCCTAAATAGTCCTATAAACCAAAACCACTTTGGAGGAATCATGTCAAAATACGGGATGTCAAATTGTTGAGGTACACGGTCAAAAGAATGAGTCTCAACTCTCCTTGCCTTGTCAACTAACTATCTCGGTGGTAGTACAAGCTACGAATGTGGTCACCTCTTATCCCCATAACCTTGTCATATCCTAGTAGGGTGTGGAAACCATATCTGTCATAGTCAAAGAGGCCATTGGATGATGTGGCATCCTAAGAACCAACATCGCTATCAACCAGGCTACTGGAAAGCCCCTGGACCCAACACTGGTATTCCCCTTCCATAAGGGGTGATGTGCTCATAGACCCAACTCATAACAAGAGTGGGGTAGCTCAACAAATGACCCTATAATATGACTACCCTATAATTCATGATAGGTAGTCTTAAGGATGTCTTCTCCTATGCATATTTTTGGTCATGCCCCTCAATCTATGCAATGATAGGAGCCCAACAGTAGAGAAAGGTGTCACCTCCCTTGTCCCCAATCAATCGTGAGGAAAAGATGCCCATGATGGATTTACGGATGATGGGAATAGGAGCGGTGGCAAAGGACTAGACCTTGATTCCCTTCTTCAAACCAAATGAGACAACAACATCTCCCATGTAGGTGGCCCACTGAGTCATCACAGCCCTGGATCATGTTGTCTCTAGAGTCAGCCTCCTCCCAAGTATCGGGAGTCCAAGAATGTGGTATACATCCTCTAGGGTGATGGTCCACTCACCCCTGACACATGGTAACCAAAAAGTGTTCTAGTCTACATCCCAGTAAGAAAATAGGTCACACAATATGTGACTTGTAGGATTGACATGGGGCACCCTTGCAATCCTCTAAATACCCGCCCTCTACAGAGTGTCCATTTCATCCTAGGTCAAGTGATCCAAAATCCCCAGGAACCAATCACTCTCCCTCGAGCAACTCAAACGTATGTACTACTCCTTTTCAATTCACCAAAACATGGAAAAAGAACAAGTTAGTAATGTACATCAAAGGATAAGCTCACTAAAATCATGACAAAACATCGAAAATCCAAAAAGAATAAAAAAAATCAAGTTAACACACATTTTGATCATTTTTTTCACAACTGCCACCCAGTGTAGGGCAGTGGTCCCATGACCGCCACCTTTCTTAGGGCGGAGGTCCTGGACCAATTTTCCAAATACATCCTTAACCCTAGAAAGTTCTCAAAAATTAAAATAATGAGCATTTTGGGAAAAATAAAAGAGCGCCCTATGGGCACCCCCGAGACTCATTTAAGACAATGTTTTTTTGAAAATAACCCCCTAAGTAAACTTTTCAACATTTTTACATTTTAGGTATGGAAACACAAAAGTAAAAAAATTAACCTTAGATGCACTAGTTGATCTCCCACTTGTGGAGACATGATCATGATCTCATAACGGTCGTTTCAGATGTACTCTCTTCGAAAATGGTCACCGTGGGTCCAAAGCTCCAAATTCACAAAATCAGAAATACACAAATGAATTGAAAAATGGGTTTGTTTATATATATATATATTGTTTTGACCTCATTTTGAGTGTATGTGTTTATAGGGATGGAGCATTGACACAACTATATCTCTATATAGCCGCACAAATGGTAAGTCCTCTTGTTGTTTTGATTTAGTGTTTACTTTTTGATATTCTATCTATCTAAAATTGATATTTCTCTTCCTCTTGTAGGTAGCGGGAGTTTCAACACACGAGTGTGTCAAGTATAGCTTCTAACTCCACATTTCAGGAACGCCATACTCTTAATCTATGTTTTACACTTTTTTATGGCTAAGATGCTTCTTTGAAGGGGAAATATGTACACACCAAAAATTACATGTGCTACATTGTCATAAAATGTTTACTAAAATCCCCAATGATGATTTAAGTCCTTTTAAGGTATTCGAGCTCTAAAAACCGATTCAAAGTGTGTATTTGTATCCTAGACATCCTTTTTATCCTTTCCACACTTTCTTCTAACTCCCCTCTTCTTTCTCGTGCATGTTTTTTCCTTTAGTGCCAAGATCGCCACCACACCAGGTGGCGGTTTTGAAACCGCCTTGAGCAGTGGTCGCAATCTCGAGTGATTTTTCTAGATTTTTGTCATTCATGTTTTTAACATGCGATGCTTCACTTTTAGGATGGATATGTGAGCCAAATTGTCTAAAAATAGTTTTGAATCCTTGGTTCTCCTTCCCTCTTCTATTTTTAAATATATTTAATAATTTGGAACTACTTCTTCTTGCCTTGTGCATGAAGGAACATCCTAGCCCCAATTATTATATATTCCATGATTTTATTCAAGCAACTAGTGTGAGATATTTTGTGTATCTTGCATTGTATTGCTGCCACAATCCTGCTATGAATTACAAGGTCAAGCTTAGATCTCTTTTGTTATCTCTCTTATACTTGCATTGCAACTAGAATTTCAAGCTACCATTTCTCAAGCATCTTCTTCTATTGTTGTTCTTACATTCCTAAGTCCTTCATATGAACACACAAAGAAAGAAAGGAAAAATCTGAAGGGATATATACGTATACAATCTATTTGGATTTTCCAAAGCTCTTGTTTTTCTATGTTGGAATTGTGTGTTTGTCTTCTTTATCTTTCAAATTTATCAGTTTCAAATCATTAGTTTCATTTATATATCAAATAGAGTAGAAAAAAATGTTCGTTTCAATTAATTAGGAAATTACAAGTAGATCAAATCATTAGGAAGCTCACTCATTGACATTATCAGGGAAGTTATTGGGAAAAATAGCTCTTCTAGGGTTATGATTTGTTCTTCACCTCTGAGGTAGGGTTTGAAGGGTTTTCATTTAAATTAGGTTATTTGTTATAGGTTTAGATTCATACATCCACACAAGTAATTAGCTACATATGGTTGATCACTTGTATTTAGTTTATTTATTAGATTAGATGCATTTCTTAAAAATAGAAAATATCAAACACATTTTCTTTCATTAGATTGTTTGGATTTCATTACTTTGTTTTGATATATTGTGAAAACACCAAAAACATACACTAGATTTCCTTTGATTGTTAGTTTTCTTATTAAAATCATTTTAATTCATTCCACATGACCATCAATGGTCCATAGAAAGATAAGACATATAGTTGTGATCCCTTGGTCCCACAACCCAATGGGTCGAATTGATAATCGACATTGACACAAGTCTACGTTTGATAGTTTTACACACACCTGTAACTTATGCCGAGAAAATAGAACAACTAAACATGCTAAACATCGTTGCTAATCAAGCCTATGATTGCTAGACTACCCCTCGAAATAGGGTTTGTTTACATGAATGACCATACAAGGGCCAAAACCTCCATGAGTCTTTGGTTTTGATCCTCAGTCCCACAACCCAATGGACGTGTTGTCAATTGGATATTAACACTAGTTTGCGTACATTGGAATTTAGAACCTCACCACTTCCACTTGACAACACTCTTTCATAGTTTTCCGTATTGAACATAAGCAACTAATCAAGCTAAGAATTTTTTGACTAGACCAGAAAATCACCCATAGTCCATGTGGCTCCATTAAGCCTCTTGTTCTCACTTCTATGACATTTTATGGAAATCCATACGAGGCACCCATAGTTCACTTTCTACGTGTATTCAACAACCAATAAATATATTCTTGGCATATCTCAATATTTACTGGAGTCTCTAAGAAGCTTTTATATCGGATCGATCCATCACAACGCTATAGGATAGGAGAGTGTTATTTTCTTTAGACTCGTAGATCTTGATATTACGTGTTGAAAACATAAGACATACTAATTAGCCTATTCATCACCACCACACTCACATTCATTTATGTTCTACACCAGCAATCTCAACATGACCTTGGGAAGTCAGGTGTGAAGAAGGTCATGTGTTGAATTTCTATCATACTTGTGACCTCGTCCTTAAATAAAATCAAAATGTCACTACTCTAGAAAGGAGCCAACATGGAAAGTTTTCTCCAAACTAGATTGGACAATACATTATTACACATAAGTACGGATCTAGTGCTTATCGCTTGGCTTACCTAGATGGAAAACCAGAATGAAAACCCATTAATGCATTGCACTTGCAGCCATTCTATTATTATCATGCCTACCAATAAGAACTTAGTTTTTTTATAATTAAATTTCCCTTAGTACTTGATTTTTGAATTGTAACAATGTTATTAAGTCTAGATTAGGTAAGGCTCATATATTATTGATGGAGGAGAGGATATTGATGACAATGATGACTGATATCATGAATGCAAGATAATTGATCGATGTGAAATGAATTCATAGAGAGGAATAATAGGAATTGAGGGAGATTGAGGGACATGGAGGTGGATCAAGATGAAACCTAGATAGGCAAAAAAATTCCATACCTAGGGTTGGGAAATATCGTGTTCTAACCCTTCTATTTGAAGTTTAAAATCCAAGACGGTAGCCACGGGAGGCATTTGTGGTTCCTTGAACAGAATCACAGGGGGAGGAGCTCATGGCGGCATGAGTTCAGATCCACTATTTTCATTTAAGGATGCCCTTGGGAAAAATGGTGGTAGTATCTCACGGAAGTCAAGACTATTTGGTGGATCTAGAGGAAGGGACCCCATCCCTAGTCATTGAAAACTAGGAGGTGGAAGATTATTACCAATCCCTATCTTGGGAGCTCATAATTGGTCATTTTAATGGGTTTTGGCCTTCCTCCTCCACCTTATATTAGTGGATTTTCCAGAATTGGATAGATAAGTGTGAAATTTCCCTCTGCTCAAGGGGTTTTTTTAGAGCATTTTAGGGAGGCAGAGTAATTTCAATGTTTCCTATTAGAAGGATTGTGGTTAAGGGCAATGCGGGGTTATATTTTACTCCATAGTTCCCATATTTTGATCCCAACACTAGGTCAATTTTCAAAACCCATGTTTGGTTTATACTTCGCAATCTCCCTCTGTATCTTTGGTATACACCTTTGGAGGATATCTGCAATGTTTTGGGAAATTTTATAAAAGAATATATGGATAGAACTCATTTGGGCCTTTGCTCCTTTTCTCGTATTTGTGTGGAAGTTGATTTGCGTAAGGGTCTACTAGATCGAATTAATTTGAAATTTGGAAATTTTCAATACTCCCAATCTTTAGACTACAAAAATACAACATTTTGATGTCAAATTTGTAGAAATCTGGGGCATCGAAATCATGTTGTCCTTTGAATAAAAAATCAATGAAAAAGGGTGGTGTTATCAATTTTCACCCCCGTGGTAAAATTGATAACATGGATCAGAATACTCAAGTCCCGGGAAAATAGATTGATTCGGGGTTAAAAATCATGTTTCGTGGTCCCCTGATTTTTTTAACTCCCTGTCCAAGAAGAAAGGAGCAAGTTTCGAGAAAAGGTCAAAAAAATTGCAAAAAAGCTTGGGCAGGAAAAATCATGAAAATGGCTAAGTCCTAGTCCAGGCGGTCCTTGGGATGGTTGGAACATCGGGGCGTGAATCGGCCGAAAGGGCGCCAGGTCGCCCACAGAGCAAAGGGACATCTAGGCCGTGAGGACGCGCGGGACGCGAAAAGGTGAAGGTGGCCAGGTGAAGGTCGAGGAAAATTGACTAAGCTGTTGAGTGGAACAGTGCAGGACATCGGGCCGCGAGGATGCGAAGGACGCGAACCGCTGGATTGACCGAAAAGGAGAACTTTCGCACTGGGATAGTTGGGACATAGGGACGCGTGGGACGCGAAGAGCCAAGAAAGCCGAGAGCCAATCAGATCACGCCACGTGTCATCGGCAGAAAAGGGACAAGGAAGCCCATTTCAGGTGGATCGGAGGAATTTGTCCCAAGTAGTTTGGGACAGCCGGGCCACGAAGACGCGAGGGACGCGAAAGGCGGCAGGCCCGTGGATGAATCGCAGCATGACACGTGTCACAAGGGGAAACGTCTAAAAGTTCAAAGGGCAAGGTTTGAAGTGTCGGCCCGAGCAAATAAAAAGAGGACACATGTCCTAAGGAGTAGGAAAGTGTGGAGCTCGGAAAAACTTTGAAGAATTTGGTAAAAGTTTTGGCCAAAAAGCTAAAAGCAAAGGTCTTCCCCGCGCCCCTGTCGACCAATCAACACATGCCACGTGTCCCAAATGGCGGGGGCACGGGGGAAAAGTGGAAAATTTTCCAAAAATCACAAAAAGGTCAAATTTCAAGGGAAAACCCATGACACGGGGAAGGAGAGAGAATTACGCATCCAATCAGCACTTGACACATGTCATCCAGGTGGCAGAGCGCGGGAAAAAAATTCAAAATCCATTTTTGCCTGTTTTGTGCCCTAAATCTTCAGATCGCCATATCTTTCGATCCAGAGCTCGGATTTACACGTTCTTTATATCAACGGAAAGCTTATGAAATTATCTACATGATTCTAGGGTTAATATTGAATTTTGGAATAGTATAGAGAGAGAAAGTTAAGAAATGGCTCTGACACGTGTTCATGGCCAGAAGTGACATTTCAGTGACCAAATTTAACATAGAATGGTTCGCATTCTCCTGCAATTCGAGTCAAAAATGATAGGGTATGGGTTTGTAAGGTCCCCCATGCCATTTTAATGCATCTACAGTCAATGAGGTATGGGCTCCCATGTTTTGTATGTTTTCTCTCTCCTGGGCTCGACCCATGCAATGTAAAAGCCAGTTTTGGCTCATTTCACAAGGGGAATACTTTTGGCATAGCAATCTTCTTCTTTCACCTCCAGTAAGTGATTGTAGGCAAGAATCAGACCTCTTCAAAGACTGTAATAGTTTTACCTCTCTGAGGTTGTAATGCAGTGTTTTGATATTGGAAATAATAATGCAAGCTTTGTGAATGAGTTTCAGTCCTCTGTTTGTATTGTTTGCTTCATTTCAAATCCTAAATTATATCTTATCAACCTATGTATGTTTTATGTTGCAATCTCTGGTTTGTGTCTATTTTCTTGACAAAATATTCACCACTCCTTTTGGTGCATCACCATCTTTAATTAGTTTCAATTTTTTTTGCATTTCTATCCCTGTATCCTTGCAATTTAGAATAGGATTAGGATTTGAACCTCTGTAGTTTTGCAAAATATAGATCTAAATTAGAGGAGTTTGAGGAACCATCCTCTAATCTAGAGATTCCTCTCTCAATTTCACAAGTCCCACACTTTGGATGCTAAAGTGATCAACCTAGAAGCCTAATCGCATCTAGGGGTGCTATGAGCCTGCAACAACGGGTGGTTCGGCCTCGACTAGAGGATGGGGATCTATGGACCCAAATTTGGTGTTTGCCATAAATTTCAAGGAAAAATTGTGTACATCCAATACCAAGGACAAGGTAGAAAGAAATATGGAATTAGTGAAGATGAATTCAAAGAAGGAATCTCAGGGAGTTATTATGGTAAGTGGATCGAAAAGGGGACATTCCCCTGATAAGTCGACTCAATTAGGAAGTATTACCTAACCTTTAAGAGGATTCAACAAAAATAGGTGATCCCATACTGGTGGTTGCCTTAGAAAATGGAATGTGGCATGAGGTAAAAAGGAAAGGGAAAAAAGGACGCATGGGTAGTATTGATGACTATTTCTGTCCCAAGGTGGGAAATAGATTTTCCGGAAAAGTATTAAATCATACTCTTCTGGGGTTTGAAAAAAACATTTCTTAGTATACAAATTATATAGTTTTATATATAGGTATGTCTATGAGCTAGTTCGTGTTAGTAAGGAACCAACTATTAGCTACTAGTTATTAAAGCCTATTTTACATCTGAGGATTTAGCCTCAGCTTCATGTATAGGTACGAGTCACTTCAACCCACCTTATCAATAAAAATGAACTTAATTTTTTATATTATCATCCATCCATCATCATCCATTTCCATCTCTCATCGTAATGATCGGAATTTTGTGGTCTATTATCACTTTCCTAGTCATGACCTTAAATGTGGGCACCATGGCTATACTCATATAACATTACTTATGGATAGGTTTTGAAAGTGTTCGAATATATCTCACCCTTTTATCTATTATATTCCTTGGGGAAATTTACTCTAACTAGTTTTCTCTGTATAGAAAATGTGTATTTGAAGATATAGTCATGGTGAATATGTGTGAAAATCTCATGTTTAGGGTGTAAATACTCTTTTTGGTCGAGGAACGTAATAGTCATGTTGCCTCTATAAAATACCTATCAAAATATGATCATGAATTAGGTGTAATCTTGAAAAATATCCTTATGTATTATCCTCTAGCCGCTACTATAAATTTCATATTTTTCTCTGCTACTTGAAGATACTTGGAATGTTTCCATTAGTTGCAGTGTTGCAGGATAAATTTGTAAAGTTACAACAATTACATAATACATACAACATGCAAACTTGGCCTCAAGGCCTGAAAAATATTCCTAGGAATATTTGAAGTCAAAATATGTGAAACAAGAAGTTACCCCACTCCCAAAATTGTATACATGTTAAAAGATTATTAAAGTGGTGAATCAAGGTCGATGATGTTCTCTTCATGTCAAGTTGATAAAAGTGCAATGTGCAGAAACATTTCTGAGGCCTACCGGGAGACATGTAGCATTTTCTTTAGGTAAGGTCGGAGAAGCAAGGCACGGGGTTGAATTGGTAAGATTGTGCTTGGTCAAGAAAATAGACAGATATGCAAAAAATACTCATAGCTCTATTGTCGCTAAAATTTGAACAAGTATCATAATCACAATAAAATTTAGAGGGTGGGTGATTAGGTCAAATTCATACACTTGTTTGCATTTAAAGGTAGTGTAAAAATACAAAAAGAATCCTCAGCCCACATAACATGGAATTTCTCCACAGACGACGCACATTTAAAAGTGGTGGAAAAAGGATAGATGACCATGATTCAATGCACTTATGGTTGCTGCCATTAATGCATTTTTACAAAAATCAAGGAAAAGTTGTTTAAATTATTTCAATGCTTCAATCCTTTCCATTATTGTATGTCAAGAATCAAGTTCCCGACTATCATAATTTTTATAAGAACAAAGTGATATTTATTGGGAAGCATCGATTTAGAGCCGAGGATTCAAAAATATGAGTAAAAGAGAATTACACAAATATTTTCATAGGAAATTTGTAAGGATTGTATTACTCTCATATTTTCATTGTATTTTACTCCAAATTTGTGAAGTAATTGAAAGTAAAAGCTAGGTCTTAAAAATGAAGACAATGTCATCTAGTTTTCATGTTACATCTAGAATTACCAGTTATTGACATAAGATTATAGATATGGATTTAATCAATGGTGATCTGAATGAACTCCTAAAAAGACTAAGTAACCGAGGAAAAAAGTGAACTCGTGGAAGAAATCGAGGATAGTAACATTGCTTCAGCTAGTGCCATACCTCCCTCTATGCATTTCACTAAATTGGGGAGACTTTGTGCCATGAACTATAATCTAGAAAAGAGAGAAGTCTTTAATGGGAGTGGTGAAGCGGTATTGACTTTAAAACACCACGATTTCGGGATAATGTTAAACCTACCAATAATCAAAACTCCAACAACCCTAGGTGTTGAATTAACCCTTAAATATTATGAAACCAAGAAGAGATAATATGCTAAACTTATACACACTAAGTGGTTGTTATAAGAGAATAAAGTAGCCACAAGAATTTCTCGTGAAGTTGGTTAGGGTACATTTTGTGGAGGAACCGGAAGATGTAGTTGTGTAGCTAAGAAGGATGGCTAGTTTGGAAACAACAAATAAATTCAAAGAATGTATGTGCCCGTATATGTGGATTGTTTTAGAAAGGAAAGTAATCATCTATTTGGCAACCCTTATTTCGATTCAATTCATGATCATCTTCTAGCATTGGTGTAAATATCTAGTTGGGTAGTGTTGGGGAGTTTGAGTATTACATGATGACATATCTTATTTAGATTATTGCAGGCCATATACATTTCCTTCGCCTTACACCACACGTCCCTTTCAAAAAAAACAAAGTTCATGAATTCTATCCCCATTTATAATTGATTAATTGGAATGGAAATGTAATATTGGTAAATGATACATTTTTTGCACCTATCATTATCTTGTTCAAACATGAATGGGAACAATATAGAATATCAGAAGAAGCTAGAAATACAATAATGGAATATGGTTTCTTCTTTATTCAGTATAGAAAATTCACTTACATAAGATCTAGTGGATTTGAAGGACAACCTTGCAAATTACCAAGGTATTTGGTTGATAGGATGGCTTTATGTGAGCTAGCAAGATAGTTAAATCCTATTAATAAGATGATTTTGAAAGACATAAGATAAATATCTAATCCCCATCAAAATTGGAATATTTTATGCCCTTCCATTATAAAATATGGGTTAATGGATGAAGAAATGGAAAGGTTTGATATGGAAAATTTTAAAGCAAGGTAAAATTATGACATTAGGTGGGTGGTAAATACTACGGAAAATTCCTTTGAGTATGAACCTCACTTTGAGGACTCTTTGGATGAATTGTAGGAATGAGGAAGAGGTCAAACTTAGGGACTTCTTGAGAATGAACCTTACACAAATCATTAATTTCAAAATTGTTGTGGTACTGAGGGAATTATAGATGACCAACAAGTTGTGAGTCAATTTTATATTAACCAAGGAATAGAATGTTAGCCAATAACCCCTTGAATTGGAATGAGGAAGAATCTAATGACCGGTGTGGTAGGATTTTTAATGTAATGAGGAGAAGTTTGAGTTTAATTAAAACAAAGAACATTGATTTATCCATTCGAGAATAAAAAAGTGCTTAATAAGTTCGAGAGAACTAGGGATTTTGAAGGAAGATCTCCCACCTTTGAAGGAGGGAGTTGATAAGATGGATCCACTAGGAGGAAAATCTCCTCAATTACCTTCAAAGAGACCAACTACAAGAATTGTTGATGAATGGACTTCTACTGCTAGTGGGACATGAACCTCCATGTATTCTTTAAAGCAAAAAACTGAAGAGATGCTTCTAAAATATATGGAAAATGCTCCTATCAATTTTGCAGTACCACTTCAAACAAAAGGAAAGGGTGTAGCTACATAAAATACCCCTCTAGAAGTTTTACCAAAGCCCCGAGAATCTGAAAAGTTTATGAGAGTATCCTGTAAAGTTCCAATGTCCAATCTAAACCACAAAGTGCCAAAGAAAGGGTGACACCAAGCATCAAGCAATTTGAAAGGACAAAGAAGAGATACAAGATTGTATTTGAACAACCCTTAGTAAGAGAAGGTGATCATGCACATAAGAAACACAAGCATAAGAAGGATGAAGTGATTGATCCTCTTATGCTCACTAAGGAACAAGAAGAAATAGTTACCTCTCTTGGCTCATCAAGAAATTCCATCACCAAGACAACAGGTTGACCAAGACAGGCTAGTTATACAACCAGTATCTCCTGCTTCACTAGTGAAAGGTATGAGTGTCCCTTCTTTTGATCAATTACATGAATCCACAGTAGGCCCAATTGAGATAGTAGATATAGATGCAAATGAGGAAGTTCCTACATCTAAGGCATCTGAAATAATAGTTGAAAAACAAGAAGTAAAAGATACAAATGTTCCTCAATCGGTGAGGAAGTCAAGGAATCTATCCATGTGCCAATTATTGCATCAGAAGTTCTAATGTTAGAGGTATCTCCTAAAATTCAAACCACTTCAAAAGTGAACAAGTTAGAGGTCCAAGGAATTTCTGGTGGGGAGGCTATGGACATTGAGACACTAGTTGAAAAATATCCCGAAAGGAAAACAAGGTCACCTAGAGCAGTGAATCACCACAACAAGAAAAGTCTGCTGAAGAAAAGGTAATGGAAGTTGCAAAAGAAATTGGTACAAAGGAAAAGGTTGATGACAGTGAGAGTATGAAAAATATTGATAAATGTAAAGAATTGACTACTGAGAGCCATCCTACCATGTCACCAAATGAAGAATAAAAAGAGAAAAAGGAGATCAATATGCCATTTTATGATGATATTCCCACCAAGTAACAATCTCTAAAAGAGGTAGAAATTGCAGAAAGAAAATAATTGACTAAGGAAACAACATCAGCTCAGGAAGCCCCAAAGAAAATGTAGAAGATGTGACTGCACCAAGTAGGGAGATGAATAGAGAAAATATTCCAACTATTGATATGAATCCAAAAGAAGTTGGTCATCCCCAAGTCCAAGACCAAGGAAAAGAACAATTGGGTGAAAATACAACACAAAATGAACCTAAGGAGCTGAAAATAGAAGAAGAAAAGGAACAACACAAGGATCCATCAGTGTAAAATATTCAAGAAGTATCCAAAAAATTGGTGGTTGTTCCAGAAAAACCTCAAAAAACACTACAAGTGAAAAAGGTGAAAACTACTCTTGTAAATGGCTTGATATGAGAATTGATCTCCAAAGAAGAAGAAGAAGAAGAAGAAGTGGTGCCTATGAAGGATATATAACTTATAAAATTATCTTTCCAAAAACCTACCAAGACTCCCAAGAAGGCTAGGGTTATAAAAATACTCATACTAATCCATTTGGATCCAATACTTTGGAGGTATCAATCCCAAATAAAGGGAATACAAGGAGTGATACAACAACTAAATATTATAATGTTTGATTCATTCCTTTAGGAAATCCTTCAAGAAATGCACTAAAGTAGGGAGTTTTAGAAGTATTCGGTGAATTTCTACACAAAGTGGATGAGGACATGTTAACACAGAGAAAATTAAAGGAACAAGTTAAATCATTGACTTCATGCCTACAAAAATTAGTTGTCAATCTAGTGTGAGCCAATAATAAATCTCCACATCTTCTCCTGAAGTTATAGAACATGTTGAAAAATATGTTAAGAAGGTTCAAGATTTGGAAAATTTGGTAGAAAAGGAAATTAAAAAGGGAAAAAAATCCATTGGAAAATCCATATCAAAATATGAAGGGGTCGTGATTGATCCGAAAGGGTGGAAATGATTGGTAAACTTCCTATCCCAAAAACTAAGAAAGGGATCCACTCCTTTTTTGGTAAAATAAATTTCATTAGGAGATTCGTTTCTAATTTTTCTAAAATTACTATCCCTATTACAAGCATGTTAAAGAAGGACCAAATTATCAAATGGGAGGAAGGAGCTCTCTAAGCTTTCACTTTGGAATTAAAGAGGCATTGAAAATGGTCCAGTATTGGTAGCCCTTAATTACAAGAAGGCTTTTCATATATTTTCCTTTGGAGTTGAGAGCACTATTGCAAAAGGATGACGAAGGAAATGAAATATCTATTCCCTTTTCAAGTAAAGACTTGCACGGGTTAAAGCTGAAGTATACTATCATTGAGAAGAATGCTTTTTCTTTAATAAGAGAAACTAAATTTTGTAGGTACTATATCTTGAGATATAAAATTGTAGCTTATGTTCCCACATAATGGTCAAAGAAAATTTATCGAAATGGAAATTTCCAGAAAAATATTTTTTTTGGTGAACAAGCTGCAAAAGTATGACATTGATGTAAAAACCACTAAGTTGGTAGGAGGTTTGGGTCTTATAAAGCTGATGGAAAAAAGCAACTGCGAGTGATGGAAGTCAATGAAATTGAGGAAATAAATATGGAAGTCCATGAGAGGTTAATCAATTCCATAAGGTATAAGGACATAATATTTTACCTCGGGAATTTGGAGTTTTTGGGACATCTAGATAAAAATCAAAGAAGGACACTCAAACTAGCCTCCCGAAGTATATTATCTTGAGTATGAGTTGGATTGGAAGAATCGAAGGGATTATTTTGAGGTGTATTGTAGAGGATGAAGATCCCAATTTTATTGAATAATTTCATGGGGGAGTGTGTAGAGAAATTTTTTTGGAAGAGTGACTACCCACAAGATCTTAAGGGAAGGTTATTAATGGCCTACACTTTTCAAAGATGCAACCTTGTTTATTATAAAATGTGAAAGTTTTGAGAGGTTCTTATGAATAATGAAAGCTTCATGTGCTCTACCTTTTGCAACCGATGTCAATAGAACCCCCTTTTAAATAATTGTGAATGGAATTTATTAGAGAGATCTCAGATCCCTCAAGTATAGGGATAAAATGGATACTAGTGGATATTGATTATTTCACCAAATGGGTTGAGGCTATCCCTACTAAAAAAGAAACTCATCAAATTATCATGGATTTCATCCTAAATCATATAATTTTTAGGTTTGAAGTACCTGCAAAGATAATTGTTAATAATGTAATGAGTTGTAGAGCTAAGAAATTGGTAAATATGTGCCAAGAATATAGGATAAATCTAACATATGCATCAAACTACAATTCTCAAGGGAACGGTCAAGCTGAATCAAGCAATAAAATTTTTCTTAAAATCATTACAAGAACATTGGAGGTTAACAAAAGGAAATGGGGTGAGTAGTTGAGGTTTTCTTTATGGGAGATAGAATCATTGATAAAAGAGCCAATGGAAAGAGCCCATTTGAATTAGTTTATGGATTCCAAGATCTTCTACCCTTACATATGCAATTATCCTCTTATCAGTCCATACAACAACTTGAGGATGAAGAACTGAATCCCTATGAAGCTAGGATTAATAAAATAGTTGAATTGGATTAAGAGAGAAGGGAATCCCACCAAAGACACCTAAGGTTTAGAGATAAGCTTAAAAATTTATTCGACAACAAGGTAACCTCTAGAACCTTAAGTGTTGGATACATTGTCTTATTGTGGGATAGCCGAGAATGAGGATAAGGGGAAACATTGTAAATTTTATGTTCTACGGATGGGTCCTTATTCCATTGACATAAGAATTGGTGAGCACACTTTTTTCTGAAGGAGTGGATGGAGACTTTCTTGAATTCCCTGTTAATGGAAGTCATCGAAACACTTCCTAGATTGATCCAAACAAGGTATAAATCATTGTACGATGTACGATCCTTTTGCTTTTTTTTTTTTTTTTTTTGTTTTTGTTTTTGTTTCCCTTTTTATTTTCTTGGTCTACGGTGACCGATTGTCTCGGTTTCTCAATTTTTTTTGGTGAAGAGCATTGTTATTGTTTTACCTGGTGTGTACTTTGAATAACTCCTTAACCCAATGGATTTAGGAACTTTGTCTATTTTATGATTGGCATGAATGGTTCTTGTGGCACCCACGGGGTGCCCATCCCCGAGTTGGAGCTTATGTTAGTGTTCGAATATATCTCACATTTTTATCAAGTATATGCCTTCAAAAAATTTACTTTTTTGGTTTTATTGTATAAAAATATGTATTTTAAGATATAGTCATGGGGAATATATGTGAAAATATCATCTTTAGGGTGTAAATCCTCTTTTTCAATGAAGGAACGTAATAGTCATGTTTCCTCCTGTAAAATCCCTGTCAAAAGATGATCATGAATCGGGTGTAATCTTAAAAATTATATTGGTATATTATCCTCTAGATGCTGCTTTACACATTTCATATTTTCTCATCCACCAAAGATACGTGGCATGTTCCCATTGCTTGCGGTGTTTCAGCTTAATTTGAGAAGTTACAACAATTACATAATACATACAAAATGCAAAATTAGCCACGAGGTCCAACGAATATTATCGAGAATATTTAAAGTAAAAAGATGTGAAACAAGAAGTTACCCTACTCCTAAAGGGGTATATGCATTAAAATATGATTTGAGAAGGGAATTGGGGTTGATGATGTTCTCTTGATGTTAAGTTGATAAAAGTGCAAAGTGTAGAAACATTTCTTATGCTCGTCGGGGACATGTGGCATTTTCTCAAGCTAAGGTCAAAAAGTGGGGTCTCGAGGTTAAATTGGTAAGATTTTTCTTGGCCAAAAATTACAGATATGTAGAAAATTCTCATAGCTCCTTTTTCACTAAGATTTAAACATGTTTCATGATCACAATAAAATTCAAAGGGTGGGTGATCAGGTCAAATTCATAAACCTATTAGCATTTAAAGGTAGTGCAAAATAAATAAAGAATCCTTGAGCCCACATAACATGTAATTTCTCCATGTGGACAGCCCACATCTAAAAGGGGTGGAAGAAGGATGGATGGCCATGATTTAATGCATTTATTACTAGCACCACTAATGCATTTTTTGCACAAAATCAAGGAAAATTTGTTTAAATTATTTGAATGCTTCGAGCCTTTCCATTATCGTATGTCAATAATCAAGTGCCCTTGCTATCAAAATTTTTAGAGGAATGAAGTGATATTAATTGGGAAGCATCGATAGAGACTTGAGGATTCAAAAAAATATAAGTAGTGAAGGAGAATGACACAGATATTTGCACTAGAAATTTTTAAGGATTGTATTATTCTCATACTTTCATTGTCTTTTACTCCAAATTTTTGAACTAATTAAAAGTAAAAGATAGGGCATAAAAGATGAAGATAATTTTGTTGGGTTTTCATGTCACATCCATAATTACTAGTGATTTAGAAAATATTACAGACACAAATTTAATGAATGCTGATATAAATGAATTACTGCAAAGATTGAGTAACTGTTATCCAATTTGCACCCCCCAGGGTAAAATTGATAACATGCATCAGAATACTCAAGTCCCAGGCAAATAGATTGATTCAGGGCAAAAAATCATGTTTCTAGGGTCCCCTCAGATTTTTTCTAACTCTCCTGTCCAGGTTGAAAAGAGCAAGTTCTAAGAAAAGGTGAAAAAGTTGCAAAAAAAAAAGCTTGGGCCAGGAAAAATCATGAAAATGGCTAAGTCCTAGTCCAGGCGGTCCTTGGGACAGTTGGGACATCGGGGCGTGAATCGGCCGAAAGGGCGCCAGGTGGTCCGCAAAGCAAAGGGACATCTGGGCCGTGAGGACGCGCGGGACGCGGAAAGGCGAACCGGCCGAAGGTCAGAGGAAAATTGACTACCTCTGCGAGCGAGCGATGCGGGACATCTAGGCCACGAGGACGCGAAGGACGTGAACCACCCGGATCGACCGAAAAGGAGAACTTTCACACTAAGACAGTTGGGACAAAAGGACGCGTGGGACGCGAAGAGCCGAGAAAGCCAAGAGCCAATCAAATCATGCCACATGTCATCGGCAGAAATGGGACAAGGAAGCCCATTTCGGGCGGATTGGAGGAATTTTCCCAAGCAATTTGGAACAACCGGGCTGTGAGGATGTGGTGGACGTGAAAAGTTGGCAGTGCCCGTGGGACGAATCGCAGCATGACATGTGTCACAAGGTGAAGCGTCAAAATTTCAAAGGGGCGAGGTTTGAAGGGTCAGCCCGAGCCAATAAAAAGAGGACGTGTGTCCGATAGAGTAGGGAAGTGTGGAGCTTGGGGAAACTTTGAAGAATTTGGCAAAAGTTTTGGCCAAAAGCTAAAAAGCAAAGGTCTTCCCGCACCCCTGTCGACCAATCAACGCATGCCACGTGTCCCAAATGGCGGGGCACGGGGAAAAGTGGAAAATTTTCCAAAAATCACAAAAAGGTCAAAACTTTCAAGGAAAACCCATGGGATAGGGATAGGGAAGGAGAGAGAATTATGCATCCAATCGATTGCTTGACACGTGTCATCCAGGTGGCAGAGCACGGAAAAAATTTCAAAACTCATTTTCACCTGTTTTGTGCCCTAAATCTTCAGATCACCATATCTTTCGATCTAGAGCTCAGATTTGCACGTTCTTTATATCAATGGAAAGCTTATGAAATTCTCTACATGATTACGAGGTTAATATTAAATGTTGGTGTAGTATGGAGAGAGAAAGTTAAGAAACAGCTCTGACACATGTTCATGGCCAGAAGTGACATTTCAGTGACCAAATTTAACGCAGAATGGGTCGCATTCTCCTGTAATTTGGTCAAAAATGATAGGGTATGGGTTTGTAAGGTCCCCCATGCCATTTTAATGCATCTACAATCAAGGAGGAATGGGCTCTCACGTTTTTTGTACGTTTCTATCTCTTGGGCTCGACCCATGCATGAAAAAGCTAGTTTTGGCTCGTGTCACAAGGGGAACACTTTTTGGCATAGCAATCTTCTTCTTTCACCTCCAGTAAGTGATTGTAGGCAAGAATCAGACCTCTTCAAAGACTGTAATAGTTTTTACCTCTCTGAGGTTGTAATGCAGTGTTTTGACATTGGAAATAATAATGCAAGCTTTGTGAATGAGTTTCAGTCCTCTGTTTGTATTATTTGCTTCATTTCAGATCCTAAATTATATCTTATCAGCCTGTGTATGTTTTATGTTGTAATCTCTGGTTTGTGTCTATTTGCTTGACAAAAATATTCACCACTCCTTTTGGTGCATCACCATCTTTAGTTAGTTTCAATTTTTGCATTTCTATCCCTGTCTCCTTGCAATTTAGAGTAGGATTAGGATCGAACCTCTATAGTTTTAGAAAATATAGATCTAAATCAGAGGAGTTTGAGGAACCAGCCTCTAATATGGAGATTCCTCTCTCAGTTTCACAAGTCCCACATTTGGAGAGAGGTTTCCATGTTGTGCAATCACACTGGATGCTAGAGTGATCAACCTAGAAGCCTGATCTACATCCAGGGGTGTTGTGAGCCTGCAACAACAGTTTTGGCACACCCGGTGGGATGCTAGAGGTCTCATTTTTATTGCAGCAAAGTTGATGTGCATCTGCTGTAATTTTCTTGCTTGAAAAGAGCTATTATTTGCATATCTGGCAACTCCAAGGGGAAGAATCAACTGGTTTCAGCAGTGCAGGCCTGAAAACTCATGAGAAGAGTCACCACAAGGTCAAGAGTTGGAGAAGAAGGAGTGCTGATTGAATACCTGCAATTATCTCCAAGAAGAAGGAAAAGAGGAAGAAGGACTCAAAGGTCTCCATCTCCACCAAACAGAACTCTCTCAACTCCTCCACCTGGTAGGCCTTTCATTCAGTCAACAAGGGTTTTAAGACCGATTAGAATGGCACAAAACAACCCCTACGTCAACTTCACAGGAAGCAGCCCACTTGCCCTCAATGCACAACATCCAATTCCTATTGCAGCCTTAAATAACATTCCCTACTTCACTGGAGAAAATCAGACTACTCCAGGTGATCATGTTAAAGATATTGCTAACATTTGTGCAATCCATAAAATCAATGAAATGTAAGTGGCTGTCAAGTTGCTAGCGTCTTCATTCAAGGGTAAAGCATTGCAATGGTTTAGAAGCCTTGGAGCTGGTTCTATCACAAATTGGAATCAACTCTGTATAGCACTTCATGAGCAATTTGGAGAGAAGGGAGACAACTTGTCTCTTTTGGAGCAGCTGACAACTATCAAGAGAGCTCCCAATGAGCAGCTGACCGATTTCAACTTCAGATTTCAAAAGACTTGGGAGAGGATTCCAGTGGCAGTCAGGCCAACAGCAGAAGGTGCTTTTCTCTACTATCTCAAAGCTTTAAATTTTGATATTTCTATGTTGATTCAGTCCATGGGAGGCATAACTATCCCTATGGCTTATAGCATTGCCATTAGGGCTGAAAATTGTTTGATCCAAGTTGGCAAACATGCCCCTAGACCTCCCATGCCACTGTTCCCAAGTTTAGAGAGTCCAAACACCAGTCAAGCACCTAATTTGGCTCCTTCTCCCACTCCTAGAAATCAGAGTTCAAATGAAGCTTCCACTTCATCTCCAAGTGCCCCAAATGAGCTTCAAGAAGTCATGAAGAAATTGCAAAACCTAGGCAATGAGCTGGTTACTCTCAAAATGCAGCAAGCCCAAAGTTTTAGACCTTCTTATCAACTCCAAGCTCAGCCTAACAGGTAGCCATACCAACCACAAAGGCCACCTAATCCAGCTGCAAATGTGAATCAAACAAGGCCTCCTGCCAATAGACCATTTCAGTCCTACAATCCAAATGCCATATCTACCTCTAAGGCATTGGTGCCAACACAAAACAACATTGCTTAGGAGTATGATTATGTGTTTTCCATGCAATGAGCCTCACAATCAATCCATGTGCTTCAATGGTGCTTTGAATCAAGCACTAATGGTGACAACCTCTTTGGTGTGGAGGGTGAAGGAAGTCAAGGAAATAGCCAACAACAAGAAACATTCCAACATCAATCAGCCCCAAATGACACCACATTGGTAAACTGGCAAGCAAAATATTTATGTGGCATGAATCAGGTAGTTTCTCAAGGTGTTGCAACCAACACAAGGTCGAAAAGGAGGAATTTGGGTGAAGAGCAGCCATTAGCCCCAACCAATCCACAACCTTCCATGGTTCCACAAATGGTTGGCAAGTAAAATCCAATTGTAAATGCACAAGGGCAGCCAAGAACAACTCCTAGGCCAACTCAAATACCAATTGTTACTGCCCACGTGCAAGGAGTGAATGTGCAAACCAAGGGACAGCAGAGGGATACTTCATCACCATTCAGTATCATTGATCAGATGAAGAAGACAAACGTCAATATATCAATGTGGGAATCCCTATCTATCCCAGGCCAAAGAGATTTGCTACAAGCTGCCATGAAGGACTGGCCAACTTCAAATCAGCAAGTTCAGATGCAAGACAAAGTGCTTACAAATGCTGCCCATCCTGAGGGAAATCATGGAGGACAACAAGGTAAAATGTTGAAATCCCCTCCTTTCTATCTTTCATTGATGATTGGAAATCAGCTAGTGCACAATTGCATGATAGACTCTAGGGAAAGTAGTTCAGTAATGCCTAAACAAATTGCTGATCGGCTAGGCTCCAGTATGAAACAACATCCAAAGGGGTAGTGCAGCTAGATGGGATAGCAGTAGCAATAATTGGAGTGATTAGAAATTTGAGTCTTACCTTGCATGCATGTCCAAATGTTGTTGTTTTACAAGATGTATCAGTCATAGACCTTCCACCACTCTTTGCCCTATGTTTGTCAAGGGACTTCACAGCCAAGATTGGGGGATATTTGTCTGCTGATTGGTCACACATGCTATTCAGAACGAGGTATGGAACTAAGGCTACAATCAGGTCTGAACCTATTGCAAACTTCCATATTGAGCCTTACACTCCAAGTCAGATTAATGCCAATTGCTCAGCATTTGATCAAGAAGATCACCCAAGCACTGATGAAGCTGACACTAAGGTTGGAAGCATCCTGGATCTAACTCTTGATGAATGGGAAAACAAGGTACATGCATTTGATCCTTATCAAGAAGTAGAAGAATCTGAGCTAGGGGTCTATTGCATACACGAAGAAAATCAGCCTATTCCTAGCATCACCAAGCCAAACCACAAAGATGACAATGAGGTATGGCAGCTGTTTTTTTATGGATCAAGGAGTAGGCAAGGTGCAGGAGGTGGAGCCATGCTTGTTTCACCTCAAGGAGTAAAATACTATTCAGCTTTTAGATTTCAGTTTGCATGCTCCAATAACACTACTTAATATGAAGCCTTGGTGCAAGGGATGCATTGGGCAATAAAGAAGAAAATAAAGAACTTGCAAGTCTTTGGGGACAAGTGAATTGATTATAAATCAGGCCAAGGAAAGCACGCTACCAAAAATGATCTACTCAGTGCTACAAGAATAGGGTGTGGGACCTCATGGAAGATTTTGAGGGTTTTGGCATCAAATCCATTCCTAGGAAAGAGAATCAAAGCTCTTGACGGGCAAAGTAGTAAGGGCAGCCTTTGACATTGTGGAAAGCATTTAACAAGACAAGGTATAGCCAAACATCCACGTGATTGTGATGCCTTGGTGCGAGATAAAAATGTTAGTTGGCAAGTGTTTGAGAATGACCAGCAAATCATCCATTTCTTGAAAGAAGTGAGTTCTCGGCCAAGAATCAAGAAAAATTGGAACAAAGTATGGTGACCGGAGTAGCATACAGTTGAGAACTAACAAGCTGCCCAAAGGACTTATCACTTTGGAGTCCATCTTTAATCCCAATGACTAGTATAGAAAGGAAAAATCAAACATTCAGGTCAAGAGAGAGGATTCAGTATCCATCTTGGTAGAAGAGAACAAACCATTGCAAATTGGGAGGATGACAACTGAACAAGAAAGGTATGAGTTCATACAGCTGTGTCAAGAGTTCCCTGACGTGTTTGCTTGGAGCTATGAAGACTTGAAAGGTTTTAATCCCAACTTAGCTCAAAGCATACCATCGAATTGGATTCAAATACTAAGCACTGTCAAAGAAACAAAGACCAGTCAATCCACACATGGAGCCTCTCATGAGGAAAGAATTGGACAAGCTGATTGAGTCAAGGATCATATTCCCAATCAAGCATTCTAGTTGGGTTGCCAACTTAGTTCCAGTCAGAAAGAAGAGTGGAGAGATCAGATTATGTGTTGACTTCAGAGACTTGAATAGAGCCTCTCTCAAGGACCATTACCCACTCCCTTCCATGGAGCAAATATTGCAGGTTGTGGCTGGTTCAGAAAGGTTCTCATTGCTTGATGGCTACTCAGGCTACAATCAGATTATGGTGAAGGAAGAGGACCAGTTCAAGATGGCCTTCACAACCAAATGGGGAACTTTTGCATACAGGAAAATGCCATTTGGGCTGTCCAACGCTAGTGCTACCTTCCAAAGGGCAATGGACATGGCATTCAAAGGTTTGATTAACAATGTGGTGCTGATTTACCTTGATGATATCACTGTTTTTTCCAAAAATGCAGCAGACCACCTCTCTCATTTGAGACAAGTCTTCATGAGGTGTAGGAGATTTGGAGTGTCTTTGAATCCTAAGAAGTGCATCTTTCTTACACATGAAGGAAAGCTCCTTGGCCATATTGTCTCCAAGGAAGGATTAGCAATTGATCCTGAAAGGGTTGAATCCATAAGAGCACTACCATTTCCAAGCCACAAGAAAGCCCTTCAGAGTTTCTTGGGAAGGATAAACTTTGTTCGGAGGTTTGTCCCAAATTTTGCAGCCCTTGTCAAGCCCATCACCAAAATGTTAAAGAAGAGCATGGCTTTCAAGTGGACAGCAGAAGGCAAGGAGAGTTTTGAAGCAATCAAAGAAGCCATCACCCAAGCACCAACTCTCATCAACCCGGACTTCTCCAAGGATTTCATCCTCTATGCATTTGGAGGTAATGACACTATTTCTACCATTTTGGTACAGCAGAACAAGGATAATGATGAGCAGCCAATTTCCTTCTTCAGCCGGATCCTAGATGAATATGAGGTGAGGTAATCTTTTATTGAGAAGCATGTACTCATGCAAAGTAATCAGAAGTTTGAAGAAATTCAAGCATTTAATCTCAAACAACAAGGTCCAGTTGCTAGTCTCACATGCTGGGGTTAAGGACTTCCTCCTCAATGAGGATTTGAATGAGAAAAGGGCAGGTTGGATCACCCGTGTCATGGAGTATGACATTGAGATCAAGATCACCAAGCTGGTAAGAGGGAAAGGATTGTGTGAGCAGCTGGTTTTGGGGAAGCAAAAGAAGTATGCAATGAAGAAGAGGCTGTTTTGTGATCCGGGACAGCCATGAGCCAAGTGGTAATAAAATAGAAGACAATGCTGCCCCCACTCTTTGATGGACCCAAGATATAATACACTTCCTAGGCATAGGCCTATGCCCTCGGGAGATGAACAAGACCCAAAGGAGACACTTCAGATTGTAGGATGTTCCGTATGCCATTGTTGATGGAGTTTTGTTCAAAAAGATGTGAATGGAGTGTTCTTTGAGATGCATTAGCACAAATCAGATTCAAAGGGTGTTGGAAGAGTTCCATGTTGGACAACCAATTGGTGGTCATTTTGCACCAAGAGTGAAAGCTCTAAAAATCATGAAGGCTGGTTATTATTGGCCTAAAATATTCAGTGATTGCTATGCATGGATCAAGAGGTGTAGGAATTGTGCATTCTTCATAGGAAAAGAGAAGCTTGCTACCCTTCCATTACATCCAATCTCAGTTGACC
Organism: Taxus wallichiana var. yunnanensis; assembly: GCA_018340775.1. Classification (NCBI taxonomy): domain Eukaryota; kingdom Viridiplantae; phylum Streptophyta; class Pinopsida; order Cupressales; family Taxaceae; genus Taxus; species Taxus wallichiana. Next base: position 206,841,438 of record CM031244.1, on the reverse strand, counting down.
AGCCATTCATGCAATGGGGTTTGGAATTCATTGGAGTCATTAATCCCAATTCAAGCCAAGGGCACAAATAGATTTTGACAGCCACAAACTACTTCACCAAATGGACAAAAGCAGTAGCACTCAAAGAGGAAAATGAGTCTAGCATCTTAGACTTTTATGAGGGGATAACAACCAGATTTGGTGTACCTGCTACAATAATATCTGATAATGCATTGGCATTCATTGGATCTAAGGTGATTGAGTGGGCTGTCAAGAATGGTATCTACCTAAGCACTTCATCAAACTATTACCCTCAAGGTAATGGCCAGGCCGAGTCTACAAATAAGAACTTGTTGAGGATCATTAGGAGGACTCTTGACGAGAATCAGAGGTCTTGGCATACCAAACTGAAATCAGCCTTATGGGCTGATAGGATAACTCCCAAAAGATCCACAGGTAACTCTCCATTCAGGCTTGTCTATGGAAGAGAGGCAATCTTGCCCATGTCACTTGAGTTGCCAACATTGGAACTCATGAAGTAGCTGGAGTTGCTAGAGTTTGAGCCCATGGAGGTGAGGTATGCAGAGTTGATGGAGCTGCAAGAGATTAGAAATCAAGCATCCCAAGCAATGGAAAAGGATCAAGCTTTGATCAAGAAGACCTTTGATAAGAAGGCCAAGGATAGATCTTTTCAAGTTGGAGATCTAGTGTTGAAATGGGATGTGGATAGAGAAAAACCGGGAAGGCATTCAAAATTTGATGCCATTTGGAGTGGCCCATACATGGTCACGAAGTGCAAGAACAACAATGCTTTCCAATTAGCCTCATTAGATGGTGAAGAACTGCAGATTCTAGTCAATGGAATCTATCTCAAGAATTTCTTCTAGAGGGAGTTCACTACCTTGTAAATATTAGGTTAGGTTTTCATTCCTCCAAGTGCTTGTGCACATTGTTTTGCTATAGGTTAGTTTTGTTTTCCCTAAGTGCTTTGGCATAGCTTGCTGTCCATGGAGATGTTTTGTAGTCTTTGCTCCCATCAGGTGATATCCCATCTTCCTCCTTACACATTCTAAGTCAGTTGGGGTTCTAAACTGAATATTTGATAACTCCATGCCCAATGGATTGCTTCAGGTAACTGGTATCTTCTACCTAGCAGGCAGGTAACCCCACTGAGTCGCAAATTGTTATCCAATTTGCACCCCCAGGGTAAAATTGATAACATGCATCAGAATACTCAAGTCCCAGGAAAATAGATTGATTCAGGGCAAAAATCATGTTTCTAGGGTCCCCTCAGATTTTTTCTAACTCTCCTGTCTAGGTTGAAAAGAGCAAGTTCTGAGAAAAGGTGAAAAAGTTGCAAAAAACAAGCTTGGGCAGGAAAAATCATGAAAAATGGCTAAGTCCTAGTCCAGGTGGTCCTTGGGACAGTTGGGACATCGGGGCGTGAATCGGCCGAAAGGGCGCCAGGCGGTCCGCAGAGCAAAGGGACATCCGGGCCATGAGGACGTGCGGGACGCGGAAAGGCAAACCGGCCGAAGGTCAGAGGAAAATCGACTAACTACTGAGTAGAATAGTCTGGGACATCTGGGCCGCGAGGACGTGAAGGACGTGAACCACCCGGATCGACCAAAAGGAGAACTTTCACCTTTGGGACAGTTGGGACAAATGGACGCGTGGGACGCGAAGAGTCGAAAGCTAAGAGCCATTCAGATCACGCCACGTGTCATCGGCAGAAAAGGGACAAGGAAGCCCATTTCGGGTGGATCGGAGGAATTTGTCCCAAGCAATTTGGAACAACCGGGCTGTGAGGACGTGGTGGATGCGAAAAGCCAGCAGCCTGTGGACGAATCACAGCATGACACGTGTCATAAGGGGAAGCGTCAAAATTTCAAAGGGGTGAGGTTTGAAGGGTCAGCCTGAGCCAATAAAAAGAGGATGCGTGTCCAATAGAGCAGGGAAGCATGGAGCTCAGGGAAACTTTGATGAATTTGGCAAAATTTTTGGCTAAAAGCTAAAAAGAAAAGGTATTCCTCGTGCCCCTGTCGACCAATCAACACATGCCACGTGTCCCAAATGGCGGTGGCGCGGGGGAAAAGTGGAAAATTTTCCAAAATCACAAAAAGGTCAAAAATTTCAAGGAAAACCCATGGGACAGGGAAGGAGAGATAATTACACATCCAATCAGCGCTTGACACGTGTCATCCAGGTGGCAGAGTGCGGGAAAAAAATTTCAAAACTCATTTTCACCTATTTTGTGCCCTAAATCTTCAGATCACCATATCTTTCGATCCAGAGCTCAGATTTGCACGTTCTTTATATCAACGGAAATCTTATGAAATTCTCTACATGATTTTGGGGTTAATCTTGAATTTTGGTGTAGTCTAGAGAGAGAAAGTTAAGAAACGGCTCTGACACGTGTTCATGGCCAGAAGTGACATTTCAGCGACCAAATTTAACGCAGAATGGGTCGCATTCTCCTGCAATTCAGTCAAAAATGACAGGGTATGGGTTTGTAAGGTCCCCCATGCTGATTTAATGCATCTGTAATCAAGGAGGAATGGGCTCTCACGTTTTTTGTATGTTTCTGTCTCCTGGGCTCGACCCATGAATGAAAAAGCCGATTTTGGCTCGTGTCACAAGGGGAACACTTTTGGCATAGCAATCTTCTTTTTGACCTCCAGTAAGTGATTGTAGGGAAGAATCGAGACCTCTTCAAAGACTAACATTTTTACCTCTCGAGGTTGTAATGCAGTGTTTTGACATTAGAAATAATAATGCAAGCTTTGTGAATGAGTTTGATCCTCTGTTTGTATTATTTGCTTCATTTCATATCCTAAATTATATCTTATCACTGTGTATGTTTTATGTTGCAATCTCTAGTTTGTGTAATTGCTTGACAAAAATATTCACCACTCCTTTTGGTGCATCACCATCTTTAGTTAGTTTCAATTTTTGCATTTCTATCCCTATCTCCTTGCAATTTAGAGTAGGATTAGGATCTGAACCTCTGTAGTTGTGCAAAATATAGATCTAAATCAGAGGAGTTTGAGGAACCAGCCTCTAATATGGAGATTCCTCTCTCAGTTTCACAAGTCCCACACTTGGAGAGAGATTTCCATGTTGTGCAATCACACTAGATGCTAGAGTGATCAACCTAGAAGCCACGATCTGCATCCGAAGTGCTTTGTGAGCCTACAACAACAGTAACCCCAAAAAAATGAAATCATGGAATAAATCAAGGACAGTAGCATTTCCTCAGCTGGTGTCATACTTCCTCTATGCATTGCCTTGAAATGGTGAGAATGTTTTCCATGAACTATAATCAAGAAAAAGAGAAGTCTTAGATGGGATTGGTGAAGAATTATTGACTTTAACACCCCAAGATTTCAAGATAATGTTGAACCTACCAATAAAAAAATCTGATAACCACGGGTGTTGAATTATCCCTTAAAGATTATGAAACCAAGAAGAGATAATAGGCTAAACTTGTAAACACTAAGTTGTTTTTATCTAAAAAAGAAATTAACCACGAGAATTCAAAAGAAGTTGATTAAGGCACGTTTTGGAGGAAGAGGAAGATGTAATTTTGTTTCTAAGTAGGATGGTTGGTTTAGAAACAAAAATGAATTCAAATAATGGATGTTCCCATATATGTGTATTTTTTTAGAAAGGAAAGGGAACCGTTTGTGGAGGAAGAGGAAGATGTAATTTTGTTTCTAAGTAGGATGGTTGGTTTAGAAACAACAAATGAATTCAAAGAATGGATGTTCCCTTATTTTTGATTTAATTTATAATCATCTTATAGCATTGGTTCCAAAGATCCAATTGGGTGGTGTTGGGGAGTTCAATTTTTACGTGATGACATAACTTATTTACATTATTGTAGGCCATAGACATTTCCCTAGCCATATACCACATGTCCCTTTCAATAATCACAAAGTGCATGAATTCTATCCCCAAGTACAATTGAGTAATTGGAATGTAAATGTAAGATTGGTAAACGATACATGTTTTGCACCTATCATTAGCTTGTTCAAACCTGAATGGGAATAATATAGAATATTAGAAGAAGATATAAATACAGTAATGGAATATGGTTGCTTCTTTATTCAGTATAGAAAATTTACTTACATAAGAGCTAGTGGATTTGAATGACAAACTTTCACATTTCCGAAGTATTTGGATGACATGATGGCTTTATGTGAGATAGAAAGATAATTGAATCCTATTAATAAGATGATTTCTGGAAGACATAAGACAAATATAAAATTACCCATCAGAATTGGAATATTTTAATTCCTTTCCATTATAAAAGTCGAGTTAATGGAGAAAGAAATGGAAAGTTTTGATATGGAAAAGTTTGAAGCAAGGTCAAATTATTTCTTTAGGTGTTTGGTAAATACTTTGGAAAATTCCTTTGAGTATGAGCGTCAATTTGAGGACTATTGGATGAATTACAAGGATGAGGAAGAGGTCAGACTTAGGGACTTCTCAAGAATGAACCTTACACAAATCATTGATTTCAAAATTTTTGTGGTACCGAGGGAATTATACATGACCAAAAAGTTATGAATCAATTTTATATTAACCAAGGAATAGAATGTCAGCCAATAACCCCCATGAAGTGGAATGAGGAAAAATCTAATGACCGGTATGGTAGGATTTTTCATATAATGAGGATAAGTTTGAATTAAATTCAAACAAAGAACATTGATTTATCCATTCACAATATAAGAGTGCTCAATAATTTTGGAGAACTAGGGATTTTGAAGGAAGATTTCCCACCTTTGATGGAGGGAGATGATAAGATGGATCCACTAGGAGGAAAATCTCCTCAATTACCTTTAAATAGACAAACTATAATAATTGTTGATGAAGGGACTTCTACTGCTAGTGGGACAGGAACCTCCATATCTACTTTGAAGAAAAAAACCTAAGAGGTGCTTCTAAAATATATGGAAAATGCTCATATCACTTTTTTAGTACCACTTCAAACAAAAGGAAATGGTGTAGCTACACAAAAGACACCTCTAGAAGTTTTACCAAATCCCTGAATACTTTGAAAAAGTTGATGAGAGGAGCCATGACAAGTTCCAATGTCCAACCTAAGCCACAAAGTGCCAAGGAAAGGGTGGCACCAAGTATCAAGCAATTTAAAAGGACAAACAAGAGATATTAGATTGTATTTGAACAACCCTTATTAAGAGAATGTGATCATGTACATAAGAAATGCAAGCATAAGAAGTTTGAAATGATTGATCCTCTTGTGCTCACTAAGGAACAAGAATAAATAGTTACCTCACTGGCTCATCAAGTAACTCCATCACCAGGACAATTGGTTAACCAAGACATGCTAGTTATATAGCCAATATCTCCTACTTCACTAGTGAAAGGTATGAGTGTCCCTTCTTGAGATAGTAGATATAGATGTAAGTGAGGAAGTTACTACATCTAAGGAATTTGAAATAATAGTTGAAAAATAAGAATTGAAAGATATAGATGTTCCTCAATTAGGTGAGGAAGTCAATGAATCTATCCATGTGCCAATCATTGCATCGAAGTTCTAATGTCTGAGGTATCTCCTAAAATTAAAACCACTTCAAAAGTGAACGAGTTAGAGGTCCTAGGAATTTCTAGTATAGAGGCTATGGACATTGAGACACTAGTTTTAAAATATCCCCAAAAGGAAAACAAGGTCACCTAGTGTAGTGAATCAGCACAACAATAAAATTCTACTAAAGGAAAGGTAATGGAAGTTGCAAAATATATTTGTACAAAAGAAAAGGCTAATGACAGTGAGAGTATGCAAAATATTGATAATCTGTAAAGAATTGACTACTAAGATCCATCCTACCATGTCACCAAATGAGGAATCAAAAGAGAAAAAGGAGATCAATATGTCAGTTTATGACAATATTCCCACCAAGCAGCAACCTCTAAAGGAGGAGGAAATTATGAGAAAGAAAAGAATTTCCCAAGGAAACAACATCATCTTGGGAATCCCCAAAGAAAATGTAGAATATGTGATTGCACCAAGTGGGGAGATGAATAGAGAAAATATTCCAACTGTTGATATGACTCCAAAAGAATTTGGTCAGCCCCAAGTCCAAGACCAAGGAAAAGAGCAATTGGGTGAAAAGCCAAAAAAAAATGAACCTAAGGAGCTAACAATGGAAGAAGAAAAGGAACAAAACAAGGATACATCAGAGAGAAAAGATTCAAGATGTATCCAAATAGTTGGTGGTTGTTCTAGAAAAACCTCAACAAACACTACAAGAGACAAGGTGAAAACTACTCTTTCAAAGGCTGGATAGGAGAATTGATCTCTAAAGAAGAAGAAGAAGAATAATAAGAAGTGGTTCCTGTGAAGGATATATAACTTACAACATTATATTTACCAAGACTCTCAAGAAGGCTAGGATTATCGAAAGACTCATACTGATCCATTCGGATCCAAGACTTTAGAGGTAACAATCCCACATGAGGGGAAGACAAGGATTCATATAAAAACTAAGGATTATAATGTTCAATTCATTCCTCTAGGAAATCCTTCAAGAAATGCATGAAGGAGGGAGATTCGAGAAGAATTTGGTTAATTTATACATAACTTAGATGAGGATATGGTAATAAAGAGATAGTTAAAGGAACGAGTTAAATCATTGACTTCATGCCTACAACAATTAGTTTGCCAATCTAGTGTGAGCCAAGAAGAAATCTCCACAATTGTTCTGAAGTTATAGAAAATATTGAAAATTTTGTTAAGAAGGTTCAAGATGTGGACACTTGGGTAGAAAAGGTAATTAAAAAGATAAAATAATCCATTGGAAAATCCATAACAAAATATGAAAAGCTCAAAAACAAAATCGAGAAATTAATGAGTTAATTGAACGGTGTGATAATGAGTTGTTCTTTTTTGAAGGAGTTCTCCCCGACCTAAATTGTATTACTCAGCTCAATGAAGATTTGGTTTAAAGGTAATAAATTTTATCTCTTGATAATATGGGAACTCAATATGCTATTCAAGAATTGGCTAGAATCAGGATTGAGGTTTTGAAGGATATTAGGAGAAAATGGAGACATAAAATACATGGGTGGATAAGACTATAGAAAACATTGATTTGAAATTGTAGGACATGGTATTTAAAAAGTTCAAAAATATCTATGGTGATATGAAAAAATGACTTCTTATTTGGTTCCTTTGAGAAAAATATCTAAAAATAAAAATTCTCGTATGAAGTCATCAAGACATTGATGAGGATGGAAACTAGGATTTCAAAATTAAAAGAAAGACCATGGAAGTATGAACAAGAGATGGATCAATGTGTGAATGCACTAAGAAGGAATTCCCTCATATTCTAATCTAACACAGGGCTAGATGAGGATGAGATAAAATATTCATTCGAGAAATATGACACATACATAGAGAGAAAAACAAAGGAAGGAGAAGGTGATGAAAATAAAGATGCAGACATGAAGACCGAGGAACAAGCCTAGGCTTGTTTTCTTTGAAATTTATTTTGATCACTTTTCAATTAGTAATCTTCTTCCACAAGGCCTAAATATTACTTTAAAGTTTTTATTTCAAGACATTTATTTAATTTTATATAATGCATTAGGTTTTTATATTTCTTGGATAATATTTCAAATCCATTATGAAGGATTTGAACTAATGTAAATATTTTGTTATCTTTTGTATTGTGAAAAAATCAAAACGGGGTTCTATAGGGCCCCATCCCATGAGGAAAAAGTTACATATATTTTCAAGAATTGCATAAAAAAGGGGCATTAGGTGAAGACAAATATTCAATCATTCTTTACTCCCACCTTAATATCTTCTCCAAAAGAGGTTATTTTTCTCAATAGCCTGTTATTTCTTGGTGTAAATTCTGTGAACCCTAAGTTGATTGAACAAATATGACTACCCTTACCAATTTGTGAGACATCCCCATTGCCTTCAATGTATTCATGTTTATCTTGGGAAATTCTAGAATCCTGGCTGATTTTATCTTCTTTTGAAGAGAATATACCCAATCCAAGAGATCTAAGCCACCACCAGGAAATGTTGTTATCCTGTTTGCCTTATAAGGAATAGAACTAGTTGGATTGGGATGGGTAGAATAAGTTTGAGAAAGAGAAATTGGGGTGGATAAAAGAGCAATATCTATAGATCTTAGACCCAATGGGATAAAAGACCTAGAGCTAGACTCACCTTTGCATTGTCTTATGAAATGTGGATGTTCCCTTAGAGGGAATATGTCGAGGTCCTAAAAACATGTGTTCCATCAAAGAGAATTGTTTTTCGAATGGATTGAGGGATATAAAATGCACACTCCTTTAGAAGTCAAAATAGTTAAGGTGCTGAATAAGTGAAGGCCCTAATTCCTCTTCATCTAAAATGATAATGGGGGTTGAGAACTAGATTCTCTCATTTCCTTTCTTTTTGACAATGGTGGTGTGCGGATGGTTGTGATGACATAGGTCCTATTGGACCATTTTCCAAAGAAGAAAGACACTTGCTCAAATTCACCCATCTTATAATCAATGGCAGGAACAACATTATTTAGAGTCTTATCATAGAGCACATAAGACTTAGAGGTAATCTCTTTTTGAATAAATATTTCATCACACAAGAAATGGTATTTAGATCCTGCTACAGAAGGCCTTCTCTCAATCAAAATTATTTTCAACACCTCTGGATTTTTCTAATTCTCCCATCATAAGAGGTGATAATACATAGATTGAAATGTTGAAAAGATAGGATTAATCTTTATTAATATCAGCATGATAAAAATCAAAACTGCCTTGTGTGTTAAATTTCCTTTACTATCTCATGAGTCACCTATCTCAAACAAAGCACCGACGAACACTTTCTCTAGTCATGAAAAGCCAAAAATTGATTTAAGTCCTCTAAAGATATTTCTTTCAAGCTTCCTGCCATCGCTACCGCTACCCTTTCCATCGCACCATCAAAGAAGTCTATAAAAATCTACAATGTTCAAAGGTAAAGAAAATATGTGTTTTAAAGGTGAGGCAGAAGAGCTAAATTTATAGAAGGAACTATACATATGAGATGAATTGGATAGAATCATTTCCATTGAATGAGAAAAGATTTCTTGTTCACCTCACAAAAGGGAGATAAATGTCAAGAAAAATAATATCTTACAAAAGGATGATAATCCATTTGACATGACACAAAATAGATAGAAAACATCCAATTATGATAAATGTAGAGAAGAATGTGTGTATCCCGAGGGAAATCTTCAAAAAGTAAGAATGATTATCAGTCACATCAAGCCATTTTGAGGGAGACCAAGTGTTAAGGCAAGTAATTTCCAAACAAACCCAAAATAAGCCAAAATTAATGATTTCAAGATAAATGATGTAATAATTTTATATTACACATAAGAATAAAGTACACAAATTAGCAATATTTGTGACACATTTCTCCACTTCACCAAAAAAAGGATAAGATAATCAAACAAAAGAATAAAAAAGTATTCCTTTGGAATATCCACTGGAAAAATTTAGATTTGGGGGAAATTCAAGAAATGAAAAAAATGTTGTACTGAGATATGGGAGGCATGTTCTCATATGAAAGGGGGTTAAAAGTTTCGAAATTGTGTAGAGAAAGGTCTAAACTGAGAGAAACCATTTTTCCAAGAACTTTTCTGAGAAAGATATTAATTTCCTTACCCTTCAAATTGAAGCATGTTAAGATGGTTGTGAGTGTACAACCATCGACAAGAATTGAGACTATAAATGAAACTTTCCCTTGCTAATAAATTTGATGATCCTTGAGTTAATTGTGTTAATCATGAGCATTGTTGTGTCTATTTTTAAGTTGAGATGTTTCAAGTAGTTATTCATGTTCATGTTGCAATCTTATGTTAAGAATTCCTCTGAATCACACAAGATCTTATCCTTATGGTAATATTGTGGTAATTACAATTGTGATATGAGAAGAGCTTTCATTTCATTATGTAATAACCCATTTTAAAATCACTTTACTTCCATTTCATTGATCTTGGTTATTTGTTAGTCTATGAGTGTATCTTAGGCATGACAGATCGAGATTATTGATGTTTAATTGAGTCTTTGACGTGTGATTTTATGTTTAAATTCTCAAAGAATGTGTGAAAACATGTATCTTTTAGATTCTATGGGTGTACATCTTCTGGTTGAAGGTTTATTGTTGGTTATTTGAAGTTTTTTCATCATCTTGTTTGGTATATATTTCGGACTTTGTTAAAAGTTCCCGTAATTTGGTATAATCAACTTTATTCTTCTTAATTCCTCAATAAATTACATCTAAAAATGATAAATCCCACAAGAACCACCCTTGTTTGCACCTTGCTTATCCACAAATGTTGAGGATATTTGTTCAATTTATCCATCCTTTACTCAAAATATGTAGGAGCAAGCCAGTTTTATTCTTCTTGTCTTTAGTAACCTAAACCTTGTTTAGGAGGCATCTGCATTTTTTAGGGTGACAACTCATAAGAGTTAGATTATGTTTCATTGATCATGTCTTCTCAAGGTTATTTCTTAAATGTGCTAAAAATGAGAGTCAAATATTGTTGATCCATTCATTTCCCTTACAAATACAGGTTATAAAACAGGGTGTCTCACTCTAGTTGAAGGAAGAACCTACAGTAGTATGGTAGGTCAAACCCTTAGCATAGTGTTATCCAACTTATCCAAGATCAAGTGAAAAAGAGTCATTTAGATCCTTCCTTGGATACAAAATGACTAAAATTCTGATCTATCTCTCTCTAAGCATCCTACTTATCCTATTTATGTTTCTTGGATTCAAAGGGAGAACTGATTTGGGTACCAGCAAGTTCTTCCTTCTTGGTGAGAACTCCATGATTATTACATCCATCACCCTCTTTTTTACCTATTGGAACTACGTTAAGGGTCCAAGGGTGTCACTTGTACAATCATTTTCCCATCCTATGTGGCCTCCCTAGTTATCCATACCTCTTCCCCTTGAAAAACTAAAAATTCCATTGATTCTCATCAAAGTTATAAAAAAAAGACTCATCCCTCGAAGGATAGTTGTTCATGTAAAAAAGGAAATAAAGAAAGAGTCAAATATATATACCATTCTCTAGAATGGAGGATATCATGTATATCATCCCTTTTATTACATAAAATTCATAAAATTATAAAGTATACAACTCCCTTCAAGGATGACTACTTGTATCATGGAAGCAAAGGCTTCCCGCATTAATCGGCCTTATATATCTTTATCAAGTAACCTAAGAAATCATCCCACATCGATCAAATTGGTTTTTCAAAACTTCCCACATTGATTGGTTTTCTTTTCCTCTACCTAGAGTTGGGGAATAGACCTATGGAATATTTCTTATGGAGAACCTAGTTCCCACGTACAAGTCACATCTAAACCCCTTTGTCGTGTCGATAATAGGTTTATGAGTTCACTTTCCATACATTCCCATATGATCCATGAAATAACTAACTATTGTTGGTTATCTGTTAACATCTTTTATTCATTATAAGTGCATTGCTTTAAGTGGTTCCCTTCTTGTTTACCTCCCATCCATTTTGAAGCATCATTTCTTCATGTGCTCTTTTCTACGATCACGTGTCATTTAATTTTATATGCTAATGGTGGATTACAATGTTGTCCAATAAACTCTACTGAATATTATTTCAAGATAAAATCATTAAACAACCTTACAATAGGCCTTTTAAGGGGCATAAAAGTTATGAAAAATAAATAATTAGATCTGCTTGTAGATAAATGTATTAGTGGTGAAGTTTTGTTTAAAAGCAGAACAGTGTGTGAATGTAATTGTATACACCAATTTTGGTATCATTCCTTCTCTTCATCCCACTTTCTCTCTTGTTCATTTTGGCCACCCATTTTAATTTCTCATTACCTCTCAATTTTAATTCATCCCATTAATTCCCATTTTCCACCTTTTATCATGTATTATTCATTTTATCAATTAAGTATCCCTTATTATTTCTAATCCTCATCTCATTATTTTTAGTTTCCCTAAATCACTTTAATTATCCCTAATCATCATTAATCTCCACCTAATTTTTTTCACATCCTTAAATCACCTATCTTATCCCTTTATTTACTTATTCTAATCTCCCATACCCTCTTATCCTTCGTATATAAACTTAATCTACCTAAGCATCCCAAAACCCTAATCATGTTTCATTTGGGCCTCTATACCTCAAGCTAGGCCTCATCCCACAACCCTAATGGATGACTCCCCATAATTGGTGGAAACCTAATTAGGTTGTTTGACCCTATAAATACACCCTTTCCCCCTCCTTTCTCAAGGATGCAACAATATGATTTTCAAGATATCATGTAATCTTGTTTCCATCATTGAGTATTTACCGTAGATATAATACACATCTTGGATTATTCTTATAACTTTTGGCATGTACTTTGGTGATATAAATGATACTTTTCTTGTTCTTTCATATCATTTACTTCCATTATCATATTGTTGCATTTTGTTATCACTAACATCTTGTGCAGGTTCAAGTATCTTCAAGGACTTTGCCTCACTCTATTTCATCCTTTAGTCTTGTCTACATGCCTCCATTTCAGTCATTTCACTTTCACCCATACTCTAACTAGTTCTGGCATTATCGATTTAGTCCAAACACTACCGACCTAGCCCATCATCCAACTTGTTTCTATCATTCGGTCTTTAATAATTCATGTTTCTTGTTTCAATATGTCTTTATCACTCATATCACACCTTTCTTACATTCTCGTCATTTTATATCTATTCTATGAGCCCCCATTCACCATTGATTCCCCCTTGTCACCATTAATTCCCCTTGGCTTTTGTCAACCCATCTTTGTTTCCACATCCCTAATCATCTCTTTTCCTAATCTCCTTACATCCTTCCACCCTTTTATAGGGTGAGTGAGTTCGCAAGTTTGTGTCTAGTTCACATCTATTTTCAGGTTTAGTTCATCCCATATCCCACCATATAGGATCTTATAGATCTATTTTTAGTGCAGGTATCCTCCATCTAGCCCCATTCACTGTTGACTAGCATATTGTATCCTTGGGTCTCGGCGACCCCTATCGGGTTCGCTTTGTTTTGTCATATTTGATTCAGATCTGATTTTCATCATCTTAGATCTAATTTTTAGATTTTGTTTTAGATATTACATGCTTTTATCATATCCATTATCAGTTTCATATTCCATATTTTTACAAGAGGTTTGACATCCATCCAAGTAAGTTCACACTTCTTGGAAATGACTTATTCAATAAAATCTCTATCCTACCTACTAATTCATTTTATTTTTAGTTGTCTTTGTTGTGTAGATTCATCAAGATTATAGTAAGGATTCCACTTTGCACCCACATTCTCCCATCCTTTCTGTGGTACCATAAACCCTCCATATGTTGAGTTTCTAGTTTCTTTCATTACTAGGTCATTAAATTGAATAAGAACTAAGAAAATTGGCAAATGATAATAGATTTAGATGACTATTACAAAATGGTAAAGGAGAATAGATCCAAAAGAATAAAGGTTATATCTTATATGCAAACCAGAGTTCCAGAATAAATTTCTATTATGGGATGTAGTGTAACAAATGTGATTGAGAAATTTTAAATGCATGATACTCATTTTTCTCAACTCTATCAAGAGTTTGGAGTTGAAAATAAAAATAAAAGGAAATCTACTCAATCAGAGGAAGGAGTCAAGGAGATGTGAAAAATTATTCAAATAATGTTATTTATCTCCTTGAATTATATGTATCTGTTGTTAATAGAAATTCACAACCAAGAGAACTATATATATATATATGAAATTAATTGTCAATGTTCTTTTCCTTTTTTTTCTAATAAGAAAATTAGGAGGTTTATAAAACCATTTGTCCCCACTCATTGTAAAAGTGGTTATTTCTAATTTTTAATATTGTGAGTAATATCTCACAAAAGGATATAATAAAACTTATCACATGCATCGGTTCAAGTACCAATAACTATGTATGAATATTTCTTGTACCCATTTATAATTCTATAGGCATATACATGGAAAAAACTAAAAAAGAAATCCAACCATTTCAGAAGGGTGTTATAGGATTTTGAATGAATATCAAGGGCTAAGAGTGTTATCGATAATTTTAAGCATTAATAATGTACATAGTGAAAATGAAAATCTTGATGAATATATGACGATATAACTTGATTGGTATCATGATAAGCAATTGGATCTTGTAAAACCTAATGATATTGGGATTTTCATTACAAAACATTAGTTCAAATATGAGAGATCCCTACATTTTGGGAGCACATGATTAACATCTATAACACTGATTTATCCCCTATTTTAATATTATATGGTGGTACAAATGCAATAAAGGTATCACAAAATGTTCAAAGGACTTCCCTTATATCTATAGTGGAAAATCCAAAGGAGCTGATATGTTGAAACAATATTATAAATTTCTAACTACGCCTCTAGGTGATTAACCTTTATTAAGCATTTGTTATTCTAATTTTCATATTACACTCTTTTATGTAATTTAAAATGAACTGTTATCTATTCTTAGCAATGTTTACTCTATATATAGTTTTAATATTCAAAATCATTTCCTTGATATAGTATGTTCATGTATATTAATTTTTTGAGAATGATATGAATGGGAAGGTGCCCATTCTTATACTATCATTTATATTCTAAGCTCCTGACCATTCACCTTTTGAGCTCCAAACCATATATTCCCAACTCCCAAAAAACTCTAGACCATTCATCTTTCCATCTCCGGACCATCCATAATCCCATCTCCAGACCATCCATACTTCCTACTTGAACATTAACATGTTTATCTTTAGACCACTCACACTTCCATCTTGAGATGATTCACTTCTATTACCTCCAAACTCGTCGAACATCTAAATATAAATATTGTACATTTTATAATAAGAGAATGAACATATGTCCATTCTAAGAATATTATTTGTACCATAATAGGAATCTTCCCATTCTAAGAATATTTGGAATGTTAGTAGAATTTGAAAATTATATGAAAAATATTAATAAAACCTCTATTTTCCTATTTAATAATGATTATATGAGTTTAATGAACATATTTCCTTTGTAACTATTGAACACATAAAGGGAAACATAAAGGTAAGGGTAATCACTCACTAATTGAGAATATTTAAAACAATAGGATGCCCATTCTACGTAAAGTAAAGTTGTAACATCTATATGTTCTCTATATATTTCTAATGGGACTAGTTAGAATGGGCACATGCTTGTTCTCATATGGTAAATATAGAGGAAGAATAGAGGTTACATTGTTTTTTTATTAATGGTAAATAGTTTTAAAGGGACTATACCCGATACAAAAAGTCTCAACAACAGATATATAAGAGTAAGCAGTGAAAAAGGATCGGAATTCGGATATTACAATAAGCCAAATAGTAGCCAAAAAAGGAACTACTAAGAAGGATAAAACTAGGAATAAAACTGCTAAAAAACAATAGTTAAATAGAAAAATAACAGCAACAAAACAATATCCTTCTTTGCAATGAGACTTCTTTGAAGAAGTTATTTCTTTGAAGCCCTCTCAATTCTTGATTTAATAGTCTAAAGTGAGGTAAATAATGCCAGAGTGGTGACATGTGTCGGTCATTTACATCCAGTTGTGAGATGATCTGGTTCCTTTCATCTCCAGTGCCCCAAATGTCAGTTGAGATTCCACTGAGCATAGTGATGCTTCTAACCTGTTGTTCAAGAAAATCACATATAGCCCTGAAAATTACAATGTTGTGATCATGCCGATCCTTAGATTTCCCAAGTCTATTGTCTAGGGAATTCAATTTTTTGTAAATTTAATTAATCTAATCTGCCCCAATATCAACATCCTCATTCAATTTTATTTTACCCTTTTGCTTAATTAGTTGTTGCATCTCTTTTTCATATTTTCCATCTCTTTTCCAATATTTCCATCTTGTGAAGAAGATTCTCCTTCTCGTGTTGAGTAATGTTGTCTTGTCCTGCAGTGTTGATATGCAACAAATTATGGGAAATTTCAATATCCTTGCTACTCCTGAGGACTCTTCCAGAGGAAGAGGGGTTTAATTTGGAGAAGGAAGGGTTTTTTTTCTTGACTTTCCTTTGAATGGAAATGGTGATCGAGGTGATAGTAGGAATAGGGTGAATGGGAATGGGTGGGACAATGGGGTAACTTGGTATGGTAGGGTATTGGGTGAGACAATGTATGTGAAGGAGGAATATAAGACTCGATGGAGGGGAATGACCTGGGTGTGGTTTTAGAAATCAAGAATGGAATGCTCCATTGAATTTAGAAGATAGTGCGGGAAGAAAACAAAAATATTTCTCCTAAAATGGTTAAGAAAAATCAAATTTTTTGTGGGGATAGTAATGTACCTACCTTCAAGAGAAATAAAGTGAACCATCATCTTAGCAATTTCATCAAAGGGTTCTGGGATGGAATTAACCTTTATACCTGCCATTACAAAGAGGAGATCCTCCCTGTTTCAAAAAACTTTTGGCTTCTACATTTTTATCCACCCTTTTGCTGAAAAATATGATTCCATCCAAAGCAAGGCCCATGACCTCTGCAATAAGCTCCTCTATCATCAACATGTTTTTCCCACCATAATTTACCTTCCACTCTTTCTAGTCTATAGAAAAATGCACAAATATGTTTTGGTCGTGGCCTTGGATTCTCTCAATGAAATTAGCAACCCCCCAATCTATAGGTAGTTCCACATCTCAATGTTTTCTTTCCATGCGGGATCATAGTTGGTTTCTATTTGACATGGAGCTCCCCATTTTCCTTCCTCTCGTATGTAATCGCTTTGAAAACCCGTGAAGAAGTTGTTTATGTCTTTTTTGAATCGCTTTTTAACCATCCATCTATAGATCTCACAAGCATGTAAATTTTTATGACTATAAATACATGTACTCCACTCACATGTGATAACTTTCATTTCAATAAATCCCATGAACTCCCTTTAGTGATTCTACGTGAGATGTAATCTATCATATTTATCATTGGTAATTGAGTTTTGTACTTCAATAGGGGTATTTTTATCATAATTCCAAGTGGTGAAGTTATTACTAATTCCATAATTAGCTAGAGTGTCCACCACCCTATTCCCCTCTCTATAGGTGTGGCCAATTTTAAGGTTATTGAAGGTATGAAAAATATTAATAGACTTCGAATGAAATCTATAATTTTCAGCTTGGAGGATGTATCTTATTTAGATGATTTATTACATTCAAGGAATCTCCTTCAACAATAATGTTCTAAATGTTGCATTCTTTAGCAAGTCTTAGACCCCATAAAGCTGATAAAGCTTCAACATAGTGATTGGTTTGATGTGCCATTCGCCAACATAAGTAGTAATTAAATAGCCTTTTTGATCCCGTATAATTCCTCCACCAAAGTAGTTACACACCGGGTTTCCCTTAGAGGCTCCATCAAAATTAAGTTTATACCAAGAATTAGGAGGGGGATCCAGTGTATTGATGACCTGTCAATGGTTGGAGTTCTTTGTTTCTGAACATTTTTAATATCAATCTTCCAATTTGAAAGTATAACCTCTTCATCTTTAGGATATTTCTTGTTCTTGGGAGGTTTAAATCTTTCAATATTATCTGTAATTGCATTACGGTCTTATTGAAGCTTGTTTTACATATCTACCAATTATTTCGAATATTATATCATTCGACTTTCCAAATTCTCAATATTATATGAGGCAAAGTCGGTTTCCATAATCTCCTAACTATGCAATGATTGTAGAGGAGGTCTTATTGTTCCCAAGTTTAAGAAAATTCCTTTGACAATTTCCAATAGATATTGAACTTTGAAAAATCATAACTCCAAATCTTTGAAGCAAACTCACAATGTAACAAAAGGTGTTTGATGTCCTCAGCCTCCTTTTTACATATGCAACACATGTTTGGCATGATAAAACCTCTCTTGATTAAACTGTCATTCATTCGTGAGAATTCTTCCTTTGAGAACAAGCCAAAAGAATAAATTGACTTTGGGAGTTATTTCAGAAACCAAATTCTGCTCCATTTAAAATCACAATGAATATTTTCAAAAAGGAATTGTATCCTGATTTGATAGTGTATTCTCCATCAAATGAGTTATTCCAAACAAGCTCATCCTTGACATTAATTTGATTCAGTGGGATGATATCTAGCTGCTCTTGGAGTGAGGAAATTATGGAATTTGGCTCATTCATCTCCACCTTAAGCTGCTTCCATATTTTTCTATTTCCCTCCATTTCAATGTAGTATTTGACTTTAGTTCCATACTTTTGAACTAAAATATATTTGATAGAGCCAAATTTATCATTTAAACTGAAACTAGTCTAGTTATCACTCTAAAAATGAATATCATTGTCATTTCCCACTTTCCATTTACACCCTTATTTGATAAAATTCCTTATTTGGATCAAATTATTCTAGAAAATAGAACCATGAGGTAGCTGATCATCATAAAGGAAAGAATTAAATTTTTGTTGAGCTAGGTATTTTCTTTAATTAATTCAATCCAAGGTTGCTCCTCTGTTAGCATTCTCCATCCCATTTTTACAATTAAATCCATATTCATTTTTCGATATCTTTAATTCCTAGTCCACCTATTCTTTTAGGTGTACATACTTGATCCCATGCCACCAAGTGATACCTAAATCTTTCTTTTGTGCCTGCCATAATTTTTTTGAATCATTTCAATTTTGTCCATAAAAACAACATGAATGTTGTAAAGAGACATAATGTAAATAGATAAATTCTGCAATGTGCTTTTAATTAAGAGACATTTTCTAGCACTAGAGAGAATGACCCCTTTCCATCCAACCATTTTCTTCTGAAACCTATCAAGTAAACCATTCCATAATGTATGGAAACTTTATTAGTTCCAAGAGGAAGACCCAGATATGTTGTGGGTAGAGAACTAATTTTACAACCCAAAATATGAGTGATTCTTTTTTGCCTTTCTAATGGAGTATTAAAAAAGAAGATGGAACTCTTATCAAAATTAACCTCTTTTCTGAGGTAACCTCATATAATTTCATAATATACTTAATATCCTTAGCTTCAAGGATGGAGGCTATCAAAAGTAAAATTGTATCATCAGCAAATTGCTGATGTGAAGTAGTTTGATTTGCAGAAGTAGGTCTAATTCCTTTTAAAATCCCATCATTGACAACTTTGGTAATGGATCTACTAAGGCTATCAGCCATTAGAATGAAAAGGAGAGGGGATATAGGATCTCCTATTTTAATCCAGTACTATTGGGAAAGAATCCCATTGGCTCAACATTGACCACTACTAAGAATCTAGCTGTAGAAATGTAATCCTTAATAATCCTTCTGAATTTATTTTGAAAACCAAATTTAGCCAGAACCTTATCAAGAAAGTGCCAAGAAACTCTATCAAAATCCTTTTTCATATCAAGTTTCATTACCATACCAGCTTTTTTATTTTTATCCATTGAATGAATAATTTCATGCACCATGATCACCCCATCTTCAATTATCCTCCCTTTTATAAATCCACTTTGTTGTTTTGATATCATATCATAAAGAATAGACTGGATTCTTGAAGAAATTATATTTGTAAATAACATTTACTAGGTAAATAGGATGAAAGTACTTAAAGCCTTTAGCATCCATTATTTTTTGAGCAAACAAAATGTGAGTGTTATTCAGCTCCTTAAGGAGGTCTCTGTTCTATAAAACTCATTTACTTCCTTGAGTAAATCTTCTTAACATATTTCCCAAATTTTTGAAATAAATTAGTAGAAAACCCATCAAGACCTGGTGCCTTATCACCATAAAGAGAAACAACATATTTTTAAATCTCCTCCAAAGTGACTGATTTGGTGAGGTTTTCAAATATTTGTTCAGCTATACTGTCTTCTAGAATGGCCTCTAAAATAAAAGAGGTTGCTTCTTCACTATCCACACTATTATATTTGAGAAAATTTTCATAGAATCTGAGAGCTTCAAACTTTATGTCCTGAGGATATTTGATAACAATACCATTTCCTTTTGAAAATTTTGTTATCCTATTGCAAGCTCTATGTTTCATAGTGGTCATATGAAAAAATTAGTGTTTCTATCTCCCTCTTTCAGCCAAATGGCCCTAGATTTGAGCCTCCAAAAAGTTTCTTCCCTACTACAAACCGTATGCAACTCAGATAAAAGTTTCTTTTCTAAAATTGATCCTCCAATGTCATGCCATTTGTAGATATTTGAGATTCAAGCTCCTAAATTTTTGCTTTAATTCCTTCTTCCTTTCAAAAATATTTCCAAAAACTTCTTTATTCCAAGTTCTCACCTACTTTTTAACATTTTTTAATTTTTGAATTAATCTGTATTGAGTGGTTCCTCCTCCATCCCATTTCCACCATTCTTTAATCCGATCTGAAATGTCTTCATGATCCATCCACATATTTTCAAATTTAAATGAGCTATGCGTGGGTTTGACCCATTTGAAAAGATTCAACACTATCGGATTATGATCAGAGCCAATTCTAGGTAAAGAAGATAAATGAAAATCCTGATGTAGAATCCAGTTGGCTGAAATAAGTGCTCTATCTAATCTAACCTAGATCATGTCACTTCCAAATCTTTTGTTTGTCTAGGTGAATTGATTACCATGAAGTTCCACATCCATGAGATTAGAATCAGAGACAAATTCAGCAAATTCATCCATGCCATTGGAGTATTCAGAATTACCACCTTGCTTTTCTCCAGGATTGAGAGGGGAGTTGAAATCTCCCATAACAAGCCAATTATCATTTTTACATTGATTTCTAAAAATATTTAAATCTTCCCAAAGCTTCCTTCTTCCATTTACAGTATTAGGTGCATAAATATTTGAGAGGATCCATGAAAAATTATTATCAATAGCATGAAACTTAACAGCAAGATGGGTATTAGTGTCAGAAATCACCATACCAGTAAGAAGATTTTTATCCTAGAAAATAGCCAAACCACTGAAGCTCCCGAGAGTCAATAACGATAAACTCGAGTTATCCACAAAAAAATTCTACAATTATATGGGACACTTATTTTCATTTTAGTTTCCCATAGTATCAAGCTATTAGGTCTACTTGAAATTCTTAATTCTTTGAGTATTCTTTGCTTAGAGCTTCCATTCAGCCCTCTAATATTCCAGGAGATTATCTTCATCTAAATAGGATGGGGGAGGCATTTTTTGGATGGATCAATTGACTTTGAATTCCATTTGTAATATCTTTTATGTTTCCTTCTTTAAAGGTCTACTTTTTTTGAACTGCTTCCAAAATATGTTGTCCTTCTAGTAGATGATCTAGTTATTCTGGAAGTTGAGGCTCCCCAGTTTCATATTTTTTTATCATTATATAGAGCATCCGGGATCTTCGCAAATCCTTTCATTATTTTTGGAATTGATCTCTATAAACCCATTGTTTGATTCATTATCACATTTAGAAAGTATCTTTTCTGAATATGGTGTAAATTAGCCCTCCTCCTTTTCACTTTGTTCCTGATCCTTTTTTGACTGTGAAATTTTTATTTTTTGTTGAATTGAATTTTATCACCTATGGGAAAGAGATGCTCTGTCATAGAAAAAAATTCCTCGAGTAGAGAAATATGGTTCCATGTTCTCTTTGCCATCAGACAACTCTTCCTCTATGGTAGATAAAGAATTATTTTGAACCTTATCTTCCACCATTATCTCTTGTATTTCAGATTCAGAGTTTCTCTCATTTACTTGATCCATCGATCTAGTATGATCTTTCGATTCAACATGCGCCTGTTAGGTTAATTATGCATAATATAATATAAATTGATTATTTAATTAATTTTATTAATTAAATAATAATGTTATATGGTTATATTATAAACCATATTATTGTTGTATGTTGTTATATGGTTTTTAAACCATATTTGTCTTTTATTCTCATAGGCATAATTGTTATAATTGTTATAACAATTTATGTGCTTCCTGGATGTATTTTGGAAGCTGTTATGAGTTTAGTTTTACCTATGCAACCTATTTCTTTGTCTACACATGGTTGTTCAATTCCTATAAGAATTACAACACTCCATTGTAATGGTTGATTGAGTTTAATACAATTATCAGGCTTCCACCCCTATTGCTCAATCTACATTTGGTTTTAGAGCAGGTTGAAGGATATTGGAGGATTGCAGCAGAGTTTGAGGAGCATTGGAGAAGCTTGTGCAAGCAAAAGAGAGCCAGAGTTGCCTCTGCAACTTCCCAGCCCCATCCCCTGCAATACCACCATCAAATTCCTCAAAACCACCTTTATTCATTGTAATTAAGGTTGAGGAGGATAGAATTCACCAAGGAAGAGATTACAAGCTCAAAGGAAGGAAGAAAAATGATCTAAGGCGCCATACACACTCAAAACTGCCTTCATTCTCGCCAAAACTACTTTCATATTTTTCTCTTTTCTGGAATTTTTTCTCAAAACCACCTTTCCAAAACCATGGTTTTTTGAAGAGGTATGATTTTACGGTTGAAGTGTTTAATTACATTTTGCTCTTTACTTATACTTGTTTAGCTTAGCCACCAAGTGGCTAGCATAAATTTTGTAAGACACTTCCCATCAAGAGAGGTCAAGGGGTCAAATCCCCCTCCCTCACCCACTACCAAATTTGGCGGGAAATTTAGTGGAACCACTAACTTTAGCGGAAAATTCAAATTTAGTTATAACTAACTAAATTTAGTGAGAAAAACCCTATTTTAGGGGAAAAAAATTCTCCACTCTGCATATTTTTGCATTTTGAGCACATTTTTCCAAAGGAGGGCTACCTAAAAAATTCATTTTGAGCTAGTTTTTTATGGTTTTTTTCTCAGAAAGCCGTATTGGGCTCCACAGGCCACCAAGGCCCACAAAACAAAAATATTTGCCTGCCATTCAATTTTTTATAAATTTTTGAATGTAATTGCATGTTGTAATATATTGTACTAATTTGTAGGTTGCCATAAGTCAACTACAAACTTTGTAACTGATTAGAAATTGGTAGAATTGTAATAAAAATATTGGTTTTGTAACACTCATGAGATCCTAGATCTCATTCGCAGCGTTCGATATATACGGTGCCTCTAGGAAGTGCTTACGGGTAAAGCCGTCGTGACTACTACTACACTTAACACCTAATATAGCTGCAACAATGTCATCTAGGAATCGACCCTTTAAATCGACAGGGAGTAATAAGGTCACAGTGCACACACTATGAGCCATCCCATTTATCTATGAACGATTGCATGACATCAATCCGGAATGAGAAATTATCCAAGTATATAGAAAAGCTATGCATGTGTATGAGGATATTTCTTTGAGCCGGTGTTAATAATCCCATAGACCCCTTTAAGTACTATCTTAGTACCACATATCAAATTATTTCACGTACATTAATGCCTCTTTCACGTATCACCGGGTATATAGAAAGGGTGAGCTTCTTCCATGTACCGCTAGGTATATCGGAAGGGCACATATATAGAAAGGTTTGGTATATCAAACTGATGGTATATAGATTGGGAGACCTTATACTTGGAGTGATAAGAGCCAAACCCTATCAGTGATTTCTACAAAATGGGCACCAATGCCCCCAAATTTTTTCTTCCAAATTCACAATTACTCAAAGGAAACAACTATGTTGCATGGAAGACAAAAATTAAGACACAACTTGAGTTTGAAGAGATTTGGACCACTTGTAAATGGTACTAATGAGATCAGCTACGATACAACACAACAACAATAGTTTGATAAAGCAGATCAGAAGCCCAAACTCATCATCTTGTTTGGATTTTCTGACGATGTGTAAACCCACATTCGAGATGCCAAAATAGCCAAAGAAGCATGGGATAATTTGAGCACATTATACGAGGCCAAGAACAAGAATGTTATATTGAATTTACAGAGTCAGTTACACACATTGAAGTTCAAGCAGAATGAGAAAATTGAAGCTTTCTTAAGAAGAGTTCAGAGTTAAGGGCTTCAATTCTAGCCCTAGGAGAAGTAGTCTTAGATGATGCTCTCATTCCCATTGTTCTGAAATAACTCCCCTCTTCTTACCGCATTTTTGTTACAATAATAAACATGTAAGATACATTACATTGTTAGTTTTGATAAATTGGTAAACTTCCTAAAACAAGATGAAGCCATACATAATAAGGATGATGAATAGGAGCACACACTTTCTTCACATCAAAAATGGAAAGTAAAAGGTAAAGGAAAACCTAATTCCTATTAAAAATCCCAAAATCAAAATCAATATCAAGGGGATAGACAATAGAAGAAGCAATTTCCAATATGTAAAATCAAACATGACGTACAATATTATTGGTATAATACTTGCAAGAAAGGTTCATAAAGCAACTTTGGACCTCCACAACAATATCACAAGGGACATTCTAACAAAAATCAAGGGCAGAAAAAGGGGAACTAGAAAATAAGACCCCATTAGCAAGGAAATATTATTGAGCAACAAGAACAGTCAGACAATGAAGACTACTTGTTCACTACTCAATCAAGTGAACCATCCATGTCATCTAGTGATGTTTGGTATGTTGATTTGGGGCCACTCGACACATGACCAGCCATAGAGACTAGTTTATTTCAATGAGGGACACACCATTGAAAAATCATGTTTTATTGGGAGATGATTCTTCATATACAGTTCAAGGGATTGGGAACATTTCTCTACCCCTTGGTTCACGCAACTGTAGACTATCAAATGTCTTATATGTCCTTGGGTTGATAAAGAATCTACTTTCAGTTAGTCAACTCCTTGATCACAATCTAAAAATTGACTTTGATAGTCATTCCAACAAGAAAACGTGTTTGATTCGAGATAAATCACGAGGCTCGAAAATAGTTGCAAAAGCCTCTAATGTGGGACACATGTTCCAACTTGATTTTTTCCACAGAGATGATCAAGCACTTATGGCTAAGAACTCTACCTCAACACAATTGTGGCATCAAAGACTTGGTCATGTAAGTTTCAAGTATCTTGAGACACTTTTTGGCATAATATGGTACATGGGCTACCATCTCTTTAGAAGGATACAGATAAGTGTCCTCACTGCCTAGTAGGAAAACAACATAGAGTGTCATTCTAGAAGAGTACATATTGAGCTCATGGTCAGCTTGATCTGGTTCATACCAATATTTGTGGTCCGATGCAACCAAGTCATTTTGGATTTCAGTACTTCATGCTATGTGTTGACGACTATTCAAGGAAAATGTGGATTTTTTTTCTTCGCAAGAAAAGTGAAGCTTTTGAAACTTTCAAGAAGTTCAAAGTAGCAGTTGAGAATGAAACTGGTCATCACATCAGAACTCTCCACTCATATCGAGGGGGAATTCACCAGTAATGAGTTCAAAGACTACCTACAAACTCATGGGATTTGTCAAAAATGCCTCCACACACACCACAGAAAAATGGTGTTGTTGAGAGAAGAAATCATACTATCATGGAAATGGTACGATGCATGATCGATGACTCTAGACTTGCAAAGACATTCTGGGTAGAAGCAGCAAAGAAAGACAATGATGTACTTGTTGAACAGAGTGCCCATAGTTTATCTTGATGGAGTAACACCTCAAAAGCATGGTCAAAATGGAAACCATCTATTGCACACCTTAGAGTATTCGGGTGCAAAGCAAGCATGCACATACCCAAGAAGAATAGAAAGAAATTGGACATGAAGTCACAGAAACTTGTCTTCATTGGGTATAGTGAAGAGACTCTTGGGTACAGATTGATGGATCCTAAGACCAGAAAATTCTACACTACAGAGAGATGTTGAGTTTTTCAAGAAGAAGGAAGTAGAGTCTCCTCCTCCAGACTCACAAGATGTAGATTTTTCTCCAGTTGTAAAAATTAAAGTTGATGTTCCCTTAGAAGATGAAAGTGATGATGGGGATGATGGTGTTGATCAAATAGAACCACAACCCATGGGAATAGTTCAACGTATGCCTAAATGGTGTACTAGCACATTACGAGATGCAAGAATGGATGCTCCACCTGGATACATCCACCCCTAGACCACGAGACTCATAGTAAAGCAAGAGAAGAAGTTAACTTTTCTTTGATGAGTAGATTTATTGAATTTGATGAGCCCTCTACAGTCTAGGAAGCCCTACAGTCAAAATCTTGGAAAGATGCCATGGATTCTGAATATCAATTAGTGATGAAAAATAACACTTGAAAACTTGTCGATCTTCCACCAGGAAGAAACCCATTGGATGCAGATGGATATTTAAAACAAAGTACAAAGTATATGGGATAGTGGAAAAGTATAAAGCGAGACTAGTAGCAAAGGGGTATGCACAAAAATAAGGCATAAACTACAAGGAGACATTTTCTCCCACAGCTAAGATCAAAACAATCAGAATGATCTTTGCTCGATCTGCATTTGGCTAGAAAGTCCACCAGATGGACGTAAAAAGTTCCTTCTTGAATGGATATTTACAAGAAGAAGTCTACATG
Source organism: Taxus wallichiana var. yunnanensis (assembly GCA_018340775.1). Taxonomy (NCBI): domain Eukaryota; kingdom Viridiplantae; phylum Streptophyta; class Pinopsida; order Cupressales; family Taxaceae; genus Taxus; species Taxus wallichiana. The sequence goes on along the minus strand of CM031244.1, from coordinate 206,814,940 downwards.
ACTCAACCTAAGGGATATGTAGTACCTGGTCAAGAAGCAAAGGTATGCAGACTCAAGAAATCTCTATATGGCCTCAAACAAGCACCCCGGGCATGGTACATCAAGATTAATGAGCATCTCATACAACATGGATTTGTTAGAAATCCATACGATCCCAATCTTTACCTCAAAAATCAAGGGGGAGATTGTGATTATCATTGTCTATGTTGATGATCTAGTCATCACTGGTAGTTCAGTGAGGATGATCGATGCAATGAATAAATATTTTAATTGATCGTTCAACATGACCGATCTCGGGCTAATGCATTATTGTATTGGATTGGAAGTATGGCAGAAAGAGAATCACATATTTGTTTCTCAAATGAAATATACCAAGAATACACTGGAGAAACTTAGGATGATGGATTACACATCAATTGCTACACCCATGGAGAACAGATTACAGTTATCTCATTCAGATCCATCTCCTGAGGTAAGTGCCACTCTCTATTGGCAGTTGATTGGGAGTCTCATTTACCTAACCTACACTAGACTAGATATTATCTTTGCAGTAAGCTATCTATGTAGGTTCATGCAGAACCAAAATTTTTTCATTGGAAAGCAGTAAGGTGCATTTTGAGATATCTCAAAGGATCAGTGGATCTTGGTCTAGAATACAAGAAGAATGAAAACTTTTTCTTGATTTGGATATTGATTAGAGATCATGCAGAAATATTGATGACAAATAATACACTTCGGATTTGTATTCTTTATGGGATCTGAACCAATATCATGGGGAAGTAAGAAACAAAACTTCATTTCTCACTCTTCCATAGAATTCGACTATCGTTCTGCAGGAGAAGTTGTCTGTGAAGTGATTTGACTACATCGCATACTTTGGAAGGACTTGGAATACCACAGGACAAAATGACCACCATGTATGTTGAAAATGAAGGTTTTCTCAAACTTCTTCACAATCAAGTGTTTCATGAAATAAAAAAGCACATTGAGGTACAAGTTCATTTCATACATGAGCATGTGAAGCACAACATACAGCTTCAATATTGTCCAACAGCTAAACAACGGGCAAATATCTTCACAAAGTCACTTGCACGTGACAAGTTCGAGTTGTTTAGAGAGTTCCTCTCCTCATCCCTTGAGACAATGTATAATTAAGGGGGGGAATGTTAGGTTAATTATGCATAATAAAATATAAATTGATTATTTAAATAATTTTATTAATTAAATAATAATGTTATATGCTTATATTATAAACCATATTTTTGTTGTATGTTGTTATATGGTTTTTAAACCATATTTGTCTTTTATTCTCATACGCGTAATGTTATAATTGTTATAAAAATTTATGTGCTTCCCGTATGTATTTTGGAATCTGTTGTGAGTTTAGTTTTACCTGTGCAACCTATTTCTTTGTTTGCACATGGTTGTTCAATTCCTATAAGAATTTCAGCACTCCATTGTAATGGTTGGTTGATTTTACTACAATTATTAAGCTTCCACCACTATTTCCTCAATCTACAACGCCCTGTATCCTTGGAAATGAGATTGATTCTCACTGTAGCATTATTTTTTGTCTACATCCATAATTAGCTGCACTGGTGCTTCAACTTCTAAATCTCTTTCTTCCCTTGTAATTTATCCTACTATTTTTTTTGCAGGAGTTTTAGGGAACCATAGTTTATTACATATTAATTGTTTCTTGATTAGAGTTTGAAACCTCTTTTTGACCTTCTTATATTTTAGATATGGTTGATTCGGAGAAATTACTTCCATTCTTTTTTTTTGTCTTTTACCCATATATCAATATCGTTTGTTGGAAACCAAGGCTCATTCTCTTTCCTTATTTCAGTTGCCTCTGTAGATCCAACATTAATAATGTTATTTTCATCCATAATATTAGCCTGAAGTAACCCTTCTTTATTTTTTTAAGAAAAATGGGACATTTTCTAGTGAAATGCCCTAGTTTATGGCATTTTTTGCACCTCAAATGAAAATTTTCATATTCAATCTTTTGTTTCCATGTGCCAAATTTATATTGCAAAATGATATGCTCTAGGATTTCCTATTCCATTTTTGATGAAATACAAAATCTTGCATAAGAAATTCTGGATCTATTTCTTATTGGTCCATCAAGCCCAATCGAGAGATCCAATAGATTTAGCTACATTCAACAAGATCTCATCATCCTAGAATTGAAGGGGAGACAGGTAGTCTACACCATACAGGTATGGTATGTATATTTTTAGTATTTTGATCAAACCCTGGATACCATATTTTCAAGAAAATACCCATATTTCCCATGCACTAGGGCCCTCCTAGAAGCATTGATTCCAGATCTATCTTCTGGTTAAATTTAGCTGGAAAAAACCTTGTGGCATGGTTGTAATAACTAGATCTCCCTTTGGTTTCCACCTTCTCAAGGCCCATTTCCTAATAGCATCAATATTGGGTCTAGAGCCAAGAAACTTACCAACAAGTGTAAGATTCACTTTTCCCATTTCCCGATACAAACATCCATCTGGCACATGGAGGTGGGTCACTCCTTGTCCTTTACACTTTTGAATTGTACCTTTGTAGGCAATTGAGGACCCACATTCTTGTCTAGAGGTTATTTGAGAATATCATTCCATGCAAAAGATGGGGATGTCTTTCCTGTCATAGATTGCGTGAGCATCTTTTTACCATCCGATTTGATGTAGTAAACCGACCTTTTGCAACTAGTTTTGGTTGAGAAAGCGAGACATTTTTGAGACATAAGCTGTTTACACAACACTCGTTGAACCCTCACAACCCTTAGACATTCTCATACATTCCAAATTACCAAGAATCAAGAAAAAAATAATTATTGATGGTGGGAAGTTATAGAGGAGCAACTAATCTTGATTATGTTCATCTTTTGTGTTTGTATCTTTTCATAGTTTCTAAACAATTATTGTTCAAATTTATTTTTCATTTTTTTCTAATTTTTCCAAGTAATCGTTAGAGGTTACATTGTTACTTTTCATACAAAATGTATATTCTACCTAGGCATTCCAAAATTTCTCTAAAAGGAGAGATATCACTTATAAACAATTTGGAAGCTTACTTTAATATGTATATGAGAATGGAGACTAGTCCATTACTAACATTTTGTATTATCAATATGAGCTTATATATTTCATGGTATATGATATTGAACCACTACAAACATATGTGAGTGGTTCTTCAACAAGTGTAAACAATGAAGAAAATTAGTTTGGAAAATTTTATTCTTGGGGTTAGCATTCACAATTCCAAACAACAAGATGTTCCACAAAAACACATATAACTAATGGTGGTGAATATAGAAATTTCATCGAAACCTACACCACCAATTATGAAAATTGATTCATAGATAGGTATAAAGTACTATTTTTAAAGTTTTATTAAATTCAATACATTTCAACATTGGTTGGAATCAATTTACTAAAATTTTATTAATTACAATTCATACATTGTGAAGAATCTATATGATGCTCACCTTAGCTTAGCTATGAGTACATCATGTTCATGCTCAAAACCAAACCCACATTACTTTATCATGCATGTTTCTTGGTTTGATGACAAATATTATACTCTTTCATATACTTGTAATATTCAAAATTTCAAGTCATTATTATCATTGTTTTATACCCTTTCTCTTAGTTCCCACATTCTCTCTGTTTCATGTTGGATCCTTATACTATGAGGAAGATCCTAAAATCTGGTTATCTTTGTGATCCATGATGTATACCTTATATATTATCTCAATATAATAGGTAATGTCAACTCTAAATACAAATCATCCTCTATGTCTTTATGATAGGGTACATAGCAAAAAGTAAGGTCATCAAATATAACTAAGAAGGAAGGCCTTGATATAATTGTATAGGATTCACAACCTCTGTACTGTTGATATATGTTTTACCATTCCCATTAATTAACTCATGATTCAAGACTTCCATTCAAGCTCTTATTTAGGTCAATTTTCCTTTGGTATATTTTAGGACTAGGCTTGTCACTCTTTTACTATCTTGATTGATCCTCATTTAGTTATGGACTCCCATCTAGACTCCTTAATTGGGTACAATATACTTATCCTTAGTCCCTGTGTTAAATCCTAACCTCTCGATTACAAGTTGTTGTTCTTCCTAAACTTGATAATTAAATGCAAGTTACATAATTTATGTGCTTTGGTATATTGTGTAAGTAATCCAAGGGCATGTTCCTCTCTATAATATTCACGATCTATCTTGTATTGCATTCCATACTTTTCAATAATATGGAAAGTTTGGATCTTATTATAGTCAACAATATGCACATTCCAAGAAGAAGACTTTTAATTCTCTATTTATTACTTGGTGAATGCATACACTAGGAACAAACTAAAATTACCATATTTTCCAACATGTAAATGATGAATCCATCCATCCTATCTCTGAAAGCACCATCTTCTTGAACATTTCCTTTTATCTCCCTTATGACCTTATATAAATCAACCTTAAATACATATTAATACAAATCTGTGGAGGGTTTTACATGTAATTTGATACAAGGAAGTGATCTAGCTCGAGAATAAAATTTTGTTTGAACCCCATTATCAAGACAAAGGTGTTCTCATACTTATATGCATGGATACTCAATAATCTTACATAGTTCATTTTATTACTCAAGGTTCACGGTGACCTAATTAGGTCTTATTACTCGCATGATCACCATATTCTAGTGGAGTTTCTATATTCCTTTCACCCTCCTTGTTTTCACCCATTTACATCTACACAAGTCTATAAGCATAATTAAGAAGGGTTGTGGAATTCTTACTTTTTACCTATTGTCTCTGCTAACTATACTTCTTCCTCCGCATAGTAAAAATCATTCCTTAATATATTTTCATGCACAAATCCATTTCTAATGAAACTTGGGGGTATTTTTTATGAGATAAGAAAAAAAAAATCACCATTTTTCAAGTATTTTCATTCAAGGAATAAAAATTTGTTTGATGTTTTAGTTTAGGCTTGAGAGATAAACTTTAGCTATAAAATCATTATAATAATTCATCAAGAGCTCTAATAAATATGATTGTTCTTATAATCACCTCCTTCATCTATTTGAGATGAAATTCAAAATGTTTGATGTGTGTAAATGATAAGGATGGTTTCCACCTCATTGCCCCTATCAAATCCTTATTACATAGTCATATAAACATGCAAATTACTGCAAAGCAGAGCTTCTAGCTCATGGATTAAATATGATCACACTATAACCTTCTAAGACATATACTATGAAAGAGTAATTATTATTATATAAATAAAAATTAATTTATTCATCTTTTGGGACTATCATATAATATCACGTGTAACGTAATTCTACATTTATTTGCACAAGAACATCATCTATGTCATCCCCATGCTTCTCCTTTATCTCCCTTGATAATAATTTGACCCTTTCCACTCTTGAATAGCTTGAATTATTTGTATTAGTCCTTATCAAGATCTAGAGTCCCTATTTTGGGTGAGATTCCCAACCATGCATACACAACTTACAGAATTTATTGGTCAACTATGATCTTTGACAGCTTAAAAATATATCTATACAATATCCTTAGCACTTTTACCTCTCCTCCAATGTAGGAAAAGATGATAAGACAACTCACATTCAACTAGACACCTAATTTCTACTTTCACACTCATGGTAAGAGCTTGTTATATTACAAAGTCAAACTTCTCGATTGCCAATATGGATGGAAAATATTCAAACACATAATAAATGTTTTCATGCCTTAAGAAGGCTTATTCACACTTATTTATGTTTTCCAAGACTCATTAAGATTTTCCTACATCACTATATCTCGACACAATATTCAAATAATGGAAATATGTAAGAGTATAGGTAAAAATATATTCTTAGTGAAATACTCTTATTGTATTCTAAATAAATATAATGTAACTTAATATTATTATTTACAGATTCCCTAGAAAAAAACATTTTCTTGTTCTTGAATTATACATATTGTTAAATTTAAAATAAAATTTATAAAAGGAAAAATAATTTCTAATTGAACAATAAGAACATTAAACCAAGAGGATCCGTTAGTAAAATTATATTAGCTAAATCTACACAATTTCAAATAGCATTTTGATCTGCACTTGATACAAATGTAATATAAACAAAATTAATTTCAAATTACTGAAGAAATATAAAGTGGAGGCTACTCCATTATTTTGTTGGGGATTGGAGAACTTTGATAAAAAGAGGAGATATTTATTAAAAATTTGGATACAATATGGAGATATCCAAATATTCGTTACAATTGTGAAACAATAGTTGTAATCAATGTAAACAACAAAGGAGAGCCTGAAGAGAATTTTGTGGTGTCTCCAAAGGTGACTTCAGATAGATAATTTAAAAGTGGTAAATGGATTATACCAATGATGTTTACATAATTAGTCTTCATGTATGATACACATGATCTAAGAGAATCATTAAAGAAGTGTATTACATCTTAGATAATGATTGAAAAAATCAATATATAAAATTACGTTTGTTTTGGTGAAATAATTTGTCTTGTTAAAAATTATGTGTTTCCACTAATGCTCACAGGAGGCTACGCCCCTCCTTCTTGTGTATGGGGAGGCTCCCATTATTGAATGTAAACTAATATATTTCTATGGGGTGGCCAAATAGGTTGCTTGTATGGATTATAAGGGAGGAATTTGCAGCAATGAGGGGTAAAGGAGAGAAATTAGGAAAGAGAAGGTTATTTTTGTGAGTAGGAACTAGCAGAGTTCACACACAATAACCAGAGTAGGTCCACATTCAATTAGAGGAAAGTAAAAATGTAGGCAATTAGAAATACTATAAAACTAGAGACATGCATTTCTTTAGATTCATAAATCAAGGACACCAAGTTCCTTCTTGGTTATTCAAGATAACTATCCTTTAAAAGTTGCGAGAGAGAGAGAGAGAGAGTAGAGGAAAACATGAGAAAAGTAAACTGAATAAATACAAATTTTATTTCTTGTGTTGTGGTGATACAAAGCTTCACAATCTAAAACAATTTACAATTTCTACATAAAACTAAACATTCAAGATCCTTTGGAATGGAGAATTTATTCCAATTTATAGCTTTATAGATTAGCCTCTCTTATACATCAACATGACATTTCATGTCCCATCACTTGTGACTTTTCAATTTCCCTTAGAAGAGACAAATTAAGTACCTCTCTTATAATTTTGAGAGAGTAATTTTACAATTTATAAATATTTTGTTGTCACTTAAGTGAATAGGAAAAAATAGCAAAAAGTACATTCTCAATTGAAAATTAGAATATGGATAGAGAGAGAAGAGAGAAAGGAAGGGGATAACTAATATGTTGCTGATAAAGAACTTGCTGATTTGAGGCATGGTGATCAAAATCTCCTCCTTATTTAAGATGTTCAGACACTTTAGACTACTGAATGATTTTTTAGCAACACTATTGTGATACATTCTTGATGTGAGCCTGAGATGGATGAGGGAATTACTTACGATGATTTTCTTGGTCTCAAAGTTAGAATGAGGATCACTCTCTTTCTCCTTCAGTTTCATAATTGTCATCAATGATCATAAACTAGACCCATGATGTGTAAACCTCTTGATGCTTAACTTTCACTCACTGGAACATGTACTCATATTTTTTATGAAAGGGGTGGTCTCTGAATTTAATTCTTGAAAATTTGTCACCAGTTAAAATGAGATGAAGAGATGGAAATGACCACACCAACATTTTTGAGGTGAGTGATTAGGAAAGCTAACAAGTGGATGGAATAGAGCTGATTTCTAATTCTTATTACTATTATGTGAAGATCATAAATTTTCCTATCCTGGCTCTAGAACACTTCTTGAATTAGATCAACTCATACACCTCCTATGCCCATGTTTCTCATAGAAGTAGGTGAACTTTCTTGATAGCAAGATTGATTCCTAGATGTAACTTTGAAGGAATGAATGCTAATAAATCCCATGTTATTATCCCGCACACCACACCTTTGAAATAATGTAAACTCTACCTCAATTTGTCTTGCAATATGTGAGCTCCCTATCGGGCATGGATCAAGTGTTTAGAAACACTTCACAAGGAATGCATTTCCTGAGATGACCTCTTTCCTTACCCATAGAGAATCCTTCTTATCATTATTTTGATGATCATATTCTTGATGAATTGAATTGAATGAATCTCTTGATCCTATTCAAGCTATTTTTAACCTTACCTTGTTCTCGACTTTCACCTGTTGTGCCTCAATATGCTTTGTCCTATTTCTTGACACAATTGTGATTAGAATGGTGCTCCAGGATCCTTATGGAGGTTTAGTATCCATTTTTGAGATATGAAATCACCTTAAAACCTTGTAAGGATTTCAAAAATAAACAAGATGAGTGATAATAGAACCAAATGTAACTTAAGCACCTAAAATTGAGATTTTCTATGTTTGTGAGGTAGGACCATGAGTCGCTATTTATGGAATGCCTACCTTTTTGCTCAAATTTGATCATATAAAGATTATAGAATAATCAATTCACCTCCATTTATTATTTTTAACCATTTTTTAGGAAATTTCTATTTTTAGCATGATACTTTTTCCAGAACTATTATTTTGAAAAAATTGCAAATTTTTCTCCGCTTGCTATTTTGCACTATTTCCAAATGATTTGATTGATTGGATCTTGAAATTTGAGGGAATTACTAATTTTAGCATGTGAATGGGCATGTCATATGTTATTTTTATTAATTTGACATTATGGCATTGGATTTTAACCAAAACATCATTTTTGAATTCAGCTATGCATTTTCATCTTGTCTACTGAGTTTTCATCATGATCTTCTTGGTGGAACTCTTGAAGAGAAAAAGGGAAATTTTGGGATGGAGAATTTTGAGTCTGATTCTTCAATGGAATCCATTAATGGATAATTAGGGATTAATTGATCATAAGGAATTTTGGTATGATGATCTATTTTGAAAATATCACAGAATGTATTTTCGAATTGTAAGCTATGCATAAATCATTATTTTTCATGTTTGATGTTATGATCATGGTGTGTGGATTTCGGTAATGCCTCGGGGTTTTGGTGTAATGGTTCATTACATTTGATATCAAAGTGGACACTCAATTTTTAATCCCACTTGGTTGGTTACCTTTGTGTAGATAGGGCCTATGGGGCACCTAAACTTCAGTGAATCTCGGGGATCATACATATGGGAGTGTGGGTACAAACCCAACCCGAGGTCAGGATCTATAGAAGTGTGGTGGGATTTTATGATCCTGGTGTGTGGATTTCACTAATGCCTTGAGGTTTTAGTGTAATGGAGCCAAAACCTCAAGGAATTATTGATACCCACACATGAGTATCATAACATCCCACCATGTTTCCATAGCCCGGACCACGGGCTAGATTTACACCGTATAGTGGGACCACACCCTACCTTATACGAGCCTTGGGTGAGCACTGAAATACTAGAGTAGTCACCCTTTTTGGGACTAAAACATGGGTGGTTTCTCTTATACCAAATATAATGAACCATTACACCAAAACCTCGAGGTATTATTGAAATGCACATGAGGATCATAACATGTATGTTATGATCCTCATGTGTAAATTTCAATAATACCTCGAGGTTTTGGTGTAATGGTTCATTATATTTTGTATCAGAAAACCCACCCATGTTTAAGTCTTAACATGGGTGGCTATGCCAGCATTGCAGTGTTCACTTGGGGATCATATAGAGTAGTGTGTGGTCCTACTATACTCTGCATAAATCTAGCCACGGGGTCTAGCCTATGGAAGCGTGGTGGGATATTATGATCCTCATGTGCATATTTAACTAATGACTCAAGGTTTTTGTTTAACGGTTCATTATAATGAACTCTCGAAATGATTTAGAAACCATAGAAGGTTTTTTTTTTTGAATTTTTAGGTTTCATAGCTTCATTAATGGCATCTTGGTTGAACTATGTAGAGAAGTAATCTTGAAAGTAAGTTACTATGTGTTTTTGATTCACTCTACAGTTAGTTGTATTCATGGTGAGGAAGTTGCTTGTCATTTAAATCCAAGGTTTGTAATGGATATGTTAGGGAATGAATTTTTATATCCCCTCTATCTTTTAAGAATGGGGAAAATGGGGTAGAAAATTATCCCACACTAGATGAGGATAAATGGTGCCTTCAGATGCGCAGATGGAGAGGTAGAGGAAAGTATTCCCTAACTCCTAGGAATTGTCATCTGGTCACATGAAAAACCTAAAGAAGGGATAGAGAGGGGTGATATTTTTTTCCACTTTATCTCCTTGGGAATTGCGATAAGAGAAACAAAAATTATTTTCCTCACAAGATGTTTCCATGTTTCATTGTAAGATGTGATAAAGGAGATATGTAGAAAGGCTTATTTAAGCACTCACAAGGTGGAAGTTGATCACATTAAACACCAAATAAGAGGATAGAGAGGGGTGATTTTTAATGTCTTATATGTCCCCTTGAGAATGATGATAAGAGGGGAAAAAATTCACCCTCACCAGATGCTTCCAAGTTTCACTCACAATATGCAAGATGGGGAAGATGAGTTGAGCCGATAAACCCTTCAAGAAGCTTGAGAAAGGTCATATGAAGGACCATATGGAAGCAATTAGGTGGGGCTCATTTTTATGTACCCTTTTTCTCCTTTGGAATGGGGACAAGAGGGGAAAAAAGTGAGCCCTCACCAGGAGGTGACATGTGTCCCCCAACAAATTACTAAGTATGAGAAATGTACCTTTCCGATAAAGAACTTGAAAACACAATTCTTAGAGATTTAAGTGGTAATTTATGCTTAATTTTTATATTATTTTTACTCCTAAGAAATTTTTTTAAAATGGCATGGGTTTCATACCTCAATTATTCTTTCAACTTCAAAATTTGGCCCCTTTATCTTCGGACATCCCGATGTGTCTACCAAAATCGGGCTACCATGAAAAGCAATAAAGTATTGTGAAAGATGTTATGATTCAACCTTGTATATAATTATTTTATATTTCAAATGACTATTTTATCTCCTCATAACTCCATACATATCTTTGAAATAATCAATCTCAGGTTCCAACTTTGTTGCATGCTCCTTACCCCTGAAAAACCCACTTTCACACCAACTATTCCCAAACCTCCAAAACTTTCCTAAATCCTCCAAACTAACTTTTAAAACATTAATAACTCTCAAATACCACCTCTAGATGATTATAGTATTTTATATCCATCTCAAAGGATGCACACCAATCATGAAAATTTCTAAAATTAACCTCACCAAGCCTATCAAATAACTATCCTTTGGAAGAACTTTATTATATGAGATGAATGACCTTTCTATAGCGTTTAATCAAGAGAGGGGGTTTGGGAAGACTCAGGAGTAAATTTTCAAATTTGGCTTATTTTTCATGCTACACATTTACATGACAATAGTTGGATCTAGCTTGGGGACTTGTTCTGGATCAAGCAAAGTGAGGATAAGAAAAATATGAACCCTTTAATATCAAGCCACTATATAGAACAATTCCTTATCCATTGGGATATACAGTCACCACAAATATACACAATGAAACTTATTTTATTGAATGCACACACAACAAGAAACAAACATAGAAAAGGAAAAGGGAAACATAAAATGAGAATGGAAACACACAACAAAAAAAGAGAAACATCCTAAATCACCTATGTACATATGGGGGACATCCCTCTTTCATTGAGGAATTAATTTAGACCAGGTTTTTACCCATAAATGGGTATCACCAAATGCATTTCTTTCAAAAATTCATTTACATGCTCAATGAAATATGAACCTTTCCTCTACTTCTTGATAAATCTAGTATGATTTCTATTTCTATTTATTAAACACTTATTTAATTCATTTCCTCTATTTATTTGACACATTTTTTCCATCTTATCCTTAATTCTAAGGTTCCTTCTGATTGTTGATTTTCCATCACTATTGTGAAGAAGTGTCTTAATCACACTTGCCTTATTATATTCATACCAAGTCTCATGTAATTTGATATAATTTTTTTCTTCATTTTCTATATGTTTCATGGCCACCACTTCCATGGGTTGATTCTTGGCATATCCTTTAGAAACATCAACATTATCACTAGTCTCTTGATGTTATTTATTTATCAATCGGTCCAAGAAATATTATTTCACATAAACCAACTCTTTCTCAAAATTATTCCCTATATAATGTGGAATGTACATTACTTCATTCTCTTAGAATGAAAATGCACTCAAGGTTGGGTAAGCAACATGGAAACTATCATCTTCTTCATCTTTCCATCTTGAGCTTCGAAATCTAGTTTTTATTCGAGAGAATATATCTCTTGAGGAGATTAAACACTACAATATTGAAGATTATTGAGAATAATATTTTCAGTTTTAACAAAAAAACCCTTGGGATCGAGTACCATTTAATATATCCATTTTCATTGAGAATGTATCCATCTTTGCAAAAAGGAAATGAGCACAATATTGGAGTTAAAATATTTACATTATCATTTTCCCAATATTGACCACCGAGAAACAGGAAGTCCATTTTTGTGATGAAATCATCATCTCCTTGAATAGGTTCAGATTCAATAGGTTGAAACATCTTGTCGAGGATGAGAAAGGCGGCTCTTCGTATTAAAAAGTACACTTGTTAAACAGAACTTCATAAGTTCATGAAAACATTAAGAGCATGATTTGAAACATTAAACTTGCATAAAAATAAGTGGTTTGGCATCATTCCTTATTCTTGATCCATATTTCTCATTACTTTGAAATGGCTTTGTTGAAATTCCAAACTCTCAAGACCATCATCAACATCTAGTGGAGAAACTTCATTCATGTTCACAGCCCATGGGAAGAACATACTCTCAAAATTTGATGTCATCAATTCATCATGATGTTGTTTGATCAGATCCATGGTGCTTAGATCTTCCTCCAACAATATAGGAAGCTCAAGATTATCCTCAAAAATTAATAAAAATTTGTAAAATTTTAAATTTTGAGATGGGATTCTTAGAACGGTATACTTTATTTTCCTAATGGGAACAAGTTTCTTCACTTTTTTGTTGAGTGGAATTGTAGAGTGCATCCAATCTAGATTCATATCACCTATAATATCTCAACAGAAGATCCATCCCAACAACATACCATATGAGGTGGGCATGTCTACTAGAAGTATTCCCTTTACAATTTTCTTGTTAGGAAGTCCACCCATACTACCCGAACATCCTAGATCTCGTCAATGATAAGTACTTCTTTCATTTCCATAAATAGGAAATTTCCAGAAGTAGGAGAGAGGGTGAGGTTGATACCCTTAACAAATTTTGTGTGCATGAAATTTTTGGAATCACCTAATTCAATGATGTAATTATTTAGTTTGTACCCATTGACCAACAAGGCTATATAGAAATGTTCTACCCTCCCTTAGGTGGAGGGTGTGGAAGTGACATAATTCAAAAGAGTGGAATGATAATTATGAGTTAGTTATTTGGTAGAGACATCTTTAGAGAATAAAATATAACTACTTCCTTTGATATGCTAAATAATCCTATCAAATTACTTGGGATTGGTTTTCAAATACTCACATTTAGAAATTTTAACTTTGGATTTCTTACAATGATAAATAAAATTGAAATATGAGGAAGTGGTAAGCACATCAGGGATTATGGAATCCTTGACATATATGTTCTTAGGATAAACATAAAATTATTTTTCAAAGGAATTTGAATGAGACTTACTTGAAGGGGTAGAAGAATTCTTGGTTTAAGTAGTCTCATACTTCTTCTCAGCTGGCCTTGTGGAAGCAAACTTTGATGATCTTCATTTCATTGTTATTTTATATGGAGTCAACATTTGAGGATTCAATTTATTATCTTGGGAGTAAAATAATATCCCACTTATCCTCTTGTGATCAAGTGACTACATATAGGAGTATATATTTTTAGGTTCTTAAATCTCTTCATATGGTGTGAATTCATATAATCTTATCCTAACAAATTCTTCTTCTCCTTACTCTTCAATTTCTAATTCAAAAATTACTATCCTTCATCTTTATTGGCCTTACATATTTCATTGACTAGTGGATTCTTGAAGGAAATCCTTTGGGGTTCTCCTCTAATCTCTTTCTCGTTACAGTTTGGATGAGATAATCATTGAGAAAATTCTTTCTTTAACATTTTCAAGTCATTGGACAAATTTTTCAATAATGAGTCAGCTCTCTCATCTTTGGAACAATGGGATTTATCCTTCATTGAAGGATTCTTTATCTTCCCGACATGAACATGTCATGTTCCACTCCAATATAAAGTTCTTTAGTGTTTTCCAAATTGTTTAGTTGAAATATTTGTAGAATGAAACCAATTTTAAGAAACTCTGGGATTTCACAAAGAACATTTATTAGATTATCTGCAGTAGGATGGGAAATTATATGAATCTTGTTGATATTAAATTTTTCCACAAAGTCTCTCATGGACTCTTGTATTTATTTCTTCATATAATAAAGTTGAGAAAGGAGGGCATGAGCATATTTGGTAGTTTTGAATATTTCTTCAAACTTATTTTTTATATCATCCCAATTAGAAATTAAGTTTCATGATAGGTAGCAGAACCATTCTCGCAATAACATCTTGTAATTTTTCCATGAATAACCACACTGCAAAATCTTTTTGTTGCACTCTAAGAATACCACAAGATGTGATGAAGGTTGTGATATGATCATCTAGTTGTTGCTTTCCATCTCCATAGAATTTTAGAAATTTCTTTCTTGACTCTTTTGGAAGTTCATGAAGTGGAAGGGTCAAAGTCAATATACCAGTTTTTTTTTCCCATGGAATAGGTACTTGTGTTACCATATCAGGTTCTTCTCTTTCTTCTTCTTGTGGAATGAAGACTAGTAGTTAATTATTTCTTCAGTATGACCTTCAATATGATTTCCAGTAACATGCTTCTTACGGTACAATGGGAAGTATAACGCATCTCTTTGTTGCTCCTCAAATATGAGGTCAACAATGTCATCTCGCATGATCATATCAAGTGTAACTTATTTTTTCTAGTTTTCCTCAAATCACTTAGAAAGGAATGAAAATGGAAAAGTGTGGATTTATCAAAAGGATTGTAACAAGCATTTTGAACATAGATAGTATTTTTCAATTTTTGGTTTTTATGGATTTTTCAATATATGATTTATTAATATTTTCATAGATCCTTATTAGTGCATAAGGGAAAATATCTCCATAGTAGAGTCACCAAAACCTGTTGGTGAAATAATTTGTTATGTTATAAATTATGTTTTTCCACCAATTCTCATGGGGCTACACCCCTCCTTATTTTGTATGGGGAGGGTCTCATTATTGAATGTAAAATAATATATTTATAAGGGGTTGTTGAATAGGTCGGGGATCACATAGGAACACTTGAATAAGCATGTGACAAATAGCTTGTATAGAATGTAAGGGAGGAATTTTTAAATGATGAGGGGTAAAGGAGAGAAATTAGGAAAGAGAGGGTTATTTTTGTGAGTAAGCACTAGTATATTTCACACACAATAACCGAAGTAGGTCAACATTCAATTAGAGGAAAGCAAAACTATAGGAAATTAGGAAGAATAACAAACTAGAGACACACAATTATTTAGATTCATCAATAAAGGACACCAAGTTCCTTGTTGGTTATTCAATATCAATATACTTGCAAATTTTTAAAAAAGAGAGATAATAAAGGAAAACATGAGCAAAGGAAATGGAAGAAAAACAGATTTTATTTCTTATGTAGTGGTTATACAAAGCTTCATAATCTATAAAAATCTAAAATTTCTATAGAAAACAAAAATTTCAAGATCCTTTAGAATGGAGAAGCCATTCCAATTTATAGCATTGAATATTGACCTCTCATCTACCCCCACATTGATTAAGAAAATGTTGAAAAATTGAATAAATTTTAATCTAAATATGTAACAACACTAAATATATGAAGTGAAGTACAAAAATTGACCTAAGTAAATTAAGATAAAAGGTATGAAACCCTAGTTGCAAATGAAGGGATAGAATACTTAATTTTTTCACAAATAATCATGGGTTGTGCCAAAGTGACGAAATGATAAACAAAGGAGAAAATTGTCACACCGAGTCTCGAAAATTGTGTGACCGAGAAGACCTTTCGGATTTGGGTGCTTGGAGTGGGTTAGGGGCACTTGTGGGTGATGCATACCTACTCGGGGCACATGTGACTAGTCAAATCCTCAAAAACCAACTTTGGAGGTTCATGAGGTAATTTTTGTCCTTCTCTAACTATCATTAGTATGTTGCATCAAGTTCACAGATGTCATCTATAACCTGTAATAAAGAAATGACCTATAAAACCCCAAAAGCGCATCAAATATCAAAAATAAAATAATTAAAATGATGGGATGAACTTTCCTCAGTTATCAAACAAGTGAAATTATGACTGATCTCTACACTACATCTTAGACCTAATGTATTTATATTTGTGTGTGTTGAAATCATTCCCTAGGTGGCTCTTGTGTGTGTTGCACTTGATAGTGAGCAAGTAGCTAGATGTAAAATATGTAAATAGATGTGTGCATGAAAGAATGAAATTCCCCTCCTATGAAGTGTATGTAGAAGAATGCAATCCCTTTCCCTTGTGTGGATGTTATATGGATGTTTGAATTCTCTTGATAATTCCTTTGGATGTAACCTTAGGTGGTGATATATAATGCTTAGTTCTTGGTCCTTTATTATGGTCACATAAATTTATATTTATATGATTCCCTTGCTTGAATTTTGTAATTAATCCCAAAAGGATGACTACCAAAAATATAAGATTCCCAAATGTTTATAAAGGACCCAAAAGATGTGAGAAAAGTACAAAGAGGTTAGGGGCACCCAGAGGGACAGGGTCACCTAGTGGGAACCGATGTCCAGAATGAAAAATGCCAAAGTATGAAAATATAAACTGGGAAAGTCGGATTGTAAGACCCAAAGAGGAAACAAAAACAAGCAAAGAGGCCAAAAACATGGGTCAGTTAGTACTTTTCTTACTTAGGAATCATATGAATAGTAGTATGTGATTAGGAGTAGATAAATACCCAAAGTGTGTGATTTAGTTTCTACATTTTCCCCATTTTATGTTGTTTAGTGAATGCTCAATAACCTTAATTAGATAAGAGATGTATACCGATAACCATGTAGATCAATGGAAAAAACCATGTCGAGAAACAAAGAAAAGTGTGGAGTGATAAGAATATGAAGTGTGGAAGCTAGAGAAGAGGAAGTGAAAAAAATGATTATGATGATGACCCTATGTTGAGAGTGCATGTGTAGATGTCGTGTGTTGTACCTAATTTTTATGTCTTGATGCTGATGTGTTTGATGATGTGTGATTGATGTGACTACCACTTCCCATAAGGACAGACTTGTAAAAGAGAAGAACGAACAAGTAGTAAAATACATGTATATGATCAAAACAAGTAAAAAGTATGTAAAACTATGGAAATTTTTGAAAATGAATATGTGCACCCAATCCATTATGACTAAAAGAGTGTATAAAGGATCATGAAGATGATTTAGAAGAATGTGTTTATTGGGAAATCTCACACCAACAGTTATCTTGAATGTGAGTTTTTAGGTGATCTCACGCCAAGAACAAAATAAGTGTAGGGAGAAAATTATGGTGTCATCCTCCAACCTTTAACTACTTCCCTAAGTGTGAACACCACTACATATGGTGTGTAAAGATCTGATCCTTTTTAAATAATTTTGGTCCAATGTGAAATTAGGAAAGAAGGTGTAGTGCATGCATGTCAAGTGTTGAAGGATTGTCTCTCCCGTGAAATCCATTATGTAAACTAAACTCAACTAAAAATTATGGTGCAACTTTCCCTAGTCACAAGCATCCAGGACATGGTCGAGGAACCCAAGAACTAGTGTCCGGGTCCGGGAGCTAGTGATTTGTGTTGTGTTGAGGACCCAAGTCAGGATCTGGGACGTTATTGAGAATGAAAAATGTACTAACTTTGTGGTGAACTGTAGTGAAATATGATTGTATATTGTTGTATGGGGTGACTGATTCACCTAATGATGCCCCCTTGTTTAGGGTGAATGTAATGTTGTTAAGGAGTATGCAGCCCAAAGGAGGACCGACCGTTGATTTAAAACTGATTCCTTGTAATGAGATGGAATGTTCTTGGTTTAAACCAATAAACATGCAAGAAAAGTGGCTAAGAAACAAGTGTTATTTCAAGCAAGATAAACATGCATGTAAAATCCAAGATGCAAGCTAGTAGATAATAAGACAATCTGTAAGATAATATGCAAGAAGAAAATGTAGATTGTGAAAATAAGGTTGCAAACATGGGACATCACTCACAATGTCGTAAGATACTCATGGCTGATGTGGCTAAAAGTTGACACTTTTCACACAAGATAAAGAGAAAATCCAGCAAACAATGAAAAAAATGACAAGCAATGTCAGACAATAACAAACAATGTAATAGACAACCATAGAATCAAATAGACCTATAAGATAAATTTTACACATGAAGCACCCGTTAGCATGTTAGAAAGATAAAATGTATGTAAAAGTGTGTATAATCCAATATAATAGTGTGCTATGAAAAATGAAACAATAACACCTATGATTTACAAAAGTGGGTGCCCCAAGAGCCGCATGATAGGATTGGTATGAGGTATTGTGCCAAGCATCTAGGTTTTGTGTCTCGATTTTTATGAAATTTGCATCCACAACTAGAAATCAAGTGAAATCACATGTGTATATGGAAAGATAATGACATGCAATATATTTTTCTATCATGTGTAATAAATTGTATATGTATACATGAGTAAGCAAGAGTGAATGCAACCAAGATTAACAATATGTTTTGGATGAGAGATAATGGAATCTAGTGTGAGTGTGATAGGAGTTGCATGCCCCCCGAGTAGATGTGTATGCATGAGATGAGGTTCATTTATACATTCCCCCTTAGTAGTCAAGAATAAACCATATAACAAGACTATGTCATTGGAAAATGGATTGAATTGTGTGCTAGAAAGATGTGATCGTCAAATTGCAGAGCATGGAGAGTGTGTGAGTGAGTGAGTGAGTGAGTGAGTGTGGTGAGGTTCATTTTATATTGAGAACCTTATTAGTTGAGTCTGAACTTTATAACTAGATTGTATCATTGGGAAATGAACATAGTGTGTAGAATAAAATGTAAGAAAGATATAATGTGAGTGTATAGAGCGCATATGATGTGTAATAGAAGCTACGAGAAAGTGATGTGATGAATGTGCAATGTGTGAAGTGTATAGTTTGTGAGGTTCATGTGTATACTATGACCTCAACTTTAAGTTTGACCCAAATAAGAGAGTACATCATTGGGTAATGATGATAAAATGCATGTATCAAAGGGTTTGTATTGATGCTTAGGAGATATTAGACATTAAGAACAAAGTGTCAAGTGCATTGGATGATAGAGATATTTGATAGAAATGCAAGTGGGTAGAAGTTATGATGCCCCTCAAGTATGTAAGTGATGGATATATAATCGATGACATTAATTGGATCAATGTAAGTGGTAGTTTCCTTAACAAAATTAAATTGGAACTGATGTGGTGATGGCTTAGGATCTCGAGTGCTTTGGAAGTCAAAAAGAGGCTAGCTAGAGTTTGTGTATATTGTGTATCGAGTGGTAGCTTATTTAGTAACATCATAGAAGACTCGAGAGGAGGAGATTGTGGATTATTTTTTTGACTTTGTAATGTTACGGATCACTTGAGAGGAGGAGGCATTGTAATGATATTTTAAGGGGTTTCTAAGCATGAGTGGATTACATAGGAGGAATTTGACCAAGTGAAGAAGGAACATTAGAATCAATTGCATGATTTTGATGAGACATAGAAGGAGAAAATTTAATATTTCATTTGGATGTAGAATTTGTAGATGAGCATGCAATAGAATTTTGTGCAATGAATGAGATAAATCCTTGAAACTCAATATTTTGTATTCTTTTTGTAAATCATAGCATTCATTATCATTATGTCTATTGATTCAAAGATAAACACGAAATGGGAGACCTTGATATTTTATTAGATGATAAGGAGGATAAAAAAATTAGATAGCAAGTTGATAAATTGATGAATAAGGAGCTTATTAAGAATATCATGTTTCTTAGAATTGTGATCAAATGTGAGAGGATCCGATAATAGCAAGAATTGAGGCTCACTAATATTATCACATGTAGAAGACATAGAATGAGGATGAGAAGAAGAACTAGCATGAGCTTAAGAAGCGTCCTTAAGATGTTAGATTTCATATTTTAGAGATGTAATCATGGATTCCATATCCTAAAATTTATCTTGAAATAAATAATGTAAATCTTGAATTGAATTGAAGATGGGTTGATTGGATGGAGGAATAGGATGAATAGACTCATCAAATAGATGATCAAAAATAACACTCACTTGAGCGGGTGGCGTATCTCTAGGGAGATACATGGTGTCTAGGGATTTTTGAAGAACCTCTTTGCAAGGTGCATGCATTTGAAGTAATTGAGAAAAAGAAATTTTAAAAACCTTGAGCTATGATAAATAATATGATATGCCAAAGAAGGATCCGAAAGACCGATCACAAGTGGTTTTCACTAAATGATTAAGAAAATATTGACAAATGGATAAATGATAATATAAATATAATCTAAATATGTAATAAATGACAAGGGGTGTCTGTGGTCATTTCAAACCTACTATAGGAACTTGTGATAACTCAAAACCTCGAGAAAACCAACTTATTTTGAGTTTCATGAGGTATTCATTGTCCTTAGCTACCTTTCACTAGTATAAAATTGGTTACTCAATTTAGTGTCCTCACATTCGCTTACTCCGCTTAGGTAACCCTGGGCACGTTTTTACGTTTACACCACTATCCCCTTGGGGATATTATCCGATTTGTGATTTAAACACCTATCTAAGTTTAATTCACCCCATCAGATATTACTCCGTGAGTAATTAAATATTAAATATTTAATTACACCTCTTCCCATGTATCCTAATCACTTATCTACCCCAAATTTATTCTATCTATGTATCACCCCTATTTTTCCTCTTTTCCCAAGCGGGATATTTCCCGTATTTGGGGTAATTCTCATCTTTCTAGAAATCAATCATTTTTGCCATCTCTGAGTTCTGTCCCGCGATCGGCGCCGACCTATACGGTCGGCGCCGATTTTTAGAGCGGCGCCGATTATAAAAGCAAGTCCGTAACTCGCTTCTAAGGACCGAAAAGACACACACGACGAAAAAAGGACGCGCACGAACAAGAGAGAGACAAAGAGAGATCGCGAAAGAGACACAGTTGTCAGAAGAAAGAGAGATCTTTTAGCATCAAGTGTATCAAATGAGATCGGATCTCGTCCGAATCAATCCTCGAGAGGAGCACCCATTACTCGCTCCTATCACATCAACATCGCACGTATCCATCGATCTCTCGGTGACTCTGCTCCAAAGATCTTACCGATTTTTCACACATCCAAGCAGACGCCGACTATCTCGTCCATCACTTTCCAATTTCCGAATCTTTCAGACTGCCCCCGATCAATCGATCTACTTTCGCCGACGCCGATCTTTATACGGGCCGACGCCGATTCTTCATCAAGTCGACGCCGATCACATCGGGCCGACGCCGATCCTTATTAATCGACGCCGATCATCTCGCAGATAGGTAAAAGGACACAGTAACACAAACCAGCTTTATTTTACATAGTTTCGCTTTTCGTAGCTTTTCATTCGTTGTTTAAATTCGGTTTCATTACTATAATCAGAAAATCTAGTCTTATATGTACATCTTTTATCATGTATGCTTCTCTACTTAATTGAAAACGTGGACTGACATCCGCCGAGGAAGCTTATCGCTTCCCGACCCGCTTCTGGGCAAGTCCACCCAAATATCTTTTAACGCCATCTTTTTCTCACAAGCATTGGTGTCTTCTGCAGTTACTCGGATCTATTGTGTGAATTGCTCGTGTGCGCCCGTCTTATCTACATCAACCTCCTTATCCGTCTACATCTTCGGATCTTGTCCATCAGGTATCGATTTCATTGGAGTTTTTCAGGGTTTTTGTGTTTAGTTTGGTGCATTAACTTAGACAGGTAACAAGCGCGAAATCCTTGATCTACATTCTGGCACACCCGGTGGGACCCAACCAAAGTCCCTTATTGGTAAGTTCATCTCTTTTCTAGTTTTGAGCTTGGTTCTTTTTCCTCCCTGATTTTTATCGCCCGCTTGAGCATTTCTTTTCATTGTTTCAATCTTGCTTTTTATGTGAATCGTTGTCTTGAAATTTTTCTATTTCCTTGAAATAGAAATTTTTCGCCTCACCATTATCCGGATATATCTTTCTCGGATTTTGTTTGTGTTTGCTTAACCTCTTTTCATGGAGCACTTTGCTTGTTCGTGGGATTCTCGAGGGGAAGAGCTCAACAACGCGCTTTTTGAAGTCCACACACCTCGAGAGCTAAATCTACAGTGTATTTCTCTTTACGGTGTTTTCTCCTTTTTAGGATTTCTTTGTTTGTTGTCTATCACATCCAAACATTTCAATTTTTGGTGCTTAAAAGGAATTTAATCGCATTTGGGAAAGAATTGTTTGACTTGTCTTCATCGAAATCAAACACTTCGCATTTTTAAGTGCTTAAAAAGAACTTTTCTTTTCATCATTGTTGCATGTTTCTCATCTAGTTTTAATTAGGTTGGAAAATTGATCAAAATCGGTAGTGACACTATTTGATTTTTATTTTTCACCCGCACACAAAGCCAAAATCACTAGGTATAAAGCATTTAAACAAAACTCCTTCCCCGGCCTCGCCTACTGGAAGTGATATCCAAGAGGAAGAGCCTACGCGGTACTCAAAGCCGCGCTATAAATTCACGGAAGTTCTGCGTATATATTGGCAAAGCACCCGACTCCTTTATCGCAATGGTGTGTGAAGTGCGGGGTAGCCCCTATATCAAGCCACGACTGTCTTTTATCAAGTGCCTTCGGGACTCCTCACCAAACATTCCCAAACCATCCTTAGTTTGGCTATCTCGAGTAGTTCCTGCTTCTAAAAGCCTTCCCTAATATTTTCTTTCTTAAAAGCATCAAAACTTAAAGGAGATAATCACCTCGCTACGCTTGAATTGTCTCAGGCATTAGTTAGGTCAATTCTTCTTTTCGCGTGTTTATGACGGTCATCACTGTTACAATCTAGAAGAATGGCTCAACCGGCCCTTCTTCTTCCGAGATTACCACTAGTGTGGATGTTTCGCACCCCCAAATCTTCCTGGGACCGCCGTTAGTGGGTTCCCATCCCGGTCATATAATCCTTTCCATCAAGCCAAAGCAACCCCATCACGTCCAGCCTTCCCTAGTCCTTCGTAAATATCATCTGACTCAGAGTATGTTCCTCGCTGGGATCCTCAATTTCAGGCTTTCCTCGATCGCAATCCGATAGCCCTCATGGACTACCTAGTACACAAGTCTATTCAAATATCTGATCAAGGACCACCAATCCAGCAAGTGTACGATTATCCTCGTGGACCATCCTAGGCCTTTGAGAACAGTTTGCATCATCTCTCTCGCCTCGAGCCATGGAGAAGGGCGGTGCCCCTGTGCCTCCTTTTTCTCTTCCACCAACCATATCGACTAGTTCTCAAATAGTCTTACCTATTCCTAACACCGCAGTTACCTCGAATATTCCACAACCTACTTCTGAGAGGTCCTCTGCCCTGGCTATAATGAATGCGTCTGCGCACCCGCATATTGCTGTTAATTCATCTATGCCTCCATCGATCCCAAGGTCAATACCCCTTTATGAGCCAACCCTCCGAATAGTCAGCTAGTTCCTCGCTTCGCCCTCTAGTGGGTCTTTCTTCCAATATTCCAAAGAATAAAGTGACCTTCACCCATCCTAAAGATCGGCACTTAATGCCTAATCCGGCAAAGAGAAGGCCCTTTCGTGTCTTGTTCCCAATATGTCCAATCAAATCGGCACTCATGTTCCTCAATCTATCCCAATTCAATCAACAAGCATAGGAGTCCACCAATCATGTGCTCCATCCGTCATCCAACCTTCATTTTCTCAACCACTTATTATCTCACACCCGCCTATACACAAGCTACTTCACAACAAATACCCCACCAAGTGTCACCTGTAACCCCCGGTTATTCCTCTTATCATCCTATCAATCAACAGATGAATCCCCATCGACACCTCAACAACATCCACCATTTGCTTCTTATGTAGGACATGCCAAAGGTGCCTCCTCCTCAATCCGACGTGGTTCAAATTCTTTTCAAGAAAATCGCAGACTTGAAGCCTCCACAAAAGGGGCTCGCCCTTCATACTCCTTTTCAAGAAGTGTGTAATGAACCCATTCACCCCTCGCTGGCTTTTAAGCCTTATCCTCCCCAATGGGAACTTCCTAAATTTTCAAAGTTTCATAGTCGAGAGGACCTCAACAACATTCATGAGCATTCAAACATGCTTGCTACCTCATAGTCCAGATCGTGGAGCTTATGCTCTGTACCTTTCCAATGTCTCTAGCAGGTCCTGCTTTAGACTGGTACAATAACATTCCTCAACATTCCTTGTTTTCTTTCTCTCAATTGGCCCAGATGTTTGTTGAAAACTTTTCAATAAATATCGCGCATAAGATCTCGATCACAGATCTTTATAACATTCGCCAATTCGATGATGAGTCTATTGCAGACTTTGTCGCTCGTTGGAGAGGGATAATCAACCAATTGTCTTTCTCCCTTCCTCAATCCCAACAAATCGAGTTGTTTACTCGATCTTGTGCTAATCACATTTCTTCCACTTTAAGGATCCAAACTTTTCATACCTTTGAAGAAGCCTTCACGATGGCACGCAAACTTGAATCTCGCGCTATCAACAAGGGAAGCTAAAACTTCGCTCTAAATCTAAACCCGATTTTTCTCGGTTTACCAAACCAAATTCTTCCCCTTCTAAAGACAAGAATCAGGGATCCACCAATGCCATCGTATTAAAAACATCACGAGCCGATAATACTTCTAATCAAACACCACGAAGAGACTCCTCATCTTCTCGAAAAGGGACTTCATCATCTCGATCCTTCGCTCCATTGGGGGAATCATATGCCTCTATCTTAGAGAAAATGTTGGAAGTTCGCATGATCGAACTTCCCCTATTAGGAATATCGATGAAAGCCAAGAACGCCCATTCTCGTATAGGGAAAATGATTTTGCCATTATCATAACCAAAGGTCATGACATCGAACGATGTCGACTTTCAAAATCTTGTCCCAAATTATCGATAAAGGCGAGCTCATTCTCGATAACCCAAATGCTCCCCAAATCAGGCAATGGATGTTTTTAAACAACCTTTTCCCAATCACTCCCGAATCATAATGCTTCGTAGTCTCAAAACCAAACACTCATACTATCAACTTCATCTCTATCAAGAATCTTCTTCAAAACCAAGCCATCTCGCGAACACATCAACCGAATCGTAACCTCCTTCCACTTCGCCAATCACTCAAATTCCACCATCTTCCGATAGCCCGTCTTTGAATATTCCTACATGCTAGATACGGGTTCATCTCTCTCCACTCCTTTGTCTAACCTTCCATCCATACCCCGAGTTGTCATCCTCATCTGCTCTCATCATCAAACATTCTTTCAATGCTCGAGGCAATTACATCCCTTCGAGTTTCCACTACCGATATACATCTACTCGTTGCTCCCATTCTCGCCGCAACTATGCCCCGGTGAACGTATTTCTATAATTGTGCTAACTCCGACGGAAGCATCTTCGATTTTGACTCTTCCCGTCTCTTTTCCAACAAAGAGTTCCACCCATAATTACGCACTGTAAGTAGTCCCTTCGCAAGGAACCGCTTCTTCATCACTCACTTCTTCCATCACTAGTGCCGCTTCGCCCATTAAAGGAAAATCAAAAGAAGTAGCACTAACACCTATACGCCGGTTCCCGAACTTAAACCGAGACAACCAAAATCTAACATCGCGCCATCGCATTCTCCCCACTTGCTTCCTCCGAAAAGGTTACAATCACCTTATGCCGTTGAAGTTGTCACCATCCCCAAAAAGGAAAGCCCATATTTCGAACCATCAAGACCCTGGTGCTTTCCCACAAAAAATCTCTCTACGCCCCATAAAAGATTGGATTTATCCGCCGAGAAGGCGTCTTCTTCTACACACTTATCAAAACCATCATCTTCTTCTACAACACATTCTTCACCAACACCCCGAAAAGTGGATTTACCTACTAACAAGACGCCACCTCTTCTATCAGATCATCATCTTCATTACCAAAAGCCGTGGCGCCCTATGTCCCTCCGATTACACCTACTTTGGGAGCTTCTTCCTCATCTAAATCGACATTATCTAAATCATCAAGAATTGACCAAGCAACCTCCTTTATCTTTCAAGACCACAACACTTGTCACATCTCCATCATCTTCAAAATCTATTTTAGGGGCTCCTCCTCCACCAAAATCAATCATGTCTCACTTACTTCCATCTCAAGTGCCCAAGATCGCTCCCCCAAGTGTCCAAAGAATAAGATGATCCCTAAAAAGATCACAAACCTAACATGCAGTGTTCTTTTGCCTCTAGCAATCTGTTAAGGCAAAAGAGGCACCTTCATCACCTCTATCCTCATCTTCATCTACCGGGTTCTACACCGAAATCCTTCGCCAACTTATCCAATCTTCATCCATATCCCTTCCTCCGATTAAACCCTATAATTCCTAAAGGAGTTAAACCTACCGGTTTAACTCGATCTAATTTGCGCTACCACCGCACTTCTCGGTCATGATATCGAGGGATGTAAAGCTCTTCAAGCCGTTGTCAACAACCTTTGGAAGAAAGTGATCTTTTGCCGGAGGAGGAGGAACAAGTATCTCCTGCGTCATCTTAGCCCCATCTCGAGCCCCAACGATCCACTGCACCTCTAGTGATTCCACTCCAATGACCTTCCACCTTCTCAAATCGACACAATCCATATCGCCACTAGAACCCAACACTATGATAATCCATCTTCATCTACAAGATCTCGACCACTGGTTATCATTTCGCAGCCCCCGAAGGAGTTCCTCCTTCCTCATTAGCCCCACGACTCTAAGGTCTCTATTCGTGCGCACACCTCGAGCTCAAATTCCCGTGTCGGGCTGAGGAGAGTGTTATGAAACAACTCACTGTGCCCGGCGGTCAAAATGTCTCTTTTGACCTCATCCAATCCTCTTCCACAACATCGCTGTGCTCGATTGATAATCCGCGCATCGCATCGCAGTTGAATTCAGATGAGCCCCACTTCTTCGAGTTGGTTGTTGGATGAATAGACCATCAACCGCCATTTCTTTTGAAGATTCGAAATTCCTCCTCTTTCTTTCAGAGGATTTCGAGGCTCCCTCTTTATCACACCCAAATCGACAACACCACATTAAAACGCGTTATGATCGACAAGTGGAGCTGCACTCAACGTCATCTCCTCACACACATTTGAGCAACTTAAGTTACCAAAGAACGTAGTGTCACCCCGCTTTCGCCCTTCGATCATTTAACGATCGATCAGCTAGCAAGCTACTTTAGAACCGTGGTCTTACCCATTCGAGTAGGTAAGAAGTCGCTTCACGAACTCTTCTACATTGTCAAGGAAAATTCCACTATAATATGATCCTCTGACGCTCCCGGATTCGCGCAATGCATCAGGTCCCATCCACCCTCCATCGATGCTTAAAATATCAATATGAGGGCAAAATATATACTCATCCAGAGATCCTTTTCCTTCCGCACAATGCGACATGACCACAAGGTCCGCCTCTAAAGGAAAATACTTCTTCTCCCGACGGGCCTCATCTTCTTCCATACCCGCAACCAAACTACCGGATTTACAAAATCTAGAAGAGACATTGCAGCGTTTCTCACCGGGAGAGCTTCCTCTCTTTCTTTCGACGCCCATCTCAATCCTAGTGAGTATGGTAGACCGACAAACAACCCGAATATCAACCAGTCTCTGGCCGCATCGTCACCATTGGTCTCGCCCAATCAATGCAGACTAATTTCATCTACATGGTGGTCTTGATACGCCTCATTATCGCCCTGCATTCTCCTCCTAGACCAAACCTTACTTAACAGGGTTCGATTATCTACAAAATCCCACGTTTGCAAAAACTTATCTATATCGATGCGCGTGGAAGGGTTTTGGTCTAGGAAAATATGAACAAGGTGTGCATGACCTCACATCCATTCCTACTCTCATGCCACATCAAAAATTTGGTTTAGGATTTAAACCTCTTTCAAAAGCCACCGTCACTATCCTCGATGAGCCTCTTCCTATTGAGGAACCATCTTCTCCCGCTAAGTCAGAAGCATCACTCGATGTGGACGATGACATTTCCATCCCACCTAACTTTTTTTTTTTTGATCAATACCATTTCCTTAGGGCCGCTAGCCTATAAGACTAACAACCGGTCCGCTTCCATACCGTTAATCTTCCCTGAAATAGTTGGAGACGACTCTCCTACTATCAACACTATCCATTGTGCGGATGATGATTCTGTCCTCACCTATCTGGGGGCAGAGGATTCATATCTCCCCAAGACTATTCCTTCTGACACGTCTACGCTTCTCAACGAAGCCACCGCCGACCTTAATATAGGGACTTCAAGACCTCGCATCATTAAGGTCGGCCAATCCCTTAATCCACAGGAGTTAGGAGATTTTACCACTTTTCTTTCCAACCATCGCCAAGCCTTTGCTTGGTCATATGAGGATATGCCAGATTTCGATCCCGATATTGTGGTCCACAATATCGTTACTCTTCCCAACATCAAACCAGCTTAAACAAAAATTACGTAAAATGCACCCTAGAGTAGCCCTTCTTGTTAAAGAAGAGCAGCTTGCTTCTCGCTAACTTCATCCAACCCATCGATTATCCACAATGGGTTTTCAATGTAGTACCAAGAATTCAAAGCTACCGGGAAAATTTGAATTTGTACCGACTTCCGGATCTTAATCTCGCTTGTCCAAAAGATGATTTTCCTCTACCTAATATCGACCAACTCGTGGATTTAATCAGGGTCATGAGATGCTTTCTTATGGATGGTTTCTCCGGATATAATCAAATTCTCATCGCACTGTAAGACCAACATAAGACTTCTTTCATAACTCCTCGGGGACCTTCGCTATCGCGCCATGCCTTTCGGTCTTAAGAACGCAGAGCAACCTATCGCCGAGCAATGACCTACATCTTCCATGATCTCTTACACAAAACCGTGGAAGATTACGCTGACGATCTCTCTGTAAGTCCAAACGCCGCCAGATCATCTTTTCATCCTCGCACTCTCTTCGAGAGGCTTATCCGCTTTTGTCTTCATCTAAATCCATCTAAGTGCGTGTTTGCGTTCTCACCGGTAAACTTTTAGGTTTTATCATTTCCATCGTGGGTATCAAGTGGACCCCGCAAAATAAAAGCTATCCTTGAGATGCCCCTTCTAACTTAAAGCAACTCCGCAGCCTCCAAGGACGCCTTCAATCGCAAGGCATTTTATCACAATTGTCGGACCGTTGTCACACCTTTTCACCATCTCTCCGTAAGAATGTTCATTTTGAATGGGATGAACATGCCAAAAGGCCTTTGATGATCTCAAAGCTTATCTTCTTTCTCCACTCGTGCTTACACCTCCACGCGAGGGGGAGCCTTTCTATCTTTATATCTCTCGTGATCGACCATGCTCGGGAGCCATGATTTCGCATCGGACACTTCATGTAAAGAACAAGCTGTCTATTACATCGCCGCACCTCCATGAGTATGAAACACGTTATTCTCAAGCTGAAAAGCTATGTTGTGCTCTCTTCTTCGCAACTTCTAAGCTTCGTCATTACCTCCTTAATCACAAAACTTATATTGTCACAAGTGTCAATCCACTCAAGACAATTCATGCAAAGCCTTATCACAATGATCGTATCACTCGTTGGCTCATGCTTATGACAGAATTTGACCTCGAGTTTATCCCGCAAAAGTCTATCAAGGGTCAGGTTATTGCAGATCAA
Organism: Taxus wallichiana var. yunnanensis; assembly: GCA_018340775.1. NCBI lineage: Eukaryota > Viridiplantae > Streptophyta > Pinopsida > Cupressales > Taxaceae > Taxus > Taxus wallichiana. Next base: position 206,784,817 of record CM031244.1, on the reverse strand, counting down.
TTAGCTGATGCTCCTCTTCCGGACACTCAAGACCCCCTTGCTCAATTCCCCGATGAATATATCCAACAAATTGATTTTGGTCTATCTCCATTTAAAGTAAAGCTCTTCTTTGATGGATCCAAATGCCAGCAAGGGGGAGGTGCGGGTTTCGTGATGATTCCTCCTTGGGGTACGCCTATCCTGGGCCGCACACAAATTGAACTTTGAGTGTACCAATAATATGGCTGAATACGAAGCTTTTGTCTTAGGTCTCCAAAATGCCATTAATCTCGGCGCCGCCATATTGACATCTTTGGTGATTCTCGAACTCATCGTTAATCAAGTCACGGGTGTCTATCAATGCAAGAATGATATCCTTCAAAAATATCGTGATATCGTTCTTGCTCAACTCCAATCTTTCGATAAATTCACTATCCAAGCTATTCCTCGCACTGCAAATCGATTCGCAGATACAATGGCTTCGTTAGCCTCACTTATCCCACCTTTCACCGAAGACTCGCGACTTTATGTGGCTGTGCAACGATTAGATCAACCATCTCATCTTAGGCAACTAACTTCAATCCATGCTGTCACAACCCATACTCAGGATGAGTGGTATCAACAGATTGTTGATTATCTATCTCATTCGGTGCTTCCTCCAGATCTGACTTCCAATGGTAGAAGATCTTTTATCCAACGCGCTAATCGCTATACTATTCTAGGCGGGATTCTTTACAAACGTGGCTTTGATGGTATTTTGCTTCGGTGCCTCAAAACCCATGAATCATCTAAAGCCATCCAGGAGGTCCATGACGGTATCTGTGGTGGACATTTTAGTGGCTTGGCTGTGGCTAAACGCATCTTACGTTTGGGATATTATGGCCTTCTCTTAATCAAGATTGTTGTGAATACACTAAGAAATGTCAAGTGTCAACAACATTCCAATCTTACACACATCCCTAGTCAAGCTTTGCAACCTACGGCGGATTTGTGGCCTTTTTCGCAATGGGGTCTTGATCTTATTGGTCTCATCAATCCCCGTTCTTCACAACGTCATCATTCTATCATTACTGCCACCGAGTACTTTACTAAGTGGGTGGAGGCTATCCCTCTTTCTTCAACAAAGGCTAAACCCATAGTTGATTTCGTCTATCAACACATCATTTGTCGCTTTGGTGTTCCACACAAGCTTATCACAAATAATGGTAAGTCTTTCAAGAACGTTGATTTGCAGAACCTCTGCAACGCTTTCAATATCAAACTCAGCTTTTCTTCTCCATACTATCCTCAAGCTAATGGTCAGGCCGAAGCTTCCAATAAAACTTTGCGTAATATCCTCGCAAAGGTAACTAGTCGAGCTGGTAGGGATTGGCATTTACATATCCCTTTTGCTCTCTGGGCTTATCGGACTAGCATTCGTACTCCTACTGGTGCTACTCCCTTCTCTCTCGTCTATGGGTCTGAGGTTGTTCTTCCTTTGGAAGTCCAAATCCCATCTCTCCGTGTTTCTCTTAGAGAATTTGTCTCTGATGAGGACTATCATCAAAATCGTCTAAAGACAACTTGAATTATTAGATGAGCGGCGTCTCAACGCTCGAACATCATCAAGTCTATTGAACGTGTCAAACGTGCTTATAACAAGCACTTGCAGCACCGTGACTTCAAAATTGGGGATCTTGTTCTTAAAGAAAATCAAAATGTCACTACACTCGAAAGAAGTCAACGTGGTAAGTTTGCTCCCAACTGGATGGGCCCATACATTATCACTCATAAATATGGGTCTGGGCTTATCGCTTATCTTCCATGGATGGTATACCCAAGGAACCTCTTAATGCCTTGCATCTACGGCCCTTCTATTGTTAAAATCTATCTTACACAAGTCTAGTCGCAATACGTATCTTTCATCCATCTAAACAACCATCATATACTTTCATGGTGATTCAAACTATGTGGTTCTCCGCCTATTGCCTCTTTTACCTTAAAATATGAGTATCGCGGCTCTACTCATCGCATGTTTCTTTTGGATATGTTCCTCCTCATGGTAGGAATACCTTAATCACCACTTCATCTATCCCAAGTGCTTATCTTAATCGGATCTACTCTGGGCATGAGTGCATGTTCTTTATGTTCTCTTCCTCCATCCGATCTATCTAGGTCTAAACTCGCCTTCTTCCAAAAAGATTTCAAAAAAAAAAAAAAAAAAAAAAAAAAAAAAGAAGAGATGTTATCCAAAAAGATAGACCGATCCTCAAGGACAAAGCTATCCCTACATTATCAAATGAATCAAAAAGAAAAAATATAGACCATACCTCGAAGGATGGCTATCATTAAAATTCAAAATATGCATCGCTCCTCAAGGACGGCTGTTTTTCAAAGAAATATTCAAGGCTTTTGCAATTAATCAGCCTTTCACTAGCTTTATACACTTTTTTAGCATCACCGAAAGACTTCCCGCATCGGGCTTTTTCCATATCAAGCAAACTTCCCGCATTGATCGCTTTGCTTTTCTCGCCAAAATCATGAAGTGAGATTTAAGACCTTTTGTAGATCATATGGAGAATCCTATTTTCCCACTATGGACATGTATTCTCGTCCTTGTAAATTCCGACAAGATACTTACTTACTGCTCCTTTCGTTTCCCTCCTAGATCTGTTTTGCGGCTAGTTAGTGTCAGGTTTATTTTAACCTCATGTAGGGCCTTACATGCATGATATTGTGATTTCCTATCCAGATTCTATCTATGGTCGGTTGGGAGTCCAACTTATCATTTTCTTTCTTATCCGGGCATATTTTCTTTATTCCTAGTCAAGGTCATTTTCATTACCTCCTTGGCTCTCGCAAAGAGTATTCCCCATTATTCTTTGTTTTTCATCTAGTCAAATTGACATTTCACATGTTAATTCAATCAAAATTTATCTTCTATCTAATTTCATCTTATCTATCAAAGCATCTATTATCAACACATGTGGATCTGGCTATCTATTTTCATCAAAATTAAATTAACATCTCAAGCATGCCGAGTACATCAATCACATCTATCCATCTATCCATCAAAATATCTAAAAACTGGTGCATCCAAGTTACACTACATCTATCTATATCCATTTTCCATCAAAATAAAATCCATACATCAATCACATCTATCTATCTATCCATCAAAGTATCGAAAAACTTGTACATCCAAGTTACATTGCATCTATCTATCTCTATTTTCATCAAAATTATATCCACATATCCATATCCATCAAATCACATCTATTTCTATCCTCTATCAGTCTATATCTATCCAATCACATCTATCATCATCTATCTATCATCCTATATTTAGATCCATCACAATTATGCTACATCTATCCATGTATATCAAAATCAAACGCATGAGATCAATTATATGACAAATGAAATGATGAATCTATATATACATGTGTGTCTGTACAACAAAAATGGGTGGCTTTCAATCAAGCCATCTATACAATGCCTTCCAATCGAGGCTACATCACTATACATATACAAAATACATCAATCCCTATATGGTAAAGTCTGATGCATGGAGGACACTATCTCCTCCACCCTCCTCTGGACCAGCCGCTCTCTCCGGCCGCCTCCTATCGAGCTAGATGCACCGCCGCCGGAGGTCTCGCCCACCTCGATCTCTCCCTGCTCCCTCCGCCCGAGGCCCCCCCGCCGTAGCCTCGCCGCCTCCTCCTCTCGCCCGCACCGAGGCACATCTGGGCATGCGCGCTAAGGCATCCTCATAAGATCTCACCCAGCAGAAGGAGAGACTGATATGTGCTCAAGCTCACTCACAGCACTGTGTGCTCGTAATGGTGCCGCCGGTGCCGGGCTGCTGGGGCGCGGGCGCCGCCGTGGTGGTGCTCCTCCTAGTGGTCGCACTCGCGTACTGCACTCCGACATGGCACCTGCCTCCCATATTTGGCCCCGAGGGCCTCCCTATGTCGAAGGTAGCGATCCTCCGCCGGATCGCTATATCTCGCTCCCGGCGAGCGGTGTCTCTCTCCAAAATTAGGCATCCTCTCCTCTCGCCGAGCCCGATCTCTCAAGAGCTACTCGATGTGTCTCGTGTCGTGGTGGCATGCTCTCCTCCAGCCTATCCAAAGATCGCAGCTATGTCATCTCGCCGCATCTATAGATGCCGGAGATGTCGTGGTAGCTCATATCATACCATGCAAAGATAACCCTCATCTACCCTCGCTCATCATCATCGCTGCCTCAGAGGGTGGGGCCTCTCTCAATGGATCTCGCCGGGATCAAAATCGCAGATCGGGCTCTCTCGCTATCTCGCCTATAAGGCGTGTAGGTGGTCGCACTGCCTCGCATTTAAGCCGAACTGTCTCAATACCCGCATAAACGGGACTCGCTCCCACATATCAGGCCTGCGGCCCCTAACCACCCTGCTCCGCCTCAATGCCACCAAGTGAGCATCCTGACCAGCCCATGTCGGAAATGCCCGATATGGCCTCCAGATGACCTGATCCGGTGTCAGCGTCCTGAAACGCTCGGTGTACCAATCGGCCGATCTCCCTGTATCCCCAGCGGCCATGTCAGCCCGCCATCGCCGGAATCCATAATCGATACCTCCCACTGCTGCTGGCATCCAAGGAAGCCCGGATGGCCTGATCACCGCTATATGCTCATAGGCCAAAGAATGGAGCACAAAATCGACATCTATACTGCTCCTCCTACTGTGGTGTACATCCATAGCTCATGATATATCTCGAGCTATCGTGGCATCAAAAAAAGCAAACACCGCTCAATCGCAGTAATGTCGCAAACAGCTTCTAATAAACAAAGTGGGAATCTCCCACCTCCCGAACCGAAGAGCAAAATAGGATATGGCCATCTCAATCAGCACTATCCGTCTCGCTCTCCGGGACTATCTCGTCTATATACTGTGAGGCTATCTCGCACCGCCTGCACACTATTCTCTCGAATCATCTCGCCTGTCTCTATATAATCGAACTAGGCCTCTCGCCGCCGCTTCTCGTGGTGTAATCTCGATCGGGTCCCCAGTGATCGGCAATCTCAGAATCCTGTATATGTCCTCATGGGTGATGGTCATCTCACCCGTCCTGAACCAAAACGTGCACGTATGGCTGTCCCACCGTCGCACTAGTGCCCGCATCAGCTCTACATCTCGCGGCACTCATCTGTAGTATCTAAAGCCCCCGAGCCCGGCTAACTCTAGATGCCGCCAATCGCATCGGGCCACATCCGGGAGAATAGTTCCAAAGAATCTCGGGAATAAGCATCCTCATGTGTAGAGCTCTCTCGTGCTCGCACTCCACGACATCAAGAGCAATATTAGTCTCGTATTTACCCAAATCACATCCAAAACAACAACAAAAATCTAATCTATTCCAATCGGGCGCCGATTGATAAAATCGGCGCGCTTATTTCTAGTCGACGCCGATTAATATCAATCGACGCCGACAATACCAATCGACGCCGATTATACCAATCGACGCCGATCGATCGTCCGGCATAAATCGACCATCGCCTCCCACAACAAAAAAAAAAAACAAAAAAAAAAAAAAATGCAACGGGTTCAAGAAGAACCACTTACCCTGTGTCGTGTCCTCTCGCGCTTCGACCGCTCCCGAGGCTTCCATGGTGCTCAAATCTAAATTTCGACTCTCTCTCAATCAATCGTCACGATGAAAATAAATCGCTTACGTTTTCCGCTCGCATATTTATATGCGCTACGTTTGGTCGGGCGCCGATTTTTTTGATCGACGCCGCTTATCTTTGGTCGCCGCCGACATCGTGATCGCCGCCGATTTTCCATGTCTGCTTGCCATAGTGTTGATGCTTGGCTTATTTATCCATCTCGATCATTGTTTTGTGCTCAATATTGCCTTTCGCGCATCTTTTCGATATCACCGCCTATTTCGGTTTTGTTCTCTTTGCGTGGGACACTGCATTTTTGGCACTTGAGTTAAACGGGTCTCAGAGCACTAACGCCGCCACGCTTTGCACCGCCTAGTTGTCCCTACCAATGTGTCTCTCTTTAGATGCCGACTATTTTGCAGCTTCTCCTTACACTCATGGGTCTCAGAGGTATTAACGCCGCCTCATGAGGAGACCGTCTAGTTTGCCCTACCAATGTGAGTTCCTTAGGTCTGCGCTTTTTATTTATTTTTGTGCGTCATCAATGATCGATCTACCTGCACATCCGATCGGGGCATCCTCCCGCATTTTCATCTACCTCTTTCAAACTTGGGATCGCCTGCTCTATCACCCATCCCATCCCTAGTTTGAGGGGGATCACATCATCATACATTCTTCCCTTCTTCCATCTCTTTGTTTTTGTCTCATAACCTTGCTTATCGCAAGTTACTTGACAAAAAGGGGCAAAATGTAGACACTTAAAATTGGTTACTCAATTTAGTGTCCTCACATTCGCTTACTCGCTTAGGTAACCCGGGGCACGTTTACGCCACCACTATCCCCTTGGGGATATTATCCGATTTGTGATTTAAACACCTATCCTAAGTTTAATTCACCCTATCAGATCTTACTCCGTGAATAATTAAATATTAAATATTTAATTACACCTCTTCCCATGTATCCTAATCACTTATCTACCCCAAATTTATTCTATCTATGTATCACCCCTATTTTTCCTTTTCCCAAGCGGGATATTTCCCGTATTTGGGGTAATTCTCATCTTTCTAGAAATCAATCATTTTTGCCATCTCGAGTTCTGTTCCGCGATCGGCGCCGATTTCTATACGGCCGGGCGCCGATTTTTTAGAGCGGCGCCGATTATAAAAGCAAGTCCGTAACTCGCTCAGGGAAGGAGAAGGACACACGACGAAAAAGGACACGCACGAACAGAGAGAGACAAAGAGACAGATCGCGAAAGAGACACAAAGTGTAAGAAAAAGAGAGATCTTTTAGCATCAAGTGTATCAAATGAGATCGGATCTCGTCCGAATCAATCCCTCGAGAGGAGCACGCGTTACTCGCTCCTATCACATCAACATCGCACGTATCCATCGATCCTCCGGTGACTCGCTCCAAAGATCTACCGACTTTCGCACATCCAAGCAGACGCCGACTATCGTCCATCACTTTCCATTTCCGAATCTTCTTCAGACTGCCCCTCGATCAATCGATCTACTTTCAGTCGACGCCGATCTTATACAGTCGACGCCGATTCTTCATAGTCGACGCCGATCACATCAGTCGACGCCGATCCTTATTAATCGACGCCGATCATCATGCAGACAGTAAAAGGACACAGTAACACAAACCAGCTTTATTTTCATAGCTTTCTCGTTTTTCGTAGCTTTAGTCATTCGTTGTTTAAATTCGGTTTCATTACTATAATCAGAAAATCTAGTCTTATATGTACATCTTCTATCATGTATGCTTCTCTACTTAATTGAAAACGTGGACTGACATCCGCCGAGGAAGCTTATCGCTTCCCGACCCGCTTTCGCACCCACCCAAATATCTTTTAACGCCATCTTTTTCTCAAGCATTGGTGTCTTGCAGTTACTCGGATCTATTGTGCGAATTGCTCTGTGCGCCTGCCTTATCTACATCAACCTCCTTATCCGTCTACATCTTCGGATCTTGTCCATCGTATCGATTTCATTGGGCTCAACTAATGCATAAAAGCACCCAAAACATCACTTTTATATGTTATCCTTCTTTCTAACTCAAGGGAGGTCAGTCCTAAACCTTTTTCATGCCAAATAAAATTTTATAAGTTAAAATAAATTCATTATAGTTATCACATATGACTCATATAGGTCGCCCATGTCCAAAACCACTCATCTTGCACCAAAAAGGCTCAAAATTCCATCGCTAGTATGAGTAAAATCCTCTAACACAAAAATATGATTAGTCAAGCTTTAAAAATCACCAAAAAAATTTAGTATTAAATTTAAACATAATCCATGTTCTCACTTTAACTTTTACCAATAAAATATTTCATAGCATGGGCAAAAAGGCTCATATCCTTCAATAAACACATGTTTCCAACACCATGTCTTCACTTTTGGGCCTCAAGACCAATCAATATGAACTCAACTATGGAATTTAACCACTATATGTAAACTTAATGACTTTTATAACACATATATTCATGTTATACCTCTTGAAACATCCATATTCTCAAACCATAGCTACTTTCCTCTTTGAAAAAACATGTTGCCTAGAAACTAGTTTTGCAAACTAAACTAGTTTTCACCCTTTCTTCCACTTCCAAGACCTCAAAATTAATTCAATCTTAAAAATTCACCAATATTCACTCTCCATGTGATATAAATAATCAAACAATCCATTTCATGCCTCAACCAACTCATTCTTTCATCCTAAGTAAACGTGTCCTAAAAATGAAGCTACCTTCTTCATAAATTAACTGAACTCACCAAGACACAAGCCATACATAACTATAAATCCATCTAAATACTCTTTCCATTACATATTATAACTCCATACAAATCCAAGTGGAAGGCCTTTAACCAATCTAATCTCTGTCAAATATCTTTTAAGCCTTCTAGGACTCAAGAATTGACCATTAGCTTAATTTGCTCCATCACTCCAAAACCACTTACAAGCTTAAGTAAGGAATGTAACAAACTTATACATGATGTATAAGAAATCATAAAACTTCACCAAGTAATAAAAAATAATAATCATCACTTTACCTTACGAAGCCACTTCACACCTCGTGAGAACAATCATCCTCCAGATTTGACCCTCAAAGAGTAGATATTAACCTTTTCATACTATATAAAAATAACAAGTTTGATATACCACTAGAAATCCCTCTAAACTAGGATCACAACACAAATTGAAGAGAGTCCTAACTCTTCCTATATCTCCTACAACATAAATTTTACTACATATTGCTCCAAATTGCCCCAAATACATTTCATTAAACCAAAATTCTTTAGAAAAATTTCAGGTGGGGCCCAATATAGGCACATGCACTATCTTACCTTTTTGAAAATATAGAAAAGTCCTCTATATTATATAATCATAAAATTTTCATAACCAATCAAAACTAGGATGATACAAGAAATTTCCTCCAGGTCACTTCTATTAGGGTTTTGAACTAGGGTTTAAAACCACTAAAATCTTATTACACCTCATTCATTTTTTCATTACAATCCTCCTTTTATTTCTAAAACCCTAAGATCTCAGGTTGATGTGAATCCATCCGTAAGAGGTTGAAATACCTCAAAAAACACACATAAACAACTTTGCAAATAAAACCCTAAAATGCCTTAAAAATTCACCTGATCTAAATCATTACAATCCTCCTTTTATTTCAAACTACTCTAAAACCCTAAAATGCAACACAACTCGGATTGACCCCAAAATTTTTTTGTGCCAAATATGCATTCATAAATTAGGGCTCACATAAAATTTGGACTTATTCTAACAAGCACAACAAAAGTTATTAAAGTTCTAAGACATAGTTAAAAGTGGAAAAAAACATTCGTAACCAATTTAAGACCACTAGATGAAGGAATCCAAGCCTGAAAATCGTGCAAAAATAAATACAACCTTACACACAAAGTTTATCAAAACATAGTACTAATGTATATCTACCACCCTGTAAAATTTCAAGACGATCCAATGGTCGGATCAAAAGTTATGGTCTCTCGTAAGTTATGCTCCCTAGCATCATTCTCCCCTGGTTGAAAAGAATTCAGCTCCTGCGAATTTAGTTGACATGGAACTCATCTAATTTTGCACTGTCAATTTTCCTCAACTCCCACTCAGGAATCCAAGTATTTTCTTCTTGCTGCAAACCTTCCCATTGTACCAAATATCTATTATAGCTCCCATGTCTAGTAGTGATTGTCTTTTGGTCCAAGACACACATTACCCTCTCCTTTTTCTTCTTTGGCATTTGTTACTTCAGTTTATTTCTTCCTCCTCTGCAACATTTTCATCATGACTTGGAAACTTATATAAGTCAGAAACATTAAAAACTTGGTGAGATAGCAAAGTTTTCAGGTAGCTCCACCTTGTAGGCATTATCACTCATTTTCTTCAAGAATCCTACATGGCCCAATCTTCTTATACTTGAGTTTATTATATGTCCCTTTGGAAACCTCTCTTTTATAAGATGAACCATCACCATATCTCCTTCTTCAAATACACTTACTCTCCTATTGGCATCTGCAATTGTTTTATATTGTGCATTACTCACTTTCATCTTTTCCTCACTTCATCTTGCAAGTTGTAGAATGTGTTCTGCAAATGCTTCTGCATCATCACTAGTTTCATCTTCACCTAGTAGAACAATAGATCTAGGACCCCTTGGGATTCCTACCATATACAATCTGGAAAGGAGACCTCCCTGTTGACCTGTTTACCGAGCTATTATATGAAAACTCAGCTTGAGGTAAAGCTAAGTCCCATTGTTTTGGATTTTCTCCAACTATACAATGTAGGAGATTTCCCAAGCTTTTGTTCACTACTTCCATCTACCCATCAGTCTGGGGGTGATATGCACTACTGAACTATAGTTGTGTCCCCAATTTCTTCCACAGAGTCCTCCAAAAGTGACTCAAAAACTTCGTGTCCCGATCTGAAGTGATCGTTCTTGGAATTCCATGCAATCTAACCACTTCGAAAAAAAAACAAATCTACAATTCTAGAAGCATCATTAGTTTTTTTACAAGAAATGAAATGTGCCATCTTAGAGAATCTATCAACCACAACAAAGATAGAATCATTCCTCACTTTATGTGTTAGGAAGCCCTAACACAAAATCCATACTCAAATCAACCCATGGCCCTGTAGGGATAGGTAATGGCATATACAACCCAGTATTATGTGCATGGCCCTTAGCCATTTGACACACTCTACATCTTGCTACAACCCTACTTATGTCCCTCTTTACCTTTGGCCAATAATACTTTTCTACAACAAGAGAAATTGTCTTACTTATACCAAAGTGTCAACCAACCCCCACTATGCAATTCTCTTATAATATTTTCTCTCATTGAACCAACAGGATGCACAATTGTTTCCCCTAAACAAATAACCATCTTGCATCAAATAATCAAAAGAATCACTACCTACTGTAGGCTCCTTAAGTTTTCTCACAACATCACCAAAATATGGATCACCTTCATACAATTCCTTAACTACCTCAAACCCTAGTACTTTATTTTCCATTGTTGTCAAAAGGGCTACATGCCTACTCAAGGCATCAACAACTTGATTCTTCTTACCTGACTTATGCTTTAAAACAAAAGTATATTCTTGCAAAAATGAAACCCATTTTGCATGCCTACTATTTAGTTTTTCTTTGTGTGTTTACATACCTCAAGGCTTCATGGTCAGTGAAGAGTACAAATTCCTTTTCTACCAAGTAATGTCTCCAGTTCCTTAATGCCTGAACAATAGCATAAAATTCCACATCATAAGTAGAATATTTCCTCCTGACTTCATTTAGCTTTTCACTAAAGAATGCCACAGGTCATCCTTCTTGACTCAATACAACTCCAATCCCAACATGTGAGGCATCACAGTCAACCTTGAAGACCTTGCTAAAATATGGCAATACCAAAACAAGTGCTTTTGACACTTTCTTCTTCAACAATTCAAAACTATTTTTGTTGCCTTGGTCCATACAAACTCCCTCCCTTTTGTACACTCTGTTATGGGTGCAACAATGCTACTATGAAATTCCTGATGAACTTCCTATAAAAAGTTTCCAATCCATGAAAACTACGAACCTCTATCACATTCCTTGGAATAGGCCATTCCAAAATTGCCTTTACTTTTTCCTCATCCATCCTCACTCCATCCTCTGATATGAAAAATCCCAAAAAAACAAGACTCTTCTAAAGAAATCTACACTTCTTTAAGTTTGCATATAGACTCTCTTTACGTAACAAGTCTAACACCAATTTCATATGTAACAAGTGTTCTTCCATTGTCTTACTGAATATCAAAATATCATCAAAATAGACAACAACAAACTTACCATTGTATTCTCGAGTAGTACTCTATTCATCAACCTCATGAATGTACTGGGTGCATTAGATAGCCCAAATGGCATCACCATCCACTCGTATAATCCATATTTTTTGTTTTGAAAGAAGTTTTCCATTCATCCCCTTCACGGATTCGGATCTGGTAGTAACCACTCCGTAGGTCAATCTTGCTAAAATATCGGGCTCCCGCTAGCACATCCATCATATCATCCAATCATGGAATTGGGAACCGATACTTAATTGTGATCTTGTTTATGGCTCTACTATCTACACACATTCTCCAGTCTCCATCTTTTTTTGGGAGTCAATAACGCTGTTGGAGTTGCACATGGACTCATGCTTTCTCTCACTAACCCTTTCTATATTAGATTTGTCACTTGTCTATTCAACTCTTCACTCTATGTTGGACTCATCCAATAGGTTACCTGGTTTGGAAGGGCCGATCCTGGGATCAAATCAATATGGTGTTGAATATCTCGCTTTGGAGGTAACCCATCTGGTAGCTCATCTGGTATGACATCTTTGTATTCTTTTAGTATCTTTTTCTACCAACAAATGTATATTAAATCCTTCTTTTCACACCTTCTTTGACATTAGTGCATAACAACATCCAACTTCTTCCATTTTTGTAACAAACTCTTTTATAGCCAATAAGCCCTCACTCTTCTCTTCTTCCTTGAAGGGTAACAAGACCACCTTTACACCATCCTTCCAAAAGGTATATGTATTTTTCCCTCCATCATGTGTAACCTTTTTCTATATATTGCCAAGGCCTACCCAGTAATATATGACATGCATCCATTGGGATAACATCACACCACACCTCATCCTTGTAGGTATTCCCAATTGAAAACTTTATAAGGCATCTTTTATCTATGGTTACCTCATTTCCTTTCTTGAACCATGATATATGATAGGGATATGGGTGCTTCTCACATTTCAGATTGAGTTTATCAACCATCACAGTTGAAACCATATTTTCACAACTACCACCATCAATAATAATTTTACATACCTTTCCTCCAGAGGTGCATCTTGTTTGAAATATATTTGTTCGCAGCCACGAATCAGCCCAACAACATCATGTTCTTTCTCCTTCCTTGGGAAATCATCATCCTCCTTATCATGAGGGTTTCACCCAAGTCTGCAGTAACCTCCATTTCTTCTTCCTCTTTAGCCTTCAACAGATTTACTCGTGGTTGTTCTCCTTGCCATCTATCTTGTGTAGGATAGTGTGGACACTCAAAATCTTTGTGCCCCTCTTCACCACATCTATAACATGTATATTCCTTTGGGGGCTATTCCAGCCATGTCCTCCATTATAACCTCTTCCCTCTGAAACCCCCTACCTCTTTGGTAGTTACCATGGCTTTGACCAAAATCTTCATGCCCTTATGCATTAGAGGATTCACCTTTTGTAGATTCAAATCTACCCCTGCCTCTCATTGGAGATGATGATGGCCCTCTCTTCACACCTCTTCTAAAATTATTCCTCTTGTTTCTTTTCTTCTTAGCCTTTAATGCAAGTTGATAAGCATCATCTAGGCTATGGATCCGGAGCATACTCACTCATCTTGTATGGTGTAACTCAACCCATTTATATACCATGTAGCCTTTTTTTCTTCAGACTCTCCTATTCCACCTGATTGACAACTTGTAAAATTCATTGGTATACTCCTCAATGTTGAGATCCTTTATCTTAGGTTTTGGAACCTTCGAAAGAGTGTCTGAGCATAATCTATAGGAAGAAAATTTTCTTTCACTTCTTTACCATTTTATTCCAGTTTTGGATCTTCCCTTTCCATTCCTTTGTCTTTCATTTTGTAGGTGATCCCACCAGATCAATGCATGTCCGGCCAACTTAGTGCATGCAAAATTAACCTTCTTCTCCTCTGAAAGGGTTTTCCACTCAAATAATTTTTCCATGCGATTTAACCAGTCAATCAACTCCTCTTGGTCGTAACCCTCCACCATAATCAGGAACATTAATCTTGATGCCATCATTCTTTCCCTCTAAAGCCTTGATCAATCTCTCCTCAAATGGTCTCTCATTCAAGGTTTCTTCATCTCTCTCATTTTCTTCTTCATCTCCTCCTTCATTCATTAATGGAGGCTCTTCTTCAATATCACTATCTGGGTTTGCATCCCCATTTGCATGTCTCCTTCTAAGGCGGGTAACTTCTCCGTGAGCTCAACAACTTGTCTCTGTAGCTCCTGCATATGCCTATTCATCTGGGCATAACCTCCTCTCCCGCATCTAGCCATGGTTATATAAAATAGAGGTAAAAACTACATAAAAATGTAATATGTTACCTTAACTATTTCCACAAGATCAAAATATGCTCGATACCAATTGATGTGAATCCAACTGCAAGAGGTTGAAATACCTCCAAAAACACACATAAAAACCTTTTAAAATAAAACCAGGAGTTTCAAAATAGCTTACTTCTCATTTTGGAATCACACTAATCTATTACATCATTACAATCCTCCTTTTATTTCAAGACTACTCTAAAACCCTAAAATGCCAAAAACCCTAAAATGCCAAAAAACCCTAAAATGTAAAAAAACTCGGATCGGATGGACCCCAAAATTTTGTGCCAAAATATGCATTCATAAATTAGGCTCACACAAAATTTTGACTTATTCTAAACACAAAAAAAGTTATTAAAGTTCTAAGACCTAGTCAAAAGAAAAAAAAAACATTTGGAGCCAATTTTAGGCCACTAGATGAAGGAATCCGAGCCCAAAAATGTGCCAAAATGGCACAACCTTGCAAAAAAGTTGACCCTAGCATAGTACTATGTATATCTACCACCTGTAAAATTTCAAGGATGATCCAATGGTCGGATCAAAAGTTATGGTCTCTGCAAGTTATGCTCCCGCATCATTCTCCCCTGGTTGAAAAGAATTCAGCTCCTGAATTTTGTTGATGGAACTCATCTAATTTTGCACTGTCAATTTTCCTCAACTCCCACTCAGGAATCCAAGTATTTTCTTCTTGCTGCAAACCTTCCCACTATACCAAATATTTTTGTAGCTCCCATGTCTAGTAGTGATTGTCTTTTGGTCCAAGACACGCATTACCCTTTCCTTTTTCTTCTTCGGCATCTGTTGCTTCCAGTTTATTTCTTCCTCCTCTCGCAACATTTTCATCATGACCTAGAAACTTATATAAGTCAAGAAACATTAAAAACTATGGTGAGATAGCAAAGTTTTCAGGTAGCTCCACCTTGTAGGCATTATCACTCATTTTCTTCAGAATCCTACATGGCCCAATCTTCTTATACTTGAGTTTATTATATGTCCCCTTTGGAAACCTCTCTTTCTAAGATGAACCATCACCATATCTCCTTCTTCAAATACACTTACTCTCTACTAGCATCTGCTGTTTATTTTATATTGTGCATTACTCACTTTCATCTTTTCCCTCACTTCATCTTGCAGTTATAGAATGTGTTCTGCAAATGCTTCTGCATCATCACTAGTTTCATCTTCACCTGGTAGAACAATTAGATCTAGGACCCCCTTGGGATTCCTACCATATACAATCTGGAAAGGAGACCTCCCTGTTGACCTGTTTATCGAGCTATTATATGCAAACTCAGCTTGAGGTAAAGCTAAGTCCCATTGTTTTGGCTTTTCTCCAACTATACAACGTAGGAGATTTCCCAAGCTTTTGTTCACTACTTCCATCTACCCATCAGTCTGGGGGTGATATGCACTACTGAACTATAGTTGTGTCCCCAATTTCTTCCATAGAGTCCTCCAAAAGTGACTCAAAAACTTTGTGTCCCGATCTGAAGTGATCGTTCTTGGAATTCCATGCAATCTAACCACTTCTGAAAAAAACAAATCTGCAACTCTATGGAAGCATCATTAGTTTTTTTACAAGAAATGAAATGTGCCATCTTAGAGAATCTATCAACCACAACAAAGATAGAATCATTCCCTCGCTTGTGTGTTAGGAAGTCCTAACACAAAATCCATACTCAAATCAACCCATGGCCCTGTAGGGATAGGTAATGGCATATACAACCCAATATTTTGTGCATGGCCCTTAGCCATTTGACACACTCTACATCTTGCTACAATCCTACTTATGTCCCTCTTTACCTTTGGCCAATAATACTTTTCTACAACAAGAGAAATTGTCTTACTTATACCAAAGTGTCCAGCCAACCCCCACTATGCAATTCTCTTATAATATTTTCTCTCATTGAACCAATAGGGATGCACAATTGTTTCCCCCTAAACAAATAACCATCTTGTATCAAATAATCAAAAGAATCACTACCTATTGTAGGCTCCTTAAGTTTTCTCACAACATCACCAAAATTTGGATCACCTTCATACAATTCCTTAACTACCTCAAACCCTAGTACTTTATTTTCCATTGTTGTCAAAAGGGCTACACGCCTACTCAAGGCATCAACAACTTGATTCTTCTTACCAGACTTATGATTTAAAAAAAAGTATATTCTTGCAAAAATGAAACCCATTTTGCATGCCTACTATTTAGTTTCTTCTATGTGTTTACATACCTCAAGGCTTCATGGTCAGTGAAGAGTACAAATTCCTTTGCTACCAAGTAATGTCTCCAGTTCCTTAATGCCTGAACAATAGCATAAAATTCCACATCATAAGTAGAATATTTCCTCCTGACTTCATTTAGCTTTTCATTGAAGAATGCCACAGGTCGTCCTTCTTGACTCAATACAACTCCAATCCCAACATGTGAGGCATCACAATCAACCTCGAAGACCTTGCTAAAATATGGCAATACCAAAATAGGTGCTTCTGACACTTTCTTCTTCAACAATTCAAAACTATTTGTTGCTTTGCCTTGGTCCATACAAACTCCCTCCCTTTTGTACACTTTGTTATGGGTGCAATAATGCTACTAAAATTCCTGATGAACTTCCTATAAAAAGTTTCCAATCCATGAAAACTACGAACCTCTGTCACATTCCTTGGAATAGGCCATTCCAAAATTGCCTTTACTTTTTCCTCATCCATCCTCACTCCATCCTCTGATATGACAAATCCCAAAAAAAAAGACTCTTCTGAAGGAATCTACACTTCTTTAAGTTTGCATATAGACTCTCTTTACGTAACAAGTCTAGCACCAATTTCAGATGTAACAAGTGTTCTTCCATTGTCTTACTGAATATCAAAATATCATCAAAATAGACAACAACAAACTTACCATTGTATTCTCGGAGTACTTCTGTTCATCAACCTCATGAATGTATTGGGTGCATTAGATAGCCCAAATGGCATCACCATCCACTCGTATAATCCATATTTTGTTTTGAAAGTTGTTTTCCATTCATCCCCTTCACGGATTCGGATCTGGTAGTACCCACTCCATAGGTCAATCTTGCTAAAATATCGGGCTCCCACTAGCACATCCATCATATCATCCAATCTTGGAATTGGGAACCGATACTTAATTGTGATCTTATTTATGGCCTACTATCTACACACATTCTCCAGTCTCCATCTTTTTGGGAGTCAATAGCGCTGGAGTTGCACATGGACTCATGCTTTCTCTCACTAACCCTTTTCTGTATTAGATTTGTCACTTGTCTATTCAACTCTTCACTCTGTGTTGGACTCATCCGATAGGCTACCTGGTTTGGAAGGGCCGATCCTGGGATCAAATCAATATGGTGTTGAATATCTCACTTTGGAGGTAACCCATCTGGTAGCTCATCTGGTATGACATCTTTGTATTCTTTTAGTACCTTTTTCGCAACAATAGGTATATTAAAGCCTTCTTTTCCACCTTCTTTGACATTAGTGCATAACAACATCCAACTTCTTCCATTTCTGTAACAAACTCTTTTGTAGCCAATAAGCCCTCACTCTTCTCTTCTTCCTTGAAGGGTAACAAGACCACCTTTACACCATCCTTCCAAAAGGTATATGTATTTTTCCCTCCATCATGTGTAACCTTTCTATCATATTGCCAAGGCCTACCCAGTAATATATGACATGCATCCATTGGGATAACATCACACCACACCTCATCCTTGTAGGTATTCCCAATTGAAAACTTTATAAGGCATCTTTTATCTATGGTTACTTCATTTCCTTTCTTGAACCATGATATACGATAGGGATATGGGTGCTTCTCACATTTAGATTGAGTTTATCAACCATTACAGTTGAAACCATATTTTCACAACTACCACCATCAATAATAATTTTACATACCTTTCCTCCAGAGGTGCATCTTGTTCAAAATATATTTGTTCGAAGCCACGAATCAGCTCCAACAACATCATGTTCTTTCTCCTTCCTTGGGACAATCATCATCCTCCTTATCATGAGGGTTTCACCCAAGTCTGCAAAGCAACCTCCATTTCTTCTTCCTCTTTAGCTTCAACCAGATTTACTCATGGTTTTTCTCCTTGCCATCTATCTTGTGTAGGATAGTGTGGACACTCAAAAGCTCTGTGCCCCTCTTCACCACATCTGTAACATGTATATTGCCTTTGGGGCTATTCCAGCCCCGTCCTCCATTATAACCTCTTCCCCTCTGAAACCCCCTACCTCTTTGGTAGTTACCATGGCTTTGACCAAAATCTTCATGCCCTTCTATATTAGAGGATTCACCTTTTGTAGATTCAAATCTACCCCTGCCCCTCATTGGAGATGATGATGGACCTCTCTTCACACCTCTTCTAAAATTATTCCTCTTTTTATTTTCCTCTTCCTTTAATGCAAGTTGATAAGCATCATCTAGGCTATGGATCGGAGCATACTCAGCTCATCTTGTATGGTGTAACTCAACCCATTTATGTACCATGTAGCCTTTTTTTCTTCAGACTCTCCTATTCCAACCTGATTGATAACTTGTAAAATTCATTAGTATACTCCTCAATGTTGAGATCCTTTCTGTCTTAGGTTTTGGAACCTTTGAAAGAGTGTCTGAGCATAATCTATAGGAAGAAACTTTTCTTTCAGCTTCTTTACCATTTTATTCAGTTTTGGATCTTGCCCTTTCCATTCCTTTGTCTTTCATTTTGTAGGTGATCCCACTAGATCAATGCATGTCCAGCCAACTTAGTGCATGAAAACTTAACCTTCTTCTCCTCTGAAAGGGTTTTCCACTCAAATAATTTTTCCATGCGATTTAACCAGTCAATCAACTCCTCTGGTCGTAACCCTCCACCATAATCAGGAACATTAATCTTGATGTCATCATTCTTTCCCTCTAAAGCCTGGATCAATCTCTCCTCAAATGGTCTCTCATTCAAGGTTTCTTCATCTCTCTCATTTTCTTCTTCATCTCCTCCTTCATTCATTAATGGAGGCTCTTCTTCAATATCACTATTTGGGTTTGCATCCCCATTTGCATGTCTCCTTCTAAGGTGGGTAACTTCTCTTGTGAGCTCAACAACTTGTCTCTGTAGCTCCTGCATATGCCTATTCATCTAGGCATAACCTCCCCTCCCACATCTAGCCATGATTATATAAAATAGAGGTAAAAATTACACATAAAAATGTAATATGTTACCTTAACTATTTCACAAGATCAAAATCATGCTCTGATACCAATTGATGTGAATCCAGCTACAAGAGGTTGAAATACCTCAAAAACACACATAAAAAACCGGTGTTTCAAAATAGCTTTGCAAATAAAACTAGAGAGTTTCAAAATAGCTTACTTCTCATTCTGGAATTCACACTGATCTATTACATCATTACAATCCTCCTTTTATTTCAAGACTACTCTAAAACCCTAAAATGCCAAAACCCTAAAATGCAAAACAACTCGGATTGACCCCAAAATTTTTGTGCCAAATATGCATCATAAATTAGGGCTCACACAAAATTTGGACTTATTCTAACAAGCACAACAAAAGTTATTAAAGTTCTAAGACCTAGTCAAAAGCGGAAAAAACATTTAGAGCCAATTTTAGGCCACTAGATGAAGGAATCCGAGCCCAAAAATGTGCCAAAATGGCACAACCTTGCAGTAAAGTTGACCCTAGCATAGTACTAATGTATATCTACCACCCTGTAAAATTTCAAGATGATCCAATGGTCGGATCAAAAGTTATGGTCTCTACAAGTTATGCTCCACATCATTCTCCCCTGGTTGAAAAGAATTCAGCTCCTACGAATTCAGTTGATGGAATTCATCTAATTTTTAATTATCAATATTCTTCAACTCCCACTCAAGAATCCAAGTATTTTCTTCTTGCTGCAAACCTTCCCACTATACCAAATATTTTTGTAGCTCCCATGTCTAGTAGTGATTGTCTTTTGGTCCAAGACACACATTACCCTCTCCTTTTTCTTTTGTATAGCAAAATTAAAAAGAAAAATATAAACTAGAATCTGTTGCTTGAGTTTATTTCTTCTTCCTCTCCACAACATTTTCATCATGACTTGGAAACTTATATAAGTTCAGAAACATTAAAAAACTGGTGAGATAGCAAATTTTTCAGTAGCTCCACCTTGTAGGCATTATCACTCATTTTCTTTAATCCTACATGGCCCAATCTTCTTATACTTGAGTTTATTATATGTCCCTTTAGAAACCTCTCCTTTCTAAGATGAACCATCACCATATCTCCTTCTTAAAATACACTTACTCTCCTACACATCTACAACTACTTTATATTGTGCATTACTCACTTTCACTTTTCCCTCACTTCATCTTGCAATTATAGAATGTGTTCTACAAATGCTTCTGCATCATCACTAGTTTTATCTTCACCGGGTAGCACAATTAGATCTAGGACCCCCTTGGGATTCCTACCATATACAATCTGGAAAGGAGACCTCCTGTTGACTTATTTACCGAGCTATTATATGCAAACTCAGCTTGTGGTAAAGCTAAGTCCCATTGTTTTGGCTTTTCTCCAACTATGCAACGTAGGAGATTTCCAAGAGCTTTTTGTTCACTACTTCAATTCTACCCCATCGGGGGGGTGATATGCACTCTTGAACTATAGTACGAAGATTTCTCCACAGAGTCTCCAAAAGTGACTCAAAAACTTTGTGTCCCGATATGAAGTGATCATTTTGGAACTCCATGTAATCTAACCACTAACCACTCTAAAAAAACAAATCTGCAACTCGGAAGCATCATTAGTTTTTTACAAGAAATGAAATGTTCCATCTTAGAATATATCAAAACAAAAGATAGAATCATTCCCTCATTGTGTGTTAGGAAGTCCTAACACAAAATCCATACTCAAATCAACCCATGGTTCAATGCCCCTACATGTAGGGATAGAAATAATGGCATATACAACCCAGATATTTCATGCATGGCCCTTAGCCATTTGACACACTCTACATCTTCTACAATCCTACTTATGTCCCTCTTTATTTTTCAAATAATACTTTTTTTCATCTGACAAGAGAAATTGTCTTACTTATACTAAAGTGTCCAAGCCAACCCCCACTATGCAATTCTCTTATAATATTTTCTTCATTGAACCAAAAGGGATGCACAATTGATTTTTCCCCTACACAAATAACCATCTTGCATCAAATAATCAAAAGAACCACTACCTATTGTAGGATCCTTAAGTTTTCTCACAACATCACCAAAATCTGGATCACCTTCATACAATTCCTTAACTACCTCAAACCCTACTACTTCATTTTCCATTGTTGTCAAAAGTGCTACATGCCTACTCAAGGCATCAACAACTTGATTCTACTTACTTGACTTATGCTTTAAGACAAAAGTATATTCTTACAAAAATGAAACCCATTTTGCATGCCTACTATTTAGTTTTTTATGTGTGTTTACATACCTCAAGGCTTCATGGTCAATGAAGAGTACAAATTCCTTTGCTACCAAGTAATGTCTCCAATGCCTTAATGCTTAAACAATAATAACATAAAATTCCACATCATAAGTAGAATATTTCCTCATGAATTATTTATCTTTTCTTGAAGAATGCCATGGGTCATTCTTTTGACTCATACACATCTCCAATCCCTTGACATGTGAGGCATCACAAATAAAAACCTCGAAGACCTTGCTAAAATTTAATACTTAAAAACAATGTGCTTCGACACTTTCTTCTTCAACAATTCAAAACTATTTGTTGTTGCCTTGGTCCATAAAACTCCCTCCCTTTTGTAAACTATGTTATGGGTGTAGTAATGCTACTTTAGAAATTCTTGATGAACTTCCTATAAAAGTTGCCAATCCATGAAAACTAGAACCTCATGGAAACATTCCTTGAAAAAGCAATTTAGAATTGCCTTTACTTTTTCCTCATCCATCCTCACTCCATCCAAAACAATGATATGAAAACCCCAAAAAAATAAGACTCTTCTAAAATCTACACTTCTTTAAGTTTGCATATAGACTCTCTTTACGTAATAAGTTAGCACCAATTTTCAGATGTAACAAGTGTTCTTCCACTTTGTCTTATTGAATATCAAAATATCATCAAAATAGACAACAAAAAAACTTACCATTGTATTCTCGGAGTACTTGTTCATCAACCTCATGAATGTCTTACATAAAAATAGCCCAAATGGCATCACCATCCACTCGTATAATCCATTTTTATTGAGAATATAAAGAATTTTTCCATTCATCCCCTTCACGGATTTGAATCTGGTAGTAACCATGGTTCAGGTATGTCAATCTTTTTAAAATTAATCGGGCTTGGCCTTGAAAATACATCCATCATATCATCCAATCAATGAATTATGAGGCGATACTTAATTTTGATAATTATTAAAATATAACTAACACACATTCTCAAGTCTCCATCTTTTTTTTAGAGGAGATAAAAATGTATGGTCTGGATGTTGCACATGGACTCTTGCATCATTCTCCCCTGGTTCAAAAAATTAGTTCTCCTTATAAATTTATTTGTTGATCATTAATTTGACAAAATTGTAATTTTCCGCTCATCTATTTTACTCATTGATAATTTTCTCCAACTCCGTTAAAAAAAGGAGAATCAAGTATTTTCTTCTTTTCTACAAACCTTCACACTCAACCAAATATATGTTAAGCTCCTCATGTGTAAAATAGTATACTGAAATTTTTGTCAAGACACCATTATAACATCTCCTTTTCTTATTTAGCATTTTTTTCTCGGTTTTATTTCTTCCTCTCTTATGCAACATTTTAATCATGACCTAGAAATTATATAAGTCAAAGATACATTAAAAACTTGTGAGATAGCAAAGTTTTAGGTAGCTCCACCTTGTAGGCATTATCATTCATTTTCTTCAGAATCCTACATGGCCCAATATTCTTATACTTTAGTTTATTATATGTCCCCTTTAGAAACCTCTCCTTTCTAAGATGAACCATCACCATATCTCCTTCTTAAATAAATTACTCTCTCCTACTTGCATTCATGAGTGGCTATTTTATATTTGCATTACTCACTTTCATCTTTTCCCTCACTTCATCTTGTAGCTATAGAATGTGTTCTAAAATGATTTGCATCATCACTAGTTTTATCTTCACCGAGTAGAACAATTAGATCTAGGACCCTTGGGATTCCTACCATATAGATAATCTAGAAAGGATACCTCCTGTTGACTTGTTTATCGAGCTATTATAAAAAAACTTCCTTGCTTGAAGGTAAAGCTAAGTCCCATTATTTTGGATTTTCTCCAACTATACAACGTAGGAGATTTCCCAAGCTTTTTTCACTACTTCTATACCCATCTGGTTTGGGGGTGATATGCACTCTTGAACTATAGTTGTGTCCCCAATTTCTTCCAATGAGTCTTCCAAAAGTGACTCAAAACTTTTTGTGTCCGATCTGAAAGTGATCATTTTTTTGAATTCCATGGAATCTAAAATCTTTGAAAAAAACAAATGTAACTCTAGAAGCATCATTAGTTTGTTTTTATACAAGAAATAAAATGTGCCATTTTAGAGAATCTATCTACCAAAAAAAGATAGAATCATTTCCTCATTTTGTGTTAGGAATTCCTAACAAAAATCCATCCTCAAATCAACCCATGGCCTATATAGGGAAAGGTGATGGCATATACAACCCATAATATTTTGTGCATGGCCCTTAACCATTTATCACTCTACATCTTGATACAATCCTACTTATGTCCCTCTTTACCTTTGGCCAATAATACTTTTCTACAACAAGAGAAATTTTCTTACTTATACCAAAGTGTCCATCCAAACCCCCACTATGTAATTCTCTTATAATATTTTCTCTCATTGAACCAACAAGGATGCACAATTTTTCCCCCTAAACAAATAACCATCCTGCATCAAATAATCAAAAGAACCACTACCTACTGTAGGGTCCTTAAGTTGTCTCACAACATCACCAAAATCTGGATCACCTTCATATAATTCCTTAACTACCTCAAACCCTACTACTTCATTTTCCATTGTTGTCAAAAGTGATCACACACCTACTCAAGGCATCAAAAACTTGATTCTTCTTACCCGATTTATGCTTTAAATTAAAAAATATATTCTTGCAAAAATGAAACCCATTTTGCATGCCTACTATTTAGTTTCTTCTATGTGTTTACATACCTCAATGCTTCATGGTTCAGTAAAGAGTACAAATTCCTTTAGCTACTAAGTAATGTCTCCAATGCCTTAATGCTTGAACAATAGCATAAAATTCCACATCATAAGTAGAATATTTCCTCTTGACTTCATTTAGCTTTTCACTTTGAATAATGCCATGGTCTATCTTCTTGACTCAATACAGCTCCAATCCCAACATGTGAGGCATCACAATCAACCTCAAAGACCTTGCTAAAATATGGCAATACCAAAATAGGTGCTTCTAGCACTTTCTTCTTCAATAATTCAAAACTATTTGTTGTTTCCTTGGTCCATACAAACTCCCTCCCTTTTGTACTCTATTATGGGTGCAACAATGCTACTAAAATTTGTTATGATGAACTTCTATAAAAATTTTCCAATCCATGAAAACTATGAACCTCTATCACATTCCTTGGAATAGGCCATTTCAAAATTGCCTTCACTTTTTCCTCATCCATCCTCACTCCATCCTCTGATATGAAAACCCAAAAAAATAAGACTCTTCTGAAGAAATCTACACTTCTTTAAGTTTGCATATAAATCTCTTTATGTAACAATTCTAACACCAATTTCAATGTAACAAGTGTTCTTCTTTGTCTTACTGAATATCAAAATATCATCAAAATAGACAACAAAAAACTTACCATTGTATTCTCAGAGTACTTTGTTCATCAACCTCATGAATGTACTGGGTGCATTAGATAGCCCAAATGGCATCACCATCCACTTGTATAATCCATCTTTTGTTTTGAATTCATTTTCCATTCATCCCCTTCATGGATTTGGATCTGGTAGTACCCACTCCATAGGTCAATCTTACTAAAATATCAGGCTCTCCACTAGCACATCCATCATATCATCCAATCTTGGAATTGGGAACCGATACTTAATTGTGATCTTATTTATGGCTCTATTGTCTACACACATTCTCCAAGTATCCATCTTTTTGGGAGTCAATAGTGTTGGAGTTGCACATGGACTCATGCTTTCTCTCACTAACCCTTTTGTATTAGATTGTCACTTGTTTGTTCAACTCTTCACTCTATGTTGGACTCATCCGATAGGCTTCCTAGTTTGGAAGGGCCGATCCTGGGATCAAATCAATATGGTGTTGAATATCTCACTTCGGAGGTAACCCATCTAGTAGCTCATCTGGTATGACATCTTTGTATTCTTTTAGTAAGGCCTCAATAGGTATATTAAAGTCCTCTATTTCCACCTTCTTTGACATTAGTGCATAACACAGCCAACTTCTTCCATTTCTGTAATAAACTCTTTTGTAGCCAATAAGCCCTCACTCTTCTCTTCTTCCTTAAAGGGTAACAAGACCACCTTTACACCATCCTTCCAAAAGGTATATGTATTTTTTCCTCCATCATGTGTAACCTTTCTATCATATTGTCAAGGCCTCCCTAGTAATATATGGCATGCATCCATTGGGATAACATCACACCACACCTCATCCTTGTAGGTATTCCCAATCAAAAACTTTATAAGCATCTTTTATCTATGGTTACCTCATTCCCTTTCTTGAACCATGATATACGATAGGGATATGGGTGCTTCTCACATTTCAGATTGAGTTTATCAACCATCATAGTTGAAACCATATTTTCAAAACTACCACCATCAATAATAATTTTACATACCTTTCCTCCAGAGGTGCATCTTGTTCAAAATATATTTGTTGGAAGCCCATGAATCAGCACCAACAACATCTTGTTCTTTCTCCTTCCTTGGGATAATCATCATCCTCCTTATCATGAGGGTTTCACCCAAGTCTGCAACAACCTCCATTTCTTCTTCTTCTTTAGCTTTAACAAGTTTTACTCGTGGTTGTTCTCCTTGCCATCTATCTTGTGTAGGATAGTGCGGAAACTCAAAAATCTCTGTGCCCCTCTTCACCACATCGGTAACATGTATATTACCTTTGGGGGCTATTCCAACCCCATCCTCCATTATAACCTCTTCCCCTTATAAAACCCCTACCTCTTTGGTAGTTACCATGGCTTTGACCCTAAATCTTCATGCCCTTCTACATTAGAGGATTCACCTTTTATAGAATCAAATCTACCCCTTCCCTCTCATTGGAGATGATGATGGTCCTCTCTTCACTCCTCTTCTAAAATTATTCATCTTGTGATTTTTTCTTGCCTTTAATGAGTTGATAAGCATCATCTAGGATATGGATCTAGAGCATACTCATTTCATCTTGTATGGTATAACTCAACCAATTTACATACCACGTAGCCTTTTTTTTTAGACTCTCCTATTCCACCATGGATTGATAACTTGTAAAATTCATTGGTATACTCTTCAATGTTGAGATCCTTTGTCTTAGGTTTTGAAAACTTTGAAATAGTGTTTAGCATAATCTATAGGAAGAAACTTTTCTTTGATCTTCTTTACCATTTTATTCTAGTTTTGGATCTTTCCTTTTCATTCCTTTGTCTTTCATTTTGCAGGTGATCCCACTAGATCAATGCATATATGGCCAACTTAGTGCATGAAAAATTAACCTTCTTCTCCTCTGAAAGGTTTTCCACTCAAATAATTTTTCCATGTGATTCAACTAGTCAATCAACTCCTTTGGTCATAACCCTCCACCATAATCAGGAACATTAATCTTGATGCCATCATTCTTTCCCTCTAAATTAATCAATCTCTCCTCAAATGGTCTCTCATTCAAGGTTTCTTCATCTCTCTCATTTTATTCTTCATCTCCTCCTTCATTCATTAATGGAGGCTCTTCTTCAATATCACTATCTCGGGTTGGCATCCCCATTTCGCATGTCTCCTTCTAAGGTGGGTAACTTCTCCCATGAGCTCAACAACTTGTCTCTGTAGCTCTTGCATACGTTAATTCATATAGGCATAACCTCCCTCCACCTCTAGCCATGGTTATATAAAACAGACGTAAAAACTAAACATAAAAATGTAATATGTTACCTTAACTATTTCCACAAGATCAAAATCCTGCTCGATACCAATTGATGTGAATACAGAGGTTTAAATACCTCCAAAACACACATAAACAACTTTGCAAATAAAACCAGGAGTTTCAAAATAGCTTACTTCTCATTCTAGAATTCACACTAATCTATTACATCATTACAATCCTCCTTTTATTTCAAGACTACTCTAAAACCCTAAAATGCCAACAAACCCTAAAATGCCAAAAAACCCTAAAATGCAAAACAACTTGGATTGACCCCAAAATTTTCATGCCAAATATGCATTCATAAATTAGGGCTCACAAAAATTTGGACTTATTCTGACAAGCACAAAAAAATTTATTAAAGTTCTAAGACCTAGTCAAAAGCGGAAAAAACATTCAGAGCCAATTTTAAGCCACTAGATGAAGGAATACGAGCCCAAAAACGTGCCAAAATGAGCACAAACATGCACTCAAAGTTGACCTCAACATAGTACTAATGTATATCTACCACCCCGTAAAATTTAAGGGCAATCCAACGGTCGGATTAAAAGTTATGGTCTCTGCAAGTTATGCTCCCGCATCATTCTCCCTTGTATGAAAAGAATTCAGCTTGAATTCTCATTGTGAAACTCATCTAATTTTACACTCTGTCAATTTCCTCAACTCCCACTCAGGAATCCAAGTATTTTCTTCTTGCTACAAACCTTCCCCTTTGTGCCAAATATCTGTTGTAGCTCCCATGTCTAGTAGTGATTGTCTTTTGGCCACGGACACGCATTAGCCTTTCCTTCTTCTTCTTTAGCATCTGTTGCTTCCAGTTTATTTCTTCCTCCTCTATAACATTTTCATCATGACCTAGAAACTTATATAAGTCAGAAATATTAAAAACGGTGAGATAGCAAAGTTTTCAGGTAGCTCCACCTTGTAGGCATTATCACTCATTTTCTTCAGAATCCTACATGACCTAATCTTCTTATACTTGAGTTTATTATATGTCCCCTTTGGAAACCTCTCTTTTCTAAGATGAACCATCACCATATCTCCTACTAGAATCTGCAGCTATTTTATATTGTGCATTACTCACTTTCATCTTTTCCCTCACTTCATCTTGCAGTTGTAGAATGTGTTCTAAAAATGCTTCTGCATCATCACTAGTTTTATCTTCACTGGTAGAAAAATTAGATCTAGGACTGCCTTGGGATTCCTACCATATACAATCTAGAAAGGAGACCTACCTGTTGACTGTTTACTGAGCTATTATATGCAAACTCATCTTGAGGTAAAGCTAAGTCCCATTGTTTTGGATTTTCTCCAACTATACAACGTAGGAGATTTCCCAAGCTTATGTTCACTACTTCAGTCTACCCATCAGTTTGGGGGTGATATGCACTACTCAACTATAGTTTTGACCCCAATTTCTTCCATAAATTCCTCCAAAAGTGACTCAAAAACTTCGTGTCCCGATCTGAAGTGATCATTTTTGGAACTCCATGCAATCTAACCACTTTTAAAAAACCAAATCTATAATTTTAGAAGCATCATTAGTTTTTTTACAAGAAATAAAATGTGCCATCTTAGAGAATCTATCAACCAAAACAAAGATAGAATCATTCCCTCATTGTGTGTTAGAAAGCCCTAACAAAAAATCCATACTCAGATCAACCCACGAACCTGTAGGGATAGGCAATGGCATATACAACCCAAGTATCATGTGCATGGCCCTTAGCCATTTGACACACTCTACATCTTGCTACAACCCTACTTATGTCCCTATTTACCTTTGGGCAATAATACTTTTCTACGACAAGAGAAATTGTCTTACTTATACCAAAGTGTCTAGCCAACCCCCAAAGTATGCAATTCTCTTATTATTATTTCTCTCATTGAACCAACACGGATGCACAATTGTTTTCCCCTAACCAAATAACCATCATGTATCAAATAATCAAAAGAATCACTACCCATTGTAGGCTCCTTAAGTTTTATGACAACATCACGAAAATTTGGATCACCTTCATACAATTCCTTAACTTCCTCAAACCCTAGTACTTTATTTTCCATTGTTGTCAAAAGGGCTACATGCCTACTCAAGGCATCAAGAACTTGATTACGCTTACGGACTTATGCTTTAAAACAAAAGTATATTCTTACAACAATGAAACCCATTTTGCATGCCTACTATTTAGTTTCTTATGTGTGTTTACATACCTAAAGGCTTCATGGTCGGTGAAGAGTACAAATTCCTTTGCTACCAAGTAATTTCTCCAGAGTTCCTTAATTCCTAAACAATAGCGTAAAATTCCACATCATAAGTAGAATATTTCCTCCTGACTTCATTTAGCTTTTCACTGAAGAATGCCACTAGTCATCCTTCTTGACTCAACACAACTCCAATCCCAACATGTGAGGCATCACAGTCAACCTCAAAGACCTTGCTAAAATCTAGCAATACCAAAAAGCGGGTGCTTACGATACTTTCTTCTTCAATAATTAAAAACTATCTGTTCTTTGCCTTGGTCCATACAAACTCCCTCCCTTTTGTACACTCTTTTATGGGTGCAAGAATGCTACTTGAAATTCCTAATGAACTTCCTATAAAAAGTTTCCAATCCATGAAAGCTACGAACCTCTGTCACATTCCTTGGAATAGGCCATTCCAGCATTGCCTTTACTTTTTCCTCATCCATCCTCACTCCATCCTCTGATATGAAAAATCCCAAAAAAATAAGACTCTTCTGAAGGAATCTACACTTCTTTAAGTTTGCATATAGACTCTCTTTACGTAACAAGTCTAGCACAAATTTTAGATGTAACAAGTGTTCTTCCATTGTCTTACTGAATATCAAAATATCATCAAAATAGACAACAAAAAAATTACCATTGTATTCTTGGAGTACTCTGTTCATCAACCTCATGAATGTACTGGGTGCATTAGATATCCCAAATGGCATCACCATCCACTCGTATAATCCATATTTTTTTTTAAAATTAGTTTTCCATTCATCCCCTTCACGGATTCGAATCTGGTAGTAACCACTTTGTAGGTCAATCTTGCTAAAATATCGGGCTCTCATTTGGACATCCATCATATCATCCAATCATGGAATTGGGAACCGATACTTAATTGTGATCTTATTTATGGCTCTATTGTCTACACACATTCTCTAGTATCCATCTTTTTGGGAGTCAATAATGCTGGAGTTGCACATGGACTCATGCTTTCTCTCACTAACCCTTTCTGTATTAGATTTTTCACTTGTCATTCAACTCTTCACTCTATGTTGGACTCATCCGATAGGCTACCTAGTTTGGAAGGTCCGATCCACGGGATCAAATCAATATGGTGTTGAATATCTCGCTTTGGAGGTAACCCATCTGTTAGCTCATCTGGTATGACATCTTTGTATTCTTTTATTATCTTTTCTCTATGCAAAGGTATATTAAAGCCTTCTTTCTCTAGCTTCTCGGCATTAGTGCATAACAACATCCAACTTCTTCCATTTCTATAACAAACTCTTTTATATCCAATAAGCCCTCACTCATCTCTTCTTCCTTGAAGGGTAACAAAACCACCTTTACACCATCCTTCCAAAAGGTATATGTATTATTCCCTCCATCATGTGTAACCTTTCTATCATATTGCCAAGGCCTACCTAGTAATATATGACATACATCCATTGGGATAACATCATACCACACCTCATCCTTGTAGGTATTCCCAATTGAAAACTTTATAAGGCATCTTTTATCTATGGTTACTTCATTTCCTTTTTTGAACGATGATATACGATAGGGATATGGATGCTTGTCATAGTTGATTCGGTTTATCAACCATTACATTTGAAACCATATTTTCACACCTACCACCATCAATAATAATTTTACATACCTTTCCTCCAGAGGTGCATCTTGTTCAAAATATATTTTTTGAAGCCATGAATCAGCTCGAACAACATCACATTCTTTCTCCTTCCTTGGGACAATCTTCGTCCTCCTTATCATGAGGGTTTCACCCATGTCTCGCAGCAACCTCCATTTCTTCTTCCTCTTGAGCCTCAACCAGAGTTACTCGTGGTTTTTCTCCTTACCATATATCTTGTTTAGGATAGTGTGGACACTCAAAAGCTCGTGGTCCTCTTCACCACATCGTAACATGTATATTTCCTTTGGGGGCTATTCCAACCTAGTCCTCCATTATAACCTTTTCCCCTCTTAAACCTCATACCTCTTTTTTAGTTATCATGGCTTTGACCAAAATCTTCATGCCCTTCTGTATCAGAGGATTCACCTTTTGTAGATTCAAATCTACCCCTGCCCTCATTTGAGATGATGATGGACCTCTCTTCACACCTCTTCTATAATTATTCCTCTTTTTGTTTTCCTCTGCCTTTAATGTAAGTTGAAAAGCATCATCTATGCTATGGATCTGGAGCATACTCAGCTCATCTTGTATGGTGTAACTCAACCCATTTATGTACCATGTAGCCTTTTTTTGTTTAGACTCTCCTTGTTCCATCCTAATTGATAACTTGTAAAATTCATTTATATACTCCTCAATGTTGAGATCCTTCTGCCTTAGGTTTTGGAACCTTCGAAAGAGTGTCTGAGCATAATCTACAGGAAGAAACTTTTCTTTCAGCTTCTTTACCATTTTATTCCAGTTTCGGATCTTGCCCTTTCCATTCCTTTGTCTTTCATTTTTTAGGTGATCCCACCAGATCAATGCATGTCTGACCAACTTAGTGCATGAAAACTTAACCTTCTTCTCCTTTGAAAGGGCTTTCCACTCAAATAATTTTTCCATGCGATTTAACCAGTTAATCAACTTCTCTGGTCATAACCCTCCACCATAATCAGGAACATTAATTTGATTTCATCATTCTTTCCCTCTAAAGCTTTGATTAATCTCTCCTCAAATGGTCTCTCATTCAAGGTTTCTTCATCTCTCTTATTTTATTCTTCATCTCCTCCTTCATTCATTAATGGAGGCTCTTCTTCAATATCACTATCTGGGTTTGCATCCCCATTTGTATGTCTCCTTCTAAGGCGAGTTACTTCCCGTGAGCTCAACAACTTTTCTATTTAGCTCTTGCTTATGTCTATTCATCTGGGAATAACCTCCTCCCACGTCCGTACCATGGTTATATAAAACAGAGGTAAAACTACACATAAAAATGTAATATGTTACCTTCACTATTTCCGCAAGATCAAAATCTTACTCGATACCAATTTATGTGAATCCATCTGCAGAGAGGTTAAATACCTCCAAAACACACATAAAAATTTTTGCAAATAAAACCATGAGTTTTAAAATATCTTACTTCTCATTCTAGAATTCACTGCGATCTATTACATCATTACAATCCTCCTTTTATTTCCAGACTACTCTAAAACCCTAAAATGCCAAAAATTCCTAATGCAAGTTCCTAATTATAGTTTATGGTCTCTGCAAGTTATGCTCCGCATCACGGGTCCCTATGCAAATCATACAATTGAACAAACATCAAAAAGTTGACGTTTGCTTTAAAAACACATTGTAACTTACCTAGTTTTTCCAAAACTTTCATATCTTATAATTCCCATGTCAGAATGACCTAAAACTTGTCATGAAGAATCATGAAAACATCCTCTACCTTTCAATATTCACCACATATCTCAAATATTCCTAAAACTCTCCATCCATTAAGACTTACTCTTTAAACTACCTATTCTCACATATTTTCTTCCAAAGGACCTCTAATATGCATAAAAACTATTATTTCGACCTTAAACTGTCCATATACCTTAGGTACACTACCACCATGATTCTACCATTCTCCAAAAAGACTTATTGGGTCAAAATAATATACCTCTATCTCATTCTCGCATGCTTTAGGGGTAGGAGTCGATATGACTTGATTCAATACATACTGCCCATGAACTCACCTTTCGACCTCATGAAGATTCATGGACACTTGTAACACATCACTAGGACCATTATTTACCTCATGAAAACATTCAACTAACTTTTAATGACTCAAACCATGACTCTTCCTAGCAAACCAAGCTCCAAGACCTCCTAGAACTCACCAAATATGGACACTACCAATAAATTTTATGTTTAACAATTGACTAAAACCACATGGAGAATCATACTATACCATGATATCTGTTTTCCATCAATGGACTTGACATCAATGACAACACAAACACACAATGGCCAATATGATTATGATATGTTTGTTCTTATAAACCCTAGTATCTAATTTGATATACCAAATGTGTATGATATAATTATTTAATTATCATTTTAACTTATAATGTTGGTTTAATAATATCTCAAACTATTATTTTTAGGGTTTCATTAATGATATAATGAAGTAAATTTCATAAGTGTAACTATATCTATAAGATGAATTTGTGCCAAATCGATGTAGATGACATATAATTTGAGTGAGTGCCATAAATTTATATGAATTGGTAAGATTAAATTTCCAATGAAGTCTATGTAAAATGAAAAATTTCATGCATAAAGGTATAATATATAGTGATGGACCATCCAATTCCATGACATTTTGATAAATGTTTGTAATGTGTAGTGTTGGAGAATCCCAAGTCCATGTAGATATGATATGAGACTAGTAAATTTTCCCAAATAGTTGTATATGAATTGTGTGAATATCATCACACTATCTACCTAGAATCATAGTGACCATGATCTGTGTTAACTACTAGAAGATACCATAAGATTCCCCCATTTTTAGGGATGATGTAAGTTATGACTTAGGTCAAAATATATAGTATTGGATATAAAGAGTATATAGCCAAATATAGGATGTGAACTATATATAATATGTAAAATATAATTTTTATAAAAGTAATGTGCATTATATATGATTATTATAAAATAAGTACTTTATGTCATCTAATGGGTAGGTTCATAGTAAACATATCCAATAATTTAAATAAATCAAATAGCTAAGAGTGTAATAGTGAATGGTGGATAATATATAAGTATAAAACTGACTTGGTTCCAAATTGTTTCATTTCTTCCTATGACATTACATGCCCACCATAAAATAACTAACGAGTCCCGATGACTTGACTAGTGCTAGTTTTGTGAGAAAATAAAAAAATGTGTCAATCAGCGTGCCATGAATAATGTGTCTAAACTAAAATGTGTATCAATCAATGTTTTATGAACAAGTTTTTATACATCAAGATATGTATCAATTTTTTATGGAAAAGTGTGTATAGATCAAGATTTTCATCAATTTATGTACTATGAGAAAGTTTGTCTAGATTACGATATATATCAATCAATGTGACATAAACAATGTGTCTATAAACCTTTTATTATAAATAATTTGTGTCCCACATAATGTGTTTCATGTGAAATGTATGTGTCATAAACAATGCATTTCATAAGAAATATGTGTTATATACAATGTGTGGCATAAGAAATGTGTGTTATATGTAATTTTTTTATAAATAAATTAGCTTGAGAAAGATGTGTCTCAAACAATATGTCAGAAGATATGTGTTACTATTAGTATATGTATCAATTAATGTGTTTAGTAATCAATATGGGTGATAGGCACCACGTTTCTTTAAGAGAGTATGGAGGGGATAAGTATCAAGCAATTGGTCTATAGATTATATAATGATATAGGAAAAACAACATAGAGCATATGATGGTATAGGGAAAACAAATAATAAAGCATATAATTTCATGGGGAAAACAATTTCATAGATCATACATTGGTATGAATCAAATAAATCATAGAGTATATAATGGAATAGATCAGACAAAACATAGATCATACAAAGTGGCATATATAAAACAAGAGAATAAATCATACAATGGTGTAAAGTAAACAAGTACCTAAATCATGTAATGACATGGAGAAAAAATGTTTGTAGAGAATTAAATTCTAAAAATAAAAAAGTGCATAGAGAAACAATGACATACAATAAAAAATGCATAGATCATATAAGTTCATATAGTAAACACGTACATACAGTAAAAACAATGGCATAAAATAGTGCATAAATCTGACAATGGAATAGAATAAAAGAGTACATAAATCATACAATCCTATAGAGAAATTTAGTCATAGAAGGAATCATATATTTTATGATGTGTAGGAAAGACGTGTATAGATTGAGTGATGTATGAAGCAATGTGAAGTAGCTAGAAATAAGATCCCAAGGCCAATAGTAGTCAAACAAGAATCTTAAACTTGTTCAATAAGAAAAGAGTAAAGTAAATTATCAACAAAAGTATGAATGGAGTATATTAAATAATTATATAATGATAAATAATGTGATCATTGGATGAATTAAAATATAATGTGTTGCATAATATGCAAGGCGGTGAAATATAAGGTAGACAAGTTGTGTATCACCGATGGACTGGTGTGTGAATATATTATCTATATAAGCTCAGTATGTGATATGCCCATGATGTATTTAATCCCCCAATATGGTATAAATACTCAATTGTTTAGGGATGTAGGAATACACATAATATGAAATATCCAATCTAATCAAGATCAATGTGTGAGATTCCAATAGTGTAGTTATGCCCCTAATTTTTTGGTTTGTCCCAGTGGTTCAAGTCTTATGAAGTCGCGAAAGTGTGTGCATAATGTCCATGTAATAAGGTATCTAAAACCATTTTATTTATCCCATGAGGATGTATTTTTATGAACGTAGGGTATGTAAAGTGATAAAGCTTTATAACCACAATGTTTAAGTTTGTGTAATGAATGAGCAAGTCATATGTAGTTCCTTGTATTTTTCCATATTATATTATTTTAGTGATTTTTCCATAATATATTTATATTAATTAAATTTCAAACTTGGATTTTTATTAATATACCTAGGCCTTAAGATATAATAATAGAATAAATATATTTATATACCAAGTGTAGACACTCAAATTTGGTAATTCTATTCTTTGACACTACTAATCCTAACATTTCTCTCTTTATCAAACAAGTGTGCACTACCCATTCTCATTTGGTACATCTATAGGTCTCTTTACTATCTTTCTTGATTGTACACACTCATCTCTGTCGACATTTTCTAAGAGTTGAATGCATGAGATCCATTAAGAAACTTGGTTAGTCAACTTTCAAACTCCACACTTTGTATTGGCTCCCTAGGTTGAAAAATGTACAATCGGAGAAGGAACATACATGCATTCCTGACCCTAGTGTATAGTTTTTCCCTTACTCACTTTGATCACAAAATTTCAGTTGCACATTATTCTTTGGGTCATTTACTCCTAAGTTAGACTTTGTAACTTAAATCACATTTAGAAGCATATATAAGCAAGTGAAACTCACCTCATTTAGAACCTAACAATTTTATGGAATCCTATTGCAAAATATAGCACAAAAGGAACCCAAAGCTCCCTACACTCTACACATTCATTAGGGAAACACCATCTATAATTTTGAAGCTTCCCACTAGGTATAGGGAATACTTCCCACATTTGCAAGAACTCAAATTCACTCACTCAAGAATATTTATAAGAGAGAAACTCAAGTCAATATTTATCAAAGGAAGGATGTAAAATATAATTGCATTATAGCTAGATATCACATGTTAGGTGGAGAATGATGTGTATTTCAAGGACTCTTTTGAGTAGTGAAAACATTGGTAGTACATTTGGGTGTTAAAAACCCAAATAATGTTTATTTTTCAAGAATTATCATCCATGGTTAGCGTTTTAAATATCGATGTGAGAATTAAAAGGACCTTGTAGTGTGATCAACAATGTGATGGAGAGTGACAAAGATATTTATGGGGAAATACACCCATAAAGTTACGGTTTGCGTAATTTCGAGTAAGGTCAAGAACATATAAATAAATTAATACCATGCAGAAATTCCTACCCCTACTATATGGTCCTATCAATGAGTACATTTAGGTCATATTTCTAGTTTTAAAGCATGTTCAGGTCCTGATCTCCATGTTCCATCATCCAAATCACCTAGATCAATCTAGAATCATTTGAAATTAGCTAAGTGCACTCAATCCCATATATATGTGAGCTTGTAGTGTATCGTGTACATTTGTTACAAGTATTAATGTGTTGTTTTGTTGTTAAATGATTAATGTTGGAAGATAATTAATCATAATAACCCCTTTTATCTTTCATTTAATTCCTTTTTGGTTAGGTATAAATATTAATCAAATCTAAAAAAGGGTGAATAGTTAGTGAAACCATTTTGGATCGATCCCTTAACCTAATCTAGAATATATTCATTGAGTATTAGTCCCGGTGATCTCCAAACCCTATATGTAAAATGATTTCATATTTCCATTGTACATTCAGCCCTAAATCTAACTTGCACAAATTTCCCTAGGGTTTCATGGTTTGTTTTTTCCTTTGGATCACTTTCTAGGGCCTCTAATTGCTAAGTCACATTTCATTGTATTTCTAAATAATAAGGATCTATTTTCAAATTCCTTTGAATTTGTTTATTTTTTAGTGTATTTTACAAAACCTCTTTTTGTTTACGTTAATTTTTATCACACTTATCAATAAATCAAAATTACTATTTTTAGTAATTAGGGTATACCTGGAAAATAACATACTTTGGAAAAAAACCTTGGAGGTTTCTCTTTCTCATAAGTAGAGTCAAAAATACCTACAATTTTGTTATAAAATTATAATTATATTCCAAACACTCTAAACATGTCATCTTAAAACCTAAGAGATGTGTAGATACAATGTTATGGCAGCGTTGGAGATGGTTATACATGTGCATTCGGTGGTTTGGGAGATGAACTCAAACGTTTTTTTTTTGTTCTTCGGTTTCTTAAGAGACTCGATGGTGGCATCGGGAATGACTTGGTTAGTGTTGCCCCTTTTTTATTGCAAGATTTTGGGATTTGATGGAGGCTCTAATAGAGTATATTATCCATTATTATTTGTGTATTTGGCTTCTCTTAGCCCTAGTGTTATATATATGTACCCTATGGGCATCATAAAATTTGGTGTCAATTTAGATGGCTCAAGCCTAATCGGTGGTAGAGGAGCATCTCATAACGATGGAGATGTTAAATGTTATTTTATTATAGTGGTTTCTAGGAAGGGGAATCCATTGATTGTAGCCAAATTTTTCCCCTCGGTAGTTTTTTTTTGGGGTTACATTGGAGAAAGGTATTACAATGGGAAGAGAAATTTTCTAATCATGCACTTATTTATAGATTCAATGTATTTTTTCCACCCCCTGGCCAAACTCGGAAAATGGATCGATGAGAGTTGGAGTCAATATGTTAAGGGAAGTAAGCATCCAAAACATTCCTTGTGCTAAAGGTCTTTTGTGGTGATTTTTACTGTATCTAAGGATAGATTTGAGATCTGGAAGAAACATGCCTATAATTAGGGAAATAATGTTCTCATGATTAAACCCTGGTATGTAGATTTCAATCCCCTCACTGAATCTTTTAAAACTAAACCTATATGGGTAATATTCCCTCATTTACCAGTTTAGTTTTGAAATTTTTCTAGATTTGTTATTTTATGGAATGCTCTCGGGGATTTCATCTTAGTAGACCTAAATAATATCACTTTCTCTCATTCTTATTATGCAAAAATTTTGGATACCTTTGATACTTTCTTCGACTTACTTATGAAAATTAACTTGAAAGTGAAGGATAAAATATGAGTCCAAAATACTAACTATAAGGGTTTGTCCTTCATTATCATGGATGTTACAAACTTGTTCATTTTTCTATGGATTACAGTTTTCCTAAGTGTAGTAAAGTGAGTTCTTGATGGAAAGAATAATTTCCTAAGAACATTTTTGCTAATGCAGAACCAACAAGTGAGTCTAATGGATATGATGATGAGGATACATGGTCATAATATTTGGAACAAATTTTGGAAGAAAAGTGGATATAGTTTTAGGAAGGGTTACCTCTTCTTTTCAATAGGTTGAGGAAGAGAACAAACATCCCCAAATATTAAGAAGGGATTTGGTACCTTTGACAATTTAGAATTTTCTATTCATATTCATCTCAAAATATGGATTTGAATGTGGAAAAAATACTAGACAGTGGTGAGTAAAATGAAAAAAATATTTATGAATAGGTAAGTATTCCCTCTCAAAATGAACTTGTGCTCACATTCAAGGGGTTAGTTTATTTTAGGTTGGTTTGGATTTTTGTTGATGGGGTTAGCAGAGTCAGCTTTTTACTCTTCTTGGTGTTTAGTTTGGGTCTTGAAATTTAATATTTTTCTTTTCTTATCTTTCGGTGGTTGTATCAGGTTTTTAGAATCCTTCAAAATCTAAAATTTACCAATCAAAATATGTATATATATTGATATATAGCCCTTTATTCATTTTATGGTCATCACCTTTTTCTAAACCTCACTTTTTGGGTCTTATCCCCATGGTCTCTTGATGTTCATCCCTCCATATGTTGATTATCATTATTTATTACATACTTGTAGTTTTTATATCAGTGTTTCTACCATCATGGCCTATTTCATTTCATCTCCTTCTATTCATAATGATGTTAGCTTTTATAACACCCTCCTAGAGTCCATTCAATCTTTACAACATGATTTTTAAACCAAATTTCAAGTCACACATCCTAAAATAAAATATCTCAAGGATATGATATCATATCTAAATAATCTTTCCAAAAACCCATGCTATAAAAATGTCTTACATCATACATGTGCTTACACAAGTGAAGTGAAATTCCTACATAGATGCAACAATGTGTGTGTTCCACAAGATCAATCTTGACCACTAAGGTAACCATAACCGAAGGAACCTCTATGGTTTGATAAGAATGTTAAATAAAATGATATCCTATTTGATCTACTCGATAAGTTCTTAATCACTTTGTTACCTACTCATTACTATCCATACTATCGACTTGAAAGAATCAAAGGTCAACCATTTTGTAATTATCATGGAATTAATAAACATCGTGATAATGATTTCTATGATTTATAATGAATAATCAAACAACTTGAGCATAGTGTATTTATTTTAATTTCTACATAACATTTTATTACACCTTATTCTCCAATTTCCAAATCTAAACGGATTCCTAAAATTGATCCATCTATGTCTAGTGAACATCATGCAATATCGAATGATGCAAATTCTGCAATAATACAAGAGCCACCTATTCAAAAAGAGGATAATAATGAAATACATCCTTCATAAGTTCCAATATTAGTTGAAAACTTACATACTACTATTTTCCAAACTACCAAAAATTATTACCAGTCAAAC
Source organism: Taxus wallichiana var. yunnanensis (assembly GCA_018340775.1). NCBI lineage: Eukaryota > Viridiplantae > Streptophyta > Pinopsida > Cupressales > Taxaceae > Taxus > Taxus wallichiana. Next base: position 206,744,110 of record CM031244.1, on the reverse strand, counting down.
ATGACAATTACACATGGCCTCATAGAACATAGAGAATACAAAGGAAAATATCAAGGCTAACACCATATTACCAACATAGATCCATTTGAACAAAGATGATAATTGGTTTGATGATTGGGATTATGATAACAACTATGATGAAAAATTTAATATGCTAACTAATCCATTTATGGATCTATATACTTATCTCTATAAATTTATATAGATTCAAAGAAAGCTATTGATATCGATTGAAATAACGATACAAAGGATTCTACACTTGTTACTAGGATAGAAGCATCTAATACATGATTATCAAAAATAAGTATCGATGAATTACTTGATTATTTTTGATCTCTACAGCCATGGGAAAATATATGCTAAATCCAAAGTAATCCTCTCAAATTTCTTATGGAGGAAACATAAACAATAGTGCATATAAACACCCTCATGAGCATTTCCAAAATATTGATCCTATTGATGAAGAAGAGGGAATTATTTCACTAGAAGTTTAACGTATTTCTCAATGCCTAGCTATATATAATAAATCTATACAAATGGAGAAATATAACACCGTAGTGAATCCACTTCCTCATCCTCTTGATAAATACTAATGGTAGAGATCTCTATTTCACTAAAATATTTACATATTTCTCAACATCTAGATATAGAGCATAAAGTTGCACAAATGGAAAAATATAACACCTTGGTCAATCCACCTACTTATCCTCTTTATAAATATTAATAGTAGATCCCATGTGTCACTATTCTACATTGCAATCACTTATGCATCCAACATAACGTTCTCACTCATGACATATTATTGTTACGTAGGCCTCCCAATTATTACTATATATTTGATCTTCATCCATATACACCAATTTATGATACCTTATATAATACTCGGAGGCTTATTTGGATCTCCCTTCCTTCTTTTCAAAAATTAGGTTTCTTGCATGCCCTTGCATACTTTGGTAAGGGTCACATTTATGTTTTCTAATCCTATTATGTCATACCTATTCTATCACAATAGCTTTTACACATCCACCAAAATCAATATCAACTAATTTCAATCTCTTCAAGATACGGTATCCTAGTCACAAATATCAATTCAAAGTCTTCTACTTCACACACTATTCCTAGAGATACTTCACCTAATTCTTATCTCAAGTATTCTTTGACGCATGTCACTACTATGGTACACATTGCATTCAAATCACAATTGAGGCCTAAGCCTTCATTTTCCTTAGCATCTACTAAATCTCTTAGGGAGGTTCTCATTGGATCATTTTCGTGCACCTTATAATTTTTGTACGAGATAAATACTTATATAATCACAAAAAGTAAAAACATTCAAATATTTTTTAAAAAAGCAAAAATCAAGAGATGTTTCACTAGAATATATTGTTATTACTTTAAATTATACATTTTTTTATCCTTCTCATTTTATTGATAGCATTTATATTCTTTATGAACATGTGTTCATATGGTATATTGAGCATGATGCAAGACATACAAATTGATACATTATTATGTAAGCTATTGTGGTTACTTAAATACTTTTGGGGGCATCCTCCACACAAAAAGGTGATATTATTTCATTATAGTGGCATTTCACTTCCTCATTATCATTGATTACATACATAGTGTATTTTCTATATTGTGAACTACTAGGACTAATAAATGTCTCTTATGCGGTGTTGACATCTATTATTTCATATTCTAATATATATCTTATTAGTTCATTTCCACACATTATCATACTTTTTTTTCTATACATGCTTGCTAGTTATATGTGTAGTTACTTTCTTTCTACTCTTCTTATGGCCCAAGGTCCTTGTTTGTCTTGTGAAACCATGGGTGTCCCATGTTTGTGGAATCATGTATTTATTTTGTGACATTTAATCTCTTCTTTATAGGCCTAAGGGTATTGATTGTCTCTCAACACCATGGGTGTCTCGTGCTTGTAAGTGTTAATCCTTTTATGTGACATTTTTTCATTTTTATCCATACACTTGTTTTAAGTATATATACACTACTATTAATGTTAAATTTATCTTATTGAAATTATTTATACTATTATTCTTGTTATTTTTCTCTTATTTTGCACCCTGGTCTCCACTATGTGAATCCTCTTTATAGGTATAGGTTCATCTTAGTATCCACCACATCAACCCTTCATGTGTTTTCTACACAAATTATCAAACATGGTTACATATATATTATTGTGAGTCATGTACTCAAAATATTTATCAAAAGCACCTCAAAAGAGGGGGAATTCATCTAGTTATATTCTACACATATAAAACATACACAAAGAATTAAGATCTTATACACATGAAGGCACGTGAAAAAATTACTAAAAATAACATCAAACATTAAAATGTAATAAAGAAAGTAAAAGGTCAAAAATATACAACACAGTTAGGACCTTAGAAACGTTTCTATTCCATTTATACAGCTTTTTCCTAAGGGAAAGTTACAACAACTTTCTCAATAGTTTCATATTTTCACCTAAAGACACTAGTTTTTGGCATAGTTTTATACTTGAATAACTCAGATTAGTTTTAAGGGGCATGAAATTTTTAATTACTTATTTTCCATAGCACCTGAGTTTCATGTTTAGGGTATTGGGGCATCGTCCTCTTTTTCCATCACATTTTAGCACATTTCATATTTATTCGGTTTATACTCAATTGTATAACACGTGAGGAGATTATGGGGATAATGTATTCTCATTTATATTGTGTGTCCTAATTTGTAAGGTTGGACTTAGATCTATCTCGTAGTTGTGTGGTCCTTTGGGTTATGGAAGGTATAAAAGTGTTTATGTTCTTCATAGGTAGTCCTTCCTCTCCTCTTACACTTAAAGGGGAAGATATCAAAGTTATTGAATGACTTTGATACACAATCTTCTTCCTTCATGAGGTGTTTTGGCTCCTCATTCTTCTTCTCTCTCTTTGGTATTCATGTGTTGGGTTTCATACACCCAATACTCAGTATATCTAATCATAATTAGGATTTATCACCCCTAATTATTCATAAAATTTTATCAATCCAAATCTCCAAGTAAAAGAAAAGAATGAGAAAATATTCCCTCCACAAAATAAACAGTTGCATTCCTTCCATGTTTTACATCTCTTTATTTCACTATTTACAATTTCATATTTCATTTACATTATATAGTTTCATTTGTGTTAGATTTTAATTCTTCATCATGGAATTGACAACACTTTTTGTTTCAAGTTTCATCATGGATTTTGCTAACACTAACACAATTGGATCTTGAAAAAAAAACATTGAGTGAAGAAAAAGTGTGTTTACACACTAAGGTATATTTTCCTCTAAGAATGTAATTTCATTTCAAAAGGGTAAAAAATGTAGAGACTCAAATGTAGTAAGCATACTCTTTGATTCTACTAGTCTTGACATTTCTCTCTTGCTCAAACAAGTGTACTTTACCCACTTTCATCTGGTAAATCTCTAGGTATCTTGTCTAACTTGATTGATCATACACACTCATATATCAATAGTTTTGAGAATTAAATACATGAAATGCATTAATAAAGTTTTTTAGTCAACTTCCAAACTCCACATTTCATATTGTCTCCCTATGGTAAAAATATACAATAGGCATAAGAACGTCAATATGTTCTGACCCTCTATATAGTTTCTCTCTTTCTCACTTTGATCCTAAAATTTAAATTTCAAATTATTATTTGGGTTATTTTATCCTTCTCATTCAACCTTTGTAACTTAAATCACCTTTGGAAGCATATATATGAAAGTGAAACTCACCTCATTCAACACCTACCACTATTATGGAATCCTATTATAAAAGCTCACAAAAGGTACCCAAAGATCACTACACTCTACAAATGCCTCTGCTCATTCATTAGGAAAGTGCCATTTACAAGTATGAAGTTTCTCACTAGGTCTAGGGAATACTTTCCACATTTGCAAGTACTCAAAGTCACTCACTCAACCATATTTACATGAGATAAACTTAAGTCAAGCTATGTTAAAGGAAGGATGTCAAATATGATTACACTACAACTATATATCACATGTTAGGTGGGGAGCAATGTGTGTTTTGAGGTCTCTTATGATTATTTATAACATCATTGGTGCAATCGGAGTTCCAACAACACAACTAAGGTTTATTTTACAATACTTATCATCCATGGTTAGGGCTGGAAAGAATAATTTGATCCTTCAAAGGCCACTTTAGTGTTATTGATAGTGACCAACATAGAGAAGCAAAGAGATTCAGAAAAGTGAAAAATCTACAAATATATATGTCACATTTCTAAGAAGGGTCGAGACCATATAAATATGTCAAGAATGTATAGATATTTTTCCCCTACTATAAGGTCCTTTCGAGGAACATCTTCAAGTAAGAGGTAAGAACTTTCAAGTCTAGATATCCCTATTTCATCTTCCAAATCACCCATATCAGTCTAGAATCATTTGAAATCAGTTAATTATACTCAATCTTATGTATTTGTGAACTTGTATTGTATCATGTATATTTTTACAAGTATTAATGTGTTGTTTTGATATTGAATGATTAATGTTGGAAGTTAATTAATCATAATAACCCCTTGTAGATTTTATTTCAATAATTTTTGGTTAGGTATAAATATTAATAAAATCTAAAAAAGGATGAAAACACTAGGTAATAATTGTTCCTTTAACAATCACATAAAAATCCTAAAATATGCTACTTTTTTAGGTTATTCCTTAGTCATGTACTAGATATTAGGTATCAAAGGATTGATAATAATGTTAAGATAAAATTACATTGGTAGTGGGGTAGAGATTTAACAAAATAATGCTTATTAAACCCTAATTGTAGAGAAAATGAATGTAAAAAATGATATACGGTTTCTAAGTATAATATGATGCAAGAAAATAAGAAAGTAAGTATAAAACCCTAAGCAAGAGGTATAAAAATAATAACTTAGTTGATTAGTGCTTGATCTTGAAGTGTTTTGAACCAGGAAAACTATTGAACAAGAGGTGAACAAAGTGTCGTAAATGGCCGTAATAAGTTATAGGGCACATGGACAATGTTGGACATGGTCACGTAGATCGGGGCAAGGGCACGTGGGTGCTATACATGGATACTAGGCACCCGTGACTACAAAAATGGTGAGAAACTGATTTTTACCTTGTGTCACAAATTATCCCTATTAATCTCTTATATGTTTTTCTTTGATCACCGAGGGTACTGTAACTGGAAAATAGAATTTCACCTTCAAAACCCATGAAACCGCATCAAATACAAACAATAAATGTAATATGGGGAGTCGATCGACCCCAAAGATCACACAATAGAGTGAACTTACGATCGAGCACTATACTACATCTCATAATCCATGTAGTTCTTGTGATGTGTGTAAGGATTGTGCCCTAGATTCCCTAATGCAAGTTGCACTTGATATCGGGATAGCTCTAGAATGTAGCAATGTATTACATGTGTGAATAGAATGGAATAAAATTCCCCTTCCTATGTAGTGTATGTAGAAAATTCATTCCCTTGTCCCGTGAGTAAATGCCAAATGGATGTTTTGAATTTCTTTAGGTTCCTTTTGGATTGTAAGATTAGGTTATAATAGCAATGCTTAGATATTGATCCCTTATTTTGAACACATGAGTATGTATTTATATGATCGCTTGATTTAATTTCATAATTAACAATTGAAAGGCCAACCCATAAGTGAAAAATATGCCCAAAATATAAAAGAGACCCAAAAGAAGTGAGTAAGATAGAAAATGGTCAAGGGCACACAAAGAGGATAGGAGTTCCTAAGCACTACTATCTGGATAGAAAATGGTTTTCAAGCCGTAGAAGGTGAAAAAATAAAATATCGATGGGTTGTATGGTTTGTAAGTACAAATAGAAAACTAAAAGACATAAAATAGGCCAAAGATAGTTGTCAATGACTAGTTTTCTTTATTAGGAATCATATGAATACTACTATGTGTTTAGGGCATCATAATGTACCCAATCTGTGTGATTTTTGTCTACAAGTACTAGAGATATTTTTTTGTTTAAGGAGTATATATTTATAAGTGATTGTGCTCAAATCATAAGTAAGGAAATTATAGGAGGCTATCATATGATCTTGTCAATGGGATGATCATATAGATCTCTTGTATAAAGTGGTTTGATATTATAGGACGTAAGTGAGTAATGATTAAATTATTTTAGTCATCATCTATATCTAAACTTTATCCATGTTTAACATAATATTCTAAAATACCAATATCAATAGCTTGTATGCACATAATCTATGAGTCATAAGTAGTCAAAATAACATTGGTATCTTTATGCTTTTCAAAAACAACTAGGTAACATGAGGTATACCTTATTTTCTCGATGCTACCTCGCATGCTGATTTAGTCCACTTTCCCCCAAAATGGGTCACCGTCGCCACTCTCCCTCGCCTTCCCCCCGTCCCTCCTCTCGCCTCCCTCCACTCTTCCAGACACGCCGTCGCTTGCACCTTTCCTCTGACTCGACTCGGATGTTGCCATCCTGGGCCCTTCTCACAATGGATCCAAACCCTCTGCTCCCCTGTTTTCCCCCCACTTCATTCATGCTTGTTGCTGGAGGGCACTGACACCAGTATTAAGGTGGTCTCCCTATCTCCAGCCCCGATACTTCTCTTGCCGATGACATTCTGGGCCTTGCCAAGCTTTACCCTGACTCCCCTGCCTCGAGCAGATTGAGACGAACCACCTATTGAAGACCCCATTTCTTGAAAGTTGGGGACATTCCGGTCTTTATTGATAGTGATCCTCATGCTGACACCCTAAAGTCTCCTTTGAATATGGATACAATTCCTATTGAGCCTATGGTTGCTGACTCCCAGAGGGATGAACGCAGAGTTGAATTGGTGTCCTCTATTTTAAACAAGCTCCAATGCACCTTCAATGCCCTAAAGGCCTGGGAGGTTTTCACTGATACTACCAGGAATGCCATTGCCAAAGACTGTTCAGAGCTCATCACCCTTGCAGATCAACTTGCTGAGGATTCGGGATCTCCTAGAGCTAGAAATGTTGTCGCTGAGCTGAAAAAGCTCATATGATGTTCTCCTCTTTTCTCCTATTGTCTTTTTTGTTATCCTTTTTTTGGAATCTTCTAGGGTACTTATCCTCTATGTATTATTTTGCTAAATCTGGCCTGATGGGCCTTTTTGTATAAGGTTGTGGGACCTTCTAAAACCCTCCTTTTACCCTATATATTCCAAAAAAACATAAGGTATACCTAAGAAGGATATGATATCAAAATATTCTCATGACCGGGTTGTATCATTGTGTTCTACATAATATATCCGGTATATGATCAAAATATTGAATGGAATGTAAAGGTTACATCTCGATATAAGATACCTCTTATTTGGTTAGAGTAATAGGAGGCATTATGATAGTCTATACAGGAATTCATAAGGAATAATATTAATGGTAACCATCATGTTGTGTACATAATTTAACTACCTATGTAAGGTGGAAATGATAACACTCGTATCACGAATCCATGGGAATCTAAGTAACATGTTGATCTTGTTATTAGAAATAACTATAAGGAATCATGTGGACATCATCTTAGGTATAACCTATTAAGGTAATTATATGGCCACAAGTGTATTCTATAGTTTGCCATCAACTCTTAACCTATATTTTATTTCCAATCAGGTCTCGTGTGGTATAGCTTAGAGAAATAATAAGTTCCATAGTACAAATGTTATAAACATATTTATTTTCTACCATTACACTTTGGACTGGATGTGAATTAATATGTGATTGAATGAAAAAAATTAAGATTCATCCTCATCATCAAGAGGATCCTCTAAATCATCAAATTTAATTTGTTATGTGAACTTTGATATCTATGAATTTAATCTAATAATGTCAACAATAGGATGGTGGTCAACTAGATAACTCAATAGAGGGGGTATAGTGTGATAAACTACATTTACGTCATCACCCTTACAAGTATTTATATAGTATTTTAATGGATCATTATATGCTTTCAACTTATATTTACACTAGGACACTAGTTTTTGGTAAGTATTTCCCAATATTGTGTAAAAAGAGTGTTGATGTCAATTAGTGTTTGTATTTTGTGATGAAACGAGATGTATTTATTTTTTGAATGTTGAGAACATCTAGGTATCACAAGATTGTTTTCAAATTTTTCACGTTATGGTCTAATTGTATCAATCACAATATGTGGAGTTAACGCAATCAAATTAAACTCTATGAATGTTTATAATATCTTATGAGAGGGTTCCAATAAATGGGTCTAGTAATTTTTTTAGAGGTGAGGTAAGGAGAAAAATTAGTGTTTATTGTGTGATATTCATGGTTTTGTCCTCAACATTCTTATTGTAATTGGTTTACTTTTATATGGGGGATTTGGTTGTAAGTTTTTCCATCTTGATATAAGTGTATTTTCTCCATATTTCAATATGTTGGTTTCATAGATATTGGTCTCATATATATCGACTATCTAACAAAGGTCTTATAAGGATGCAAATGTAAAAAAACATAGAATTTTACCTAAGTGGTATGATAAGGATAGAAATGGATACTTTAATTAACTCACCCTTTTTCAATTTTATTTATCCCTTGAGATAGTATATTATTATAACACAATGCATATTTTGTGAGAATCTCAATGGATCTGTTTCTTAACTTGGGTAATTTGAGCAAAGGAGATGAACTGACCAATGTTGATTGAGAAATGAGAAAGGAATACATCACCCAAATTTTGGAATGAGTGTACTCAAAATTGAGGAGGGGTAAAAAACCAATATAAAACATATTATTTTATGATTCTTATAAACATATTGGCTAGCAAGATGACTCTACTTGAATAGTGCATACATGAGGCCACAAAAGAAAAAATATTTTCTTTTGGATTATATTGAAATCATATAATGAGAACTTAGGTAGAGAAAACAAAAACGGTAATGGGTAACTAAGGACCTAAAGGAATAATGAATTATCAAGTAACCTAATATTGTATGCAATAAAATGTTCACAAAATCATTACTACATCATGGTTTTGGAAAGCTTTATGTATGTGGGTCTTGAGTGATGAAACTAATATTCAATAGCACAATTTCATGTTGTCTTAATTTTGCATTGCTATATTTATCAAATAATGTATGACTTACTTAATGTTTGTTTATGATTTTATGTTGTTTTATAGAGATATTTGGCATTTTCCATTATTTATATTACTTTTTTATCCATTCCCCCACTATCTATCTCTCTCGAGCATATTATTATATATAGTAGGCCCATCACCATATCCATATAGATAGAGGGGATGGTGATCATAGTATATATGGGTTTCCCTCTATCTATATGGGCACCCCACCCTATCCCCAATAGGATGAGAGTATAGTTAGGGGCAATGGTGGCCCTCCTCGCCGATGGTATAATAGTGACCTAGATGTACGGTCTTGACCCTTTTTTATTTTGAGTCCTTTATTCTCATTTGTATTTTCATCATTGTTTTATCTTTCACATCCTATGTTTTTATTGGCCTTTCAAACCACTAAGATTCAAATCTAAAAGTGATAGATGCCTGTATATATAAGTTGACATTAAATATTTATGATCTAGCAAGAACTTATCTATGTACAAAATATTTTGATAAAGAATTGTTTCCAATATTTTATGTTGATATATGTGATCTTGATTCACCTAATGGAAGTAGAATAAAGTCTACAATAGTTAGGTAAGATCACATATCAATAGGGTGATGTTCCTCTATATTTTAGAACTTTGAATTTCCTTGGTATAATGGGGGTTTTTGTATTTTTGGAACGTTGAACTGAAGCACAAAGGACATAAAAATGGGAAAAATAAAGAAGAAGAGAGGGAATGGAGAAAGTGAGAAATGAAATGATATTGTAGGGAAATATCCAAAACAAACTATATACATAGAGGAATGTTTATATAACTTGGGATACACATAAAGGATTAAAACCATCTTTCTCATAGGAGGATAATAATATAGGAAAAAATTATACATAAGATAAAAATCACCTATAAGTACAAAATATTCACCATTTCGTATATTTTTTTGTATAGAAGAAAGTCAATTTAAACTTATATGTAATACAAAGCATGTAAATCATAATATCACACATAATATAGATATATGGAGATATAAATGATATTATTTGATCATTAAGATCAAAGCATTAGTTTATGATTAGAGAGAACCAACACCATGAGATGATTCTTATTCCACTTGTTTACATTATTTTATTCATGAAGACTAAAAAAGTACATACACTAAAATTTACAAAAAAATATCTTAAGAGTTAAGAGATAAAAGAGAGAACTCCCATAATGGAAAATGCCACCTCTATTTATACTTTCAACCCATAACTACCTGATGACTACCTCAAGATAATTAAGTGACCTGTTTATGATTCACTTTTACTTAAGTTGTAACTTAAAGTGAATTTACAACAAAAATCACTCTTCCCAATTGAGAAATATAAATTCACTTGAATGGAGGAAGATAATAAGAATAATAAGTTTTTACCATGGAGGTTCCTTGCTTGATCCACTCAAGCACTTTCACCTTCAACACATGCATATTTGATATGAGTATGATTTCCACTAATCATTCTTGTATTGACATCACTGAAGTTAATATGATTTAAATTAACATTAAGAAAATTAAATCATAATTGATACACTTTGAAATTTTGGGTCCATATTTAGGAATATATGGGAAAATTTTGAGAAATATTCAATGATTAGAACTCAATCTATGATAAAATCAAACTATTGAAATAAAGGTAAAAACAAAACAAGAGAAACAATTCTCATAAAAACATATTCCATTTTTGAGGTGTTTAAACCTAACCAATATTAATCTTATCTTCAATAACTTTCCAATGCTTCAAATGGAACTCAAATCGAGCACTGAATGAGAAATTTATGATCAAAACAATATTAGTTTTGCAACTTCATATCATGAGTTATTCTCTTTGTTTGAGCCATGAATGCACATTTCAACTTCATTAAGAACTTGGGCACACTCATAATGAGTTCTTGGAACATTTTTCACCCCTTTAGAGATTTTTGTAACCAACTTAAATCATGATCATATTCTCAATGAATTTTTAGAACCAAAATGTGCATGGAACCCTCTCAATGAATATTTATAACCAAGAAGTGCATGGGCACCCTCTCACTTTGAAGTTCTTAAACATACAATTTTATGGTTGCAATTCTATTAAAAGTTTATAATCAAAATTTCTTTTAATGCCCATGCAAGATGGAACCCATACGAATGTCAATCTCCTTTATGAGTATTTTTGGAACAAGATTTCTATCACAATGAAAAATTATAACTTATTCCAATTCAAAATGCCTTTGAAGTCCATAATAAAACAAAAGGAATATTGTGAATATGATTTTGGAACTTGTAAAAATTAAAATCACTTCATGGGAGAAGAGGAAACATGTAACCAATATAAAAATTTGAGAGTTAATTCCAATGAGTGCTTCTTTGTCTATAATACTTTTAAGTATTGTAGAAACATATCTTTCTAGTTAATTCCACGTAAGATACATAATGCTGTATCATGATAATTAAAAAAGGGTATAATTGAAGGTTAAAAGGATACCAAGAGGGGAAAAAGGAAATATTTTAGGAGATTACAAAACATTAGCACAATGAGAGAAATAAAATCATGGTATTTTCAAGAGGGAAAATATATTATGAAGAAAAAAATTAAAAACATGGATTAAAATTTGACGTGACAATAGTTGAATATTTCTAGGGACATGGTTTAGATTAGACACAACATAAAAAAGGAATAGCTCATACTCCATGCTCTCAAGATATTCAAAATACCAGTACCTTATCCATCGGGTGATGATTCATATCATACGGGCTCATATCACTACTACATTTATTAAGAACACAGATGAACACACACAAGGAAATAGAAAGGAAAAATAATAAAAGGGAAAAGAAGACTATATGTTAACACATAAATTTGGAGCCCTCTAAATGCTCATGGATGAATATTATCACTTTTGGTGAACATAGGTTTGTCTCTAAGTGTGGGACTTACAAAGTTGGAAAACCTTCGAGAGAAGGTCGGTTCCTTCTATCCTAGCCCATTACAAACTAGGATACAACTTAAAAATGAAACTAAAACTAAAAATAACTATAATTAAATAGGGTTCAAGGTTGAGAGAACGTGTAAAAGGTGTAAAATTAAATAAGGTCATGTATCAAAAATAAAATAATGTTTAAATCGACTCAGTAGAGACACAAGTAAAACCACAATGTAAGTATCTAATAGAAACACAATTTTTTACAAGGGACAAATGAATAAATTCAAAAAAGATAAGATGGATATAGATTCACATCAGATACAAAGTATTTAGAGGAAAATACCACAATTTTGTATCATTAAATGCTCTCATTTACATTTATAGAATATAGGTTTGAGAATAAATTATAAAATGTAGTTGCAGAGAGGTATGGAGGCATGAAAATGTGAAAATCTAAGGCATAGCTCCCAATTCTACAAAAGAGAACCCTCTTTTTTGTGAAAAAACACTTATATTTATAGAATAATTTGAAATGAAGAGAGAAAAGAGTGGTAAATGTGAATTCAAATGAGAAATAAATGGAATTCTCACACCAAGGATCCGTTGCCATCATTTCTTGTATTTTTAAGCATGGAAATCACTTTTCTTACTTACACATGCCATCGACTCCATATATGGAAGGATAAGCACCATTAAACATTAAATCTTGGTTTTTTGGGTGGTTGGATGTTTGGATTCACTAAAACTACACTTTTCTTACTCCATTCCCATGTATGGATATTTCTACCTCCATACAATATCAAATCCTACATTCCTTTATGCAAAAAAAATTCCCTAGATGATATGGTTTGAATTCCATAAATTTTGTGTAATTTGGACCATTTTCTTTTTTGTGTAATTTGGACCATTTTCTATTTTGTTCATTGGATTCCCTAACTCATTTTAATTTGTCCTACAAAAATCTTATGTTTGGTGGTTTTCTCTTGTTATGTGACCTTGAAAGACTCCCACGGCTTTACCATTTTCTCTCAAAATATGTAGAGGAATTTTGAGTTTTCTTTTATAGGTGGTAATTATCCCTTTTAGGCGGCATTTTAACATTACTTGGGAAACCCAAAATTCATCGGCTTTCAATTTGATTATCTCTACAAATTGAAAAACCCACGAGGCACTAACTACCATGTAAGCATGAAACTCATATCTTCTTCCTCCACAAACCATGGAGGAATAAATTTTGTTTTGTGGAATTTGTAGAATATTTGTAACCTTTGTTGTGCGGTGTTAAATCCCTCCTTTCCTTTGTTTTTTGGGTTTTAGAAAACCGCAAAGCTCCTATATGCTAAAGAAACCCACAAAATGATGGGACACTTTTCCGTGGTTTCTTACTTTGGCCACCTTGGCCTCAACCTTTTACTCCTTCATGGATTCTCAACTTCACCAATATTGCATCAGACATCCAATGAACAAAACCAATGTTTTTAATTTTTTGATTTGGAAAACTTCCTATAATATTTCAACTAATTCTTCTTGAATTTAATTCCTCTTTGTTCCATACATTTTTTAGAACCCGTAGAACACTATATTTTGGAAGTTCGTGGAATAATAGGGAACAAGGTCCTGTAACTTTTGTGGCCAAACACTACCTAAGTCAAAAATTTAGTTCATAGGTTTCCAAATTAGCTCAAGGGTTATTATGGAAAAAAATTTGATAACTCAATGTGGCTACCTACCTATTATAGTTATGATCAATTTACTTTTTCCAATCTATTGAGCATGAATTCAGATCTTAAAACTTGAAAATCTGTTCATAAAAGTAGAATTTCCATGCACGATTTTGCACAAATTCAAAAGCGCCTCACAGTGTTCCTTGAGACCTGGTTTTGGTTTTTATGGGTTAGACTTGCAACTTATCCATGGATTCAATTTTTTTCCAAGGAAGGGGGCATGGAAATTTTCTTAATGCAACTAATCTTATAGTTGAGTAAATAATCATTGAAGACTACCCCAAAAACCTCTTTTTAACTATGAAACCTAATCGAACTAAAAATGCAACAATATTCAAGGGTCACAAAAATACATGTACAAAGGTAATATCATACATGTTCCAAGTGGAAACATATAGAGTGTGCACAAGGCACTTGGAGGAACATAAGCTAAAAATAATATAAACAAGGTATAGCCTTTTGTTTAAAAGTAATGCTTTAGATATATCCCATGATTTGAGATCATAATCTCTTCTCCATCTAATTTTTACAATTGGAAAGTATTATTTTATTTGCAACTATATATCACATAAGTACCACTCCAAATTGTGTCAAATTTTTAATCTTTACCTAACTTGGATTTATCTTAATCCCATTGAAGCACAATGTCTCCTTCCTAAAACTTCCTAGCCACTACTTTTTGTCAAAACATTGTTTCACCGAGCATGATTTAAATCCATTACTTATATGGATAAATCTATCAATTCTTCAAGTTAAATCATCTCTACATGTATCTCATCTTAATATCTCCAAACTCAAACATTTACAATTATGTGATGATATCTAATGTTGGTAACTCGAGATATACTATAATACTTTCTTACTTACCATAAAAATCTTATAGGGTGAGCTTCAAGTTGACCTTTTTGGGGTGTTCCTATCAACCCATAAGGAATATTTAAGTTTGGTGTGCCATGTCCTTTGGTTTTCCTCTAAGGTCGTTATTATGATTATCTAATATAATATTAGTTATGATGTATATTGGTTTTGGTGATCCTATCAACTAATTTATTTCTATCTAATATAGATTACGGTTATAATGATACTGTTATTTTAAAATTCACAGATGAGAAGATTCCTACATTTTTGAAGCCTATCCAAAGCCGCATCTTCACCGAGAAGAAGGGACTTAATCAAAACAAAAAGAAAGACCAGAAGTTACGGATGCTGTGAAGTGTCAAGTAGGCGTGACTTCAGAAGTCAAAGGAGGTGACAAAGTCTCAAACTCCCATAGGACTGACACATAGATCCAACAAAGGAGTAGGAAAACGAGTCCATGGACAGTGCAAGTGTCCACCCAATGCTTTCCCAAGAGCCTTAAAGGAAAGTAGAGTCTTAAGGATGCACAAACCTTCCACGTGGATCTTGCAGCAAATGGACTCCATCTTCAAAGCAGGCCATAAAGATGACAAGCCATCCATCATGTATAAGTGATTTTGGGTCTGATCTATAAGATTTAATGCTCGAGGAATTTTTTTAAAAATATCAGAGGCAAAGGGTCATTTCATTACAAAATACACATCATTTGAATCAAGAGGCCGAGAACCAATGCATAAAGGGTTGAAATATCTGGTTATGTAATAAATAGCCAAAAGAGTTTCTTCTCAAAAGGTGAGTCCATCTCAAGGGATTCGGTTATAGGATAATTAAGATGCATTAAATGGGCATGGCTCTCACTTTTCCAAAGGGGTCAAATTATGAGAAAGATTTGAGGAAATCTATTTGTCACTTCATATCATTTATCATAATTAAGGGGTAGATGGGAAGGAGTTTGAAAGTTCTCTCTTACCTCCTCACCCTATAAATTGTAATGGAGATTCGATGAAAAATATAGATATTTTTAGTTAGGTGCTAGGAGAGTAAAATATTTTCTTCTCTTTCAAAGTTTCTCTTCTGTAAAAGGAAGAGATCTTGGAATTCTAGCCTTCTTCCTGGGTTTTGTAATAGAAATCTTTCCTCTTTCTAATGTAATACTATGCACAACTATTGGAGTAATATATATGCCTTGTGGTGTTTTTTTGTTCATCATTTCACATAGCTTTATTATCTCTGATCGCCTTTATTTTCACATAGAAACTATGCATCTCTCAATGTTGTTACTATCCTTGAAGTTGTGCTTAAGTAGTTTGAGGTAGTGTTATGTGTGAAATTTTCTAACCTGTGGTGCATTTTTTCCTCCTTCTTCAGTTATTCACCATTTCCCTTCTCAAGCAATTGTGGACTCGATTAAATTTTCTAGCGAGCTTGTTTGGTGCATCGCCATAGCTTGTTTTACATTTTGTTTTAATTCTTCTCACCCCTATCTCCCCGTAGAGAAGATACATCTTCTTTAAAATATGGAGGTCTCCTTAGGGTACACGTCCCACTAACCTAAGGATTCCCACAACTCTAATGGCTCTATCTGCCAAGGATGGTCATCAACAGATACATCATATTATTATCTCTTTAAGCCATATTATCCATTTTGATTTTCCACTCTTAGTGTGCTAGCCACTATTAGTATACATTCTACCAAAATCTCCTTATTTATCTCTCTACCCACCTTAGAACCACCACCGAGACTCCTTTTCATACATCAGTTTAATCTTCCCATGTAGCTAACCACAACACCCCTAACTTATTGGATCCATGTTTTTTTAATGACCTTAGTTTTGAATATGCATATATTTATAGTGGTTTGATTAATGGGGATGAATCCCAAACTTCCATATTATTAAGTTTCCTAATACTCATATTCATGAGATAAATCCTACTAAGGAGGTAGAATAATCCATTTTTGTTGATGATGTCTTCCCTAGTACATGGGCATGTCTTAAGAAGATTACCAAAACTAATGTTGCTACATCACTTTATAATATTAATATAGATGATAATATAAATTATGAAAATTATTCTACTTTTGTATACATGGTGATGAACATAGTGATTGAATATTCCATGTGATACCGAGGTTACTAGTTTAGATGATCTTACTTTGGTGATTTTGTTATTCCTAATCATGTTTCTATTTATAGTGATTTTTTATTCATAATGATGTTTCTCCACATGACATTGTTCCTATTTGTGCTCTTAAAAATTCTTATGATATTTCATGTGTCTCTACTATTTATCCTTAAGGTAAAAATTATGTTATTACTCATGATTCTTCCACGCCTCTTATATAAGAAACTAAGTAAAATATGAGTATACCTTTTATACATCTTAATGATAGTAACCATGATCCTCTCTTATGTGTTAATTCTAGACGTATTACTTCTACCAAGATTATTTTTGATCCCTTGGATATGACTAGTATTAGGTCCTCTTTTTATCTTGTAGCCCAAAGTAAACATCTAGCTATCAAGATGCCAAGACATGCCGACATCACTTTTAAACCTAATAGTGTTCCTATGGCTACTATACATGGTAAATTATAACCCTTGAATGAGCCTCTTAATTTTTGTGCAATACCAAATCAAAAGGCCATTTCTCTCATATATGTGGTAGGTTATTTAAAACACACTTTGTACTCATCTTGACCCTGGAAAGTAAGACACTCTATGATACCATTGACACTAACACTATACATAGAAATCTCATATGATGTAGAATATTTCAATCATCATTCCTTATAATTTTTCATGCCTAAATTCCAATTATTTGATAGGAATTATGACCCTTATATATACCTTAAATACTATATTTCTACCCTTTCTTCTAATAATAATGATAAATTACTTTTAAATGCCTTCCCGTAAAGTATAATTGGAGAGGTAATGTATTGATTTTCCCACCTTCATAGCGGATATATGAGCATTATTTTCAAACATGAAAAATATTTTCTCATTAATTTTATCGATAACAAGGGTCCAAAATTTACATATTAGCACTTATCCTCTTTACAAAAAAACTGATATACATGTTGATTAATCTTATGCTTTAAAGATATAATGAAATAGTTAATATAGAAGCCAATGGATTTATAAATAAAACACATATTTTTTTAATTCCCACTCATGTAACATTTACCATATGACACATTTCATTCATTCACTGATATTTTCTTAAATATTATTGATCTTGAGCATGTTCTTGTTCTGCACACATCTCCACACATTCTCATGATGTCAATATACATAATTTACAAAACCTACATCTACCAATCCATGTCATCCACCTTACCTTTTGAATACAATTAAGGTGTTTCATCGTGGCAACACTTCAAATCATATTACACATAAACCTACATATATAACAAATCCTTCTCCACTTCTTAAATGCATACCACTACACTTTGACAAGTCTATTGATTTTATGCATGATATTTTCTTACTATACTATATCAATGATTGATTTGGCTACCATATAGTACACAATATCTACCCCATCAGTTGGACTATGAAAATACAACATTTTTACAACTTCTATTGTATTAATGGGCAACGTGATCATAATTTCTATACAATATATCATAAACTCAAGTTTCTTGAATAAAAATGAATAATCTCTTATGCTACAGGACATGTAAGTACATATTTTTACCCTCCTCTATGACATAATCCTTTAGATAGTGTGATTTTTGATGATGGTCCCTTTATGGACAAGCTAGTTTTGTAACCTCTTAAAAATATCTTGCATAGAATGAGGTTGTTAATAATCAACCAATAGCTAAAGTAATCTCATATGGGTTGCAGTAAAGGAAAAAATATTAATAGCAAAAGATACTAAATTTAATCTATATATTATATGGTAATAATAAGAAAACCATTTATTCAACCAACTAGTATGTCAGGTGTAATCCCTTATAATGCATCTTGAAATCCATAATGACTAGGTATCCTTTATTTGGTTAGAATACCATAAATTTTTAACTCATAACATCATCAAATTTATTATTCCTATTTTCTACACAACATGTCTCTTCCTAAATTCCTTGGGGCTATGAGGATTACCCTTCCTTATTTATTGAGAATAGGTTTCCTCAACACTCATTTTTTCCTATGTGATTTTATGTTGGGACTTTTTCACTCCATTTACCAATGATACAAACATCAGTAAATAAATTATTATAATCTCTCAACATAATCCATGTTACATTATTCAATCAACCATTTTACTCAAAATAACTATCATAATTAACATATGTACCACAACAAACTCTACATTACTCACACACATCAAGACAATATATGCAAAAAATTAAATCTAATACTAATCAAGAATGTCATCACACAAAGATATTATATGTACTCAACACATAAGGATATATATATATATATATATATATATATCATATGTTCAAAAATGACAATATAGTGAGGTCCATGCCCTTATCAGAAAATGTCTATACATTATAACTATCACCATCATCCTCTTTCAAACCTCGACAGAGCTCAAGAAATTGAGGCCTCCATTTCACCTCTATGATCACATGAATTTGATCTTTATTTATATTATCATATTATTTCCTATAGGGTTCTTACTTGCTCCCTGACCTCTCCATATTTTGCATGTAATTTTGACATTAGATCTTACACAAGATCTGCTACAAGTGGAGGTTTTTGCCTCTATACTAGTTATTCTAAGTTATCATCTCATTCACTTTATATTACAATGAATGAAACATATTTTATGCTATAGGGTTAGAAAAATATAAAATCCCCTAACAACATCATCAATTCACTCTAAAATCTGACCAAATATTACATTGTTAGGTTTATTCTTATTCAATGTCCCCACGGATGCGGCAAAGAATGATCAATGTCCAATATTCATCGCATACATGCACATGATAAAACATATACACATTAGATACTACTCACTTAATATTTCCTATATCTATCACATTAGTTTCTTTCCCACTATTGCATACAAAATCATCAAATACTTACATTGAGTAATGGTCATGGTTATGGCATCATTTATGGGGGATATCCCTTTCTTGAACCACTACCTCTTATAGGTATAGGATTCCCTAGTCCATCTCCTTCGCATGGAAATAATCAACCTTCTTGGTTTTCCATGGTCAATGGAATTAATAAACACCCATTTAAGCTTCATCCACCACCATGTATAAGTTATGGTACATGTCACATCATCCCCTGGGACCTACAATTGCTATTGGGTTTATCTCATTGCCTAGTGGGGTAATAAATTTCTTGGTGTTAGTATCAAATAAATCACATCTCTTAATTATTCATGTGTCAATATCTTCCACATGTATGGTGTTTATGTCACATTTTGTACTAACCTAAATCATTGTATCACATGCTCATGATGATAAATCTCCCTTATGCCATGTTTTTGATCCTTTAACCATATATTCCTTCACACTATATAAATTTTAATGGAATCCTCTACCAATCCCCTAAAATATCTATACAGATTCTATATTATCCCACATGGTATCAATCAATCTAATATGGCTCAATAATATGTGATTCCTAGGATTTACCTCCGGGTATCACCCACCATGCTGAAAATATCCCTAAATAGGCCTAATCAGTCCTAATACCTCCAAATAGCCACACTATATCTATATTCTCATAGATCCATACATGAAAAAATTATCTATTACATGACCACCTTTATTTCTCTCTAAATTAAACTTTAATAAATCCTTGTATAAGTGGGCTAGTATACTCCCACCCTAGGCATATTTTTTTTTCCTTCTCTATCGAAAATTATATTTGGAACATACTATATGAGATCAAAACCCTATCACCATATAGTGCAACAAAATATGTTAATAATATGGTAATAAATTTCCATAATTTTAAAACCCTAACTATGAAAATCAAACTCAAGTGGAGAGTTGGCTCTATAAGGCCAATTGTACCTATTGTTACTTGATATTGCACCTTTTTTAAGACCAAGATCAACACCTCAGTGAAACATGGGAATTTCCCCAAAGTATAATATTTTGGATCCTTGGTACATACCTTTAGAGAAGTTTGGATTTCTATACTAACTATTCTAATGTCAACCACCAACTACAACTAAACATTGATCTACTAATTGTAGGAGAAAATGGATGAGGGAAGAACATAAAATGAACTAAAATGGGAGACCCGATTCTACCAAAATAGAAGTTAGATCTCTCTTCTTTAGATGAATAAGTGGAATAAAAATATCAAGTCCAAGAGGGAAGGAAAAATCCATATTCAACTTTGTACTTCATCAAACTCTAAATCCATGCATGTGTGACTTAGTGAATTAATACACATTGTGAAATGACAAAATAGAAAGGTAAGAATATAATAAAATAATCCAAAGTGAACATATGATCCAAAATCAACAAGATTTCTTTATTTGATCATATGTACAATATCTTATAGTCATTTATAAAGTATTATATGCATTTCAAAAGTTCCTATTAGAGGTATTAAACTCAAAATATTCAGCCACCATTTCGCGCATGTAAATTTACATTTGAGAGAGGATTTTTTATAAGAAGGCATGATTTGAATTTTGTAGAGAAAGGAAAGAAAAGATAGGATAAGATGATGCCTAAAAATAAATATAAAAACCAACTTACTCAATCACCAAAGGATCAATCTATAGACACAATTATTGCACAATAGATAATATTTAGCCGGTCGTATACTACTATTTAGAAGGTTATCAAGTGTACAAAGTACCAATTAATCCCACATTTTTTTCGTCTTTGTTTTACATTTTACTTTGTATTTCCCACATATTTCCTACTACCTATCTACCCATTTTGTAACTTCCCCGATATTCTATCTCTACTTCGAGCACCCCCACCTGTACTTTAGGGAGCCTCGGTCCCATTCAGGTGCCCGATCTATGATTAGCCTCTTTCGATAATTTTTGGGTCACTTATAGGTATTGGTCATCTTTATATTTTCCTCATTCGGTATTATCGGGATTAATTGGGAAATTAAACTTGAGAGCCCTTTAAATATAAAGCTTATAAGACCATAATTAGGTTCTTAGACCATTACATTCCTACCACTAATATCACTCCATCTAGGGCTACATCCATTACATCACTTGTATCCACATAACACCATAAATTCAAGATAGGAATTCTTCATCACACACATTCTTAGAGGAGGTATTCTATTCATTCTATTCTAATATCTACATCTTATAAAACTACCATAGCTCACTATTTTATAGAGTGCAACCGACATGAGAGAACCTAGGGTATGACATACTAACAATCACCGAACTACATTAGGATCTGTAATATAGTGCATTGCTAAGAGATAATTCCACCAGTTTAGCAACTTAGGTCAGTCCAAGCCCTTCTTCTTCTTCATGTGTAGGGCATCATCTAGTTCATCCAAACAATCCTCTCGTGTGACAGAAAGACAGTATTCGAGACACTTATCGACCAAACAAAATTAGTCTTTTGAGCATTTATATTGTTATGAGTGCCCTAAATCTAGACAAGGGTACCTCGGGGCACCCTAGTCCATTAGCAGGCACTTGTGTCACTTCAAATAGTCCAAATCTACCCTCTGCGGGGCCTCTCGAGTGGTCATCTACATTTTCGAGTTCTAGTTCCAGATCTACGACAACTCGTGGCGATCACCATCAATCAGCTAAGTCATTTTCCTTCTTACACTCTAGGTTTTATTTCCATTAGATCAAATCATGAAATTACTTTACATCACTTTATCATATTAGTTTTTGTCACTTATTATTGCTTAGTATCTTTATTTAAAATTGTTTTTGTCCTCCTATTTAGATTAGGACTAGAACCCTAACTCTTTATCTTAGTTTATACTTTTGTTAATCATTTTGGTGAACCTGATGTATTTGTTCCTCACTCACCCCTTTCTCATTCAATTAGGGTCTCCTTCATACCTCTTTCTTTTATGCCCATTACTCATAGTGGTCACTTCAGACCTCTTCACTATTGTGAACTTATTTCTCCTCTCTTTCATCCCCTTAGATCCATGTCGGATATACCTAAATCCATGTCGGATATACCCACATCCATGGTTAAAAACCCCTTAGATGCCTCTACCCAAGTTCCTCTACATGAAATTGAAACTACCATTAGTGAGAAATCTTATGATGAGGACACTAATGTTGACCAAGAGTAGCTTGATGTTATTACTAATTTTTTCCAAGCTTTACACAAACATCCCGCTCATTTCACTAATGATTTGCATTCTTTGTTCACTTCTCAACAAGCCACGTGAGGCATCACTACTTGTCTCTTCTACCCCTATGGTCTCTACACTTCCTACCTCCACTCCCCCTATTATGACTATTGTCCCTCCGACTCCCCATGGTGCTTCTAATATACCACTTGGCTCCTCATCTCATACCCTTGATCTAACATCATTATACCATGATCTCAAAATCAAATCCAACAAGTTACAAGTTACTACCACTCAAGGACCTCTATCGCTTGATTCCACATCCTTGTTGCATTCCCCCTTTACGTTATCTATCGTTGCTTACCCATTCCTACATAACTTCACCACTCCCAAATTTCCCATTTTTAAAGGTCACAATGACCCACAAGAGCACCTTCATACCTTTCATGTCACATGTCTTGACTATGCCGATGATCATACTATCCTCGCTAAGTTATTTCCACGTAGTCTACAGGACTATGTGATGCATTGGTTCTATGACTTTCCAGTCCATTCGGTAATCTCTTTTACCCATTTGGTTGATGCTTTTATCACACATTTTTCCATTAATATTGGTTCCACCCTATCTTATGCCCATCTCTCCCAACTTAAACAATGCTTCAATGAATGATTCCCTAATTATGTCTTACGATACAAAAATAATGTTGCCAAGATGACTAATGTTCTGGCCAATTTAGAACTTTAGGATTTATTTGTCCATATCATCTTACCACCTCTGTAAGATAGCATCCTCTTTGATACTTTTTCCTCATTTGATCAACTTTTTCATGCTCTTAAGCTCCGTGAGACTAAACTTGTCTCTGTTGGAAAGCTCAAATATCAGGACTCACCTTCATCCTCTACCCGTGCTCCCAATAAAGAATTCTTCAAATTCCCTCCCCATAAACCTAGTAGTCCTCAAACTTTTGTTAATGTGGTTTCTACCACTTGAGAATTGTGCCCTCACCATATCGGTGTCCTCTTGCTAAACTTAGTATGCCACTCAACATCTTATTGCCACAACTCATTGATAGTAACCTCATCACCCTGCCTTCACCTCTGCAACTTAACCCCTCCTAACCTAAAGGGCGTAACTTTGATGAGCATTCTTACTATGACTATCACTAGTGTGCGGGACATCCCACCGATCATTATTTCAAAATCGAGTATCTTATTCAAGACATAGTCAACAATGGCCATATTGAGCTTCCCAAGTCCCCCATGACATTTTCTCCCAACGATAACCATAAAATCCAAATTTTTAACAACCCACTCCCTAAACATGATACCAAACCCATCGATTCCTCTTCCAACTACATCTCTCATACAATTCCTTCCTCCCCTAGACCTCTTGACTTTCTCATTTCTCACACTACTGTTGTGACACCAATTATCTCCTTTTCTACCACTGACTACCATGCTACATTCACATCCAACCATTTCCACATACAAGCATCTATTGGCTCCACCCCTATAAATAGTACTAGAGTCGATCCATCCTCCCCATTAGCACATGTTCTTTGTCCTTCTTTCACTCTATCAATTACCCTCCTTCAAAAATTGATTATCCATTCAACAAACCATTTGGTGTTGTTAAGTTACATATCACTATTGGCCCTCTTACTCTTCTCATCCCTTTCCTTGTTAGTCAAGCAGTCCATGAGATGTGACCTACTTCTAGGACTCAATTGGATTCAGTAAATCCCAAGCTATCATCTCTATGACCCACCTATATCTCAAATTTATTTACAAAAATCAAGTTATCACCATTAATGGAGTCCCTCCTAGCCCTCCACTCTCATCACCTTCTCATTCCGCTACCCATGCCTCTCCCCCTCTTACTCACACAATTTGCTCTGCTATCACTACCTATGTATCCTCTTCCTACTTCACCACTTTGATTGGTCCATATGTGACAACTCCATTCCCTTAGTCCTACACATTGACATATTCATATTCCTAAGACCATTACCGCATCCCACTTTTGATCACCACCTCACTTTATCCCACATGGACCATCCTCCCTCTCTGTCATGAGACTAGTTCACCGATCACCATCACCTACACACTTTACTATGCCTTGACGTTCATCTTATATACACCCCTCGCATGCATATTAAATTCATTCCCCTGTGCAGCATTTTTCTCACATACCACCCTTTCTCAACCATCATCCTCAAGTTTCATAATCCCTGACACCAATAATCCGACATTTGTCCCTAAACCTTACTGGTTTAACCCTCATTTATGACACACGTGGGGGACATAACATGTTATATTCTCCCCCTCATCCTTTACTTTCACATTAATACCTCTCATACCCATACATTTTCATTTCCTTTCATATCAATATTTCCATCATCTATTATCACACCCTTGTTACCCGATGATGCACCCCAATGCTTCAGTTAACACTCGACTATTGAGGGGTTACTATTACACTGAATCCCACACACTACACTACCGTAACTATACATATACATCCTACATCACCCTATACATACCTCATATTCTAGTCATTTCTATCTCATCAATCACATACACGATACACTTGTCATCATCATATATGATTCTAGTTTTCTATCGACCACACATCCTGTACATTTTGCACGCTACACTAGATTTCATTATACTTATGTCTAGTTTTATCTACTATCATTACACATTCTATTCCGATCTACGGACTCATTGTATTACACCTTCCATACCCACATTACATTTACCCTACCTCTTATACATTCTACACTAGATTTCCTTATGTTTATGTCTAGTTTTATCTATCATCATCCTACATTCTACTTCTACCTATACATTTATTGCATTACATACACATTCACATACCTTGGTCTTCTATACTACTTTTTTGTACGCATTGCACCCATCACCCTATTATGCACTCTAGTTCCTCAGTCCATACTCAACTATTGATGGTTTACTAGTCAAATGGACCTTCCCTATATGTGACATGTCATCATACCACATTCATTGCACTACTTGATCAATGCTCTAGGATATATCATCACCCACACTCATCATCATATCTTGTAGTGGTATACACCTTAGGTTAAATCACCACTCCCTTCATCCATTCTACATTATCCTCTTACATCCAATCATCACCTATTCTATCATCCTCTTCTAATTCATTCTACCACATCATCACTTCTCCTACTCATCCATTAGTGGTATATGCTTTAGGCTAAATCACTACCCTCACCTTATTCATCACATAGTGATATAATCTTAGGGATAAATCATCACTCCTCTATCCCACCAAGTCATGGTATACGCCTAGGCTATAGGTTCCACACACACCTTTCTATACAATGCATTCCCATCCATCCATCTCGTAATGATATATGCTTAGGGATGAATCATCACTCATCTATTCAACGTAGTTATGGTATATATCTAGGATATAGGGTCCCCACACATTTTTTCATACCTCTCATCCTCATCTATTCATCTTATAGTGATATATTCTTAGGGCTAAATCATCACTCCTCTAATCAACAAATTCATGATATACACTTTGACTATAGGGTTCACGCACATCATCTCTCCACATGTTGCATTACATTACCACTACACATACACACTCATCACAGCACACTAGACATAATAAACACTACTCAACCATTTGTTGATGATGCACTCTTGTTTATGGTTCATTCTTGACTACTAGGGGGAAAAAATGAACCTCACTGCATACACTTCCATACACTCGGGGGACACGTTGCTTCTATCATTCCATCTTGCATTCCATTCCATCCATCCATAGGATACTATATGTCTTGGTAGAACTTACTCTTACTTCATAGTTTTTTTATGTTCATTCTATTACACATGTTATCTTGCTTTCCTATATGTCATTATCATACACATATGTGCATTCACACCTTTGTCTAGTGTGATTATAGATACAAAACATTTACATGCAATATGGATGCTCACCTTCTACCCTTACTATATTGGTCGTTGGGGGCATCCACATTCATCTCATACAGGTGTTATTGTTTCATTTTGTACTTAACATCTTACACTACTTGATTATAAATGATTTGACATATTTTTTTCACTATAACATGCTAATGGGTGCTCCATGTGCAACACTTGTTTTACAAGATGACAAGTTTCCATGACTACATGTTTGTTTTTATTTGTTTTCTTTGTTTTCCATTATTTTCGTTATTTTCCCTTTTCTTGTGTGCAAATTTGACTATTGTTTGTGGCCATGATGGCCTTATGTGTCTTGCGACATCGTGAGTGATGTCTCATGTTTAAAACCTAATTTTTGCAGTCTCCTTGTTTTCTTATGTGTTTACACTACTTTTCTTAGTAGTTTTTACATTTTCTACATCTTTTACACTTATTTGCATGCATTTTCTTAGAATAACACTTGATGGCTATCCATCCCCTTTTTTCACCTTGGTATCTACCAAGTGCTTTCCCTTTCCCCTTTACATGGCTAAGTTGGTTATAAGGTCAAATTTTGGTTGGTCCTTTTGGGGGCCACATTCTCCTTCCATGGTCATTGCATGTGTCCCCAAAGAGGGAGGGAATCATTGAGGGTCTCTACTAACACAACGTATTTACACCGGTTCACACATAGTGAGTGAGTTCAAACCAATCTACGAACTCGTACACTATGACCTTAATAGGACATGAGGTCCTTCAGAAATTTTGTGGAGCGGTCGTAGGCTCGGGGTTATAGTGGGTGGCCTATCTACACTTCTCTCTGTACGGGTGTAGGATCACCCAAAAACTAGTGCAAGAAAGATATCTCTTCAAAACAGATTGCAACATAAGCGGTTAGAGTTGGAGGAAAATGAGAATTTCCTCCCTATAATTCTTCAACTGGGGTGGTGTGAGATTTCCCAAAAAAATCATGACATTACTTGATATCCTTCTACACCTTTTTCTCAACATGGATCGGTACACATGTTCCATTTTTTCATTTGCACTTTTTATTTTTACGTACTTTACACAATGTTTTTACATACATACATAATTCACTACTTGATCATTTTCTCCTTCCAAGTCCCCCAAATGAGAAACAAGCAGTCAAATTGGGGGAAACAACAATAACGAAAATGACGGTGATTATGACAACACACCGCAATGGTACTTTCCATACTAACCATGTAAGTAAACCACACACATACAGGATCTACACACGTGTTCCACCCTAGGTTCATTGTCATCACTTTTTACACATTTTTCATCTTTAGAATCCACACTCCTCCACATTTTTTATTTTTTTCATTCCACACTTCTAGTCCATCGCCAATTTTTCTTCTACACTCACATGCAGGACATCAGTGTACACTTTTCTATCTACTTTATGTTACTGAGTTGTTCACTCACCAACATAAAGTGGGGGAAAATGTAGAAACAAATATTACACATTAGACAATATTTAGCCTAGTCTTATACTACTATTTAGAAGGTTCTCAAGTGTATAAAGTACCAATAAATCCCACCTTCTTTGTATCTTTGTTTAATATTTGTATTCATCTTTCCCACATATTTCCTAGTACCTATCTACCCATTCCACAACTTCCCGAGATTCTATCCCTAATTTTGGGTGCCCGGTCCCACCGATGAGGCTAAAATATGCCTCATCAATGTGCAATGAATACTCTCATCTTACTACCTTTTTAATCAAGTTTGACTACATTTCATAAATTTTGTTTGATTTAATATAAGTTAAGATGTAATTTTCCATATTTTTTTATTTAGTTCAAATGTCTAAAAACTCTATAATTCCTAACAAATGATGTGGAAATTCAATTTTTGGAATAAGTAGGTCATACTTGGTCAGGATAAGCAAATTATGAAGTAACCAACATCTTTTTGAGGAAGTTGGCTAAATATGGCTTAGCTTTGGAACTCTTGTAGTTATCTCCAGAACTTCATCAGTTAGTTCTCAAATATTCGCTTTGGTTCTGGAACTTCTCCAAAGTTCTAGAATCAATGGGGATCTTCCTGATTTGTCAAAATTTGATTATGAAGAAAAGAGTGGGCCTTCCAGAAAAAATAGACCAATAATTTTCTAGTTCTTCATACTCCAAATATACATGTATAAGATCAACAATTGTATATCCAATTAGTTTTCTCAAATTCATAGCTACTTTGGGCACTATTCAGTTTACTATAATCTGTAGGCATAATGATAGATGTTGAAAACTCATGATTGTAAATGCATCTTCATATGAAAAATATATATAGAGAACTAAAGATATATAGTTAGTTTTGTAAGACTGGATAATTAAATAATAATAATAGCCATTTGATTTTGAGAGAAACATATTGTGTTGACTCCTGATTCAAGGAAGAGTAAGGGCCCACTCCTCCAAAGAAAAGGATTTTTTCTTTCATTAGTATTTATCTTTTCAAGTAATTTGTATAGTTTTGTTATTTGGTAATTCTGTATTATTTTTTGATTCAGAAATTAAATTATGTTATGTGGAGTTATCTATTTTCCCTATAGGTGTTATAGTTTACATTATTATCCCTTTAAAAAACATTTTAAACAACATTTACAAGGTGTGTTCAATTCTGTAAAGTGTGTTTATTTCAAGCAGTGTGTTCAATTTTGCAAGGTTTTTTCATTTCAGTAATGTGTGTTTATTTCAGTAAGTTCCTTACAGTTTAGCTTCAATAAGGATTTGGCCAAGAGATCTTAAGACACTATAAAATCCCCAAAAAAAATAAAAATAATAGTAACTACAATCAATTACTAGTTCACCTGAGACTTCACTTGTTGCATATAGCTTTAGACACACCCCTAGTTTTAATATGACATCAACCATGAGTTGATCAAATGAAGGGAATAATGACACCCATCACTCTGGGTGCCCGATCTATGCTTAACCTCTTTTCTCTTTTTTAGGTCACTTCTAGCTATTGATCATCTTTATCTTTTCCCCATCGGCATTGTTGGGATTAATTGTGAAATTAAACTTGAGATCCCTATAAATATAAAACTTATAAGACCATAATGAGGGTCCTAGGCCATTGCATTCCTATCACTACTATCACTCTATCTAGGGTTGCATCCATTTCATCACTTGCATTCACATAACATAATACATTTAATATAGGAAGTTTTCATCACACACATTCTTAGAGGATGGATTTTATTCATTCTATTCTACTATCTACATCTTCTATAGCTACCACGACTCACTATTTTACAAAATGAAATTGGCTCAAGAGCACCTAGGGTACAGAATACACACACTCACAAGAAATACATCAATTTATGTAATGTAGTGTAGAACTCAAAGTGATAATTCCATTAGTTTGGGAGGCTGAGGTTAGTACGGCCCATTCTTCTTCTTCATGTACGGGATGTCTTTCGGTTCATATGATGAATCTAGTGCGATAGAAAAATAGTATTCAAAAACATTTAGTGACCATAATAAATAATTCTTTTGAGCATTTACACTTTTTTGAGTGTCAAGAATCCAAACCGGGGTGTTTCGGGGGTGCCCTAGTACATTCTCAGTGCACCTATGTCACTTCGGGCATACCCAAATTCACCTTATGTAGGGCCTCTTAGTGTTCTTACGCACTACCGAGTTCAAGTTCCATATATGTGACAACCTGTGACAATCACCATCAATCAGCTAAGTCATTTTCCTTGTTGTAATCTAGGGTTTTATTTCCATTAGATCAAATCATGCAATTAATTTACATCACTTTAGCATATTAGTTGTTTTCATTTATTACTATTTAGTATCTTTATTTACAAGTGTTTTATTCCTCCTATTTAGATTAACACTAGAACCCTAACTCTTTAGCCTAGGTTATATTTTTGTTAATCACAATCGTAATTTAATGTGCCGATTAAATATGGGTGTCGGGTATTTCTTAGTTTATGCAAAATCAAATCAGTTAAAGTTTGGGATAATTATGATAAAATTCAATTTTGGTTGTTGGAGTTTATTTGATATGATTTTTGAATTATTTTGGCACCATTTGATTGATAAACAAGTTAAAAATTCCTCCAATTTTTTTCATTAAAGTCTCTCTAATCTCTCAACTATCTATGTGAAACTAAACCAAGATTGAATTTCTAAACAAGATCTTTCTAATGACATCACATGCATGTGAATATGGTTTCCAAATCAAAAGATATGAGAAAAATAAATTGGTCCAAATCGTGTTCACAAATCTCAGATCCAAAATGATTATGGGACCTCTTTGATCATGATTTGATCTTTAAAAACTTGAAGCAACCTATAACCACTCTCGATCATGATTTTATTTTTAAGATCTTTCTAATAAGACTAATCTTGTGTGATTTCATGACCCTGATCTAAATATATTATCATTTAGATATTTCAATGCCATTTAGCATAGTTGACATCCACGGGGTTGTAAAATTTAACTTTTGAATCACCTTGGATAGGTGTCACATCTAGATTAGTAACCCACGTCTCTTTTCCCACTTAAAACTTACAGCCACGGGTTTTTCTTATTTTATTATGAGATTCATTAACACCTTATTCTATTTTATTGATCCATGATTGGTCCACATGGATCAATCATTAATTCTATGATCTTTCTTAACAGGCCACTCTAGATTATTGATTGGTCCCATATTCATCATAACCCATGATTAGTCCACATTGACCAATCAATTTCATTCTCCATTCTTGACCTCAAAATCAAACTTTCAACTCAACAAACCTTCACCTAGGCTTCAAGCTTGTTTGTGATCTTTTAAGGTCCGAAGATTGAAAAACTTGTCTATCTCAAGAACCTTCACCGATTTGAAAGCTGTTGAGACCACATATCTTCAAATATTATTTCACATGTCCACATCACCCCTTTCCATGCCTTACCCACTTTGATCACCTATTCGATTATTGGGTTCTCGTGAACATGACAATAAAGATCACTTAATTTCCCACCTTTCGAGTCTCGTAGGAGTCTAAGTTGAAGGTGTTTCATTATTGGTTAATTTGGACTAATGACGGATCTTTATTTATGGGATCATCTTCCTCACAGGAATTAGCTTATTTTGTGACCTTGGGACCAACTAAACTTTCCTTTAAGCTCAAAAAAATCTTGGGAAAAATATTTAAGTCCCATATCCTTTCCTCCACTTAAATAAGTGACCACTATTTTTATATATGTGACCCAATCCTTCCTCCCAATGCATATGGGATTAATCTCCTAAATTAAATAAGTTACCAACAACCATTATGTGTCCTCTCTATAACCTAATTAAAATTGATGTTTTGAATACTTTATAAAAGTTGGAATGTATTCATTTACACCCTAAATACTTCTTTCTAACCCCAAGCACGTCGAATATCACCTAGTAGGCACTTTGGGCACTCACATAAAGCACACATGGTGCACTAAGCCTCTCTTTTATGTGAGATTTGTGAGAAGGTTTCACCATTAATGGAGGATTATTTGTAGAAGTAGAAGTACATTCACTTACTTAAAAGGTAGAAGATGCAACTAACATATCTACACATTAATGCATTACAGAAGCTAAATAACATTGTAAGAAGTATAATAAACTAGATCTGAGCCATGATAAGTCATATAACACAAGGGTTTACACCCATAAACAAGTTATACAGAACGAACCCACATATATATTGATTTAAAAGAGTTCTGGTAGCCACATTATAGTCAAAAGGGTCATCTCAGACCATATATATTAAATGACAGAGACTTGTCTCCTGTAAACCTTTTGATATGAGATCCTAACTATACTTTTTCCCATTTTATCCTTGTTACAAATCCCAATACCCATACATATTCTTATGGAATCCCTTACAACCCTCTAGCACTAAGTTCTCTAAACCCTAGCATTACTGCAACACTTCATTACTCTATGTATTTATTTCTAGTTGAGTGTCTTATCTCCTCTCATCCTGCCTTTGTCTCTCGGTCCGAGCATTTCTTTATATAAGATCAACACCCACTGCCATGCCTTCTCTAAGCATAGATTACATGCCAAGTTTCGATGTGGTCCTCCATAGGTGAATGCTTATCCCTTTGTAAACCCTCCACTCTCTGTAATGATGTCTTCTAGGAATATTCCTGCGTGGAAATATCCTTTCTTGACCTCCAAGGTTCTAGGATAGCATCTTATCCACTCATCACACCTATTTGGGTCCTCACACTTTTCCTCAAGTTCCTTTAGAATGAAAAATATGGATAAGTCCTTTAAACCTATGTTCTACCTCCCACGTGTGCACCCCTTGGTTTCACTTAAACCCTTCTTAAACCCCTTTGTCTTGTGCGCTTTCCCCTGAGCGCCCTTCTTCTCATATTCCTATGCACACATGCTTCTTTGTACTTAGCCAATATTTAGGGTCCAACATCACCCCACACTACATGTGTTCTCCATCCTCAAAAAATCCTTCTTCTTCAAAGAATAAAGAATAGTGGAACTAGGACAATCTGAATAAAGAATGAAAGAATAGAAGAATCTCTCTTTGCTGTAGGAGTGGGAATTCCTTCTTCATGGTTGCCTCAATCTTTTCCCAAGAATATACCTCACCCTGAGCTTATGAATTAGGTCACCTACTAGAGTGCTCACTTCATCAAAAATTAATTTATTTGTCTTAGCATTCAGTGTATCTATAATTCCTTCTAGTTTCTTGTTAAAATCATCCAGTGCATCCATTCTACAAGTGATCTGGGGATATAGCTCCTTGAGTAGATTCTTAATAAAACCGCACAAGGTTTTGATTTCTTCCAAAAAAATTTCAACCTTGGATAGGATATTATCATGCTTCACCCTATTCCTATTTGTTTTCTTGAAATTCCTTTATATCCACCTCATGTGTAGTAGAAACCATAGCTCTTTACCTCTCTCTCTATCAATTGCAATTTTCATATACATCCTCAACCATTTACATGATAGCTTTTTACAGTGGCAATGAGATCGGAATACTAAGTAACTATCTCCCCAATATTCATTTTTTTTTCCTCCTGGTGTGCCATCACCTCTTTCACTGACTCCAATGTGAGTGGATGCCTTTCCATGGTGATGATGCGGGTCAAGTATTCCAATAATTACATGGTTGACTTGTATTTATACTCAGTCAAGGACATGTCTAGGTGCTTCATGATTATGGCATCTAAAATAATATTTATCTTCTTATGGATCTGCACACCTTTGCATTTAAATCCCTCAATTTTTGCCTTAACTTGTGCATTGATCAATTCCTTCTGTTTTATCTCCTTGTCTCTTTCATTGATCTCTTCATTTTTCTTTTCAAGCTCTTCCTCCAAGACCCTTATTCTGTCATTTCTCCAAAGAGCCTCACCTCAACTTCTACCGATAATTTTTTGAGCACATTGCAAACTTTCTCATCAGACAATTGTTAGGAATTAACCAGAGGGTTTACTCCCTCAGCATCTAGTATCTTCATCAATGCATCTCGGTTGACCTTGAATTTGGGTTCATCAACATGGGACTCAAAATCCCAAGATAGCATTTTCCTCATGTGGGTATGCACCCTCTTCATCGAAAGAATACCATGCAAGGAGTTGGTTTGAAGGCATGGTACTTTAGAAATGTGTGTATGTTATTTGGATCATTGATGTAAATCATTTCTTGTTCCTGCACCGCTACTATGCCCTTTCCACCTATGCACGCTACCTTTGGGAAGCTTATTGCTAAGTTGGGGTCTCTTCCCATGGTTCCATACTCCTTTCCCAAAAATTTTCTTTCCTCTATCTCCTTTAGTACTTCTTTGGTGTTGTGATCCACCTCTTGATCCACTAAGTCCTTTATAATTCCTATTACCTCCCTCTCTACAACATCCTCTATCTGATTCTCCTTAGTCAAGCTTGGAGTCTTTTGATCCTTCATATTTACTTCTTCACTTCCCCCTTTTCGTGAGCACCTCCTTCATCCTCATCCTTCTCTTCATTTCCCTCTTCCTCTGATTTCATGTACATCATACACATGATGCTTCTGATCCTCACCATGCTCTTCATCATCCTCATCACCCTTTTCGGCCTACATGCTCTTTGTTTCTTCTAAGTCCATTTTTCTATTATTCTTTGCTTCTTCCTAACTGGTGATTCCAATATAGGAGAATTTTATTTTTCTTCTTCCTAGGGACTTCTCTTTCACTAGTACCTCTTCCTCAAGTGTCTTCACTTTCTCTTATGTGGGGGACCTCTTCCTTCAGTGTGCATAGGTTCTTGGGGGACTTCTTTTGCATAGGTGCTTGGTTTTGCAAACTTGCGCACCTATAGATTACATTGTATGTGTACTTGGTGCCTTTTTCTCAAGGGCCTCCTCTCTCTCCCTTTTCCTTAGCATAGCCTTCTTCCTTATGGTGGGGTCTTCTAGGATAGAGACATCATTTTTAATGTAAGCACCTTTCTCATACTTAGGCCTTATATGTAGGTATACCCTTGTTGGTCCTCCCAAAAAACATGTAATGTCACTGGAGTTTCAACATATGTACATCATGGGAGACATACTTCTCCACATAGTGCACTTCTTTGGATATATCAATGTTTTACGTAGCTCATGGTAATCTTGGTCTACCATGCTGAGGTCAAACCTTAGCTTCTTTTCCTCTTTGAATCGATTGACCCTAGCCTAGAAGTATTATGTTGTGAAGGAGAATGAAAATTTGCACCAGGGACCCTTGGCACCATCTGCTAGAGTAAACCTGCCAATACAAAAATGTTGGTACACAATGAATTTATCCTTGCCTTGTATTAAAATAAGTAATTGATCTTAGGTATTCTCCATTCAATGCCAAATGCATCGCACATCCATTATACCATTTTTATAGGCGTGCCTTGTGGGTGGCCGTCATGGTGTCACAAGTGTATTGCTCAAATATTTTGCAAGGGAAGGGTTCTCATCTGGGTATTCCCAAACAAATTTATCTGGCCCATCGGGCACTCCAATCTCCAAAAAGACAATGGTAAGGAGGACATTACCAAACATGATCTTTTCTCCATCACATGCAACATTGATGATTTCTTCTGCTATGAAATCTGATAGGTTATAGATGGTCCCCTTCAAGATCTTACGAAAATGTTTAACCAAGCCTTGTTGATCTATGTCCATATCTCCTACCCATTCAACTTTGTGACCAAGCATGCAACCATCCTCATTACAGGGTCATAAATTTCTAAAATGTTGAAGTAACGTGAACCCTTCTTGTAGTCATAAGCTTCAACAGTCTTCTTGATGGCCTCCTTATCATCCAAGTCATCATCAAATGATTCTCCTTCATATATAAGATGGTAAACTTAGAAATTAGTTGGGGAGTTATTCGCATCCTTCATCCATGCAAAGTAGAAGTGGTCTTCATGTACACATGACATTAACCACTGGTATAGTCACTCAAGTTTTTTGAAATAGGGAAACTCATAGAGTTGCAATAACCCAACCTTCTCCATTTTCACCTTTACCTCATCATCATAGATAGGCATTCCATCTAGTGTCCTCTTATCTATAGGGTGAACTAATTCCAATGCCATCTCATTCTCTGTGGTGCTTGTTTGATGGTTATAGTCACTCACGGCCATATTTCTAACATGAGACACCCATTATTTTCAAGAAATACATCATCTAGATATTACATATTCCGCATACCATTCTTCATTGAAACTGGTGGAAACAACTTGTTTTACCTTACCCTTTCCCTTATTTGGTGAAACATTTGCTACTTTCCTTCATGTCATTTCTTTTTCGGGTCACTAAAAGTTTTTCCTTTCTCCTGATCTTGGCTCTACTCAACTCTATGGCTCCACTCTTTTATGAAAATCCCCTCAATCATGTGCCCTATCTGTGGAACCCTAACCTGGAAAACCCTTTTTCCACAAGATGACATAATCACTCATGGGATTCTTCCACACAACCTTCTCCGCTCATGCCCATGTGTACTCTTTTTCCACTCTGGTTCATTGATCAAACTAGTTATGCACACAAATCTTCACAACCCTTTTTCACATAACTTTTCTTCAAGGATGCCCTAGTTCACGAGAGCTCTTCGATAACAAAAATACAAGGTAAACAATAATGCACCCTAACCTTCTACTTATAGATTTTTTTTTTCCGTGATAAATGCCATGCCATCTACTAACTTATTTTTGCATTAAAAAGGAGTATTTTTCTAATGCCAACCTTCAACATGTTTACCCTCGCACCCAATCCCGCATGAAAAGTTCTACAACCTTCTCGGCACCTAAAACCCTTATCGATCAAATATCCTTATGCATGTGCTTTCAAAGCAAAAGGCACTTCTTCTGTCCTTATCCTGATTTTTGACATCACCTACCTCATTTGTTCCGTGCTTCTCTCACCCTTGTACATGGTTTTTGTAAAGCCTCCTTCGACACCAAACTCCTCATGTTCACCTTTTCTACATGCATTCTTCCAATCTACACACTTTTTTGATCCTTCAACCCGGGCCATCAAAACACAACTTCTAATACTAGCTTCCAATACTTTTCACATCACTTCACCCCACACAAAAATAGATGTGTGGTCCTCTGCACATAGATTTTTTTAAATTGTACATGGCTTCCAATGCACAAATGTGTACAACAAAAGTAAAAAGAAAGGAAACACAAAGAAAGAAAAAAAAACAAAGAAAACCTAGGATAACTAGCAAATACTACCTTATTTACAAACACAAAGAAGACTTATTTATAGTAGGGCTTCAACCTACTCCCATTGAAATGGCTTGGTAACCGTGTTCCATCTAGTGCTTGTAACTGGAAATCACCTGAATCAATTATATATGATATAATGTATGGGCCATCCAATGGACTTTGAATTTCCTAGATGGTGCAAAAACTTGGAATCATACAATAGAACCATTTACCCAACCTCAAACTATTTGTTCTTGATGTGTCTATCATGCCATGCCTTTTACCTAGATTTTTCTATTTTCTGACTCCAGTGAGCAATATTTCATCTCTCATCTAATTGCATTAACTTATCAATCCTATCCTCAAGTTCTTATTCATCATCTAATACTCCTACGTGCATATACATAGTGATGGTAACATGAATTCAATAGGTAACACTACTTCCGCACCAAACACCAATTGAAAAGGTGTGGCCTTGTTTAGTATTTTATAAGTAGTCTGTATGACCATAACACAATAGAAAATTTATCATCCCAATCCTTTCTTCCCACATCACAAATCTTAGTTAACATGTGATTGAGAATTTTGTTAAACGCCTCAGTAGTCCCATTAGCTTGTGGGTGATAAGGGTAGTCTTATGGTGGGTTACCATGAATTCCACCAACAAAATCCTAATTGTCTCATTCAAGAAATGAGTACCCCTATCACTTGTTAAAATTAATGGACATCCATATTTGTTGATTATGTTTTCCCATAAGAACCTAGTTGTTGTTATCATGTACAATCCTTATAGGTGCCACTTCTACCCACCTTGTAAGATAATCTATGCATGTAATGATATAAAAAGAAATTTTCCTTCACGTTCCTGGGGAAAGAGGGCCTAGGAAGTCAATTGCCCACTTCTTGAATGGTTCTACACTGAAAATTGGTCTTAATGGAATTTCATCTATTTTCCCTAGTTTACCAAGGCACTAAAAGTGGTCACAGCCTTGCAATACTCGATACAATCCTTGTAAACCATTTCCACCAAAAACTTACTAGAAGGATTTTACATGTGGTTGCATTCCCTATATAGTGTCCTCTGTAATTCCACCATGTGCTTCCTCCATGATTGCAATGTGCTCATGTTCTAACACACACCAATGCAAAACCTCATCGTGGCCTATCTTGTATAAGTCTCCACTAATTAACATGTAGGGTGCAACGTGTATGGCTAACTACTCCCATTCCAAAGTATTCATTCCCTCTGATTTCACACCTATATTGAGAAATACAACAATATCTTCCAAGTCAGATGGCATGCACAACAATCTAAATAGTTGTACATCTAGGATTGTATTTCCTTAATGCTCTATGCATCCTCCCCTGAGTCAATCATTGATAAATGGTCGGGTCCTAAATTACTCTTACCTAGTTTCACAACAACCATAAAATTGAACTCTTGAAACAACAGACCCACCAACATATGCACCCTTGTAAAATGGGATTGTTTACCAAGTACTTCAATGCCATGTGGTTTGTGTAGAATGTAAAGGGTGTTGCCAATAGATACTACCTAAATTTTTACACCACATACATCATTGACAATGCTTTGCGCTCAGTAGTAGTATAGTTCTTTTTTCTGGGGTTAGCTTTATACTAGAAAAACACAAGGGGTGGTTAATAACTCCCTCTCTAGGTTGTGCTAAGATTTCCCCAATCACCATCCCTGAAGCATCAACATGTACATGGAATGGCTTATCCCAAGAAGGAAAGCATAATATGGGCACAATGATAATCTTATTCTTCAATGTATCAAATGCCATTTTTTGCGCCTCTCCCTAGTGAAATGCACTTTTGTGTTTTAGCAACTTTTCTAATGGGACTGTGATCTTGGCATACCCCCTAATAAATTTTAGTAATACCCCATGTGTCCAAGGAATCTACACACTACGCTCTAGTTGGTAGGTTCCCCCAATCCCACAATAATAATAACTTTGGCAAGATCCACCAAGCAAGCCTTCCTTACATATGATATGCCCCAAAAGGGTTCCAAATGGAGTAGCAAAAACACATTTCTTAATGTTGAGGGATATCCTCAACTATTGACATCTTTCAAACATCAGCCTCAGATTGTCACAATGATCCCTCACTAATCCATATACCATCTAATCATCAAGGTAGACTTGAAGAAACTTATGGATGAAGTCTTGAAATGCCTGCACCACAATGTGCAAAAATATAGTAGGTGTGTTCTTCAATCCAAAAGGCATGACTATGTAGGAAATTATTTCCCATTCGTGGGTGAAATTTATATTTTTTGGACCTCCTTTACAATTCTAACCTAATGATATCTTAAGAATCCATCTGTGAAAGAATAGATCTTGCTCCTAGCTAATCCTTCTAGAATATCCTTAGTGAAAAGGGGTTTGAAAAGGGTCAATAACACATACCGCATTCAAATCCCTTTAATCAACAAAATCCTTATTCTCCCATCCTTCTTAATGTTGATGACCATCGAATTATCCATTCTGATTACTTAACGGCCTCAATGATGCCTGATGTAATCATCTTTTCAATCTCCTCCTTGACTTTAACGTGAAGATTCAGATTCATTCGATAAGGTCTCTTCCAAATTGGGTGTGCACCTTCCTTTAACTTGATTTTCATTTCTCCCAAGGAGTGGTGAACTCCTTTAATCTCATGGTACCCATGTGGAAATAAGTCCTGAAACTCACGCAATAGATCGATGATCTTCAAAACCTCCTTTTTGTCCTAGTAATCTCTAATAGTAGCCTCCTTAGGTTCAGCCTTCAAACCAATGTTAACCTTATTTGTTTTTAGGGGTTCATGATAGGCACATTTTTTTCTCATCACCACTATCCATAACTTCATGCATCCCCTAGTATGGTTAA
This sequence comes from Taxus wallichiana var. yunnanensis, assembly GCA_018340775.1. Taxonomy (NCBI): domain Eukaryota; kingdom Viridiplantae; phylum Streptophyta; class Pinopsida; order Cupressales; family Taxaceae; genus Taxus; species Taxus wallichiana. Next base: position 206,703,652 of record CM031244.1, on the reverse strand, counting down.
CATCCAAATTTTCCACTTCTTCACCATCGATCACATAGACCAATTTTCCTTTCTCTTTTTCTATGCACGTGTGCTCAATTTTTATCTCCTATGATTCTTCCTCATCAAAGCATGCTTCTAAGCTAGGTTCACCCAATAATTCTAGTATTCTATCCTCTTCCATGGCACTATCTCCCGTATTTAGGTGCTTAACAACCTATAATTCCTAATCCATTGATGGCTTAGTACTCTAATATTTGAAAGCTTGAAGAAGCTCAGCTATCAACTCTGTCGCTTTCTTGTCTAATGACATATCTCCGATTTAATGAACCATGTGCACTCATAGCATTGTAAATTGGAGTACAACATATGCACCCATAAAGAAGGTGACAAGGATTCCCCACCTTCCATCCAGGCCTTCTCACATGCTTGGATGTGAAACAAGGCGGGTTCCTTCTCATGATAATTTTGTATGATAGTATGTGTATTTCTCCAAAAACCCTAACAGAGAATGCGATTCTCACTTCTCACCACTTTAGAAGGTTATCGCGATGGTTCACCCACCAACGTGCTAGGTATCAAGTAAGGTATAGATAAGCATCATTCTCCTTTTGATCTCACATATCCATTGGGTCTCCATTTCTCATAGGAAAACATCAGGGTTGGCTCCCCCAAAATAACTTGGTAACTTCTTTCTTCCTAGGTGCTTGACTGAGCACACCTTTGTTACTCTCATCACAGAGCCTCTTAACTACCTTTTGACTAACTCATATATCTCGTGTGCCAATTGTCACATGCACACTAGTTGTATCACTTATAGATTGAGTTTCTTCCCACTAAATAATACCCTCTTTTATTGGTTTCACAACTTTAGGGTCTCGGATAGTGTGCACGTAAATTATTTCTAGGTATTCTTCTCCTAAAGGCTCAATATAGGGTGTTGAATTCCCATCCATCAAAGGAATGATAACACGTTCCTCTTTGTTCTCAAAATTGATATATGCCTTATTGAAACGTAAGTCGACATTGTTCTTATAGCACTGGGGTGCCCAAGTAGTATTGGATAGTTTTCCACCTCTCATCAAGCACTAAGACTTCAAATTATCCAATGAATTTCTCCCCTTGGATAGTGATAGTAGCATCTTTTAAAACACCAATGGGAATCACCTTTTTCTTATTGGCCATATACAACACATTTGAAGATGGTTGTAATGGGGGCCTTCTCATTTGATTCCAGGGTGAGAACATTGACTTATGTGCTTGTGTTAATCAAAATATTTCTTAGGATCCATGCATAAACAATGTCATTCAAGGTAATCTCCTTATCATAGTCAAGGTTGTGGGGAGGAAGGTTAACATGCAAAAACTGCCTCTCGTGCTCGCTCCAAAGCACTTATTATCTTATCCCTCAAACATTATCCTAACAAAGGAATGATATTCTCTTAGTGAATCATCTTACACACCTTCCTGACATCATCTATATCTGACTGAGGGACCTCGGCACTTTTCTTCTACCCTAACTTCTTAGATTTCTCCTTAGACATTGAATTTCCCTCAAGACTCCTGATTACATCCATGGTCTCTTGATAGACTTCCTTCCGATGGGTAGGGTCTGGATAATTCCCATACATCCCCTCTTCTCTATTAATTATTGGTATCTTCTTTGTTATCTCCTAGCGCACACAACCTCATCTTACATCGTCACCATTATAGGTTCTAATTTTGACTCACGCACCACCCTGGCATCCATTATGAGTCTAATTTCTTAACGCTTACCATCCCGGTGCCCTTTTCTTTTTGTTGTTGTTAGCTCATGTGTTCAAATAGCTTTGGGAACTCTTCATACTTGTGCTTCTTCCCACACCATGAACATTGTAGTAGGTGAGGACATTCATGCTTGTAATGCTCGTGGACCCATAATTATAACAAGTTTCACAAAGGAATTCCCCTCTTCCACCTTCGTGATTGCCACAACCTCTAAATCCTCCTGTGAAAGCTTCTTCCACAAGTTCCTCCATCCACGTGTCCTTCATAGTGACAACCATCATCCTTTGAATTTTTTACAACTCTAGTCTATAACACACCAATATGAATGGCATCATGCATTTGGTCAATTAGTCTACAATCCTTGGTGTCATGAGTAATAGAGATGTAAATCTTACGATAGAAAGACACATTCTTACTAATCACACACAGCAGTAGTGGACACCTACTTGCATCATGATATCCATGGAAAATCTCACAGTCTATCATCATGGTGTGTACTCATCTCCAAGGACAATTGTCCTTCATATGCCCCTTTACCTCACAATCACTACACCATATGCCACTCATGAGTCTCATGGGCCAAGTTCATAGATATTTCTCTAACTTCTTTTTCTTTCTAGCAATCTAAGCTTCAAGAAAAAGAATAACACTGGTATTCATGCTTCTTATGGCCTCGCCATGCAGGAAGCCTCCAAGACCTCATGTGGGTCTGTGAAAGTCTTATGTGAAAGTGATCTCCTGAAAGGCATTATTAGTCCCCCAATGAATCATTGAGCATGTTGAGAAGGATGTATATCATAAAAAAAATTGATAAGAGATTCTTAAAATGCATGTCATATTCCTGCACACTCTTTGCCATACCTTGTTGAATCTTCTTCAACGTACTAATGCTCTTCTGTTCAAACTCAGGATTATGGAATTCAGCTAAGAAGGAATTACGTAGCATGGTATAATTTACTGTACTGTGGGGGTCATACTTATGGTACAACTATGTACACGCCCGCAACATTGTTACAAAATTACTTTCCTTCCATTCGGGTAATAATTCCCTTCACACACCATAGCATCTCACATTTATGTACATGCTCTGTAGCATCCTCAACACCTTTGTAATATGCTAGATGAAAAAATATTTCAAAAATTACTTGCTGATGTGGTTGAGGCCCTTGTCTTCCTGATCCAAAACCTGGATTCCCTCTAATGTTTCCTCCACCACTAGATCCACTAGATCCACCAGCACCTATCCCTCCTGACCCACAAAATCTTCTACATCTACTAGGTCTGCTAGTTCCTATCCCACCTGACCCACCAGATCCACCTCGTAGCTAGTAAAGGTCCCTAAGTAGTCTTGTCTTGTGTCCCCACTGTCATGCTAAACTATGTGCCAAAAGTCTGTGATATTGCACCGATACCAAATGTGTGTCTGGTTCCACTTCCGAGATGTGATGCCCAATATTTTATACCCATAAATTTCCCATATATCACTCCATAAAATATACCTCCAAACATGGCAAATGATAATGCAACCATATATGTGCCAAATAAAAAATTATACCTCCTAGGTGTTGATCGGTTACTTCCACCAATACCAATAGGGTTAGTAATACTTATCTCTAGCTTTGGAAAACTAAGAACCAAGGGTTGGTCACCAAGTGTATTTGGATGTGTGTCGATGGCTCTTCTTTCTCTAATTGACAAGATCTCATCATAAGTTGAAGGGGTCTCTCTCCCATGCTTTCCAAGATGGGGTAGCACAAACTACTCAGGATCCACATCCTCTATGTGAACCTCAATTCCTTCCCACAACATCTACCTCCATAAATCCATCACTCCTACAACTTCACATTATCTATCTAACTCCCTTTCATGAGCTTCATTATACTTGAGTCGTCTCTCTTCCCTCTCCTTTTCATCCACAAGGTCCACCATCCTCCCGCACTCTAGCTTCCTTGCCCAAGGCTCAGAATAATCTTAGTCAGCCATAGGAAATTCTTCCAAACTTAGCTAATGATCAGGATCTTTATAGCTAAAGGGATAGCATGCAAGAACAATCCTCTTGGCTCCCTCAATAACTCAAACTCAACAATCTCTGGATAGGAATACGTAGAAATTTCATACTCCAAGGTGTAACTTATCAACACTCTACTCCACCAATGATCAACATCACGTGTCCAAGTCAGATCAGCATCATGTAGTCTTTGATACTCATCTTGGGTTCATACATGAGGTCTATAGAACCGGTTTGATCTAGATGTATACATCAAGATCCATGCGTGCAATTCCACTGGAAAACAACAAAATAAGGTCTCATATAGCTCATAATACAAATATTATTCTATCCATTTGTGTGCATTAAACTCACATCCTGGTACTAAATCTCTCGAGAAAATTCATCCCATGTGCTTTTAAACCATACTTTGACACTATCCAAGGTCAAGCGCTTTGTCATCACGCACCATTCTCACAACATCTTCGAAAATATGTCCTAGAAATGGAACCAAGATGTAGTCATTTACTTACCCTTAATACTTCTTTCTAACCCCAAACACGTTGTCCTATCACCCAACAGCACTGGGTACTCACCCAAGGCATGCGCAGGTGTCGATCCCCTCTTTTATGTGAGATTTTTGAGAAGGTTCCACCATTAATGGAGGATTATTTATAGAAGCAAAAGTACATTCATTTACTTTAAAAGGTAGAAGATGCAACTAATAGATCTACACATTAATGCATTATAGAAGCTAAATAACATTGTAAGAAGTATAATAAACTAGATCTGAGCCATGATAAGTCATATAACACAAGGTTTTACACCCATAAACAAGTTATACAGAACAAACCCACATATATATTGATTTAAAAGAGTTCTAATAGCCACATTATAGTTAAAAGGGTCATCTCAGACCATATATATTAAATGACAGAGACTTATCTCCACAAAACCTCCTAATATGAGATCCTAACTATACTTTTTCCCATTTTATCCCTTGTTACAGATCCCAGTACCCATACATATGCTTATGGAATCCCTTATAACCCTCTAGCACTAAGTGATCTAAACCCTAGCATTACTACAACACTTTGTTACTCTATGTATTTATGCCTGAGTGTCATGTCTATCTCTCATCTACCTCTATCTCTAGCTCAATTATTTCTTTATATAAGATGGAAACCACCATTATACCTTCTCTAAGTGCAGATCTTGTGCTACTTTTAATGTGGTCCTAAATAGGTGAATGCTTATCCTTTTGCAAACCCTCCACTCTCTGTAATGATGTCTTTTAGGAATATTCACTATGGGGAATATCTTTTTTGACATCCAAGGTTCCACGATGACACCTTATCCACTCATCATGCCTAGTTGTCTCCTCACGCTTTTCCTCAAGTTCCTCTAGAACGGAAAATATGGCTAAGTCCTTTAAACCTGTGTTATGCCTCCCACACGTGCCCTTGTTTCACTTAAACCCTTCTTAAACCCCTTTGTCATGCATGCTTTCCCCTGAGTGCCCTTCTTCTCATTGGTCCTACGCACACATGCCTCTTGGTACTTAGCTAATATTTAGGGTCTAACCGGGAAATTGAATGTCACCATCCCATTTGGATCCCAAAAATAAGTGATTTTGATCAATTTTATTACCATTTTAAAATGTGTTAACTTGATGTTGATCTATGTAAGTGATTTTAATCAATTTGAAGATATTAAGGTGCTTAAAATGCATAGTTTTCATGGTCATAAACCTTTAAGTTTGGAATATGAAACCAATTTCTCAAAAAGATGCATGTTTTTTATTTTGGCAACAATACCTAACCAAAATCTACATGTCATGTACATCTTAAATAACACATATGTCAACAATATATGACCAATCACTCCCACTAGTATGAATCTTATAATATAGTACCTATGCTTTAATTTCATGTTCATCTCCCTTATGAGGATCAAAATGTGTAGCTATACAAATTCCATCACTCACACAATGTGGCAATCAAATGCATATTTAGAGGCACTTTCCCCAATCTAAATATACCTCACAAACCATCCCTATCTCGACACATCATAACTATCCTCATCTAGACCAAGGCCAAACTAAGTCTCCGTATGATTCCCTTTCAAAAATATCTCACATTCACATTTGTCTACAATCACAGTACTAATTGAAACATGTATTATATCATTTATCATCAAGTAAAGATCTGTAATAATCAAATAACATGCCAATTATAAAAATACACTTATGCAATGATATCATCTATTATTTACAATTATAAGTTAGGATTGTATGTATATTGTAAGGACCATAGAATTTAGGTTCAAGACAATACAAAACCATGTGGTTTTGGTCTAAAAATAAAATGAACCATTTGGTCTTATATACCATGATGGTCCCAAACTTGAAAAATTTACTAATTTTACAAAACTATTGAAAACCACTACTACTTTTAATGAAATCACAAGTTTTCAACAATTACTAGCTCATCAATTATATACACTTGAATGGCATTTGTTACCCAATTATATTTCAAGTGCAAGGCATATATGACATATGAGAACCTACCTATCTCAGAGCATAAGTCACTTTCAATCACAATAAAAATGATATTACTATTTGATTTTTATTTTATACAAATTATAGTAAATGGGCCCCTTTGGGCATATAGTCACATATTTTTACCTACTTATATCAACTCGCTTAATATCTTGAACTTTTGCACTCCATATCTTGGTCTCAATTTCTACAATTTTTGTGTCATTATTCCCCATATTTCCATACTAAAATGTGATTACACTTAATTCAACCTCTTATTAGGTCTCACAATCCTCATTTTCAACAATGTTATTTACACACTCTATGCCTATGTGCTCATTAAAACTCTTTTTCTAACTCACTATTAATCACAAATTCAATATTTATATATTCTATTAAGACTCCATCTCTCTTCCATAATTCATACAAACTCTATAATATTCCATCAAACATAGTCTCTATTTTACACCTTCTACAAGTTTTATACTACTTTATTAAACATTTTCTATCATTTATAGTTACGAACTATGCTTCACACACACTTTTTCTAGTAACTACTTCTATTATTTCACTCACAATGAACATGATGTCAATCTAATTTCTATAAATAATGACTCTTATTCTTAGAATGTTATTCAACTCTAAAGACACAAGTTCAATTTTTTATCAACACTTATTTGTGTCTCAATTTATTCTATTTTATATCATCCATTTCATCCAAAAGGGGGAAATTACATGGGTTGGATATGAAAGCTTGTACCCTCCCATATACAAATTTATATGCAAACTTGAGGATCAAATAGTCAACTATAGATGAAAATATGCACTAAAAACTAAGTTACTAGATTGTGGATAGCTATGCAAGGCCATCCCATCTCCTGTACAAATCAATATACAAATTTAAAAATATTGAAATGTCATTTCTAGATATAAAAATCCACTTAACATTAAGATACAAGACAATACACCACTAAATTTATTGTAAATGAAATTAAAAACACATATCAAATATATAAGTTATCAATACCACAATTACTTCAGTACACTCATATAAGTCATAGTGATGATTGTTCAATGGTTTTTTTATTGAAAAATGAGACCTAGATTCGTCTACAATGGTGTGGTCCAAAATTTGGGAAGTATTATTTTAGGGTAAACTAGGATGCCTTGTTGCACTCTTCCGTTGGTATTAGGAAACATAATTCCCACATAATTTTCAAACTCTTATTGAGAATTAATCACCCCAACTCTTTAATAATGTTAAGTCAAAATATTCAAGTATGTGAATACACCTTATACATCTATTACATGTTCAACTCTTATAGCACACTATTCCCTATCTCTATGTGGGTCACATTAGTGGCCCATGATTTTTCCACATTTTAGTAACTATTTCATCATGTTATATAGCCTCATATTATTTAGCACTATCAATTACACTCTTCTTCTCATTTAAAAGTAGTAAATTTTATTCACTAGGATTTTGGGGGAATTAGACACTAAAATATACACAAAATCATCATGGTTTTTAGAAAGCTTTATGTATGTGGGTTTCGAACAATGAAACTAAATTTTATTAGATTAATTCCTCGTTATATTACTTTTACAATTCTTGATTTATCCTCTAGTTTATGACTTACTTGATGTTTGTTTATGTTTTTATCTTTAGCCTTTTCCACTATTTATCTTAGTTTTTTTATTTTGGTCTAGAACCATGAACATTAGCCAATACCTTGGTATGGTCCTAATATAGATGTATGGTTCTGAACCTTTTGAGTTTGGGCCTTGGATACCCATTGGGACTCTTTGAAAAAAACATCTCTTTCACATCTTATATTTTTTATCAACTTTTTACACCACTAAGATTCAAATTTCAAAGTGAGATACTTCTATATATACAAGTTCACCTTAAGCATTTATTATCTAAAAAACACATATCTATGTACCAAATATTGAGCTAAGAAATAAAGAGTACAATATTCATACTCCATATCACTTAATAGGAGGGTATAAATCTATTTTTACACCTACACACAAGGGTTTCATGGTAGAAAATTAGCATAAACTTTATTAGTATGGAAGCATAATGAAAATATAGGTCAAGGATTGTCAGATATTAGATGCACAAGTACACAATGTACTAGAAGAACTACGATGAGTCTAAAATGTAGTGTATCACTCAATGACTCAAGAATGGGGTGACCACCGAGGTCAATGTGACTCAATTATTTGCATCTATTATTTTTATAGATCTAATGAGTGATTGATGTTCTTATAGGAAGTTAGATAGGTTCTACAAGTACATTTTGAATACTAGAGTTATAGGTAAATCTAAACATATAAAAGTGCAATATAGGTGATAATGAATTAACATAGAAAAAAATCAAAATGTTTTTATCTACTACTCTAAGAAAGTACAATAGGGTAATTTTACAGATCCGATCCTAAACTTTTATAAAGTCTCGACCTTGCATGATTTTGGTAAGAAACGATTGATTTGGTAACATTCATAATTTTTCATACTTCCCAGATCTAGTAATGACACATACAATAATTGATCTAGATCAGCTATGTCACCTATTTAACCCTAATTTTATTATTAATTATATCAATTTGAAATTCTTGAAAATAACCTAATTTCCATTTTATGATTGTAAATAGCTATATTATTCTTATCCCTATAACAAATAATATTGAATTATACTAAAATCAATTAGATTAATCTATTGCAACTAATTTAGGGTTGATATATAAAATTTATAGTAACTTACGATCTTGTAGAAACTAAAATCTAGTAACTTTTCCTTATGCAATGTCAAGTTTAATCTTGTATCCTCGATACTATAAATGCTCATGTTCATATTCCAATCTCCCCATTCTCTATTCATTCTACAACTTTATTATATTTACACTATTTTTTTTTCAATTAAAGAACTATTATTCAAGGGAGGGAGAATAAAACATCTTATATTCAAGATACAACTTCAAGTTTTGATGTTTCCCTCTCTGTCCAAAACCATATGGAAGGTTCGGGATGTAGGATTTGGTCCTAGAAAACCTATAAAATCCTTCTCCTTATTAATAACCAAATCATTTTTATTACTAAACCATTATTTAGGTCATTTCATCTTCCTAGGGTCATCTTTATCAATATATATATATCACCTATAAAATACTATATAATAAAGTAATTATCACATTATAACTCACACAACACTCATACAATATCTTATCACAAATATCATTCCAAAAGCACTCAAATGGTTCATAAGTCTACTCAAATCCACTACATATCATCTAGGAAATTCCCTACTATAATTATGAAGTTCTCAACCAGGTCAAAGATTCTAGTTTGATCCATCTACAAGTATGTAAATATCATATATCCATATCATAAGAAAGAGGAAAATCACTCCAAACATTGCACAAAGGTTTCAATCTATAGAAGGTTTGGGTCACATAGCTAAGGCACGCCATATTTCACTACTATTATTTTGGGTATATTCTATACTACGCAGTTATCCTAATATCTTGGTGTCTAAATACACAAGGGAAACCTTAAAGAATTGGTTACTTATACGCACTTACACAAGCACTTGGGATGACTACATGAGGCTTGATTTTCGTAATGAGGATATGTAACATAATACTAGGATTGGTTTAACAACCTCAAAAGCACAAACATGTTTTTCTCATTTTATTTTCTAAAACTTTGATGAAGGGTTTTGTAGGTTTTAAGGGTTTTATGCTTTGTTGCAGGTCATCATAGGTCATTCCAAGATTGTGCAAGAAATAGCTATACACATTGAACACCATTTTTAGATAGGCAAAGCACATAGAAATTTTAAAATATTGATTTCTCCCAATTCAAAATTGTATAATCCATGTCCTATACCATCTAATTCCTACCTATATTGTACATATGTCTATGCTTCTATAGCTACATATTATTCATTTCCAAATACTTTTGGTATAGAATCTATAGTTCTAGATATTCCTATTCTACTATGTTTCCTACCTAAATCACTCCTCAGAATCATTGTAAATAGCTAATTATATCTCTCCTCTCATTATTTGAACTATTTTTTTATCATTTATAAATCATTTAGTTCATTTTAAGTTAGAATTAATTAATGCAGTCATGTATAATTGATGTTGGAAGTTAATTACATTAGACTATTCTACCAATTGTTATCCCTTATAACCTCTTCAATTGTTATATAATAAACATAAAATAAACACTATAACATATAAAATATAATTATGGCATAAATTTTTGTAAAGAAATGCATGATAGAATATTGTACCTTCTTTCAAACCCTACTTTCCTTAGGGTTTCATTTTTCATTACATTCAATTTCATGGATTTCCATGAATTACTCTTAATGCACCCCACCCTATAACTATAATTTATTCAACCTTAAAAATGGTTATAAACCTAACATAATATGGACATATAATTTGTAATTTCTAAAATCATTGTCCATCCTCCTTTGAGGATCATCCTATTAGTGAGATAGAAATTGTACCTCATCGTCAATTGGTAAGTGTTACATACTCTAATAATGTTTATTATTGTGATAATACTATTACTCATAATACAAACAAAATTTAACATAATGGTACTTCTTATCCCATTTCACATGATAATGTCATATATGTGTAATGATTCTATACTCTCCACTTTAATAAAGAAATCTAGAATTAGTGTAATAAGACATAATACACTTGAACATACTTTTTCTATGGAAAATGTTGCATTTACATGTAAAATTTAATATGATAACCCTATTTTTGATACTTTCTTAATACATGGTTATATGGAAATTGGTGACACTATATATTTCTCCTATTATGATGGTAAATATTTAAAGTAATTCTCCTTCTACGCATATTCTTATTAAAAATGATTTATATATTATTAATAATGATATACATTCTAATGGTGGCTACTATTGTGATCATATTTTTTAGATATGGGGTGAAAGAGAGTTTTGGAATGGACCTTACCCTATTAAAAATGAGGATCTAAGATTTGAATATTACAATGAAAATCACAAGAGGAAAAACTAGGACCAAAATGGAACTATTACAAGTAAAAGAACCAAAATGCGGCCAAAATACATTTATAACCAACAAAAAATAGAAAAATAGTCATTCAACCCTAGCTCAATTCTGAATGTTATTATTTTCACTTGAGTAGAGATTTGAATGATATCTTTAAGTATTTCTTCTATTGTCTCACCTTTATGCATTTTTACATCCCCTTTATTGCTTCCTTTGTTGTTGAACTCCTTTATGATGGAGTTAATAATAGAATTTTATATAATAAAACCATCAAAAAGGATATTATAATTGTTCTCCACCGCCTCCATTTTTTCTTCCATATCTTTCAAGTTCTAGGCTCCCTTGTCCACCTTGCTATTTTTTAGGTATTTAACATTTTCACAAATCACCCCTGATGACTCTTCTAATCCATTTGATCACATCTTTGGGTAGCTCAAGTTCATTTTGGACAAAGTGCTTGTTGTTGTTTGTCAATGTTTTTTCTAAGGATAAAAATTCAATGTGCGGTCATATCCCCATCAGATCCATGCTTTATATTATTAAAAACATTAATAGTTCCCTCAATGCTCTTTCCCTTACTATCATTACTTCTGAGCACCCTATTGGGAAGAATCTCCTCACCTAGTCTCTTTTTAAGCAAGTGGGAAATTGGAGAGAAGTGGGGAAAGATTTTTCTTGGGGTTAAGATTCTTGAAATGGGAGTAATTGAGGAGGATAAAATCTTGATGCAAGGGATATATTTTTGTGCCTCATTAAACTTATTTGATTGAATTTTACAAGTACATAAGGATTTAGAATGGAAAACTTACTAGGTTAAGTCTTTGAAAGTTGTTCAAAAACTAGATGGTAAGTGTTGATGGGATGATAGTGTACTTAAAGATTCAGGTATTTGATAATGATTTTAGCCACCTCATAGAAAGGGATGGGAATGGAAGTACACATAAAACAACCATGTATGACCATTAATTTTTCTCACTCCTATAGAAAATTGACCTCTTGCTCTTCTCTGTTGCATTATATTTTGTAAAAATTGGTTCCCATCATACTCATCCCAACAATGTGGGGGATTAAATCCTATATTATAGTCTATCTTTGACCTTTAATAGTGATAACCCTACCTTTCCAAGTTGCTTCAAAAAGGAGGAAATGTGGGTATCATGGCCCATGATCCTTTCCAAAAGGAATTAAAGTTACGGGTGCCCAACATATTCCAAATATATTCATCATATCTCTATTTTATATTGAATAGTTTCTCCACATGGCAGATATCACCTCCCATGTTGTGATCATACACTTAGCAAATATCCTAGAAATATTTCGATACATCAATGATGCCTATATTTTTGGGAGAACCTATGTCCCCCTTCACAATGTTGCAATTATTATAGATATTACACTTACTATTGTGCACATGTTTCATTCCCCATATAGCTCTATGCAAAAGGTTACAAATTTCTCCTTTTATCTTTCCTCAAGAACTAATGATGCACTTGTATATTTTGTGTACGCATGACACCACTCACATTCATTTTACATATGTTACTTCATATATAACTTGGTATATTTATATGGATCCTAATTATTTGATATCACCTCTTTTAGTGATGTTTTTCCTTGTGTATCTCTCGTTTTTTGAGTTTGATACATATAATCCTCATCACACTCAATCTATTACACATTTCTTACAGCCTTGGCATATTCTTTCTAACATATATACTTATTCCAAATGTGGCTAAACCTTTTGTCTCTATAGGGTTCCCCCCCACACACTCTTATTTTCTAACCATCTAAGTCCCATATTATTTTTATTGTGTATTTGAATCAAGCACCTTATTTTATTATTGCATCTCATGGGTATTCTTACCCTATATGTCCTTTGGAAAATCCCATAGATTCTTCATCAATCATACATGAGAAACCTTTTTCTACTCTACTACTTAAGGGATTGCATCCCTTCCACATACCATACATGAGATTCCTCTTTATGAGGCCCTTATTGGATATATATGGTGTTACCCCTTTTCTTATACATAATTTATATTTAAAACAATACAAAAACATTCAAAATTGAGAAAAAAACATAAAATTAGGACTTGTTCTAGTTTTCATAGATATCATGTTACTTTATACATGATATTATTGCATGTATTTGATACATAGCATATATATTATTTACACACATGCATTCATGTGGTATCTTGAGATTGATGAAGGAAACTCATAGATTGTTACACGATGATAGGAGTTAGCTAGGTTCTTTGCATTTCTCTCTTGGGGACATCCCTCCACACTATATAGGTTATTTTATTTCATTATATGTTACTTTAAACCTTACTCATCATGCTTATTTATATACATAGTATTTATTTCTATTTATTGGATCAATGGAACTATCACATGTGTTTTGTGTAGTGTTAATATATTTTTCTATCTCTTTTATTACTATTATTTTTTTTTACATTTTCTTTCTATACTATTATCACTACTTATTTATGTGGATCCATTCATTGCTTTATTATTACATGGATTCATTGATTTTCATTTCTTATTATGATTCTCTACTTTTTATTTTTATATCCTAAATTCCTTTCTTATCTTGTGACATCGTGAGTGTCCCACATTTTTGGTTACATGCTTACATTATGTGTATGCAATTTTTATCTAATTGCGGAACATTGTGCCTTATATTGTGATTATATTTTAACACCATGTTTGTCCCATTTTTATGGATACATTCTACATACTTTTGTTTACTTGACTTAAAAAAATGTTTCCATTACTCTATTATTTCTAGTTTACATTAATTCTCCCACTACTATATTTTATGGCTTTTAACATGATCATCATGTTTATTTTATACTTCTTTTACCATAGAATAGGTCATGATGTATATTATTCCCTATTTTTACCAGTTTCTTTACACATATATGCTTTCTTTTTGGTTGTCGTGTGTTGATTTTTTTACTGGATCATGGTTTATCCCTATGTAGCCCCTTTATAAGTGTAAATTCTTGCAGGTAGGCACTCTGCAGCCTTCATAATCCTTTTACATATTATCAAACATATAGTACATGGGTACACATCTATTATTTTGATCCACATGCTCAAATTCTCTATCACATATGCCTCAAAAGAGGGGGAATTCAATAGTGTATTTCTATATATTTAGATAGACTAAAAGATATAGCAACAAATTTTTATAAAGAAAACATCCTCATAAAAGGTCAAAAATACTAAAATATGGCATAATTCAAACAAGGAAAATTATACAATACAATCAAGACCATGTTATGGTATTGAAATTTCTATACATTCCTGGAAAAAGAGGTATTTTCACTCAAATCTCCATTTTCTATGTGTTTTATCAAAGTTTACAAGATTTACGCATAGTTATAGATGTAGATGACATAGTATATGAGTAGGTTATAGGGGCATGAGTACTTAGTTCCTACTTCATAGTTATTTCATATATAATTATGAAATGGGTTTGGAGGTATGGGCCTCCTTCTCCCCGAAAATGTTTAAAATTCTACATAATTAGTTCAAACACAATAGTTCCTTATAAGAGCATGAAAATTTCCATTCCTTATGTTGTCATGCTAAATCTCTAGCATGTAAAATTTACAAAAATTGTTCATGATTTCCAAACCCACACTTGAAATTACCTTTCCTAATTAATGTAAACCTTTCCTTCACTAGCATTTCAACTATGTCATCCTCAATTTAGAAAAATTTAAAGTTGAATCAAGTCTTAGAAATGGTATGAATAGTTTCAGTGGGATATTTGGATTCAAAATCATATACTTTTGGCCCTATGAACTCCATGCCTTTCTCTCGGGCCACAAAAACAATCCTTAGTCTATTTCTACATTAAGATTGATGACATCAGCATTCCAAGAAGCTTGGGCGGGGTTTTGGAGGCCTAATGTACCTTTTTCCTAATTTTAAAGGGGACATGTGGGAAACCAAAGTGTGCTCCCTATTGAGTGTGATGGTTTCGTCACTTAAGTGATAACATAGTGTGTTAGAAAGATGTTTTAAACTCATGTCACTTGAATTTTAACCACTTTTCATGACATATGGACCCCTTAACAGCCATTTGGATGTCTGATGTTACCATTTATCTTTTTACCAATAGAAATGGGGAATGGGGGACACCCAAATTCTCCCCCTATGTAGGATTTGGTTTTTTCACTTAAGTGACAACATAAAGTGCTAGGAAGATGTCATAAACTCACCAAAACTCATTTTTGACCACTTTTCATGACACAAGTGCCCCTTGAAATCCATTTGGAGGTTTAATTTCCCCATGTTAATTTTTCCCAATAGACAAGGGTACATGGGGGACACAAAATAGTTATCCCTAATCATTGGCTCATTTTCAACACTTGAAACCACAACTGGGGTGTTAGAAGCATGTTTTCAACTCTCATTTTTGGCCCCTTCCTCATGAGAGCACCACCCATAAATTTTTTTAAGGGTTTTATTTCCCTTTTTACCCTATTTTGTAGGGCACAACTACACCTCCAACCTCCACCAAACCCATGTTAACTTGTTTGGGTTTAACATGGGTTAAGGAGTGCAAATAGGAAGGAAAACAAGTTTGAAAGGGTGTAAGCCATTCAAATGCAACACTTAATCAATTTTTTAAGATCATTTGTTTTTTAATTCGCCTCCATTTCTTCTGGTATGTTTTTATGCTTCCAAAATTGTTCAAACACCCTTTGTGCCACAAAAACCTTTTTTCTCTCATATCTCACAAACCTCGTGCCCAATTGGCATGAAACTTGGACTTTAGGTTCCTCTCGAAAACACCTTTAATAAGAGTGTTAAAATGATTCCATTAATTCTATGAGCTATTCTTTACATCCATTTTAAATTTTCATCCAAAAACTTACCTTTTCATATGTACACAAACTCAAGTAATTGAAAACTCTTGAATTTTGGAGCAGAACATCCCGGTGAAAAATAGAATTTTTTGAAATTGATTTCATACCAATCCAACACATGCAAGGAACATTTATGAAAATTTACTACCAATATGTACTTCTAAAAATGTTAATTCTAATAAACTGGTGGTTTTTAGCAACACTGTTCTCTCTCTCAAATCCAAAACAGGTAAAAAGTGACAATTGTGAAAATTGCTAAAACTAGACATCCAATTGTGACTTACTAAATTTAGTAAGTGCTTAGATTGTGTTAAAAAAATTCATACTCCTCCATATCACTCCCATGTCACCATCTATAGTCACCAATAAAATTAAGTAGTCAGGATTTGAACCAATTTTCACATTATCCACCTACTACCTCGATGTAGGAGATAGTGATGTATCTTATGTGGACCTAAAAATATAAAATAAAGAATATTGAAAAAACCTAGAGAACTTATGGAGGATTATAATATCTCAAGTGGTCTATTTCAGAAGGTGGTCATGAATTTTTAGTTTAGAGAATTGAGCTAGTTATAGCTCTGTGCCCAACATTATGACCCGATTCAAGAACAATTCTTGTTGATGACAACTCAATTCTAGAATTTCTCACTCTGAAGGGAATTTCAAAATTTTTACATATTCCCACTTATAATAATATGGTTATCATCATTTGGTAATATTCCTCTTAGGAATGAGCACAAACATATTCATACTTGTAGGGAGTGACAATGGAATCATAGCTTAAACAAGGATGAAACCATCTCATATGCATAAATCATTGTCCCAAAGTGAATTTCAAGAGGCCTACTATGATTTAGTGGCCCTAAACATAAGGTGATGGGAGAAGAAACCAAGAAGTACTTCCATAACTGGATGGCCTTGTTGGTCCTCAATTCTACACCTCCTTATGGCCTCGACAACATTTTCAGAGACTAGGAAATACTTGAGAGTGACAGACTTTAAGATATATGGTGTTTATATCCAGGGAGAGATATAACACTTTCCTTGGGATCAAAATTTGAGGTGATTGAGGGGTACGTACATAGGGGATGGATTTATCCTGTTATTTTTGGTCCTGCCTTAAACCAGGGTGATAGAACCCATTGAGTAACCTGAATGGAAAGGGAAAGATCAATTATTTATTCCTCTTGATTTATCAAATGATGGATCAATATGAGATAAGCATGGATGTGAATACAACACTCACTCTCACCATTTGTTAAAAAATGTTGTATATGTTTAATGCATCGACTCAAGTTATTATAGCCAACAAATTTTAGTTTATCTTACATTTTCTTGATAGGAGAAGTAAGGCTAGAAGGAACCTTTAGTGATATTTAAAGATAGAGAAACAAAGTAACAAATGGAAATTAGGATATTAGTATAATGGGGTGGGAATCAATATCGTAGGTTTAATTTGTAAAGAAGGGGATTAAATGATGATCGATTTCATATAACTAAGCAAAATAGTTATCATGAAAACATGTTGTTCTTTGGAAAACAAAGAAAATATGATCAAGAAATGATAATTTCATACAAGTATATTTGCATTCATTGATACTCAATAATTGCAAAAGTATTTTCAAAGTAATCTTCAAAATAATATGAAATCATTCTAATGAAACATTCATTATTACTACTATCACACACTAAATATACACTCAAAGGCTAACAAAAATCACTCAACAAGAGTGTTTCTATAATGCCCGCTTCAAACCACCACTTGAGACCAAGAAACAAACTAGGATTAGCTTAGGAAAATTATGAAATAATTTTTTTTATTAGAGTGTTTACAAGGAGGGTTACAAGATCACAGTTAGCACAAACTAGATAAGGATTAACAAGCAAGACTGACTTGTAATAATTACCTCAAGAAACTAATATCAACAAGGCACAAGGTCAAACAAGAGGTTAAATTCGTCACTTAGGTTAGGAGAGTGAAATCCCACTCATCTCTATCCTAACAGATTACAAGGTTCAACTTGATTTTTCACACACTTAGAGTCATCAAAACTTTCCTAAATCATTCCCATTGGATAGGAAATTCTCTCACCTTTCCAACCATATAAATAAGTCCTCCTAACTCCTTATAAATCTCAAGTTATGGCCCGACGGAGTTCTGGGGTGAAATTTTCCCTTGAGAGAGTCCGCGGGCTTAGGGAGAAAATTCTTCCCTCCTTGAGCGCAAAAGTGAAAAACTCCTCCATGTGCCCGCGGGTCTGATTGGGAAGACACATGGCACCTCTCGATTGGTGTGGGGAAAATCAGAGTGGCGGGGAACTTTAGGTTTTGGAGATATTAGACCAAAATCCCAAGGGCAGAATTAGACGCACACCTTTGCTAAGGAGAAACCCATGCCACATGTCAGCACGTGATTAAACGGGGGTCAGCGGGTCGCGGGGAAACATTGGAAATTTTCCCAAGGTCCAAAAACAAAATTTTCTAAAGGAAAAATTTCCTTCATACCTCGACCTCACTCAAAAGGCCACGTGGTGTCCTGTGATTGGACGCGGGTCTACGGAGTGGTGGAGTGATTTAGGGTTTTGTGCCAAAAGAGTTTAAAAGTCAAAAAGACTTGTGCGGGCCCACATGTCCGTTAGGACACGTGTCAGCACCTGATTGGCTGTGGGGTTGCGGGGCCATGGAGGAAAAAGTGAAATTTTTCCAAAAGAGTCAAATGGTTAAGTTTTCAAATTTAATCCGCATGCCATCCATGCCATGTGTCAGCATGTGGTTGGTTGCGGGGATGCGGGGAAAAATGGGAAAATTTTCCCAAGGTCAAATTTTAAAAATGTTAAGTTATAAAAAGTTTTTCCCCTCAAAAGTGCCATGTGGCAACATATGATTGGCTAAGAGTGTTGTGGGGCTGTGGACTTTTTGGGGGATTTTTCCAAAGTTCAAATTTTGATTTTAATATAGTTAGATTGATTTTTGGATGGCCGTTTTGAAGTAAAACTTCAAATGGCCATAACTTTTGATAGAAAAGTCAATTTTGGGAAAACAATGACTTTCTGGAAATCTCTCAGAGTTCTCTTTGCCCAAAAGTCATCAATTTTGGATTTTGATGAAGTTTAAAAGGTCAATTTTAAGAAATCAATCTGCAGGGTTTAAAATTCAAAACTGGCAATTTTCCAACTTATAAAATTTTGTTCAATTTTTGGTTTTCTTCTTCTCAACATGTCAATTGAGCATGGAGACTTGATCTTGGATAGGTTTAGGAGTGTTTTCAAGGTTCAATTTGTGGATTGAGTTACGATTTATATATTTTACATCTTTTGACAGAAAATGGTTGAGCAAGTTCTAAAATTGATTTTTATGAAGTTCTAAAATGTCTTTCTTAAATGTTGAGGTCAAATTGAGTTCATTAGGACTTATTACATCTAAATTATAATGTTTCATATCTTATTACAAGTTATAATTTTGAACTGTACATTTATTTGATAAATTTAATTGATAGATTTATAGATGAAATAGGATCTCTCACTAATGAGTTTGTAAATTAATTTGCAACTTTCAAATGTGGAAAGCATGTCTAAAATCTGTTCTAAGACATTCAATTGATCTATCTTATCATTCAAGAGAAACAAGGTAAAATCAGATATCCCAAATGTTAAATTAAATACAAGGAACAAAATGTTGTCTTTTCCTTCCATACGCATTTTCTTTCCACACAGAGATATCATTTCAAAACAGTAACTCCAATTTAATAAAACATTACAATTTGAGAAAGGGATGTATTTCTTTTATTGATTTCCAACAATACTTAATGATTATTACTTCCTTTGAATTTTAATATGTAATTTACAAATTGTATGACATTCTTTTCCAATATAGAGAAATGAATAATAAATCTTTTCTTTCCAATGCAAAGTGTCTTCTCATTACAAAAATAATACAATCACCAACTTCAAAGTGGGAAGGTTACATTAATTTTTCTCAAAGGAAGGGGTCTGTCAAACTATATTTTCTCCAAGCTCCAAAATAGCAAAGATGTTGATTTCTTCATCTAAACATTTGATCACAACAAGGGGGAAAGGAAACACTCTCCACCCAACCAATACATCCAACATGAAAGGAGAAGCCATCCTTCCCCATTAGCCACTGAGCCCCAACCATAATGAAATAGAAAATGAACATCAACACATGGCAATAGGGCTTCTATCAAAGAAATTAACATTCTTTTCACAAGCGTAACACAACAAGAAATACAGTCTAAACAATGATAGCAGTTCACAACTACAATAAGAATCATTCATAAAATACATAGGCTTGATCAAGCAAGCCATCAAGAGCAAGAACTATGGGGAAATCCTTATGCCTCCCAATTTGGAATTGGGCATCCACAAAAATACATACTACCAATAAACATATCAAACCCATAAACCTTATATCTCCATACCCCTCCTTATGCCCCCAAGATTATCCCTTATGCCCCCAAGAGTAAGAAATGCAAGCAATTTCTTTTCCTAGGTGGATGCCAAACCAAAACTCCCTCCATAATAGAAAAAGTGCCATTGGAAATCCCTTATGCCCCCCATATTAGACCCCATAGTCTTCTCCTACACCTTTCCCTAAGCAATCTACCCAACCAGCCATGAATACATAGCACATTCACCATTTCATTCATGCAAGAAAAGGGAAAAACAACATATAAAAAGGACAAGATCCTACCTCTCCATAGTGGAGATTGTTTCCAAAATAGCAGTTCCTTCAATGCTCAAATATGCAGTCCAAAACAGCAACACCAAGCATGCAAATCAATTTCCAAAACTCTCTCCACAAGCAAGACTCCAATAGCAATAAAATTTGACCCAAGGAGGAGGAATAAAGTTTCAACAACCTTCCACAAGAGAAGAATTCAAATTTTTAAAGGAGAGGGAGAGGAGAGGATGATGTGTCTTCCAAGTGGGATGCCACATCATTCTTACTCAACCCCAAAGGAGAAATTCAACTTCACAACTAAACACAATAAATGGAGATGAAAATCAACTTACACACTCAAAATTAACCCATACTTTAACAAGGACTGAATTAAAAACTTGTAAGAAAAGTGCAATAAAAACTTACACATAGTCATTTCAAAATACAATTAAAAAGATTAATTTTGACTCCAAAACCATAGGTATGGTTGGTGGATTATCTTAAGAGGTGTGGGAAAACGGCATGTAAATATCAAATCCAAGTCACAACAACATCAAGAGTTCTACATCATCATTTAAATTTAATTTACAACTATATCATCATCCATATATAATAATGTCTCTAATAATCATCATGCATGCTAACTGGATCAAGGTCCATAATAATACATGATCTAACATATACATATCATAGTAAATCAAAACATAATAATGTCCAAAATGATATCAACAGTAGTCAAATCGGTATCTAAATAGTGTCAAAGAGAAGTGGGAACTACATCCCCCTCCCCTTAGACTCGACTTCCTCTTAGAAGTCACTGGAAAAAATGTGGAAACTATTCTTGTAACACAATAGCATCCTCCCACGTGGCTGCAATCTCGTATCTCGTCCACTGCACTGCACCTGATTAATCTCTCTACCTTAAAGGCCTAGGGTCCTACAATTTATGATACTGAGATGGGATCCACCATCACCTTCCTTGATCCCGCACCTACAATGATTTCCATTCCAACACATGAGAAGGATCTGCTATATACCTCCTAAGGACTGAAACATGAAACACATCATGTACGCGAGACAAGTTGGTTGGCAAAGCTAGATGGTAGGCTAAAGGGCCGATACGCTCCAAGTTCTCAAAAGGACCAATGAATCGAGGAGCTATCTTAGAACCTTTTCCATAGCAGATAGGGCTCTTATGTGGCTTGACATGAAGGAACACCTTCATGCCCACATCAAAATTACGTTCGGTCTTATGCTGATCTTCATACTTCTTCTGCCTATCTTGTGCCTCCTGAAATCTCTACCTGATCAAAACTACCTGCTGCTCCATGTCCTGTAAAAGAGCTGGTCCAAGAAATACTCTATCCTCCAACCTATCCCAGCTAAGTGGTTTCTTGCACTCCCTACCATACAAATCCTGAAAAGGATCCATGCCTATAGAACTCTGAAAACTATTATTGTAGGCAAAATCAACTAAGTATAGGTACTCCTCCCACTTAGACTATTGATCCATCATGTACATCTTGAGCATATCCTCTAAAATCTGACTCACTCGCTCGGTTTGTCCATCTGTCTCAGGATGATATGTTATGCTAAAATAAATCCTTGTCCCGAGGACATACTACATGGTAGTCCAGAAGTGTGAAGTGTACAAAGGATCGTGGTCACAAATGATCTTCCATGGAATCCCATGCAACCTAACGATCTCATCCAAATATACTCATGCCACTTCTCTAGCTGTATAAGTGGTCTTCACCAGAGAAAAGTGAGCCACTTTTGTCAATTTATCAACCGTGACCATAATGGCATTGTGGTGATATCTTGACATCGGTAGCTATACATACCAAAATTGTAGGTTACCGCACAAGAGGAACAATGCTACATGTACCCCAATGATGATACAGGTCTCCTCGCAAGGTGTTCGGGATCCGAAAAAGCTCTCCAAGTTTACATCAACATCCCACATGCCCCACTTAGCCTCCACATGCTTTGTTTTTCTCTTTCCCCCTTTGTTCCTTTGCTTTTTGGTCTTGGTGGCGAAACCGCCGCCCGCTGGGCGGTGGTCTCGTGACCACTGCCCGGTAGGGCGGTGGTCCTGTAACCACTGCCTTGCTTAGGGCAGCGGTCCTTCACGCATTTTCCAGAATGTGCTTTTAATCGTGACTCACATAAATTTTTAACTTTTACCAACCTTTTCAAATCTGCTTTTTTCTTGTATTCATGATTTTGGTTCCCTGTAATAGTGTTTCTCCATTGTTTATTTTAAAAGATTTCAAATTGGATTTCACCTTTGGGTAAATGGGAATTCTATAAATATCTGGTTGGTTTTTAAGCAAATGGACCCTCAAAAATTATACCTCATTCTCTCATTTCAAATTTTAGTCTTTCAGTTCTTGCTTAGGAATTATATTAGTTTTATTTGTTGCATGCATAGTTAGTGTTGTTTTGTTGTTTAGAAGCCACATGATCTTCTTGTGCTAGTGTTGTTACTATTTCATGCAATCAATTGAAGTAGGATAGTTTCATTTTTAGTCTAAATCCATTAGAGTTACAGGTTTTGTTCGTCAAGAAGGATAGTTTCAGGTTCTAGATGTTTTGTGTTGTATGACTCACAGTAAATTCCTCTAGGAATTGCATAAGCCAAGCTTTGTTCTCTTGTGCTATCCCTCTCCTACTCACATTATATTCGGTCTACATCTAAGGCTTCCATTGTTCCAATACCTACTCTTGTTGATGCTAGCATTACATGCTTTTCTGGATTCACGTGAGCATGAAGGAACGAGGAGACCACACCGAGGGGAAAAGGCTACACATAACCGAATTCGCCATTGTTCTATAAAATCCAGGTTCAAGCTATCAAAGTTCTAGTTAAAACATATCAAATAGAGTAGTGAATCATTTCATTTTAGTTAATCTCATTTTTGATATTGCCAGGGAAGCTGTGGGGATTGATAGTTTCTGAGAAACTATGATTCATTCCTCACTTCTGAGGTAAGATCGGGGTCTTTCAAACAAACTAGATCAGCTATTTGATTATTTAGAATAGATTCAAAACTACACAGGCAGGTAGCTATACTCGGCTACTTTGTTTTATATTTTGTTATTAGCTTAGTTGTCACTTTCTAGATATTAAATAAGTGCTCTTTCAATTCTATTAAATAGTTGTTATCTTAATTTGTTAAAATACTCTGTCAAAAATACAAAAAAATAGAGAATTTATATACACAATGGATATACTTTACATAATTAGTTTAATTTGCTTTGGTTAGATTTATATTGTTTCTCTTGTATGAAAATCACGGGACCTAGGGAGCCCATAAAATACGTGTTCGAGCCAACCGTGTGTCAACTTAATCTTGTTGCAGCAATAACTGACATAGACCAAAATCTCATAATTTAGGTCTTCCGAACAACAACAGACCTACAAGAAATTAGCTCACAGTTAAGAGGATTAAACATAGAAGATGACAAAGTGCATACATTTTGGTCAAACCAGCCAAACTACATCCTAAATAAATATCCACATGACTGTAGAAGGGCTTGAAAAAGAGAAAACGTTTAGTTGTGATCCTTTGGTCCCACAACCAGATGTAGGAGACATTCTCATTGACATAGACACTAGCTTAAGAATTCAAGTTACCAGAATGCCTATAAGGTACTCTGAGAAGATTGCACAACTTTTAGCTCTAAATATAGAGGCCGAAAAGGCATACGACTACTGGATATTAGGGATTAGGGATTGATTCTGCATATGACCATAGGAGGCCCACAATGACCATGAACCTATGGTTGTGATCACAGATCCTGCAACCCAACAATCCCATGAGTCAATCGGATGTTAATACTGGTTTACACGCATTAGTATTTAGATCCTCTCCACTTCCACCAACCATTATCACATAATTATCCTCACTAGACATAACAACTAATCTAGCTAAAGATTTATGGACTAGACCAGAGAATCACCCATAGAATTCACTATTTATCCATCATCTAGTTTCATGAC
Organism: Taxus wallichiana var. yunnanensis; assembly: GCA_018340775.1. Taxonomy (NCBI): domain Eukaryota; kingdom Viridiplantae; phylum Streptophyta; class Pinopsida; order Cupressales; family Taxaceae; genus Taxus; species Taxus wallichiana. The sequence goes on along the minus strand of CM031244.1, from coordinate 206,678,735 downwards.
CCTATCGGGAGACATATACGAAGCACCCATAGGATATCTTCCACATATTCCACAACCTATAGATCAGATCATGCCAAAGCTTGATATTGATTGGATCCTTTGAGCGATTATCCTTCGACCGATCTATCATGCCGATTCAAGTTAGGAGGACCTTCATTGCCTTGGATTCTGATTCCATTAGTGCGCATCAAAGACATAAGATTTCCTAACTAGTTTTTTGCACCCCACGTATATTCCATCCTCACTTGGCTATCTCGGCATGACCTTAGGAGGTCAGGTGCAAGGAAGAGTTACTTATAGATTTCCATGTTGACTTGTCACTTTTCCATCGTACAAAATTGGTGAACCCAACGTGAAATTCCCACTTTCTGGTTTGGAGTCATATTTCTACTTGTTCTTCCAATTAGTATACTTTTCATCTTTTCCACCTCATTAGCCTTCACATCAGCTTTACCAACAAAATTGGTGAAACTTAGGTGAAAGGATCAATTGCTTCATTTTTGCACTCTTCCTTTTAGTTTTATCCACCTTCACTCTTTCCCATTATTCTGCGGGTATTCATATACCCCCGAATATGTCAGGATTCGATGCATATGGTAGACCTCTCCTAGGTCTTGAAGCATACTACAATCAACTGAATAGACAGCCATCACCCTCACTCTCAGCATGGGGTGACAACTATTCAACTAACTAGTTTTCAACACAAACTCCACCTCAAAGGACTAGATATAGTTCTTCTTTCCAAATGGAGGAGTTAGATCAGCTCACTCAAATGCAACAACTAGAGCCTTCAGGCTTGAATAACATGACACTCACTGGAGAATCTGGTTCATCTCCTTAGGTGTTGCTTAGACCATAAATTAGTAGAAAATTAGATCCATATCTATTTTTAGATGATGAACATTTAGCACGTTATGCTAGGAGTGAACAATGCTCTCAGAGTATGTACCCACCTATAGGAAGTTTGCAAACACAACCCGAGGTCTCTTTTCAAGAAAACACCTCCATGCCACTACCTATAGGAAATGCCCTCGGTGAAACTTGGCAGGGAAATGATCAATTCATAGCAGGGTACCATATGCCTATACAACCTCAGGTATACAACGAATGCCACTAAGGAAAAATATTGTGACTTCACCAAATGAAGTCATCTCAACTTTAGTAGAAAAAGTTAGAGGGTTAGAACTTGCTCAAGAAAATAAAAATTCTCAATTCATGCAGGAAGGAAATTCCAATCATCTCCGCATCATCCTAGCCAAGTAGTCCTCCTCATAGGAACAGCACATTGGGCATGCCTCCTTAATATTCACAACAAACGGAAACTAGAACCATGTTTTCTAATGCCACTTCGGTGGAAAATACGATACCTCCCAGTCTAGTACAAAATAATATATTCCTGGGCAATACTCCTCCATACTTAAACATGTATTCCAAATCACCACAAGGAGATATGTTCTCTTCTCCCAAGATGTTTTCTCAACCACAGGGATTTCCTTATGTCCCTACAAATGCATACGCTACCCCATATCAACAACCCATTCCACCTCCACCCTCTAAGAAGTGCCATCGATGGTCAAAACCTATGCGATAGGAACTTATTCAGAATATTTGAAAGAACCTTTAGACTTCACCATATGAAGCATCATGCTTCCAAGACCTCTTCTTGATTTTCCCAAATACAAAGGGGAGGGAGACCCAAATGCACATATCAAGGCCTATGCCACAGCCATTCGAGAATTGCTACCTTGGGATGGGGTTGTTGCTAAAATATTCCCCAAAACTTTAGAGGGAATTGCCCTCGATTGGTATTATAGAATACCTGAAGCTTCCATCCATTCATTTAAACAACTCATTTCAGAGTTCATCAAGGCATTCAACATGAACAAACTGTTGAGAACAGGAATAAGGGAATTCTTGCATATTAAGCAAGAACATAATGAATCTGTTGCTCATTTCATCCAAAGATGGCATACAGTCCTTTATTCTTCAGCAAGTGCTCCAAACATGGATCAGATGGAACTATGCGATTTATTCCTTCATTCTCTCAGTAGAGAGATAAAGGAAGAAGTCTAGAAGTTCCCACTAAGGACTTACGATGAAGTACTTGAGAGTGCCCTCCGAATAGATCAAGCTGCAATAGATAGTGGTCGCAAGACATATGGAACAAATGGGAGGTTAATCATCCCCAATCAAAACACTATGACCTATCCTAGTACAGTAAATGCCAATCAAGGACCTAAAATCCTTAACAAAAATCGTGGAGTGACAACAGATGGAGTAACTGACCAAACTAAAAAGGCAAATGTTGTAAATGCTCCACCACCAGGTTAACAATCAACGAAACAACAATTTTACCCCAACAATCAATGCAGTGGATTTTAATCATCCACAACAAACAATAAAAACAATGGCAGATCCAAACAGGGTCCAAGACAAAATGCAACTAGATATCAAAACCAAAACCAAAACCAAAGACAACAAACACAAAACTTTAATCCTAATAGTCAACAGTTTAATCAAAGTTTTGGACCACAACACACACCAAACCAACAACCTAGGAATTACAATCCTAACTCGTATTGTGGTTTCCACAAAATTCAAGGCCATAACACTAGGACTTGCCACGATTATAATAAATTCATGCAACTTTTTCCAGAAGAACAAAGACAACTTTTCATAGATATGTTTTTAGCAAATCCTACATCACTAAAGCACCAAACACTTTCATGGGAGCAGTCTCCCCTCAAAATGTACCCCTCAATATCTTTAATGATCCGCTCCCAAATCACAATAAATTAAATCCAAATGGGATGAACAAGGGTGTAATGATAGGAAACAATAATCATGAAGCCTTGACTTCACTAAATCCACCTGTTGCACCACAAATAGGAAATTAGCCATAACCCAAGATAGTCGGTTTAGTGGAGTTAGACACTGAGCTACATGTGGAAGCCATAACAAGGACATGAGAGTATTCCTCTCAGCCAAATCCAAGTTACCCACTAGAGACAGATAACATTCAACAAACATTAGTAAAACCCATAGGTGCCTATGATGTAGTTAATGACCTAACAAATACCTTCTCTCACATCTCCTTTTTGGACTTATTGAATAACTCTCCCGCCCATAGGGCTGCTCTTTTATAAGAATTAGGTTTAGGTCATTTAATTAGCATCATTCCACCTCCCAAAACAGTAAACCATATAGACTTTGATATCCACACTTCGGGGCAGCCGGATAGGGATAACGAGTTTATATTTGACAAACAAAATGCCAACAGACACTGAGATTGCATGTAGAGGCGATCCAGCCTTACATTTACAAGTATGGGTTTATAACAATTATATTAAACACATAATGGTTGATGATGGGGCAGTAGTTAACATAGTCCCCTTCTCTTTCCTTCAAAAGCTAGGGTATGGAGAAACAAATTGTTCCACGACTTGGAATACACTAAGAGGCTATGATAGCCTTAAAGCCACTTCGATTGGGACTATAATACTACCAGTCACCTTAGGACCCAAAACAATCCTCACTGAGTTTTATATTATAGATCGGGAAACCAACTATAATATGATCCTCGACCGACCATGGATACACCGTATGAAGGCAATCCCTTCTACGTTATTTCAAGAAATAAGATTCTTGCACTTAGGAAAGATATTCGTAGCAAAAGGTGATCGAAACCATTTAATATACACCTAGCAGATCTAAAGAAAAGGCCAGGTGTTCACTCTGAGTTTGAACTCCCAACAAACCAACTTAACAAGCCAACCGACTCAAAACTAGAAGAAAAGTTGATACCTACAACAGAACTAGAAATTACGAACCTAGTTAAGAGCATCCGAGCCCTCAAGGATGAGGCTAATGTTGTAGAAATAGTATCATTAGGAACTACTGCAAAAATTGTCAAATTGCTAGAACAGGATCTACCAATTTTCCTACCATTTGATTCTGTAGGTATGGGATGTACCCTAGGAGTTGGTTCTCTTCCAGCAGAAGAACTCTGCATGGTAGAAGTAACCAAAGTAGAAGAAATAGACGTAGGAAATGTCCTAACATCCCTCTTCCTAAGTAAATATTGGACTCTCCATTTCAATGGAGCTAAATGTCACTATGGGGCTAGGGAAAGTGTGATCTTTACTTCTCCCGAGGGAAAGATCCTACCATTCACCTTTAAAATAAAATTTTGAATGTACAAACAATGGAACTGAGTACAAATACCTCTTCCTTGGCCTCATCATAGCTAAAAGGCTCGGTGTTAATGATATCAGCGTGTTAGGAGACTCTTAATTAGTAGCAAACCAATTCTTTGAGGTTTATGAGACTAGAGCTGAACACTTACAACTCTACAAAATAGTAGTATTAGATTTAAGCAAATGATTTAACTTCATATCCATTGAGGTAATCCCATGAGAACAAAACCTTCTCGTAGATTCGATAGCAACCTCAGCTTCACATTTTACTCCAAACAGTGAGTTGGAAGACACCCATTTCATGGTATCCCTTCATACTAAACCGTTAGTAAAGAAAATTTCAAACCCTCTTTTAATGAACAAAGTTGATCATGTTGACAATGATAGAGCCACTCTTGATTACCTAAACACCTATGCAGAGTTACATCTCACCCATCACGTGGTAGATTTGTCCTTAATCCCACATTCGTCTTCTTACTTTGGAAATCCCATGATAGAGCTTCCCCCACAAAAGGAGCTCGACATATATGCGGTAGAGAATGGAGAAGATCTGGAACTACCTCCAGCCCCCATCGAGTTTGAAGAAGATAATGCTTCTTTAATCGAAGAAACAATTGATATTAACATCAGAACAGAGAAAGAACCAAAGATCTTAAAACTAGGATCTTCACTAACTCCAAAAGAGATAGAAATACACACTCAAATCCTCAGAGAACATCAAAAGGATTTTGCATTTAATTATAAATAAATGATAGGAATTACACCACACATGCAGTACATAACCTCGTCACCAAATCAGATGCAAAGCCAATTAAACAAAAATCGAGACCAATGAAACCCAAGGTAGCTCTCATGGTGAAGGAAGAAGTAATGAAGCTCCTCCAAGTAGGGTTCATCAAGCTGGTGGATTACTCTCAGTGGGTATCTAATATCATTCTCGTTCTTAAAAATAATGGGAAGATACACATCTGCATAGACTTCCAAGACATTAACAAGGCATGCCCCAAGGATGACTTCCCGTTACCATCCATTGACATCATCGTTGATGTAATAGTTGGATTTGAGCTTTTGTCTCTCATGGATGGATTCTCGGGATACAACCAAATCAAAATATCCGAACAAGACCAAGCCAAAACCACATTTATAACTCCTTGGGGAAATTATTGCTACGTTGTTATGCCATTTAGTCTCAAGAACGCTGGCGCTACATACCAATGGGCAATGACATACATATTTCACAATCTTATTCATAAAATCATGGAATCCTATGTAGATGACTTGTTGGCCAAGGCCAGGAAGCGTTGTGATCACCTGGAAGTGCTCCACATCATTCTTTCACATTTGATCAAATACGGAGTCACACTAAACCCAGAAAAATGCATATTTGGTGTGACAGGAGGGAAAATCCTAGGTTACATTATATCATCATGAGGGATTGATGTAGACCTAGCCAAAATCCAGGCTATTCTTGAGATGATCCCACCATCAAACGATTCTGGCATTAGATCATTTCTTGGAAAGCTCGGTGCAATCCAAAGATTCATCCTAGACTTGAGTTTTTCTATTCATCCGATCAACAATTTGTTGAAAAAGGATTGCTACATTATTTGGACAAAGGAATGCCATGAGGCCTTCGAAGTAGTTAAATGCTTCTTGTTGTCTCCTCCCACGTTAATGCCACCTAGACAGATCATCCTTTGATCTTATATTCATGAGCTACAGACGTCTCGCTAGCCTGTATGTTGGCTCAAGAAGATGACGATAAACGAGAATGTGTAGTTTATTTTACTAGCCGAACATTGCTCGATTATGAGACATGTTATATGAAAGCAGAACGAGAATGCCTTGCCATTGTCTTCACAACCAAATGCCTAAGACATTACATGCTAAACCAAGAAACAAGGGTCATTGTAAAAACATACCATTTACGAACTTTCCTCATGCAAGGGTCCTTGTCTAAAAATTTTGGATGCTTTATAACCTTAATGGGTGAATTTGAATTAACTTTTGTAAACCAGAAGTCCGTTAAGGGAAAAATCATTACAGATTGGTTAGCCGACAACCCGTTAGATGGAGGTGATCTAGTAGATCTAGATTTTCCGATGAATGCATATATTACATCGAAACCAAACCTCCTATCTATGAATTTCCTTGGTATATTGATATTATTAATTATATCATGGACCATACATATCCAGAATGTGTTACACCCTAATAAAGAAGGTGGTTACACATTATCATAGCTAAATACGTTATTATAGAACAAGTGCTCTATCGTAAGGATTTCGATGGAATGCTTCTAAGGTGCTCTATACAAGAAGATTCTCTATGAATCCCATAGTGGAATATGTGGTGGCTATTTTGGAGGTCATGCCACTACCCAAAAAATACATCGGATGGGCTATTTTTGGCCCACTTTAGAATTTTCTGACGCAAAGAGTTTTGTACGTAAGTTCCATAAATGCCAAGAATTCTCCCATGAGATTCACATGCCAAAGCACAAGCTCTATAACCAATCGCAACTCCATGACCCTTTTCTACATGGGGCCTAGATTTGATGGGAAATTCTCTCCTCGTCAATAGATGGCCATAACTTCATAATCATGGCCACCGAATATTTTACCAAATGGGTAGAGGCTATGCCTCTTACCACTATACTAGGTGTCGTGATCGCCAAGTTCATTTTGAACCAGATCATTTACTAGGTACGGTGTCCCACAAATTATTATCTTAGATAATGGCACTTCCTTTAAGAATGATGAGGTTTGTGAGCTATGCGAGAAAAATTTAAAATAAGCCATCATACTGACCTCCCCTGTACTACCCTCAAGCTAATGGGCAAGCTGAAGCAACAAACAAGACGTTGAAAGCTATTCTCCTCAAAATGGTAAAAGAAAACAAATGAGATTGGAATTTAAAGTTATATCCGGCCTTGTGGGCCCACCGAACCTCAATAAGAAAACCAATAGGAGAAAATCCTTTCTCATTGGTATTTGGAGAGTGAAGTAGTTCTCCCACTTGTGGTTGAAATACCCAGTCTCCGCATCTCACTACAAGGGATTCTGGATGAGGAAGCTTATAGAGAAGCACACCTCTCCCAACTAGAAAGCCTAGATGAGGCCAGATTATATGCTAAATAGTGGCATAGAATTTATGTTGACCGATGTGTCTTTGGCAAAGTATAAAAAAAGGTCTATGAACGAGAAATATATGAAGGAGATCTAGTTCTAAGACTAGACATCCGGATCGATAAGAAGACCGGTGAAGGAAGGAAATTTTGGCCCAAATGGTTGGGCCCATACCGAGTCATGAAAGACTATGGAAATGGTGCGTATCTCTTATGTACACTAGAAGGTGAGGAATTCAACAAAACAGTCAATTCCTTGCATCTTAAATGATTCTATGCATAAGCGACCAGCACTATTTGTATAATTATATCTACATTACATCTTCATATAGTTAGGTTCATTTTGTCCACTCATTTCATAAAGTTTTGTGATCAAGGAACTTATTCGCAAGCAAATTCATTATTGAGGAAGCGTTCGAATCATACTTCTTCATTTTTCATAACATCATCAACCATTTCAGAATCATTTCATCAAATAAAGCTAGATATGACAAAGTCCTAATGGTAACCATATCAAGTCCTACATGCTTGTTCTCACTTTTGTTTCTTCCTAGGATAGGTGTCTTGCCTATGGTCTATTCTAGAAGCTTCATGGTGTCACATCTATCCCGTATATAGATCTCTTTGGAAATAAGAACATACTGACATTTTGCTCAAATAAACAAGTCAAATATAGATCAAACAAAAAATTTTACTTTTACACATTTCCTTGCCCTACCAACCTTCGGTGATGAGCTTGTGTCTCTTACTAGTGATGTAGGGTTGGGAAAGGATGGGAATTCCCTTACTCACCTATGCCTTGTCCATGGTGATAAGCCCATGCTTCCTACTAGTAGCATGGGGCAAGGTGTAGGGGGTCCTCTTGATAGTAACATTAAAGGTCATAAGCAAATAGTTCAAATAAACCTTTGAAATCTTGAGTCAAAAACAAATGAATCAGATGTCCAAAATTCCAAGAGAGTCCAAAACCCTGAAAACTAGATTTTGTCAACCATGTGGCCAATTACAGATTTAAGTCTAGATAAACCGCAAAGAAGTTGCATTCTAAACTATGGAGTCAATTGAGTAGAATAGGTTTGTAGCATCCTAATTTGGTTCAATCAAATCTTTGTCTATCTCTCATCGCTACCATTCAACAAATTTCATAGCTTGTGCCCTTTCTAGCTCTCGGTAGTGAGCCCTCACATCTTACTAGTTACATGGAGTTAGGAGTGGGGCAAGTACATATGCTCATCATACCAGTTTATCATTACACGTTGTCAAAACAATATGAAGTATTGGAAATATTTCTTATGACCGCTAAGTTCAAGATCTCAAGTGTTTGCATTATCATACATCAAACATCATGAAATACAAAAAGAAAGAAAGAAATCATTTGTATCATTTGTTCTCCATTGCATACATTCTGAAAAGCATATAAAAACAACATTATAATTTACATGTGGAAACAAATCACAAAATCCTAGACACCAAGAGTCTGATCCAAAAAGAAGTATATATATATATATAATCAAGTTTTATGTACAACACCATCATGCGCTAGGCATGGTCAAAATGCTCAATGAGCCTAGGAAATACAAAATAAATTATATAAACAATCTAAGAGTCACTACAAAAAGAGCCAAGTGGCCTCTCAACCCCTATGAGATCCCTCTGAAGGTGCACAACCATGTCTAGGACTCCGGCCACGCCGGCATGCTGAATGCACCGAGGGCTCATGGTCTGGGAGAGCATTGCAGCCTCGCTATGAGAGTGACTCCTCATTAGGTGCTCCGCTGTCCTATATCCGGCCAACTCGGTACGGAGGGTAGTCACCATCTTGGCCACATGCTGACAGACGGGGAAAAGACACCGCTATGCCTACACCAGACCTCTTGAAGGTTCCCCGAATCCATGGATAGCTCGGCATGAGTCCTCTCCATGGGGATCATCAGGGTATCAGTACATACCCGCGAATCAAATCTCGCCACTCATTAGCAGTCTCTGCAAGAAAAGGAGAAAAGTAAATTAGAAAATAATCAAAAGATAAAAACAAGAATGAACAAAAGGAGAGATAGCAACTAGGACAATCCTAGCTAAAAACAAATATTAAGAGTAGGGTGACAACTCACTCGGATCTCCGGGCCTCCAAGAGGGATCCCTAGGGTCAAGTGCCTACCACAGATTCCACCGCCGACCGATGTCCTCCTCTCCTGCTCTGGGCAAAATAATGTCTTACTAAGGACTCATCCTCTCTCGCATAAGTCTTGAGAGGGTAGCTCCTCTGAAACTAAGGTCACCCTCTCTGCACTTTGCTCTTCCCTCTCGGCCTGTAAGATCTCTTGAGTGTCATGCCACTCGGGATCACTGTCCTCCTCTCCACCCTACTCGCTGACCTCCATATCCTCGGTCTCCTCCTCCATCTCTCCCCCTGTGAACTCCTCAGACTCGGAGTCTATATCAATGGATTCGTTGTCATCGCTGTGGGCGGGGCCGGATGATGATATGAAGTAAAGGTGGCTGAGGAGCACTAGCTCTCCCTTAGGCATGTACCACACTCTTGGCTGTAATAGGGATGCTAGGAGTAACAATGGTCCAACCCCGGCCTCTAGGACCTCCCCTAGCCTCCCAAACTGATCTAAACACTGGCACCACTAGGGGGAGCATACCGACATAAGCAAGGCCAAACTATTGAGGCACTCGGTCAAAGGGGTGTGTCTCCACCTTCCCCGTCCTGTCCACAAGCTACCCTGTAGTAGAGTAGGAAATCAAAGTGAGGGTCTCCTCACCCCACAACCCTGCCATGGCCTGATAAGGTGTGGCCTCCATATCATCAGTAGTCAGGGAAGCAACTAGCTGGTGAGGTGCTCTAAGCACCAACATATCTATCCATCTAGCTGCCCTCACGGCTCCAAGATCTCGCCACCTCTACGCCTCTCTCATAAGGGATGATACGCTCATAGACCCATCTCATAACTAGGGTCGGATGGCTCAAAGACTGTCTATATAAGTAAACCACCAGTACAAATCATGATAGGTGGTCCCAAGTATGTCGGCTCCCAAGCATAAATCCGGCCATGTGCCTCAATCTGTGCAATAATAGGGGACCAGCAGTAGAGTAAGGTGTCCCCTCCCTTGTCCCTAATCAATCTTGAGGAAAGGATCCCCATAATAGCCTGACGAATCAAAGGGATAGGCAAGCTAGGAATGGAACAGACCCTCACCCCCTTCTTTGAACCAGTGGAGACAACTGTATCTCCCATATATGTAGCCCACTGAGCTATCTGAGCCCGCGACCCCACTATCTCAAGTGTAAGTTGTCTCTTGATGATCGGGACTCCCAAGATGTGGTAGACATCCTCCAAGGTGATAGTCCACTCACCCCTAACTCTGGAAATCAGAAAGTGTTCCGATCAGCATCCTAATACGAAAATAGGTCACAAAGTATGTGACTAGAAGGTGCGACATGAGGAACCCGTGATATACGTAATATGTCGGCCCTCTGAAGAGTATCTTGCTCAGCCTGAGAAAGTGCATCCAACACTACTAGAAGCCAATCACACTCTCTCTCGGCTCCATCTGATATATTCCTCCTTCTGCATACACCCAAAAACACACAAAATGAAGTAAGTTAGTATTCAAATTACATTGGAAAAATCATTAAAAATATAAGAATACTAAAAATGCAAAATTGGGCTAAAAACACTGTTATTTTGGCATTCTCAGTAAAGGACCACCGCCCGAGTAGGGTGAGGGTTCTCAGAACTACCACCTTAAAGGGTGGCGGTCCTGTAACCGCCGCCCTGCTCAAGGTGGCGGTCGTGTCTCGCATTTCCAAACAGGTCATGTGCCCTAAAAACACCTAAAAACACGAAAAAATGACTATTTTGACTAAAAAAATCCTACCCATTAGTTTCCCCCTAAGTGACCCTATTAACACCGACATTTTCAAAAATAATGCCCCCATGACAAAGATTTCAACATTTTAACATTTTGGGGGTAAAAACATTAAATCAAGAGAACTAACTTGTGATCTCGCAGTCGATGTTCCATTTCGCGGAGGCATGATCACTATCTCATCATGAACGTTTCGACTATACTCTCGTCAAAAACCATCACCGTGGGTCCCTAAGCTCAAAATCAATCAAATCGACACACACAAATGAATAGGAAAATGGGCCCATTTTTATATAAATAGTATTTTGACTCATTTTGAATTCCCTTTTTGTAGGTTTGGAGTGCCGAAAGAGGTAAGTTATTATCCCCGCGTAAATGGTAAGTCCTCATTTCATATTATTTTAGTATTTATTTTTCGATTTATTTTATTTATCTGCACTTGAGTCCTCTTTTCATTTTGCAGGTAGCGGGAATTTTGGATGGCGTCATTTCGACACACGGACGTGTCAGGTATAATTTCTAACTTCCCATTTTAGGACCGCCATACTTGGACCCACCGTTTTATGCCTCTTCATGGCTAAAACACTTCTCTAAGGGGGAAATATGTACGTACCCAAAATTGTAGGGTCGCACCATATCAACAATGCTACACGTGCCCCAATGATGATACAGTCTCCTCCTAAGGTGTTCGGATCTGAAAAATCTCTCCACGTTTACATCAACATCCCGTATGCCCCACTTAGCCTCCACGTGCTTTGTTTTTCTATTTCCCCCTTTGTTCCTTTGTTTTTGGTCTTAAGTGATGAAACCACCACCCTACTGGGCGGCGGCGGTCTCATGATCGCCACCGAGTGCAGGATGGCGGTCTTGTAACCACCACCCCGCTGCTTATGGCGGTGGTCCTTCACGCATTTTCCAAAACATGCTTTTAATTATGACTCGCATAAATTTTCAACTTTTACCAACCTTTTCATCCGTTTTTGCTTGTATTTATGATTCTGGTTCCCTGTAATAGTGTTTCTCCATTGTTTATTGTAAAAGAGTTCAAATTGGATTTCACCTTTGGGTAAATGGGAATTCTATAAATAGCTGGTTGGTTTTCAAGCAAATGGCCCCTCAAAAATTATCCCTCATTCTCTCATTTCAAATTTTAGTCTTTCAGTTCTTGCTTAGGAATTGTATTAGTTTTATTTGTTGCATGCATAGTTAGTGTTGTTTTGTTGTTTAGAAGCCACATGATCTTCTTGTGCTAGTGTTGTTACTATTTCATACAATCAATGAAGTAGGATAGTTTCATTTTCAGTCTAAATCCATTAGAGTTACAGGTTTTGTTCGTCAAGAAGGATAGTTTCAGGTTCTAGATGTTTTGTGTTGTATGACTCATAGTAAATCCCACTAGGAATTACATAAGCCAAGCTTTGTTCTCTTGCGTTATCCCTCTCCTACTCACATTATATTCAGTCTACATCCAAGGCTTCCATTGTTCCAATACCTACTCCTGTTGATGCTATCATTACATTATTTTCTAGATTCACGTGAGCATGAAGGAACGAGGAGACCACACTGAGGGGACAAGGCTACACACAACCGGATTTACCATTGTTCTATAAAATCCAGGTTCAAGCTATCAAAGTTCTAGTTAAAACATATCAAATAGAGTAGTGAATCATTTCATTTTAGTTAATCTCACTTTTGATATTGCTGGGGAAGCTGTGGGGATTGATAGTTTCTGAGAAACTATGATTCATTCCTCACTTCTGAGGTAAGATCGGGGGTCTTTCAAATAAATTAGATCAATTATTTGATTATTTAGAATAGATTCACAACTACACAGTCAGTAGCTATACTCGGCTACTTTGTTTGTTTTATATTTTGTTATTAGCTTAGTTTTCACTTTCTAGATATTAAATAATTGCTCTTTCAATTCTATTAAATAGTTGTTATCTTAATTCTGTTAAAATACTCTGTCAAAAATACAAAAAAATAGAGAAGTTATATACACTATGGATATACTTTACATAATTAGTTTACTTTTCTCTAGTTAGATTTATATTATTTCTCTTGTATGACAATCACGGGACCTAGGAGCCCGAGAGAATACGTGTTCAAGCCAACCGTGCCTCAACCCAATCTTGTTGCAGCAATAACTCACATAGACCAAAATCTCAGAATCTAGGTCTTCCAAAAACAACAATATACCTACAAGAAATTAGCTCACAATTGAGAGGATTAAACATAGAAGATGACAAAGCACATACATTTCTGTCAAACTAGATAAACTACACCCTAATTAAATATTCGCATGACCAGTAGAAGGGCTTGAAAAAGAGGAAATGTTTAGTTGTGATCCTTTGGTCCCATAACCAGATGTAGGAGACATTCTCATTGACATAGACACTAGCTTAAGAATTCAAGTCGCCAGAATGCCTATAAGGTACTCTGAGAATATTGCACAACTTTTAGCTCTAAATATAGAGTCTGAAAAGGCATACGACTACTGGATATTAGGGATTAGGGATTGATTATGCATATGACCATAGGAGGCCCACAATTACCATGAACCTACGGTTATGATCCATAGATCCCACAACCCAACAAGCCCACAGGTCAATCAGACGTTGATACTAGTTTACACGCATTAGTATTTAGATCCTCTCCACTTCCACTAACCATTATCGTGTACTTATCCTCACTAGACATAACAAATAATCTAACTAAATATTTCTAGACTAGACCAAAGAATCACCCATAGAATCCACTATATATCCATCATCCATTTTCATGACCCTATCGGGAGACATATACGAAGCACCCACAAGCTATCTTCCACGTATTCCACAACCTATAGATCAGATCACACCAAAGCTCGATATTGATTGGAGCCTTTGAGTAGTCATCCTCTCCGACCGATCTATCATGCCAGTTCAGGTCAGGAGGGCCTTCTTTGCCTTGGATTCACAGATTCCATTAGTGTGCGTCAAAGACATAAGATTGCCTAACTAGTTTTTCTGCACCCCACGTATATTCCATCCCCACCAGCTATCTCAGCACGACCTCGGGAGGTCGGGTGCGAGGAAGAGTTACTTGTAGATTTCCATGTTCGCTTATCACTTTTTCATCGTACAGTAGCCCAACAATGAAATCCATTGAAATGGTGTCCCACTTCCATTCCGGTATGGCATGAGGATAAAGAAAACCTACTGGATGTTGATTTTCGGCCTTAACCCTTTGGCACTCTAAGCACCATGACACAAATTGAGCCACGTCTCAAAAAATTCCTCTCCGAGTTATACAACCTGTCACAAAGTAGCGTGTATCTTCTTTACCCCGGGATGAGTTGAATAGGTGCACGATGTGCCTCTACCAAGATGTCCTACCTCAATCCTCCATCTCTAGGAACATATATCCAGCCTCTATTTCTAATAATACCATCTTCATCTAAGGTGAAAGCATTAAACTTCCCCTCAAGGGGTCTTTGTGACTCTCTCTCTACTCTAGTTGCAATGTAGAAGCTTTCGACTGGGGAAGTTGCTAAAGAATCCTACTTGCAAATTTGTGCTCACTTTGTGGTGGCCATAGCCACATTTATCCATCTCGTAGAGAGTGTCTACTACCACATTCTCCTTCCCTTTCACATTCTCTATCTCCATTTAATACTCACAAATCAACTCCATCCAACGTTCCGAGGAGCGTTTAGATTGGGCTACATGAAGAGGTGGCAAAGACTCAAATGATCTGTCCTGAGTGTGAATCTCCATCCAAGAAGAAAATGTCTCCATCTAACCAAAGCATGCATAATTGCTGCAAGCTCAAGATCATGGGTAGGATAATTAAGCTTGTGATCCTTGAGTTTACGAGACTCAAATGCTACAACCCTACCATCCTGCATCAACACACCTCCAAGCCCTGCTAGAGAAGCATCTGTGCAAACAAATAACTCACCCTATGGATCCGGCACTATAAGAATGGGTGCTGTAGTGAGGCATTCCTTTAGTGTCTTGAAGGCCTACTTGCATCTTTCTATCCAAAAAAACTTCTTCCCTTTCCTCTGAAGGGAAGTGATAGGGTGCGAAATCGAGAAAAGTCCTAAACAAATCTCTCGATAGTAACCTGCTAAACCCATGAAACTGCGCACCTTGGTCACTATAGTGGGTGCTGGCCAATCCATAATGGATCTAATATTGGAAGGATCGACTATGATACCTTCCCCAGAAATGATATGACCCAAATACTGCACCTCTGTCAGAAGAAAGCACACTTCTCCAAGTTCCCGTAAAGTTCTGTTCACGAAGACACCGGAGAACCTTTTCAAGGTGCCCCTCATGCTCCTTTCATGTACATAAGTATATCAAAATTTCATCTAGGAAGATGAGCATGAAGTGATCTAAGAAGGTCTTAAATACCCCATTCATCAAACTCATAAACATTGCAGGGGCATTCATCAAACCAAAAGGCACCACTGTGAACTCATAGTGCCCATATCTCATGTGGAAGGTGGTCTTATGAATGTCTGCCTCCAAAATCCTCAACTGGTGGTAGCCCGACTTGATATCAATCTTAAAGAACACCTTGGCTCCCTTCATATGATCAAATAAGTCATCAATATGAGGAAGAGGGTAATGATTCTACATCTTCACTTTGATCAACTAGCGGTAATCAATACACAACCGCAATGATCCATCCTTATTCTTCATGAAGATCACTGGTGCACCCCAAGGGGATACACTAGGATGGATAAGGCCGTTCTCCAAAAGGCCTTAAAGCTGTAACTTGAGCTCACAGAGCTCCGGGGTGGTCATCTGATAAGGTGCCTGTGAGATAGGCTCTGCTCCTAGGACTAAGTCTATATGGAAATCAATCTCACGTGGGGGTGGCATCCCTGGTAGCTCCCCTAGAAATACATTGGAAAGCTATCTCAAGATGGGATGATCATCTAGTGATGGTCCACTAGACCTATCCTCTGACCTATCACTAACTATAATAGCGTACATCTAACAACCCCGTTGCACACACCACTTAAGCTGCATAGTGGAAATGGTACGAATAGAAATGAGTCTCCCGACCCCGTAATCACCGACTCAACTCCAAGATCATCTCGTACAAGATATAGTTTTGTGATAGCAATCCATACTAGCCCTATGTGTAGATAACCAACCCATGCCTAATATAACTCCATACGAGCCCAAGGAAGAATATAGATATCTCAAGTGGTGGTGAAAGGTCCCAAATCCACTACACACTCCTTAACTAAGGAGTCCACAGAGATCTTGGCTCTTAAGCCATCTCGAAAAACCAACTAAGACCCTTCCTAACTACCACGAGCCTACATCTCTCTACTAAATATGGTGTAATGAAAGAATCGGAAGAATCGAGAATCAAACAATACAGAGGTAGGAATACTACCAATGCTACATGTGGTCTTAATGACTGTGCTCGATGCTCTACCCGGTGGTTCTCAATCTGCTACATAAATCTTGTGGATGCATCCCATGTCACTAGTTATCGGCTCGAAAACCGATTGCCTTACCCTTGTTAGGGTTATGAGGAAATCTCTCAAAAATGTCCAGCTTACTCCACATCCAAAGTAACCACCGATCCTCTCCAAGGAGTAGCACCTCTAGTAGGTTCCCTAGAAGCTTGTGGTGTGGATTCGATGATTTGGTTATGGTCTTCCATGGCCTCTGTTGGTGAAATCCAGATGATTGAGCTCTAGGTCCACCTTGTGTCTTGATGGGACCCCTAGGAGGAGGCCCCATGCTCCAACCTCTCTACGCATCCGCTCTCTAAGGAGGTCTATATGGTGGGTGGGACTCTTTTGTTGTTGTTGTGGCCTAAAGGATGACTATGCTAAATGCTGGCCACCATGAGGGAGAGGTGCTAAACCTCTCGATCTACCATCCTGTATCTACTGAATGTGGCTCGACTTGGTCTCTAGCCTCGCAGGATTTACCCCGAGACTCCTCTCGTAATATAGGCCTTTTCTACGGTCTCTACTAATGTCTATGGGCAATGGATCCAAACCGCACCTCCAATGTCTAGATTAAGGCCCCAGATGAACCTATGGATCTACACCTACTCATCCTACATGTACTCAATGTACTGAAGTAGGTCCAAAAACCTACTCTCATACTCTTCCACAAGACTGGGATGCCTGTCGAAGATCATGGAACTCGTCAATCCTTTCTTTGTATGAATCTCTCCTCAAATAGCTCCTAGGTGATGGTCTCTAAATCTACATGGAGCTTCTAATCCTCTATCCTCCACCACACTCCTGCTCCATCCCTCAGTAGATGGATCACAACATGAGCTTTCATGTTCCTAGAACAAGGACAAAGCTTGAACCAACCACTCAAGCTCACTAGCTAGGCCTTTGCCTGAAATCCACCTATATCACCTGAGTAATGTGAGGGTCTAAGCTTCAGGATCTCCCTGATGTGATCCACTGCTATGGTCTATCGGCCTCTAGGCCTCTCTACAAGCTCATCCCTAAGCCTAGGGCTCGAGACCTCTCTCTATGCTTCGAACTCTGTCACCCTATCTCCTAGGTGGTGAATCTGCTTTGACTGACTCTGCATGGGAGTTCTCTCCTCTATGCTCCTCACTAAGTGGAGGAGGTGCATGTCCCTCAATAGAAGTAACTATGTCATGTCTGCCTGAATTCCCTCCTATTGATCCTCCATGTAGAGCGACATTAACATCCTGAAGGGTCTATAGAATCTGAGGTAGAATGGCTGCTTGCCGCACCCGATCTCGGTGGTGGTGGTGAGTGCGGGTGTCCGTGAATTTTCTCTTGATCCTTCGTGCATCCTGCATAGACCAAACTGAGAGTTAGTTCACTACTTCAAGCCTTCTTTAGTTTCTAAGTTTACTATCATCAACAATTTTCAAACAATTTTGTTTTCTAGATTAACTGGTTTGCTAGTTTTAAGGTTTCAAGTCTCAATTTTATAGTGTGCCCAATGGTCCAAGCTTTTGAACCACTACTCTGATACCAAGTGTAATGCCCACTTCAAACTACCACTTGAGACTAAGAAACAAACTAGGATTAGCTTAGGAAAATTATGGAATAATTTTTTTATTAGAGTGTTTGCAAGGAGGGTTACAAGATCACAGTTAGCACAAACCAAATAAGGATTAACAAGTAATACTGACTTGTAATAATTACCTCAAGAAACTAATATCAACAAGGCACAAGGTCAAACAAGAGGTTGAATTCATCACTTAGGTTAGGAGAGTGAAATCCCACTCATCTCTGTCCTAATAGGCTTACAAGGTTCAACTTAATTTTTCACACACTTAGAATCATCAAAACTTTCCTAAATCATTCCCATTGGATAGGAAATTCTCTCACCTTTCCAACCATATAAATAAGTGCTCCTAACTCTTTATAAATCTCAATTTATGGCCCGGGGAGTTCTGGGCTGAAATTTTCCCTTGAGAGAGTTTGCGGGCTTCGGGAAAAAATTATTCCCTCCTTGAGCGCAAAAGCATAAAACTCCTCCATGCGCCCGTGGGTCTGATTGGGAAGACATGTGGCACCTCCCGATTGGTGAGGGGAAAAGCAGAGTAGTGGGGCACTTTAGGTTTTGGAGATATTAGGCCAAAATCCCAAGGGCAGAATTGGACGCGCACCTCCGCCAAGGAGAAACCCATGCCATGTGTCAGCGCGTGATTGGACGGGGGCCGGCGGGTCACGGGGAAAAATTGGAAATTTTTCCCAAGGTCCAAAAACCAAATTTTTGAAGGAAAAATTGCCTTCATACCTCCGACCTTGCTCAAAGGCCACATGGCATCCTGTGATTGGATGCGGGTCTACGGAGTGACGGAGCAATTTAGGGTTTTATATGAAAATAGTTTAAAAAAAAAAAGACTTGCAGGCCCGCACGCCTGTTAGGACATGTGTCAAGCACTTCATTGGCTATAGGGGTGTGCACCCATGGAGATTAAAGTGAAATTTTTCCAAAAGATTCAAATAGTTAAGTTTTCAAATTTAATCCACGTGCCATCCATGCCACGCGTTTCAAAGCACGTGGTTGGTTGTGGGGACGTGGGGAAAAATGGGAAAAAATTCCCAAGGTAAAATTTTAAAAATGTTAGGTTATAAAAAAGTTTTCCCCTCCAAAGTGCCACATGGAAACATATGATTGGTTGAGAGTTTTCGGGGCCACGAACTTTTTGGGCGGGATTTTTCCAAAGTTCAAATATTGATTTTAATATAGTTAGATTGATTTTTGGATGGCCATTTTGAAGTAAAACTTCAAACGATCATAACTTTTGACAGAAAAGTCATTTTTGGCCAAACAAGGACTTTCTGGAAATATCTTAGAGTCCTACTTGTATAAAAATCATCAATTTTGGATTCTGATGAAGTTTCAAAGGTCAATTTTAAGAAATCGATCTGTAGGGTTTAAAATTCAAAACTGACAATTTTCCAACTTATAAAATTTTGTCCAATTTTTTGTTTTCTTCTTCTCAACATGTCAACTAAGCATGGATACTTGCTCTTGGATAGGTTTAGGAGTGTTTACAAGGTTCAATTTATGGATTGAGTTATGATTTATATATTTTACATCTTTTGCCGTAGAAAACGGTTGAGCAAGTTCTAAAATTGATTTTTATGAAGTTCTGAAATGTTTTTCTTGAATGTTGAGGTCAAATTGAGTTCATTAGGACTTATGAAATCTAAATTATAATGTTTCATATCTTATTACAAGTTATAATTTTTAATTGTACATTTATTTGATAAACTTAATTGACAGATTTATAGATGAAACAGAGATCTCTCACTAATGAGTTTGCAAATTAATTTACAACTTTCAAATGTGGAAAGCATGTCTAAAATCTGTTCTAAGACATTCAATTGATCTATCTTATCATTCAAGAGCAACAAGGAAAAATCTGATATCCCAAATGTTAATTAAATACAAGGAATATAATGTTGTCTTTTCCTTCCATACGCATTTTCTTTTCACACAGAGATATCATTTCAAAACAGTAACTCCAATTTAATACAACATTACAATTTGAGAAAGGAATGTATTTATTTTATTGATTTCCAACAATACTTAACAGATTATTTCTTCCTTTAAATTTCAATATGTAATTTACAATTGTATGACATTCTTTTCCAATACAGAGAAATGAATAATAAATATTTTCTTTCTAATGCAAAGTGTCTTCTCATTACAACAATAATACAATCATCCCCTTCAAAGTGGGAAGGTTACATTATATTTCCTCAAATGAAGGTACTGTCAAACTGTATTTTCTCCAAGCTCCAAAACAACAACATGCTGATTTCTTCATCTTTTCATTTGATCACATCAAGGAAGGGGGAAAGGCAATGCTCTCCACCCAACCAAGAAATCTAATAGGAAAGGAGAATCCATCCTTCCCCATTGGCCCCCAAACCCCAACCATAATGAAATAAAAAATGAACATCAAAACATGGCAACAGGGCTTCTATCACAGCAAATGACATTCTTTTCACAAGCAGAAAACAACAAGAAATACAATCCGAATAAAGACAGCAGTTCAAAACTACAATAAGAATCATTCACACAATACATAGGCTTGATCAAGCAAGCCATCAAGAGAAATAACTATGGGGAACTCCTTATGCCTCCCAATTTGGAATTGGGCATCCACCAAAATACATACCACCAATAAACATATCAAACCCATAAACCTTATATCTCCCAACCCCTCCTTATGCCCCCAAAATTTATCCCTTATGCCCCCTAAGTCTATCCCTTATGCCCCCCAAGAGTAAGAAATGCAAGCAGTTTCTTTTCCTAGGTGGATGCCAAACCAAAACTCCCTCCATAATAGAAAAAGTGCCATTGGCAATCCCTTATGCCCCCCATATTAGACCCCATAGTCTTCTCCTACACCTTTCCCTAAGCAATCTACCCAACCAGCCATGAATACACAACACATTCACCATTTCATTCATGCAAGAAAAGAGAAAAACAACATATAAAAAGGAAAATATCCTACCTCTCCATAGGAGATTGTTTCTAAAACAGTAGTTCCTTCAATGCTCAAATATGCAGTCCAAAACAGCAACACCAAGCATGCAAATCAATTTCCAAAAAATCCCTCCACAAGCAAGGCTCCAACAATAATAAAATTCGACCCAAGGAGGAGGAACAAAGTTTCAACAACCTTCCACAAGAGAAGAATTCAAATTTTTAAAGGAGAGGGAGAGGAGAGGATGATGTGTCTTCCAAGTGGGATGCCACATCATTCTTACCCAACCCCAAAGGAGAAATTCAACTTCACAACTAAACACAATAAATGGAGATGACAATCAACTTACACACTCAAAATTAACCCATACTTTAACAAGGACTGAATTAAAAACTTGTAAGAAAAGTGCAATAAAAACTTACACATAGTCATTTCAAAATACAATTAAAAAGATTAATTTTGACTCCAAAACCATAGGTATGGTTGGTGGATGATTTTAAGAGGTGTGGGACAAGTTTAACTTGTCCCACAAGCCTCCAAATTTGGCCTCCAAGGTCAAATTCGAATTCTATAAAAGATGGAGTGTTTGACCTTCCAAAATCAGCCTTACATACTCTTACATATTTCTTACACATCCTTACAAATTAACTTACACACTCTTCCAACATTATTACTTAAACTCAACAACTTTATTAATTACATTCCATGTCCCAATTAAATTTAAATAAATTTTACTATGTGACTCTCACATTCTTACAACATAATGATTTATTTATTTAACACATGGTTAAAAATACATAGACCCAAATTAATTAACAATTAATGAAAGGGGTAACACATTAAAATTAAAATACATACAACAATAATAAAAAGGGAACACATAAATAACACACATACCCCATGGTCACATATAATGGAAATCCCCCATGGGAATTCCTAACATAACACAACACACAAACACATAACACAGTTGCCATGGTGACCCCGTTGAGTTCATCCAGAATTTCAATATGGTTAGTCTCCAGTCCCGACATTGTTGTGATTTTTAACCTACAAAATGCAAATACCTCCTTCGGCCTCGTGGCTGTATCAAAACATCTAAAAATGGTATAAATAGCATGTAAATATCAAATCCAAGTCACAACAACATCAAGAATTCTACATCATCATTTAAATTTAATTTGCAACTATATCATCATCCAATGAATCTCTATACTAGAGCTACTCATAATATCAAATGTCACAAGACTAAAATCAACATCAATAATATGTCCATGTCAATAGTATATCATCATCCATATATAATAATGTCTCTAATAATCATCATGCATGCTAACTGGATCAAGGTCCATAATCATCCATGATCTAACATATACATATCATAGTAAATCAAAACATAATAATGTCCAAAATGAGATCAACAGTAGTCAGATCAGTATCGAAACAAAGTGTCAAAGGGAAGCGGGAACTACAATTGCAATAAGGATTTTTATAACTTCATCAAATGATATAGTAAATTCTCACAAAAAAATATTGATTTAGTAACCAATTTGTAAAAACTAAGGACTGATCTAGTGTGTTGTATGCAGAAACAATGAACACAAAATTGCAGTAGAAATGTTAATTAATCATATTATAACATATAAGGCTCATAATATAATGCTGAAAGTCATAACTAGACATATGTAATTCAAACTTTAATTCTTTGACAAGAGGGCATAAATAAAATTTTCTCATTATTTGTCAATGGCTTTACAAGACAACCATCTTAACACAAAGATTTTAAAACTCAAAGTTCATATGTATTCCAAAATGGAAATATACAAAATGACAATATTTCTCTTGCATCTATTTTCATATAGAAAACTAATCCCCTATTATATGAGAGCAGGTCCCCATATTTATACAAAACTCGGTAAAATTTTACAATTCAATTTTCCCCCCAAACTGATAAGAGAATATTTTCCTCATGCGTAAAAGCATATTTGATTATAGTGGAAATGTACTTTGTCTAACTAAAAATATCCTATTTTCATTAGTATTTTTGGAGTTGGTTTTGTGTTTTTTTACCACGTGTGCAAAGCATTGGCTTATATATCTAGATGTGACCTTTTCTTTTCCATATTTTTGCAATTACCCATGTATCTTGTCACCATTGCCTACCTCTTGACATCACTTCTTCTATTAATTTGATTTTTCTCTTTTTGGAAGTTATACCTTTGGAAAGGAATTAATCATGGGAAAATATTTTTAATTTAATGTTCAACTCATGTAAGACCAATAATTAGATTAATGGAATGCCCCTTTTCCATATTTTATTTTTCTCTCCCTTTACTCAATTTATGTTGAACATCAAATTTTATTTTGTAATTAATTTCACCATGATTCCTCACACAAATTGCTCTGGAGTTCATTTCTTTATAAATTCTTCACTCATAGTCATGAATTCACATTCTCTCTGTGAAATTACTAATGGAATTATATTTGAAAGGAGCAGTAGTATTTTGTGCTTTAAGGGATGGGTTATGTGGAATTTGGAGGGAATTTGCAAGATTTTCCTTCAAAGGCACTTCATTCCATTTTCATACTTTTGTTCAGATGAAAACATTATCAAGATATTGTTCTCAATTGAATAACATTAGGAACATGAACAAATGATGACTTCAAACGTCATCAAAGTAATTTTTATGAGAAATATTTGCAAAGATGACCTTCTTTTTCTCAGTGTTCTAGATTTTGTTTCATCACTTTTTCTAACTAGAGCATTATCAAGCTCTGATTAATTGAAGAAATTTTGGATTTGCTATAGGCCAACTATTAACTTTAACACTTTCTTATCTTCAACATTTTTCACCAAGGAATTAGTGGGGAAGGAGATTCCCATTTTCATTCCTATGTCATATGATTTAGAGTCATCAAAGGATGTGTCATTGATTCCAATTAATTTATATAAACTAGAGAGAAGAATAATTTCTCTTGAGAAGGATTCTGAAAGGTATTCTTATGTGTCAGCTTTGAGGATTCCTTTTCATCCATTGAATCATGTTGCACACTTATCCCTACTAAAAAAATTACAAAGGGCCTCTCCGGTTCATAGTTGTGTATCCAAATTTACTTTTGAGAAACCGACCAATTTTTATAGACCATATATGTATGTTGGGACCAGCACTCATCATGGAATTAAGACACATTTTTCATGAGATCTCGACTGACATCAGTGGCGGGTTTCCTCTTACTTAAAGAAAATGGAATTGATTAGTATTTTAGGAAATCCATGGAAAGTGTAGAGGAACACATGGATATGGGCATGTCTTTTACTTAGCCAAAATGTTTCAAGTATGTATACAAAGCTCAAATTTGCGTGGATTTTGAGTTAAGGAAGAAAGGATTACTATCGTGTATTCTAATATTCAATAAGGAGATCATAGTCATAAATGAATCAAAATGTTGTTTGCAAAACCTTTTGTAATATGTATACAAAATTTTGAATATAGTTTCAGGGCATGGGCTACTATATAATCCCCATTTTGTTTTTTGAAAATACAAATGATACATGACTTTCTGCAATGTGTTTCATGTATTATTTGTAATTTAACTAGTTCACTAGCTAATTGCCTTGAAATAGTATTTTAACCCTTTTATTTTGGGAAAATACAAAATTTGGAAAGTAACAAATAAGAAAATAATAAGGAAGAATAGAAGGTCCAGGGATAAGCTTATGTTTGATCAAGCTCAATGATGCCAATTTTTTCTGCTTCTAGTGTCATTTCGCTCAATGCATCATATCTTTGGAACATTTTAATGAGAAAATTTTCTTACGGTATATCATGAAACATAAATACTAGTTCTTGTTCCCTCTAAAATTTGTCAAACTTACTTATTTCACCTTTGTTCTTTTTTATCTTCTTTGAAAATTTAGCTATTTTTTATTCTAAGTGAAAAAATTTCTAGATGGTTCCATAATTGAAACTTGAAGCACTAGTATCTGGTCCTCCATTGATATGTTAGTAAAAATATTTTATTAAGTTAATTGTACTCAAATATACATATGTTAGACAAGATTGGATAGATACTATTCCTCCAAGTTTATTGTCAATATCATCGATGCACTCTGTTATTTTATCCTTTCCTGGGGTGAGCTCTTTGATTCAGATTTTTCATCCTTAATTTGATGGATCCTTCATAGGTATGTTGTGTTCCTCTTTCCTCAGAGGGGAAAATCCCTTCTTTTTCCACCAATTGATCATCTAGTTGAACTATTGCTTCAAGTTTGGGAAGGAGTCCATCCCAATAATGCAATTCATTATGGCAATTTTCAATTTATTCCTTTGCACCACTTAACCACTCAGACAATTGTTTGTAGAATTCTTTTGTATCTTCTATGATCTTGTTTCCTTTTTAAGATAACTCATATTTCCAATTTTTCTATGGCATCAATCATTTTTTTACCTATCAGCAGCTACTAAGACCTATGGGGTTATAACAGTGGATATTAATTTCCCTTAAATAGACATTTTTATCCATTTTGGCACATAATTTGATAAGATATTAAATTTCTTTCATAGCTTCTTATTCTCAATGTCAATTTTCTAGATAAGGCCTCCAAGGGCCATTGTAGCCTCCTTCTTGAATATGTGTGACTTGGTATTCATTCATCGTAACCTTAGTATTTATCTTATTCCCTTGTGGGGTAGCAACTTCCAATGTTTTGTATCCCTACATATCAACATGGGTATTTGACAACATTTTATGTCTTCGGGAACAACTTGGTGGGTCTTGAAAACACAATATTTTCAATTTCAATGGTCTCCACTTAACCACTAGTCTTTTCTTGGGAGGATTGTTCCCAACCAACCTCTTGTGGGGAAATTTCTCCCTCTTGATATAGGTGATGGAGGATGTGGTGTGCTTGAATACACTACCATTTATTTGGGAGAATCTTGAGGTACTTGTGAAACTGACATGCATGTATGTGGGACTTAAGTTCCTACTATTAGCTCCTTTTGATTAATATGAATAAAAAAAATTATTTCCTTTTCTACCTTCTTCTTTTAAATTTCAAGCTCCTTGGTCACCTTTATTGTAGTGTTTAATTCTTGGGCCTTATCACTAGCTAGTATCTTCTCCTTTTAACCACTTCTAGACTTGTAACTGCCTTAGTGACTTATTTTAGTGTTTCATTTGCAAGGCTTGCAAAATCATATGGTTTCTATAATGCTGAAATACTTTCCTCCTCTTGGGGTTGCTTTCATATGAAAAAATCATTTCTCTTGATGATTCACCGATAATTCCTTTATTAACGTGGTTCTTCCTCAATTATCAACATTGTAATTCTAGTTTATGTATCTTATAAAACCATACTTATTTCATCGTCATGGATTTATGTAGTTTCTAGTAATTAGGTTTCCATTGAGGTAATACTTTCTTCTTTTACTATTACCAATCCTGGCAACAGATCAGTGAGTATCGGTGCATGGCTCTCTTCTTTTTCATCAACATCTATTATCTCAAATAGTGTATTTACTCCTTATTGATTTATAGTGGTGTAGTATCCCCTTGCCCTCTTTTATGTAGAACCGGTTGGATTATATTAAGTCCTCCTTGTTCATATTCTCATGAAGTTTCTAGGAACTAACTTTCCATATGAGTATTATTAATCTCCTTTTCAATTGCTAAACTTGGCACTAAATTTACCAGACCTAGTGCTATAATATGGGTTTATTACACTTTGGATGATGAGATTGGATCACTTACCTCAAGTTTTGACATTCTCACCACTTGTACCAATATTGCGATAAGAGTCTTCATCCAAAGGAATTGGATCAATGACTTATGGTTCCTTATTTCCTTTCTTATGCCATTTTTGGCCATTATGGGATACTCTTGTTCCCGAGGTTTAGTGTCTCTTTCTAAAGGATATATAACCTATACATTATATCTCTCTCAAAACAATTGATATCATATTTCCCTTTTCCTCAAAGTACTTTGCACCCTGAGTTGTGGGTCAATATTTGGTAGGGTTCCCTCATTTCCTTTTCTTATGTTGATGATCCTAGAAAACTTACCATTGGTGTTTTAGGCCTTAATGCACATGTCCCCTTGACTTGAAAATTAATGGGGGCGTCCTTCATGGTATTCATCAACATTTTTTTGCCCTCTATGTTATAAGGGACATGGGGGTTCTCGTTTTACTTGTGGCTACCATCCATTCCTTTATAATCCTAATAGTTGGTCTTCCGGAAGGAATCTAGGGTGCTTTTCCTTTCGAGGGATCTATTTGGTCTGCTCCATATTTTAAAGGAGGGATATATTTCGTTGGGATTATTTTGTCTCTGTATTCTTTCAATACCTTAGTATTTTGTAAAGATAGATCCAATCCATTTACTTTAACCATGTTAGATTCCTTATCACATGTGTTATTCTAGTATGTAGCCTAGTTATTTCTTTCTCATTCCAGTATAGTGGTGTAATTGGTTGTGATGCCAATTTCATTTCATAATAGTATGGGCTCACTATCTGTTTATCATCAACCAAACCTGGGGCACAAGTTCAATCTTCTAATCAATAATTTTTCATAGGGTAAGTCTAGAATAATCTCTGATAATATTGACCTCTTCCTCGTATTTCTGATCCATCTAAAAATCTTCATAGTGGGGCTCATGTTCATATGATCTCCCTAGGATTAAGCTCACCGCCCATATAATATCATATTTTGGTCTGGGTTGAAACTTTTCCTTTTTTAATCTATCCATCTCGTCCTCTAAAATCCTAGCTTTTATAACAGTTGGGAAAGTGTATCTTCCTATTGAGATGGGGAACTTTGTGTTTGTCTTGTAATTATATGCTATCAACCTATGTACTTATGATAGTTTTTTTGATAGTTTGAGAGTGCCCACTTTTCATCTAGGTACCTAGGTAGCATGAAAGGGTGTCCCTCAAAACCACTTACCCTTATGTAAGTGAAGAACCTAAATTAGATGAAGTAACATCCATATTCTTTTATTTATTTCCGGGTAGGTGTATATATTCATATATCTTGCTCCCATTCAATTTTGAAGAGACGTATAAATGGTGCAAAGAAATCATCATTTATCTTTCAGAAATTTCCCCTTCAATTCTCCATATTTAATTGAGGGTATGCATCATATACTTTGTGAGAAGTGAAATACTTCATCCTTATGATACTTATGAGAGATTTATTTATGGCATGTAACATTTTAAAAAAGGTACGACATCATATATAACTCACACCTTAAATTTGTGTGTTCCTTGATTTGTACCCACTTGCATTTCAATGACCTTATCATGGATGGACATGGCTATGAATGTGGCACAACAAATCTTCTCCTTGCTATCTAGGATTATTTGAATGTAAATGTACATCTATTCTTGGAAATCATAATTTGTTTTCAAACCTAAAATCCTACTTAATAAGGTAATCATATCCTCAACATCTTCAAAAAGTGTGATCTGGTTAGTTTCTTTGGGACCACTGGAAGAGGAACCTCTATTTTTTATCAACCATTGAGTGTTCATGATCTTAGCATATTATAGGTTTTCCATTCCATTGGCATTGTGCTTTTTTATATCAATCTTCACTAGATTCTCAAGTTTTAGGGTAATCCTAATATTAGTCAAAATGACCTCGGGTGTAAAAAAGAGAGGATTCTAGAACCACTTCTATATAACACTTCTCTTTCTCTCGTTTGTAATTTTTAGCATAAGCCATCACTAATTAAGGGAATGTAAAAATGCTGGAAAAACAATGGCTAAAGTGATACTACTAGAATCTATGGCTTCCATGTTCTTACTTCTATCCTGGCATTTAATATTTGTAAAACCATGCTATGTCTACATTTACTAGGTTAGTGTCAATATCACTTCATTGAAATTACTTGTGACATGATAAGTGACATGGGTTCCAATTTCCTTTATCTTAATTTTACTTAAAAACTATTTTTAGTTCTCTATTTTTGGTAATATATGGCTTACAAAAATATCCAAGCATAGGAGAAGAAATAAAAACCATAGGGAGAAGAAATACAAACCATAGGAACCTCTTGAAAATACTCTAATGTGAATGAAAATTTAAGTAATAACCCTTTTTTAGGGGGACTTACCCATACTTGTGACTTTCTAGACAATAGGAAAGTTTCAGAGAGCATGTTAATCACTTTGATTTTCTCAAACACTGATTTCTACAATCAATTCTCTCTATCTTGTAATCCATTAAAAAAATTTAGGCCCTAGAATTTTTTTGTATGAATGTAAGAATGTGAAATACTTATCAAAATTTTAAACATTTATTCCTTTACATGACCAACATTAATGGAAAAATCCATAAATGCATCACATTCAGTTTTAACCATTCATCTTCACCTTTTCTCTTTTGAATAAGGATCATCAATGTGTTTCCTTTGGCAAGGAATGGGGCTCAAGAACTATTTTACATTTTTTCTTTTAACTGATAAATTGCAAAAATTTAGAGTTAACCAATGTGCCTGATTTCGAGCCACTTTATAATGATGGCATGTGTCGCTAGTCTCCCCTAGAGGTTTGAATGTAATTTTCATGAAGTGAAAATTGTAAAGTGTAATTACTTATGAAATTTCAGCAGCACCACGCATTATTCTGATGACACGTTTCTTCTTTGGGGCATGGGGCCTTGACTACATTTCACATTTTTACATATGAGTCACATACTATAAACGTGTAACTTTGTAAGGCATCCGATCCTTATTTATAATATTTCATATAATATTCCCATGTTAGGACTTGGGAACAACCTTGCATTTTGCATTCTCACATAAAAATACAAGTGGACTTAAAAATTCTACCAACTCAAAGTATCCCAAAGAGAACCTCATTGTTGGAAAGCATGGAAGGAATTACATTTTACACATACAAATAGAACACAGATATTTATGAAGGTAAGAATTTTATTTAAATGTATGAGCATTAGTTATCATTTCATCAGAATTTTGGTCTACTTATTTTACACTAAATGGATTATCATTATTTCACATATCGTTTAAACTTCACATAAGAACTGAATCAAAAATATCATTTCTACTTGGCCTTAGTATCGGTTTTAGGACCAAGAACTCACCTATAGCATAGTTTGGTGACCCTAGGTGAAATTCAGGAGGATTCATTTTAATTTAAGGGCTCATAATGATCACCAACAGCCCAATTAATTTAGTGGTTACATAAGGGAATGAGATGATAAACTAGAGGAAAATTGTAAGTAACAACATTCACAGGAAGCTGGTGTAGTTGCCTACCTCCAAGAAGTTCTCAATGACCTCATATCTAGTGTATGATCTCACATATACAAGACCATTCCAAGGTCTCTTTACTACCCCAAATGTGCCACATAAGTATCTCACATTCGAGAAGTATCCTCAACTCACATTCTGAGAGAGTATCTCTCATTTCTCAAGGGTGAATGATGCATTCACCATGTTTTTCATAAGGCTCCTTGAGGGAAATCCTGAGCATAGAATCTCATTATAGTAAATTGAGTTTATTGAGAAGTATGGAAGTCACTTCATTAAATTTCCCATTTTCACCTATCTCAAGGTCATAGTTTTTAACATTTCCCCTTCTATTATCAAAGTACCCAAGTATCAAGATTGTCATGATTGATTGTTTTGGAAATTGTCACATGTTCACACAAAGTGTGAGAATACAAAGAGGAAAGTTTCCTCATTCCTAATTTCATTAGGAATTTATTCATGCACGATTGTGGTTGATTCGAGAAAAAGTTTGATCTTCTATCATGTCCTTCAATTTTTGTTTGTATCTATCCAGGAAAATTGTGACCTCAAGGAGGATCATGAGTCCTCCCTCTTTTTGGATTGATTCACATTTCAAAATTTAAGGTCTATTAGGTTAATTATATCGATTAATTTTAGGTCATAAGATGGGACTATATGAGAATGATAGTGGATAAAAAGAAATATTTAAAACTTAAATGGTTTTTTGGTGTGAGTGATAATGGATTTGACCTATTTGACACTGAGCATCAAGTAGTATGGTCATCTCCCATTCCTTCCACTCCATGGAATATTTGATAGTCTGTTGACATCAAGGAGAGGACCGTGGTAGTAATAAATAGGTCAAAAGAATGGTTCAAATAAATAAGGGATTATATCATTGAAAATGGAGAAACACTAATTTCTTCAAAGTAAGTATCCCTCACCTCTTCTCATGGGATACCTAATACTGCCACTAGGTCCTCTCTTTCAGAAAGATCATCAAGAGAAAATTTTTAGCAGAAGATGGCATTGATGTTTGACCTATGTGAAGCTTCACAAAAGGAAATGTTTATAGAAAGTCATGGAGACAACTTAAACTAGGAGAGATTGAACAATCAAAATATCCTTATCATCCTAGGTATCCAATTGTCTCTTTAGATAAAGTTTAGTCCTTTCATCTTGGTAATGTTTTGGTTCCATATCAAGCATTTGAGATGTACGAATTCATATCAAAACCTTTTGATCCTTTCCCATGGGTACATGATTTACTTAGAGGAGAATAAATAATGGTGCAACAAGAAATGGCACCTAAATTTTAGTCCATATCAAATTACATCAAAACTAAGTGAGCCAAGAAATATCAAGAAACTTCTTGTTTCTTCACTAAGGGTTATATAGCTTAGTATGTGGAAGTTTCTCATACTAAAGTGAACAAACCTATGGAGTAGATAACACCACATGACTATGTGCTAACAAAGGTTTCCTTGGGGTAAGCTATGCATAAGGGATATGTGCATTTATTCAAAGATTCCATAGCCTAATTTCTCACAAGAAACAAAGAAAATAAGAAGAGTGTGGGATAAATTAACAATCATGTTAGAACCTTGATCGCTTATGTGAAATCATTTATGGATACCAATGCATCACCTCTATAACCTATAGAAGCGATCTCTCCTATCATTATTTTTTATCCCTATTTGATTAAGAAATCCCAATGGTATACCATGTAAGGAAGGTCTAATGACAAATGGGTGGAGAAGATAATTGAAAAAAAAGAATATTTTATGTCCTAAGGTTCTCTCTTTATTCAAATTTGTCTCGGCCATTGTTTGAATAGTCAATATGACTAAGGGGGATATTAGGTAAGAAACTATCTTTAAGAGAGTATTCTCCCATTAGTATCTTATATTATTTATATTCACTCCTAATCCTTGGTGTACTAGAATGTATTTGCATGCATATATGATAATTTATCTCTTGGGTTGTTATGAAAAATGATTGTTAGGTGTGATGTAATGAATGATTCTATTTCAAATCTTGAGTTCACAAAGGATCATGCATCAAAAATATTCAAGAGCATCATTGAAAGATTGCAAGAGCTTAGATCATTTTCACTCAATGAAAATTTATCCTTAGAAGAACTCTTGAGTTCCTTTCAATAATTAGTTCAAAAAAGTTGGAGACCCCTTTTCCTTCAACGAGGATACCTTGGAATCTCTCATGGAAATCAAGGGTTCCATCTATAATGCCACAAGGATCGGTAAATTTATTTTACATGGTATAGAACAATTAGTGGCATCCTTGACACTGGGTCAATTTTTCAAAGAATGTGTGTATTTTACAATTAGAGAAAGTTTCCTCCGTAATGGCATGGTTCAGTAAGGAGGTCAAGGGACATGAATTCATTCCCAAAGCATTTCCATAAGATACCACAAGATCTAGATCTTCTTCATCAAAGGCTTATTCTTCTTCAACATGGTCATCTCTCTTCTTCTCTCTCTATGTTCTATTTATCCATTGGTAAATGTATTGTTTAACTTTTTCATATTATTCACTTAAGTGACCTTTAATTTTGAATGGTAAAATGTGACCTTTCTAATTATTAAAAAGAGGTCTTATTTTTCATTCCTAGAGGAAAATGAAAGGTCATGAGTGTTGGGAATATAAATGGTTATGTGGGGGTAGATGAAGAGACACGTTCTAAAGTTATAAATTGGAGTGAATTTTCCATTCCTAAGGGTTATATTTTCTTGGTTGATAGCTCCCATTGTCTTACTATAAGCAAGAAACTACAATTATTCTATTTCCTTTTCTTATTTTTTCCTCTCCATCTCAACTTTACTCCATGAGGATGGTTACTTGTGCAATATTATGCAAATGAACTTTGATTTACTTGTGTTTTTTTCCTTGTTCCTTGACATGGTGTCTTCTCATTGATAACTTAGAAATATTCTAGTTTTATGTCAATAAACTCATATTTTTATTTATTTAGTAAAAACCCCTTCTCACTTTCTCCCATCTCTCCATACACACACCTTTCCTCCACCTCCTTTTTATACACGTGTTTAGTGGAGTATTCATGTGTGATCCCCAATTGAAAGGCCACCCCTATGGTTAGAGTAGTGTACATATTTCCTATTTTCAATAAATGGAGCTGCCTCATTCTTAAAAAGAGGGACCTAGTCCCACAGATTTGGTGAAAACCCCTTATTTTCCCTTGTGAAAAATTATTTCTCCAACACCTTATAAGGTAATTTAATAAAATTTGGATCAAATTTCCTAGATCCGTCGGCTATGGTATAGTATATGGGTTTATTAAAAATCATAAAAGAAATATGCATGAGCTTCATAAACTGAAATTTATTCTTTTCTCACTAGAATCTCAAATAAATAAAGTTTTGAATAATAATCTGCAACATTCATAGCCTAATATTTCCTCCTCTTTCTTCACATTCTCATATGGAGAAGGCATTAAAACATGTGGGTTCTTCTTAGTATAATATTTCTTCCTTTATTATCTCTTATGAAAAAACATTGGGAATATTCACCCCAATCCTTCAACATCTATAAACAAAATTATAACTCTCCAAGAAAGAGAAAGAACAAGAGATCCTCCTCTACAAAACAAATAGGTGTAGTCTTTCCATGTTCTCGCATATCCTTTGCATATTGTTGGAGCTCAAAATTACACCTACCCCTGAGTCATAGATGACCAATAATTTTTAGGTAACATGGGATTGTCCCAACTTGTGGGACTTGCACTTTGATACAAACCTCCAGATAAGTTTGGATCCTCTACCTATTCACGATGATAAAATACTCCTACTTATAGAACTACGACTAACAAATCCTTCTTATCTACTACTCCAAGGGACTAGGGGAAGAGAGAGGTACATTAAAGGGGAAATCCTAAGCTAACAAAGGTTATATCTCCAAGAAGAGGGTAAAATAAACTCTCGAGATGAGAATAAATGGGAGGAAAATGAAGGAGGAGATGGAATACATGAGTTCTGCGGTTCAAAAAAATCTAAACTCTCATTTTCATGGAGAAAAATAGAAAAAAAAATTACAAAATGAGAATAAATATGCACAATATACCTAAAAATGTAATAGAGAGGAAATAAAATGTAATAAACACATGCTAGGGTAGATAATTACCACAAAACATAGATTTTATTTCTTCAAAGAGATGCACAATCCATTACAATGAAGGAAGAAGGAAAGAATCACCCTGTAGAGGTCTATATCTAAGTTCTACAACATAATATGCACATGCAACACTGGCATTACGATGCACAAACATTCCAAGATGGTCAATATTTACAAATGGGAATCATTTTACAATATATAGAAGATGGGAAAGAGAGGAGGAAAAAGAGAGATAAATTTGAATTTCTACCTTCAACCACCAACATCATGTATTTAATGTTTAAAAATAATCCTGGTCACCCTATAAAGACCATTCCCCCATGATAATTTTATTGTAGGAGAAGGAATGGGCACCATACCTCATCAAATCTAGTGGTTGAGATACTTAGAACTACTCTTTTAAAGATTGGAATTTTTACCTTCTTTACACCTACCTAAACTCACCAAATTTTATATTTCTAGTTTTCATGGTGAAGCACATGATGATACCTTTTCAAAAAGTAAAATTTTGTGAAATTTGGAGTTGCAGGGTAAAATTTATGGACATTTGAAGTTCAGGGTCTCGGGGATTTCTTAAAAGAGTTCCTTGCGAGATGCAATAGACCACTTTAATTTTTCATGTACTGGAGGAGAAAGATCAGTTGTTCGATGAAATGTAGGAAGGGGGAATATTTTTAGTGTGCCACTTAGGCTCAACTTACCAATTTCTCTCAGTAGGTATGTATGTGTGCGAGAGAATTGAGGTTGGGGTGGGGCGTGGAATAGTTCCACCATTTCTATCAGGGTTGATCTTAACTAATTTTTCCACACTCCCCTCTTCCCATATCGATATTTCAACCATTTGAAAAATTAGCAATCTATCAAAATGTTATGTCATTACCCAAAATTCCTAACCCATCTGTAACACTCACCCCCTTCTCCTCCCTGCAGATGATGCGGCAATACAAAGAACAAGATAAATAAAGAAATAGTTCCTCATGTTCCTCTAAAGGTTGATTTTTCTTATTCTTCCCCAAATGGACCAAATTTCATAATTTTGGCTAAGTATAGAAATGAGAGGCTTGGAAAAGAAGATATTAATGTCAAACATTGGTTTTCTCCATTTTTGATCATTTTATAATTTGATAACTCCAAGTGAAATTGAAAGCTATCAAAAATATCCAGGGTATTTTGGATTAAAAGAATTTACTCAATAGGTCTATCTACCTATTAGATATGATAGTAGTGGCCTTGAAGCATCCATTAGGCAAGGATTCAAGCCTTAAAACATGAAAAACTGGTCTAAAATTGAAATCTTGCCCCTAATCCCGTATGAAACATAAACTTGGACTCATCACCGATCTGAAGCTGCCTTGGAGTGCTCTTAAATTTTATCTCTTATGTGTTTTTGAATGAAGTTTATAATTTTCCCAAAGGTTGAAGTTTTTACTAAGACACACAGGGAATGTTTGAATGGAATTTTATCTTGGGGACTAAAGAATAAGCATTTGAAGACTACCCACATATTTAAATTTTCCAAGTTTGAAGAAGTTTAAGATCTTGGTCCTCAATGAGAGTGGAAAATTGTTTAAAGTCTAACAAAAATAATGATTTCTTGGAAAGGATGAAGTATGGAGAATTATTAATTTTATGGTGATTTGAAAATGGTTTTGCGTGCATTTGAAATTTCCCCAAAACATTTTAGTTCCACTATGGATCCTACTCCAAAAGCTTAACTAAATGAAGTTGATCTTATGGTCTATGAAAAAAACTTGTAAATTTCCCAACTTATCTGATTCTACCATGGTGAGTTATGCAACAATAACAAAATGCCACAAATACTATGTACAAACATGAAAATCATACATGCTTGGGAAATATGTAGAGTGTTCACAATGCAATTTTTTTACAAAAATCAAACCTAGACTAACCTACTCTAACCAAAGAAAAGAGAAGCTAAACAAATATTGATACTAGAAGAGAGAAGTAGCTTCCCTTTCTCACAAATTTAGACCATGTATTTGATTTGACAATGAACTTGGTCTTTAATGACAGTGGAAAAATGTTTTATAATGGTTCTCCCTTTCCATTTCTTAAATTATCAACTAGAAGAAGAAATAATACCCCCTTTAGTTGCTGTGCATTTGGTTCAAGGTGGTGTAGTTGACCTTTGGTGTATTAAATTTCTTCCTTATGCTCTGAAGTGAGCATGACCGGATGCAACTCCTTGATTGGATCTAAACTATCTAGATATCTAATTGGGAAAAGGGTGATACTTTTGGTTTTCCTAGCTTCTTTTCTTTCCTTTGAATGAATAAAGTTTTTTGCAAGCTGATTTGATTGTTGTTCTGCTTCCAAAAACAACTCTTCCTCCTCCATGATGATTTTTAATTTTATAATTGATTCATCATGGCTCTCCTCATCCTCAAACACAAATCTTGAGAGATAAAACTCATCCTAAGGATGAAGGGGAAGAAAGATCTAAAATTGTACTATAAAAAATAGTAAGAAGATTCCTATGATCTCTTCTTCATTCAAATCCTCCGAATCTAATTTTTATTTTTCCATGGTATGAAGATATTTATGAGTAGCTACTGTATCTAAGGATTTTCTTCACATATCATTTCAACTCTCCAAAATTCAAGTTCTAAACATGTAGGTAAATAAGGATCATTGCATTCAAATGAAACATCTTACTCACTTAGAAGCTTCTCTTCTTTTACTTTCTACCCTTTAGTTTTAACCTCCTTGAGTTCATACTTTTCAATTAAAATAGTAGGAATTTCTTAAATTGGCTATGCCACTTCATCCATTATGCTCTCAGAATCAATCCATTCTTTAACAAGTATTTCATGATTTTCAATAATGGGACTCACCTCAACTGATTTTGATGAACTTGGAGAAGGTTGACTATTAGGTTCTTGGTGATGAACCTCCTTTTCTTAAAACTCATGGATGTAATCCTTGAATCTCTAAATTTTATATGTGTTTTTTTTATCCTCCCCATTCAGCCCCTTTAGGCATGTATGTTCCTTGTATTGTCTAGAAGAATGAAGCTCAACTCTTCCAACCATGAAATATTCAATATCTTATTTCGTGAGGATCAATTCCTTAGGGAAAAAAGTAGTTGGGAACTCATTTATATGGTTATATTCCAATACTTCATCAGTTAAAAATTTATGAGGCTCAGGAATATGTAAATCTGGTTTTGTGAAATGGGGAAAGGATCTAACCTTTGGTGAGATTGTATGGAGTTTAAATGGTGGAGGTGAAATATTTTATTTTAGAGGAGATGAATATTAGGGATGGATGATGGAAGAGAAATAAAGGTGAGATGGGAGGGAAGGAGATGGAGAATGAGAATCCTCAATGGGAGAAGTCATGAATCCGGGAACATGAAAATCAGGTTGAGATAGTGAAGGTTGGGGTGAGTAAAATGAAGGGTTGTGAGATGGTAGTATAGGGTTTCCCCATTAAAAAGTTTCCCTATTACTAGATTGATGAGCCTCTAATTTCTCACACCAAATTTCTATTTGAGGGGACAACTTATCCATGAAATATACCTTTTGTTAAGGGATGAATCAATTTTTCATAGGGCTAATCAATGGGTAGGGATATCTATAACCAGCTTGAAGCGCCTTCATTAAACATGTAGGTCTAATTTTCACCATAATTTCCTCAATTCCTGAAATTTCCTCTATAAGTAAGCCTCATCCATGATATTACCACCATCACTTGCATTACCTTATTCTTAAAAGACATCATGGTCAATGGGATAACCATATTCATCATCGTGTGCTTGGATTATATACATATTCATTGTCATAGAGCTTATAAAACTGATTTGGAGAAGGATTTTGATAGATCGAGGGAACTAGTATTTCTCTTGAAAAATGAGATACCAATGAAGGTATGAAGTCATGATTGCACAAATTTATGAAATAGGATAATGAAATGATGGAAAGAAAGGAAATGGATGAAAGAATGAAGGGAAAGGTTTGCAAATGAGATAATGGGTTTGTTGGATTAGTGGAGTCACCATATGTGTTGAAAACTACCTCAAAGGATAAATATCACCAAGAACACATCAAAATTGGTGAAATTAAGATGAAAATATCTTTAAACTTGTCCCATCAAGCATGTCAAAACTGTTTGAGCTCAAAATTGCACCCTTCCCGAGTCATAAACAACCTAAGATTTTGAGGCAACATGAGACTATCTCTAAGTTGTGTGGATTACACTATGAGATACACCTATAGAGATGTTTGGTTCCTCTATCTATTCATAATGCTAAACTACTCCTACTACTGAAAATACAGCTAACTAATCCTAATCTACCACTCCA
This sequence comes from Taxus wallichiana var. yunnanensis, assembly GCA_018340775.1. Lineage (NCBI taxonomy): Eukaryota > Viridiplantae > Streptophyta > Pinopsida > Cupressales > Taxaceae > Taxus > Taxus wallichiana. The sequence continues at coordinate 206,639,831 of CM031244.1, read as the reverse complement.
AGGGACTAGGAGAGGAAGAGGTTCATATAAGGGAAATCCTAAGCTAAGAGAGGTGATAACACCAAGAAGATAGGAAAGAAAATCTTATATGAGTCAAAATGGGAGGGAAATTAAGGAGGAGAGGAAGAAATGAGTTCCATAGTCTAAAATAGCATCTAAACCCACATTTCCATGGACTACAATAGAAATAAAACTTGCGAAAGGAGAGTACATATGCATAACATATCTAAAATTATATAGAGAGGAAATATAATGTAATAAACACATGTTAGGGTATAGAATGACCAGAAAACATAAATTTTATTGATTCAAAGAGATTCATAGTCTAGTGCAATGAAGGAATAAGGCATTAATCACCTTATAAATGTCTAGATATGAGGCCTATAACTCAAAATACACATGCAACACTTGTAGGATGATGCACCAACATTCCAAGAGGGTCCAACCTTTTAAAATGGGATTCATTTTACAATATATATATATATATATATATATATATATATATATATAATATGGGAAAGAGAGAGGAGGAAAAGATATGGAAACTTGAATTTTCACCTTCAACCACCAACAATATGCATTGAATGTCATTGAAATACGAAAATATGCATGGGGACCTGCGAAGGCTTTTCCCCATGATACTTTTCTTATATAGAGAAGGGATGGACACCATACCTCATAAAATTTGGTTGTTGATCTACCTATAACTACATATTTAATACAGGTGAATTACATGATTATACCTTTCCAAATATTCCAAGTTTATGAAATATGGAGTCAGTGGAAACATTTATGGCCATTTGAAGTTCGGGATCTCGGGAGGGTCATGAAATAGTTCCATGTGAGTTGTAACAAACTTCTTTAATGTTATTTGTTCATAGATTGGATGGATCTTGATGTAGATATAAAATTACACAACCATAAAATTCAAATTTCAATAGTTTTCAAAAAACTTAACCCTCTCTCTGACTGAGGATCGTCCTCCCATTGTTTTTTGTTCTCAGAAACAAGCAATCTACCACAAAATTCTGTCATAAAAAACTTCATGTAAAAATTTCAAATAACTATTTCCTTAAAAACCATTTGAAAAATTGTCTCATCATTATACCCTCAAAATTTTAGAGTATAACTCTTCAAAACATGGGAGATACATTCATTTTACCAAAAAAACATTCTGTCAAACAATTTGTGTGCATCCTCAGTCTAGCTAGGAAAATGTGTCATAACTCCAAAATACTAATCATCAAGGAAAAATATTAAAAACCCACCTGAAAATCATATTATACAAATTAAACATTATTTAGATTTGAAATGAAAAAGTTATGATGACTATCTCGAAACAAGTCATCTAATTTTCATACATAGTTTTTTTGTATTCACACCCTTAGCAACAACTTGCAAACTAAAACACGACATGCACAAATCAAAAAATTTATAGATGATTTAATGAGATTAAAATAATTCTCTAATGTCTCTCCACATGATCCTTGAAATGCAAATATAAAGATGAATCATAGATTCATGAAACTTACATATCAAACCTAAAATTTCTCATATGCAAGACAAGAGTTCATCGATTTATTCTACCAAAGCATCCATCTACAAATTTTAAACCACATAATCTTCAATGAAAATGAAATGAAACCATATAATATTTACCATACACTTAAGGAAAGTCTTATCAAAACAAGATACTAATGTCAAAATTGAGTTCCTAATTAGAGCATACATTGTATAATTTTTTTATGTTTCTCGGACTTCTCTCTTCCTATCTACGAGGAATGCCTTCAAATAATAACTAGAACCCTTCCTAAATTCTAAGCCTCCATGCATGTACCAACTATGAACAATTTAACTTACCTCCTAGATGCTTCATGACTGTCACATTGTGACCTTTGGACTTCCATTCACCTCCTAGTTGCATAACTTCCCTCTCCATACTATTTTTGAACACTTAATGACTCTCCTACACACTTAAGACTCAATACACATGTCCTTCACCCTAATAAGACACATATAAGACTCCAAAACTCCTAATAACCTCTAACATACTTAAAATACATTTTACAAGACCATATATCCATTACATCCCTTTGAATTTTCAAATTCCCCTTTTGCAGGGAAAGTACAAAAGAAGGGATAATTCAAATTTTCCATCCTCACTACTTTCTTGAAAGGACTCATATAAACTATTAAAACCTATAAATCCTTCCCACATCTTGCATTAATTCCAACCATTAATAAATTGGAATTTTAAGGTCTTCTTATGGATGTTCCTACATCAGATTATTTGGTTGGTAAACTAGAGGAAGGATGGAACTATTCTTGATGAATCGTGTGTTCCCAAATTACCCAAATTCACTGAATTATCCTTTGTATGTCACCTAAGTCTCCCGATCATTGAACCAATGGAATGTGGGAAGATTCTCTCTATTCCTATGGTGTCCGCATGTTCTCGAGTTCACTTACTCACTTGTAACACTACCCTCATCTATCCCTGCTTGGGTCGATCGCTTATGTGGTGAACACTGAGGCTGCGGGAGCCATTCCACATGTTCTAGAAATTCCTAACCTAACTAACTAAAATTCCCCAAAACCTTTATGCGGATGATGTAATAATACAGGGAATATGAGGAATAAAGGAACACTTCCTCTTATTTCTCTAAAGGGTAATTTGGTGACTTTCTTGCGTTTTGCCACATTTCACTCAAAATTTGGATAAGTTTTGGGTAGTAGGGCCTTACAATGGAGGAGTGACCCAAAACTATTTTTTTCCCCATTTTTGATCAATTTACCCTTTCCAAATCCAAAATAATCATGTAAATTACCAAAATAACCCCGGAGTATTTTGCATAACACATACTTTTTGCAAAGTTCAAAATTACATGTTTTATCTATATTTTGAGTTAAATTTCAATTTATATCATATAAATTGACTTCACTCTATATTTTATGTTTCATCAAATATTATTCCAACATATCAAAAACAACCTTTCAAAGTGTAGACTCTATGTTTTTTGTTTTAGCATGTAATTCTCAATTACACACTTAAGGGGGAAAATGTACACACTAAAATCTAGTAATTTATCCTTATATGCAATGCCAAGTGTTATCTTTTATCCTTTATAATATAAATACTCACATTCATAATCCAATATTCACATCTCTCTGGTCATTCCACAAATTTCTTATCTTTACACTATGCTTTATTATCAATTCTGGAAATTTTATTCAATTAAAGAAGTATAAAAATATTATATTCAAGACACGGCATCTAATTTTGATGTTTCTCTTTCATGTTCAAAACCATATGAAAAGGTCAATATGTTGGGTCCAATTCAAAATGGCATGTATGGACCTTCCCCTTCTAAATCACTCCATCTTATTTTAATGCTAAATCATTATTTGGGTCATTTCATCTTCCTAGGGTCGGCCTTATCATAATATATCACTTACAAAATACTATATAAGAAAGTAATTATAAAATTATAAATCACCTACAAATATTACAAGATATTATTACAAACATCATTCAAAATTCACTAAAAGGGTTCCTAAATCTTCTCAAATCAGATGCACATCATCTAGATGGTGGTCCCTACTACATTTCTAAGGCACTCGATCATATCAAATAGTCTAGATTCGTCTATCTACAAACATGCAAATATTATAGATCCATGTCATAAGAAAGAGGAAAGTAACTTCAAGCATTACACAAAGGTTTTAATCAACAAAATTGTAGTGCCCATTTAAACAACCACTTGAGACCTAAGAAACAACCTAGGGTTAGCTAGAAAATTATGGAATAATTTTTTTATTGGAAGTATCTACATTCAGGTTGCCAAACATCAGTTTTCACTAACAGGTTCTGGAACAAATCCTATTTACCAAAACACAAGTTTCCTTTATTAACTTATATCAAGTTCACAAGGTTCAAAATTTAGGGTTATATGCTTTAGTCAGGTTAGGGAGTAATTTACCCCCATGCCTGCTCTCTAATGACTCGAGTTTTCAACTAGATTTTTCTCTTACTTAATGCTTCCAAAATTTTCTAAACCATTCCCAATGGATAGGAAATTTTCTCACCTTTCCGGTGATATAAGGAATTCCTCCTAACTCCTTGTAGAACTCAAGATATGAGTGGGCGGAGAGGAGGGGGAATGCACACTTGGGCGGTTTGGTGGGTCACGGGGCAGCATAGGGAAATTTTCCCATTGTAAAGCTCAAGGGCACAAAGCATTCCGTGCCCCCACGGGTCATTAGGGACACATGTCAAATCCTAGTTCTAAGTGGAAAAGGAGAAGGGAAGGGCAAAGCAGCAAGTGGATTTAGCACCTTGTGCCCAATGAAGGAGGAAAGGAAGAAAAAGGTGCGTGGATCCATGCACCCACGGAAGAACAAAGTCCGAGGGGAAGGTGGAGAAGTGGGCCATGGGAGAAAGTTTAGAATTTTTCCAAGGGCTGAAAACTAAAGAAATAGAGTTCTTCCCTACCCGTTGTCACCCCAAAAGTGCCACGTGGCACTTTCTGATTGGCTGTAGGCCGCGGGCCAAAATGGAAAATTTTCCCCAAAAATTTTCAAAAGGAACAAACATTAAAACGAACTGGGCCTCCACCTCATCCCCTAGAGGACATGTGTTTCCCTCTGATTGGCTGCAAGGTGGAGAGGAAAATGGAAAATTTTTCCCAAGTAAATTTTTTCAAAAGAATAAGTTTAAGTTTGAAAAGAGTCCACCCTTCCACCATGCCATGTGGCAGCATGTGATTGGTTGCGGGCCGGCGGGGTGGTGGGGTAAAATGGGAAAAATTTCCCAAGGCAAAATTTTCAAAGGGATAAGTTTAAAAATTGGTCCGCCCCTCCTAGGGTGCCACATGGCAGGCCCCGATTGGTTGTGGGATGGTGGGGGCCGCGGACCTTTTTGGGAAATTTTTCCAAAGTCAAAATTTAAATTTTTCTATAGTTAGATTAAATCTTATTATTTTTTTGAATGCCAAATTGAAGTAAAACTTCAAATGGCCATAACTTGAGCTAGAAAGCTTGGTTTTGGGAAAACAAGGAATTTTGGAAAACCCTTGATTCCCTCTTTGCATAAGGATCATCAATTTTGGAAATTGATGAAGTTTGAGAGGTCAATTTAATGAAAACAATCTACAGGGTTCTAATTAGTGAGCTGGCAGTTTTCAAATTCTCAATTTGGTTAAATTAGAACTCCTCCTTCGCTCAACATGTCAAACAGACATGGAGGATTAGTCTAGGGAGGGTTTAGAGTGTTTTAGGGAATTCAATTTGTTCAATTTATTTCAACTTGTATTTTTCCGGCAATAGATAGGAAAAATGACTATGCAAGTTCCAAATTGGATTTTTATTAAGTTTTGGAGGTTCTTTCTTAACTGTTATGGTAAATTTGAGTTTCTTAGGACTTACTAAGTCTGAATTTTAATGTTTCTTGTCTTATTGTTTGGTATAAGTTTGAACTGCTCATTTTTATTAAAATGTGAATTGCTAGAATGAAGTTTATGGTAGTGAACTGTTTCTTTTAAATTGGCATTACAATTTATCATTTAAATGTGCCTATAATTCCTAAAAGTAGTCAAATACATTTAATTGAATTCCATCAACTATTAAATAAAAAATTTTCAAGTCTTATTTCTATATTCAACTCCTTCAAGAGAATAAAATATTGTCTTTTGTTTCATACGCATGCTTCTTTTCCAAACAACAATTTCAACTTTAATAATAATTCAAATCTAATACGCGATACACTTTTGAGAAAGGAATGCAATCCTTCATTGATCATCAAATACAATTTTACAACTTTCCTTTTTCATTTGGTTTCCAAAATACAGATTACAAGATACATAATACAATGCATGTAACTTCATTTACATTTCTTTTCCAAAATAGAGGACAATTTGAATCTCCTTTGCATTTCTCAATTCAAATTCAATATTCAATCTACAATACAATAAATTCACATTGTAATTACTATACAACTCATCCACTTCGAAGTGGGAAATATTACAACAAACTTGCTCAAAGGATGGGACTGTCAAACTGTATTCTTCTTGCTCCAAATAGCAGCATGCTAGTTTTCTCCATATTTTCATCTTTGATCACAACAAGGGGGAATTCAACACTCTCCACCCAACCAAGACATCCAATGAGAAAGGAGAATCCATCCTTCCTCATTGGCCCCCGAGCCCCAACCATATTAAAATAGAGAATGAGAATCAACTCATGGCAACAATGGCTTCCACAACAAAACATATAGTATTCTTCACATGCATACAACAATAAGAAATATAGTCCAAGAAAAGACAATAGTTCACAACTGCATTTGAAATTATTCACACAACACATAGGCTTGATCAAGCAAGCCAACAAGAGCAAGGAACTATGGGGAACTACTTATGCCTCCCTATTTGGAATTGGGCATCCACCTAAATCATACTGCCAATAAACATATCAAATCCCATAAACCTTATATCTCCCAACCCCTCCTTATGCCCCCAAGTTTCTCCCTTATGCCCCCCAAGAGTAAGAAATGCAAGCAGTTTCTTTTCCAAGGTGGATCCCAATCCAAAACTCCCTCCACAATAAAACTAGTGCCATTGGCAATCCCTTATGCCCCCCATTGGAAATCCCCATAGCCTTCTCCTACACCATGTCCTAAGCAGTCTACCCAACCAGCCAAGAACACAAAACACATTCACCATTTAAACATACATGCAAGAGAAAGAAAACATTTAAAAACAAGCTCAAGATCCTACCTCTCCATAATGGAGTTTGTTCCAAGATCCACAAGCTTTCAAATATGTCAAAGTGCAGTCCAAAACCAGCAATGTTCAAGCATGTAAATGACTCCAAGCTTCTTCCACAACAAACTCCCAAATCAGCAAGCAAGAAAAATGTGCCCCAAGAGGAAATCAACAAAGTTTCAACAACCATAAACAAGCAAAGAGTTTCACTTTTATAGGAGAGGGAAGAGAAGAGGATGATGTGGATCCATGTGGGATGCCACATCATTCTTCCTCAACCCCAAGAGGAAATCAACATCACTCACCAAATCACAATAAATAAAATGACAATATGACTTACACACTCCAAAATGACCCATACTCCAAAAGGACTGAATTAAAAATATGTAAGGGAAGTGCAATTAAAACTTACAAATTGTCACTTCAAAATGCAATAAAAATGCCTAATTTTAACCTCCAAACCATAGGCATGGTTGGTGAATCATTTTAAGAGGTGTGGGACAAGTTTAACTTGTCCCACAAGCCTCCAAATTTGGCCTCCAAGGACAAATTCGAATTCCTAAGGAGATGAAGTGTCTTACACTCCAAAAATCTATCTTACATAACTCTTACATATTTCTTACACCTTACACATTTCTTACACACTCTTCCAACATTAATATTTAAAATCAACAACTTCATTAATTACATTCCATATCCCAATTTAATTTAATTAAAGTGTAACTATATAATCTCTCACATTAATCTACCACATTTAAATTAATTACAAGAAGGAACATATCACTAATAAAATACATACAACAATAATTAAAAAGGAACACATAATAAAATACATATCCCATGGTCACATATAATGGAAATTCCCCCATGGGAATCCCTAACAAACACACACACACAAAACAGTTGCCATGGTGACCTTTTTTATTTCACCTAGAATTCTAATATGGTTAGTCTCCAGTCCCCCGACATTGTTGTGATTTTTAACCTATAAAAATGCAAATACCTCCTTCGGCCTCGTGGCCATATCAAAACATCCAAAATGATATAAACAACATTTCAAGATCATCTAAACACATGAATCACAACAATATCAAGAATTCAACATTATCATTTTTAATTCATAAATCAACTATATCATCATCTATACTATTCCATACTAGGTCTACTCAAAATATCAAATGTCACAAGTCCAAATCAACATCTATAATATGTCCATGTCAAACAATATATCATCATCCACATAAAGGAAATGTATCTAGTAATCACCATGCATAATAACTGAATCTAGATCAATAATAGTCCATGATCTAACATCTAACCATCATACTAAAACAAAACATAATAGTGTCCATAATATGATCAAATGTATTAAGATCAGTGTCTAAAAAGTGTCAAAGGGAAGTGGGCACTACAAAAAGGCTTAGATCACATAGCTAATTCATGTCATACTCCACTACTATTATTTGGTACATTCTATACTACGAAGTTATCCCTCTATATTTGTGTCAAGAGATAAGAGGGAACCCATAGTGGTTTATTAGCTATACACACTTACAAAAGCACTTACAAAAACTACATGAGACTTGATTTATATAATGAGGATATGTAGTGCAGCATTGGGATCAATTAAACAACTAGGAATATAATAGCCTGGGGTGTTCTAGCCTCAAACACAAGAACTTATTTTAATCCTTTTATTTGGTAATTATTTGATGAAGGATTCTATAGGTTTTCAGGGTTTTATACTTTGTTGCAATTTATCATAGGTCATAATGAGGTTGTGCAAGAAAGAGCAACACAAAATGAGCATTGTTTCCAAACAGTTGAAGCTATTAGAAATCTTTAGAGCCTGATTAGCTCCTAATTTAAAACCTTAGAGTCATGTGTTATATTGTGCAATTATTGCACATGTTGTATAGATTATGTATTGTTCTACACCTATATCTTCTTTAGTTTAAGAATATTTTGTGTAAAATATACAACTCCATATTTTCTTATTTTACTTGCTTGCATACCCAAATAACTTCAAAATCAACTTGAACAACTAAGTATCTCTCCCCTATGATGTTTTAAACTAGTTTTATTATCGTTTATCAATTATTTAGTTCATTTCAAGTTAGAATGAATTATTATGGTCATGTATAATTTTTTTAAGAAGTTAATTAGATAAGAATAGTCTAATTATTGCTAGAACTTATAATCTATTTAGTTGTTATACAATACACATAAGAGAAACACTTTTAAATATAAAATATAACTAGGGTGTAAATATATTTTCTTTATGTGAGAAGGGTTATTTGGATGTATACATTAGGTATAAGATTTTGAGTAACGGGTGCAATGTTGGGTCGAAAGAGGGTTTAAAACCCACAAGCGAGGATCACGAGGGACGACATGCACATCAATGGATGTGTGAATGGTAGCGTGAAGAGATCTCGGGAGGAGCGAGCATCAACCGAATGTGCATGTAAAGATTTGAAACACGGGTAGAACCTGGTTAAGCCATAAAACTCTCCTCTATCTCATAGATCAAAAGATGTGTACATATAGGAGGTGCTTTGAGTAACCCTAGTGCTACAATCATGACAACTCTAGTAGAGAGGGGGAGTTACATTCCCATAATAGAAGTGTAACTCCCAATGACACATATGACACACTGACACACTAACGTGTAAGGGAATCTCATAATGACCCCTAAATGACACATGGACCTACGATCTCACCTAAGTGAGATGACTCACCTAATGATGTGGAAAATACACACACCAACATCCCCCTTCATCGTAACTTAGGATGAGGCAACAAGTTAGAAATGAGAAATGGGTCCCGACACAAAGCCTAATGAGGTACCCATGCACAAGAAAGAGGTCCCAAGTAGTAAAGGAAAACCCAGTGGGAAAAACATCCACCACAAGAGAACAAAACAATCTCTAATCTAAGAATGTAACATCCTCATTTTATACATTAGAACAAGTCAATTTTTTTTTTTTTTTTTGATAAATGCTTCCAGGTTCTAAATACATAATTTAGAACTCACAAATCAAATAACCATTCTTATAACAGATAACCATATGCAGCTGTAATGACTCGGAGTACCTCCGATCTATTCATTCCATGACTCGGTAATCTACCGATCTATTCATGAGTAATAAGAGTTGGAGTTTTCATTTAACACTTCACTCTCGCGGTTCTCTTCCCTATTCTGGGATTCAGAATGCTCTGTCCAAGGAACCTAACTGAATAATTGTTACCATTATTCATCGGCATCTCATCCCCTAGACCAGGTGACTCAGGACAACGCAATCAAGCATCTTGCGATACTTTGGCCAAAGATTTGAAACATACTGCTTATGTCTCGTATTCCTTAACGACATACTCGTCAATCTGGAATATGTCCTTCACCCCATTCTTATGTTATGTAGAATGTCTTATCCGACTTCAATGGGTCCCTCCTATCCCAAGTTATTCACTCGGAAAGCAGTTAGTAAGGTGACAACGTTATATGGACGCTCCCGAGGACTAGGGATACGATGACATACTGGGTCAACCCTAGTTAAACCAGTGTGTCAAGATACCCCGAGTCTCCTAGGCAGCCTTATAACATGACCACATTTCTAATCGGTCCCAGAGTAACTTGTTCGAGTTAAGGTGTAAATCTTATCGATCAATGCAAAGGGTGTCGTCACAAGACACCTGCATTGTTGTATCTTCGAGAAGATCCTAACCTTCTCGGAGGTACAACCCTGCAGTTGACTTGTGCCGTCAACCTTTAAATCCACCTCGAAAAGATCTACTTATTAAAAAGTGTTACATACGCTGAGTTAAATTATATTAAAAGACGTTCCCCTAAGGTTAGCCTTTCCCGATCCCTGGGTTCCTCACCTTAGAATGACCTTTCTTAATAAAACCCTTTACACAGAGAAGTTATTAAGACTAAGGTTCCATCAAGGAGTTCATAGAATATACATAATTCTAAATCAACGAAATTGGACAATAACTCATAAACTTCACATGAGATTGCCATCTGAACCCCATTTAGGTTTAATTCAGTTCTCATAACTGAACTTATATCTTACTTATAAGTATCGAGATATAGTGATTAAGATTCCAATTACACGTTGTCCTGGTTTAATCAAGACTAGGAATTAATAATTTAATTCAGCTTGTTTAGCGTCCTGCTTAGGTTTATTTTAACCCTAGTTTCCAGTAAGACAGTGATCTATATTTCAATTTAGCTTTAGATAGAACACACTAGAATTGCTAAACAATCATAAGTATTCAGTTACATATTTTTGCAAGCTTACATTGATAATCACAAAAGTCTCCAAATTATACAATAATAACAATGCTCTCAAGATATTTGAATCGAAGAAGGTCAAACTATCAAGATAAGAATACAAACACATAAGTAACAAATATCAATTTCCATTCCTTTCAGAACTAATCAAATACATTTTATGCATTCAGCATACTTGATACAATACTCTACGGAAAAAGAACATCTTTCCTCATATAGTACATTTAGAAAATCAAGCTGTATTTCAACATAAAATCAAATTAAACAATCTGATCATCCTATCAGATCTGCGTGCTTTTACCACTTACGGCATCCATCTGCAAAAATTGTCAACATGGGTCAGTTCGATGAACTGAGCATGATAAGCACTAACTCTTAAAACAATTGCAATCCATCAATTGTTTTCATTAAACACCCTGTTTAAATGAGATCAATTCACCCAACAAGTAAACATATTTCATCAAAATATTAGGGATCAAGAAGAACGAAAGTATCTGAGACAACTATCCATCTGAATCCCCAGGACAAAGCAAACATCAGACAGATCATTACATTCATCATAGTAAAATGAATATCATAACAACCCATGATTCCAGCAGTAGTTAAAACAGTTCCAACAGTTAGATAAAAATATATCAACATATACTTTACAACAGAAGAGAAAGAAAACGAGTCATTCATATTTCCCTTCCAATCATGCTCATGACTGTACCGTCTCCTTAAGAGTAAGCACTCACCTTATACGCATGCGAATAAGTCAAACGAGACCATAAGAAGAACCACAGTTTTGTTAGAATTGGATTATAACAACTTCCTGTAGCCTCCAAGAAATACAGTAGATTTCACGCCAAGACAGTAATGAAAATCTATTAACAGACCCACATAACCTTCCATACAATCAACAAATGAGAAGAGTATCCAATGTCATCGCTTGTCGAGGTACAAAATCAGCTCTTGAGTTCAGTCAAGCTCAAGACTGGATATTCATACTATTAGAAGACGTAACTATGCACAAGCACGACTACAATTCCACCCAGCAACGTACAGCTCAATCTCATCCCAACTAAAACTCTGCGAGGACTTAGTTTCCAAGGCCGTAATTAAAAAAAACAACCTTTTTATCACAGTCAACCAAGAGGCTCAACAACATTAAAACAAATGATGTTTTCCCTATGCCTATGTAGAGATATTCGTACTGAATCCACACAACACGCACAACCTCATTAACTGGAACAGAATTTAAAATAACACAGCCATGACTAACAAAGGAGTCGTTTTTCAGGAAACAATTTCAACAAGGTCTCAACCAAGTAAGTTATGAAAAGAAAACTCTTCCTTTACTTTCCACAATGACAGACAGAAGGAACACGAGAAATTAAAATAAGAGTCTCGAACGTTATACATGTATAGCGAAGGTTAAATCGAAAATCAAGCCACTTCGCATCATTTCAATTCTCTAACTGTATCCATACCACTAATGTTCTAAACAAGTTTATACTGAAATTGATTTCATGAGACCACGACTCAAGAATTTCACAACAGTATTCACAACTGAGAAAATTCAGAAGGAAAACATAATATACGCCTCCAGGATAAAAAAGAGGTCTTACCCATGTGGTATTTTACAAATAAACTTCTACAGAAGCCGCTATACAAGATGAATGCATTTTAATGATAATATTCACTGTTCAGGCCTATACAGAAGCAAAATACTGGTTAAGTAACAAGGATTCCAACTGAGCCCAAAAAAAAACAATATCCGCTCTAAGTTACACAGAGAGGAAAACATAACATACGCATCAATGGTTTAAAATAAGTCGAACCCAAGTAATATTCTCCATCAAAAACTCCTTCAGAAGTCAAAATACTATCAACTCAAGTATTCAATAACAAGATGCATTCACAACTGTACTTCCTCAGAAAACAAGACGTAATTTTGTTTAATGAAGTTCAACAGCATCAATAACGTATATTACCCACGACATATCATATACAGAAGTTGATATATCATGCACCTTCAAGAGTTTCAACAGTATCCTTCTCAACAAGTGAAAACAACAAGGTATCGACTGAATCAAACAAGAAAACAATGCATGAACTCCCACAAGCCGAATTCGTGTATTTTTCCTTGCAAGCATTTCTTTAATTCTAACCGAAATGCAAAACCCAACAAGATAGTGCAACAGTTCGAAACACAACACACACCCGTTAAGGGTTTTATTGAAAAATCGAGCCAGTAAGAAGATATAGCAACAAAATCACGCACAGCTTATCATAAAAACCAACTGAATCCAAAAATCATCTGAACAGAGTTGTTCTAATGAAATCACTTGAAAGAAAGCAAGATTTTTAAAGGTTAGGGCCTAACATGCCTGGTTATTTGCTTAAAATTTTGAAGCAGACCAGTGAAAGAGCTCGAACCTTCTCCTCCTTTTCCAAGTTAGATCCACCAACAAAAATTTGCTATTACCATGACTTATAAATTTTCCTTGCCAGAGAAAAGAGTGAGTTACACTCATATTTGCCATGCTGACTCCAAGAAGCGGAGTGCAAAGAACCAGTGATCAGACAGAGGGAAAACCGGAGCGCATGAAAAACCAAACAAACTACTAACTTTCCATTTTGCATGCCTTCCTGTGAAACCCGAGCTCGAAGACCGAGTTCATAAATGGCATTTACTCCAAATTTCCCACTAAATTTCCATTGCCACCGACCGCCATAGTTGGCGATGGATAAAACCAGTTCGAAGACCATTTCCAACTTTGGCGACCTGCCACGTCGGCTCTAGCTAGCCATTTAAAAACTTCTACCAAATTTCTTGTCCTTCATGCTTATCCATGTATTTAATGCCATAGAAACTGCCGCCCATGGTTCGTACCCTTCCATAGGTCCCCTTCCTCCTTGTTCAATAGTTAGGTTAGTAACTTAGGTTAGGATTTAGGATAACACTTAGTCTAACCTCTTAACACATAGATACTAACTTAGAACATTAGCTTATAGCCTAGGCCTAGGTTAGATTAACACTAATCTAACCCCTAGGTTATAGTTTAGTTTTAGGTTACTAACCTTAATAAATCCAGTTAGGTCTAACATTTCAAATGCTCAGAAAAAGAATCTACAACATACATTCACGACAGGGGTTCACTCTGTCTTGCCCAATAGGCTAGTGAATTAAATGTAAGCTGAATTATTACGGTCCACGATCAAGACCTTCCAGGTATATTACGATATCGGGCACCAGTTCATTTAACATGTTCAGCCTGAGTTATACTCCGGACTAGCTTATTCAATGCATCCAGACCTTGCAACCTGCCTAAGGTCTATAATTTTAATTCATCACAAATAAACTTAAAGCACCACTTGGATCAATACCACTGATCCAAGGCTAGGTCTTATAGATGGATAACTCCATAATTCATTCCAAGATCAGATTAAACTCAGGTGTAAAATGAAAGAAATAAAAGAGTCCAATCATATTCTGACTCAGTCAAAGATCTGCAATTTCTAAGAAGATACAGTCCATATCAAGCATGACTTCTCAAAGGAACACTTCCTTTTTACAAAAGAAATCACATATCAACACTTGTATGCTCAGGAGGAAGTAACAACAGTTTAGGGTGTTACAAAGAAAGATGCCAAATATGGGTCCCGACCCTAGATGAGCTTGAAAAGGTACCCATGTACAAAGAGGAAATCTCTTGGAAATAAGAAGAAGAGAGAAGAATAGGAGATGAGAGGAATGTAGAGGATGTCATGGACGGATATGAACTCTGCAAGCGTAGGAAGTCTCCCTGAATAATGTCAATGACAAGATCCTTTACCTCTGGGTGAAGAAGAGCCACTCGTAATTGAACTATGTGCCTACCCTTAGGAAGGATAGAAATGATGTGCTAGAATGCTACCCACTCACAAAGGAAAGCGAAGGTAGAAACATGAAGAACTCTGAGTCTAGTGCACAAAAGTGTGACATAGGTATAGTAAGTGAGTGCCAAGGAACCGAAGGTAATGTCACGAGTGCGGAAGCGGAGTATAAAAGAGGAACACCCGTGGAAAGGATGTCTAAGTGATGTGAAGGGAGCAGAACATCCTCCACAACAAAAAAAGGGATCCACGGTGAGGGTGGATCAATGAAGGTCTTTGGAAAAGTGGAAGTGGTAAGATTCCTAGAAGGGGCACTCCCAACAATGGAGATGATGAACTCCTTTGAAACCCCTGTAGATGGATGAGGGACCTGTAGAGTATCACAAGTAGACTCTGCAAAAAAACTACTAAGGTCAAGCAGATACTCGTCCCAATGAGGGGGCTCAACAAACAGAAGAGTGATGTCAGATAGGTATGAATCATCTAATGAAGGTAGAGGATTGGAATGAGCCTCGCACACTTTGGAAATGGAAAGGATGCTTTGGTGTAATGACCTTTGTGAGACTGAGTAGAAGACTACTCTATATCTGATGAGATGTGGGAAGTGTCAACACTCTCTGGAATAGTGAGAGAAAGAGGAGAAGAGTCCTCTGTAATGCTCTCGACATCAGAATTGGGTGCACAATCCTTGTCATCAGAAGTAGAACCAAGCGATCCTATGTCAGTGGAACTGTCATCACATGAAGAAATGGAGGAGACAATTGAATCAGCAGCAATAACAACGGCGGCAGTATGTGAAGGGTCTCCATAGAAGGATTGAAGAATGCTCCAGACACGATGAGGTGGATCTGAGTCTTCCACGTGAAACCAGAGAGAACGAGAGACATGCATCATCATGTGACCAAAGACATGGTCACAAGTGTCAAGGAAGTCCTCCAGATGATGATGATCAGCGGGTGCAGGAACTAGCCCAAGCAAGAAGGGTAAAAGACCCTTGTGGGTGAAGTAACATTCCATGGAAGCACGCCAAACTAAATAGTTCCCTCTCCCGGTGAGAAGTGGCGGAGGTTGTAAGGTGATCCTATGATGCTCAAGTCTAGAAAGAGCACTCTCCATGATGTAAAATGAAAGATGCACAAAAGCAAGACGTTAGACTTAGCCGATAATGCATCTGCGTGTGTAGGCCCAAGAGTACAAGCAACCCCCCCAAAATGTGGCACTTTATAAAGTAGCATGTTTTACAAAATTGGAAATTCCATCATGTAAATTCTAGAAAATCATGCAACTTTGACTAAAGAAGCACTAAAAAATAAGCAGTGAGTCAAAAGTTATAGCATTAAAACGATTCCCACAACTGATGGAAAAATACACTAGATGCTACAAATGCATTAAAAAAGTGCACGAGATGGGTGCAAAGGGTATCGTGTGGGTACTCATTGGAAATGGCACGAAATTTTAGTAGGGGTTTGTTTTGACTCCTACCAACCCCGGACCTCGCCCTCCGTCTTCAACGCTCATAGGAGGGTATTAAATACAAGAAAAATACAGCCAAAAACCCAAAAAAAAAAATTAAAAATTACAATGCCAAATGAATGAATGTTTTGTTTCAAGGCATAAAACATTAAAAAAATGGTTGATGGAGAGGAGGGGCCCACGTTGGAAGAGATTTGAGTGTGCTAGGTTGTTTAGAGCCCACGTGGAGCGGTGGAGGAGAACCCACATGTTGGGCTATGCATGCGAGGTCACATAGGGTGATGGAGGCCACGTGGAGACAAAGTCTGAGTGTGTCAGTCTTTGCGGGGATGTTGAGCATATCTGTACAAGTAGGAGGAGCCGTTTGAAGACCCAAAATGCCCAAAAATGCCTAAAAACACCAAAAAATGCACAAAAAATGTCTCAAGAAAAGTGAAATTTGTTGAATATGACGTTGCGAGTTCTTTGGAGATGTGTAAAGCGGTCATTTGGAGGAGCCATTTGAAGGGAACAAGGTAGGTTTGCAACAGTAACAGAAAAAAATGGTGAGCCAAGAACAACAATGCGGCCAAGAACAGATTCAAATGGTGAACACCACAGCTGATTCCTTCAGCGAACACCACCACAGATCCAAATGGCGAGTAAACTTTCAACGCAGGTCCCAAACAGGTCAACGCAGGTGGCTGAGTGTGCAAAAAATGTCCATGTGCTTGCAAAAAAATGGTTGTAGTGTGTTGTTGCTATGTTGTGGGGTTCAACGTAGGCAAGGTGTGAGATTTCCAGCCTGTGGTAGAAGGAACAAACGCACAGTGCCACGAGCAACAATCAACCATGCAGAGCCACGTTGAATGCATATGCAGATGATGAAGGCAGACAGGCTTTGAGCCAAACGTTGAGCCAAAAAGGCCAATGCAGAAACCCGATAAGAGAAAAAAAAGGCACTGACCGAGCCAACAAAATGCACAGTCCGAGTTGAGGGTAGTGACGAGCTAGGGCAGCTTTTGTACTACACTGAAAACTCACAAAACTAGCACAAAAAACTCAGATCTGCAACCTGTAAATGCTCCAAAATGGTAAGATACCTCCAAACACGCATGTAAGGTGGAAAAAACTATGAACACCTAAAAACAAACCATGAACAACCTGAATGGAGGTATAAACACCCGAAATCAATGCACTGAAGCACATAACAAAATATCCATTACGACACACGCAATGAGAACTGTAAATCATGTTGGAAGCTGAAAAACACGCACATAAACACCGATGAGTTCACGGATCCACAAGATCCGATCTTATACCATGAAAGAGGGTTTAAAACCTATAAGTGAGGATCATGAGGGATGATGTGCATATCAACGGATGTGTGAAAAACAGTGTGAAGAGATCTTGGGAGGAGTGAGCATCAACCGAATGTGCATGCAAAGATTTGAAACATGGGTAGAACCTGGTTAAGCCATAAAACTCTCCTCTATCTCATAGATCAAAAGACATGTACATATAGGAGGTGCTGAGTAACCCCCAGTGCCGTAATCATGACAACTCAAGTAGAGAGGGGAATTACATTCCTAGAATAGAATTGTAACTCCCATATGACGCATATGATGCACAGATGCAGCGACGTGCAAATGCACTAATGTGTTGATGCACTAATGCAGCGATGCGTAAGGTAATCTCATAATGACCTCTAAATGACACATGGACCTACGATCTCACCTAAGTGAGATGAATCACCTAATGATGTGGAAAATACACACACCAACGTGGTCTTACGGTAAAATGCATTAAACATGTAAAAATATATATGGTATCCTAGGGATCATGTGTGATGTCCCTCTAGTTAAAATGTTAGATGAAGGTAAATCTTGTATAGATACTCGGTTAACATGCATTTTAGAGGGAGAAGAACCTCTATAAGGTGGATTTGTATTATTTGAGGGTTTAGTATGAGTTTACCACTTTTGGATTTTTCAAGTCCCTATTATTTCTTGTATTTGGCCAAAGAATTTAATATATTTCCATGAATCCAATTTTGGTAGCACACCTTCAAAAATTACGTTCTTTTCATAATAAAAATATCTCAATACCATACATTACATATCTAAAAAGGTTTGTAAGAAAGATGATGCTTTTGTGGAGGTTGGGTTACCTTATGTGACCAAATCCTCATGTAACCTTATTACTCATGCATTTTGTTGGCTAGATTTTCTACACGGCTAAAAACCTAGGCACTCATGAGATAAATATCCCTCATTTATCGGTGAGGCTCCGTGTAAGATTTGTCAATTAAATATGCTAGTATCTATTTGGGGGTATTACTTTAACCATTCAACTCATGAATCATAGCTATATAGTTTTATAGAAAGTAAGAAGTTATAAAAGAAAGGAAATAACAAAATAAGGAAATAAAGAGGAAGATGTGCAACCCAATCAATAGATTACAGAGTTGATTGCATGCACATAGACAAAACCAATAGATATTAACACACGAGAATTATAAGAAAAGGAATCTTCGAGATCTAGATCTAGAATAACAAAAAGTTTATAAGTAGATCTAAGACAAAAAGTTAGAAACAAAATTCACCATGACGAGAAAGTTCTATGGAAATCTACTCCTTTCTATTCCTTTACTTCAAATAGCTATCGGGGGTTTCCACGAAAAGTCTAGAACACAAGAATGCTGCTTATAAATTTTGATCCCTTAACTGAAGGTTCTTTCTCTACTTATAGAATGTAGAAGGGAAATTATAAATGGGAAACTCAACTGAACTAGAACATAAAAAAGAAGTAAATATAACATTTGGAAATCATATTCCTTTAATTCCTCTCCAAGTGACATGCATCTGGATCTATAGTCAAAATTATACACATTTGTCACTTAACTTATAGAATTGTTCCACATAACTTAAAGTAATGGTTTTAAAACCAACAACTTTAAAGTTTAACAATTACATCCGAGAATGTGGAAAAGAGAAGAAGAAAGATTCACCAGCTATAACATCTACATCTTCCTTTTTTTTTGATACTAAATATACTTATCGAACATGTAATTCAGCAATTTCCCTAGCTTCTTTTTCCATCCCTGAATTACAACAAGCCTTCATTTAAAACCTTGATGCACGCTTCCACATCCTTCAAGCTAGGCCTGAACTTCTCAATATTTGACTACAACGTTACCATCTTACTGATGGAATCCATCATGAAAGGCCTAAAAGCTCCATCAATTCTCTCTTGCACAATGATAAGAGATCCCTCTAGGGAATCAGGCACTTTTCTAGGAATGGTCCTTTTGTATGAAGAAACGTTATGCTATCTCATTTTTGTGTTTACGCTAAAAATGAGATAACCCTAAGAAATTTTTGAGTTGGTTTCCTAAGAATGATCTTCGGAGAGATAATCAGGTTTTCAAGTTTCAATAGCAAGACAACATGTGTTTTAGATGCTTCATGTTGTGTGTTCCCGAACACGGAACCCACAACAAGTCTTTCGGAGTTTCGGGCTCTCGAGCATTAGAACATGCCTTCGTTAAAAAATGCTTCATGTCACATGTCTTCCGATCCCCAAAACCTGATTTACTCCTTTGTTTTAGGTTAGTGGGTATTAGAGCATTGGAACATGCCTTCATCAAAACATGCTTCATGTTGCATGTCTTCCAATCCTCGAAACCTAATTTGCTCCTTTGTATCGGGTTTTCAAGCTCTCCGAGCATCGGAACATGCCTTATTCAAAACATGCTTCATGTCGCATGTCTTTTGATTCCCGAAACCTGAATTGCTCTAAAACCATTTGTGTCGGGTTCTTGGACTCCCCAAGAATGCTAACATGGCATTAATGCCAAGTTGTCGGGTAGTTGACACATTTCAACTGAAGTGTATTAAATTCAGGATTTCTAATCTTTCTGACATCTCCACTGTGTTAGGTTTTTCAATCTTTTCGACATCTCTAGTGTGTCGGGTATTTCAATCTTTCTAACATCTCCAGTTTGTCAATTTTTCTGAAGTGTTTGACACCTTCTGATCTCCGATACTCTCCATTGTTTCGATCCTCTGAGATTGCTGAGAAGGTCCTCAAACCCGAGGTGTCTAAAAATTAGAAGTAATCAGTTCATTCCTCCTTTGAAATTCCTCATGTCGGATCCTGGTTCATCACAAGATAAGATTGAAAAATCAGGGAGGATGAAGTACAAATTTAGGAAGGTGGAGTCTCCCTCCTACATTGATTGCAATTACAACATCTAGGATACAGAGCTTGAAAACATAGATATGGAAGATTTTTGGAATAGATTCAAGAGTTCTTCCTAGACCCCATGGATGAAATCATTAGTTGGCAGTGGTCTTCCTCTTGCAAGAGGTTTCCCCATGTCTGCTCAGTGCCCCGAGTTCATCTTGGCCTGTGCTTCAAACTATGACTATGCTTCTCGTTCTATAAAAAATAAGGCGGGAGAGGTCGTAATCAAGTTGAATAGAGGTTACTTTGATGATCTTCTCAAGCTTCCTAACTTTGAGGAGTATGGAGATGTAGATCTCAAGTCAGCCCAAAAATCTTGGGACAATGATCAAGAGGATTGTACCAAACACGTGAACAAGAAGTTCCTAATCAAAGCCAAGCCGGCTATTTCCAACTTCCCAAGACTTGTTCCTAGAAGTGATTTCATCTAGGAAATCAATGATATCATTACATTGTTGAGTCAGGTTTTTTGTTTCCCCGAATCAAATGTTTTCCAAGGATGGATGTACCAATTCATGATCATTATTAAGAAGAATCAACAAGGGATTGATTGGGGTACTCTTATTAGTAATGAGATAGATTCTCAGATGACAACAGTCTTGTCTACCGGGAAGTTTTATATGTCCTCGTATGTCACCTATGCAGTGGACAGCATGAGGAACTATCTTGGATTGGACACGAAGGGAAACAAGACAGTGGAGCATGTTTATCGGTAATTTCCTCAGCTAACAAGAAAAGGGTCTAAAGACCAATTCAGAAGGGTAAACGATGCCTTCTTTTATGAGAACATATGCAGGTTAAACCTTGAACTGAGGAAAATGAGAGTCTCTGATGAGGCATGGGCTGAAGTTTCAAAATGGGGTTGTGTATTCTTGCAATTCAAGAGTTTCACATATCTTCGAGTAGTCATGTACCCAGGAGATCCTTTCCATTTGCCCAGATATCTAGGGGACAAACTAATCTTAATGGAGTTGGTCAGGTAATTGTTGGATTTTCACAAATTCAAACAGAGTAAACACAAGGCTGCTATATCTTTCCCAATTTCTATTGGAAGGTGTACTTGTTCAACGGTGGTGAAGGCCAAGAATGTTGTACATGAGCTTCAAGAAAATTTGAAAAAGCACATGAATCCTAGAGATGGGTTTGATTTTCGAGGAGTCCTTAAGTCATATGGAACTCTGCACCCGCACGTACCAAGCATAGAAGACATCTAGATTGATTTACGTGATGAGGTTGTTGTCTGAAGAAAAGATCATAGTAGGTTGACACTTGCAGAGATTTAGACACTCAAGCTTGGCGACATACGTAAGGTACTAGTGAAAATGAAAGTGTTCTGGACCCTTCCTATGACAGATTGAATGAAGATCAATATGTTTTCCCACCTATTGATTGGTCTATCGGTGAAAAATCCTCCATTACAGATAGATCGGCCCTAATTCTTACACGCACCAAGGCATGGCTCACCTCTTGGGGAATGAGTTTCAAAGAAGATAATTTTTCAAATTTGGTTGCTGTAGAGGTGGGGCCCTCCAAAAAGGAAAAGGAAAAAATCTCTTCCAAGGGACCTATAAAGGTCAAGTTTGTCAAGAAGAGAAGAGAACAAGAAACCCCTTCAATTGTTACTCCAGTTGAAATGGTGAATGTGCCAGAATCACCAACACCACCAGAAATAGGAGAAATTTCTTTGGAAAGAGAAGTAAGCCAGCCCCTAGTTTCACCATTTGTTGACTGCCCAACTGAAGTGACCTTATCTCTTGCATCCTAGGCTTTGGCGTCAGGATCTGTGCTTCCTACTTCACAACCACTTCTACCTCCTCTTTCCCCATCCACTTCATTGGTCATGGCCAGCATTTTCTTTGGACTTTCACCCCTCTCTTCTGGGACCAAAGAAACTACAAATATGCCACCTTCTGTGCCTCTTTTCACTGAATATGCTACCACACCGTGTCTGTCCCCACTCCATCAGTGGATCTCCCTCCCCCACAAAGTATGATACCAACTTCTACAACAATGGAAACTCCCTCTGGCACACCTCAATGGTTACTTGAGTAAACTCCAAGGAAAAGGAAGGTGGTTGTACCCATACCAGCCTTTGATTTTAGTTCACTCAAGGCTTCTAATGCTAAATCAGCCAAGAAACCCAAAATAGTTTCAAAGGTTTTAGTGGACGCTTAGGTACATATGTTTGCAAAGATCGCCACTCCTGCGACTGACAAAACCAAAGAGGATATAACAGCCTCTGACTATTAGATAACCAAGATGGCTCTAGGATAAGTAACAATAGAAGGAGCACAACAGGATGCACGAGATGCTATGAACGTGCTATGCTAGAAATTGAAGGAGACAAAAGACAGAAGGGATAAGCTTAAAGAAAAGGTGGAGCAGTTGACAGAGGTATTGCTTAAGCTCTCAAAACCCCTTGAGTCCATACCATCATCCTCTTATCCTATCGGGTTTGACTTCTCATCAGTGCCTGTAATTGAGAAGATTAATGAAAAACGGAGGGTGGTCAATGAATGGACCCAAAGGCTACTCCAACAGGGAAATAAGTGATTCAAGACAACGTAGAAGTTTATCAATATTTAGGGAATATACATAGTGATGGGGAAAAGATGGATGATGATTTCTCTAAAGAGATCAGACACCTTGATTTGACTTTCGAAGCTCTCCAGGTATTGAAGCAAATCCCATCACTCATCTTGGTAGAATAAGGCATCATCCCACATGCAGATAAGCATTTCCAGCTGACCAAAGCCATCAGGTTTAGGGTAAAGATTCTCAATGAAGCTTGCGGTAAATTGAGAGAATCAAGAGATCAATTGATTGATGGCAAGAGTGACCTGGAAGAAGAACTGCTGAAAATCTTTGCAAAAGTGTCAGGTGGAAACTTGGGCATCCTACCAGATGATGATCTTTTCAAACAAATCCAAGAATCAATTCAGCATGAACCAACTGACGGATTTGGCATTGAAATCATTGTGAGTTTGTAAAGGTTTAACATTCTTTGGAGGTCTGAGAAAAATCAACAAAAGATTGAGAAGGCTTCTGGTAATGCGGTGACACTCACGAAACATGTGAAGTCTTGAGTGATCATTCCACTGTGCCTGATGAAAATGAGATACAAGGTATAATCTAGATGTTCCAAGAATTTCAGAACAAACAGGATCAATTAGAAGAAGAGAAAGATGAGGAAGAAAAAATGATGATTCGAATAAGTCTTGATGTGACATTTCATTCCAATCTTGAAATTGACATGTCTTTTTCACTTCTGTTTCATCACATAGGAAGTAAGTTTTGACTTGGTCTCTGTGAGAGTCAAGCAAAATAGGACTCTTGTTAAAAGACTGTTTTATAGGGATTGTCCTATTTTCTCTCAACTATTTTTATTATAAATAAGGGATGTACGTACATTCCAACAAGTTGATATTTTTGGAATATTGAGAATTATTATGAAGAAGAAAAACTTTTTATTTTCTTTTAAACATCCGAGGAATAGAAGCCGATGCTATTTTGCAAACTTTGTGTTGTGAGATGTATCTTTCTTAAGATATTTTTCTTATGTTCATAATCTTAAGCTATTCTTTGTTTAGCATCTCAATGATTCTAATCATTTCAAACATTACATTTGTTATCTAAATCTTGTATGGTTATTTCGTGCTCTATGTTTACTCGAAAGTAAATAATTTCCTCTCATTTCCTTTCCATTGTGTTTCTTCCATAATAATAATTTCCGACCCATTCCATTTATAAAAGTAATATCTTCACCTAGTGTGGATATGGATTTCGGGATTCTATCCCAACCCCAATGGTTAGATTAGTGTGAATATTGTACCCATTATTTCTATTGTGTTTTAGATTAGTAATAAGTAGGCAGCCTCACCTGTCTTTGAGGAGGGATTTAATCCCATGTACTGTGGTTGAACCCCATATTTTGACTTGACAAAATATCCAACCAACATTTTTGGCAACTCACATTTGGGAATACGGATTAATAGTATAAAGCTTATCCTCTTGGTGTCCGCGACTCCATATTTTCCTTATTTTCAACAAGATCTCTTTCTGGTTCAAGTGGCCGAGAAAGATATTCACTCGGTCCCATCGAGCCGGGGTGAAATTGATCCACTCTTTGAGTTGCTACAATAGTATAATTTCAGTCTTTCCCCCAACAGCGTTATTTCTAACCAAACCAGAAGTTCTTCACCTGTTCAAAGAAACCGGATCCTTTTGAAAAGAGTGCGTATGGGGATACGAGTGTTAGAAAATAATAACGTGTGACAAATTTACAAACACATCTCGTTCTACGAGGATCCAGTTTCTTTGAGCAGTGAAGAACTTATGGTTTGGTTAGAAATAACACGAGGATCCTTTTGAAAGCGAGATAGAAGCAACATCACGATGAACAAGAGGATCCTTTTGAAATGAGATAGGAAGTAGCATCACGATGAACAAATTACATCTTTCTTTGTAGCATGCGGTGTCCTTGGAGTAGCTCACGAAGATGTCTCTATTTGACTCTTTGTTGAAACGTTGCATGGTGCAGCAGCCGAATGGTTTTACCACCTTCCAAATGCATGCATCACAAACTAGGCTACCATGAGTACCAGATTTGAAGCACGTTTCAAACCATCCAAATATTCTCATGCTTTGTTAGCACAACTTACCCATATGAAGAAGGAATCGCATGAACCCATGCGGGACTTCGTGGAAAAGTTTAACAAGCTGATCCGAAAGATTCTAGAAATAACTGTACCTACTCTGGAAAATCAGAAATGCTTCTTCATTAACGCTCAACCTCCGATGTGAGATTTCTATTAATAAGGTCGGCTATCCCATATTTGGCTATCACTCAGTCAACAGCTATTGAAATAGAGGATGATCTCATTTTTGCCGGAAGAATCAGGAAAGATGTACCCAAACCTAAAAATCAAGGTTCTTCCCAAGGTAATACTGACCCTATGATTCAAAAGATGGCTAATGATTTGATTGCTTTAAAAAATCAAATGTCCTAACAGGTGAGAAATGTTCCGTATCGGGATATCCCTAGATGGAATTTCAATAACACCAATGGTGCACCTACAAGAGATAGGCCACGGTTAACTCCTGCTCAACCAAGACTGGCAATCGAAGCTCCTCCCATTAACGCGGCAGTAGAAATAGTTGAAGAAGAGGAAGAACCAAAAGAACAAGATTCCCCGAGGCTTTTGAAGCTTCAGGATACACTGATGAGTCTTACGACAATTCAGCTGGCGACTCTAGCATTGGGTATTTGGAATACGAAGAAGATGAATGTGCACAGATGGCTAGTCATTTTCTGTCTTCACTCGATCCCAATCTCAGAATCCAAGAAAACCTCTTGAAATCCCCAAGGAGAAGAACAAGGAATCTTCCATCACCATAGTTAAGAGAGGTGCTCCTATTTCAGCGTAAACTGAAAGAGAAGTCACCAAAAAGGTAAGAACTTCTCCTCATTCTCTTTCTCCCAAGGTCAGTGCCCCAGCTCAAGCTCATGTGATTAGAATTGAACCTACCATCACCCCTTCTTATACTGCTTTTGACATTATTGATCATGTAAAAATAACCAAGATCCAAATGTCGAAGTAGAATACCTTGATCAAATCTGAGCAGTTCAAAAACTCACCAAATTCATTAGAAGTAAAGCCACCATTCCCCCACCTCCAAAAGGTCCTTTTCCAAATCCTACTCAATCCCCACCTCGAACAATCGACATCTACTTCTTCTTCAGGAAAGATTGAACCATTTTATTTTCTTTGCTAATAAATGGGCTTAAACTCGTGCAATTACATCATCGACTCGGGGTCTCGACAATGTTATGCCCGCAAAATTAGCCCATGCCCTTGGGCTTACTTTGACTAAGTCATATGGACAGTGTTACTCCATGGAAACCAAGAAATTCCCCTTGATTGGTCAAATCAAATATGCACAGTTTGCATTCATTGCCTTCCCAGAGAAGAGACTGAAAATGACCATTCTAGTTCTTTGACATTCCTGCGGCTTACGGTATCCTCTTGGGTAGAGGTTTTGTAAAGACATCGAGAGGAGAGATTAATATGGATTAGACAAAGGCTAGGATTCTAGTCAACAAGGTTTATTATGTTCTCCATCCAGAGCCTTAGGCAAAATATTTGGTATCTAAATCGGATGACCCTAAGGCTCAAATTATTTTCGAAGATGCTAGTTTTGGAAATTATTTCATGACATCAGAGATACCGGGTGTAGATGTCAAGAAAGAAGATCCTAATGCTATTTGGACCCTTGAATTTGATGGTAGTTGTTCAACCACCGGATCAGGCACTGGTGTAGTTCTTATATCTCCTAATTCTGAGATCTTCCCCTCAGCCTTCAAATTGCAGTTTGATAATACTAATAACACGGCTAAATATGAAGCTCTGTTACTAGGATTAGAAATGGCCAGACAGAAGGGAATTCAAAACCTTAAGGTTGAGGGGACGCAGAGTTGATTGTCAACGAGTCAAGGGAATCTATCAAGTAAAAAATGATCGTTTGAGACATTACAAGAACAAAGTTTGGGATAATATAGAACGCTTTGATGCATTCTCCATCAAGGTAGTTTTGAGAGATTATAATGACAAGGCTGATTCTTTGGCCATGTCTGCATCCCTCCTTCTCCCTCATCCCCAGTTCAAACAAGATACATACACCATTGAGATTGTGTATCATCCCAGTATTCGGATAATGTGGCTCATTGGAAAGTGTTCAATGATGATCAACAAGTGTTGACTTTTCTAGAAAAAGATGACAATTTTAGTGAGTTGTACTTTGAAGGTTTGGAATCAGCTTTCCGTGAATCTATTTCAGATCCATATCAAGAGGTTGATGGTGAGTTTATTTAGCTTAAAGGAAACAAGATACCCAAAGGTCTGGTTTCTCTGGAGGGTTTGTTTGACAAGCATGACCATTTCATTCAAAACAAGAGACAAGTTGAAGGAGCTTCTTCCTCGGAAGTAGATCAAGTCAATCTAGGTTCGTCTGATCAACCTCGGATGGTGAATATTGGGAAATGTTGTTCCCTTGAGGAGAAAGCAAAATTCACTTCACTCCTAAAGAGATACATGGATGTCTTAGCCTGGTCCTATGCAGATTTAAAATCCTTCAAGCCCAAAGACATGCAACACAATATTCCTTTGAAGCCTAATGTAAAACCTTATAGGTAGAAGCAAAGACATTACAATCCCAAGATCTCAGGGACTATCCTTGCGGAAATTCAAAAAATGTTAGATGCCAGAATTATTTTTCCAATCCATCACTCCACTTGGATTGCTAACATCATCCCTGTCAGGAAGAAGAATGGTGAAATCTGGATTTGTGTTGATTTCCGGAACCTAAATCAGTCTTCGTTAAAAGACAACTATCCCTTTCCTATCATGGATCAGGTGTTACAGACTGTTACTGGATCAGAAATGCTATCCATGCTCGACGGATTTTTAGGATATAATCAAGTTGAGGTAGCTACAGAGGATCAACACAAGATGGCCTTCACAACCCCATGGGGGACCTTTGCTTATAGGAGGATGCCTTTCGGCTTGATCAATGCGAGCCACCTTTTAGAGAGCTATGGACTTGGCATTCAGATACCTAATGGGAAAACTCATAGTGGTATATTTGGATGACTTGACCATTTAATCTAAAAAACGGAGTGATCATTATGATCATTTAGAACAAGTACTCTTGAGATGCAGATGTCACGGGATTTCATTAAATCCCAAGAAGTCCATGTTCGAAGTGACCTGAAGGAAATTTTTTGGCTCATATTGTGACTAGAGAAGGAACCAAAATCGACCTAGAGAGGGTGAAGGCCATTTAGAGCCTTACTCTACCCACAAGTAAAACTAGAGTTCATTCCTTCTTTAGAAAGGTCAATTTCCTAAGAAGGTTCGTACCTGATTTTGCTAATAAAACCAAGGATATCCTTGGGATGATGAAAGGAAAAATTCCATTTTGGTGGAGTACTGAAGGGAAGATTTCATTTGATGAAGTCAAAAGGGTAGTTGCTTGTGCTCCTATCCTAGTATGTCCAGATTTCAAAAAAGATTTCATTATGTACAGCTACGCCTCCGCTCACACAGTGTCAACCATCCTGATGCAGGAGAATGGTGAGGGCATTGAAGCTCCCATCACTTTCATGAGTTTCCCATTAAAGGAACATGAACTAAAAATGTCACAAATTGAAAATCATGCTTATGCGGTGGTACGAGCGTTGAAACATTTCAGTACTATGTCTTTGAACTCTCATACCCTCGTTCTCATTCCCAACACCACCGTTAAATCCATTTTGACTCAATAAGAGCTGGGTAGTCAATGAGGTACCTAGATAGCTAAATTTTAGGAGTATGAATTGGACATTAGACCTACCAAGTTGGTACGAGGAAGGGGCTGTGCCAATTGATCATGGAAAATCATCTTTGAAACAAAATGCGAAAGGACCAAAGACACCTCTTCAAAGTTACCCATGGTACTTTTCGTGAGTACAATTGATGAATGGTACACAGATATTGCTTTCTTTCTAACTTATGGTGAATGCACCCCACATTTAATCCAAAAGGAGAAGAGGACGGTCAAGTTAAGATCTGCAAGATACCTCCTGTGCGATAACTAAATATATAAGAAAGGTATTGATGGTGTATTCTGCTTTGTGTTGATAAGTCACATCAAATAAAGTTATTAGAATCCTTTCATATCCTAGCATGCGGAGGACATTTCTCATCCTCTGTAATAGCTTATAAGATCCTATGGGCTAGGTACTATTGGCCTACTCTCTTTCAGGATTTAGTAGAGTGGGTGTCCAAGTGTGAAGCTTGTCAACATTTCATTGGTCATCCTAAGCTAGCAGCTCTTCCCCTGAAGCCCATAGTGATTGAAGAACCTTTCCGCCAGTGGGGAATTGACTTCATTGGAATGTTGAATCCTACCTCCAGTGCCAGACACAATTACATGCTTTGACTGCTATAGACTATTTTACCAAGTGGGTGGAAGCTGCGCCAATCAAGCAAGCAACCTCAGAAGCTGTGTGTAAATTTCTTAAAGAAAATATAATTGTTAGGTTCGGTGTGCCTCACAAGATTGTGGCTGATAATGCCTCTAATTTCTCATCGCAGGAGTTGATAGAATTTTTCTATGGATTCAGCATCACCCTGGCTCACTCATCTGATTATTATCCCCAAGGTAATGGGCAAGCTGAGTCTAGCAACAAGAACCTGGTTACCATAATTAGAAAGCTAGTAGATGAAAACCAGAGGACATGGCACAAAGCATTGTATGATGCATTGTGGGTGGATCGGATTACCCCAAAGCAAGCTATAGGGATGTCCCCTTTCCAATTATTGTAGGGGATCGATGCTGAGATCCCTATCTCAGTAGAGTTTCTAGCCTTACAGTTGGCCAAAGCAGTCAAAGATGTGACTTTTCAAGATTCTATTGAAAAAAGGGTTATGTACCTAGCTAGGCTGGAAGAGGAACGAAGCAAGGTGGTTGATCGCATTTCAGATCATTAAAGAAAAGTAAAGAAAATTTTTGACAAGAAATCAAGGCAACATAATTTTAAAATTGGATGCCTGGTGTTACTTTGGGATAAGAGGAGGGATCAGAAAGGAATGCATGGAAAGTTTGATTCTTTGTGGAAAGGACCTTTTAAGATTCATCAGCTGAGTGGTGAAAATAGTTTCCATCTATCATATCTTGATGGAGAGTTACTCCCTTTGCCTTTTAGTGGCCAACATCTAAAGTTGTTCCATCATTAATGCAAGATGCTCTTTTGCATTGTACATACTTTATTTTCTGTCGTGTGTTTTCTTTTGGTCTTCTTTCTTTCCTTGTTTTGTTTTCAGTTTTCTTCTTTTCTGACTCCGTAGCCCAATGGATAAAGCTAGAGATTCTGAGTTCTCTTCCTTTGATATCACAAATAAATTCCCCAACTAGAGCCAGTTGTTATCTCATTTTTGTGTTTACACCAAAAATGAGATAACCCTAAGAAATTTTTGAGCTAGTTTCCTAAGAATGACCTTTCAGAGAGATAATCAGGTTTTCAAGTTTCAATAGCAAGACAACATGTGTTTTAGATGCTTCATGTTGAGTGTTCCCCGAAACCCAAAACCCACATCAAGTAAGTCTTTTAGGTTTTCGGGCTCTCTGAGCATTGGAACATGCCTTCGTCAAAAAATGCTTCATGTCGCATGTCTTCTGATCCCCGAAACCCAATTTACTCCTTTGTTTTGGGTTTACAGGTCTTCCGAGCATCAGAAAATTCCTTCATCAAAACATGCTTCATGTCGCATGTCTTCCGATGTCTGAAACATGATTTTCTCCTTTGTATCGGGTTTTCAGGCTCTCCGAGCATTAGACCATGCCTTGTTCAAAACATGCTTCATGTCACATGTCTTCGATTCTCGAAACCCAAATTTCTCTCCGACACCCTTAGTTTTGGGTTCTCGGACTCCCCAAGCATCCGACATGGCATTAATTCCGAGTTTTCGGGTAGTTGACACGTGTCAGCTGAATTCAAGTGTATTAAATGCGGGATTTCTAATCTTTCGACATCTTCAGTGTGTCAAGTTTTTTCAATCTTTCTGACATCTCCAGTGTGTCGGGTATTTCAATCTTTCCGACATCTCTAGTGTTTCAGGTTTTCTGAAGTGTTTGACACCTTCTGATCTCCGATACTCTCCATTGTTTCGATCCTCTAAGATTGTCAAGAAGGTCCTCAAACCTGAGGTTTCTAAAAATCAGAAGTAATCAGTTCATTCCTCCTTTGGAATTCTTCATGTAGGATCCTGGTTCATCACAAGATAAGACCGAAAAA
The DNA here is from genome assembly GCA_018340775.1 of Taxus wallichiana var. yunnanensis. Taxonomy (NCBI): domain Eukaryota; kingdom Viridiplantae; phylum Streptophyta; class Pinopsida; order Cupressales; family Taxaceae; genus Taxus; species Taxus wallichiana. The sequence goes on along the minus strand of CM031244.1, from coordinate 206,608,381 downwards.
TCGGGGAGGATGAAGTACAAATTTAGGAAGGTGGAGTCTCCCTCCTACATGGATTGCAATTACGACATTCGAGATACTGAGCTCGAAACATAGATATGGAAGACTTTTGGAATAGAGTCAAGAGTTCTTCCCGGACCCATGGATGAAATTAGTAGTTGGCGGTGGTCTTCCTCTTGCGGTAGGTTTCCCCATGTCTTCTCGGTGCCCGAGTTCATCTTGGTCGTGCTTCAAACTATGACTCTTCTTCTCATTTTGTCAAAATCAGGCGGGCGAGGTCATAATCAAGTTGACAGAGGTTACTTTGATGATCTTCTCAAGCTGCCTAACTTTGAGGAGTATAGAGATGTAGATCTCAAGTCAGCCCAAAAATATTGGGACAATGATTAGGAGGATTATATCAAACACGTGAACAAGAAGTTCCTAATCAAAGCCAAGCCGGTTATTTTCAGGTTCCCAAGACTTGTTCCTAGAAGTGATTTCATACAGGAAATCAATGATATCATTACTCTGTTGAGTCAGGTTTTTGGTTTCCCCAAATCAAATGTTTTCCAAGGATGGATGTACCAATGCATGATCATTATTAAGAAGAATCAACAGGGGATTGATTGGGGTACTCTTATTAGTAATGAGATAGATTCTCAGATGAAAACAGTCTTGTCTACTGGGAAGTTTTATATGTCCTCATATGTCACCTATGTAGCGGACGACATGAGGAACTATCCTGGATTGGACACGAAGGGGAACAAGATAGTGGAGCATGTTTATCATTATTTTCCTCAGCTAACAAGAAAAGGGTCTGAAGACCAATTCAGAAGGGTAAACGATGCCTTCTTTTACGAGAACATTTATAGGTTAAACCCTGAACCGAGGAAAATGAGAGTCTTTGATGAGGCATGGGCTGAAGTTTCAAAATGGAGTTGTGTATTCTTGAAATTCAAGAGTTTCACATATCTTCAAGTAGTCATGTACCCAGGAGATCCTTTCCATTTTCCCAGATATCCAGGGGACAAACTAATCTTGATGGAGTTGGTCAGGAAATTGTTGGATTTTCACAAATTCCAACAGAGTAAACACAAGGCCGTCGTATCTTTCCCAATTTCTATTGGAAGGTATACTTGTTCAATGGTGGTGAAGGCCAAGAACATTGTACATGAGCTTCAAGACAAGTTGAAAAAGCACATGAAGCCCAGAGATGGGTTTGATTTTTGAGGAGTCCTTAAGTCATATGGAACTCTGCACCCACACGTACCAAGCATAGAAGACATCTGGATTGATTTACATGATGAGGTTTCTGTCCGAAGAAAAGATCATAGCAGGTTGAAACTTGCAGAGATTCAGACACTCAAGCTCACTAACATACCAGAAGGTACTAGTGAGAATGAAAGTTTTCTGGACCCTTCCTATGATAGATTGAATGAACATCAATATGTTTTCCCACCTATTCATTGATCTATCGGTGAAAAATCCTCCATTAAAGATAGATCGGCCCTAATTCTTGCATGCACCAAGGCATGGCTCACCTCTTGGGGAATGAGTTTCAAAGAAGATAATTTTTCAAATTTTGTTGCTGCAGAGAGAGGGCCCTCCAAAAAGGAAAAGGAAAAAAGCTCTTCCAAGGGACCTATAAAATTCAAGTTTGTCAAGAAGAGAATAGAACAAGAAACCCCTTCAATTGTTACTCCGAAGTTAAAATGGTGAATGTGCCAAGAATCACCAACACCACCAAAAATAGGAGAAATTTCTTTAGAAAGAGAAGTAAGATAGCCCCTAGTTTCACCATTTGCTTGACTACCCAAGCTGAAGTGACCTTATCTCTTACATCCTAGGCTTTGGTGTCAGGATCTGTGCTTCCTACTTCACAACCACGTCTACCTCCTCTTTCCCCATCCACTTCATCGGTCATGGCTAGAATTTTCTTGAGACTTTCACCCCTCTCTGCTGGGACCAAAGCAACTACAAATATGCCCCCTCCTGCACCTCTTTTCACTGAATTTACTACCACATTGGTGACTGTCCCCACTCCATCAGTGGATCTCCCTCCCCCTGAAAGTATGATACCAACTTTTACAACAATGGCAACTCCCTCTGGCACGCCTCAATGGTTACTTGAGAAAACTCCAAGGAAAAGGAAGGTGGTTGTACCCATACCAGCCTTTGATTTTAGTTCACTCAAGGCTTCTACTGCTAAATCAGCCAAGAAACCCAAAATAGTTTCAAGGGTTTTAGTGGACACTTCGGGACATAAGTTTGCAGAGATCGCCACTCCCGTGACTAACAAAACCAAAGAGGATATAACGGCCTCTGACTATTAGATAACCAAGGTGGCTCTAGGATAAGTGACAATAGAAGGAGCACAACAAGATGCACGAGATGCTATGAACATGCTATGCTAGAAATTGAAGGAGACAAAAGACAAGCAGGTATAAGCTTAAAGAAAAGGTGGAGCGGTTGGTCGAGGTATTGCTTAAGCTCTCAAAACCCCTTGAGTCCATACCATCATCCTCGATCCTATCAGGTTTGACTTCTCATCGGTCTGTAATTGAGAAGATTAATGAAATAGGGAGGGTGGTTGATGAATGGACCCAAAGGCTACTCAACGGGGAAAGAAGTGATTCAAGACACCGTATAAGTTTATCAATCTTTGGGAATATACAGAGTGATGGGGAAAAGATGGATGATGATTTCTCTCAAGAGATCGAGACATCTTGATTTGAATTTCAAAGCTCTCTGAAAGTCTTGAAGCAAATCCCATCACACATCTTTGTAGAAGAAGCATCGTCCCACATGCGGATAAGCATTTCCAGTTGACCAAAGCCATAAGGTTTAGGGTAAATATTCTCAATGAAGCTTGCGGTAAATTGAGAGAATCAAGAGATCAATTGATTGATGGCAAGAGTGACCTGGAAGAAGAAGCTGCTGAAAATGCGTGTAAAAGTGTCGGTGGAAACTCGAGCATCCTACCAGCTGATGATCTTTTCAAACAAATCCAAGAATCAATTCTAGCATGAACCAACTCACAGATTTGGCATTGAAATCATTGACAAGTTTGTAAAGGTTGAACATTCTTTGGAGGTCTGAGAAAACTCAACAAAATATTGAGAAATCTTCCCGGTAATGCCAGTGACACTCATGAAACATGTGAAGGCTTGAGTGATCATTCCACTGTGCCTGATGAAAATGAGATGCAAGGTATAATCCGTAAGTTCCAAGAATTTTTGAACAAATAGGCTCAGTTAGAAGAAGAGAAAGATGAGGAAGAAAAATATGATGATTTAGACTAAGTCTTGATGCGACATGTCATTCCAATATTTAAATTGACATGTCTTTTTCATTTCTGTTTCGTCACATAGGAAGTAAGATTTGACTTGGTCTCCTGTGTGAGAGTCAAGCAAAATAGGACTCTTGTTCAAATATTGTTTTATAGGGATTATCCTATTTTCTCTCAACTATTTTTATTATAAATAATAGATGTACGTACATTCCAACAAGTTGAGATTTTTGGAATATTGAGAACTACTATGAAGAAGAAAAACTTTGGATTTTCTTTTAAACATTTGAGGAATAGAAGCTGATGCTATTTTGCAAACTTTGTGTTGTGAGATGTATCTTTCTTAAGATATTGTTATTATTTTCATAATCTTAAGCTATCCTTTGTTTAGCATCTCGATGATTCTAATCATTTCAAACATTACATTTGTTATCTAAAGCTTGTATGGTTATTTTGTGCTCTATGTTTACTCGAAAGCAAATACTTTCCTCTCATTTCCTTTCTATTGTGTTTCTTCCATAATAATAATTTCTGAACCATTCCATTTATAAAAGCAATATCTTCACCCAAAGTGTGGATATGGATTTCAGGATTCTATCCGAACCCCAATGGTTAGATTAGTGTGAATATTGTATGCATTATTTCTATTGTGTTTTAGATTAGTAATAAATAGGAAGCCTCACCTGTCTTTGAGGAGGGATTTAATCCCATGTCGTGGTTAAATCCCATATTTTGACTTGACAAAATATCCAACCAACACGTTCTGACCACTTCCTCATTGGTGAAAAAATTAAATTTTCGGTAATGATGATGCCATACTTTCAAGTGCCTACATCCTTTTCATCATGATTTTGAAGATCTCCAAGAAGAAAGATATTACAAACTCAAGTTGCTTCCCTTATCAATTGATCCATTGGGCATAATTCATTCGCAATCAACACCTCCTCGGTAGCTTATTGATTTCTACCAAATTAATTACGTTACTTTCAGCTCACGTGCTCATGTCTATTGTGCTCATCACCAATTGCTTGGTGAATCGATGCATCCTTCATAAACTTTAGACAATCTAGCACCTCTCTCGAGTTGTATAGAAGTTTGGTGAATGATTAGACTCATCCATTCACCGATAGCCCTAACCTAGTTACATGTATCCTCCACTTCTGCATCGGATGATCACTCACCGCTTATGTGTAGAAATTGGTGAGTGGAAGATTTGGCCACTTTGGAAATAATCTTCCATAGCTGAGACACTCGCTTACGAAGTTCAAATTTCTCCATCTTTTCTTTGTCAAGCCTAAGGAATAAAGCATCTATCAATGTCTGTGTGTCTTGCTTCAATCCTTCTGTAGTGGCTTGACCTATGGGTACTTTGGTCACTATTATATCTACTTCCGTGAGCTCATCCTTCTTCTTTCCTTTTGCTAGAACTGACATCTCAGTGAACTTCTTCCTGACTCCTCAATAATCAACCTTGAAGTTACCTTAGAAAATTTAGGTTTTTGTCTTTTCACCCAGACTTAGGAGCAGCCATAAGTCATGTTCCTCTAATTTGATCTCCTCTCTAGCCTCCGGGACCAACTGTGAAGCCAACCATTCTGAGAAATTACTTCTCAAAGAATGAGAAGTTGTCGAGTGTACCACCATCTCATGCTTTGATTCCTCTCCATCTGAAACTACTACAGTGTTGTGGCTTTCATCCTCGAGTATTTTCCAAAGACAAAGCTCTTTCAAAGTGCCATCTCGCAACTTCAACGTTTCTTCGGGAAGAGGTGTTGTTCGAAGTGGTGAGGAGAAAATACAAATGTTCGGATTCAATGGAGGAATGGCAATATCTTGCTGAGGTGCAACATTTGGTAAAGTACATGATGTTGGAGAAGTCGAACTAAAACCATAGCAAGAGAAGTGATGTTTTCCCTTGAATGAAAATTTCTTTGAACTTTAATCTTTTCGGGCCTTCTTTGCTTTCTCCTCATGTTTCCTTTCAAGGGAATCTCCTATGCCAATTTTTCTTGTGATCGATTCATCAAAGTTTCATCAAGGTAATATCCCTTTGTCAATAACCAATTTGAAGTATTAACGAGAATGGCGGCAGACCTTTCCTCGATCGTGTGGTAGCCACCTATGTTCTCTTGAAGTACAGCTCTATCTCCTCCCATCTGATGGTATGCATCAAGTAACATAGGCACGTAATCTTTAAGATCTATAGGTATCCAAGATAATCCAAATTCAAACACTTGCCACACTGATAACTTGCTGAAATCCTTCTTTCTAACTTTGTACTCGCTTCTACACTTCATCCAAAAATATTCTAACGAAGGCACATGCACGTACTCCTGGGAGATTGTCTTCCTTGCCACTCCATATGGATCGAATTTTAACCATTCTAGGAAGAACTCTTTCTCGTAATCAGAGAACATCTTTACTTCAATTCCTCGGGCTTTATGAATGCTCTGGTAGTTGTAATAGCCCACTGTGATTAGGAAGAATCCTGTAGACTTGTGTCATTTCGAATGTAGGTCATGCATCTCCATGAGTTGTCTGCTCAACTCCATGATGACCAATCTATCACTCAAATATCTAGGAAACTTGACTAGTTCTCTTAAAAATCTAGTGAACCCTGAGGTATGTAAAGTCCACAAAAAGGATGAAGATACCGCCGAACTGGGACACAACTTCCTAATATTCCTTGCTTACCATGTTGGCCTTTAGGTCACCATTAAGCTCTACAAATAAATCTGTAGAAGAATCCATCATTGACCACCTTATAATATGTATTGCATTCGAGTCACAGTAAGCTACGGATAGCACTCAAAAATGGTATCCTTGGAGAGCACACCACATCTATCCAACTTGGAGAAGATACCTTGTGAAGCTACTGCATATACCAAATACGAAGTCATCTTGAAGCTATAAGTCCACCTCATATTCCGAAGCTTATCACTAATGTTGTCACTAATGATTTCTGACCAATTGATTATAGAATCTGCATTGTTGATTTCAATGGTCCTGATGAAGGCATACATGCATGAGAGGAAGTTGTGAGTGTTAGCTTCACCATTTATCCTGCATAGCAATTTGGTAATGTCATCCACCTGTTACACCAAATTGGATCATGGAAGAATCCTCGGGAACTTGGATAGAGATCTAAGATTCTTCATGTACTTCTTTTTGTTCATTATGCCCACACACGATCAACTTTATGATTTTCTCATCATTGTCGCATCCGAGTATGCTAATAGTAGTCACCACCTGTCTTGCTGGAATCTTCAGACAATAATTGATGAATTGTGCATCCAGTTGGATTATTGTCTTCCCGTAGCATCTCGGACTGATCTAAATAGTGGGTGATAAGACCTTACACACTCCATGATGAATTCTAGAAACTAAGTTGTGAATGGGAATGTTGAAGCTCAAATGATTCCACTACTTTTGACTACACACATAAGAGAAGTCTTCCTAGCTCATGATCTATCAATCAATTCAAAAAGAGTTTTTGGACCTAGATCTATATCACCGATGTCAGCAAACCTAGAAGTAATGCATGATTATGTTGAGTTTTCTCTTTCATCTCACTTTTCTATGGTGAGATCTATCTTTGTCGAGAAACTCTTTTTCTATTTATTCGGCTGAATTCTTTACAACCTAAAGTGCAGATCGAGGATTTATTTATATTCGAAGGATATATTCAATGTATTTGACATTGATTTAATCTCTCTTTCAATTCTATAAGAACCTGTAATGAATACCTGCAATTAATTAAGACAAAGATGGCAACCGGAACATGAACACTTGATTTTAATCATAAAATCTACATATAAAGCCTATTGTCCTAAAATTTGAGGCTTTGTTTGCATGCAAATCAGGAATGAATATTGTCAACTTCACCTAAGCACCTGTACCACTATGTAGACAATTAATCAGACTTAAATCAAGCTCCTTCAAACCTAGGTGCCAAACTTTGAAGCTTTCCAGCAGTGAAAACACCTTCTTCTGAGCAAAATTCCTCCTTAATTGGGTGCCAAAATTGCCTAGGCTGCACTCCTTTGCTAGAAGAATTAATTACTTCATCATTCTATAATTAATTATTGCCTTTCCTATTCCTGGAAATTAATTAATTAATAAACATGGTTTTCTCTTCAATTTGGGTGCCTGTTTTGTGCATGCTCATGGCTGCCATTAAATAAATTAAATTTATTTAATTTTAGCTTTCTACTTCCAGTCTACTTTGACTTCACACTATGCTTTGACCTCATGCACCAAAAATAGGAATTAATTCCATCAATAAATACTTTAAAAAGTATTATTCCTCCTCTAGGTGGGTCGCACTTTTTTGCATGAGAGAGGGTTGCAGTAAATAAATTAAATTTATTTAATTTTAGAATTCTATTTCCAATTTCCTTTATCCTCTTATCCTATGTTGACTTTTCCTCATGCTTGGGCGCCAAAATTATTAATAGAAACAATTAATAAATGCAATTAAAGCTATCCTTCTATTCCAAAAGGGGTCATACTTTTTGACATGGATGATTTCTATTTTTAAAAGTCAATTTCCAATGGGATTATTCACCCTACACCGCAGCTCCAAAAATCCCATGATCCACTTAAGCTGTTTGACTTTCATAATGGGATTTTTTACCCTACAAGGCAGGTAAGAAATTCCCATCAATGCCTTAAGTGATTTTCTTTTATTTCACAATGGGATTTTTCACCCTACAAGGCAGGTAAGAAATTCCCGCCTACCTGCTGCCTCTAATTTTCCCATTATGACTTAAGTGGCTTCACTTCCATGGGAAAAAGTACCCTGCCAAGAAAATACAAAATTCCCACCTACTGTTGCTACAAAAACTCCCATTGTATCTTAAAACTTTTCTTTCCTCTGTAAATGTGACCTACCCAAAAGAGGCCTTTTTGTGCATGACTTCATTTTTTTAGAGAGAACCAGACCTCCTGTAGTAAATTACTTATGGCATGGCATCCGTAGATGATTTCCAGATACTCCAAGAAAGAAAACAGAGTAAACTCGCAAACGAAAAGACCTAGGGAAATTTCACAGAGCAAAAACACACAAAAACACAAAAATGAAAAATATTTCCATAAGTCACAGACAAAGCCCAGGATTCATTCCTGGTGGAAACCCTTCGGTATATGGGAATATTGACATGTAAAATCCCAACAGGGTTAAACCGGAGCACAATTTACCTCAAACGGGGCTTAAAATAATTAAATAAAAATTTCCCACAGGCAAACCCCAGTGACAGAATATAACGAGTTTGGGCATCTGGGTATTTGGCAAAATTGGCTTATATGACTCTCTGGGAATATCTTGACATAATACAAACATTTTCTAGCAATAAAAACACAAAATGACCCATTATTTTAAAAGTAATTTTTTTTTAACATGGGGTAGTCTCATATTTAGGGTGAAATTTGGGGACACCGATTAGCTCCATCTATGGACATCTTTACCTCTATCAAAAAGACAAGGGTAAAGATGAGCTCCCAACATCTCTAGTTTTGTATCTTTCCCTTTGGGCTCGGGGTCAAAAATGACAAAACACAGAGAAACAAGGAAAAATAAACAAAGTTACAAAGTTTTATTTATATACATACATGAGTTTCACCTTGCTCTTTTATGTCCGAAACACTTCAAGTGTTGCCCATTGAAAGGCAATGACAATTCAACTTTATCCTGATGAGCAAGAATGAAGCTATCAGCTTTAGTGATCTTTTAATCACAAAAGGCCCTTTCCATAGTGAATCAAATTTCCTGTGCATGCCTTTTGTTTCTCTTCTTTTGTCCCATAAAAGGACCCAGTCATTGATCTCAAACTTTCTTTCCTAGTATTTTTGTCAAAGATCACCTTCACCTTCTTTTGATGCTCTGACAATCTATCTACAACTTGATCATGTACCTCTCGCAATTTAGTCAGATACATTATCCTTTTTTCAATAGCATCATTGAATGTAGAATCCTCCAGGGCTCTAGAAAGTTGTAGGGCAGGCAATTCCAAGGTAAGAGGTAGCTCTGTGTCTCTTCCATATAATAGCTGAAAAGGGGACATGCCTATAGCCCTCTTTGGTGTAATCTTATCTGCCCATAATGCATCAAACAACTTCTTGTGCCAAGTTCTTTGATTTTTAGTTACCAGCTTTCACACGATAGTCACCAGATTTTTATTACTTGATTCAGCCTGGCCATTCCCTTGTGGATAGTAGTTGGAGGAATGTACCAGTTGGATCCCATGAGTGTAGAAAAAATCAACCAGCTCCTCAGAAGACAGATTTGGAGCGTTGTCTGCTACTATTTTATTAGGTACGCCAAACCTGATAACAATATTTTCCTTTATAAAATTACACACCTCCATAGAAGTGGCGTTCTTAACAGGAATGGATTCTACCCACTTACTGAAATAATCAGTAGCTGTCATAATATAGTGATGACTGGCACTGGAGGCTGGGTTGAGCATACCAATAAAATCCATACCCCATTGTTGGAAGGGTTCTTCAATTACAATTGGTTTTAAAGGTAATGTGGGCAATCTCACACACCCAATAAAGTGTTGGCATGACTGGCACTTAGACACCCACTCTATAGTATCTTGAAAAAGTGTGGGCCAATAATACCTTGCTCAGAGGATCTTGTGAGCAATTACTCGGGATGATAAATGACCACTGCAAGCCATGTTATGAAATTATTTTAAGAGATGATCCTGTTGAGCTTTTTCTACACATCGGAGAAACAAACCATCAATTCCTCTTTTGTATAAACCATTATCCCAAAGAATGAAGTCTTTGTACTTTAGCTTAATAGTACATTTCTCTTTTTGAGAAAGTTGATATGGACATTCTCCATAAGTTAGAAAATTGGCAATGTTACTGTACCACGCTTCTACCAGATCTATAAAAAGGACCATAGGAAAATCTTGATCTACCTCTGGCGTTGTTGCTTTCATCTTAGTCATCAATTCACACAGGCCTCTTCCTCAAACCAGCTTTGTAGGTTTGATATCTAGGTCATATTCTTGAACTTTCATCACCCATGTGCCTCTTAACAACCCTAACTCTTGTTGGGTGAGAATAGATTTCACTACAGTATCTAGAACCAGGACCACAAGTATGTGAGGAAAGAATATAGTACCTGAATGCCTTACATGCCTTTACCACTGAGTATGCATGTTTTTCCATTGGAGTATATTTCAACTCATAAGCTCGAGATGTATGCTCATGAAAGCAATCAGATCTTCTACATTCTCTACATCAATATTGTTGATATTGTGTGTTTGGAGGAATAAATAAAGAATAAATTATTTACTAAATTTAGGTGAAACCAAGACTAGGGCTTTTAATAGGGCCTCCTTAATCTTCTCAAATTTTTCCTTCCCTTCGTTGCTCCATTTGAAATCTTGTGTCTTCTTCATCATATTTGAAATATGATGAGTTAGCTCAGTAAAGTCAGGGATGAATCTCTTGAGAAAATTAACTTTACCAAAGAAAGAGTGAACCCCTTTTTGGATGTTGGCAATGGAAAAGTCTGAATAGATTTGACACATTCGGATCTATCTTAGTTCCTTCCTTTGAGACAATATGCCCTAGTAGCTTTCCTTCTGTTACAGCAAAGATAGATTTCTTAGGGTTTAGAGAAATACCATGTTTGCGGCATTGGATGAAAACCTCTTCCAGATTTGAAATGTGTGTGCTTCTATTCTTGGAAAAGACTATAAGATCATCAAGGTACACCACTATGCTTACATCCTTGAGATGAGAAAATGCTAAATCCATAGCTCTTTGAAACGTAGCTCTAACATTGATCAAACCGAAAGGCATTTTTGATAAGAAAAATTCCCCAAGGTGTAATGAACGTCATTTTATATTGATCTTCCTCAGCCACCTTGACCTGATTGTAGCCTAAGAAACCATCAAGCATGGAAAGCATTTCAGATCTAGTAATAACTGCAGAGTGTGATCCATGATGGGGATGGGGTAGTTATCTTTTAATGAGGCTTGATTAAGATTGCGAAAGTCAACGCACAATCTAATCTCGCCACTCTTCTTTCTCACAGGAACTATGTTGGCTAACCATTCAGAGTGATGTATGGGATAAATTATCTTTGCATCTAACAACTTCTAGATTTCTACAAAGATAGTTCCTGAAATAGTAGGGTTATGCCGCCGTAGCTTCTGCTTGAAAGGATTTTGTTCTGGTTTTAATGGGATATAGTGTTGAACTTCTTGCAGGTGATATGTCTTTAGATCTTGGTAAGACCAAGCAAAAACATCCATGTATTTCTTAAGAAGCTTTGTAAAAGCTTCTCTTTCTACCTCTGAACAACACTTACCCAGATTTACTAATTTGGGATCATTGCTTGCTCCCAAATTTAGTAATTGTGTATCAGAGGAAGAACCTTCCCCACTTTCTTCATTCTTTTTAAGCATCTGATCATGCTTGTCAAACATTTCCTCAAGAGATACTAAGCCTTTAGGAATTTTATTTCCCTTCAGCTGGATAATCTCTTGACTTCCTAAGACCTTTGCATCTATTTCTCCCATAGTAGTTTGTCTTGGAGGTGAGTTGCTTCCCTCATAGTAGATCTCTTTGAAGTTTTCCTTTTGTTGGAGAAATGCAACAATCTGCTTGTCATCATTAAAAACCTACCATTCCTGGACACTATCGGGAATCTTTGGGCAGAAGACAATCTCAACTTTTTAATCCCCTATCTACGAAAAAAAGTGGGAGGTTGGTCTAGATTTAATAAAGTTACAGATCAACTTGCAAGTGAATCAGCTCTAGAATTTTGCTCTCTCGAATATAGGATACTGAGAAAGCTGAAAAATCTAGGATATCAGAGTAGACTCGATCTCTATAATGCTGAAGTTTGTCCTTTTTGACTTGGTAGAGACCTCGTATCTGCTTAACAATCAACTCAGCATCTCCCTTTGCATGTAAGAGCTTGATTCCCATTGTTCTTGTCTGCTCCATACCTAACAACAATGCTTCATATTCTACCATGTTGTTAGTATTTTCAAACATTAATTTGAAGGAATGTGCATGCACCTTTCCCTCAGGAGAAATAAGAACAATGCCTGCACTAGATCCAAATGAACAACAGCTACCATCAAATTCCAGAGACCAAACCTTATTATCTACTTGATGTGGTTCTTAAATCACAAGTTGAATTTCATTTTTATCCATTTCTAGATAATAGAATCCATGATCGATTCTTCAGACTTCGATACTATGTACTTGGATTTCTTCTCAGGTTCTAACTTCTGATTAACTCCTTTGTTTGGTATGTGCACACAAGACCAGTCCATCTTGACTTCTCCGCCAAGTTCTTTACAAAAATTTCTGCTCAACAAAGATGTCATAAGATCCGAGATGTCTGCTACCAGGATAGGCATCTTTAATCTTTTGTCTGGGAAAGAAGCAAGTACTGCCTATGCATCTTTGATTTTCCCAACCAGAGGCACTTTCCTTTCCATTGAATAACATCTTCCAATGGTTTTTGTTAATGTGAGACCCAAGGCATCAGCAACTTTGGCAAGCATGACGTTGTCAGAAGCTCCAGAGTCTAAAATGCAATTGCTCAATTTGTATCCATTAATAAGCAATGACACATAGAATGGCTTGATCCTTTCCGATGTAGTAGGAGAAGAAGTAGAAGGAGAAGAGCTTGCAGCCACATTATTTGGAGGAGTAATCTTCAGACTAGACAAGATACCCCGTGAAACATTATTTGTTGGAGTATTGGGACCATTACTTTGCACATACTTTACCAACCTATTTAGTTGATCAGGAAATGCCCTCAAATACTCATCTTCTGACATTTGGACCTTGGTCTTTTTAATGTGATCAATAATGTCAAAATATTGACTTACTTTAGTTGGATGTGCATTGGCCTCTACTGTGAATTGAAATAATTTGCATGCTTATCTTTGGGAGCTAATGAAGAAGGTAGTGTACTACCTCTTTTTAGGATAGTAACATCTGGCCCAGGATCTTCTCTTTCTCTTCTTTGGCCGCTTGTGGATGCTTCGGCATTTTGGCGTGTTTGGGACCTTGTGAACACCGTAAATGTGTGACCATCAAAATCTTCAAAAGATTCATAATAGCCCTCATCAGATTCATAGTCCAGGTAACCAATGTTGGAGTCACCAGTGGGATCTACAAAGTCCTCATCATCAAATGATTCACCAATGCCAAGATCTTCTTCATTAGTTTCCAAGTTGTTCCTTGGAGCAACTTCAATTTCCAACCATTGTGGTGCAGTAGTAAGTCTATTTCGATTTTGATTTTGACCGTTAAAGGTCCGAGTAGGAGTTATTCTTGAAGGAGTCACATTTCCTCCTTGAGATATTTGCTTCTTGATTTATAGCATGTCATTAGCCAACCTTTACAACAAAGGATCAGAAGTACTTGAAGAAGCTCCATCACCTTTATGGGGTGATTGTCTAATTTTTCCAGCCATGATCAAGTCATCTTAAACTTCCATGGTACAATTTTGTGCTTCTAGTAGATTCACAGGTCTTGTCCTTCGCAGCTAATATCCAACTTTGGGCAACAAAGCATTTATAAAAATGTCTTTTGATTTTTGTCACTCAATGCGGAAGAAGTGGGGATTTTATATAAAATCCTTTGGAACCTTGCAATAAAGTCCCGCATGTTCTCATTTGGCTCCTTCTTCAACTACATCAGTTAAGTGATCAGGGTGCTAGCATCTTCTGCAGGCTTGAATCTTTTCAAAATTACTCTCGCATGGATGCCCAATTTTTTATAGTTCCAGGGGCTAACCGATAGAACCATTCGTTAGCCAAGTCATGTAGAGTCTCAATGAAAAGTATGACTGAGACATCTTCATGCTCCACTGTAAGCACACCACAAGATATGAATAATTCTACCAAATGATCATCCAGATTTTTCTTACCATCTCCAAATAATTTCAAGAAATTCTTTCTAGATCCTTTAGGCAGATCGTGCATAGGTGGAGTCAAGTTCAGTGGCCCAAAAGTTGCTCCCCATGGGACAGGTACTATCTGGTTCTGATTCTGATTTTGCATGATGAATGGGGCACATCTTCTCCTTGTGTAGACTTGGTGAATAATTCCAACTACCGGATTATGCTGAAGATGATCTGGATCTGGATGAGTGTGTACTCTCCTTCCTGGTGAGAGACTAGATCTGCAGCTTCTAACTTGAGGAGGATGATTGAAATTGAATTGCTCCTGTAATCTGAAGAAATGATCAGTCCTTCCTTGTGCCTTCATAGATCAGGTGAATGGACATTCAGCCAGGTTGAAAGTTGAATGGGAAACACTCTGATCTACAAGAGATAAGCTTTGATCTACAAAGATAGTTGTTCCCTAGTGGAGTCGCCAAAAACTGTTGGCTAGATTTTCTGCATAGCTGAAAACCTAGGCAGTCATGAGATAAATCTCCCTCATTTACCGGTGAGGCTCCCATGTAAGATTTGTCAATTAAATATGCTAGTATCTATTTGGGGGTATTACTTTAACCATTCAGCTCATGAACCATAGCTGTATAGTTTTGCAGCAAGTAAGCAGCTGTAAAAGAAAGGAAATATCTAAAGAAGAAGGAAATAACAAAAATAGGAAAGAAAGAGGGAAGATGTGTAACCCAATCAATAGATTACAGAGTTGATTGCATGCACATAGACAAAACCAATAGATATTAACACACAAAATTATAAGCAAAGGCAACTTTCAGATCTAGATCTAGAATAACACAAAGTTTATAAGTAGATCTAAGACAAAAAGTTAGAAACAAAATGCACCGTGACACAAAGTTCTCCAGAAATATGCTCCTTTCTATTCCTTTACTTCAAATAGCTATCAAGGGTTTCAAACAAAAGTATGGAACACAATAATGTTTCTTACAAATTTTGATCCCTTAACCCGAAGGTTCTTCCTCTATTTATAGAATGTAGAAGGGAAATTTAAAATGGGAAACTCAAATGAACTAAAACATAAATAAGAAGTAAAGATAATATCCGGCAATCATGTTCCTTTAATTCCTCACCAAGTGACATGCATCCAGATCTATAGTCAAAATTATACACATTTGTCACTTAACTTATAGAATTTTTCCACATAACTTAAAATAATGGTTTTAAAACCAACTTTAAAGTTTTACAATTACATCCGGGAACGTGGAAAATAGAAGAAGAAAGAGTAGAAGAAGAAATATTCACCAGCTGTAACATCTACATCTTTTTTTTGTTTTGATACTGAATATACTTTTCGAACATGTAATTCAACAATTTCCCATCTATTTTAGCCACAACTTCTTTTTCCATTTTGAATTACAGCAAGCCTTCATTCAAAACCTCGATGCATGCTTCCACATCCTTCAAGCTAGGCCCAAACTTCTCAATATCTGACTACAGCGTTACCAGCTTACTGATGGAATCCATTGTGAAAGGCCTAACACTCCATCAATTCTCTCTTGCACCATCAGAAGATATCCCTCTAGGGAATCATGCACTTTTCTAATAATGGTCCTTGTATATGAAGAAACATTCGTAACCACTTCCTCATTGGTGAAAGCAATGACATTGTCTAGTAATGATGATGCCATACTTTCAAGTGCCTACATCCTTTTCAGCATGATTCTGAAGATCTCCAAGCGGAAAGATACTACAAACTCAAGTTGCTTCCCCTTCTCAACTGATCCATTAGGCACAATTCATTCTGCAATCAACACCTCCCTCGGTAGTTTATTTATTTCAACCAAAGTACTCAAGTTACTTTTAGCTACTATGCTCATGTCTATTGTGCTCGTCACCAGTTGCTTCAGTTGAACCGATGCATCCTTCATAACCTTTAGACAAGCTGGCACCTCTCCAAGTTGTACAAAAGCTTGGCGAATGATTAGACTCTTCCATTCATTGATAGCTTTAACTTGGTTACCTGCATCTTCCACTTCCTGCATCAGATGATCACTCACCTACTTATGTGTTGAAATTGGCTGAGCGGAAGATTTGGCAACTTTGGCAATAATCTCACATAAGCGAGATACACGCTTCAAGTTCAACTTTCTCCACCTTTTCTTTGTCAAGCCTAAGGAATAAATCATCTATCAATGTCTACATGTCTTGCTTCAGTCCTTCTATAGTGGCTTAACCTATGGGTACTTTGGTCATTGTTATATCCATTGTTGTGAGCTCATCCTTCTTATTTCCTTCTGTTGGAACTGACATCTTAGAAAACTTCTTCCCTGACTCCTCAATAATCAACCTCGAAGTTACCTTAGAAAATTTAGGTTTTCTATCTTTTCACCAGAATCGGGAGCAGCTACAATTTATGTTCCTCCAAGTTGATCTCCTCTCTAGCCTCTGGGACCAATTGTGAAGCCAACCATTTTGATAAATTACTTCTCGAGAGAATAAGAAGTTGCCGAGTATACCACCATCTTGTGCTCTAATTCCTCTCCATCTAAAGCTGCTACTGAGCTTTTGTGGCTACCATCCTCTATATTGTCCAAAGACAATGGTCTTTCAAATTCTTCCATTTATAACTTCAACGTTTCTTCAGGAAGAGGTGTTGATCATAGTGGCTGAGGAGAAAATACAAATTTTCTGGATTCAATGGAGGAATGACAGATATCTTGTTGAGGTGCAACATTTGGTGAAGTACTTGATGCTAGAGAAGTCAGAACTAACACCATAGCAGTAGAAGTGATCTTTTCCCTTAAATGATATTTTCTGTGCACTTTAATCTTTTTGGGTCTTCTGCTTCTTTCTCCCTCGTGCTTCCTTTTGAGGGAATCTCCTATGCCAAGGTTTCCTGTGATTTGATTCATCAAAGCTTCATCAAGGCAATATCCCTTTGTCAGCAACCAGTTTGAAGTATTGACCAGAACGGTGGTAGACCTTTCCTTAATCATTTAGTAGCCACCCATGTTCTCCTGAAGTATAACTCTATCTCCTCCCATCTGATGGTATGCGTCAAGTAACATAGGCCCATCATCTTTAAGATCCGAAGGTATCTGTGATAATCCAAAGTCAAACACTTACCACAATGATAACATGCTGAAATCCTTCTTTCTAACTTTGTACTCAATTTTGTACTTCATCCAAAAGTATTCTAACGAAGGCACATGTGTGTACTCCTAGGAGACTGTCTTCCTTGCCAATCCATATGGATCGAAGTTTACCTATGCTGGGAAGAACTCTTGCTCATACTGAGAGAACATCTCCACTTCAATTCCTCAGGATTTATGAATGCTTTGGCAGCTGTAATAGCCCACTGTGATCGGGAAGAAGCCTGTAGACTTGTGTCATTTCAACTGTAGGTCATGCATCTCCACGAGTTGTCTACTCAACTCCATGATGACCAATCTATCACTCAGATATCTAGGTAGCTTGACTGGTTCTCCCAAAAATTTGTTGACCCTGAGGTATGTAAAGTCTACAAACTGGATGAAGATATTTTCAATCTGGGACATAGCTTCCTAAGCTTCCTTACTTACCCTGTTGGCCTTTAGGTCACCGTTTATCCTGTAAATGAATCTGTAGAAGAATCCATTGTTGACCACCTTATAATATTTATTTCATATGGGTATAGTAAGCTGCGGATAACACTCAAAAATAGGATCCTTGGAGAGCACACCACATCTATCTAGCTTGGAGAAGATACCTTTTGAAGTTGCTGCATATACCAAATACGAAGTCATCTTGAAGTTGTAAGTCCGCCTCACATTCCAGAGCTCTCACCGATGTTGTCAGTAATGATTTCTGACCAATTGATTATAGAATCTACTTTTTTGATTTCAATGGTCATGATGAAGGCAATCATCCATGAGCAAAATTTTTGAGCATTAGCTTCACCATTTATCCTACATAGCAATTTGGTAATGTCATCCACCTCTTGCACCAGATTGGATCATGGAAGAGTCCTCGGGAACTTGGATGGAGATTTGGGCTTCTTCATGTACCTGTTGTTCATTATGCCCACACAGTTGACTTTATGCTTTTCCCATCTATTGCCGGCATCCAGTATGCTAATAGTAGTCACCACCTGTCGTGCTAGAATCTTCAGACAATAATTGATGAACTATGCATCCAACCGAATTATTGTCTTCCCCGTAGCATCTCGGAATGATCTAGATAGTGGGTGGTAAGACCTTGCACACTCCATGATGAATTCTAGAAACTGAGTTGTGGATGGGAATGTTGAAGCTCGAATGATTCCACTACTTTTGACTGCACGCATGAGAGAAGTCTTTCCAGCTCTAGATCTGTCAATCAATTCGGAAAGAGGTTCTGGACCTAGATCTGTATCTCCGATGTCAGCAAACCTAGAAGTAATGC
The DNA here is from genome assembly GCA_018340775.1 of Taxus wallichiana var. yunnanensis. Taxonomy (NCBI): domain Eukaryota; kingdom Viridiplantae; phylum Streptophyta; class Pinopsida; order Cupressales; family Taxaceae; genus Taxus; species Taxus wallichiana. The sequence continues at coordinate 206,589,787 of CM031244.1, read as the reverse complement.
ATGATTCTGTTGAGCTTTCTCTTTCATCCCACTTTTCCATGGCTAGATCTATCTTTGTTTGAGCAACTCTTTTTCTCTTTATTCGGTCAGAATTCTTTACAACCGGTGCAGATCTGAGGATTTCTTCAGATTTGGAGGATATATTCAATGTATCTGACATTGATTTAAGCTCCCTTTCAATTATATAAGCACCTGTAATGAATACCTACAATTAATTAAGACAAATATGGCAACCAAAACATGAACACTTGATTTTAATCATAAAATCTGCATATATAAAGCCCACTGCCCTAAAATTTGAGGCTTTGTTTGCATGAAAGCAGGCATGAATATTTTCAACTTCACCTAAGCACTTGTACCACTATTCAGACAATTAATCAGAATTAAATCAAGCTCCTTCAAACCTAGGCGCCAAACTTTAAAGCTTTCCGGCAGTGAAAACACCTTCTTCTGAGAAAAATTCCTCCTTAATTGGGTGCCAAAATTGCTTGGGCTACACTCCTTTGCTAGAAGAATTAATTACTTCATTAATATGGCAGCCCATGCTTATATAACCTTCATCATTCTATAATTAATTATTGTCTCTCCTATTCCTGGCAATTAATTAATTAATAAACATGTTTTTCTCTTCAATTTGGGCGCCTATTTTGTGCATGCTCATGGCTGCCATTAAATAAATTAAATTTATTTAATTTTAGCTTTCTACTTCCAGTCTACTTTGACTTCACACTATGCTTTGACCTCATGCGCCAAAAATAAGAATTAATTCCATCAATAAATACTTTAAAAAGTATTATTTCTCCTCTAGGTGGGTCACACTTTTTTGCATGAGAGAGGGCTGCATTAAATAAATTAAATTTATTTAATTTTAGAATTCTATTTCCAATTTCCTTTATCCTCTTATCCTGTGTTGACTTTTCCTCATGCTTGGGCGCCAAAATTAGGAATAGAAACAATTAATAAATGCAATTAAAGCTATCCTTCTATTCCAAAAGGGGTCACACTTTTTGACATGGCTAATTTCTATTTTTAAAAGTCAATTTCCAATGGGATTATTCACCCTGCACCGCAGCTCCAAAAATCCCATGATCCACTTAAGTTGTTTGACTTTCATAATGGGATTTTTTACCCTACAAGGCAAGTAAGAAATTACCATCAATGCCTTAAGTGATTTTCTTTTATTTCATAATGGGATTTTTCACCCTGCAAGGCAGGTAAGAAATTCCCACCGGCCTGTTGCCTCTAATTTTCCCTTTATGACTTAAGTGGCTTCACTTCCATGGGAAAAAGTACCCTACAAGCAGGTAAAAATTTCCACCGCCCGTTGCTACAAAAATCCCATTGTAGCTTAAAACCTTTCTTTCCCGAAAATGTGACTCGCCAGAGGAGGCCTTTTTGTGCATGACTTCGTCTTTTTAGAGAGAACCAAACCTTCTGTAGCAAATTCCTTCTGGCATGATGTCCGTAGATGATTTCTAGATACTCCGGGGAATTAAAATAGAGTGAACCGGAAAATGAATAGACCTAGGGAAATTTCACGGAGAAAAAACACGTAAAAAATGAAAAAACATGCGAAGTCACGCAGATAAAGCCTAGGATTCATTCTTGGTGGAAACCCTCTTTGGTATATGGGAATATTGACATGTGAAATCCCAACGGGGTTAAACCATAGCACAATTTAACTCAAATGGGGCTTAAAATAATTAAATAAAAATTTCCCATAGGCAAACCCCAACGACGGAATATAACGAGTTTAGGCATCTGGGTATTTTGTGAAATTGGCTTATATGACTCTCTAGGAATATCTTGACACATCTGAGACATTTTCTAGTAATTAAAAAAATAAAACGACCCATTATTTTAAAAGTACAAAAATTTTGTAACATGGGGTAGTCTCAGATTTCAGGGGTGAAATATGGGGACACGATTTATATACATATGAGTGTGGGTTTTAACACATAAATACGCAACCCTCGGTGTAAAGTTTTGAATTAAAGAAATATTGACTAAGTACAAGTTATAATATCATTAAGGAATCAAATCACATTCAATAATGACTGAGTAAAAAGGGAAATTATTACAATTTTACACATTACTTGATAATATATTAATAATCTCATTTTACATGCACCTAAATAATTATTACCATTACACATAATGGCAAGTTACACTTCAACATAGACAAAATAATATTTTTCCTAGAGTCCTTCAATGTCACCAAATCTTACCACTAAATCACAATTTTCAAACATAGGTTTTCCCCAAATTGTATTTAATGATTTTGTAAGATTATTGTAATTCACACATATCCCAATCCTCTATAATGTCATAAAATAATCTCTAAATTAAAAAAATTGATTAAATAATGCAAAGAGAATCCTAACCTGAAAGATAACGTAAGAAACTCAAAATTAAAAACAACCTAAACTGTAATAATCAATTAATCAATGCCACCTTGGGTATAAAACAAATAAATTTTTATTTAAACAAACATAACATGTTGAGATCAAATAACCATCTTATAATTTTAATATAATAAACTGAAATAATTACTCATTCTTAAATAAATATCTCAATCTAAGAGTTATAAATTATGCAACCCTAACTAAATCAAACATTATCTTGATTTGAAACTCAACAAAAATAAACATTCCCATTCTCGTTTAAAAAAACAAATAGTGAAATCATGAAAAATACATCTCAATTCAAAAATAAACGTCCCTAAAATAATAAGAAAATAAAATGTATGAATGAAAAAATTGTGCTCTTCAAAATATTCATCCCAATAGTCAATTATTGAATTTTTATCCCAACTTGACCAAAATAAAAAATATAAGAGTCTCTATTCCACTCCATCGAGGCTTCATTCTCACTCTTGTCAAAATAGAAGCTCTGGATTTTGATAAGTCATGTTCCTTACTAAAGCCCTGGAGGCTTATATGGATGGGGCTGACTCGGATTCAAAGGAAGAAGAATCGAGTGAGGAGCTTGAATCTCATGAAAGTGGCTCAGAGGAGGATAAAGATGTTATTGAAATCAATGCGTCCCATAATTTTAAGGAGATGAAATCCAAATAGGTTCCTAGTGTCGGTAAATACCAAAGGGGAATCTAGTAAACAAGATTTTCAAGCTCATGTTAATGTGCAATTAGAACAACAGTTCGAGGTTATGGGGCATGTTGGACCTGTGAAAGGGGAGAATCATTTGGCCAAGATGGTGGTGGACATTGAAGAACTTAAGGGAGATATGAGGCTCACCAAGAGCTCTATGCAGTTCTTGTTCAATGATTGGCATAAGATGAAAGCACAGGTTGAGGAAGCTGTTAAAAATGGGAATGGTGGAGAGGTCGAAATTCTAAAATCCAACTATGGTTTCATAACCAACAAGTTAGACCATATTCGTGCTATTCTTCACAACTACATGGAGTGGAGTGTGGTCATGGTCAAATCAACACTATAGCATCTCTAGACTCTGGGTTAGCTCATGAATGCTTATAGTGTTGTGGATAATCAAGGCAAGAAAATAAAAGTGACACCCAAAGGTCTCGACTTGGTGTCTTTGGCTGACAACATAGATGCTCTAGCTAAGGAATGGGAAAAATTATTGAAGGGCTTGAAAAATCCAAAAAGTGATCTTGGGAGGTGTGTTGTTTATTTACTTTCTTGTGTATTTTTGTTGTTAGTTTCTACGATGTTGTTTTTTTCCTCTGTTTTTTTCTGCTGTTGTTTAGATACTTTTTACTTTTGATCCTGGTGGAGCTCAATATTAAGGACTTTTATAATATCTTTTTATTGTTTTGTAATGTTTTATTCTACTCTTATGGAGCTTTGACTTTGTACAAGGAAGGGACCCCTCAACCCTTTTTCACCTTTTATCAAAAAGTGGGTTTTGATATAATCTAATTGATAATTAAATAACTTTGGTTCTACTATATTTGAAGATAATAATCTCAATAAAATAATTATGAAATTGGTATAAACCATCTCAAGTTTTAAATGGGTTGAAACAATAAATTATTGAATATAATTTTACATATCGTATAGAGAAATGTATGAGATAAAGCTTATGTTTTCATAATAGGAAATATAGATATGTAACAAGACGTAACACCTCTTTATTATGCTTTTCAACTAGGAATTTTATTTTTTTATTTATTTACATTAACTTCATGCTTCACCGATTTAAATACTCGTATTTAATTCAAACATAAATCTAAAATTGAATCCATATGATAAAAATCATAAACCATGTGCAGCTGCATGAGACGGTTAATAACTAATCGCTAATAGATTTCTCTTTACGAGTGTGTATACAAGGTATACTATTGGTTTCCTTTTACATGAATTGATAATCAAGTAGTGTTTTTAAGTGTATACATGGAAATAAATCATTTGAATCCCATCAAGCATCTGACATCTTATATCTTGGTGAATCGAGACAGTGTAATCAACATCTTACACTACTTTGGCCAAAGTTTCATAGACATGTTTTCCATGCTCGGTTCCATGACGGTGCATTCTTCATTAGGAACTTGTCCTTCGCCTAATTTTGTTACATGGAATATTTTCCATTTCTTAATTTATTATGTTCTAGTTAACAAATTAATAATTTGTAGTCATTTTACATGTGTCCTTAATACAACTCTCTAATCCCATGCGCATCGGCCTATCACCCAATGAGCGTTGGGTGCTCACTGAGGCACACGCGGCGTCGACCCCCTCTTTTATGTGAGCATTGTGAGAATGGTTTTCCATTGATAGAAAATTAGATACAGAATAGTAAATGATCATGCATTCATTCTGAAAGAAAAATATGAGTTACTACACCAACATACCTATTCGGATAACAAGAGACACATCAAATAGTGAGCAGATCTAATTCTTAACATAAAGAAAGAGATACTAGGGTTTTAACCCATGAAAAATATATTAGAACGGAGACATATATTTAGATTGATCATAGTTCTAGCAACCACATTACATTAAAAATGGTCATAAGAGGCCAAATACATCAAGACAAACATGGCTTATGTATCGAGGCCCTAGTTATTCTTGCCATATTACATAAATTTTCATATACCCATCCCTCTAGACATGATATCACTCCTACGGTCCTCTAATGGTAACCCCACCCTAATAACCTCCTACTCTTTTATCCAAAGCTTTTCCTTTCATCCTCTCTATGATGATCTTGATTTTTCTTCTCATCAACCCGTATCTTCATCTACCTAAGAATCTTTATAAATAGGCTTAGCAGCCACCACCATGCCTTCCTTCAAGAGAAGATCGCATGCCAAGTTTCCATGTGGTCCTCCAATGGAGCATGCTTATTCTGATCCGAGCTCTCCACTTTCTGCAATGATGTCTTCCTTGAAATATTCCATGCATGAAATATTATTTCCTTGACCACCAAGTCACTAGGATGGCACCTTATCCACTCCACATGCCTAGTCGGGTCATGTTTTTCCTTGGTGCTTCTTGGAATGCTAAAACGACTAAGTCCTTAGATCCTTTATTATACCTTATGTTTGCGTTGTGGTTTCTACTAAACCCTTCTTAAACCCTTGTCCTATGTGCCATTACCTAGTGAACCCTTCTTTTTCATCTCTGCATGTGCACACACCCTTTGGCACTTAGCCAATATTTTGAGGCCCAACATCACCCCACACTAAGCTTGTTCTCCATCCTTGAAAACATCCTCTCTTCAAAGAAATAAAGAATGGTGGGACTTTGAATGGTTAGAATAAATAATGAGGAAAAAGAGTGAGAAATGGAAGACAAAGAATGGAGGAATGAAGAAGAATCTGTCTATTGTTGAAGGATGAGTGGGAAATCCTTCCTTATATCTGCCTTAATCTTCTCCCAGGCATCCACTTCACCCTGTGCCTATTGATAGAGGTCACCTACTAGAGTGCTTACCTCATCAAAACTTAATTCATCACCCTTAGAATTTAACGTACTCACAATGTTTTCTAACTAATTTCTAATGTCGTCAGTGCATCCATCTTGCGGGTGATTTGGGGATATAATTCCTTAAACCGGTTTTTATCGAGCCCCACAAAGTCTCAATGGATTCTCACTTCTTCTCTACCTTGGCCGTGATATTATCTGCTCTACCTTGTTTCCCTTATTTTTCTCCTAAAACACCTTAAGATATGCCTCATATGTAGTAACTAGAATGCTTGTTACTTTATCTCTATCAAGTACAACTTTCATAAACAGCTTCATCTATTTACATAATGGCCTTTACAGAGGAAAGGATCTCGGTGTACCAAGTGACTATCTCCACGGCCTTCTAATTTTCCTCTTTCTCTTGGCATGCTAGAATCTCTTCTATTGATTCTAATGCAAGTGGCATCCTTTCCATGGTAAATATGTGAGTTAAGTCTTCCAAGCATTGCAATGTTGACTCATACTTTTCTTCTTGGTGGGTCAGGTCTGAATTCTTTAAGACAATAACATCTGTAATCATTTCTACCTTTTTATAGACCTCACGCACCTTCGTCTTCTCCTCCCTTAGCTCATGCCTTAATTTTGTACTGATCAGCTCTTCTTGCTTTAGATCCTTTTTTTTCTCAATGATATCCCTCTTTTTCCTCTCTAATTCCCCTTCCAAGAATCTCACCCTGTCATTCCTCCCAAAAATTATTTCCTCCACCTCAATCGACACCTTTTTGAGTGCATTATAGACTTTCTCATATGATAACTACCGAGAATTCACTAGTGGGATTATTCCTTTGGTTTCTGGCATCTTCATCAGTGTCCCTTGGTTAACTTCAAACTCAAGCTCATCGACGTGGCACTCAAACACCCAAGATAGCATCTTTTGCGGTTTACGGGTATGTGCCTTCTTCTTCAAATGGATTTCCAGGAGTTGGTCTATTGGCGCAGTGCTCTGGAAGAGCACACGTAGTACCTTATTTGGATCATGGATATATCCCATCCCCTACCCCTATGCTACTATTATGCTCTTCCCTCCTATGCGTGATGCCTTTGGAAATTTTACTTGTTAAGCCGGGATCTTCGTTCATGCTTCCATACTCCTTTCCTATGCTCTCCTCTTCTATCTCATTAAGAACCTTGTCGCATTGTGCTCCATCTCCTACTCCACCAAGTTGTTTATAATTCTGTCACTTCTCTCTCCACGACCTCTTATACTTACTCCTTAGTTAGGATGGGGTCCCTTGATCTTTGTGTTCACCTACTCACCCTATCCCTTGCCTTGAGCACCTTCTTCATCTCCATCCTTATCTTCATTTCCTTCTTCTGAATCATGTACATCATACATGGGATGGTCTTAAACCTCTTCATAATCATCATCATATTTTTCACCTCTCTAGGCCTCCACGATTTCTGTTTCTTCTTATTGTGCCTTCCCCACTACCTTCTTCTTCTCCCTACCGTGTGATTCCAATATAGGGGACTCTTTCTTTTCTTCTTCTTGAGTAGGAAAATCCTTCTTTGGTGATTCTTCATGCTCTGGAATCTCTTCCTCAAGTGTATTTTCTTTCTCCTTAATGGGAGACATGTTCTTGCAAGAATATGTACTTGGATTGGTGTTTGACTCCAACACATCCACAAATTGTGTCATCTACACACTTGGTGCTTTCTTATCTAGTGCCTTTTTCTCTAGGGTCTCTTTTCTTTCCCTCTTCTTTGGCACGAACTTCCTCCTTTCGGTTAGGTCTTCTGGGATGGAGACATCATTCTCCACGTAGAAACCTTTCTTGAACTTGGGCCTAATGTGATGGATACCCTTACACGGTCCTTCTAGCAATTGGCAAAGATCACCTGGTTTCATCATTTGTACCTCATTGGAGACATACTTCTCCACATACACGTTCTTCTTTGGGTATATGATCTTCCTACGTAGCTTGCGGTGGTCTTTGTCCACCTCACTAAAGTTGAACCTTATTATTTTTGCCTCCTTGACTTGGAAGTATTTTGTAGTGAAATAGAAGGGTAATGTACACCACGGGCACTTGGTCCCATTTGATGAGTGGACTCGCCAATGAAAAAGTGATGATAGACAATGAAATCAACTTCTCCATCTATTAGCATTAGCAACCTGCTCGGGTATTCTCCACTCAACCCGAACACATCATGCATTCTCTTGTACCATTTCTCTAGGTGTGCCTTATGGTTGGTTGTCATGGTGTCACAAGTTTATTTTTATAACCTCTTTATGGGAGAAGGATCTTCGTCAAGGTACTCCCATACAAACTTCTCTAGCCCATCAAGCACTCCAATTTTTGAGAAGATGATGGTGAGAAGAACATTGCCAAACATAATTTGTTCACCTTTACACATGGCATTTATAATCTCATCTCGCAATAAAGGAGGCTATATTATATATGGTCCCTTCGATATCTTCCTATAGATGTCTAACCAGCCTTGTTTATTAGTGTCCACCGTTCTTACCCATTAATCTTGGTAACCAAGCATGCATCCATCCTCATCACAGGGTCAGGGATATCAGAAATATCAAAGTAGAATGAACCCTTTTTATAATCATAAGCCTCCACAGTCTCCTTAATGGCTTCCTTGTCCTCCAAGTCATCATCTAATGGCTCCCCTTTGTAAAAAGTCTAATAAACTTAGATATAAGCTTAGGAGTTATTCACATTTTCCATCTGTGAAATAGAAGTGATCCTCATGTACACGTGACATCAGCCATTGGTATAGTCACTCGGGTTTTCCAAAATAGGGAAACTCATAGAGTTGTAACAACCCGGCCTTCTCCATCTTAACCTTTACTTCATCATTGTAGATTGGCATCCCTTCTGGTGTCCTTTTATCAGTTGGGTGGACTAGTTCTAGTGCCATCTCCTTCTCTGTGGCACTTGTGTGATGATTGTAATCATTCATGTCCATCTTCCTCACATGGGATACCCATTCTTTTCCCAATAACACTCCATCTAGGTATTGCATCTCCGTATACCACTCCTCATTGAAACTAGTGGTGGCAGTCTATTTTCCCTTTCCCTTTCCCTTTCCTTCTTAGGTGAAATGGTTACTTTCTTTGGTGACATCTTCTTATCGGGTTAAAGACAACTCATCCTTGCTCATCTTCCTTACTCTTCACAAATCTATGGCTCAACTTTGTGAAAGAATCCTTCTACTGCCATGCCCTACCTTGTAACCCTAACCTAGAAAACTCTTCCACAAGATAGTGTACTCCACTAAAACCTCCCTAGGCCCATGTACTCCTTCCACTCCGGTTCATAGATCACCCTAGTCATGCACTCATATCTTTATGATTCTTCCTTCACATAAATCTTTCTTTGTGGATGCCCTAGTTCGTAAGAGCTTCTTCAATATCATGATAGCAAGGTGAATAATAATGTACTCGACCTCATACTTATAGTTGTTTTCCTGTCTCTCGTGATAAATTTTATGTCACCCACCGACATACTTAGCATTAAATGTGTCTTTTTCACTAAATTCGATCTTAAGCACCTTTACACTCATGCCTAATCCCGCATGAAAAAAATATCTACAACCATCTGGCATGCAAAAATCCTTACTGACTAAAGAATGTTACGTGTGCATCTGCAGCACTAAAGGAACTTTTTTGTCCTCAATATGATATTTTACCTTTCCTATCTCATATTGTTCTTTCAATTTGTATCCTTTGTATGTGGTCCTTATAAATCTATCCCGACACCAAAATTATTTTTCCACCTTTTCCACACACACTTTCCTGTACTACACACTTTTTATCCTTCAATCTAGGCCATTAAAACACAACTTCCACTACCAACTTCCATTTCACTTCACACTACTCCACCCCACACTAAAACAGATGTGTAGTCCTCTACGCATATACAATCTTTTGAAAGTAATAAGTGGTTACCTACACACACACTCAAAACAACACAAATAGAAAGGAACAAGCAATGAGAAAGGGAAACACAAGGAAAAGAAATGCTTTAAGGGAAATCCTAGACTAACTAGAAATATTTCCTTATTCATAAATAAAAGGAAGCCTTATTTATAGTAGGGATTCAGACCTACTCTCATTGAAATGACCTAGTAATCTCATCCCATCTAGTGTTTGAATGGAAAGCACCTAAATCAAGGTTGTACGAGATTATGTATGGTCACAACCAATGGACTTTTAGCTTCCCACGATGGTGCAAAACTTGGAATCATACAACAAAACCATTTACCCAACCTCAAATTGTTTATTTCGATATAATGATCATGTCATGCTTTTTTGTTCTTTTTCATCCTTTTGACTCCATTTAGCAGTGATCATTTTTTCATCTAGCTATGTTAACTTATCAATTCTTTTCTCAAGTTCTTATTCATTAGCCAATCCTTTTGCATGTGTTATACATAGTGATGGTAACATAAAATCAACTAGTAAAACAAGCTCCATGCCAAACACCAATTGATATGATGTGGCCTTTTTCAATATCTTGTAGGTTGTCATGTATGCCCATAAGAAGGTTGATACCTTCTCATCCCAATCTTGTCTTCCAACATCAAAAATTTTGGTCAACATGTGACTTAGTATTTTGTTAAATGCCTCAAAGCATTTCCATTCACTTAGGGATGGTAAGGTGGTGGTCTTGTGATGGGCCACCATAAAATCTATTAATGAGAATCTGACTGTCTCATTCAAAAATGTGTACCCCTATCACTAATCAAGCTCAGAGGACACCCATACACTGTTGATTATATTCTCCCATAAGAATCTAGCAGTTTTCTCTACTATACAATCTCTTGTAGTCACTTCCTATTCCCATCTTGTCAAATAATTAGTGCAAGTGATGATATGACGTGAACTAGTCCTTTTTGATGAGGTCAAATTGGTCCTATAAAGTCAATTGCCCATTTTTCAAATGGTTATGTGCTAGTTATTGGTAGTGCAAGAGAATTTCATCCCTCCTTCCAAGTTGTCCAAGGTGCTCACAATGGTCACAGGCCTTGAAAAACTCAATACAATCTTGGTAGATGCTCTCCCACCATAGCCATACAAGTAGAATCTTTCATGTGGTTACATTTCTTGTATAGTGTCCACTTGCAATCCCATCATGTGCTTCCTCTATGATTACAATGCACTCATGTTCTAACACACATCATCGCATAATCTTATCATAGCATAACTTGTACAAATCTCCACTAATAAACATGTAGGGCATGGCACATATAGCCAACTGCTTTCTCTCCAAATCCTTCATTCCTTCTAGTGCCACACCCATTTTAAGAAACACTACAATATCCTCCAAGTCAGAGGGTGTGCATCGCAACCTAAAAAAATTGTGCATATGGCATGGTATCCTCAATTCTCTACATGTCCTCCCCTAAATCAATCCTTGACAAATGATCAAGTCCCTGAATTACTCCTTCCTGGTTTCACAACCAATGTAAACTAAAATTCTTGAGATAATAAGACCCACGACATATGCACCCTTATAAAACAAGCTTGTTCACCAAGTACTTAAATGCCATGTGGTCTATGTAGAATTTGAATGGTGTTACCAAAGCAGATAATGTCTAAATTTATGCAATGTGTAGATCATTAATAATGCCTCTTTCTTAGTAGTGGTATAATTATGTTCTAATGGTGTCAACTTCCTATTGGAAAAACACAAGGGATGATTAACAATCCCCTCACTAGGTTTTTCTAGTACTTCCCCAGTGGTTGTCCCTGAGGCATCAACATGCACATGGAAAGGCTTATCCCAAGAGGGAAAGCATAATATGGGTGCGGTGATAAGCCTATCCTTCAAAGTGTCGAATGTTGTATGTTGCACCTCTCCCAAGTGAAAGGAACTCTTATGATTCAAGTAACTCCTCCAAGGGCATGGTGATCTTGGCATACCCCTTAATTAATTTTTGGTAGTACCCTGTATGCCCAAAGAATCCACACACTCTTGCTCGACCGGTAGGCTCTCCCAACCCCACAATAACAAAACCTTTGGTAGGATCTACCAGTAAACTTTCCTTTTATATAATATGCCCCAATAGGGTCCTAAATGGAGTAAAGCAAAGACACATTTCTTAATGTTGATGGATATACTCAACTACCTAAATCTTTCAAACATCATACTTGAGTTGTCACAATGGTCCTTCACTAGTCCATACATTGTCTAGTCATCAAGGTAGACTTGAAGAAACTTATGGATGAAGTCTTGGAATGCTTGTACCATGATGCGGGAGACAGAGTATGAACATTATTTAGTCCAAAATGCATGAACTTGTAGGAAAATATTCCCCATTCAATGGAGAAATTTTTCTTTTCTTGGTCTTCCTTTGCAATTATAACTTGATGATACCCTGAGAATCCATCTAAGAAAGAATAAACCTCACGCCTAGATACTCCTTCAAGAATTTCTTGAGTAAAGAGGGTTGGAAAAGGGTCAATGGCACACATTGCATTCAAGTCCCTGTAGTCAACACAAATCCTTATCCTTCCATCCTTCTTAATGCTTATGACCATTAGACTTATCCATTTTGATTCCTCCATGGCCTCAATGATGCTTGATGCTATCATCTTGTTTATCTCCTCCTTGAATTTGACACGAAGGTTTGGATTCATTAGGTAGGGCATTTTTGAGTTGGGAATGCACCTTATTTCAAATCAATTCTCATTTCTCCCAAGGAGTGGTGAACGCATTTAAACTCATAGTACCCATGTGGGAACAAATCCGAAACTTGCACAATAGATCAATGATCTTTAAAACATCCTTCTTCGACCAATAGTCTCCATTAATTGCTTCTTTAGGTTCCTCTTCCAAACCAATATTAACCTTCTTTATTTTCAAGGGTTCATGGTAGACACGTGTTTGCTCATTAGCACTATCCCTTACCTCACATGTACCTTCAGTATGGTCAACATCCAAACTTTCCACTTCTTTGCCATCTATAACATAGACCATTTTTCCTTTTTCTTTCTCCATGCATGTGCGCTCAAGTTGTATCTCTTCTGATTCCTCTTCATCAAAGCACGTCTCCACACCAGGTTCACCTAATAACTTGAGTATTCTTTCCTCTACCATGGCACTATCTCCCATCATAAGGCATTTAAAAACCTATAACGCCTTATCCACCGATGGCTTGGTACTCCGATACTCAAAAGTTTGAATGAGATCAGTCATCAACTCTTTCCAATTTCCTGTCTAATGGCATGTCTCTGAGTGAATATACCACATGCATGTGCAGCCTGTAATATGGAATACCACTTATGCACCCATAAAGAAGGTGGAAAGGCTTCCACGCATACCATCCATGATGTCTCACATGTTTGGACGTGAAACAAGGTGGGTTCCTTTCCATGGTAGTCTTGTATTGTAGTGGGTGTATTGCTTCAAGAAAACCTAATAGAGAACATGATCCTCACTTCACACCACTCTAGAAGGCTATCATGATGTGTCACCCACTAACACGTTATGGTCCCAAGAAATTTATAGTTGAGAATCCTTCTCCTTTTGACCTCATATGTTCACTAAGCCTTCATTTATCGCAAGAAAATTTTAGGGTACACTCTTCCAGAGTAACTTGGCAAATTCTTTCCTCCTAGGTGCATGACTGAGTGCACCTTTTTTACTATTATCACAGATCCTCTTAATTTTCACTCATAAGTCTCATGCACCCAATTTTCACATGCCACACTAGTTGTATCACTCATGGATTGAGTGTCCTCAAACTGAATAACTCCTTCTGTAGGGTTAATCACCTAAGGGTCCTTGATAGAGTGCACATAGATCCTGTCAAGAAATTCTTCTCCCAAAGGTTCAAGTATAAGGTACTAACTTCCCATCTATCAAGGGGATGATGACCTATTCTTATTTGTTCTCAAAACTTATGTATCCCTTATTGAACCTTAGGTTATCATTATTTGTATAACATTAAGGGCACCCAAGTAATGTTGGAAATGTTTCTTCCTTGGCGAGCACCAAGACTTCAAAATATCCACTGAACTTCACCTCTTGAATAGTGATAACTATTAGGAATTAGAGAAAAATATGCGGAAATAATTCCTCAAACCATAGCAGTAGGAAACTATATAGCAGAATTATACTTGCAGAAATATAACAACATAAATGAATAATGCACAAAAGAAGACAAGACAAGATTTAACGTGGTTCACCCAATGTGGGCTATGTCCACCAAGAACTTGCTCAGATTTTATTATCAACAAGATTAAAACAACTCTCACAATATTCTCTCAGTTATGAACTCACAATAGAATTCCAAAGATGCTAAACCACATCTAAACCACAATTGACACCCAATTGCATAACCTTGATCACTCTTGATCACCTCTTGATCATTAAGACTCAAGACCTCTTAAACACTCAAGATATCTTCAAGATACCCTAACACCTCTATTTATAGGATTAAAATCCTCTTAAGAAGTCCTAAAGCCAACCCTAGAAGTTTGAAAGTCACGATCTTTCAACTTCCCACGGCTGGAAAAATAGTCCCGATGTTAATAACTAATTAACAACATGTTAATAGCAACGGCATAGCGACTACATAGCAACATCACAACAAATGACTGCAGAATGCTCTGAAGTCTCCAAACTTAACCATTCAAGCTCCAACACTTCAACATTGATTCAAGAAGACCAAAAACAGGCTCCACACCCCAACAATCTCCCACTTGGAGATTGTTTCCACTAAGAAAAGTTATTAACCCTTCATTATTAACCATGAAGGCTAATCAAATTTGAACACAACTTCAACTTCTCCCTTGTGACTGCCTTGGTCATCATATCCACAGGATTCTAACTAGTATGAATCTTTTCAGCTTCAACTTATCTTCTTCCAAAGTTGTCTTGATGAAATGATATCTCAGTTGAATGTGCTTCGTCCTAGAGTGGAAAGTGGAGTTCTTCGCCAAATGAATAGTACTCTAACTATCACTGTGTAGTCTCCCAACTTCTTGCTTATGACCCAACTCATCAAGTAAATGTTGTAGCCAAATAATCTCCTTGCTTACCTCTGTGGCAACAACATACTCAACCTCTGTGGTTGATAAAGCCACAACCTTTTGTAATCGTGAAATCCAACTCACTGTTGTATCACCAACTGTAAATACATAACCTGTCGTGCTCCTCTTGCTGTCCAAATCTCCTACCATTTTCAAATCTACATATCCACGTAATGTAGTGTCTAATCCCACTGAAACACAATGCTACTCCCATGGTCCATCTCAAATACCAAAGGATCCACTTCACTGTCTACCAGTGTTCTCTACCTAGATCACTCATAAACCTTATCACTACTCCCACTGCATGGGCAATGTCAGGCCTAGTGCATACCATAGCATACATCAAGCTACCAACTGCTAATGAGTACGGTACCCTAGACATCTGTATTCTATCCTCCTCAGTCTTGGGACTCTGCTCCTTTGATAATTTAAAGTGACCTACCAAAGGAGTACCAACCGATTTAGCATCTTACATATTAAACCTCTCCAAGACCTTCTTTATGTAATCTTCTTGAGATAATACTAGCTTCCTCTCCTTCCTGTTATGAGTTATTCTCATACCAAGGATTTGTTTTTCTGCCCCCAAATCCTTCATGGCAAAGGAGTCACCTACGCTTCTTGATTACCTTTATTTCCTACATGTTCTTCCCTACAACAAGCATATCATCTACATACAAGCACAAAATAATATAACTACCATCAAGAAAATTCTTGATGTACACGCAATGGTCGAGTGACACCTAGAGTAACCCTGCTCTCTGCATAGAGTATCAAACTTCATGTACCACTTCCGTAGAGCTTGTTTCAGGCCATATAAGCTCTTCTTCAATTTTCACACTAAACTCTCATTCCCTTTGACCTCATAACCCTATGGCTGTTACATGTACAATTCCTCCTCCAACTCACCATGAAGGAATGTATTCTTCACATCCAACTGTTCTAAGTGTAGGTCTTCTACTACAACTAAACCAAGAATAGTCCTAATAGAAGTCATTTTAACAACCGGAGAAAAATTTCATCAAATTCTATACCTTTCTTCTGTGTAAATCCTTTGACCACCAACCAGCCTTGTATCTTTTCCTGCCTCCATCTTCCTCTTTGATTCTATACACCCACTTGTTTTGCAATGCTCTCTTGCCCTCAGGTAGCTCCACCAGATCCCAAGTCTAGTTTTCCATAAGAGATCTATGCTCTTCATCCATGGCCTGCTCCCACTTCTTCCTAGCATCCACCTGCACTACTTCCTCAAAGCACTCTATCTCTCCACTGTTAGTGAGCAATAAATAATTCAAAGATGGATTAAATCATTTAGGTTCCCTTCTTACCCTAGAATACCTTCTCACCTCAGGAGTTTGGGGTTCTTGATGAGTAGGTACTGAACTGGCTGTGCCAGAACATGCTGAACTGAACCGGCCCCTTGGACACCTTGTTATCTGTAATTTCCTCTAACACTGTGTATTCTTTCTTTGATTTCTCTTTCTATTCCTGTAACTGATCTTTATACATGATTTTTTCATTAAAGACAATATCTCTAGACCGAAATATTTTCTTGTCTTTAAGACTCCAAACACGGAAACCAAAATCATCTTCACCATATCCAACAAAGGTGCATTTCTTAGACTTAGCCTCTAACTTGGTCCTATCATCTTTATCAATGTGAACAAATACCTCACATCCAAATACTCTAAGAAATGAGTAATCAATTTTCTTACCAGACCAAGCCTCCTCAGGTATACCTCCATCTAAGGCCATAGAGGGTCCTTTGTTAATCAGATAAATAGTTGTGCTTATTGCTTCCAGCCAAAACATGAGTGGCAGCCCCGCATGTAACCTCATGCACCTAGCACGCTCCATGATTTTCCTATTCATTCTCTCTAACACTCCATTTTCCTGTGGAGTATTTGGAACCATTCTTTTCTGCAGATCCCATTTACCAAACAATAATCAAGAAATTCATTGCTGCAATATTCCCCTCCATTATCCGACCTGAGACATTTAAACTTGAGACTGTTTCATTCTCAACCAAGGATTTCCATCTTTTGAAAGTTTCAAACACATCAGATTTCTTTCTAATGCAATATACCCAAACTTTTCTAGTTGCATCATCAATGAAAGTGACGTAATAACATGAACCACCAATAGAGTTTACCTTAGTTGGCCCCCATACATCTGTATGCACTAACTCCAACTTACCCTCCTTCCTGGTAGGTCCAACCTTGAGGAATATCACCCGCTTCTATTTCCCATAAACATAGTCCTCACAGAAGTCCAAATCTAACTCCTTTAATCTAGAAACCTATCCTTTATAATCTACATGCCCTTATGACTCATATGACCAAGTCTCTGGTGCCACAAAGTTACATCTCCATCTGCAGCAACTAAATTGCAATAATCAGCACCACTGGTTAAATAAAAAGTACCATTTTTATTACCTCTTGCAACCACAAGAGCTCCCTTAGTAACCTTCCAAGAATCCACCGTAAAATTGACCGCATGACCATCACTACCTAGCTATCCCTGTTGATATCAAATTCCGCCTCAACTTAGGAACATGCCCTGACGTAATTAAGTAGTCATGTGTTCCCATTCTACATTTTCACCTTAACACAACCTTTCCTTACTATGTTGCATGGTTCATCATCACCAAGATAGACATGTCCAAAATCACCTTAAACAAAATTAGTAAAGTAATGTCTATGTGGGGTGGCATGGAAAGAAGCCCCTGAATCTAACACCCAAGATTCAGCAATATTATCTAAAGAAATAATT
Organism: Taxus wallichiana var. yunnanensis; assembly: GCA_018340775.1. Taxonomy (NCBI): domain Eukaryota; kingdom Viridiplantae; phylum Streptophyta; class Pinopsida; order Cupressales; family Taxaceae; genus Taxus; species Taxus wallichiana. The sequence goes on along the minus strand of CM031244.1, from coordinate 206,572,072 downwards.
AAGGCATCTTGACAAACATCACCTACTACCAAATTTACCTATTTAGTTTCCTCCTTCTTGTTCTTCTTATCTCGAAGAGCCCAGCAATCTTTCTTAGCATGACCAACCTTCCCACAGTGCCAACATTCTAACTTACTCTTAGACTTTGACCTTCCACGATCATTCAACTTCCCACGGTTACCTTTCCCTCTGTTCTTTTGTCTCCCTCTTCTCTCCACCATCAAAGAGTTTCCAGAAGTAGAAGAATCTCTAGTTCTCTTCCTTCACATTTCCTCGCTTAGGATCACACCTATTACATCCTCAAACTTCAGCTTTGAGTTATTAGAGACTGAATTACTTACAGCCATAACCAAGCTGTCCCAACTATTTGGTAAGGAGCACAAAATCAACAAAGCCCTGACCTCATCATCAAAGTCAATTTTTACTGAGTTTAACATACTCACAACCGTATTAAATTCATTCAAATGATCAGCAACATAACCATTCTCATACATCTTCATATTAAATAAATTTTTCATCAAAAATATTTTATTAGAGGCAGAGGGTTTTTCATATAACTTCCCTAACGCACTCATGAGACCTTTTGTGGTCTTCTCTTACGATATGTTGAAAGCAACCGAAGATGCAAGGCATAAACGAATTACCCCGAGTGCCTTTCTATCCAAAGAACTCCCAATCCTCATCTGACATGGTTGTAGGTTTCTTTGCTTTTCTAGCGAAAGGAACATGGAGGTCCTTCTGATATAAGTAATCCTCCATTTGCATCTTCCATAAACCAAAGTTCTTCCCATTGAACTTCTCAACCCTCAATCCTCCCTCATCTGCCATAGCTCCCACTCAAGCTAAACTTTCCCTGTGATTTACAACTTCAGCAAAAAACCACCAAAGCTATGATACCAATTGTTAGGAATTAGAGAACAAATATGAGGAAATAATTCCTAAAACCATAAGTGATAGGAGATTATATAGCGAGAATTATACTTGCTTAAATATAACAACATAAATAAATAATGCACAAAATAAGACAAGATAAGATTTAATGTGGTTCACCCAATGTGGGCTACGTCCACCAAGAACTTTCTCATATTTTATTATCAACAAGAGTAAAACAACTCTCATAGTCTTCTCTCAGTTATGAACTCACAACAGAATTCCAAAGATGTTAAACCACATCTAAACCACAATTGACACCTAATTTCATAACCTTGATCACTCTTGATCACCTCTTGATCATTAAGACTCAAGACCTCTTGAACACTCAAGATATCTTCAAGATACCCTAACACCTCTATTTATAGGATTAAAATCCTCTTAAGAAGTCCTAAAGCCGACCCTAGAAGTTTGAAAGTCATGATCTTTCAACTTCCCATGGCTAGAAAAATAGTCTCGACATTAACAACCAATTAACAAAGCATGTTAACAGCAACATCGCAGCAACGACACAGTGACTACATAGCAACGTCATAGCAAATGACTACAGAATGCTCCTAAAGTCTCCAAACTTAACCATTCGAGCTCCAACACTTCAACATTGATTCAAGAAGACCAAAAACAGGCTCCACACCCTAACAATCTCCCACTTGGAGATTGTTTCCACTAAGAAAAGTTCTTAACCCTTCATTATCAACCATGAAGGCTAATCAAAGTTGAACACAACTTCAAATTCTCCCTTGTGACTGCCTTGGTGATCATATCTAACTCAAAAGTTTGAATGAGATCAGTCGTCAACTCTTTCCAATTTCTGTCTAATGGTGCATCTCTAAGTGAATATACCACATGTGTGTACATCCCTGTAAGGTGGAATACCACTTATACACCCATAAAGAAAGTGGAAAGGCTTCCACACATCCCATCCATGATGTCTCACATGTTTGGACATGAAATAAGGTGGGTTCCTTTCCATGGTAGTCTTGTATTGCAGTGGGTGTAGTGCTTCAAGAAAACCTAACATAGAACATGATCCTCACTTCGCGCCACTCTAGAAGGCTATCATGATGTGTCACCCAATAGTGCATTGTGGTCCCAAGTAAGTTATAGTTGATCATTCTTCTCCTTTCGACCTCATATTTTCACTAAGCCTTCATTTATCGTAAGAAAATTTTAGGGTACACTCCTCAAAAGTAACTTGGCAAATTTTTTCCTCCTAGGCGCTTGACTAAGTGCACCTTTGTTACTCTTATCACAGAGCCTCTTAAATATCACCCAATTAACTCATAAGTCTTGTGCACCCAATTATCACATGCCACACTAGTTGTATCACTCATGGATTGAGTGTCCTCAAACTAAATAACTCCTTATGTAGGGTTAATCACTTAAGAGTCCTTGATAGAGCGCATAGAGATCCTGTCAAGAACTTCTTCTCCCAAAGGTTCAAAGTATAAGGTACTAACTTCCCATCTGTCAAGGGGATGATGACCTATTATTATTTGTTCTCAAAACTTATGTATCCCTTATTGAACCTTAAGTTATCATTATTCTTATAACATTAAGGGCACCAAGTAATGTTGGAAATTTTTCTGAATTGGCAAGTGCCAAGACTTAAAAATATCCACTAAACTTCACCCCTTGAATAGTGATAACAACATCCTCCAAGAAACTAATGTGAATCACCTTTTTCTTGTTGGCCATAGACAAAAATTTGAAGATGGCTATAATGGCGGCCTTCCCATTTGTTTCCACGCATCCAAAGTGAGAAAATTGACCTCTGCACCCATATCAAACAAAATATTTCTCAAAAGCCAACCATCCACAACTACATTCAAGGTGTGAGGAGGAAGGTTAGCATGTAGAACCTACCTCTCTCGCCCTGTTCTGATGCACAGTACCTTCTCCTGAAACCAATATCGTAGCAAAAGAATGATATTCTCTTTCCTCATCATCTTGCATACTTCTTTGACCTCATCTAGATCCTTCTACGGAGCCTCAACACTCTTCCTTTGCTCCAACTTCCTTGACTACTCCTTGAGCCTTTGGATATCTCCTTGTAGGCTTCAAATCACATCCATGGTTTCTTGATACACCTCTTTCGATGAGTAGGGCCCAAATACTTTCTATGTATTACTTCCTTTGTAACAACTAGTTTTTGTCTTAGCATGTCCCTCACGCACATAACCTCGATCGTGTCATAACTAGTATGGGCTCTAGTTCGATTTGCATGCCACCCTTGGAATCCATTGTGAATTAGCTTTCTTTATGATTTCCATTGCAGCACCTTTATAATTCCATTGCTACTAGCTCGTATGCTTAAAAAAACTTGGGCTCTCTTCATACTTATGCTTCTTTCCACACCATGAGCATTACAATAGGTCGGGCATTCGTGCTTATAGTGCTCTCAGAGACCCACGGTTGTAACAGGTTCCACGCGGGAACTTACTTCTTCCTCCTTCTTGGTTACCTTGACCATGGAATCCTCCCCGATACCTCTCCCACACACACTTCATATCGATGACCATCATCCTTAGAACTATTTGCAAGGCTGTGGTGCACACCAATATCAATGGCATCATGTATCTATTCAATCTATAGTCCTTGGTGTCATGAGTATTAGAATTGGAGATCTTGCAATAGAAATACATATTCTTATGGATCACGCGCTGCAATGATGGGCATCTACTTGCATCATGATCTCCATGGTAAATTTCGCAGTCTACCATCATGGTGCGTACTAATATCCTAGGGAAAATTTCCTTCGTATGCCCCTCTACTTCAAAATATATTCACCTTAGGACACTATGAATCTCATGCATTGAGTTCATAGATAGCTTCTCCAACAACTTGGCCATTACAGTAATTTGAGCCTCAAGAAAAGGGCTAACACCTATATCCATGCTTCCAATAGCCTCAATGCATAAGGAAACCTCCAAGGCCTCACATAGGTCTCGTGAAAATCTTGTGCAAAAGTGCTCTTCTAAACAAAGTGTTATCAACCCTCAGAAAAACCATTGAGCATGTTGAGAAAGATGAATATCATAAGATATTTTTGAAAATATATTCTTAAAATGCACATCATAATCCTACACACTCTATGTCATTCCTTGTTAGATCTCCTTGAGTGTTGATGTTCTTTTATTTAAACTCGTGGATATGAAATACCTCTAAGAAAGCATTCACGGTGTGGTGTAATCTACTACTATCGATGGGGTTCATACTTCCGGTACCGATTATGCACATGTCCTTGCAACATCATTACAGATTGGCTTTCCTTCCACTTCATGGTAGTGATCCCCTTCACATGCCATAGTAGCTCACACTTTTTACATGTTCTAAAGCATCCTCAACACCCTTGTAATCTGGTAGTTGCAAAGACATCTCAAAAACACTTGCCAATGTGGGTGAGGCCCTTGTCCTCCTAATCTAGAACCCCGATTTCTCTCCGGTGTTTCCTCCACCACCCGATCCACTAGATCCACCAGTTCTTGTTCCTCCCGACCCACCTGGATCCTCTAGGTCCACCAGGTCATCCGTCTCCTAAACCACCATATCCACCTCCCGTAGCTGGAAAAGGGCCTCGAAGTGGTCGTTCCTAGTGTTCCTAGCATCCCTGTAATTGTGTGCTAATGGTTTGTGATATTACACCACTACCGATGTGTATCCCATGCCACTCCCGGACATGATACCCAAATTTTGTGTACTTGTACTTTTCAAGAAAATCCCTCCAAACAGAAGAATTGTTTGTGCAGCCATAGATGTCCCAAATGAGAAGTTATAACTCCTATGTGCAGATTGGTCATGTCTACCGATACCAAATGGGTTAGCAATACTTATCTCTTGAATGGGAATCCTAAGAAGATTCAGATGCATTCCAATGGATCTCCTTTCTCCAAGTGATGAACTCTCATCAGAAGTTGACAGGTCTCTCTCCCACACTTGCCAAGATGGGGTGGCATAGACTACTCCCGGTTCCACGTCCTCTGCGTGAACCTTAATTCCTTCCCACAACATCTTCCTCCATAAATCCATCACTCTCTTAACCTCACATTTTCTATCCAACTTCCTTTCATGTGCTTCACTATACTTGAGTTGTCTCTCTTCCATTTCTTTTTCAATTACAATGTCCGCCATCTTCCTCCACCCTAGCTTCCTCACCCAGTGCTCAAAATAAACTTAGGTGACCATAAGATATTCTTCCAAACTTAAGGTAATGATCAGGATCTTCATAGCTAGAGGGATAGTGTGCAGAAACGATCCTCTAGGATCCTTTAAGAACTCAAACTCATTAATCTCTAGAAAATAATACGTAGAAATAGTGTATTCCAGTGGTATAACTAGTCAACACTCCTCTCCGCCAATGATAAAAACACATGTCCAAGTCATATCAGCATCTTGCAACCTTTGATATCCCTCTTGGGTCCGCACGTGAGATCTATAGTACTAGCTTGACCTATTGCGTATGCTAAGAGCCATTCACACGAATCTCTTTGGAAAGAAACACAATAAGGTATAATATAGCTCATGATATAGGTGCTCCTCTACCCATTTGCATGTATCAAACTCAAGTCTAGTACTAAATATTTGAGAAAAATCATCCTCCATGCTCTTAAACCATGCTTGAAACTTTCTAAGGTCAAACACTATGTCATCACACATAATTCTCACAACTTTAAAAATAGGTCCCAAAAGAACCAAGATGTGGTCATTTTTCATGTGTCCTTGATATAACACTTTAATCCCATGCATGTAGGCCTATCACCTAGTGGGCACTTTTTGGTCACCCAAGACAAGTGCGAGTGTCGAGCCCCTCCTTTATGTGAGCATTGTGAGATGGTTTTCCATTGATAGAAAATTAGATGCGAAGAGTAAATGATCATGCATTCATTACGAAAGAAAAATATGAGTTACTACACCAACATACCTATTTAGATAACAAGAGAAACATCAAATAGTGATCAGATCTAATTCTTAACATAAAGAAAGAGATATTAGGGTTTACACCCATGAACAATATATCAAAATAGATACATATATTTATATTGATCATATTTCCCAGAACCACATTACATTCAAAAGGGTCATAATCGACCAAATGTATCAAGATAGACATGACTTATGTATCGAGGCCCTAGTTATGCTTCCCATATTACATAAATTTTCATGTACCCATCCCTCTAGACATGATATCACTCCGATAGTCCTTTAATGGTAACCCTAGCCCTAAGAACCTCCTACTCGTTTTTGTAGAGCTTTGTCTTTTATCCTCTCTATGATGATCCCGATAGTTCCTCTCATCGACCTATACCTTCATCTACCCGAGAATCTCAATAAATAGTCTTAGTATCAATCTGTCATGTCTTCCTTCGGGAATAGATCATATGCCAAGTGTCCATGTGTTCCTCCAATGGATTGTTCTTATTCTGATCTGAGCTCTCCACTTTCTAAAATGATGTCTTCCTTGGAATATTCCATGCATGAAATATTCTTTCCTTTACCACCAAGTTGCTAGGTGGCACCTTATCCACTATGCATGCCTAGTCAGGTTACATTTTTCCTTTGTGCTTCATGGAATTCTAAAATGGTTAACTCCTTAGATCCTTTGTCCCGCCTTGCACATTCGTCATGGTTTCTACTAAACCCTTATCACACATGCCTTTACCCCACAAACCCTTCTTCTTCCATCCCCACGTGCACATGCATGCCCTTTGACACTTGGCCAATATTTTGAAGCCCAAAATAATTCATTAATGTCCATTCCTATTTACTAGGTCGGTTTAGTTTCCTAGGATTGATAAGTAAATTTCATTATGTCAACTATATCATTTCTAATTACTAGGTTGGTTTAGCCAAGTACAAGACTTGAATCCCTTTACAATATTAATTAAACACCATTAATGGTAGTTTTTAAATAGGTCAGATCTATATATCTTACCCTTCCATGTAAATCCAATGTACTCCATACTTAGTTCTACATTGTGTTCTTATCAATAATTTGCTAATATACTATCGGTGTTGCTTATTTTTTCACCATGTCATCGCAGCTCAATACTTTGAGAGGCAAGTTTGTTGCCCTCAAGAAGAAAAGCAATTAAACTGTTAATTGTTTAATCGATTAATTTGAATTACGTCAATCTAGATTTTCAAGTGAATAGATATAGTTCACCATTTATAATATCCTTGTAGGTAATCCACCATGTATTTTCATTTCCTTATTGTTTTAGGTATATATTTTTAATGTTAATTTAACTTACTCATCCTTAATAAAGGATAGGATTACAAGCCACCAATTATATCGAACTATTATGTAATCAAAGAATATTTCCACCTATTATACTTACATATCTTCCTTTTATACCAAATAGTTTAGAAATCCCTTAGATTGTTTTAACTCATACGTATATAATTAGGTACATTTATCAACAATGAGTACATGAATTAAATTATTATTTCATTAAGTAGAACGCTTCCTTACATATTTTCATGTAATTACTATATCCATTACATCCTTTTTCCTCGGGTAATACTTAATGAATATTTTGAAGTTGAGGTCATAAAGTAATAGTATGACTTGTAATAACCCATTATCAAGGGATGGTTAAATATATAAAACATAACTATTTTAGTTTATATCCAATATATATATATTATATCTTTATCATTTATCTATTTATAAGACTTCTTGTCCTAGAATATTGTACACAAACACACTGATTTCTTGTTTAACAACAACATTTTCTCGAATGACATAGTCTAAGAGATCCTTTCATCATCTATTAACTTCTAAAAAAATAATTTTTACATAACAAAAAATGATATCATCATGAGATTCACTCTTGTTATCACCGAATCACAACACCCTTTGATTTGTACCCTTTGATTTGCACAAGTGTGTATGCTTGAGCTACGAGTGTGAGTGGGTAAAATGGGTGCTATCTCCAAGTGTGGGACTTGATACTTGAGATAGACCTCTAGAGAAAGTTGTATCTTCTTCCTAGTCTAGTGTAAAATAACTCTACTAAAGGAAAATGACTAGCTACTCCTAACCTATCACTTCCAAGGACCAGGAAAGAGAAAGAGTATAACATAAATCTACACTACAAAGGTGATGCACAAAAATAAGGGTATGAGAACAATCCCCAATGTATTAGAATGGAAGAAAAGTGCATATTAGAGAGGGTGATGACATTTCTCCACATTCTAAGAATAATAGATCCTTGTAAGAGTATAAAGTAGACATAAACATTTGTGATAAGATTAGAGAGGCAAAGAGAATGAAAACAAAGCAAGGAAAGATACAAAGGGAAAGATTCATCTATTTCTTCATTAATATGCATAGTCTAAACTATTACAAAGGGAAATCTTGGATTTCCATGCAAGGATTCCACTATAAAGGCAAAAACACATTGGCTTCTCAAAACCAAACCTGACATAGTTTTTCTACTAAAACTATCCCCCTTACAATGAGCCCAACACTTCAATTTATAGAGTTTTAATATGAGAGAAAGAAAGGGGAAATTCCCAAAATATAATTTCCACCAATTGCAAATCATTATAAATGATATTGGTTGGTGATTTTGGACATGCAAAAGTAGACTCAAGGTATCCCATAACTTGTAGTAGTGAAAGAATGATTCCCCATGCTCATTAAACACTTCTCCAACCACTTCCCAACCACAAAATATAAATGGGCTCGTTTTTCTTTAAAATATCCATAAAATTATACATTTATTGATTTTTTTGCATTGTGCTTAGATCCATGATTCCAAGGAGACCAATTTTATGAAAATCGATTGAGAATTGCTCAAGTTATGACTTCCCAAGTGCATGCAACTATTTTGAGTTCCACATGTTCACTTGTAATGAACAGGACTAGTAATTAAATTGGTAGTTGAAATTCATCATTTTAAATATCTGCTCCTTTTTCCTAATTTTTCTTGCCTCCTTTCAACATCCCGGTCATTAAAAGCGGGGTCCACCATTTATCTTATCATTTCAAACATGGGGAAAAAAAGGTGATGTTTTAATGTTTTTGTCATACCCCTTAATTTCAATCTGTCATATTTGGAAATCATGTAGCAATTATAGGATGGAATTTTGAGATCAAGACAATAAAACTTGATCTATAGCTTTGTGTGTACTGATTGCATACATGGATGTATTCCCTAAGAAGGATATACGTGCATACATGTAATTACACACGCAACCACTCGACATCGCTTATTGCCTAGCAGTAGCACCCTTAATTAACTTGACATTCTCATCTTACCTTTGTTTCTGGTAGGAACGTAAAGAATACTTACATTGATAAAAATATGAAGTTGGCAGTGTGTTGTTGTTATCTCTTGTTGAACTTATTTGAATTATGTAAGCATGGTTTCACATCATTTGCTATTGGTCACCTGCCTTGCCGTAAAAGACAATTTGATATAAATTGTTATCTTTCTTGATTGTTATATATGATGATTGAATGTGATAACTTCAATTCTGTATTGAGTAGTGACTTGTAATGGATGACTGAAATTACTCGTTACTACAAGGTGTTATTTTAGCATGAAACAAGGTTAATGCAAAAGGGTGACCCACTCTTGGGATGAAATTTGTAAACCTTGAATATAAGTACTATATAATTAATTTGGTTCATTATGTTTAAAAATATTGGTATGGATCAGTTGTTCTTTGATCACCATTATTTTCTAGTAGTTCGAATGATATTTGCAACCCATTCAACTATCATTAAATTGAGAAAGGATGAACTTGTAAATGAATACTTCGGTATTTAACTATTGAGTAAAAGTTGGGTGGGTAATCGATAGTGTTAGCCTTAAGATTTATAAACCTATAATGGAAACATTTTATTCTTATTTAAATTATCATCAACCAAGACCACTAAGTGAATTCCCATTCTTGGATTATTTCAATCTTTGAGGTATAAGGCTTGCAGTTTTGGATAAGTTGTATCGATTAATGTAAATGGTGAAATTGGCCATTATGGACCCATGCATTACGAAGAATCATGTTTCGAATAAGCCTTGACCTTGCAAAGACTTCATGCACACCATAATTGGTGGAAAGTGTTAAGTGGAGACATAGTCATCATGCAAGTATACTTGACTTAGAATCTTTTGCTCCATGTTGAACGTTGACTAAGCATTGGGTATTATTTGATTTCACATGAAAATAGAGGAAGTATTTATATTCTAAATCCCGCTAAATTTAGGGGATAACATTGGCGGTGGTGGGGTAGTTTTAAAACTGCCAACCATGCACTGTGTTATTGAATGCACTTAGTGCACATTTACTTCATTGGAAACGATGAAGCTTCTTGGAGAAGCTAACCACATTCTCACCATTTGATCATTCTTGTTTTTGGTTTGAGAAGTTAAGTGGAGATGGGGAAAACTACAGTTGAACTCTGTGAATTTTTAAGAAAGAACTCAAGCTCCAACTCCAGTCTTTTGCATGCAAGTTTAAATCTATTATGAGATCTTCGACTTGTGTTAAATACATATTTTGGGATTGTTTTGGGGCTGTGAGTAGATTTAAGTCTCCATTTTTGGTAAGATCTTGTGAGATGATTCACAGGAAGTGTTGCTTGTGCCTAGAATGTTTTGGGAGAATTGATTGATAACGTTTTCCAGGCATGATAAATCTCTTTCCTTTTCTTGCAGTTTATTCCATTGCACATTTATGTAAATGAAATTCTGGCAAGATATTTTGTGATGTTAAAATAAATTTGGATTTTTGGGTTAACTTCATTCAATTAGTCATGTTGGGGTATGAAATATATTTTCCAGATAAAAATGTACATGTTGTAGTTGTACAAAACTTTCCTTGCAAACACACCATTGGATATGTGAATTTTATTTTTTTCTCTAGTTATAGCTATATTGAATTATCCCTTTGAAAGCTGCAGTAGTCATAAGATCTCTTGCTACTCTGGTATTTGTAAATAATATATTATGAAGTACTGTGTTTGGGTAATATACATTTTACGGTTAATAAAATCCCTTGTTTGGGAAAAATTTCTGAAAGTCTGACCCCGGGTATTATCGTTAATATTTGATAAACATTTGGTGAGAAAAGAAACGCCTAGTATTATACATTTCTTGGTCAATAGAACCATTGGTGTGAGAATATGTTGAATGTCTGATTCTGTGTATTTTTGTTAATATTTGATAAATGGTTGGTGGGAAAATAAATGCCTGCATCAAAATACCATTTGGATCACGGCTATTATCTTACTGTGTATTAAGTGTATTGAGATTAAAATAAAAATATAATGAATTGATTCCTCAATTTAGATATGAATGAGTTAGGAATTGTTTTTCCTTAGCCTTGTTTCACATTTATGAGATTTTATGTCTATAAACAGACCACAGAGATACTTCTCTCTGTCAGAGAAAGGCAAGAATGAAGGTAGAGGCAACTATCCATCAATTGGAATAACGGTAGTAGTGTTGGGGAAACGTGCTCTCATAATTTTTAATTGGACTTAAAAGATATTTTTAGGTAGTAAGGGATAATGGTTATTACGCCCTCTTTTGAAAGAGAAGGTATATGGACTTCTCAGGGATAATGGGATATTAAATAAATCATTGTTCTGCTGTGATATCTTTCTTAGTTATGAGAATGTGTCTTATTACTAAGGTATGTTAGTATCTGATTCTGTGTTTATCCTTAAATATTTATGTGATATATATATTTACCATAACATTATGACCTATATTAGTTACCCAACTGGTCTTGTAGAGTTTTGAGGCCAAAAGTAAGGGAACTACCTACCGCTGGCTTGGTGTATATGGACCTTCTCTAAACCTAATTAAATTGGTTTTTCATAAACTTCCAGAAATTGATAGATATTTAGTGAATGTATGTCAATGGATCATTGTTTGTGAAATGGAAATAAACACCATTGTGGTTAGTGAAATATGGAGTAATTAAATATGTACTTACTCTCATGAACTTCTTGTACTGTAGAGTAAGTAATGAGATACGTAAATTTGGAATTGTATAGCTTACTTGGATGTAGAGTAAGTTATGTAATAATTATATCTGTATTTTTATAGCTTACTTGGATGTAGGGTAAGTTATGAAATAAGTGAATCTGAATATAACTATATGATTTACTCGAACAACATAAAAAGGTAAACATAGTTATTTCAAAGACCTAAGCTAATAAGGTATGGAAAAGGGTAAGCTGAATGGATTCTGTGTTTTATCCTCTTATACCTATATGAGTTATTAGTTGTTTGATGAAGGAATAATTAATTGGTTATGTTGTTATTACTAACTTGTCCTCTTATGTGGATTATATGAATTATTAAAACATAGATTTTCATTTACTTAAATGATCAATGGCATAAACTATTAGGCATGGGATAAATATTTGTCATGCTTAGTTCGTATGAACTGATAGGTGCTAACATGTTTTGCAGATGAAGCTCAGTAAGGTGGAAAGAAGACCAAAGTTGAAAAGTTATTATTATGATTGATTTTACTACTTCTTGAAGTATAAATCATAGAATTATCACCGGTTTGGCATGTTATTACAATGGACATAATTTAGATATTCTGTTGTATTTGTACTGTTGAGAATCAATGAAATAGGAATATTTTTATCTCTACAAATTCTTGTTGTTTAAGCTATGCAAATGAATGAAATAAAAAGGTTAACAATTAATGAAGGAATTCAGAGGAATGTTTGTTTACTAGACTTTATATCACTAACACCAAGTGAGGGTTCAATGAATGAATTAGTAAGTCAGGGTGGTAGTACTAATTGGACTGCATCATGACTTTACATTTGTCTATAAAATAGAATGATGCAATAACATTGGACATGACTTAAGGATATTCAAATTTGTATTGCCAAAGTAAATAGTAAATTGTCCTATGTGGTATTGACAAAAGTAATATTATAATTTTAATGAGGAAGTTGTATATTGCTGAGATAGAAATTATATCGTATTAAGGATTTAAATTAAGACATGTTGTGATTAAACATTCATGAATTAATGAACTATGTGAGATGAAGTTATTTCATTGGTATGATTACTAACTAATTGTTAGTAGAGCTATAATAAAATGGATCAGTTAATGATCAAAGGAAAAATATTTCCAATACGAATATGAGGATAACAATCTTGAATTTGTTGATCCTTTCTAAGTCCTCTAGAAGGATGTTGATATGTATTAAAAATCTTAGGAATCACATTTCTTGTAGCCCCTCCTTGCATTGGGCATTTGACTTTGGGAATGTTGTAAATCAACATGCATGGGTAACTTGGGAATGCAAGGATTACTTGATCAACGAGTAGATACTATTCAAGGATTAAAAGAAATCAGGTTCTTCCTAAGGACAAAGACTAAAATGAATCATTAGGATCCTTGTGATAAAAGTTACATGATCCAAATTAAAATAAAAGGAAGTACACCTTAAGGATGGGTAAGTCTTAAGTGTTGAAGCCTAAGGAAATACTACCATACTATGAACTTATGGTAGGTATGAATAATGACTTATTTTAAGTGTGCTCAAATTGAATATTCTCAATTAAGAATAATGTAAGAGAAAGGGGATAATTAAGAAGAAGGGTTAGGTATTGTTGTCCATTTTTTCTCCCTGGGTAAAAAAATGAACAACGAGGGTCTACAAGCTAAAATTGTCAAAGTTGGTGTATAAAATTTTCCAGGGTTCTTCTATACTTTCATGATGCCTTAGAAGGGTCTTCAAACACATGGGAAGAAGGATTTTCCAACATAGCTCAATTGGGCCCAAATCAACATATAAGTGCATTAATGCAAATTAAAATCATTTTTTATTGGGTTTGTGTTGAATTAGGCTCTCGAGCTTGAAACTGGAACATCATGTTTGATAGGGTTGGGGAGCTAGCTCAGGCCCTCATGATAAGTCTCTTCCAGGAATAGCTCGGTCGAGATAGGAATGAGCTCGGTGAGTCTTAGATATGTCGGTGAAGTAACCATAATCGAGCTCGAGTGAGTCGATCAAGGATCAATGCAAAAGAACGAGCTCAAATGCAAACCCAACTCGGAGGCCAACTCAAGCTCAACTCAGTTGCCACTCAGACATGTGAGCTCGGTATCATACAGGAGGGTCAAGGTATTGTATTAGCTCGGGTAAGCTTGTGGATGGCTGGGTGAGCTAAGATTCTCACTACTCAAAGGGAGAGTTGGTGGACAACTCGGGCATGGTGAGGTTTCCAAGGAGTCGGGAGACAAAGATCGAGTTGAGTTGAACTCGGTCGATGTGGAGAGATAGTTCGATGTAGAATGGTGAGCTCGAATCAAACTCAGTGGTGAGTTCACGAAGCATGAGTAGTTCGAATTCAAGTGTCTTTTATACAGGAGTAGATCGTCAAGTTTTGGGTGTCATGAGGAAGCCCGTTGAGCTCGGTATTTGTAATATACAGAGGTGTTGATGCCTAAATCATGGGCAAGAGGCTTGGTGAAGCCAAGCTCGGCATGTAGCTAGTCGGAAGGAACAACTCGAGCTCAGTCGAGCTCATGTAGTGTTTCGGATTAGCAAGATTAGGGCTCGTCGTGGTGTCATGGAAGGGAGCCATAACAACTCGAGTTACTTTTCATGATGTCAGAATCGCAGAAATGAAGATAAATATGTTGAGACACATCTTTTGATCTTAAAGGAATGTGTTGCTAATCTGGACCCTTGTTTACCGTAATTTGTTTACTTGGGATAGAAGTTATTATTGCTTATATGATTACTAATGAGACAAATGAGACTTGTCGTATGCTTGATGAACTCTTTTCGCTAATTGATAAGACACCTTGAATCAATTCCATTGATCCAAGGTATGATGTGGCCTTCTTGTGATCGCTTTGTTGATTTACTTCTAAACCAGATCAAGGTTGATATATAATGTTGTTGCAGACTGATTTCAAGGATGAATATCTCAGTACGTAGATTCTAATGAAAAGTTCTATTCTCGAACCACACACCATTGTAACGCTAGTCAACGTAAGATGATAAGGGCCTGGATGCGAGGGGCACGGGTATGTGGAACAAAGGACGAAACATCCAACATTGTGTTGAATATGACTGTCAGGTGGAAAGACTTGATTGGAAACTAATTAATTAAATACTAGGGGATTAAACCCTAACCTACCCCTAAGTTTTATCCTATACCCTAACTACTACCCTATATGGATTTTAAACTTCATAAGGATGAAAATAGATGTAAATTTTATTAACCTATGAACTAGGTGAATAACCTAGATATGGACTATTAAAAATCCTAAACTATTCCTAACCTATGGAAGGGGACATATGGACCCATGTGGATGGAAAGGATAAGGAGGGAAGGTTAGAAATTTAATGGGACAGTAAATGAAGTCCTTACATTTCAAAGTGCCAAGTTTGGCGGGAACATGGGAAAAGTTGGAGGCATCCAACTAGCTAAGAAGCTAAGAAGGAATTACATGTAAAAATTTGAAAAAAGAACTCGCCAACCCTGAGTCGGTGGTGGCGTGAAAAATTAGGAAAAAGAAATGCATTCAATGCATTAATGATCTTGGTCTTAGTGACCAGCTCGCCTTGGAAAGAGGATAGAGGAAAAAGGAAATTTGTTTGTTATTGTGTGCAATCGGATTTTAGTTGCTCTGCATTTTGTTCTTCCATGGTTCTGTCGAACCTGCTGTTATTTTTGGTTATTGTTGTTGTTGTTTGGAGTAGCCACGGCTATTTTTGAGCCTGAGGAAGTTAGTGGATTGTTTGGAAAGCTTTACTATTGTCACCGTGGAGAAGAATAGCTCCTGTGGGCGTGGTTTTCTTCGAGCCACAAGAAAAATTAACAGGCATGTTGAGCCCTTCTCCTTAAATCGTTTTGCTCTTGTTTAAGCGTCTCATTAAAACAACTCTGCTCTTATGATTGGGTGTTTTTGAAAAATGGAATGGTTGATTTAGTTAATGTGATTTTCGGGTTGAAATGTCTGTTGAGAAAGAATTCGAATTGGGTATTTCTTTGCAAATGGGTAAATCGAATGAATTTGTTCATGCTGTGTGAGTTTGTTTTGACAGTGTTGGACATTCATTCTATTACCCAATATGGGTTTGAGTTGTTGAATGTATTAGCTATGCGTGCATTAATTTTTCGAGTTCTGTGCCTTTTTTTTTGTAAATATGGAAGGATAAAATGATTCGTATGACCTCTGGTTTGAGCTGTCATTATAAAACGAACTCGACTTGGGTATTCTTGTTGCGTTTTGAAGAAAATGAGTGTTTTTCTTACTGAAATAATTAATGGAACGAATTTTTCTCTTTCTACTGTTTTGAATTCTAGAAATAATGGCAATAGGGCTTCACTGTGCATTACGGGTCAAACTTGTTGTAGGTAACAACAATGTGCAAATTGTTATCTATGATTTGTGTGCATTAATGGATATGGAAAGCCATAAAAATATTTGACAAGACTGTTGTATAACTGTTCCTTTGGTTATAATATAGTGTATGAGGTATGAATCCTTCTAGTAACAGTAAGAGCATAGTAGCATCTCTACATTGTTTGCTCTAGTTGGATACGATGTTCTACCTACTTGTTCTTGGTATTCGTATATGCCTGTTTGAAAGGAAGTTCTGATCTGAATGGGAATAGGATAGCCAGTCTATAGAATGGACTGGGTAGAACATGCAAATTATACGCTGCATCTTGTTGAACTCAATATATATATTTATATATATAATTTACGGATTGTAAATTCTTCATTGTTTTCATTAAAACGGAATATGAGTGGATTTCTTACTTGCTGTTTGGAAAGTGAATTCTCTTATCATTTAAATGAAAGCATGATTTGTTGTTGCTGTACACTTTTATTCGATATTTCTGGATGAGAATGTCCGTTGAGTGAAATATTTCAAAGGAATGATTGTATTTAGAGGTACCTTTGATACTAATGCTTACGAACCCGTGCAATGAACTCTGGTCAACTTTTTGGGAAAGGCAATTAGTAGTTTTGAATACTGATATATATATTTCAGATTGAATTATACTCTTGGATTATGACTGTTCTAAATAGTGGATATTTGGTTAGACAATAAGAAGAGGTAATATGATCCTCCTTTAATTGGTTATTGAATTTGTCTACTTCTCTATGGGCTGTTATCATTGATTGATATTACGTCCGGATTGAATTATTTAGTTCAGTTATGATGAAAGGAAAGAAAGTGTAGGATAAGTAATTAGGAGTAATGATCAATTCTTTCTTACTCAGCTGAAATTCTATACTTGTTATGAAATGAATTTTGTATTGTCTAAGGCGTAAGCATTTGCATTTAATTGCTGTTTACTTTCTTCTGAATTGAAAGAAGTATTATCCTGTTGTTGAATTTTGAAGATTGTCACCAACGAGTTCATGGTGAATGAATACTTTTCTCTTCAGCATTTGATGGATGGGAATTAGACAAGTAGTATGAAAGGAAAGTAAAATGGTTTTGCTCGAAGTCTTATTTAAAATCTTATTTTGAATCTTTTCTCTAACCAATGTAAGGCAATGGAATTGATAGCATTTATGTTAGAACAACAGTTTGCATAATTGTGTTTTTAGTTATTATAGATGTTTGTAATCTGGAACTGTTTGAAGGAAATTACTTCTTGTAATAATTAAGTGGGAAAGAGGGTAGTAATCCTTGTCTGATTGGGATGGTAATTAGATAATCGAGGTTGTTATGCTGTTCATCCTTATCGGTACTTAATTCTAGGATGATGTTCATTTTAACGTTTCATAAAAGCAGGGTTCTTTTATTGAGACAGTTAATTAAGAGCACCTCATTATAATGGTAAGTGCTTAATATGCTCAATTCAATGAACTTACCCATGTAATTAATTTTTGTAGATGGTCCTTTGAGTAATATGAAGACATGGTTGTTTTCTGATGCTTCTTCTGAGTAGCTAAGGATGGATCGTATTTGATAGTTATTATTCCTCTATGAGGAAATGGGAAAAGAAGAAGTTACATTCTTCTTCCCTTATGTGTTGAAATGTTGTTTGATATAAACGATTCCAGTTATTTGGGACTGGGAATTGTATAGATTGTAAATCTTATAGATGAATACAAGGAAAAGTGTGATATTTTAATGGTGTATCAATTGATATTGTTGAATAAGATTGAGAATATAATATTATTCATTGATTGGGAATTATTCAAATGATAGTGGATAAATTTTAAAAAGACATAATATCTATTCTTTATCTTGGAATACAACTTTTAAGTTGGAATGTGCAATTAATTCATACTTGGGTTAAGTTGAATTTTAAATTGACAATGAAAAGGATTTAGGTAAACATGATCTCTTAATTGAAAGGTATTCGGGATTAGCTTGAAAGCTAAGGAATATCGAATAACTTAGGAGCAGCCGAACTTTGTATTCGGACTCCGTTAATAGCCTCGAATGCTTAAATTCAGAAAATATAGATATGGGAAAACATATCTATTGTTAACAAACCTTAACTAAAGTAAGGTTAAGGAGAATAAATGAATAAATTCATTTAGAATTAGACCTTGTTTAAATGATGTCTAATAAGATGGAATTCTAAATTTGAATACAGTTGTGGATAAAACTTGGTTAAGTTTAATAGGTTGAACTTACTACCTTAAGCTGTAGTGGACTATTAGTCTGAAGCTTAAAGTAAAGAATCAAGATGGAATTATG
Organism: Taxus wallichiana var. yunnanensis; assembly: GCA_018340775.1. Classification (NCBI taxonomy): domain Eukaryota; kingdom Viridiplantae; phylum Streptophyta; class Pinopsida; order Cupressales; family Taxaceae; genus Taxus; species Taxus wallichiana. The sequence continues at coordinate 206,553,462 of CM031244.1, read as the reverse complement.
AAATCCTTCGGCATGGAGGAGTAAAATGTATATTAAGCTATAAGACAAATTGAGTCTCTCTTAGCTATATACAACTGTAACAAACAATGAGGTTAAAGGATCAGCATGGTTGATGAAAGTTGATCTTAAATATTTAAGATTAAATCTAATCACACTCTAGCTAGATGTGTATTCCTTAATGAGAGGATTCCGTAGGACCTTGGCACACGTCAGCTGCAATATGGTGTCTTCATGAAGGCGTGACCTTCATGACGACACAATGTTGTAGCTGACATGTTACAATGCCCTCTCGAATCGAATCATCAAGATTACATAAGCTGGATCCAAGTTACTAGACGATGATAGGAATGTGACCACGTATACGGGGTGACTCCTAAGGACTAAAGGTAACTAGACACACGCAGTCGTCTAGGGTCGACATGGTATGTCTGCATACCTTTAGTCATCGCGAGTGTCTTCCTATACTCTTTCATATTGCTAGTAGGGGTTAGAGCTTAACCTTGGATAGAAGGACTGACAGAGGTCAGAAAAGACCATTCTAGATAACAGACGAAGTGAGGTGAAGGACATATTCCATTGAGGCGTATAACGTCTAGGAATATGATCATGTAAAGCATGTGAAAATCTTTGGCCAAAGTATCGCAAGTTGCTGGTTGCATTGTCCTAATCACCTAGTTTAAGAAGCAGGATATCAGATGAATATCAGTAACAGATATTCAGATAGGCCTCTTAAATGGATCACTTCGATAACCGGAAACGGTAAAAGAACCTGGTATATTTATTAAACAATGCATGGATTAACATGAAGGATCAGTAATTTGCTGAGTCATGAAATGAGAGATCGCTGAAACTCCGAGCCATGAAATGGGAGATCGGTAGTTCTTCAAGTCATTTACAACAGCATATGGTATCTGTTATATGACTTAATGGCACTGAATGTGTGTTCTATATTGCAATATGTGAACAGAGAACATTGGTTTTAAAAAGAAATTGTGTGATCCAACTTGCATTAATTGGACAGAGAACAATTATTAAAACTTGAATGTGTGTTTGAATTATATAATTTAGAACAGAGAATGTTGTATAAAAAAACATTTCCTTGTTCTAGTATCTTAAAATGGGGATGTTACATCTTGGTATCAGAGCTGAAGGTTGTAGCTCTTAGACCTAATGAGTCCACAATTTAATAAAGTTTACATTTTCTTATTAAACAGAAAATGGTCAGAACAAGAGGAAATGCTGCGAATAACCCGCTACCGGGTGGAGAATCAGCTACTGCTCAAAAGCTGGATGAAATCCTTGCTTCCCTACTAGATACGAGAGATCATTTGACTGTTTTGGAATAGCAGTCAATGGGTAATGAAGAGGAGGAAGAAGAAGCTGATATAAATGATCAGCCACCTCATGTGGACAACACAATTGAGAGGAATCCGAGTGTTGATAATAGTAATGTGAATTCTCCTAATCATCCGAAAATAAAAGGGCAAGATTAGCAGTTGAACTTACAAATGATATAAAGAGAATAAGTGTAACATCCCCATTTTAAGACACTAGAACAAGGGGAAAAAAAAATTTATTTTATTTTATTTTTTTATATGCAACGTTCTCTGTATTGAATTATACAATTCAAACACATGTTCAAGTTTTAATAATTGTTTTCTGTCATGTCAATTAATGCAATTTGGATCACACAATTTCTTATTAAAACCAATGTTCTCTGTTTGCATATTTTTGCAATATGGAACACACATTTAGTGTCATTCAATCATATACAGATATCATATGCTCGCTTGTAAATGACTCGAAGAACTACCGCCGATCCCCCATTTTATGGCTCGGAGTTTTAGCAATCTCTCATTTCATGACTCGGCGACTTACCGATCCTTCATGTTAATCTATGCAATGTATAATAAATATATCGGGTTCTTTTACCATTTTTGGTTATCGAAGTGTTCCATTTAAGAAGCCTATCGAATATCTCTCTTGATCGATATTCATCGACATCCTACATCTTAAACTAGGTTATTAGGACAACGCAACCAACACTTGCGATACTTTGGCCAAAGATTTTCACATGCTTTATATGATCATATTCCTAGATGTGATACACATCATTGGAATACGTCCTTCACCTCACTTAAATCATTATCTAGAATGGTCTTTCCCTGGTCTCTGCCGGTCCTCCCGTTTAAGGTCAAGCTCTAACCCCAACTAGAAATATGAGCGAGTATAGGAGTTACTCAAGGTAACTAAAGGTACACAAACATACGGTGTCATCCCTAGATGACTCGTGTGTCTAGTTACCTTAGTCCTCGGAGTCACTCGTATACGTGATCACATTCCTATCCCCATCTAAGAACTTAGTATCTAGCTTATGTAAACTTGATGATTTGATTCGAGAGGGCGTTGTAACATGTCAGCCACAACATTGTGTCGTCATGAAGGCCCCACCTTCATGAAGACACCATATTGTAGCTAGCGTGTGCCAAGGTCCTACAGAATCCTCTCATCGAGAAGTACACATCCCGTTCGCACATGTTTTGATTATAATCTTAATATTTAAGATCAACTTTCAGCAGCCCTGCTGATCCTTAAACCTCGTTCTCGTTGCAGTTGTATGTAGCTAAGAGAGAGACTTAATTTGTCTTCTAGCTTAATATACATCCCCCTTCTTCATACCGAAGGGTTGCATATTCCCTTCTTGGTTCCTTTCTTTACTTTTTGGACTAATCGGTCCATTACGGATAACGCAATAAGTTTAATCTATTAAACTTAACCAAGTTTTTTACCCACAACTATAAATAAATTCAGAATTCCATCTTATTAGACATCATTTAAACGAGGTCTAACTCTAAATGAGTTTATTTATTTACTCTCCATAACCTTACTTTAGTTAAGGTCTCATTAACATTAGATATGTTTTCCCATATCTATGTTTTTCGAATTTAAACATTTGAGGCTACAATCGAGTCCGAACACAACGTTCAACTACTCTTATGTTATCTAATATTCCTTAGCTTATAATCCAATCTGAATACCTTTCAATTAAGAGTTCATATTCACCTAAATCCATCTTACTATCAATTTAAAATTCATCTTAACCCAAGTATGAACTAATTGCACATTCCAACGTAAAAGTTGTATTCAAGTAAAGAATAGATGTTTATTCCTTTTAAATCTATCCACTATCATTTGAACATTTCCAATCAAGGAATAATATTATATTCTCAATCTTATTCAACAATATCAATTGATACAGCCATTAAAATATCACACTTTTCCTTGTATTCATCCATAAGTTTTACAATCTATACATTTGCCAGCCCAAACAACTGGGCCTTGTTTATATCAAACAACATTACAACTCATAAAGATAGAAGAATGTAATTTCTTCCTCTCTCGTTTCCTCGTAGAGGAATAATAGCTATCAAATACAATCCATCCTTAGTTAATCATAAAAAGTATCAAAAACAACCATGTCCTCATTTATATTCAAGTTCTATCTGAAAAAATTACTTGCATGGGTCAGTTTATTGAACTGAGCATATTAAGCACTTGTCATTAAAATGAGGTGCTTTTTAATTAACTGTCTCAATAAAAGAACCCTACTTTTATGAAACATTAGAATGAACATCATTCAAGAATTAAGTACAGATAAGGATGAATAACATAACAATTCAATCATCTAATTACCCTCCCAATCGAAAAGAAAGGATTTCGCCTTTTTTTTCAATAATTACTACAAGAAGTAATTTCCTTCAAATAGTCTAGAATTAACATCTGTAAGAAGTAAAACATAATTATGCATATTTTTGTTCCAATATAAATGTTGTAAATTCCATTCCTTACAATAGTTGCAATTTCAAAAGATAGATTTTAACTGAAAATTTAACCGAACTACTTTCCTTTGCTTTCATACAACTCATCGGATTTCAAACAATCAAATGCTGAGAGGAAAAGTAAGCAGCAATTAAATGCAGATGCTTAAACCATCGCAGTACAAAATTCATTCCATAATAATTATAGATTTTCAACTGTATAAGAGAAGAAACGAACATTAATTCAAATTATCCATCCACACTCTCTTTCCTTGCATCATAACTGTATTAGAAATTTTAATCCAAACGTGATATCAATCAATGATAAAATTACAAAGAGAAATAAATGAATCAATAATCGAAAAAAAGGGAAAGGATCATATTACCTCTTCTCACTGTCTAACCAAATATCCATCATTTAGAACAAACATATTCTAATAGTATAATTCATTCTGAATAGTATAATTCAAGTATTCAAAAACTACTATTACCTTTCCAACAAAAGTTGACCAGAGTTCATTGCAACTGATCCGTAGGCATCGATACCAAAAGAACTTCTAAACACAATCCTTTCCCCTCAAAATAATTCACTCTACAGACATTTACGTCTATATAACATGTAAGAGTGTACAAAGCAACAACAACAAGTCACACTTTCATCATAATAATGAGAGAATTCACTTTCCAACAGCAAAGTAATAAATCCATTCATATTCTGCTCTAATGAAAACAATGAAAGGTTCACAATCCTTAAAATTATATATATATATATATATATATATATATATCCTTGAGTTCAGCAAGACACAGTAAAATTTGTATGCTCTACTCAGTCTATTATATAGACTGATTTTTTGTTCCTCATCAGATTAGAACTTCCTTCCAAACAGTCCTATATGAATACCAAGAACCAGTAGGCAGAATACCATATCTAATTAGAACAACAAAGTAAGATGCTACTATAACCTTACTGTCCCAGGGAACCGTATTCTATGCAATGAAAAACATCTAGGAATTATAACTCACATAATAGTTTATCAACATCACCACAAATCCGTTTTCTTATTCCAAGCGTTTCCAAACACCTTTGAACTTAGAAATACAATATTCGCATAACAATACATTTATCAATGCAAACCCGTATAGGGTAATAGATGCGCAAGCAAGATACAGTAAAAAACAATCTCATACAGCAAGCACAATCCCTTTTATTCCACTTAATCGCAAGAATACCCAAGGCCGTGTTCCTTTTTGTTATGCCAGTTCAAACCAAACATACAGAATCACATACCCTTATGTTTATACAAGATTGCACAAAACTCAGATTAATACACACACCTAATGTATTATTCCACACAAATTCAACTCCTATTGAGTAGAGATCAATTAACCGACATTGCCAAACAACTCATTCATCAAGAGTAGACTTATTTCATTCACCTAATTCACAAAGAAATTATCCAAGTCGTACTCATTAAGGAAAAATGACTCAGTTCAGAGCTCATTCCATTTAAAACAACAACATCATTTGATTAAATCTCCCTCATAAGAGCAGGGTTGTTTTAATGAGTCGATTAAGCAAAAGCAAGCGGTTTAAGGAGAAGGGCTTAACATGCCTGAATTTCTTTTTGTGGTTCAAAGAAAACCGCATCCACTGGAGCTATTTCTCTCCACGACGTCCTCAGCCAGGATTTCCAAATAGTCACTAACTTCCACAGGCTCAAAAATAGCCCTTGGCTTCTCCAAAGACAGAATCAATAACCAAAATTACAGCAGGTTCGACAGAACCATGGAAGAACAAAATGCAGAGAAACTAAAAACCCGATGCACACAACAACAAACAATTCTTTCCCAATCCACTTTCCAAGGTGAGCTGGTCGCTAAGACCAAGGTAATTGAATGCATTGAATGCATTACCTTTCCTCATTCCTCACGCCACCACCGACTCAGGTTGGTGAGTTTCTAATTTCAAATTTTGCATGTAATTCCCATTTTAGCTTCATAGCTAGTTGGACGCCTCCAACTTTTCCTTTCTCCCGCCAAACTTGGCGCTACACATGTAAGGACTTCATTTACTGTCCCATTAAATTTCCAGCCTTCCCTTCTTATCCATTTCCATTCACATGGGTCCATACGTCCCCTTCCTTAGGTTAGGAATAGTTTAGGATTTTTAATAGTCCACATCTAGGTTATTCGCCTAGTTCACTAGGTTAATAGAATTCACATCTATTTTCAACCTTATGAAATTTAAAAATCCATATAGGGTAGTAGTTAGGGTATAGGATAAAACTTAGTAGTAGGTTAGTGTTTAATCCCATAGTTTTAATTAATAGTTTCAAATCAAGTCTTTCGATTTGGCATTCATGTTTAACACTATGCAAGACGTTTCATCCCTATTCCACATACTGTGCCACTCGCATCCAGGCCCTTATCGTCTTATGTTGTCTAGCATTACAAAGGTGTGTGGTTCGAGAATCGAACCTTTTTCATTGGCATCTACGTACCAGATATTCATCCCTGTAATCAGGTGTTGCAACCTTTATATCAACCTTCAGTCTGGTTTCAGACTTCATTCTGGTTTAGAAGTAAATCAACAAGGTGATCACAAGAAGGCCACAGCATGCCTTGGATCAATGAAATTGATTCAAGGTGTGTTGTCAATCAGAAAAAAGAGTTAAATCAAGCATATGACAAGTTTGTTGTCTCATTAGCAATCACACAAGTAATAATAAACTTGCCCCAAGTAAACAAATTACAAAGCAAACAAGGGTCAGTTATTAGCAACACATTCCTTTAAGATCAAAAGATGTGTCTTAACATATTTATCTTCATTTCTACGATTCAACATCATGAAAAGTGATTACTATGCTAGCTTACAAAATTCAAGGCGTTACAATAAGTCCTCCAAAGTTTGATTGAATTGGCTCGCCTTGGAAAGAGGATAGAGGAAAAAGGAAATTTGTTTGTTATTGTGTGCAATCGGGTTTTAGTTTCTCTGCATTTTGTTCTTCCATGGTTCTGTTGAACCTGTTGTTATTTTTGGTTATTGTTGTTGTTGTTTGGAGTATCCACGACTATTTTTGAGCCTAACGAAGTTGGTGGATTTTTTGGAAAGCTTTACTACTGTCGCCGTGGAGAAGAATAGCTCCTGTGGGCGCGGTTTTATTCAAGCCACAAGAAAAATTAACAGGCATGTTGAGCCCTTCTCCTTAAATCATTTTGCTCTTGTTTAAGCATCTCATTAAAACAAATCTGCTCTTATGATTGGGTGTTTTTGAAAAATGGAATGGTTGATTTAGTTAATGTGATTTTTGGGTTGAAATGTCTGTTGAGAAAGAATTTGAATTGGGTATTTCTTTGCAAATGGGTAAATCGAATGAATTTGTTCATGCTTTGAGTGAGTTTGTTTTGACATTGTTGGATATTCATTTTTGATTTGTTCAATGTATTAGCTATGCATGCATTAATTTCGAGTTACGTGCCTTTTTTTTTGTAAATATGGAAGGATAAAATGATTTGTATGACCTCTAGTTTGAGCTGTCATTATAAAAGTGTAACACCTTAATTTTTGTAAGTTATCATGGTAATTACTTTTCATGATGTTGTAAGCTGTAGAAATGAAGATAAATATGTTAAGACACATCTTTTGATCTTAGAGGAATGTGTTGATGATCTCGACCCTTGTTTGCTGTAATTTGTTTACTTGGGATGAAGTTATTATTGCTTGTGTGATTGCTGATGAGACAACAGACTTTTCGTATGCTTGATGAAATCTATTCGTTGGTTGACAACACACCTTGAATCAATTCCATTGATCCAAGGTATATTGTGGCTTTCTTGTGATCGCTTTGTCGATTTACTTCTAAACCAGACTGAAGGCTGATATAAATGTTGCAGCACCTGATTACAGGTATAAATATCTGGCACATAGATGCCAATGAAAAAGGTTCTATTCTCAAACCACACACCATTGTAAAGCTAGACCAAGTAAGGTGATAAAGGCCTGGATGCGAGTGGCATAGGTATGTGGAACATGGGACGAAATGTCCTGCATAGTGTTGAATATGACTGTCAGGCGGAAAGACTTGATTTGGAAACTAATTAATTAAATATTAGGGGATAAAACCCTAACCTACCCCTAAGTTTTATCTTATACCCTAACTACTATCCTATATGGATTTTAGATTTTATAAGGGTGAAAATAGATATAAATTCTATTAATTTACGAACTAGGCGAATGACCTAGATATCGACTATTAAAATCCTAAACTAATCCTAACCTAAGGAAGGGGACACATGGACCCATGTGGAAGGAAAGGATAAGAAGGGAAGGTTGGAAATTTATTAGGACAATGAATGGCACCCTTATAGGTTGCAGCGCCAAGTTTGGCGGGAACATGGGGAAAGTTGGAGGCGTCCAACTAGTTGTGAAACTAAACCATGATTGCATGCAAAAATTTGAAATTAGTAACTCGCCAACTTGAGTCGGCGGTGGCGTGAGGAAAAAGGAAAAAGGAATGCATTCAATGGCATTGGTCTTAGTGACCAGCTCGCCTTGGAAAGAGGTTTGGGAAGGAAGTTTGTTTGTTGTTGTGTGCATTGGGTTTTTAGTTGCTCTGCATTTTGTTCTTCCATGGTTCTGTCGAACCTGCTGTAATTTGGTTATTATCTCTGTTCTTGGAGAAGTGAGGCTATTTTTGGAGCCTGTGGAAGTTAGGGGACTGGTTGGAAAGCCTAGCCGAGGATGCCATGGAGAGAAACAACTCCAGTGGGCACGGTTTTCTTCAAATCACAAAAAAAAAAAACAGGCATGTTAAGCCCTTCTCCTTAAACCGTTTGCTTTTGCTTAATAGTCTCATTAAAACAACCCTGCTCTTATGATGGGGGTTTTGGTTATTTGATTCGGCTGTTATGTTGAGATGATTTCGAGTTGAGACGTTTTCTTTTGCTGTACGTGACTTGAGCATTCTTTGCATAATGAGTAAGTTGAATAAACTGTCCTTGTTGTGTGGTTCGTTTTGACAGTGTTGGGTATTCGTTTTATTACCATTATGGGTTGTGCTAATAAATACATTAGCTAAGTGAATATCACTTGTGCGTTCTGAGCATTCTTGTGAAAATGAAAGGATGAGATGTTTTGTATGTCTGGTTGAACTGTCCTTATAAGAATGAACACGACTTGGGTATTCTCGGGTGTTTGATGAAAATGATTGTTCTTCTTATTGAAATCATTAATGAATTATGTTTTCTCTTTGCTGTTTTGAAAATCTGAAGGTAATGGAAAGAGGATTTTATTGTGCATTATGGATGCGGTTTGATCTTCTAGTTTGAACTGTCATCATGAAAACGAACATGGCTAAATATTTCTGTGCAAATGAATGAAACAAATGAGATTTGGCTTGTTGTTTGAGATTGTTTTTGTACCTTGCTTGCGCATCTATTACCCTATGTGGGTTTGCATTGATAAAGGTATTGTTATGCGAATATTGTATTTCTGAGTTCAGTGTGTGGAAACATTTGGGAAAAACAAATTTGTGGTGATGTTGATAGACTATTATGCGAGTTATAATTCCTTGATATTTTTCATTGCATAAAATACGGGTTCCCTGGGACAGTAAGGTTATAGTAGCATCTTACTTTGTTGTACTAATTTGATATGGTATCTTGCACTGCTTTGGTTTTGGTATTCATTTAGATTTGTTTGGAAAGAAGTTTTTTTAATCGATGAGGAGCAGAGAAAATCAGTCTATATAATAGAGTGAGTAGAGCATGCAAATTATATTGAGTCTTGTTGAACTATAGGATACACACACATATATATAATTTTAAGGATTCTGGGCCTTTCATTGTTTTCATTAAAAGCAGAATATGAATGGATTTATTCCTTGCTGTTGGAAGGTGAATTCTCTCATTATTAGGATGAAAATGTGACTTGTTGTGGTTGTTGTACACTCTATATGTTATAAAGACATAAATGTCTGTAGAGTGAATTATTTTAAAGGGAATTATATTATGCGGAATGAATCATATTGTTGGATCATGTCTGTGCTAAATAAGCGGATATTTGGTTAAACAAATTGTAAAGAGGTAATATGATTCTTCTTCCTTGTATTCAATTAACGATTTTATTTATTTCCCTTTGAATTGTTACCATTGATTGGTATCACTTCTGGATTAAATTCTCAGTACCGCTAAGAGAAAAGAAAAAGAGTGTGGATGGATAATTTGAATTGGTGTTCATTTCTTCTTTCACACCGTTGGTAAATCTGTAACTGTTATGAAATGAATTTTGTACTACCTTGCTTTAAACATCTGCATTTAATTCGTTGTTTACTTTCCCCTTCAGCATTTGATTGTTGAAATTAGACGAGTAGCATGAAAGGAAAGGGAATGGTTCTGCTGGAAGTCTTATTAAAAAAATCTAATTGTGAATCTTTCTCTAACTAATGTAAGGGAATGGAAATTACAGCATTTATGATTAGAATAGCAGTTTGCATAATTGTATTTTCAGTTCTTACAGATGTTTGTAATTTGGAAATGTTAGAAGGAAATTACTTCTTATAATAATTATTCAGGAAAGAGGGCAGTAATCCTTTGTCTGATTGGGATGGTAATTAGATGATTGAGTTGTTATGTTGTTCATCCTTTTCGGTACTTAATTCTTGGATGATGTTCATTTTAATGTTTCATAAAAGTAGGGTTCTTTTATTGTGACAGTTAATTAAAAGCACCTCATTTTAATGACAAGTGCTTAATATGCTCAGTTCAACGAACTGACCCGTGTAAGTAATTTTGCAGATGGAACTTGGTTATAAACGAAGGCATGGTTGTTTTATGATACTTATTTTGATTAACTGAAGATGGATTGTATTGATAACTATTACTCCTCTACGAGGAAATGAGAAAGGAAGAAATTACATTCTTCTATCTTTATGAGTTGTAATGTTGTTTGATATAAACAAGTTCAGTCGTTTGGACTGGCAAATGTATAGATTGTAAAACTGGTGGATGAATACAAGTAAAAGTGTGATATTTTTAATGACTATATCAGTTTGATATTGTTGAATAAGTTTGAGAATATAACATTATTCCTTGATTTGGAATTATCCAATGTTAATGGATGAATTTAAAAGGAAATAACATCTATTCTTACCTGAATGTAACCTTTGTGTTGAAATGTACAATTAGTTCATACTTGGGTTAAGATGAATTTTAAATTGACATTAAAAAGGATTTAGGTAAGCATGATCTCCTAATTGAAAGGTATTCGGGATTAGCTTGAAAGCTAAGGAATATCAAATAACTTAGGAGCAGCCGAACCTTGAATTCGGACTCCGTTAATAGCCTCGAATGTTTAAATTCAGAAAATATAGATATGGGAAAACATATCTATTGTAACGGACCTTAACTAAGTAAGGTTAAGGAGGATAAATGAATAAATTCATTTAGAATTAGACCTCATTTAAATGATGTCTAATAAGATGGAATTCTGAATTTGTTTACAGTTGTGGAAAAACTTGGTTAAGTTTAATAGGTTAAACTTATTAAGTTTATCGATAATGGACTGATTAGTCCGAAGATTAAGAAAAGAACCAAGAATAGAATATGCAACCCTTCGGTATGAAGGAGGAGATGCGTATTAAGCTAGAAGATAGATTAAGTCTCTCTTAGCTACATACAACTGTAACGAGAACGAGGTTTAAGGATCAACATGGCTGCTGAAAGTAGATCTTAAATATTAAGATTACAACCAAATCACACTGAGTTGGATGTGTACTCTCGATGAGAGGATTCCGTAGGACATTGACATACGCCAGCTACAATATGGTGTCTTCATGAAGGCGGGGCCTTCATGATGACACAATGTTATGGCTGACATATTACAATGCCCTCCCGAATTAATTCATCAAGTTTACATAAGCTGGATACTAATTTCTTGGCTGGGGATAGGAATGTGATCACGTATACAGAGTGACTCTAGAGGACTAAAGGTAACTAGACATATGGAGTCGTCTAGGGACGACACCGTATGTCTGCGTATCTTTGGTTACCATGAGTAACTTCCTATACTTGTTCATATTGCTAGTTGGGGTTAGAGCTTGACCTTAAAATGGAGGGACCGGAAGAGACCAGGAAAGACCATTCTAGATAACAGACAAAGTGAGGTGAAGGACGTATTCCAATGATGTGTACCACGTCTAGGAATATGATCATGCAAAGCATGTGAAAATCTTTGGCCAAAGTATCGCAAGTGTTGGTTGCGTTGTCCTAATCACCTAGTTTAAGATGCAGGATGTCAGACGAATATCAGTAACAGATATTCAGATAGGCTTCTTAAATGGATCACTTCGATAACCGGAAACGGTAAGAGAACCCTGTATATTCATTATACAATGCACGGATTAACATGAAGGATCGGTAAGTCACCGAGTCATGAAATGAGAGATCGTTGAAACTCCGAGCCATAAAATGGGAGATCGGTAGTTCTTCGAGTCATTTACAGCAGCATATGGTAACTGTTATATGATTGAATGGCATTGAATGTGTGTTCCATATTGCAAGTATGTGAACAGAGAACATTGGTTTTAAAAGGAAATTGTGTGATCCAAATTGCATTAGTTGGACAGAGAACAATTATTAAAACTTGAACGTGTGTTTGAATTATATAATTCATAACAGGGAACATTGTATAAAAAAATTCCCTTATTCTAGTATCTTAAAATGGGGATGTTACATCTTTGTATCAGAGCTGAAGGTTGCAGCTCTTGGACCTAATGAGTCCACAATTTAATAAGATTTACATTTTCTTATTGAACAGAAAATGGTCAGAACAAGAGGAAATGCTGCGAACAACCCATTACCGGGTGGAGAAGTAGCTACTACTCAAAAGCTGGATGAAATCCTTGCTTCCCTACTAGATACGAGACATCATTTGACTGTTTGGAACAGCAGTCAATGGGTAATGAGGAGGAGGAAAAAGAAGCTGATATAAATGATCAGCCACCTCCTGTGGAAAACACCAATGGAGGGAATTCGGGTGTTGATAATAGTAATGTGAATTCTCCTAATCATCCTTAAAATAAAAGGGCAAGATTAGCAGCTGAACTTACAAATGACATAAAGAGAATAAGTCCTCCAAAGTTTGATGGAACAACCCTTGGGGACGGAGCTGAGAATTGGCTCAGTGAAATGGAGAAGTACTTTGCAATAATAAACTTCTCCGAAGAGACCAAAGCGATATGGGGAGCATATCAGATTTCGCATGAAGCATCATCATGGTGGGACAACTGTAAGGTTGAGTTGAATATTGTCGAATCAGACATAAGTTGGGATTAATTTAAGGGTTACTTTAGGCAACGGTGGCCGCCTCAACTCTATTTTGATAGGAAAATGATTGAATTTCAAAAGCTGATCACAAGGAAGGTGACGGTGACGAGAATCTTTGGAAAGGGTTTACTAAACTCCTCAAGTATGTGCCGCAGTACCAAGCTGACGAGAAGTTCAAAATATGAAAGTTCATAATGGGACTAAATCCCATCATTGGTGGTGAAGTGGATGTCCACGGAACAACCACCATGGAACGAGTTGTCAAAAAGGCATTAAGACAGGAACAAAAATTGAGAGTAATTTTTGCTCATAGGGAAGAGATAAGGAAGAAGATTCCCAACTCTTCTTCATCTCTCGCACCCAAAAGGGGGCCTTGGAAAAGGTTTGGTGTGAAAAAAAAATTGTTGTAGATAACAACAAGAAATTTGTAATGAACAAACCTATAAATAGTGTGCGGAACAGCTTCACAAAAGTTAGTGGCAATGGACAAAAGTCCTATGGAAGCCAGAATGATAACTTCAAAGCTGGTAACAAATTTGAGCCTAGGAAAGGGCCAGTTGGAGGATGCTTCAACTGTGGAAAGGACCATTATGCGAGTCATTATCCTCTGAAAAAGGATGATCATGATCAGCAGCATATGATACACGCTGCGGTGGCTAACAAACAAGCTGAAAAGCAAGTTACTCCTATAGAAGTTCCAGGGTAAGTTATTCGGTACAATTTTTGTAGTCATACTTTTTGATACTAGAGCTACTTTGAATGCTTTATTTCTACTAAACTTGTAATGAAATTAAAAAGGAAAGTTGAACAGATGGAGAAGACATGGACAGTGCATTATGGGAATAATGTTGTCCATACAGCCGAAATGTTCCTTTTTGGGGTAATTCTTGACTTGCCTAGTTTCTCCACCGAAGTTGACCTGTATTTCACTCCTTTAGGATCATATGACATCATTATTAGAGTTAACTAGTTGGCACAACATAAGGCAAAGGTTGACTGTTATGAAAAACAAATTTGTTGTTTTGATGACCTGCAGAAAGCAGTAGTCATTCAAGGTGTAAGGCGTGAGGTTGCAGTTAGAAAACTAATAGCTATGCAACTAAAAAGGGCTAAAAATAGAGGTTGCACCTTGTATGCAGTAAAAATGACAGAAAATGCTGAGGAAGATAATGATTTCATGGAAAGATATCCATTATTAAGGGATTTCAGAGATGTATTTCGAAGGAATTACCAAGTCTTCCACCCAAACGAGAGTTTGACTTTGCAATAGAGATCAAGCCAGGAACTGAACCCATATCTAAGGCACCTTATAGAATGACCACCCTCGAGTTGGTAGAGCTAAAGGCTCAATTACAGGAACTTTTGAATAAGGGGCTGATAAGACCGAGTGTCTCACCATGGGGAGCGCCGGTAATTTTTGTAAAGAAAAAGGATGGCACATTGAGACTGTGCATTGATTACAGAATGTTGAACAAGGAAACTATTAAGAATCGATACCCACTTCCTAGGATTGATGATCTATTCGACCAGATGCGTGGAGCATCAGTCTATTCAAAAATAGATCTTCGATCTGGGTATCATCAGCTAAGAATAAAGGAAGAAGATATTCATAAAACAGCTTTTAGAACAAGGTACGGGCATTATGAATTCATGGTGTTACCTTTTGGGTTAACAAATGCACCTGTCGCCTTCATGAATTTGATGAACAATATTTTTCAAGAATACCTAGACAAGTTTGTGGTTGTATTCATAGACGACATTCTTATATACTCTAAAAATGTTGAAGAGCACCAAGAACATTTAAAGATAGTCTGGAAGTTTTAAGAAAGAGGAAGTTGTATGGTAAACTGTCTAAATGTTCCTTTTATGATGCTAGAGGTGCATTATTTGGGACACGTTATAAGCAAGAATGGAATAGCTGTAGACCCTTCAAAGATCGCAGCTATAACCGAGTGGCCTGTGCCTAAGAACGTGCATGAAGTAAGAAGCTTCATGGGCTTGGCAGGATATTATAGAAAGTTCGTTAAGGATTTTTCAAAAATTGCTGCCCCAATCACTTCACCGCAAAAGAAGGATAAGAAATTTATGCGGGTGACAAATGTGAATCTGCCTTTAAAAATTTAAAGGAATAGCTAACTACAGCACCTATTTTAACTGTACCAGATCCAAATGGAAATTTTATGGTTGTAACGGATGCGTCGGGAGAAGGCCTTGGAGGCATTCTGTTACAGAATAACCACGTCATAGCTTATGAAAATAAAAAGCTTAAGGTACATGAACATAATTATGCTCCACACGACCTAAAGCTTGCTGCCATAGTAGATGCACTTCAAATGTGGAGGCATTACCTTTTAGGCAAACCTTTTGAGTTAAAAACTGACCATCTGGGGTTGAAGTATATTTTTACTCAGCCCAATCTGAATGCAAGACAGTGACGATGGTTAGAATTTTCATCTCAGTATGATTTTGATAAAGCTACATCAAAGGCAAGGAAAATAGACTTGCAGATGCTCTGAGTCGAAGGAAGCACATCTCTGCTCTTATAACGTTAAGAACTCGGTTTAAGGATGTTGTGAAAGATGCCTTGGAATCAGATCCTTATTTCCAGCAAGTCAAAACAACACTCCTTTGCAGATCCAAAGGATGTGAGGTATAAAGGATTTCGTTTTGATAGCGAAGGAATTCTGAGGTTCGAAAACAAGGTATATATACCCTTGGCAAATGATTTAAGAAGGAAATTGTTAACTGAATTGCATAATTCACCTTTTTCTAGACACCCTGGCATTACGAAAATGCTTGCTGATCTTAAGCAAGCAATACTTCTGGAAGGGAATGAAAAAGGATGTGGTGGAATTTGTAACACACTGCTTGGAATGTCAGCGTGTTAAGGTGGAACATATGCATCCCGCTAGATTATTGTATCCCCACAGTGTTCCACAGTACAAATGGCAAGTGATAACGATGGATTTCATACAAGGATTGCCTATGTCAAGGAATAAGCATGATATCATCCTGGTTGTCGTTGACAAATTAACCAAGGTGGCACACTTCATTGCTGGTAATTTGAAAGACGATGCACCAGTGTTAGCAAGAAGATTTGTACATGAAATTTTTAGATTGCATGGAATGCCCGAATTGATCATATCAGACAGAGATCCGAGGATGACATCAAGGTTTTGGTAAACGCTTAATGCGGCCTTGGGAACTAAATTAAACTTCAGCTCTACATATCATCCGGAGACGAATGGACAGACTGAGAGAGTCAATCAAGTTTTAGAGGATATGTTAAGAATGTATTGCATGGACCAGTAGTATAAATGGGAGGAATACCTTCCGTTGGTTGAATTTGCCTACAATAATACATACCACACCTCTTTAAAAATGGCACCTTTTGAAGCATTGTATGGACGAAAATGTAGAACCCCTGTTAGTTGGGACAGCGTTGAGGACAGAGAGGTAATTGGGCCAGAAATCCTCACAGAAATGGAACAACAAATCAAAATGATTCGGGAACATCTAAAACAGCTGCCAATAGGTAAAGAGTTATGCAGACTTAAAGTGGGTTGATAGGAATTATAAAGCTGGGTGAGAAGGTCTTTCTTCGGGTTAAGCCGAAAAAGAGATCAATAACTTTTGGCAAGGCTGCCAAGTTGTCGCCACGTTACATGGGACCTTTTGAAATTGTTGAAATAATCAACCCTGTAGCTTATCGTCTAGCATTACCTCCTGCTTTATCATAAATGCATGATGTTTTTCATATTTCTTTGCTTAAGAAATACGTAACAGATTTATCACATGTGCTGAATTGGAATTCATTGTAGGTCCAAGACCCAGGAATAATCGTGGTTAAGCCCATTCGAGTGATGGGAACTCTCGATTGTACTTAAGAAATTACAAAGTGAATCAATGTAAGGTCCAGTGGGACCAGTTTAGCGAAGAAAGTGTAACTTGGGAAAATCTCGAAGAAATGAGATCTGCTTTTCCATACTTGTTTGATCGAAATTGAAATTTGAAAAACTGATAATTCTACCAAATTTAGACAATTATTGGTCTATTTTACAGTTATCTTAAAACACTGTTTTAAAGAGTGAATCTATTTTTGGTATGAACTTATGAATGGAAGGACAATAACTGAATTTTATCCTAGAAACTCCTTGAATTGGTTAATTTGATCATCGGGACGATGATTCTTTAAGAAGGGAGGAATGTAATGCCTTGATTTTTGTAAGTTATCATGGTAATTACTTTTCATGATGTTGTAACTGTAGAAATGAAGATAAATATGTTAAGACACATCTTTTGATCTCGAGTAATGTGTTGCTTATCGGACCCTTGTTTCTTGTAATTTGTTTACTTGGGACAGATGTTATTATTACTTGTGTGATTGCTGATGAGACAACAGACTTGTCATATGCTTTATGAACTCTATTCATTGGTTGATAGCACACCTTGAATCAATTCCATTGATCCAAGGTATGTTGTGGCCTTCTTGTGATCGCTTTGTCGATTTACTTCTAAACCAGACTGAAGGCTGATATAAATGTTGCAGCACCTGATTACAGGTATAAATATCTGGCACGTAGATGCCAATGAAAAAGGTTCGATTCTCAAACCACACACCATTGTAACGCTAGACCGCGTAAGGTGATAAAGGCCTAGATGCGAGTGGCACAGGTATGTGGAACATGGGACGAAACGTCCTGCATAGTGTTGAATATGACTGTCAGGCGGAAAGACTTGATTGGAAACTAATTAATTAAATATTAGGGGATTAAACCCTAACCTACCCCTAAGTTTTATCTTATACCCTAACTACTATCCTATATGGATTTTAGATTTTATAAGGGTGAAAATAGATATAAATTCTATTAATCTATGAACTAGGCGAATGACCTAGATATGGACTATTAAAATCCTAAACTAATCCTAACCTAAGGAAGGGGACGCATGGACCCATGTGGAAGGAAAGGATAAGGAGGGAAGGTTGGAAATTTATTAGGACAATGAATGGCGTCCTTACAGGTTGCAGTGCCAAGTTTGGCGGGAACATGGGGAAAGTTGGAGGCATCCAACTAGTTGTGAAACTAAACCATGATTGCATGCAAAAATTTGAAATTAGTAACTCGCCAACTTGAGTCAGCGGTGGCATGAGGAAAAAGGAAAAAGGAATGCATTCAATGCATTCAATGGCATTGGTCTTAGCGACCAGCTCGCCTTGGAAAGAGGTTTGGGAAGGAAGTTTGTTTTTTGTTGTGTGCATTGGGTTTTTAGTTGCTCTGCATTTTGTTCTTCCATGGTTCTATCAAACCTGCTGTAATTTGGTTATTATCTCTATTCTTGGAGAAGCGAGGCTATTTTTGGAGCCTGTGGAAGTTAGGGGACTGGTTGGAAAGCCTAGCCGAGGACGCCGTGGAGAGAAACAACTCCAGTGGGCACGGTTTTCTTCAAATCGCAAAAAAAAAAATAGGCATGTTAAGCCCTTCTCCTTAAACCGTTTGCTTTTGCTTAATAGTCTCATTAAAACAACCCTACTCTTATGATGGGGGTTTTGGTTATTTGATTCGGCTGTTATGTTGAGATGATTTTGAGTTGAGACGTTTTCTTTTGTTGTACGCGACTTGAGCATTCTTTGCATAATGAGTAAGTTGAATAAACTATCTTTGCTGTGTGGTTCATTTCGACAGTGTTGGGTATTCATTTTATTACCATTATGGGTTGTGCTAATAAATGCATTAGCTAAGTGAATATCACTTGTGCGTTACGAAGCGTAGTCTTGTGAAAATGAAAGGATGATATGTTTTGTATGTCTGGTTGAAATATCCTTATAAGAATGAACACGACTTGGGTATTCTCGGGTGTTTGATAAAAATGATTGTTCTTCTTATTGAAATCATTAATGAATTATGTTTTCTCTTGATGTTTTGAAAATCTGAAGGTTATGAAAAGAGGATTTTATTGTGCATTATGGATGCGGTTTGATCTTCTAGTTTGAACTGTCATCATGAAAATGAACATGTCTAAATATTTCTGTGTAAATGAGATTTGGCTTGCTGTTTGAGATTGTTTTGACTGTACCTTGCTTGCGCATCTATTACCCTATGCGGGTTTGCATTGATAAAGGTATTGTTATGTGAATATTGTATTTCTGAGTTCAGTGTGTGGAAACGTTTGGGAAAAACAAATTTGTGGTGATGTTGATAGACTATTATGCGAGTTATAATTCCTTGATATTTTTCATTGCATAAAATACGGGTTCCCTGGGACAGTAAGGTTATAGTAGCATCTTACTTTGCTGTACTAATTTGATATGGTATTCTGCCTGCTGGTTCTTGGTATTCATTTAGGACTGTTTGGAAGGAAGTTTTAATCTGATGAGGAACAGAAAATCAGTCTATATAATAGACTGAGTAGAGCATGCAAATTATATTGTGTCTTGCTGAACTCAAGGATACACACACATATATATATAATTTTAAGGATTGTGGGCCTTTCATCGTTTTCATTAAAAGCAGAATATGAATGGATTTATTCCTTGTTGTTGGAAGGTGAATTCTCTCATTATTAGGATGAAAATGTGACTTGTTGTGGTTGTTGTACACTATATGTTATAAAGACATAAATGTCTGTAGAGTGAATTATTTTAAAGGGAATTATATTATGCGGAATGAATCATATTGTTGGATCATGTCTGTGCTAAATAAGTGGATATTTGGTTAAACAGTGCAAAGAGGTAATATGATTCTTCTTCCTTGTATTCAATTAACGATTTTATTTATTTCCCTTTGAATTGTTACCATTGATTGGTATCACTTCTGGATTAAATTCTCAGTACCGCTAAGAGAAAAGAAAAAGAGTGTGGATGGATAATTTGAATTGGTGTTCATTTCTTCTTTCACACCATTGGTAAATCTGTAACTGTTATGAAATGAATTTTGTACTGCCTTGCTTTAAACATCTGCATTTAATTGTTGTTTACTTTTCCCTTCAGCGTTTGATTGTTGAAATTAGAC
The DNA here is from genome assembly GCA_018340775.1 of Taxus wallichiana var. yunnanensis. Classification (NCBI taxonomy): domain Eukaryota; kingdom Viridiplantae; phylum Streptophyta; class Pinopsida; order Cupressales; family Taxaceae; genus Taxus; species Taxus wallichiana. Next base: position 206,533,307 of record CM031244.1, on the reverse strand, counting down.
GAGTAGCATGAAAGGAAAGGGAATGGTTCTGCTGGAAGTCTTATTAAAAATCTAATTGTGAATCTTTCTCTAACTAATGTAAGGGAATGGAATTGATAGCATTTATGTTAGAACAACAGTTTGCATAATTGTATTTTCAGTTCTTACAAATGTTTGTAATTTGGAAATGTTAGAAGGAAATTACTTCTTGTAATAATTATTCGGGAAAGAGGGCAATAATCCTTTGTCTGATTGGGATGGTAATTAGATGATTGAGTTGTTATGTTGTTCATCCTTTTCGGTACTTAATTCTTGGATGATGTTCATTTTAACGTTTCATAAAAGCAGGGTTCTTTTATTGTGCCAGTTAATTAAATGCACCTCATTTTAATGACAAGTTCTTAATATGCTCAGTTCAACGAACTGACCCGTGCAAGTAATTTTGCAGATGGAACTTGGTTATAAACGAAGGCATGGTTGTTTTCTGATACTTCTTTTCATTAACTGAAGATGGATTGTATTGATAGCTATTACTCCTCTACAAGGAAATGAGAAAGGAAGAAATTACATTCTTCTATCTTTATGAGTTGTAATGTTATTTGATATAAACAAGTCCGATCGTTTGGACTAGCAAATGTATAGATTGTAAAGCTGGTAGATGAATACAAGTAAAAGTGTGATTTTTAATGACTATTGTTAGTGCAAAATCACAGCACCCCTGGATGTTGATCAGATTTCTAGTTTGACCACTCTAGCATCCAGTGTGATTGCACAACATGGAAACCTCTCTCCAAGTGTGGGACTTGTGAAGCGAGAGAGGAATCTCAGTTAGAGGCTGGTTCCTCAAACTCCTCTAATTTAGATCTATATTTGCACAACTACGAGAGATTTAGATCCTAATCCTACTCTAAATTGCAAGGAGACATAGATAGAAATGCAAAAATTGAAACTAACTAAAGATGGTGATGCACCAAAAGGAGTGGTGAATATTTTTGTCATGCAAATAGACACAAACCAAAGATTGCAACATAAAACATACATAGGCTGATAAGATATAATTTAGGATCTGAAATGAAGCAAATGATACAAACAAAGGACTGAAACCCATTCACAAAGCTTACATTATCATTTCTAATGTCAAAACCACTGCATTACAACCTCAAAGAGATAAAAAAAATGTTACAATATTTGAAGAGGTCTGATTCTTGCAACAATCACTTGCTGAAGGTGAAAGAAGAAGTTTGCTATGCCAAAAATGTTCCCCCTTAAGAAATGAGCCAAATCTGGCTTTTACATTGCATGGGTCGAGCCCAGGAGAGAGAAAACATACAAAACGTGGGAGCCCATTCCTCCTTAACTACAAAAGCATTAAAACGGCATGGGGACCTTACAAACCCATACCCTATCATTTTTGACCGAATTGGAGGAGAGTGCGACCCATTCTACATTAAATTTAGTCGCTGAAATGTCATTTCTGGCCATGGACATGTACCAGAGCCATTTCTGAATTTTCTCTCTTGAAACTAAACCAAAATTCAAAATTGACCATGAAATCCTATAGATAATTTCATAAGCTTTCCAATGATATGAAGAACGTGCAAATCGAGCTTTGGATCAAAAGATATGAAGGTCTGAAGTTTTAGGGCAAAACGGCCCAAAAAAACGGATGTCGGGAAAAAAATTTACATTTTTATATTTTTGCATTTTGGAAAAAATTTTGAAAAATTTCCGCGCTCCGCCGGTCGGATGCCACATGTCAGGTGCTAGTTCACTGAGCAATTCTCTCTCCTCCACCTTTCCGTGGGCTTTCCCTTGAAATTTCGACCTTTTTAACTCTTTGGAAAATTTTCCATTTTTTCCCCGTGCCCCGCCACTTGGGACACGTGGCATGCTTTGGTTGGTTGACAGGGGTGCGGGGGCATCTTTTACCTTTTAGTTTTTTGGCCAAAACTTTTGCCAAATTCTCCAAGTCCTCCCGAGCTCCACACTCCCCTTCTCCTTAGGACACATGTCCTCTTTTATTGGCTCAGCCAACGCTCTAAACTTCACCTTTGGAAACTCGGAAAAACATTAAGTAAAAACTCACCCTTTCCTCCGTCGCTCCGATTCGGGCTTCCCTGTCCCTCTTTGAGGTGAAGACATGTGGCACATTTCCATTGGCTCTCGGCTCCTTCGGCTTTTCACGTCCCTCGCGTCCCTTTGTTCCAATCTGCATTTGCATGTCTCCTGGGACAAATTCTTCCAAACCGCGCCGAAATGGGCTACCTTGCTCTTCGCCACTTCGCCTTTTCACGTCCCTTCGTCCTCATGGCCCGAGATGTCGATGCATTACTGCATGTGATTAGTCAATTTTGTTTTTACCTTCGGCCGGTTCACCCTTTCGCGTCCCACGTGTTCCCACGGCCCGAGATGTCCCTTTCTTTGCGCGCGGACCACTGACGGCCTTTTGGCGATTCGCGCCCGACATACCAAGCTGTCCCAAGCTAGCTGCGAGGACTAGGACTTAGCCGATTTTCATGATTTTTTCTGCCCCAAGCTTGTTTTTTTGTAACTTTTTCACCCTTTTTAGAACTTGCTCTTTTCTCCTTGGATAGGAGAGTTAGAAAAAAGCCGAGGGGACCCCAGAAACATGATTTTTTGCCTTGAATCAATCTATCTTGCTCGGGACCGAAGAATTTAATGCATGTTATCAAAATTACCCTGGGGGTGAATTTTGGATAACAATTTGGTGACTCAGCGGGGTCACCTGCCTACTAGGTAGAAGATACCAGTTGCCTGAAGTAGTCCATTGGGCATGGAGTCATCAAATATTCTATTTAGAACCCCAACTGACTTAGAATGTGTAAGGAGGAAGATGGAATATCACCTGATGGAAGCAAGGACTGCAAAACATCTCCATGGACAGCAAGTTGTGCCAAAGCACTTAGGGAAAACAAAACTAACCTACAACAAAACAATGTGCACAAGCACTTGGAGGAATGAAAATCTAATCTAATATTTACAAGGTAGTGAATTTCCCTCTAGAAGCAACACTTGAGATAGATTCCATTTACTGGAATCTGCAGTTCTTCACCATCCAATGGGGCCAATTGGAAAGCATTGTTGTCCTTGCACTTCGTGACCATGTATGGGCCACTCCAAATGGCATCAAATTTTGAATGCCTTCCTGGTTTTGCTCTATCCACATCCCATTTCAACACTAGATCTCCAACCTGAAAAGATCTATCCTTGGCCTTTCTATCGAAGGTCTTCTTGATCAAAGCTTGATCCTTTTCCATTGCTTAGGATGCCTAATTTCTGATCTCTTGCAGCTCCATCAACTCTGCATACCTCACCTCCATGGGCTCAAACTCTAGCAACTCCAGCTGCTTCATGAGTTCCAATGTTGGCAACTCAAGTGACATGGGCAAGATTGCCTCTCTTCCATAGACAAGTTTGAATGGAGAGTTACCTGTGGATCTTTTGGGAGTTATCCTATCAGCCCATAAGGCTGATTTCAGTTTGGTATGCCAAGACCTCTGATTCTCGTCAAGATTCCTCCTAATGATCCTCAACAAGTTCTTGTTTGTAGACTCAGCCTGGCCATTACCTTGAGGGTAATAGTTTGATGAAGTGCTTAGGTAGATACCGTTCTTGACAGCCCACTCAGTCACCTTAGATCCAATGAATGCCAATGCATTATCAGAGATTATTGTAGCAGGTACACCAAATCTAGTTGTTATCCCCTCATAAAGGTCTAAGATGCTAGACTCATTTGCCTCTTTGAGTGCTACTGCTTCTGTCCATCTGGTGAAGTAGTCTGTGGCTGTCAAAATCCATTTGTGCCCTTGGCTTGAATTGGGATTAATGACTCCAATGAAGTCAAACCCCATTGCATGAATGGCTGGTCAACTGAGATTGGATGTAATGGAAGGGCAGCAAGTCTCTCTTTTCCTGTGAAGAATGCACAATTCTTACACCTCTTGATCCATGCATAGCAATCACTAAAGATTTTAGGCCAATAATAACCAGCCTTCATGATTTTTAGAGCTATCACTCTTGGTGCAAAATGACCACCAGCTGGTCCACCATGGAACTCTTCCAACACCCTTTGAATCTGATTTGTGCTAATGCATCTTAGTAGCACTCCATTCACATCTTTCTTGAACAAAACTCCATCAACAATGGCATACGGGACAGCCTGCAATCTGAAGTGTCTCCTTTGGGTCTTGTTCATCTCCGGAGGGCATAGGCTTGTGCCTAGGAAGTGTATAATACCTTGGGTCCAGCAAGGAGTGGGGGCAGCATTGTCTTCTTCTTGATTGCCACTTGGCTCATGGCTGTCCTGGACTATCAAAATAGCCTCTTCTTCATTGCATACTTATTTTTGCTTCCCCAAAACCAGCTGCTCACACAATCCTTTCCCTCTTACCAACTTGGTGATCTTGATCTCAATGTCATACTCCATGACACGGGTGATCCAACCTGCCCTTTTCTCATTCAAATCCTTGTTGAGGAGGAAGTCCTTAACCCCAGCATGTGAGACCAGCAACTGGACCTTGTTGTTTGAGACTAAATGCTTGAATTTCTTCAAGCTTCTGATTACTGCAAGTACATGCTTCTCAATAAAAGAGTACCTCACCTCATAGTCATCTAGGCTCCGGCTGAAGAAGGCAATTGGCTGCTCATCATTATCCTTGTTTTGTTGTACCAAAATGGCAGAAATAGTGTCATTACCTCCAAATGCATAGAGGATGAAATCCTTGGAGAAGTCCGGGTTGATGAGAGTTGGTGCTTGAGAGATAGCTTCTTTGATTGCTTCAAAACTCTCCTTGCCTTCTGTTGTCCACTTGAAAGCCATGCTCTTCTTTAACATTTTGGTGATGGGCTTGACAAGGGCTGCAAAATCTAGGACAAACCTCGAACAAAGTTTATCCTTCCCAAGAAACTCTGAAGGGCTTTCTTGTGGCTTGGCAATGGTAGTGCTCTTATGGCTTCAACCCTCTCTGGATCAATTGCTAATCCTTCCTTGGAGACAATATGGCCAAGGAGCTTTCCTTCATGTGCAAGAAAGATGCACTTCTTAGGATTCAAAGACACTCCAAATCTCCTGCACCTCGTGAAGACTTGCCTCAAATGAGAGAGGTGGTCTGCTGCATTTTTGGAAAAAACAGTGATATCATCAAGGTAAATCAGCACCACATTGTTAATCAAACCTTTGAATGCCATGTCCATTTCCCTTTGGAAGGTAGCACCAGCGTTGGACAGCCCAAATGGCATTTTCCTGTATGCAAAAGTTCCCCATTTGGTTGTGAAGGTTGTCTTGAACTGGTCCTCTTCCTTCACCATAATCTGATTGTAGCTTGAGTAGCCATCAAGTAGTGAAACCTCTCGGAGCCAGCCTGACTTGCAAGATTTTCTCCATGGAAGGGAGTGGGTAATGGTCCTTGAGAGAGGCTCTATTTAAGTCTCACGAAGTCAACACACAACCTGATCTCTCCACTCTTCTTTCATTAGTGGTACTAAGTTGGCAACCCAACTAGAATGCTTGATTGGCAAATATGATCCTTGACTCAATCAGCTTGTCCAATTCTTTCCTCATGAGAGGCTCCATGTGTGGATTACTGGTCTTTGTTTTCACGACAAGCTTAGTATTTGGATCCAATTCGATGGTATCTTTGAGCTAATTTGGGATTGAAACCTTTCAAGTCTTCATAGCTCAAGCAAACACATCAGGGAACTCTTGACACAGTTTGTATGAACTCATACCTTTCTTGTTCGAGTTGTCATCCTTCCAATTTGCAATGGTTTGTTCTCTTCTACCAAGATGGATCTTGAATCCTCTCTCTTGACCTAAATGTTTGCTTTCTCCTTTCTAAACTGGTCATTGGGATTAAAAATGGACTCCAAAGTGATAAGTCCTTGGGCAGCTTGTTAGTCTCATTTGTACCACTTGGTCACCATCTTTGCTGTTCCAATTTTCTTGATTCTTGGTGAGAACTCAGCTTCTTCTTCAAGAAATGGATGATTTGCTGGTCATTTTCAAACACTTTCCAACTGACATTGTTATCCGGCCTTTGAAGGCCTCACAATCACATGGATGTTTGGTTGTACCTTGTCTCGTTGAATACTTTCCACAATGTCAAAGGCTGCCCCTCTTGCTGCGCAAGCACAGCCGACAGACTTGATTCTCTTTCCTAGGAATGGATTTGATGCCAAAACCCTCAAAATCTTCCATGAGGTCCCACACCTGTTCTTGTAGCTTTGAGTAGATCATTCTTGGTAGCATGCTGTCCCTTGACCTGATTTACAATCAATTCACTTTGTCACCGAAGACTTGCAAGTTCTTTATTCCTCTCTTGATTGCCCAATGCATCCCTTGCACCAAGGCTTCATATTCAGCGGTGTTATTGGAGCATGCAAACTAAAATCTAAATGTTGAATAGTACTTTACTCCTTGAGGTGAAACAAGTATAGCTCCTCCTCTTGCACCTTGTCTACTCCTTGATAAATCAAAAAACAGCTGCCATACCTCATTGTCATCCTTGTGGTTTGGCTTGGTGATCTTAGGAAAAGGCTTATTTTCTTCGTGTATGCAATAGACCCTAGCTCAGTTCTTCCACTTCTTGATAAGGATCAAATGCATGTACCTTGTTTTCCCATTCATCAAGAGTTAGATCCAGGATGCTTCCAACCTTGGTGTCGGCCTCATCGATGCTTGGGTGATCTTCTTGATCAAATCTTTGAGCAATTGGCATTAATCGACTTGGAGTGTAAGGCTCAATATGGAAGTTTGCAATAGGTTTAGAACTGATTGTAGCCTTAGTTCCATACCTCATTAACGAATAGCATGTGTGACCAATCGGTAGACAAATATCCCCAATCTTGTTTGTGAAGTCCCTTGATAAGTATACGGAAAAGAGTGGTGGAAGGTCTATGACTAATATATCTTGTAAAACAACAACGTTTGGACATGCATGCAAGGTAAGACTCAAGTTTCTAATCACTCCAACTGTTGCTACTGCTGTCCCATCCAGCTGCACTACCCCTTTGGATATTGTTTCATACTGGAGCCCTAGCTGATCAGCTATTTGTTTAGGCATTACTGAGCTACTTGCCCCGGAGTCTATCATGCAATTGTGCACTAGCTGATTTCCAATGATCAATGAAACATAGAAAGGAGGGGGCTTCAACATTTTACCTTGTTGTCCTCCATGATTTCCCTCAGGCTGGGCAGCATTTGTAAGTACCTTCTCTTGCCTTTGGATCTGTTGATTTGAAGTTGGCCAGTCCTTCATGGCAGCTTGTAGCAGATCTCTTTGGCCTGGGATAGATAGGGATTCCCACATTGATATATTAACATTTGTCTTCTTCATCTGATCAATGATATTGAATGGTGATGAAGGATCTCTTTGCTGTCCCTTGGTTTGCACATTCACTCCTTGCATGTGGGCAGCAACAACTAGTATTTGAGTTGGCCTAGGGGCTGTTCTTGGCTGCCCTTGTGCATTTGAAATTGGATTTTGCTTGCCAATCATTTGTGGAGCCATGGAAGGTTGTGGATTGGTTGGGGCTAATGGCTGTTCTTCACCCAAATTCCTCCTTTTTGACCTTGTGTTGGCTGCAACACCTTGAGAAACTTCGTCTGGTTCATGCCACAAAAATCCTCTGCTTGCCAATTTACCAATGTGGTGTCATTTGGGGCTGATTGTTGTTGGAATGTTTCTTGTTGTTGGTTGTTTCCTTGACTGCCCTCACCCTCCACACCAGTAGTTGTCACCATTAATGCTTAATTCAAAGCACCATTGAAGCACATGGATTGATTATGAGGCTCATTGCATGGAAAACACCAGTCATACTCTAAGAAATGTTGTTTTGTGTTGGCATAATGCCTTAGAGGCGAGATATGACATTGGGATTATAGGGCTGAAATGGTCTATTGGCAGGAGGCCTTATTTGATTCATATTTGCAACTGAATTAGGTGGCCTTTGTGGTTGGTATGGCTGCCTATTAGGCTGAGCTTGGGGTTGATAAGAAGGTCTAAAACCTTGGGCCTGCTTCCTTTTGAGGGTAACCAGCTCATTGCCTAGGTTTTGCAATTGCTTCATGACTTCTTGAAGCTCATTTGGGGCACTTGGAGATGAAGTGGAAGCTTCATTTGAACTCTAATTTCTAGGAGTGGGAGAAGGAGCCAAACTAGGTGCTTGATTGGTGTTTGGGCTCTCTAAACTTGGAAATAATGGCATGGGAGGTCTAGGGGCAAGTTTGCCAGCTTGGATCAAACAATTTTCAGCCCTAATGGCAATGTTATAAGCCATAGGGATAGTTATGCCTCCCATAGACTGAATTAACATAGAAATATCAAAATTTAGAGCTTTGAGATAGTAGAGAAAAGCACCTTCTGTTGGCTTGACTGCCACTGGAATTCTCTCCCAAGTCTTTTGAAATCTGAAGTTGAAATCGGTCAGCTGCTCATTGGGAGCTCTCTTGATGGTTGTCAGCTGCTCCAAAAGAGACAAGTTGTCTCCCTTTTCTCCAAATTGCTCATGAAGTGCTATACACAGCTGATTCTAATTTGTGATAGAACCAGCTCCAAGGCTTCTAAACCATTGCAATGCTTTACCCTTGAATGAAGATGCCAGTAACTTGACAACCACTTGCATCTCATTGATTTCATGGATTGCACAAAGGTTAGCAATGTCTTTAACATGATCACCTGGAGTAGTCTGATTTTCTCTAGTGAAGTAGGGAATGTTCTTCAAGGCTGCAATAGGAATTGGATGTTGTGCATTGAGGGCAAGTGGGTTGCTGCCTGTGAAGTTGACATAGGGGTTGTTTTGTGCCATTCTAATTGGTCTTAAAAACCTTGTTGACTGAATGAAAGGCCTACCAGGTGGAGGAGTTGAGAGAGTTCTGTTTGGTGGAGATGGAGACCTTTGAATCCTTCTTCCTCTTTGCCTTCTTCTTGGAGATAATTGCAGGCATTCAAACAGCACTTCTTCTTCTCCAACTCTTGACCTTGTGGTGACTCTTCTCATGAGTTTTCAGGCCTGCACTGCTGAAACCAGTCGATTCTTCCCCTTGGATTCGCCAGATATGCAAATAATAGCTCTTTTTAAGCAAAAAAATTGTAGCAAATGCACATCAACTTTGCTATGATAAAAATGAGACCTCTAGGTCCCACTGGCATGCCAAAACTATTAGTGCAAAATCACAAGCACCCACGGATGTTGATCGATTTCTAGTTTGACCACTCTAGCATCCGGTGTGATTGCACAACATGGAAACCTCTCTCCAAGTGTGGGACTTGTGAAGCCGAGAGAGGAGTCTCAGATTAGAGGTGGTTCCTCAAACTCCTCGATTTAGATCTATATTTGCACAACTACATAGGTTCGAGATCCTAATCCTACTCTAAATTGCAAGGAGACAGGATCGAAATGCAAAAATTGAAACTAACTAAAGATGGTGATGCACCAAAAGGAGTGGTGAATATTTTTGTCATGCAAATAGACACAAACCAAAGATTGCAACATAAAACATACACAAGTGATAAGATATAATTTAGGATCGAAATGAAGCAAATGATACAAACAAAGGGTGAAACCCATTCACAAAGCTTACATTATCATTTCCAATGTCAAAACCACTGCATTACAACTCGAGAGAGGTAGAAAAACTGTTACTGATCTTTGAAGAGGTCGATTCTTGCAACAATCACTTCTTTGGAAGGTGAAAGAAGAAGTCTCGCTATGCCAAAAATGTTCCCCCTTAAGAAATGAGCCAAATCGGCTTTTACATTACATGGGTCGAGCCAGGAGAGAGAAAACATACAAAACATGGAAGCCCATTCCTCCTTAACTGCAAAAGCATTAAAACGGCATGGGGGACCTTACAAACCCATACCCTGTCATTTTTGACCGAATTGGAGGAGAGTGCGACCCATTCTGCATTAAATTTAGTCGTTGAAATGTCATTTCTGGCCATGGACACGTACTAGAGCCATTTCTGAATTTTCTCTCTTAAAACTAAACCAAAATTCAAAATTGACCATGAAATCCTATAGAGAATTTCATAAGCTTTCCAATGATATGAAGAACATGCAAATCGAGCTTTGGATCAAAAGATATGAAGGTCTGAAGTTTTAGGGCAAAACGGCCCAAAAAACGGATGTCGGGCAAAAAATTTAAATTTTGACCTTTTTGCATTTTGGAAATTTTTGAAAAATTTCCGTGCTCCACCGGTCAAATGCCACGTGTTAGGTGCTAGTTCACTGGGAAATTCTCCTCCACCTTTCCATGGGCTTTCCCTTGAAATTTCGACCTTTTTAACTCTTTGGAAAATTTTCCATTTTTTCCCCCGTGCCCCGCCACTTGGGACACGTGGCACGCTTTGGTTGGTTGACAGGGGTGCGGGGGCATCTTTTACCTTTTAGTTTTTTGGCCAAAACTTTTGCCAAATTCTCTAAGTCCTCCCGAGCTCCGCACTCCCCTTCTCCTTAGGACACGTGTCCTCTTTTTATTGGCTCAGGCCAACGCTCCAAACTTCGCCTTTGGAAACTCGGCAAAACATTAAGTAAAAACTCACCCTTTCCTCTGTCGCTCCGATTCGAGCTTCCTGTCCCTCTTTGAAGCAAAGACACATGGCACATTTCCATTGGCTCTCGGCTCCTTCGGCTTTTCACGTCCCTCGCGTCCCTTTGTTCCAATTTGTCCCGGCTATGCAGGACAAATTCTTCCCGGCTTGCTCGAAATGGGCTGCCTTTGCTCTTGGCGCTTCGCCTTTTCATGTCCTCACGGCCCGAGATGTACCGGCTGTTACTGCGCATAGCAATTAGTCAATTTTGTTTTTACCTTCATCTGGTTTGCCCTTTCGTGTCCCGCGCATCCCCACGGCCCAGATGTCCCTTTGCTGCGCGGACCACCTGGCGGCCTTTCGGCCGATTCGCGCCCCGACGTCCCAACTATCCCAACTGCTGCGAGGACTAGGACTTAGCCGATTTTCATGATTTTTTCTACCCCAAGCTTGTTTTTGTAACTTTTTCACCCTTTTTTAGAACTTGCTCTTTTCTCCTTGGATAGGAGAGTTAGAAAAAAGCCGAGGGGACCCCAGAAACATGATTTTTTGCCTTGAATCAATCTATCTTGCTCGGGACCGAAGAATTTAATGCATGTTATCAAAATTACCCTGGGGGGTGAATTTTGGATAACAACTATATCAGTTTGGATATTGTTGAATAAGTTTGAGAATATAACATTATTCCTTGATTTGGAATTATCCAATGTTAATGGATGAATTTAAAAGGAAATAACATCTATTCTTACCTGAATGTAACCTTTGCGTTGAAATGTACAATTAGTTCATACTTGGGTTAAGATGAATTTTAAATTGACATTAAAAAGGATTTAGGTAAGCATGATCTCCTAATTGAAAGGTATTCAGGATTAGCTTGAAAGCTAAGGAATATCAAATAACTTAGGAGCAGCCGAACCTTGAATTCGGACTCCGTTAATAGCCTCGAATGTTTAAATTCAGAAAATATAGATATGGGAAAAACATATCTATTGTAATGGACCTTAACTAAGTAAGGTTAAGGAGGATAAATGAATAAATTCATTTAGAATTGGACCTCATTTAAATGATGTCTAATAAGATGGCATTCTGAATTTGTTTACAGTTGTGGAAAAACTTTGTTAAGTTTAATAGGTTAAACTTATTAAGTTTATCGATAATGGTGATTAGTCCGAAGATTAAGAAAAGAACCAAGAATAGAATATGCAACCCTTCGGTATAAAGGAGGAGATGCGTATTAAGCTAGAAGACAGATTAAGTCTCTCTTAGCTACATACAACTATAACGAGAACGAGGTTTAAGGATCAGCATGGCTGCTGAAAGTAGATCTTAAATATTAAGATTACAACCAAATCACACTTGAGCTGGATGTGTACTCTCGATGAGAGGATTCCGTAGGACATTGACATATGCCAGCTACAATATGGTGTCTTCATGAAGGCGGGGCCTTCATGACGACACAATGTTATGGCTGACATATTACAATGCCCTCCCGAATTAATTCATCAAGTTTACATAAGTTGGATACTAAGTTCTTGGATGGGGATAGGAATGTGATCACGTATACGGAGTGACTCCAGAGGACTAAAGGTAACTAGACACATGGATTCGTCTAGGGATGACACCGTATGTCTGCATATCTTTGGTTACCATGAGTAACTTCCTATACTTGTTCATATTGCTAGTTGGGGTTAGAGCTTGACCTTAAAATGGAGGGACTGGAAGAGACCAGGAAAGACCATTCTAGATAATAGACGAAGTGAGGTGAAGGACGTATTCTAATGATGTGTACCACGTTTAGGAATATGATCATGCAAAGCATGTGAAAATATTTGGCCAAAGTATTGCAAGTGCTAGTTGCGTTGTCCTAATCACCTAGTTTAAGATGCAGGATGTCAGACGAATATCGATAACAAATATTCAGATAGGCTTCTTAAATGGATCACTTCGATAACTGGAAATGGTAAGAGAACCATGTATATTCATTATACAATGCACAGATTAACATGAAGGATCGGTAAGTTGCCGAGTCATGAAATGAGAGATCACGAAACTCTGAGCCATGAAATTGGAGATCGGTAGTTCTTCGATTCATTTACAGCAGCATATGGTAATGTTATATGATTGAATGGCATTGAATGTGTGTTCCATATTGCAAGTATGTGAACAGAGAACATTGGTTTTAAAAGGAAATTGTGTGATCCAAATTGCATTAGTTGGACAGAGAACAATTATTAAAACTTGAACGTGTGTTTGAATTATATAATTCATAATAGGGAACGTTGTATAAAAAAAAAAAAAAATTCCCTTGTTCTAGTATCTTAAAATGGGGATGTTACAAAAACGAAATCGACTTGGGTATTCTTATTGCGTTTTGAATAAAATGAGTTGTTTTCTTACTAAAATAATTCATGGAATGAATTTTTCTCTTTCTACTGTTTTGAATTCTGGAATTAATGGCAATAAGGCTTCTTTGTGCATTACGGGTCGAACTTCTTTGTGAGGTAACAATGCAATGTGCAAATTGTTATCTATGATTTGTGTGCGTTAATGGATATGGAAAGCCATAAAAATATTTGACAAGACTGTTGTATAACTGTTCCTCTGGTTATAATACAGTGTATGAGGTATGAATCCTTCTAGGAATAGTAAGAGCATAGTAGCATCTTTACATTGTTTGTTCTAGTTGGATACGATGTTCTACCTACTTGTTCTTGGTATTCGTATATGCCTGTTTGAAAGGAAGTTCTGATATGAATGGGAATAGGATAGCCAGTCTATAGAATGGACTGGGTAGAACATGCAAGTTATTGCATCTTGTTGAACTCAATATATATATTTATATATATAATTTATGGATTGTAAATTCTTCATTGTTTTCATTAAAACTGAATATGAGCGGATTTCTTACTTGTTGTTTGGAAAGTGAATTCTCTTATCATTTAAATGAAAGCATGATTTGTTGTTGCTGTACACTTTTATTCGATATTTATGGACGAGAATGTCCGTTGAGTGAAATATTTCAAAGGAATGATTGTATTTAGAGGTACCTTTGATACTAATGCTTACGAACCCATGCAATGAACTCTAGTCAACTTTTTGGGAAAGGCAATTAGTAGTTTTGAATACTGATATATATATTTCAGATTGAATTATACTCTTGGATTATGACTGTTCTAAATAGTGGATATTTGGTTAGACAATAAGAAGAGGTAATATGATCCTCCTTTAATTGGTTATTGAATTTGTCTACTTCTCTATGGGTTGTTATCATTGATTGATATTACGTCCGGATTGAATTATTTAGTTCAGTTATGATGAAAGGAAAGAAAGTGTAGGATAAGTAATTAGGAGTAATGATCAATTCTTTCTTACTCAGCTGAAATTCTATACTTGTTATGAAATGAATTTTGTACTGTCTAAGGCGTAAGCATTTGCATTTAATTGTTGTTTACTTTCTTCTGAATTGAAAGAAGTATTATCCTGTTGTTGAATTTTGAAGATTGTCACCAACGAGTTCATGGTGAATGACTACTTTTCTCTTCAGCATTTGATGGATGGGAATTAGACAAGTAGTATGAAAGGAAAGGAAAATGGTTCTGCTGGAAGTCTTATTTAAAATCTTATTGTGAATCTTTTCTCTAACTAATGTAAGGGAATGGAATTGATAGCATTTATGTTAGAACAGCAGTTTGCATAATTGTGTTTTTAGTTCTTATAGATGTTTGTAATCTGGAACTGTTTGAAGGAAATTACTTCTTGTAATAATTAATTGGGAAAGAGGGTAGTAATCCTTGTCTGATTGGGATGGTAATTAGATAATCAGGTTGTTATGCTGTTCATCCTTATCGGTACTTAATTCTAGGATGATGTTCATTTTAACGTTTCATAAAAGCAGGGTTCTTTTATTGAGACAGTTAATTAAGAGCACCTCATTTTAATGGTAAGTGCTTAATATGCTCAGTTCAATGAACTGACCCGTGCAAGTAAATTTTGTAGATGGTCCTTTGAGTAAAATGAAGACATGGTTGTTTTCTGATGCTTCTTCTGAGTAGCTAAGGATGGATCGTATTTGATAGTTATTATTCCTCTACGAGGAAATGGGAAAAGAAGAAGTTACATTCTTCTTTCCTTATGTGTTGTAATGTTGTTTGATATAAATGAAGTCCAGTTGTTTGGACTGGTAATTGTATAGATTGTAAATCTTATGGATGAATACAAGGAAAAGTGTGATATTTTAATGGCTGTATCAATTGATATTGTTGAATAAGATTGAGAATATAATATTATTCATTGATTGGGAATTATTCAAATGATAGTGGATAGATTTTAAAAAGACATAATATCTATTCTTTACTGGAATACAACTTTTTAAGTTGGAATGTGTAATTAATTCATACTTGGGTTAAGTTGAATTTTAAATTGACATTGAAAAGGATTTAGGTAAACATGATCTCTTAATTGAAAGGTATTCGGGATTAGCTTGAAAGCTAAGGAATATCGAATAACTTAGGAGCAGCCGAACTTTGTATTCGAACTCCGTTAATAGCCTCGAATGTTTAAATTCAGAAAATATAGATATGGGAAAACATATCTATTGTTAACAAACCTTAACTGAAGTAAGGTTAAGGAGAATAAATGAATACATTCATTTAGAATTAGACCTCGTTTAAATGATGTCTAATAAGATGGAATTCTGAATTTGAATACAGTTGTGGATAAAACTTGGTTAAGTTTAATAGGTTGAACTTACTACGTTAAGCTGTAGTGGACTATTAGTCCGAAGCTTAAAGTAAAGAACCAAGATGGAAATATGCAATCCTTCGGTATGGAGGAGTAAACGTATATTAAGCTATAAGACAAATTGAGTCTCTCTTAGCTATATACAACTGTAACGAACAATGAGGTTAAAGGATCAACACGGTTGCTGAAAATTGATCTTAAATATTTAAGATTAAATCCAATCACACTCAAGCTGGATGTGTATTCCTTGATGAGAGGATTCCATAGGACCTTGACACACGTCAGCTGCAATATGGTGTCTTCATGAAGGTGGGGCCTTCATGACGACACAATGTTGTAGCTGACATGTTACAACGCCCTCCCGAATCGAATCATCAAGTTTACATAAGCTGGATCCAAGTTACTAGATGATGATAGGAATGTGACCGTGTATACGGGGTGACTCCTGAGGACTAAAGGTAACTAGACACATTCAGTCGTCTAGGGACGACATGGTATGTCTGCATACCCTTAGTCATCGCGAGGGTCTTCCTATACACTTTCATTGTAACATCCCCATTTTAATATACCAGAACAAGGGAAAAAAAAAATTATATAATGTTCTCTGTTATGAATTATATAATTCAAACACACGTTCAAGTTTTAATAATTGTTCTCTGCCCAAACAATGCAGTTTGGAACACACAATTTCCTTTTAAAACTAATGTTCTCTGTTCACATATTTGCAATATGGAACACACATTCAGTGCCATTCAATCATATAACAGATTCCATATGCTGCTATAAATGACTTGAAGAACTACCGATCTCCCATTTTCATCGCTCGGAGATTCAACGATCTCTAATTTCATGACTCGGCAACTTACGATCCTTCATGTTCATTCATGTATAGTATAATATATATACAAGGTTCTCTTACCATTTCGGATATCGAAGTGATCCATTTAAGAAGCCTATTCGAACATCATTCATCGATATTCATCGACATCGGGGAATATGATCATGCAAAGCATGTGAAAATCTTTGGCCAAATTATCACAAGTGCTTTGGTTGCGTTGTCCTAATCACCTAATTTAAGATGCAGGATGTCAGATGAATATTAGTAATGAGATATTCGAGATAGGCCTCTTAAATGGATCACTTGATAACCGGAAATGGTAAGAGAACTCAGATATATATATTATACTATGCATGATGAACATGAAGCATCGATAAGTTGCCGAGTCATGAAATGAGAGATCGTTGAAACTCCGAGCCATGAAAATGGGAGATCGGTAGTTCTTCGAGTCATTTACAGCAGCATATGGAATCTGTTATATGATTGAATGGCACTGAATGTGTGTTCCATATTACAAATATGTGAATAAAGAACATTAGTTTTAAAGGGAAATTGTGTGATCCAAACTGCATTATTTGGACAGAGAACAATTATTAAAACTTGAACATGTTTTGAATTATATAATTCATAACGAGGAACGTAATTAAAAAAAAAAAAATCCCTTGTTCTAGTATCTTAAGATGGGGATGTTACATCTTGGTATCGTGAGTGAAGGTTGCAGCTCTTGGACCTAATGAGTCCACAATATTAATAAGGTTTAAATTTTCTTATTGAATAGAAAATGGTCAGAACAAGAGGGAATGCTGCGAACAACCTGTTACTGGGTGGAGAAGAAGCTACTGCTCAAAAGCTGAATGAAATCCTTGCTGCCCTACTAGATACGAGAGGTCGTTTGACATGCGGAACAGTGATCAATGGGCAATGAAGAGGAGGAAGAAGAAGCTAAAATAAATGATCATCCACCTCCTGTGGACAACACCAATGGAGGGAATCCAGGTGTTGATAATGATAATGTAATTTCTCCTAATCATCATGAAAATAAAAGGGCAAGATTAGAAGCTGAACTTACAAATGACATAAAGAGAATAAGTCCTCCAAAGTTTGATGGAACAACCCTTGGGGACGGAGCTGAGAATTGGCTCAGTGAAATGGAGAAATACTTTGCAATAAGAAACTTCTCTGAAGAGACCAAAGCGATATGGGGAGCATATCAGCTTTCTCATGAAGCATCATCATGGTGGGACAACCGTAAGGTTGAGTTGAATATTGTCGAATCAGACATAACTTGGGATCAATTTAAGGGTTACTTTAGGCAACGATGGCTGCTTCAACTCTATTTTGATAGGAAAATGACCGAATTTCAAAACTACTCACAAGGAAGGCTAACGGTGATGAGAATACTAAGAAGGGTTTACTAAACTCCTTAAGTATGTGCCGCATGATACTGCAAGTGACGAGAAGTTCGAGAATACGTAAATTCATAATGGGACTGAATCCCATCATTGGTGGCAAAGTGGATGTCCACGGCCCAACCACCATGGAAGGAGTTGTCGAAAAGGCAATTAGAAAGGAACAGAAATTGAGAGCAATTTATGCTCATAGGGAAGAGATAAGGAAGAAGATTCTCAATTCTTCTTCATCTCTCGCACCCAAAAGGGGGCCTTGGAAAAGATTTGGTGTGAAAAAAAAAATTTTTTTGGATAAGAACAAGAAATGTGATGAACAAACTGTAAATAGTGTGCGGAAGCTTCGTAAAAGTTAGTGGCAATGGACAAAAGTCCTATGGAAGCGAGAATGATAACTTCAAAGTGGTAACAAAATTGAACCTAGGAAAGGGCCGTTAGAGGATGCTTCAACTCGTGGAAAGGACCACCACATGAATCACTTGTCCTCGAAGAAGGATGATCGCAATCAAGAAAGCATAGGATACATGTTGCGATTCTTGCTAACAGAACAATTTGAAAAGAAAGTTACGCCTACGAAGTTAGGGTAAGTTATTCGGTACACCTATAGTCATACTTTTTTATCTTGGAGCTCTTGAATGCTTTATTTCTGCTAAACATGCAATGAAATTAAAAAGAAAGGCGGAATGAATGGATAAAACATGGACGAGTGCATTATGGGAATAATGTTGTCCATACTGATCGAAATGTGCCTTTTTGGGGTAATTCTTGACTTGCCCGGTTTCTCCACCGAAGTTGACTGTATGTCACTCCTTTAGGATCATATGATATCATTATTGGAGTTAAGCTGGTTGGCTAAACATAAGGCAAAGGTCATTGTTATGAAAAACAAATTTATTGTTTTGATGACCTACAAAGAAAGTAGTCGTCATTCAAGGTGTAGAACGTGAAGTTGCGGTTAGGAAAGCGACATTTGTGTAACTAAAAAGGGCTAAAAATAGAGGCTGCGCCTTGTATGTAGTAAAAATGACAGAAAATGCGAGAGGAAGATAATGATTTCATGGAAATATATCCATTGTTAAAGGATTTGATGATGTGTTTAGGAGGAATTGCAGTCTTCCACCCAAAGCGAGAGTTTGACTTTGTAATAGAAATCAAGCCGGGAAGGCGAACCCATATCTAAGGCACCTTATAGAATGACCACCATCGAGTTTGTAGAGCTAAAGGCTCAGTTACAAGAAATTTTGACTAAGGGGCTGATAAGACCGAGTGTCTCACCTTGGGGAGCGCCGGTAATTTTTGTAAAGAAAAAGGATGGCACATTGAGGCTGTGCATTGATTACAGAATGCTGAACAAGGCAACTATTAAGAATCAATACCCACTTCATAGGATTGATGATCTGTTCAATCAAATGCAAGGAGCATCAGTCTATTCAAAAATAGATCTTCGATCTGGGTACCATCAGCTGAGAGTAAAGGAAGAAGATATTCATAAAACAGCTTTTAGAACAAGGTACGGGCATTATGAGTTCACGGTGTTACCTTTTGGTTTGACCAATGCACCTGTCACCTTCATGAATTTGATGAACAATATTTTTCAAGAATACTTAGACAAGTTTGTGCTTGTATTCTTAGACGACATTCTTATATACTCTAAAAATGTCGAAGAGCACCAAGAACATCTAAGGATAGTGCTGGAAATTTTAAGAAAGAGGAAGTTGTATGGTAAAGCTGTCTAAATGTTCCTTTTATGATGTAGAGGTGCATTGTTTGGGACACATTATAAGCAAGAACGGAATAGCTGTAGACCCTTCAAAGATCACATCTATAACCGAATGGCTGCGCCTAAGAACATGCACGAAGTGAGAAGCTTCATGGGCTTGGCAGGATATTATTGAAAGTTTGTTAAGGACTTTTCAAAAATTGCTGCCCCAATCACTTCACTACAAATGAAGGATAATAAATTTTGTCGGGACAGTCAAATGTGAATCTGCCTTTAAAAATTTAAAGGAACAGTTAACTACAGACACCTATTTTAAGCTGCATGCAGACCCAAATGGAAATTTTATGGTTGTAACGGATGCATCGGGAGAAGGCCTTGGAGGTATTCTGTTATAGAATAACCATGTCATAGCTTATGAAAGCAGAATGCTTAAGTTACATGAATAGAATTATGCTCCACATGACCTAGAGCTCGCTGCCATTGTTCATGCACTTCAAATGTGGAGGCATTACCTTTTAGACAAACCTTTTGAGTTAAAAACAGACCATCTGGGGTTGAAGTATATTTTTACTCAACCAAATCTGAATGTAAGGCGGCGAAGATGGTTAGAATTTACTGTCTCGAGTATGATTTTGATATAAGCTACATCAAAGGCAAGGAAAATAGAGTGGCAGATGCTCGAGTCGAATGAAGCATATCTCTGCTCTTATAACGTTAAGAACTTAGTTTAAAGATGAGGTGAAAGATGCCTTGGAATCAAATCCTTATTTCTAGCAAGTCAAAATAGCACTTGTTGCGAGATCAAAGGATGTCGGTATAAAGGATTTCGTTTGACAATGAAGGAATTCTCGAGGTTTGAAAGCAGGTATATATACCTTTGGCAAATGACTTGAGAGGGAAGTTGTTAATTGAATTTCATAATTCACCTTTTTACGGACACCACGGCATTACGAAAATGCTTGCGATCTTAAGCAAAGCAATACTTCTAGAAGGGAATGAAAAAGGATGTGGTGGAATTTGTAACACACCGCTTAGAATGTCGGCATGTTAAGGTGGAACATATGCATCCCCCTTTGGATTATTGTATCCCCACATTCCACAAGACAAATGGCAAGTGATAATGATGGATTTCGTTCAAGGATTGCCTATGTCAAGAAATAAGCATGATATTATCTGGTTTGTCGTCGACAAATTGACCAAAGTGGCACACTTCATTGCTGGTAATTTGAAAGAGGATGCACCAGTGTTAGCAAGAATATTTGTACATGAAATTTTAGATTACATGGAATACCGAATTAATCATATCAGACAGAGATCCGAGGATGACATCAAGGTTTTGGCAAATGCTTAATGCAGCCTTGGGAACTAAATTAAACTTCAGCTCTGCATATCATCCGGAGATGGATGGATAGACCGAGAGAGTTAATCAAGTTTTAGAGGACATGTTAAGGATGTATTGCATGGACCAGCAGTATAAATGGGAGGAATACCTTCCGCTGGTTGAATTTTCCTACAATAATACATACCATGCCTCTTTAAAAATGGCGCCCTTTGAAGCATTGTATGGAAGAAAATGCCGAACCCCTGTCAGCTGGGATAGCCTAGAGGACAGAGAGGTAATTGGGCCAGAAATCCTTACGGAAATGGAACAACAAATCAAAATGATTCGGGAACATCTAAAGGAGGCTGCCAATAGGCAAAAGAGTTATGCAGACTTAAAGCGGGTTGATAGGAATTATAAACTGGGAGAGAAGGTCTTTCTTCAGGTGAAGCTGAAAAAGAGCTCAATAACTTTTGGCAAGGCTACCAAGTTATCACCATGATACGTGGGACCTTTTAAAATTGTTGAAATAATCAACCCTGTAGCTTATCGTCTAGCATTACCTCTTGCTTTATCTCAAATGCATGATGTTTTTCATAGTTCTTTGCTTAAGAAATACGTAACAGATTTATCACATGTGCTGAATTGGAATTCCTTGCAGGTCAAGACCCGGGAATAATCGTGGTTAAGCCCATTTGAGTCTTTGGGAACTCACTTGATTGTACTTAAGAAATCGCGAAGTGAATCAATGTAAGGTCCAATGGGACCAGTTTAGCGAAGAAAGTGCAACTTGGGAAAATCTCGAAGAAATGAGATCTGCTTTTCCATACTTGTTTGATCAAAATTGAAATTCGAAAAACTGATAATTCTACCAAATATAGACAATTATTGGTCTATTTTACAGTTGTCTTAAAACACAGTTTTTAAGAGTGAATCTATTTTTGGTATGAACTTATGAATGGAAGGACAATAACTGAACTTTGTCCTAGAAACTCCTTGATTTGGTTAATTTGATCATCGGGATGATGATTCTTTAAGGAGGGAGGAATGTAACACCCTGATTTTTGTAGGTTATCATGGTGATTACTTTCTTAATGTTGTAACTGCTGAAATGAAGACAAACATGTTAAGATATATTTTTGATCTTAAAGGAATGTGTTGCTAATCTGGATTCTTGCATACTGTAATTTGTTTACATGGGACAGCAATTATTATTGCTTGTATGTTTGCTGATGTGACAACAGATCTGTCGTATGCTTGATGAACTCTATTCGCTGATTAACAGCACACCTGGAATCAATTCCATTGATCCAAGGTATGTTGTGGTCTTCTTGTAATCACTTTTCTGATTTACTTGTAAACCAAATGAAGGTTGATATAAATGTTGCAGCACCTGATTTCAGGTATGAATAGCTGGCACGTAGATGCCAACGAAAAAGGTTCGATTCTCGAACCATACACTGTTGTAACGCCAGACCCCGTAAGGCGATAAAGGCCTGGATGCGGGTGGCTCAGGCATGTAAAACGTGGGCGTTAATATAGCGCGATCGGAAGGACTTGATTGGAAATTGATTAATTAAGTGTGAGGGGAATTAGACCCTAATCTACTCCTAAGTTCTACCTTATATCCTAACTACTATCCTATGTGGATTTTTAAATTCTAAGGGTGAAAATAGAACTAAGTCCTATTAACCTATGACCTAGGTATGAACACTATTATAAATCCTAAACTAATCCTAACCTAAGGAAGGGGACGCACAGACCCATGGGGGATGGAAAGGATAAGGATGGAAGGAAATTTAATGGGCAATGAATGTGGTCCTTACGTGGACAGTGCCAAGTTTGGTGGGAACAGGGAAAAGATAGGGACATTCAGTTAGTCATGAGACTAAACTCTGTTTTCATGCAAAATTTGAATTTGGCAATTCGCCAACCCGAGTCGGCGGTGGCGTGAGGAAAGAGGAAAAAGGCAGAGCCTTCAATGCATTTAATTTTCTTGGTCTTCACGACCAGCCCGCCTTGGAAAGAGTATGGAGGAAATTTTGTTGTTATTGTGTTCGTTCGGATTTTTGGAAGTTGCTCTGCATTTGGTTTTTTATGGTTCTGTCGAACCAGTTGTGTTTGATTGTTATCTCTGTTTCTTTGGAAAATCGAAGGCTATTTCTGAGCCTGTAGAGGAAGGTGATTGTTTGGGAAGCTTGCTACTATCGCCGTGGAAGGAAATAACTCCTGTAGGCGTGGTTTTCTTCGAGCTTCAGGAAGGATTACAGGCATGTTAAGCCCTTATCTTTAAACTACTTGCTTTGCTTAAACGTCTCATTAAAACAACCCTGCTCTTCTGATGAAGGGGGTTTTGGGTTTATTCGATTTTGCTGTCATGTTTGAAATGATTCTGGGTAGAGTCATTTTGTCTTTGCTGTTTCGATTTGAACTGTCTTTGCATAAGTATTAAGTTAAAATACAGTCTATGCTGTGTTGAATTGATTCGACAATATTGGGGAATTCATCCTTATATTATGATATCGTGCATGTTGTGCGAGTTGTTTTGACATTGTTTCTTTACTGAAATTTTTAAGGAAATGAGTTCCTCTTCCTTCTGCTATTTTAGATTCTGAAGGAAATAGTAATTGGGTTTTATTGAGCATTATGGGCTCGGTTTGATGGAAGTGATAGTAATATTCGAGTTGTGCTTTTCTTTTGTAAAAGTGGAAGGATGAATACGACTTGGATATTCGTGGGAGTTGGAGAAAGTAATTGTTTTTCTTCTGAAATTATAAATGAATTATGCTTTCTCCTTGCTGTGATGAAAAGTTGATTCTATTGTGTTTTGTGGTTGCGGTTTGATCTTCTGATTCGAACTGTCTTCGTGAAAACGAACTTGGCTTTGAATTTCTGTGCAAACGAATGAAATACAGGTGAATTAGCTTGTTGTTTGAGACTGTTTTGACTGTACCAAGCTTGCACATCTAATACCCTATGCGGGTTTGCCTTGATATAGGTATTGTTATATGAATATTGCATTTCTGGGTTCTGCACATCATTGTGAAATAGAAGAATGGGATTTCGGGTAGAAATGTCTGTTGATAAGGAACTCGAACTAGGTATTTCTTTACAAATGGCATATTGAATGAAAATTGTACAGGCTGTGTGAGTTTGTTTGACATTGTTGAACAATCGTTCTATTGTCAATATGGGTTTGAGTTGTCATTATAAAACAAACACGACTTGGGTGTTCTTATTACATTTTGAAGAAAATGATTGTTTCTTTACTGAAAATTATAAGGAAACGAGTTCTTCTTCTTTCTGTTGTTTTAGATTTTGAAAGAAATGGTAATTGGGTTTCATTGAGCATTTGGAATTCGGCTTGATGGAAGTGACAGTGATATTTAGATTATTTTTCTGAGTGTTGTTTTCTTTCTGTACAAACGGAAGATTTAAATGTTTCGTGTGATCTCTGATTTTGCACTGTCAATCAAAAAAAAAAAGAACTCGACTTGAGTGATTCTTGTTGTGTTTGAAGAAAATGGATGTTTTCTTATGGAAATAGTTAAAGGTATGAATTTTCTCTTCTTGCTGTTTGAATTCTGGAAATAGCAATAATAGAGCTTTACTGTACAATACGGGTTGGACTTGCTGTAGGTTATAGCAAAGTGCAAATTATTATTTATGAACTGTGTGCGTTCATAGGTATAGAAAGTCGTGTGAATATTTGATAAAGCGACTGTATAACTGTTCATTTGGTTATAATACAGTGAATGAAGTATGAATTCTTCTAGTACAGTAAGAACATAGTATGCATCTTTATATTGCTTGTTCTATGATGGATACGATGTTTTGCCAACTTGTTTTTGGTATTCATATGTGCCTGCTTGAAAGGAAGTATTGATATGGATGATAAATTCTTCCTTGTTTTTATTTAAAGCTGAATAGGAATGGATTTATTCCTTGCTGTTGGAAAGTGAATTCTGAATGGATTTTGTAAGTTTCACTCTGAACTGTTATCTTTGATTGATGTCTCGTTTGGATTTAACTTTCAGTACAGTCATGAGGAAAGGAATAGGAGTGAGGATGGATAACTTGGAATAATGGTCGTTCTTCTCTTATACAGTTAGAAATCTGTAATCGTTATGGAACGAATTTTGTATTGCTTTGGTTTAAGCATCTACATTTTATTGTTGTTTGCTTTTCTCATCTGTATTTGATTACTTGAAATCAAATGAGTTGCATGGACTGAAAGGAAGGTAAATTGGTTTATGTTTTCAGTCAAATTTTATCCTTTGCATTTATTACTAATGTAAGGGAATGGAATGGATAGCAGTTATGTTATAACAGCAGTATGCTTACGTGTGTTCCTAGTTTTTACAGAGGTTGTAATCTGGAACTGTTTGAAGGAAATTACTTTGTGTAATGATCATTTGGGAAAAAGGACAGTAGTTCTTTGACTGATTGGGATGGTAATTAGATGTTTCGGTTGTTATGCTGATCATTCTTTTTGATACTTAATTCTTGATTGATGTTCATATTAACGTTTCATAAAAGCAGGGTTCTTTTATTGAGACAGTTAATTAGAAGCACCTCATTTTAATGACAAGTGCTTAATATGCTCAGTTCAATGAACTGACCCGTGTAAGTAATTTTGCAGATGGAATTTGAGTAAAACGAAGACATGGTTGTTTTCTGATACTTCTTTTGATTGACTGAAGATGGATTGTATTTGATAGTTATTATTCCTCTACGAGGAATTGAGAAAAGAAGAAATTACATTCTTCTATCTTATGAGTTGTAATGTTGTTTTATATAAACAAAGTCCAGTCATTTGGACTGGCAAATGTATAGATTATGAAATGGATGGATGAATACAAATACAAGTGTGATATTTTAATGACTGTATCAGTTTGATATTGTTGATTAAGTTGGGAATATAACATTAATTCTTGATTTGGAATTATTCAAATGTTTTTGGATGAATGTAAAAGGAACTGATATCTATTCTTACCTAAATGCAACTTTTACGTTGATATGTGCAATTAGTTCATACTTGGGGTAAGATGAATTTTTAATTGACATTAAAAAGGATTAGGATGAACATGATCTCATAAGCGATAGGTATTGGGATTGGCTTGAAAGCTAAGGAATATCAAATAACTTAGGAGCAGCCGAACTTCGTATTCGGACTCCGTTAATAGCCTCAAATGTTAAATTCAGAAAGTAAGGATATGGGAAAAACATATCCATGATTAAGAACCTTAACTATGTAAGGTTAAGGAGAATAAATGAATATATTCATTGAGAATTAGACCTCGTTTTAATGACGTCTAATAAGCTGGAATTCTGAAATTTTTTTCAGTTGTGGAAAAACTTAGTTAAGTTTAATAGGTTAAACTTATTAAGTCTATCGGTAATGGGCTGCTTAATCCAAGGATTAAGAAAAGAACCAAGTAGAGAAAATGCAACCCTTCGGTACGAAGGAGAAGATGCATAGTAAGCTAGAAGATAGATTTAGTCTCTCTTAGCTACATACAACTGTAACAAGAACGAGGATAAAGGATCAGCATGGTATGGCTCTTTGAAAGTTGATCATAAATATTAAGATCATAACCAAATCATTTGAAGTGGATGTGTACTCTCGATGGGAGGATTACGTAGGACATTGAGATATGCCCGATTCTGACATGGTGTCTTCATGAAGGCGGGGCCTTCATGATGACACAATGTTATAGCTGACATATTACAATGCCCTCCCGAATTAAATCATCAAGATTACATAAGTTGAATACTAAGATCTTGGCTGGGGATAGGAATGTGATCACGTATACGGAGTGACTCCGGAGGACTAAAGATAACTAGACACACAGATTCGTCTAGGGATGACACTCTATGTCTGCGTATCTTTAGTTACCATGAGTAACTTCCTATACTCGTTCATATTTCTAGTTGGAGTTAGAGTTGACCTTAAATTGGAAGGACCTGGTAGGAACCAGGAAAGACCATTCTAGATAATGAGATGAAGTGAGGTGAAGGACGTATTCCGTTGGTGTGTATCACATCCGGGAATATGATCATGAAAAGCATGTGAAAATCTTTGGCCAAAGTATCGCAAGTCTTTGGTTGCGTTGTCCTAATCACCTAATTTAAGATGCGAGGATGTCGAGATGAATATCGATATGAGATATTCGAGATAGGCCTCTTAAATGGATCACTTGATAACGAGAAGCGGTAAGAGAACCTTGTATATATATTATACTATGCATGATGAACATGAAGGATCGGTAAGTTGTCAAGTCATGAAATGAGAGATCGTTAAAACTCCGAGCCATGAAAATGGGAGATCGGTAGTTCTTTGAGTCATTTACTGCAGCATATGGAATCATTATATGATTGAATGGCTTTGAATTTGTGTTCCATATTACAAATATGTGAGCAGAGAACATTAGTTTTGAAGGGAAATTGTGTGATCCAAACTGCAT
The DNA here is from genome assembly GCA_018340775.1 of Taxus wallichiana var. yunnanensis. Taxonomy (NCBI): domain Eukaryota; kingdom Viridiplantae; phylum Streptophyta; class Pinopsida; order Cupressales; family Taxaceae; genus Taxus; species Taxus wallichiana. The sequence continues at coordinate 206,506,284 of CM031244.1, read as the reverse complement.
TATTTGGACAGAGAACAATTATTAAAACTTGAACGTGTGTTTGAATTATATAATTCATAACGAGGAGCGTTGTTAAAAAAAAAAATTCCCTTGTTCTAGTATCTTAAAATGGGGATGTTACGAGAGGTGGGGCTATTCTTTTAAGATTCATGTTATCCTAAACATTCTAGGCCATTATTTGAATATATGCAACTATAAGAAAGCGCCAGAAGCTTTTTTTCCATTTTGTTATTGATGGGCCTTGATATTCTACTGCCTCTCCATTTGGTGGAACTTTCAACTCCTTAAAGACCAAGAAAAGGATAAATTCCTCTAGAAAACCTCAATAACCCTAACTCTTCCTGAAAACTATCTAGTTCTTTTGAATGGCTATGAGAATCACTAAGTGCAAGCCTAATCTATCACCCAATTTCACTGAGGGTGAAATTGTATAACAATTTGGTGAGTCACGGGGCCATTTTGTTGGGCCTCAAAAAATTGGCTAAGTACCAAAGGGTGCATGCACACGTGGGACCGATGAAGCAGAAGGGTGCGTGGGGTAAAAATGTGCGTAAAAGGGTTTAAGAAGGGTTTAGTAGAAAACCATGACTTGCGTGTAAGGAAAAACAAAGGATCTAAGGACTTAGTCATTTTTAGCACTCCAAGAGGCACGAGATGAAAAATGTGACCCGACTAGGCGTGCGAGTGGATAAGGTGCGGCTGAAGACTTGGTGGTCAAGGAAGGAATATTCCATGCATGGAAGGTTCTGAGAAGACATCATTGCAGAAAGTGGAGAGCTCGAACGAGTAAACATGCACCATTTGAGGACCACTTAGACACTTGACAAGTGATTTACTCCTAGAGGAAGGCATAGCGGTGAGTGCTAAGCCTATTTATAGATATTCTTAGGTAGAAGAAAGTAGGGAGATGTGTGCATACACATAGAGATAGACGGATGCGAGAAGGTGAGAGACATGAGAGGGGATCTAAAAGGCATATAACATGGAAAGAGTGTAGAAAAGTTTAGAAGGTTCTAGGAGCTAGGGCTTTCATTAGAGGATCATAGAAATGTTATTATGCTAGAGGGATGGATCTGTGAAAACTTATGTAATTAGGAAGCTCTAATACATGAATTAGATCTATGTCTTAGTATATTTTAGTTTGTTATGACTCTTTTGAATGTAATGTGGTTACTGAAACTATGATCAATATGAATATATGGCTCTGTTCTAAATATATAGTTCATGGGTGCAAACCCTAGTATATTTTCTTTATGTAATGGGTCGAGATATGCTCTCTATATGATGTTTTTTTGTTATACGGATGGATATATTGATGTAACAACTCATCCTACGATCTCAAAATGAATGCATGAACATTTACTTTCTACGCATCTAAATCTTCTATCAATGGCAAACCATTCTCACAATGCTCACATAACGGAGGGGCTCGGTACCCGCACGTGCCTCGGGTGAGAACCTAGTGCCCATTGGGTGATAGGCCAGTGTGCATGGGATTGGAGTGTTGTTTTTAAGGGCACTTGAAAAATGACTACATCTTGGTTTTGTTGTCGGGACCTCTTTTTGAAGTTATTGTGAGAATGATGTGTGATGACAGAGTGATTGACCTTGGACAGTGTCAAAGCATGTTTTAAGAGCACGAAGGATGATATTCTTATAGATTTAGTACGGGGCCTGAGTTTGATGCATGTAAATGGGTAGAAGATCACTGTTATCATGAGTTGTATGTGACTTTTTTAATTTTTAGTAGAGTTATATGAATGGCTCTCGGCATATGCATCTAGGTCAACTGGTACTATAGATCTCATCTCTGGACCCAAGAGGAATATCAAAGGCTACGAGGATAATGATATGATTTGGACGCATGTTGTTGATCATTGGTGGAGAGGAGTGTTGACCGGTTATACCGGAATACGCTATTTCTATGTATTAATTTCCAGATATTGTTGAGTTTGAGTTTTTAAGGGATCCAAGAGGATCATTCTTGCATGTTATCCCTTTAGCTATGAAGATATGGATCATTACTCCGAGTTTGGAAGCATTTCATATGGCCGTATAAGCTTCTTCTGAGCATCGATCAAGGAAGCTAGGGTGGAGGAAGATGGCATACCTTGCGGTAGAAAGGGAGAGGGAAGAGAGACAACTCAAGTATGGTGAATCTCATGAAATGGAGTTGACTAGACAATTCAAAGTTACGAGAGTGATGGATTTATAGAGGTAGACTTTGCAAGAAGGAAATGAGGTTCACGTAGAGGACATGGAGCACGAGCATTCATGCTACCCCATCTTAGCAAGCACGGGAGAGAAACCCCTTAAGCACGGTGAGAGTTCGTCATGTAGAGAAATAGGAGCCTTTGGCATGCATTTGAACCCACTTGGTGATCAACCCCTGGTGCTTAGTTTTCCAAGTCAAGAAATAAGTTTTGCTAACCTTGGTTGGCATCGATGGAAGTGACCGATCTACACCTAGGAGGTCTAACTTCTCATTTGGGACATCTATGGCTACGTAAACAATTCTTATGTTTGAGGGAATTTTTGGGCAAAGTGTGAGTACACAAATTTTGGGTATCGTGTCTAAGAGTGGCGTGGGGATACACATCTAGCGTAGTGCAATATCACAAACCATTAACACACAATTCGGTGGGACGTTAGGGACACTAGGAGCGACCACTTTAGGCCCTTTATTGGCTATAGGAGGTGGATCTAGTGGTGTAGGGGCTAGAGGAGCTAGAGGACCTAGAAAATCTAGAGGATACGGTGTGTCGGGAGGAATAAGACATGTTGGATCTAGTGGATGCGGTGGTGGTGGCAACACCGAGGAAATCAAGGTTGGATCGGGTAGACAAGGGCCCCAGCCGCCTCACCAAGTGTTTTTGAGATGTCATTATACCTAGTAGACTACAAGGGTGTTGAGGATGCTGCAGAGCATGTACACAAGTGTAAGTTGTTATGGTGCGCAAAGGAGATCACTACCCCAGAGTGGAAGGAAATTTAGTTTGTAACAATGTTACAAGAACGCGCGTATAGTTGGTAGCACAAGTATGACCCCCATCAAATGGTGGTAGATTACACCACACCGTAAAATTATTTCTTAGTAGAATTTCATATCCACGAGTTTGAATAGAAGTGCATCAATGAGTCTAAAGAAGATCCGGTAAGGAATGAAAAAGAGTGTGCGAGGATATGACATGCATTTCAAGACTCTCTTGTCAAAATTATATTATGATATTCACCCTTCTCAAAGCATGCTCAGTGGATTTTGGAGGGTTGATAACACCGTTTAGAAGAGCACTATCGCATAAGACTTTCACGGACTGCGTGAAGCCTTGGAGGCTGCTCTGTGTGCAAGGCTATTAGAAGTGTTGATAGTGGTGTTAGCCCCTTTCTTGAAGCTCATATTGTTGCAATGGCCAAGCAACTAGAGAAACTATCTGCAAACTCGGCTTATGAGACTCGTGGTGGTCTATGGTGCACAGATTGTGAAGTAGAAGGGCATACCAAGGACAGTTTCCCTAGAATATCAGTACGCACCATGATCTTTGGGACTGTGAAATTTTCCACGGAGATCATGATGCAAGTAGATGTCCATTATTGTAGTGCACGATCCATAAGAATGTGTCATACTATTACAAGATTTTCACTTCTACTACTCATGACACGAGGATTATAGACCGATTTACCAAATACATGATGTCATTGATATTGGTGTGCACCGAGACCAGCCTTACAAGTAGTTCCAAGGATGACGGTCATTGCTATGAAGAGTGCTAAGATGGAGGGTGTGTGGGAGAGGATTCGAAGAGGATTTTGTGGTCATGATAACCATGAAGGAGAAAGAACCGAGTTCCCATGTGGAACTGTTACAATTGTGGATCAACCGAACATTATAAGTGTGAATGTCCTAATTTGTTGCAATGCTCATGGTGTGGAAAGAAACATAAGTACAAGGAATGCCCAAAGCTATCGAGTACATGAGCCAACAATACTAGAAATACAAGGGCATTGAAATGGTAAGCATAAAGAAGGCCAATTCACAATGGATGCCAAGGGTGGTGTGTGAATCGGAACTAGAGCTTTTATTAGTTACGATGCAAGCAAAGGCTACATGTACTAGGGAGGTACCAAGGCAGAAGTTGGTTGTTAGAGAGGAAGTAGTACATGGAAAGTATCTGGACCCTACTCATTAGAAGGAGGTGTATCAAGAAACCATGGATGTGATTCGAAGCCTACAAGGAGAGATCCAATGCCTGAAGGATCAGTCAAGGAAGTTAGAGCAAAGGAAGAGTGTTGAGACTCCATAGGAGGATCTAGATGAAATCAGAGAGGTATGCAAGAGAATGGATATGGGAAAAGGTGCCACATCTTTGGAGCGAGTGCGAGGGGTAGATTATACATGCTAACCTTCCTCCCCACAACCTTGAGTATGATAAGGAGATTAGCTTTAATGTTCTTGTTGATGGATGGATTAAGAGTAATATTCTAATTGACATGGGTGTGGAATTCAATGTTCTCACTCTAGATGCTTGGCATAAAATGGGAAGGCCCCCTTTGCAGCCATCTTCAAATGTGTTGTACATGGCAAACAAGACAAAGGCAATTCCCATTGGTGTCTTGAAGGATATTTTTATCACTATCCAAGGGCGAGGTTCACTAGAGATTTTGAATTCTTGGCATTAGGTGAGGCGGACAACTTCCAAAGCATTGCTTGGGCACCCTTGGTGTTATAAAAACAATGCTGACCTAAGGTTGAACAAAGGGTACATAATTTTTTAGAACAAGGAAGAATGGTTCATCATCCCCTTGACCGATTAAAATTCAAAACCTTATACTTAACCCTTGGGAGAATAATTTCTTGATAGGCTCTATGTGCACTCTATTAGGGACCCCGAGGTGATTAACCCTACGGAAGGACTTATGAGTTAATTGGGTGACATATAAGAGGCTCTATGAAAATAGTAACAAAGGTGCGCTCATTTAGGCACCCGGGATGAAAGAAGTTACCAAGTTACTGCGGGGAGCCTACCTGATATTTTCTTGCGAGAAATGGAGACTTAGTGGAAAGATGTGGTCAAGAGAAGAAGGATTATCAACTATAAATTTCTTGGGACCACAACAAGTTGGTGGATGACACATCGTGATAGCCTTGTAGAATGGCGTGAAGTGAGAATCATGTTATGCAGTTAGGTTTTCTCGTGGTAATGCACCTTTGTTATACAAGACTACCATGGAAAGGAACCCACCTCATTTCACGTCCAAACATGCGAGACGACATGGATGGGAGGCATATAATCCTTGCCACCTTCTTTATAGGTGTATAAGTTGTATTCCACCTTACGGGGCTACGTACACACATGGTATATTCACTCGAGAGACACGTCGAAAAAAACATGGAATTGGCGCAGGAGTTAATGGTTGATCTCATTTAGGATTTCAAGTATCGAGTACCAAGCCATTGTTAGATAAGGCATTACAGGTTGTTAAGCACCCTTCAATGGGAGATAGTGCCATGGTGGACGATAACATACTAGATTTTTGGGAGAACCTGGTTTGGAGGCGTACTTTGATGAAGAGGAATCGAAGAGATAAAGCTTGATCGTGCATGCATGGAGAAATAAAAGAGAAAATGGTCTATGTGATAGATGGTGAAGAAGTGGAAAGTTTGGATGTTAGCCATTTTCGAAGGTACACATGAAGTTATGGATAGTCTTTGATGAGAAAACATGCCCCTACCATGAACCCTTGAATACTAAGAAGGTTAACATTGGTTTGGATTGAGAACCTAAAGAATATATTATTGGGGATTATTAAACGAAAAGGAAGTTTTGAAGATCATTGATACATTGCATGAGTTTCATGATTTGTTCCCACATGGGTACTATTATCCAAAATGTGCCCCTGCTCATTTTTGTGGCTAACTCCTCTCATTTTTCCTCTCTTGTGCCTCATTCATAATAATTTTACTTTTAGGAACTCAAAACCTTCTAGAAGTGGCACCATTGGATAGAGCTCTTTCTCAGCTTTCCAGAAAGGTAAAGTTTTCCTCCTAACTCCATGTATTTTTCAAGTTATGGCTCGGCGGAGTTTTTGGAAAAATTTTCCCGTGAAAGGCCCGCGGCCAATGAGATGCCACCATGTGGCACCTGGACTAGCAGAGCGTAGGGAAATTTTGAAAAAAATTCCAAATGACCAAAAAGGTAAAAATTCAAAAAAAATTCCCACTGACCCGATTTGGCCCTGTTTTGCCCTAAAACTTCAAATCGCCATATCTTTCGATCCAGAGCTCGGTTTTCACGTTATTTATATCAATGGAAAGCTGGTAAAATTCTCTACAAGATTCTAGGGTCATTTTTGCATTTTGGTGGAGTTTGGAGAGAGAAAATCAAGAAACACCTCTGGCACGTGGTCATGGACAGAAATGATGTTTCAACCACCGTTTTTAATGAAGAATGGCTCGCATTCTCTCCCAGCATGGTTAAAAATGTCAGGGAATGGGTCTGTCAGGGTGCCCATGCTATTTTGATGGCATTTTGGTCAATGGTTGAACCCCTTGCATGTTTTCCCATGTTTCTCTCTCCTGGGGTCATGGTTTGCACTGTAAAAGCCAGGATGAGTTCATTTTGCAAAGGGAGACACTTTTTCAGCTCTGCAACTTCCTTTTTCTTCCTCCTTGGCAGAATTTGTGAAGAAATTTTACCTTTCCATGTAATGCAGCACCTTTTCTTGCCTCTGGATCACTGTAATGTATTGTATTGGATCTGAGATGTTGATATATGTTTTGTGATTAAAATCCCTCAATCCTTTCATATATCTATCATTGCTTTCTTGATCTTTCATTACATTTTGAGAATTTGTGCATGTTTTGTGTTGTGTTTCCTTGTGGATTGTGTATTTCATGTAGCATCAGGTGTCTACAACTCCTTTGGTGCATCACCTATTAGCATTAGTTCTTTCTTTTTGCATTCTCTATCTCTGTCTCCTTGGAATTTAGAGTAGATTTAGGAGTTTAAACCTCTGCAATTGTGCAAGTAAAATAGTTGATCAGAGGAGTTGAGGAACCATCCTCTAATCTAGAGATTTCTCTTCCATTTTTACAAGTCCCACACTTGGGAAGAGGATTCAATGTTGTGTAATCACACTGGATGCTAGTATGATCAAACTAGAAATCTGATCAACATCCAGGGGGTGTTGCTGATTTGCAACAACAGTTTTGGCATGCCGGTGGGACCTTAGAGGTCTTCCACTTTATCTTTGACAAGTTGGTGTGTTCCTATTAAAGATTCAGCCTTTTGGAGGCACTTTCAAAAGCACATCTGGTGACTCCATCTGGTAAACAACTCATTCTCTAAGTTGCAGACCTGTTTTCCATTCATTTCCATCCATTCTTCTTTCCATCATTTTCATTCTTTTCCATTCCATGAAGTTGTGAAATCATGACTTCATTTCCATCATGGAATTCACATTTACAACAGCAGTATATCACACCTCCAACATGTTTTACAAATCCTCCAAATCAGCATTTTGATCAAATTCAAAATCAGCATGTCTACCCATATGAGCAGCAGTGCCAAAGTCAGTTTGGATATGAAGCATGTCAAGCACAAGGGTATGCTGGTTGTGAGGGAAGTCAAGAAGAAAATGCAGATCTGCTGGAACAAATCCAAAAGATGGAGGTAAACATGGTGCAATCCAGGGCTCAAGCACAAATGAAAGCATTTAGAATCAGTTGTAGAGCACCTTGTCCATGGGTGGGACCTTTTCCAAGGCATTACAACCCTCAAGAGAAGCTAGCCTTCATGATTACAACACTACCATTGCTTGCAAAGTGGACTGAAGGAATAAAGGTGTATGAGAGGAGTATTCAACAACCTTGTCAACAAGTAAGCACACCATCTCATGCCTTTTCTCTCCCTCTTTCCCAATCTGTTTTATCTCAGCAGTGTCAAGTTTTAAACTCTCCATCTGCTGTCCCAAGTGTTGAATCCATTTCTCCATTCCCTAGTCTTCCACCCCATCTCAATTCTTTTGTCCTTTTCCCTTCCAAACAGCCATTCCCTCCAAAGAAACAAGAGTTCCTACCTCCTCCACCACCACAAAAAATTACAAAATCAATTGAGTTATAATCCACTTCTCCTCTTGCATTCCCAAATCCATGTTGGGAGGATAAAAATCAGAATGCCAATCAAGGAAAATAATAGCAGAAAGAAGAGCCAAACAAGGATGAAGAAATTCAAAGTCTGAAGAGTTGGGCTCTTAAATTTGGGATTACAAAATCCCCTTGATGGTGAAACCAATAGAGGATGTTGAAGTTGGAGAACAAGTGGAAAACAAGGCTGATTTTATAACAGCAGTGAAGCGAGAAAAACAAGTAGTTTGTTGGTGATGAGTTGGGTGTCCATGTTGGCACTTTTCCCAAAGAAAATGTTGATCCAGTTTGCACTACAAAATCAGCCATTGAGAAGGAAGGAAAACCATCTCAAAACCCCATCTTTGAGGAGCAAATGGATGAGGTCAAGTTAGTTTTTACAACAGTAGAAGAAGGAAGCATTATTGATACATTTTTGCTTTCATTTGAAGGGGCTGATTTGATTGATGAAGCCATTATGGAGGTGAACAAAATAGGTCCAAATTGTGAGCAAAAGGCACAAGAAATTTCATGCTTCTCTCCCACTTCATCTCTCCAACAATCTGATTTTTGGGATGAGTTTGGATTGACAAGTTTCATGTTTGAAAATGAAGTTATACAGGGTGAAGAAAATGTAGATTTGGAGGCCACCATACAAGAGGAGAGACTTTCTTTGTAGCAAGACATTCAAGAGTTTGATTTGCCATCAGACTTAGAAGAATGTTTAGATGAAGAGCTAGCTGAAATTACCATGTTTCCTTCTTCACCATTCGTTCTCCAACAACAAGAACTTGCTGCCATGGACAAAAGAGTTCAAGGACAATAGCCTACAGTTTGCAACATGCCTCTTGAATCAAAGCTGGAAGAATTTGATCTTCCAAAAGCTACAATGGAGGAGCTCCAAAGCCAACAATGTATTACAGCAAGATAACAACAATGCAAAAGCAACTTCATTGGAATTTGCAATTAATAACGAGGAGTTGCACACTATAGAAGAGTTCCATGTTGCCATGAAGGAAGAGAAAGGGCAAAAAATTCCTACCATTGCTTCCACATCACCCACCCAAGAAGGTCTCAAGAAGACTCCATTTTTGGAGTTTAAAATCAGAGCTATGGGCATATCAAATGGATCATACCTTGCCCAATAAGGTATTTGACTTCATTGGAGTCAAAGGAGAAGTCTGACCAATCATGCTTGCTTCTAAGCATGAGGGTGAGCTACAAAGTACCAAGGATCATTGTCATACCTCTTGATCAATCCAAATGCTGGAGAAACTAAAAGAGGTATTGGATTTGTTTTTCAGTTGACACCTTGATGATTTGGGTAGAAGACCAACTTCTTGTTGATTTTCCACTCTTCCAATCAGCCATGTTAAGTGCAAATCAGTTGCATGGTTGCAACTTTTGAGAAAGGAAGCTATTTCTCCCAACTTGGTTGCGGGGTTTGTTTAGCCCACTTTTTCTTAAGTTAGAGTAGGATAGGTAGTTTTTTTTTAGTAAAAGAAGTGCTTGTGCACACTCTGCATGTTCCATTTTGGAGCATGTATGACCTTTAGTTTTGTACATAGTTTTTGTGGTGCTAGTTTTGCTCTTGCAGTCCATTTGAGTGGGTTTCCAAGTGGCTCGAGAGAGGAGGTTTTAAATTTTAGATCAGTTTTTACAGGCTACAACTCATGACTCCATATCCAATGGATTGCTTTAGGCAGCTGGTAACTTCATCTAGCAGGTAGATGACCCCTACGAGTCGCCAAAATTGTTATCAAAATGTGCCCCTTCTCATTTTTGTGGCTAACTCCTCTCATTTTTTCCTCTCTTGTGCCTCAGTCATAATAATTTTACTTTTAGGCACTCAAAACCTTCTAGAAAGTGGCACCATTGGATAGAGCTCTTTCTCGGCTTTCCGAGAAAGGTAAAGTTTTCCTCCTAACTCCATGTATTTTTCAAGTTATGGCTCGAGTAGGAGTTTTTGGAAAAACTTTCCCCTGAAAGGCCCATGGCTAATGAGATTCCTGCCACATGGATTTGGAGTGGCGGGCGTGGGAAATTTTGAAACATTTTCCAAATGACCAAAAAGGTAAAAATTAAAAAAAAATTCCCAATGCTGACCCGATTTGGCCCTATTTTGCCCTAAAACTTCAAATCACCATATCTTTCGATCCGAGCTCGGTTTTCATGTTCTTTATATCAATGGAAATATGGTAAAATTATCTATAAGATTAAGGTCATTTTTGCATTTTAGTGGAGTTTGGAGAGATAAAATCAAGAAATACCTCTAGCACGTGGTCATGGATAGAAATGACGTTTCAACCATCATTTTTAATGAAGAATGGCTCGCATTCTCTCCAAAGCATGGTTAAAAATGTCGGGAGGAATGGGTCCAGGTGCCCATGTTGTTTTGATGACATTTTGGTCAATGGTTGAACCCCTTGCACGTTTTCCCTATGTTTCTCTCTCTTGGGGTCATGGTTTGCACAAAATTGTAAAGCAGGATGAGTTCATTTTGCAAAGGGAGACACTTTTGCAGCTCTGCAACTTCCTTTTTCTTCCTCCTTGGTAGAATTTGTGAAGAAATTTTACCTTTCCATGTAATGCAACACCTTTTCTTACCTCTGGATCATTGTAATGTATTGTATTGGATCTGAGATGTTGATATATGTTCTGTGATTAAAATCCCTCAATCCTTTCATATATATATATATATATCATTGATTTCTTGATCTTTCATTACATTTTGAGCATTTGTGCATGTTTTGTGTTGTGTTTCTATTGTTGGAAATAAATCAGCAGCACCCATGGATGCAAATCAGGTTTCTAAGTTGATGTTTCAGGCATCCAGTGTGATTGCACAACATTGAAACCTCTCTCCAAGTGTGGGACTTGTAAAATGAGAGAGGAATCTCTAGATTAGAGGCTGGTTCCTCAAACTCCTATGATTAGATCTATTATTTACACAATGCAGAGGTTTAAATCCTAATCCTACTCTAAATTCCAAGGAGACAGAGATAGAAAGTGCAAAAATTGAAACTAAACTAATAGGTGATACACCAAAGGAGTGGTGAACACTTCTTGTTCATGTAAATTGACACAATTTCATAAAATACAACATGAAACATCATACACAGGCTGATAAGATGTAATTATAGGTTTGAAATGAAGCAAGACAATACAAACAAAGGACTGAAAATTGATCACGAGTCTACATTGTCATTTTTCTTTGTCAAAATCCTTGCATTGCAACATCAAAGAGGAAGAAACCTATTACAATCATGAAGAAGGTCTCGATACTTGCAAAAATCACTTGTTGAAGGTGAAAGAAGAAGCTTGCTATCCAAAAAAATGTTCCACCTCAAAAAATGAGCCAAATCTGGCTTTTACAATGCATGGGTCGAGCCCAGGAGAGAGAAACATGTAAAAAACATGGAAGCCATTCCTCATTGAATGAAGATGCATTAAAATAGCATGGGCATCCTTATAGACCCATGCCCTGACATTTTTGGCCATGCTGGAGAAGAATGCGACCCATTTTACATTAAAACTGGTTGTTGAAACATCATTTCTGGCCATTACCACGTGCTAGAGGCGTTTCTTGATTTTCTCTCTCCAAACTCAACCAAAATGAAAATTGACCCCATAATCATGTAGATAATTTCACCATCTTTCCATTGATATAAAGAACATGAAAAATCGAGCTTTGGATCGAAAGATATGGCGATTTGAAAATTTAGGGGAAAAAAGCGGAGGCCAAAATCGGATCGGCGGGCAAAAGTTTGAATTTTTACCAATTTGGTCTTTGGAATTTTTTTCAAATTTTCCCCACTCTGCCACTCATGTGCCACATGGTGGCTGACCATTTTTTCCTTATTGGCCTTGGTGGGCCTCCTAAGGGAAAATTTCCCACAAAACTCCATGAGCCATAACTTGAAAAATATGAGGAGTTAGGAGGAAAACTTTACCTTTCGGAAAGTGAGAGAGAACTCTATCCAATGGTGCCATTTTAGAAAGATTTGAGTTCTAAAAACAAAAAAATTGACTGAGGCACAAGAGTGGTAAGAACACAAGGAGTTAGCCATAAAAATGAGCAGGGGCACATTTTGGATAACAATTTTGGCGACTCAGAGGGGTCATCTGCCTGCTAGATGAAGATACCAGTTGCCTGAAGCAGCCCATTGGGCATGGAGTCATAAAATTTTTTATTTAGAACCCCAACTGACTTAGAATGTTGCAAGGAGGAAGATGGAATATCACCTGATGGAAGCAAGGACTACAAAACATCTCCAGGGACAACAAGCATGTGCCAAAGCACTTAGGGAAAGCAAAACAACCTACAGCAAAACAATGTGCACAAGCACTTGGAGGAATGAAAACCTAAGCTAATATTTACAAGGTGGAGAATTTCCCTTTAGTAGCAATGCTTTAGATAGATTCCATTGACTGGAATCTATAGTTCTTCGCCATCCAATGAAGACAATTGGAAGGCATTGTTGTCCTTACACTTTGTGACCATGTATGGGCCACTCCAAATGGCATCAAATTTTGAATGCCTTCCGGTTTTCTCTATCTGCATCCCATTTTAACACTAGATCTCCAACTTGGAAAGATCTACTCTTGGCCTTCCTATCAAAGGTCTTCTTGATCAAAGCTTGATCCTTCTCCATTGCTTGGGATGCCTGATCTCTGATCTCTTGGAGCTCCATCAACTCTGCATATCTCACCTCCATGGGCCCAAACTCTAGCAACTCTAACTGCTTCATGAGTTCCAATGTTGGCAACTCAAGTGACATGGGCAAGATTGCCTCTCTTCCATAAACAAGCTTGAATGGAGAGTTACCTGTGGATCTCTTGGGAGTTATCCTATCAGCCCATAAGGCTGATTTCAGTTTGGTATGCCAAGACCTCTGATTCTCATCAAGAGTCCTCCTAATGATCCTCAACAAGTTCTTGTTTGTAGATTCAGCCTGGCCATTACCCTGAGGGTAGTAGTTTGATGAAGTACTTAGGTAGATCCCATTCTTGACAGCCCACTCAGTCACCTTGGATCCAATGAATGCTAATGCATTATCTGAGATTATTGTAGCAGGTATGCCAAATCTGGTTACTATCCCCTCATAGAAGTCTAAGATGCTAGACTCATTTGCTTCCTTGAGTGCTATTGCTTCAGTCCACTTGGTGAAGTAGTATGTGGCTATCAAAATCCACTTATGCCCTTGGCTTGAATTGGGATTAATGACTCCAATGAAGTCTAAACCCCATTGCATGAATGGCTGGTCAACTAAAATTGGATGCAATGGAAGGGCAGCAAGCCTCTCTTTACCTGTGAAGAATGCACAATTCTTGCACCTTTTGATCCACGCAAAGCAATCACTGAAAATCTTGGGCCAATAATAACCAACCTTCATGATTTTTAGAGCTGTCACTCTTGGTGCAAAATGACCACCAGCTGATCCACCATGGAACTCTTCCAACACCCTATGAATCTGATTTGTGCTAATGCATCTCAGTAGCACTCCATTCACATCTTTCTTGAACAAAACACCGTCTACTATGGCATATGGGACAGCCTGCAATCTGAAGTGTCTTCTTTGGGTTTTGTTCATCTCTGGAGGGCATAGGCCTATGCTTAGGAAGTGCATTATACCTTGGGTCCAGCAAGGAGTGGGGACAACATTATCCTCTTCTTGAGTGCTACCTTGCACATGGCTGTCTTGAACTATCAAAACAACCTCTTCTTTATTACATACTCCTTTTTGCTTGCCCAGAATCAGCTGCTCACACAATCCTTTTCCTCTTACCAACTTGGTGACCTTGATCTCAATGTCATACTCCATGACACGAGTGATCCAACCTACCCTTTTCTCATTCAAATCCTTGTTGAGGAGGAAGTCCTTTACTCCCACATGAGAGACCAACAACTGAACCTTGTTGTTTGAGACTAGATGCTTGAATTTCTTCAAGCTTCTGATTACTGCAAGTACATGCTTCTCAATAAAATAATATCTCACCTCATAGTCATCTAGGCTTTAGCTAAAGAAAGCAATTGGCTGCTCATCATTCTCCTTTTTATTGTACCAAAATGGTAGAAATGGTATCATTACCCCCAAATGCATAGAGGATGAAATCCTTGGAGAAGTCCGGGTTGATGAGAGTTGGTGCTTGAGAGATGGCTTCTTTGATTGCTTCAAAACTCTCCTTGCCTTCTGCTGTCCATTTGAAATCCATGCTTTTCTTCAACATCTTGGTGATAGGTTTGACAAGGGCTGCAAAATCTGGGACAAACCTCCGAACAAAATTTATTCTCCCCAAGAAACTCTGAAGTGCCTTCTTGTGGCTTGGCAATGGTAGTGCTCTTATGGCTTCAACTCTCTCTGGATCAATTGCTAATCCTTCTTTGGAGACAATATGGCCAAGGAGCTTTCCTTCATGTGCTAGGAAGATACACTTCTTAGGATTCAAAGACACTCCAAATCTCCTGCACCTTTGGAAGACTTGTCTCAAATGAGAGAGGTGGTCTGCTGCATTCTTTGAAAAAATAGTGATATCATCAAGATATATCAGCACCATGTTGTTAATCAAACCTTTGAACGCCATGTCCATTGCTCTTTGGAAGGTAGCTCCAGCGTTGGACAACCCAAATGGCATTTTCCTATATGCATAAGTTCCCCATTTGGTTGTGAAGGTTGTCTTGAACTGATCTTCTTCCTTCACCATAATTTGATTGTACCCTGAGTAGCCATCAAGCAATGAAAACCTTTCGGAGCCAGCAACAACTTGTAAAATCTGCTCCATAGAAGGAAGTGGGTAATGGTCCTTGAGAGATGCTCTATTCAAGTCTCTGAAGTCAACACACAATCTGATCTCTCCACTCTTCTTTTTGACTGGAACTAAGTTGGCAACCCAACTAGAATGCTTGATTGGGAATATGATTCTTGACTCAATCAACTTGTTCAATTCCTTCCTCATGAGAGGTTCCATGTGTGGATTGACTGGCCTTTGTTTCTACCTGATGGGCTTAGTATTTGGATCCAACTCAATGGTGTGTTGAGCTAACTTGGGATTGAAACCTTTCAAATCTTCGTAGCTCCAAGCAAACACATCAGGGAACTCTTGACACAACTATATGAACTCATACCTTTCTTGTTCAGTTGTCATCTTTCCAATTTGCAATGGTTTGTTCTCTTCCACCAAGATGGATACTGAATCTTCTCTCTTGACCTGAATGTTTGCTTTCTCTTTCCTAAACTGATCATTGGGATTGAAAATGGACTCCAAAGTGATAAGTCCCTTGGGTAGCTTGTTAGTTCTCAGTTGTACCACTTGGTCACCATACTGCTGTTCCAATTTTTCTTGATTTTTAGCTGAGAACTCAGCTTCTTCTTGTAAGAAATGGATGATTTGTTGGTCATTCTCAAACACTTGCCAACTTACATTGTTATCCGGCACTGAAGGCCTCACAATCACATGGATGTTTGGTTGTACCTTGTCCTTTTGAATGCTTTCCACAATATCAAAGGCTGCCCCAACTGCTGCAAGCCTGTCAGCAGCTTGGTTTTCTTTTCTAGGAATGGATTTTATGCTAAAGCCCTCAAAATCTTCAATGAGGTCCCACACCCTATTCTTGTAGCACTTGAGCAGATTATTCTTGATAGCATGCTGCCCCTTAACTTGGTTTACAATCAATTCACTGTCACCAAAGACTTGCAAGTTCTTTATTCCTCTCTTTATTGCCCAATGCATCCCTTGCACCAAGGCTTCATATTCAGCAGTGTTATTGGAGCATGCAAACTGAAATCTAAAAGCTGAATAGTACTTTACTCCTTGAGGTGAAATAAGCATAGCTCCACCTCCTGCACCTTGTCTACTCCTTGATCCATCAAAAAATAGCTGCCATACCTCATTGTCATCCTTGTGGTTTGGCTTGGTGATGCTAGGAATGGGCTGATCTTCTTGATGTATGCAATAGACCCCTAGCTCAGATTCTTCTACTTCTTGATAAGGATCAAAAGCATGCACCTTGTTTGCCCATTCATCAAGAGTTAGATCCGGATGCTTCCAACCTTGGTGTCAGCTTCATTAGTGCTTGGGTGATCTTCTTGATCAAATGCCGAACAGTTGGCATTGATCTGACTTGGAGTGTAGGGCTCAATGTGGAAGTTTGCAATAGGTTCAGACCTGATTGTAGCTTTGGTTCCATACCTCATTCGAACAAGCATGTGTGACCAATCAGCAGAAAAATATCCTCCAATCTTGGCTATGAAATCTCTTGACAAACATAGGGCAAAGAGTGGTGGAAGGTCTATAACTGATACATCTTGTAAAACAACAACATTTGGACATGCATGCAAGGTAAGACTCAAGTTTCTAATCACCCCAACTGTTGTTACTGCTGTCCCATCCAACTGCACTACCCCTTTGGATATGGTTTCATATTGAAGTCCTAGTTGATCAGCTATTTGCTTGGGCATCACTGAGCTACTTGCCCGGAATCAATCATGCAATTGTGCACCAATTGGTTTCCAATGATTAATGAGACATAAAAAGGAGGGGGCTTCAACATTTTACCTTGTTGTCCTCCATGATTCCCTTCAGGCTGGGCAGCATTTGTGAGCACCTTCTCTTGCATTTGGACTTGCTTGATTCGAAGTTGGCCAGTCCTTCATGGCAGCTTGTAGCAAATCTCTCTGGCCTGGGATAGATAGGGATTCCCACATTGATATATTTACATTTGTCTTCTTCATCTGATCAATGATACTAAATGGTGATGAAGGATCTCTTTGTTGTCCCTTGGTTTGCATATTCATCCCTTGCATGTGGGCAGCAACAACTGGTATTTGAGTTGGTCTAGGAGCTGTTCTTGGCTGCCCTTGTGCATTTACAACTAGATTTTGTTTGCCAACCATTTGTGGAGCCATAAAAGGTTGTGGATTGGTTGGAGCTAATGGTTGTTCTTCACCCAAATTCCTTCTTTTTGACCTTGTGTTGGCTGCAACACCTTGAGAGACTGTTTGATTTATGCCACAAAAATCCTCTACCTGCCAGTTCACAAGTGTGGTGTCATTTGGAGCTGATTGCTGCTGGAATGTTTCTTGTTGTTGGTTGTTTCCTTGACTGCCCTCACCCTCCACACCAGTAGTTGTCACCATTAATGCTTGATTCAAGGCACCGTTGAAGCACATAGATTGGTTGTGAGGTTCATTGCATGGAAAACACCAATCATACTCCTAAGCAACGTTGTTTTGTGTTGGCACCAATGCCTTAGAGGCAGATATAGCATTTGGATTATAGGGCTGAAATGGTCATTGGGGGAGGCCTTGCTTGATTTAGATTTGCAGCTGGATTGGGTGGTCTATGAGGTTGATATGGCTGCCTATTAGGCTGAGCTTGAGGCTGGAAGGAAGGTCTAAAACTTTGGGCTTGTTGCCTCTTGAGAGTAACCAGCTCATTACCTAAATTTTGCAATTGCTTCATGACTTCTTGAAGCTCATTTGGGGCACTTGGAGATGAAGTAGAAGCTTCATTTGAACTCTAATTTCTAGGAGTGGGAGAAGGAGCCAAATTAGGTGCTTGATTAGTGTTTGGGCTCTCTAAACTTGGAAACAATGGCATGGGAGGTCTAGGGGCTAGTTTGCCAGCTTGGATCAAACAATTTTCAGCCCTAATGGCAATGCTATAAGCCATAGGGATAGTTATGCCTCCCATGGACTGAATCAACATAGAAATATCAGAATTTAGAGCTTTGAGATAGTAAAGAAAAGCACCTTCTGTTGTTGGCCTGACTGCCACTGGAATTCTCTCCCAAGTCCTTTGAAATCTGAAATTAAAATCAGTCAGCTACTCATTGGGAGCTCTTTTGATAGTTGTCAGCTGCTCCAAAAGGGACAAGTTGTCTCCCTTTTCCCCAAACTACTCATGGAGGGCTATACATAGCTGATTCTAATTTTGAATAGAACCTGAGGCAAGACTCTAAACCATTACAAAGCTTTCCCTTTGAATGAAGATGCCAGTAGTTTGACAACAACTTACATCTCATTGATCTCATGGATTGCACAAATGTTAGCAATATCCTTAACATGATCACCAGGTGAGGTCTGATTTTCTCCAGTGAAGTATGGAATGTTCTTCAATGCTACAACTGGGATTGGATTTTGTGTATTGAGAGCAAGTGGGCTGCTGCTAGTGAAATTGACATAGGGGTTGTTTTGTGCCATTCTAATTGGTCTTAGAACCCTTGTTGACTAAATGAAAGGCCTACCAGGTGGAGGAGTTGAGAGAGTTCTGTTTGATGGAGATGGAGACCTTTGGATTCTCCTCCCACTTTTCCATATTCTTGGAGATAACTATAGATATTCAAACAACAACTCTTCCTCTCCAAACTCTTGACCTTGTGTTGATTCTTCTCATGAGTTTTCAGTCTGCACTTTGCTAAAACCAGCTGATTCTTCTTCCTTGGAGTCACCAGATGTGTAATTTATAGCTCTTTTAAAGTAAGAAACTTACAACAAATGCACATCAATTTTTTTGCAATGAAGATGAAGACTTCTATGTCCCACCAGGCGTGCCAAAACTGTTGTTGCAAATCAGCAGCACCCCTGGATGTAAATCAGGTTTCTAAGTTGATGTTTCGGGCATCCAGTGTGATTGCACAACATTGAAACCTCTCTCCAAGTGTGGGACTTGTAAAATGAGAGAGGAATCTCCATATTAGAGGTTGGTTCCTCAAACTCCTCCGATCGAGATCTCATTATTTGCACAATTGCAGAGGTTTGAATCCTAATCCTACTCTAAATTCCAAGGAGACAGAGATAGAAAGTGTAAAAATTGAAACTAAACTAATAGGTGATACACCAAAGGAGTGGTGAACACTTCTTGTTCATGCAAATTGACACAATTTCATAAAATACAACATGACACACCATACACAAGTGATAAGATGCAATTAGAGGTCTGAAATGAAGCAAGACAATACAAACAAAGGATTGAAAATTGATCACAGAGTCTGCACTATCATTTTTCACTGTCAAAATCCTTACATTTGCAACATCAAAGAGGTAGAAACCTGTTACAATCATGAAGAAGGTCTGATAATTTCAAAAATCACTTGTTGAAGGTGAAAGAAGAAGCTTGCTATCCAAAAAAAATGTTCAACCTCAAAAAATGAGCCAAATCTGGCTTTTACAATGCATGGGTCGAGCCCAGGAGAGAGAAAACGTGTAAAAAATGTGGAATCCATTCCCCATTGAATGAAGATGCATTAAAACAACATGGGTGTCCTTACAGACCCATGCCCTGACATTTTTGGCCATGCTGAAGAAGAATGCGACCCATTTTGCATTAAAACTGGTTGTTGAAACGTCATTTCTGGCCATTACCACGTGCCAGAGGTGTTTCTTGATTTTATCTCTCCAAAATCAACCAAAATTCAAAATTTACCCCATAATCATGTAGATAATTTCACCAGCTTTCCATTGATATAAATAACGTGAAAATCGAGCTCTAGATCGAAAAATATGGCGATTTGAAAATTTAGGGCAAAAACAGGCCAAAATCGGATCGGCGGGGAAAAAGTTTGAATTTTTACCTGTTTGGTCTTTGGAAATTTTTTCAAATTTTCCCCATGCTTTGCCACTCCATGTGCCATGTGGCGGCTTCTTATTAGCCGTGGGCCTCCTAAGGGAAAATTTCCCACAAAAACTCCGCCAAGCCATAACTTGAAAAATATGAGGAGTTAGGAGGAAAACTTTACCTTTTTGGAAAGCTGAGAGAGAGCTCTATCCAATGGTGCCATTTTTAGAAAGATTTGAGTGCCTAAAAATCAAAAATGGAGACTGAGGCACAAGAGAGGTAAGAACACAAGGAGTTAGCCACAAAAATGAGCAGGGGCACATTTTTATAACGATTTCCTTGTGGATTGTGTATTTCATGCAGCATCAAGTGTCTACAACTCCTTTGGTGCATCACCTATTAGCATTAGTTCTTTCTTTTTTGCATTCTCTATCTTTGTCTCCTTGGAATTTAGAGTAGATTTAGGAGTTTAAACCTCTGCAATTGTGCAAGTAAAGTAGCTGATCAAAGGAGTTGAGGAACCAGCCTCTAATCTAGAGATTCCTCTTCCATCTTTGCAAGTCCCACACTTGGGAAGAGGATTCAATGTTGTGCAATCGCACTGGATGCTAGTATGATCAAACTAGAAATCTAATCAACATCCAGGGGGTGATGTTGATTTTCCACAATAGGTACCATGAGCTTAAAGGTGTTCACCACTCCTTGGGAGAAACTACAATCAAGTTGAAGGAAGGTGCGCTCCCAATTCTAAAAAGGACCTACCAAATGAATCCAAACCTTTGTGTCAAATTCAAGGAGGAGATAGAGAAGATGATCACATCAGGCATGATTGAAGTTATTGAAGAATCAAAATGGATAAGTCCAATGGTCATAGGCATTAAGAAGGATGGAAGGATAAGGATCTGTGTGGATTATAGGTACTTGAATGCAATGTGTGTCATTGACCCTTTTCCAACCCCCTTTACTCGGGAAATTTTGAAGGAGTAGCCTGGTGCGAGGTCTATTCTTTCATAGATGGATTTTTCGGGGTATCATCTAGTTAGAATTGCAAAGGAAGACCAGGAATAGACAAATTTTCCACATAATGGGGAAGCTTTTCTTACACGGTCATGCCTTTTGGGTGAATATTACATTTGTTGTGTTCTCGTGTATCATATTATAAGCATTTCAAGACTTCATCCATAAATTTCTACAAGTCTAACTTGATAAGCTGGATGGTGTATGGACTAGTGAACGACCATTGTGACAATTTGAGGCTAATGTTTGAAAGATATCGGTAGTTGAGGATATCTCTCAACATTAATAAATGTGTTTTTTCTACTCCATTTGGGACCCTGTTGGGGCATATTATATGCAAGGAAGGCTTTTTGGTAGATCTGCCAAAAATTACTGTTATTGTGGGGTTGGGAGAGCCTACCAGTCAGATCACAGTGCGTGGATTCCTTGGGCATACGACGTACTACTAAAATTTCATTAAGGGGTATTCCAAGATCATCGTGCCCTTGGAGGAGCTACTAGAGAACATAAGTTCCTTTCAATGGGGAGAGGTGCAATAGACAAAATTTGACACTTTGAAGGATAAACTTGTCACTGCACCCATATTACACTTTCCTTCTTGGGATAAGCCTTCTTGGAAAACTCCAAAATTACACTTTTGTTTCCACTTGTTCACAGTGTTATCCTAATACACCCTGTTATTCACTCATTTGTGATTAATTGATTAAATCAATTAATTAATACACATTGTACCCCTTTGGATTAGTTAAATTAATCACATGTATCCTTTGTATCCCTTTAGCCAAATTAATTATTATTTATTACTTAAATAATTCACTAATTAAGTGTGTGCACATCCTAGTCAACTTCCACTTGATCAACATCCACCTAGACTCCACTTGGACTCCCTATCCTTATCCTAGTTAACTAGACTTCTAGAATCCTAGAAAGGTGGGAGAAATTAAAATGCACATACAACCAACTTTCCAGATGTATCTTTTTGCAATTAATTCATTTACTGTCCACGAAACTATTGCAACTTCCTACAATGTTATTTTTAGCATATGCATTTACCTGTATGTAACAAACTTTAACTACTTTTGACTCTATAAATTGGAAGCTTACCTTGCTTATAAATCCTCTTGAATCTGAAGTACAAAAATTCTTATGAATTCACTGTGTTGGTATCATTTGCATTTAAAATTTGGAGAGCACTCAAGAGCATCCACAATCATTTCTGACATTCATTTGCAAGGTTTCACAGGAGACCCTTATTGAGGTTTACATTGGAATGTTACTGGAAGGTTTGCAAATTATTTGTTTGTCTTCCATTACTGTGATTTTTCATAGCTTACACTACTTGCAAGATTTGTTCCATTGAAGGAATTGGATAATAATATTTTAGTGAAGCTCTATTTAGATCATAAAAGTATACACACAGTCTAATCTCTTTGTTTCTCTTCCTTACTGGAACCAAATTTGTGACCCAACTTGAATGTTTGATAGGAAAGATAATGTTATCTTCAATTATCTTGTTCAACTCTTTTCTCATGAGAGGTTCACTGTGAGGATTCACCAGACTTTTCTTTTTGTCGATAGGCTTGGAAAAAACATTGAAACTCTTAATAGAGTTGAAAAAATCATATTTATCTTGTGGATTACTTTTATGATTTACAATATCTCGCCTTCATCTACTGAAATGGGCTCGAATCTTCACCCTTCACCTAGATGTTTGCCTTTTCCTTCTACAACTGATCATTTGGGTTCAATATTGACTCCAAATTCACAAGACCTTTGGTAATTTGTTAGTTCTCAGTTACACCACTTGGTCACCATATTGCTGCTCCAACTTGTCTTGGTTTCTAGCAGAGAACTCGTATTATTATTGTAGCAAATTGATAATTTATTGATCATTCTCGAAGACTTTCCAACTTGCATTATTGTTTGGGACAAATGGTCTTACCAAAACCTTGATATGGGGCTAAGTTTTCTCACTTTTGATACTTTCACAACATCAAATGCTGCCCCAATTGTTGCAAGTCTGTCTTCTGCTTCATTCTTCTTTCTTGGGATGGAATTGATGTTAAAAGCTTTGAAATCTTCAATGAGATCCCATACCCAATTTTTGTAGTTCTTTAATAGATCATTCTTGGAAGAATTTTTCCTTTTACTTGGTTCACAATTAGCTCACTATCTCCAAAGACTTGCAAGTTCTTAATACCTCTCTTTCTTTCCCAATGTAATCTATGAATCAAGGCTTCATACTCAAGTTGTGTTGTTTGAGCAAGCAACTGAAAACAGAAAGATGAGTAATATTTTGTACCTTGTGGTGAAACAAGCATAGCTCCTCCTCTCGGAACCTTGTCTACTCATTGAGCCATCAAAGAATAATTTTCATACCTCATTATCATCTTTGTGATCTAGCTTGTCGATCCTAAGGAGAGGTGGATTCTCTTCATGCAAGCAATCAACTCCTAATTCATCTTCCTTCATTTCCTTATAAGGGTCGAATGCATGCCTCTTGTTTTCCCATTCATCAAGAGTCTAGTCTGGAATGCTTCCGGCCTTAGTATCTCGCTTCATAAGTTCTTGGGCAATCTTCTTGATCGAAAGTTGAACAATTTTCATTGATTGGATTTGGTTTATTAGGCTTAATGTGGAAATTTTCAATTGGCTTGGACGTAAGCAGTAGTCTTGGCTCCATATCTTGTTCTGAATAACATGTGTGACCAATCAACAGATAAATAGCCCCCAATTTTAGTTGTGAAGTCTCTTGACAAACACAATGCAAAGAGTGGTGACATGTCTATGATTGATACATCTTGTAAGACGGTCATATTGGGACACACATGCAATGTGAGGCTCAATCCTTTGGTTACTCTAACCATTGTTACCGTTGTCCCATATAATTGCACTACACCTCTAGAAATGACTTCATATTGGAGACCCAACTAATCAACTATTTTCTTGGGCATGACATAGTTTTTCTCCCAAATCAATCATGCAATTATGGACAAGATTGTTTCCAATAATCAATGATATGTAGAATGGGGGAGGTTTCATGTTTTTATCTTGTTGATCTCCTTGATTACCTCCTTGTTGATCTGCATTGGTAAGCACCTTTTCTTGTTCTTTGGATGACTGATTTGTTGCGGACCAATTTTCCATGGCAGCTTGCAATAGATCTCTTTGGCCTGGGATAGCTAATGACTCCCACATTGAAATTTTCACATTCATTTTCTTCATTTTCTCAAGAATATTGAATGGAGAAGCACTATCTCTCTACTACCCTTTACTTTGCACATTCTTCTCTTGCACATGGGCTGTTACAACCGGTATATGGGCTGATCTAGAAGGTGGTTTGGGCTGATTTTGAGCATTCAGAGCTACACTTTGATTACCAATACCTTGTGGAGTGATAGAGGGTTGTGAATCATTTGAATTGGATGACTTTCCCTCTCCAATATTTTTCCTCTTAGATTGTGTATTGGCTGCCACACTTTGAGAAGGGACCTGATTTATACCACAAAAATATTCAACTTGTCAATTGACAAGTGTGGTCTCATTCAAAGTTGTCTCTTAGGTAGCTTTCTACCGCTACTTTTCTTCTTGGCTAGTCTCTTGTTCCACACCCGTTGTCAACATAAGAGCTTAATTCAATTCACCGTTGAAACACGTTGACTAGTTATGAGGCTGGTTACATGGGAAGCACTAGTCATACTCTTGAGCTATGTTATTTTGTATTGGTACCATGGTTCTAGATGTGGATACAACATTGGGATTGTAAAGCTGAAATGGCCTATTAGTAGGAGGTTTACTTGGCTCGATTTGCATCTTGAGCATGTGACTTATGAGGCTAATATGGGGATCTATTAGGTTGGGTTTGAGGCTAATATGACCTAAAATTTTAAGCTTGTTGCCTCTTAATTGTCACCAACTCATTGCTTATGTTTTGTAGCTTTTTCATGACTTCTTGGAGCTCATTTATGGTACTAAAAGATGAGGTAGAAGCTTCAGCAAAATTGTGATTTTTGGGGCGGGAATGGGAGCTAGTGTAGGTCCTTGTCTAATGCTTGGACTTCCTAATTCTAGATAAGAGGCATGGGTGGCCTAGGTGCATGTTTTATAGCTTGAATCAAACAATTTTCAGCTCTAATGGAAATACTATAAACCATGAGTAAATTTGTACCTCTCATGTATTGTATCCTCATTGCAATATATAAGTTTAGAGCTTTTAAGAAGTATAAAAAGGAACCTTCACTACATGTCTCATAGTAAGCGAATTCTATCCCATGTCCTTTGAAACTTAAATTTGAAATCAACCATGTGTTCATTTGGTGCTCTCTTGATTGTTGTTAGATGTTCTAGTAGAGATAAGTTGTCTTCCTTCTCCCTAAATTGATATGAAGAGCTATGCACAAATGGTCCCAATTCTGGATAGACCTTGTTGTTAGAATCCTGAACCATTGCAAAGCTTTACCCTTAAAGGAGGATGCCAACAACTTAACAATAATGTCCATTTCAACAATTTTATGAATTGCATAGACATTTGCAATGTCTTGGATGTGGTCAATTGGAGTTGTATGGTTCTCTCTAGTGAAATATGGAATGTTCTTCAATGCTACAATTGGAATTGGATTTTTGCATTAAGAGCAAGTGGGCTACTTCCGTGAAGTTGACATAGGGATTTGGTGGCCCTTGTGGTGGTTGTTATTGTAGATGTGTCATTATAATTGGTCTAAGAACTCTAGTTGATTAAATGAAAGGCCTACTAGGTGGAGGTGTGGATAGTGTTCTATTTGGTAGAGATGGATACCTTTGAGCTCTTCTTCCCCTTCTTTCTCTGCTGGAGATAAATACAAGTATTCAAAATTCCTTCCTCTCTAGTTCTTGACCTTGTTTGAATTCTTCTCATAAATTTTTCAAGCTTGGACTACTAAAACTAGTGGATTCTACCTTTTGGAGTCACCAGATGTGTTATTTCAAAGCCTCTTACAAGATGGAATTTCACAACAAGAGCACATCAAACTTGCTACAAAAAAATTAAAAATTCTTCTCTTCCACTTTGGGCATGTTAGAATTGTTATCACCGAATCACAACACCCTTCAATTTGCACAAGTGTGTGTACTTGAGCTCACGGTGTGACTGGGTAACATGGGTATTATCTCCAAGTGTGGGACTTGCTACTTGAGATAGACCTCCATAGAAAGTTGGCTCTTCTTCCTAATCTAGTGCAAACTAACTCTACTTGAAATAAAATGACTAACTACTCCTAACCTTTCACTTCCAAGGGGTCGGGTAAAGAGAAAGAGTATAAAAGAAATCTACACTATAGAGGTGATGCACCAAAAGAAGAGTATGAGAACAATCCCTAATGTGTGAGAATGGAAGAAAAATGTAGATTAGAGAGGGCAATGACATTTCTCCATAGTCTAATAACATCATTCACAACACATTTCCATGCATACACAATAATAATATATCCTTGCAAGAGTATAGAGTAGGCACAAACATCTGCAATAATATTAGAGAGGAAAGGAGAATGCAAACAAACACAACAAGGGAAGATACATCCACAAACTTGCATCTATTGCTTCATTAATATGCACAGTCCAAACTATTACAAAGGGAAGGCCTGGATCACCATGTAAGGAGTCACTATAAATGCCAAGAACACATTGGCTTCACAAAACTAAAATGACAGATTTTTGTTACTCAAACTATCCCCCCTTACAATGAGCCCAACACTTCAATTTATAAAATTTTGAGAGGAGAGAAAGAAAAGGTGCAATTCTCAAAATCCACTTTCCCACCAATTGCAAGTCATGATAAATGAGTGTGGTTGGTGATTTTGGACCTGTAGAAGCAATCTCAAGGTGTCCCATAACTTGTAGCAGTGAAATAATGATTCCCCATGCTCAATTGAATGCTCCCTGAACCACTTACCAACTACCAAATAGAATTGGGATCAGTTTCCTTAAAAATCTCCATTAAATATCCATAAAATTATGCATTTATTAATATTTTTATGTCGGTGGTCGGAGCCATGATTCCAACAAGATGAATTTTATGAAAATATGTTAAGAATTGCTCAAGTTATGACTTCCGAGTACAGGTAGCTATTTTGAGTTCCACATGCTCACTTGTAATGCACGTGACTAGAAATTAAATTGGCGCAGTTGAAATTCATCATTTTAAATATTTGCTCCTATTTCCTAAAGTTTTTACCTCCTTTCAATGTCGTGGGTCATTAAAATTGGTGTCCACCATTTATATGATCATTGCAAACATGGGAAAAAAGGGTGATGTTTTAATGTTTTAGCTCATTCATTACCAGCTTGGCCAAGCTGGTATAATTTCCTACTCCGTAGAGGCTAGAGATCTTATCCTAATACCATTTGTCTTTAAATTTCTGGGTCGGCATGTATCTCCTACACTCTATTTCGCATTGGTGGACTCCTTCTATTCCACATGTCGGGCTATCATTCAATGGTGGGTTCTTCACCCACAATGCCAAATTGTCTAGGTTCTTACCCCAACTCAACTTTCCATTGGCCATAGTCCACTTGGTTACCAACTAGGCATTACCTTGTATGCTGAGCTCCCTTTCATTTTATAGGTTGCCCTATTTATTTAGATATCGCATTACCTAGTGAGTCCTCCTCCCTTTTATAGGTGAGCCACGAGTTTGTTAGTGCCACTAAAATAGTTAAACACCGACCTTCCTACAATACGTGAAGTGCGGCCTTTTTGGGTTCCCATGTCCCACTTCCACTTGGTTTTCTATCGCCGACAACCCCTTGCGGTGATTTCGGATTTATAACACACAATACACTTCTCAACTCCGTGTAACTTACGTCGGGTGGATGCCTTTGAGAGCTTCCCAAATCTTTGCGACTTGGTGTTCCACTTTGAGCTCGCTCGGCCACATCTTTTATCTTGATTCGTGTGAGACCTGAACTAGTGCAACTTTAAACCTTTGGAATGTATAGTCCAGTTCATTCTTTCAATGCACTGATTTTGGACCACGGTTTTTTTGGTCTTGAGCAATGACTCGACATGGATTTTTAATGTCATGGATGTGGTGATCAACTCGCAACTCATCATGAAGCAGTATGTGAGCTTGATGCCGAGTAGTCTGGTATACTGATTGGTAACTTAGACTCCATGGGTGCTCACTCATTCTTGTACGAGCTGTGTTTGTTAGCACCTCTTCACAACGAGCTATCCATTACAAAGATATAGCTCATTGGTTTCGATGGAGGGTGACTCATCCTAGCAACACACATCTCAGCTTGCATACAACATGGTGAGACTTATGCCAATTTTGGATGTTTTCAATCATCTCAACATCATGGTTGCATAACATGAGCTTGACTACTTTGGGTGCATTGGCTAGGACTTACACGTCATAAACCGGCCCGACCCATTATACCGGCTCGATAAATCTAGATAACTCGGCCTTCACAATGAATTATTTTGTCTGCATAGCTTGATCACAATTGTAAGACAACTAGAGGTTTGGTCTCCAACACGAGCTTCATATACAGCAAGGTATTTTGGTCAAGCCATCACAATGATCAATGCATGATACAAGTAGCTCGACATGGTATTTTGATACCAACTCGATAGCTTCTTTGAAAGGATAGTTTGGTTGAACTTCAAGCAATTCGGTTATGAAATGAAGCAGCTCGGTATGAGATGGATGAGCTCATTTTGAGGTGAGGCTATTCTTTTAAGATTCATGCGCTCCTCAACATTCTCGGCCATTATTTGAATATATGCAACTATGAGAAAGCGCTAGGAAGCATTTTTTCCATTTTGCTATTAGTAGGCCCTAATCTTCTACTTCCTCTCCGTTTGGTGGAACTTTCAATTCCATGAAGACCAAGAAAAGGAAAATTTCCTTTGGAAAACTACAATAACCCGAATCTCCCGAAAATTGTTTGGTTCTTTCTAATGGCTATGAGATTCATTGAGTGCAAGCATGATCTATCACCCAATTTCACTTGAGGATAAAAATTCTACAATAGGTCAAATGAGCTTTTCATCTCAAGGAATTCCATCACATTATAGTAGTTATGATTACATTCTATCACATTCTAAATCAATATTACTTCATTTTTTCATTCCTAAAATTTGTTACAAAATAAACCAATGAAGTCAAGTCATTCTTTTTCCTTCTAAATATTCATAAAGTTCCCATCAAACCTGCAACTAAAAGGTAATGTACAACAACGTACATGGCGAGTCCAAATGGAACTAGCATGATAAGTTATCTTTCCCACTTAACAGTTTATGCCATTTAGTATTTACATAAATGAAATGCTGCAATAATTAAATCACATAAACAACATAATAACCCGCAAGATCAATCAACATTTACTCAAGGTAATTTAATTTACATTCACAATATCTAATCACATCATTCTATTCTAATGCCTTAATGGTGAATTCAAAGTGATAGAATAATAATAAAATAAAACAATATCATCCTCATTTTAAAACAAGTCATCCTTTATTAGAATAAGTCCATAGTAATTCTAACAATAATTATTCACTATATACCCTTCATATAGGTAATTATATTTATTTTAATAACTGATACTTCACCTTAAATCTAGTTGTTATTTTTACTAAGGGAATCCTTATTTTTGTAAGTTATCTTGGTGATTATTTTTCATACTGTTGTATCTGCTGAAATGAAGGCAAGCATGTTAATATATATTTTGATCTTAAGGGAATGTGTTGCAAAATCTGGATTCTTGCATGCTGTAATTTATTTGCATGGGACAAAGTTATTGTTGCCTGTATGTTACTGATGTGACGAAAAATTGTCGTATGCTTGCTGAACTCTTTATGTTGTGGCCTTCTTGTAATCGCTTTGTCGATTTACTCTTGAACTGAATTGAAGGTTAATATAAATGTGCAACACCTGATTACATGAATGAACAGTTGGCACGTAGATGCCAACGGAAATGGGTTCGATTCACGAACCATACACTGTCGTAACGTGAGACCCCGTAAGGCGAGGAATGCCGGGATACGGGTGGCTCGGGCATGTTAACAAAGGACGGAATGTCCTGCACAGTGTTGGAATTAGAAGTCAGTCGAGAAGACTTGACAGGATTGAAGGTGGTTAGTGTTAGGTGTTAGAGGGAATTAGATCCTAATCTAATCCTAAGCTCTACCTTACATCCTAAACTACTATCCTAAGTGGATTTTTAAATTATATAAAAAAAGAGGGTGGAAATAAACCTAAGTTCTATTAACCTAAAGACTAGGCTATGACCTAGGTCGAACACTAATATGAATCCTAAACTAATCCTAACCTAGAAGGGGACGCAGACCCTTGGGGGAAGAGGATAAGGATGAAAGGGAATTAATGGCATTAATGTGAGTCCTTATGTGGACAGCGCCAGTTTGGAGGGAACAGGAGAAAGATGGAGGTAGCTAGTTGGTCATGCACTAAATTTGGTTTTACATGCAAAATTTGAACTTGGGAGTTCACCAACCCAAGTCGGCGGTGGCGTGAGAAAATAGGAAAAGGCTGAGCCTTTAATGCATTTAATTTTTTTGGTCTTCGTGACCAGTCCGCCTTGGAAAGTGTATGGAGGAAATGTTGATTGTTTATTGTGTTGATTCAGATTTTGAGAAGTTGCTCTGCATTTGGTTTTTGCTTGGTTCTGTCGAACCAGTTTCATTTGGGTTTTATCACTGTTCTTTGGAAATTTGGAGGTTTTCTTGAGCCCAAGAGGAAAGGATTGTTTGGAAGCTGTGCTTTATCACCGTGGAAGGAAATACCTTCGGTAGACGCGGTTTTCTTCGAGTTTTGGAAAAGAAATTGCAGGCATGTTAAGCCCTTCTCTTTAAAACACTTGCTTTGTTTAAGCGTCTCATTAAAACAACCCCGCTCTTGGGTTTTTGGTTTATCCGATTGTTGTCATGTTGAGACGATTTGGGTTAGTCGATTCTTCTTTGTCATTGTTTGAAATGATATGGGTGAAATCGTTTTCTTGCTATTGTGATTTGATCTGTCTTTGCATGAATTGAGTTGGAATAAGAACTTGTTGTGTTGGTTGTTGACAGTATTTGGGAATTTGAAATGGGTTTTTCTCTGATTAAATGCTATATAAGAAGAATGGTGCAGCAAAGTGTGGGTTTTTTTCATTGCTGTGCGAATTGATCTTTTGTTATATGAACTTTTGTGATAAAATTGCACAGGATGTACGAGTTGCTTGATGTCGTTTCTATACTGAAATTTTTCTTAAAGGAAATAAGACTTTTCCTTTCCTTCTGCTGTTTCGGGATTAGAAGGAAATAGCATTTTTGGATTTTAAAGGAATTGGCATTAGAGTTTTATCTGAGCATTACGAGCTCGGTTAGAGGGAAATGATAGTAATGTAATTATTGTTGTGCTTCTTCTTTTATATAAATGGACGAATACAATTTGGGTATTCGTGGGAGCTAGAAAAGAAATTGTTTTTCTTCTGAACTTATAAATGATTACATTCTTTCTTGCTGGGATGAAAGGTTGATTTTGTTGTGTTTTATGGAAACGACTTGATCTTACAGTTCGGACAGTAGTCATGAAAATGAGCTTGGCTTGTATTTCTGTGCATTAAATGAATTATGTTGATTCTTGCTTTGGGGGTTAGATGATTTGTTGTGTTTTATTGATGTTGTTCGATCTTCTAGTTCGGACTGTCTTTGTGAATACGACTTAGCTTTGGATTGTTGTGCAAAAGAATAAATGCATGGAAATGTTGTCTTGCTGTGTGGGTTGTCTTGACTGTACCAGACTTACGCATTTAACACCCTATACGGGTTTACTTATAGAGGTAATGATAACTGATTATTGCATTCTGAAGTTCTGCATATTATCATGAACTTGAAAATGGATTTCGGGTAGAAATGTTTGTTGGCAGTGAGCTCGATTTGGGTGTTTTATTTCATTCTGAGCAAATGATGGTTTCTTACTGAAATTATAGGGAAACTAGTTCTTCCTTTCTCTGTTGTTTTAGATTTCGAAAGAAATAGTAACTGGGTTTATTGAACCTTATAAGTTCGGATTGTTGGAAGTGACAGTGGTATTTAGATTATTTTCTAAGTGCTGTGCTTTCTGTACAAATGAAATATTTAATTGTTTCGTGTGGTCTTCTGATCTTGGCACCGTCATTTAGAAGAAATGAAATCGGCCTGAACAATTCTTGTTGAGTCCAAGAAAATGATTGTTTTCTTAGTGAAAGGTTAAAGGAATGAAATTTTTCTTTTTGCTTGTTTGAATTACGGAAATAGCATTGGAAGCCTTATGTGCTCTATGATTGGTCTTTTTGTGTAGGTAACAAACAATGAGTAAATTGTATTTTGAACTGTATGCGTTCATGGAAATAGAAAGTCATGTGAATAATTGATTTCGTGATTGTATAACTGTTATTTGGTTAAAAATACAGTGAAAGAAATATGGATTCTTCTAGTACAGTAAGTACATAGTATGCATTCTTATACTATTTGTTCTATGATAAATATGATGTTGTATTAACCTGTTTTTGGGTATTCATATGAGCCTGATTTAAATGAATTATTGATAAGGACGATAAATTCTTCCTTGTTTTCATTTAAAGCTGATTATGAATGAAATTATTCTTGCTGCTGGAAAGTGAATTCCGAATGGATTTTGTAAGTTTCACTCTGAACTGTTATCTTGAATTGTGTCTCGTTTGGATTCAGTTTTTAGGACAGTCATGAGGAAAGAAATAGGAATGTGGATGGATAACTTGGAAAAATGATCTTTTCTTCTTTCATACAGTTGGAAATCTGTAATCGTGAAGAACGAATTTTGTATCGCTTGGGTATGAGCAACTATATGCATTGCTGTTTGCTTTCTCGTCTATGCGTGATTGCTTGGAATCAAATGTGTTGCATGAACTGAAAGGAAAGTAATTGGTTACGTTTCAGTTAGTTTTACCCTTTGCATTTATTACTAGTGAAAGGAATAGAAAGAATAACAGTTAAGTTATATCAGCAGTATGCTACTTGTATTCCTAAACTTTACAAATATTGTAATTTGGAACTTGTAACGGTTCTGTGGAAAAATAGGACAGCAATTCTTTGGCTGATTGGGATGGTATTTTGATGGTTCAGTTGTTATGTTGTCCCTTCTTTTGATGCTTGATTTTTGATTGATGTTCTTACTGTCGTTTCATAAAAGCAGGGTTCTTTTATTGAGACAGTTAATTAAAGCACCTCATTTTAATGACAAGTGCTTAATATGCTCAGTTCATTGAACTGACCCGTGCAAGTAATTTTGCAGATGGAAATTGATTAGAACGAAGACATGGCTGTTTTCTGATGCTTCTTTTGATTATCAGAAGATGAATTGTATTTGTTAGTTGTTATTCCTCTACGAGGAATTGTGAAAAGAAGAAAGTACATTCTTCTATCTATGAGTCAGAACGATGTTTTATATAAACAAAGTCCATCATACTGGATTGGCAAATGTATGGATTATGAAATGGATTGATGAATACAAGTGTGATATTTTAATAACTATATCAGTTTGATATTGTTGATTAAATTGGAAATAAAATGTTATTTCTTGATTTGGATTTATTTAATTGTCCTTGGATGGATGTTAAAAAGGAATTGATATCTATTCTTACCTAAATGCAACTTTTAAGTTGAAATGTGCAATTAGTTCATACTGGGTAAAGATGAATTTTTAATTGACATTAAAAAGGATTAGGAAGAATATGATTCCATAACCGATAGGTATTCGTGGATTAGCTTGGAAGCTAAGGAATATCAATTAACTTAGGAGTAATCGAACTTCGTTTCCGAACTCCATTAATAACCTCGTATGTTAAATTCAGAAAGAAAGGATATGGGATAAATATATCCATAGCTAATGGACCTTAACTATGTAAGGTTAAGGGGAATAAATGAATACATTTATTGGAAATTAGACCTCGTTTAGATGACGTTTAATAAGCTGGAATTCTGAATTTAGTTACAGTTGTAAAAATCTTGGATAAGTTTAATAGGTTAAACTTATCACGTCCGTCGGTAACGGGCTGCTTAATCCAACGATTAAGAAGAGAACCAAGTAGGAAAAACGCAACCCTTCGGTAAGAAGGAGAAGATGTAAAGCAAGCTAGAAGACGGATTTAGTCTCTCTTAGCTATGTACAACTGTAACGGGAACGAGGATAAAGGATCAACATGGTTGCTGAAAGTTGATCTTAAATATTAAGATCATATCCAAATCACTTGAGCAGGATGTGTACTCTCGATGGGAGGATTCCGTAGGACATTGACATACGCCAGCTACAGCAAGGTGTCTTCATGAAGATGGGGTCTTCATGACGACACAATGTTATAGCTGACATATTACAATGCCCTCCCGAATTAAAACATCAAGAATACATAGGCTGAATGTGAAGTTCTTGGCTGGGGATAGGAGTATGATCACGTATACGGAGTGACTCCGGAGGACTAAAGATAACTAGACACATGGAGTCGTGGGGAACGACATCGTATGTCTGCGTATCTTTAGTTACCAGGAGTGCCTTCCTATACTCGTTCATATTGCTAGTTGGAAATTGGAAGTTTAAATCTGACCTTAATTTGAAAGGACTGGTAGGAACCAGGAAAGACCATTCTAGATAACAGGTGAAGTGAAGTGAAGGACGTATTCCATTGATGTGTATCACATCCAGGAATATGATCATGCAAAGCATGTGAAAATCTTTGGCCAAAGTATCGCAAGTGCTGGTTGCGTTGTCCTAATCACTTAATTTAAGATGCAGGATGTCAGATGAATATCAAGAATGTATATTCGATAGGCTTCTTAAATGGATCACTTCGATAACCAGAGTAACGGTTAAGAGAACTTGTATATATAATATACTATGCATGAACGAACATGAAGGATCGGTTGTTGCCGAGTCATGAAATGAAGGATCGTTGAAACTCCGAGCCATGAAAATGGGAGATCGGTAGTTCTTCGAGTCATTTACAATAGCATATAGAATCTATTATAAGATTGAATGGCATTGAATGTGTGTTCCATATTGTAAATATGTGAACAAGGAACATTAGTTTTAAAAGGAAATTGTGTGTTCCAAATTGTGTTGTTTGGGCAGAGAACAATTATTAAAACTTGAACGTGTGTTTGAATTATATAATTCATAACAGAGAACGTTATATATAAAAAAAAAAATTCCCTTGTTCTAGTATCTTAAAATGGGGATGTTACATCTTGGTATCAGAGCTGAAGGTTGCAGCTCTTGGACCTAATGAGTCCACGATATTAATAAGGTTTACATTTTCTTATTGAACAGAAAATGGTCAGAACAAGAGGGAATGCTGCGAATAACCCGTTACAGGGTGGAGAAGCAGCTACTGCTCAAAAGTTGGATGAAATCCTTGCTGCCCTACTTGATACGAGGGATCGTTTGACTGTTCTGGAACAAGCAATCAATGGGCAATGAAGAGGAGGAAGATGAAGCTGAAATAAATGATCAGCCGCCTCCTGTGGACAACATCAACGGAGGGAATCCGGGTGTTGATAATAATAATGTAATTGCTCCTAATCCCCCTGAAAATAAAAGGGCAAGATTAGCAGCTGAACTTACAAATGATATTAAGAGAATAAGTCCTCCAAAGTTTGATGGAACAACCCTTGGGGATGGAGCTGAGAATTGGCTCAGTGAAATGGAGAAATACTTTGCAATAAGAAACTTCTCCGAAGAGACTAAAGCGATATGGGGAGCATATCAGCTTTCTCATGAAGCATCATCATGGTGGGACAACCGTAAGGTTGAGCTGAATATTGTCGAATCAGACATAACTTGGGATCAATTTAAGGGTTATTTTAGGCAACGATGGCTGCCTCAACTCTATTTTGATAGGAAAATGACTGAATTTCAGAACTGGTCACAAGGAAGGCTGTCGGTGACGGAATACTGGGAAGGGTTTACTAAACTCCTTAAGTATGTGCCGCAGTACCAAGCTGATGAGAAGTTTAGAATACGGAAATTCATAATGGGACTGAATCCCATCATTGGTGGTGAAGTGGATGTCCATGGCCCAACCACCATGGATGGAGTTGTCGAAAAGGCAATCAGACAGGAACAGAAATTGAGAGCAATATCTGCTCACAGGGAAGAGATAAGGAAGAAGATTCCCAATTCTTCTTCATCTCTTGCACCAAAAAGGGGACCTTGGAAAAGGTTTGGTGTGAAAAACAAAACTGTTGTAGATAACAACAAGAAATTTGTGATGAACAGACCTGTAAATAGTGTGTGGAATAGCTTCACAAAAGTAAATGGCATTGGGATGTAAGTCCTATGGAAGCCGTAATGATAACTTCAAGGCTGGTAACAAATTTGAGCCTAGAAAAGGGCCAGTTGGAGGATGCTTCAACTGTGGAAAGGACCACTATGCGAATCACTATCCTCTGAAGAAGGATGATCACGTGTCAACAAAGATAGGATACATGCTGCAGTTGGCTAATGACAAGATTGAAAAGCAAGTTACGCCCATAGAAGTTTTGGGTAAGTTATTCGGTACACCTGTAGTCATACTTTTTGATACTGGAGCTACTGAATGCTTTATTTCTGCTAAACTTGCAATGAAATTAAAAAGAAAGGCTGAAAGAATGGATAAAACATGGACAGTGCATTATGGGAATAATGTTGTCCATACAGTCGAAATGTGCCTTTTTGGGGCAATTCTTGACTTGCCTAGTTTCTCCACCGAAGTTGACTTGTATGTCACTCCTCTAGGATCATATGATATCATTATTGGAGTTAACTGGTTGGCTGAACATAAGGCAAAGGTCGACTGTTATGAAAAACAAATCTGTTGTTTCGATGACCTGCAGAAAGCAGCAGTCATTCAAGGTGTAAAACGTGAAGTTGCAGTTAGGAAACTGACGGCTATGCAACTAAAAAGGGCTAAAAACAGAGGCTGCACTTTGTATGCAGTAAAAATGACAGAAAATGCTGAGGAAGATAATGATTTCATGGAAAGATATCCATTGTTAAGGGGTTTCCGTGATGTGTTTCCGGAGGAATTGCCAGGTCTTCCACCCAAACGTGAGTTTGAATTTGCGATAGAAATCAAACCAGAACTGAACCCATATCTAAAGCACCTTATAGAATGACTACCATTGAGTTGGTAGAGCTAAAGGCTCAGTTACAAGAACTTCTGACTAAGGGGCTGATAAGACCGAGTGTCTCACCTTGGGGAGCACCGGTAATTTTTGTAAAGAAAAAGGATGGCACTTTGAGGCTATGCATTGATTACAGAATGCTGAACAAAGCAACTATTAAAAATCGATACCCACTTCCTAGGATTGATGATCTTCATTCGATCGATGATGAGGAGCATCAGTTTATTCAAAAATAGATCTTCGATCTGGGTATCATCAGCTGAGAATAAAGGAAGAAGATATTCATAAAACAACTTTTAGAATGAGGTACGGGCATTATGAGTTCACGGTGTTACCTTTTGGGTTGACTAATGCACCTGCCGCCTTCATGAATCTGATGAACAATATTTTTCAAGAATACTT
The DNA here is from genome assembly GCA_018340775.1 of Taxus wallichiana var. yunnanensis. Classification (NCBI taxonomy): domain Eukaryota; kingdom Viridiplantae; phylum Streptophyta; class Pinopsida; order Cupressales; family Taxaceae; genus Taxus; species Taxus wallichiana. Next base: position 206,469,031 of record CM031244.1, on the reverse strand, counting down.
AGACAAGTTTGTGCTTGTATTCTTGGACGACATTCTTATATACTCTAAAAATGTCGAAGAGCACCAAGAACATCTAAGAATAGTGCTGGAAATTTTAAGAAAGAGGAAGTTGTATGGCAAACTGTCCAAATGTTCCTTTTATGATGCAGAGGTGCATTATTTGGGACACGTAATAAGCAAGAATGGGATAGTTGTTGACCCTTCAAAGATCACAGCTATAACTGAGTGGCCTGTGCCTAAGAACGTGCACGAAGTGAGGAGCTTCATGGGCTTGGCTGGATATTATCGAAAGTTCGTTAAGGACTTTTCAAAAATTGCTGCCCCAATCACTTCATTGCAAAAGAAGGATAAGAAATTCATCTGGATAGACAAATGTGAATCTACCTTTAAGAATTTAAAGGAACAGTTAACTTCAAAGCACCTATTTTGACTGTACCTGATCCAAATGGAAATTTTATGGTTGTAACGGACGCCTCAGGAGAAGGCCTTGGAGGTATTCTGTTACAGAATAACCATGTCATAGCTTATGAAAGCAGAAAGCTTAAGTTACATGAACAGAATTATGCTCCACATGATCTAGAGCTCGCTGCCATTGTTCATGCACTTCAAATGTGGAGGCATTACCTTTTAGGCAAGCCTTTCGAGTTAAAAACAGACCATCTGGGGCTGAAGTATATTTTTACTCAGCCAAATCTGAATGCAAGGCAGCGAAGATGGTTAGAATTTCTGTCTCAGTATGATTTTGATATAAGCTACATCAAGGGCAAGGAAAATAGAGTAGCAGATGCTCTGAGTCGAAGGAAGCATATCTCTGCTCTTATAACGTTAAGAACTCAGTTTAAGGATGAGGTGAAAGATGCCTTGGAAACAGATCCTTATTTCCAGCAAGTCAAAACAACACTTGCTGCAGACCCGAAGGATGTCAGGTATAAAGGATTCCTATTTTGATAATGAAGGAATTTTGAGGTTCGAAAATAGGGTATATATACCTTTGGCAAATGACTTAAGAGGGAAATTGTTAACTGAATTTCATAATTCACCTTTTTCTGGACACCCTGGCATTACGAAAATGCTTGCTGATCTTAAGCAATATTTCTGGAAGGGAATGAAAAAGGATGTGGTAGAATTTGTAACACACTGCTTGGAATGTCAGCGTGTTAAGGCGGAACATATGCATCCCGCAGGATTATTGTACCCCAAGTATTCCGCAGTATAAATGGCAAGTGATAACGATGGATTTCATTCAAGGATTGCCTATGTCAAGAAATAAGCATGACATTATCCTGGTTGTAGTCGACAAATTGACCAAAGTGGCACACTTCATTGCTGGTAATTTGAAGGACGATGCACCAGTGTTAGCAAGAAGATTTGTACATGAAATCTTCAGATTGCATGGAATACCGGAATTAATCATATCGGACAGAGATCCGAGGATGACATCAAGGTTTTGGCAAACGCTTAATGCGGCCTTGGGAACTAAATTAAACTTCAGTTCTGCATATCATCCGGAGATGGATGGACAGACTGAGAGAGTCAATCAGGTTTTAGAGGACATGTTAAGGATGTATTGCATGGACCAAGCAAAGTATAAATGGGAGGAATACCTTCCACTGGTAGAATTTGCTTACAATAACACCTATCATGCCTCTTTAAAAATGGCGCCCTTTGAAGCATTGTATGGAAGAAAATGCAGAACCCCTGTCAGCTGGGACAACGTTGAGGACAGAGAGGTAATTGGGCTAGAAATCCTTATGGAAATGGAAAACAGCAAATCAAAATGATTCGAGAACATCTAAAGGAGGCTGCCAATAGGCAAAAGAGTTATGTAGACTTAAAGCGGGTTGACAAGAATTATAAACTGGGAGAGAAGGTCTTTCTTTGGGTGAAGCCAAAAAAGAGCTCAATAACTTTTGGCAAGGCTGCCAAGTTGTCACCACGATACATGGGACCTTTTGAAATTATTGAAATAATCAACCCTGTAGCTTATCGTCTAGCATTACCTCCTGCTTTGTCTCAAATGCATGATGTTTTTCATATTTCTTTGCTTAAGAAATACGTGACAGATTTATCACATGTGCTGAATTGGAATTCCTTGCAGGTCCAAGACCCAGGAATAATCGTGGTTAAGCCCATTCGAGTGCTGGGAACTCGCCAGTTGTACTTAAGAAATCGCGAAGTGAACCAATGTAAGGTCCAGTGGGACCAGTTCAGCGAAGAAAGTGCAACTTGGGAAAATCTCAAAGAAATGAGATCTACTTTTCCACATTTGTTTAATCGAATTTGAAATTCGAAAAACTGATAATTCTACCAAATTTAGACAATTATTAGTCTATTGTACAGTTGTCTTAAAACGCTGTTTTTAAGAGTGAATCTATTTTTGGTATGAACTTATGAATGGAAGGACAATAACTGAACTTTGTCCTAGAAACTCCTTGATTTGTTTAATCTGATCATCGGGACGATGATTCTTTAAGGAGGGAGGAATGTAACACCCTGATTTTGTAAGTTATCTTGGTGATTATTTTTCATACTATTGTATCTGCTGAAATGAAGGCAAGCATGTTAATATATATTTTGATCTTAAGGGAATGTGTTGCAAATCTGGATTCTTGCATGCTGTAATTTATTTGCATGGGACAACAGTTATTATTGTTACTTGTATGTTACTGATGTGACGAAAAATTTTCGTATGCTTGCTGAACTCTTTATGTTGTGGCCTTCTTGTAATCACTTTGTCGATTTACTCTTGAACTGAATTGAAGGTTAATATAAATGTGCAGCACCTGATTACAGGTATGAACAGTTGGCACGTAGATGCCAACGGAAATGGGTTCGATTCATGAACCATACACTGTCGTAACGTGAGACCCCGTAAGGCGAGGAATGCCGGGATACGGGTGGCTCGGGCATGTTAACAAAGGATGAAATGTCCTACACAAGTGTTGGAATTAGAAGTCAGTCAAGAAGACTTGACAGGATTGAAGGTGGTTAGTGTTAGGTGTTAGAGGGAATTAGATCCTAATCTAATCCTAAGCTCTACCTTACATCCTAAACTACTATCCTAAGTGGATTTTTAAATTATATATAAAAAAAAGAGGTGGAAATAAACCTAAGTTCTATTAACCTAAAGACTAGGCTATGACCTAGGTCGAACACTAATATGAATCCTAAACTAATCCTAACCTAGAAGGGGACGCGCAGACCCTTGGGGGAAGAGGATAAGGATGAAAGGGAATTAATGGCAGTTAATGTGAGTCCTTATGTGGACAGCGCCAGTTTGGCGGGAACAGGGAGAAAGATGGAGGTAGCTAGTTGGTCATGCACTAAATTTGGTTTTACATGCAAAATTTGAACTTGGGAGTTCGCCAACCCAAGTCGGCGGTGGCGTGAGAAAATAGGAAAAGGCTGAGCCTTTAATGCATTTAATTTTTTTGGTCTTCGTGACCAGTCCACCTTGGAAAGTGTATGGAGGAAATGTTGATTGTTTATTGTGTTGATTCGGATTTTGAGAAGTTGCTCTGCATTTGGTTTTTGCTTGGTTCTGTCGAACCAGTTTCATTTGGGTTTTATCACTGTTCTTTGGAAATTTGGAGGCTGTTGCTGAGCCTGAAGAGGAAAGGATTGTTTGGAAGCTCGTGTTGTCGCCGTGGAAGGAAATACCTTCGGTAGACGCGGTTTTCTTCGAGTTTTGGAAAAGAAATTGCAGGCATGTTAAGCCCTTCTCTTTAAAACACTTGCTTTGTTTAAGCGTCTCATTAAAACAACCCTGCTCTTGGGTTTTTGGTTTATCTGATTGTTGTCATGTTGAGACGATTTGGGTTAGTCGATTCTTGCTGTCATTGTTTGAAATGATATGGGTGAAATCATTTTCTTGCTATTGTGATTTGATCTGTCTTTGCATGAATTGAGTTGGAATAAGAACTTGTTGTGTTGGTTGTTGATGGTATTTGGGAATTCGAAATGGGTTTTTCTCTGATTAAATGCTATATAAGAATGGTGCAGGCAGTGTGGGTTGTTTTCATTGCTGTGCGATTGATCTTTTGTTATATGAACTTTTGTGATAAAATTGTACAGGATGTATGAGTTGCTTGATGTCGTTTCTATATGAAATTTTTCTTAAAGGAAATAAGACTTTTCCTTTCCTTTATTGTTTCGGGATTAAAAGGAAATAGCATTTTGGATTTTAAAGGAATTGGCATTAGAGTTTTATCTGAGCATTACGAGCTCGGTTAGAGGGAAATGATAGTAATGTAATTATTGTTGTGCTTCTTCTTTTATATAAATGGACGAATACAATTTGGGTATTCGTGGGAGCTAGAAAAGAAATTGTTTTTCTTCTGAACTTATAAATGATTACATTCTTTCTTGCTGGGATGAAAGGTTGATTTTGTTGTGTTTTATGGAAACGACTTGATCTTACAGTTCGGACAGTAGTCGTGAAAATGAGCTTGGCTTGTATTTCTGTGCATTAAATGAATTATGTTGATTCTTGCTGTGGGGGTTAGATGATTTGTTGTGTTTTATTGATGTTGTTCGATCTTCTAGTTCGGACTGTCTTTGTGAATACGACTTAGCTTTGGATTGTTGTGCAAAAGAATAAATGCATGGAAATGTTGTCTTGTTGTGTGGGTTGTCTTGACTGTACCAGACTTACGCATTTAACACCCTATACGGGTTTACTTTGATAGAGGTAATGATAACTGATTATTGCATTCTGAAGTTCTGCATATTATCATGAACTTGAAAAATGGATTTCGGGTAGAAATGTTTGTTGGCAGTGAGCTCGATTTGGGTGTTTTATTTCATTATGAGCAAATGATTGTTTCTTACTGAAATTATAGGAAATTAGTTCTTCCTTTCTCTGCTGTTTTAGATTTCGAAAGAAATAGTAACTGGGTTTATTGAACCTTATAAGTTCGGATTGTTGGAAGTGACAGTGGTATTTAGATTATTTTTCTAAGTGCGTTGTGCTTTCTGTACAAATGAAATATTTAATTGTTTCGTGTGGTCTTCTGATCTTGGCACCGTCATTTAGAAGAAATGAAATCGGCCTGAACAATTCTTGTTGAGTCTGAAGAAAATGATTGTTTTCTTAGTGAAAGGTTAAAGGAATGAAATTTTCTCTTTTTGCTGTTTGAATTCTGGAAATAGCATTGGAAGCCTTACTGTGCTCTATGATTGGTCTTGCTGTAGGTAACAACAATGAGTAAATTGTATTTTGAACTGTATGCGTTCATGGAAATAGAAAGTCATGTGAATAATTGATTTCGTGATTGTATAACTGTTATTTGGTTAAAAATACAGTGAAAGAAATATGGATTCTTCTAGTACAGTAAGTACATAGTATGCATTCTTATACTATTTGTTCTATGATAAATATGATGTTGTATTAACCTATTTTTGGGTATTCATATGAGCCTGATTTAAATGAATTATTGATAAGGATGATAAATTCTTCCTTGTTTTCATTTAAAGCTGATTATGAATGAAATTATTCTTGCTGCTGGAAAGTGAATTCCGAATGGATTTTGTAAGTTTCACTCTGAACTGTTATCTTGAATTGTGTCTCGTTTGGATTCAGTTTTTAGGATAGTCATGAGGAAAGAAATAGGAATGTGGATGGATAACTTGGAAAAATGATCTTTTCTTCTTTCATACAGTTGGAAATCTGTAATCGTGAAGAACGAATTTTGTATCGCTTGGGTATGAGCAACTATATGCATTGTTGTTTGCTTTCTCGTCTGTGCGTGATTGCTTGGAATCAAATGTGTTGCATGAACTGAAAGGAAAGTAATTGGTTACGTTTCAGTTAGTTTTACCCTTTGCATTTATTACTAATGAAAGGAATAGAAAGGATAACAGTTAAGTTATATCAGCAGTATGCTACTTGTATTCCTAAACTTTACAAATATTGTAATTTGGAACTTGTAACGGTTATGTGGAAAATAGGACAGCAATTCTTTGGCTGATTGGGATGGTATTTTGATGGTTCAGTTGTTATGTTGTCCATTCTTTTGATGCTTGATTTTTGATTGATGTTCTTACTGTCGTTTCATAAAAGTAGGGTTCTTTTATTGAGACAGTTAATTAAAGCACCTCATTTTAATGACAAGTGCTTAATATGCTCAGTTCATTGAACTGACCCGTGCAAGTAATTTTGCAGATGGAAATTGATTAGAATGAAGACATGGCTGTTTTCTGATGCTTCTTTTGATTATCAGAAGATGAATTGTATTTGTTAGTTGTTATTCCTCTACGAGGAATTGTGAAAAGAAGAAAGTACATTCTTCTATCTATGAGTTGTAACGATGTTTTATATAAACAAAGTCCAGTCAGTTGGATTGGCAAATGTATGGATTATGAAATGGATTGATGAATACAAGTGTGATATTTTAATAACTATATCAGTTTGATATTGTTGATTAAATTGGAAATAAAATGTTATTTCTTGATTTGGATTTATTTAATTGTCCTTGGATGGATGTTAAAAAGGAATTGATATCTATTCTTACCTAAATGCAACTTTTAAGTTGAAATGTGCAATTAGTTCATACTTGGGTAAAGATGAATTTTTAATTGACATTAAAAAGGATTAGGAAGAATATGATTCCATAACTGATAGGTATTCAGGATTAGCTTGGAAGCTAAGGAATATCAATTAACTTAGGAGTAATCGAACTTCGTTTCCGAACTCCATTAATAACCTCGTATGTTAAATTCAGAAAGAAAGGATATGGGATAAATATATCCATAGCTAATGGACCTTAACTATGTAAGGTTAAGGGGAATAAATGAATACATTTATTGGAAATTAGACCTCGTTTAGATGACATTTAATAAGCTGGAATTTTGAATTTAGTTACAGTTGTAAAAATCTTGGATAAGTTTAATAGGTTAAACTTATCACGTCCGTCGGTAACGGGCTGCTTAATCCAACGATTAAGAAGAGAACCAAGTAGGAAAAACGCAACCCTTCGGTAAGAAGGAGAAGATGTAAAGCAAGCTAGAAGATGGATTTAGTCTCTCTTAGCTATGTACAACTGTAACGGGAACGAGGATAAAGGATCAGCATGGTTTCTGAAAGTTGATCTTAAATATTAAGATCATATCCAAATCACTTGAGCAGGATGTGTACTCTCGATGGGAGGATTCCGTAGGACATTGACATATGCCAGCTACAGCAAGGTGTCTTCATGAAGACGGGGTCTTCATGATGACACAATGTTATAGCTGACATATTACAATGCCCTCCCGAATTAAAACATCAAGAATACATAGGTTGAATGTGAAGTTCTTGGCTGGGGATAGGAGTATGATCACGTATACGGAGTGACTCCAGAGGACTAAAGATAACTAGACACACGGAGTCGTGGGGAATGACATCGTATGTCTGCGTATCTTTAGTTACCAAGAGTGCCTTCCTATACTCGTTCATATTGCTAGTTGGAAATTGGAAGTTTAAATCTGACCTTAATTTGAAAGGACTGGTAGGAACCAGGAAAGACCATTCTAGATAACAGGTGAAGTGAAGTGAAGGACGTATTCCATTGATGTGTATCACATCCAGGAATATGATCATGCAAAGCATGTGAAAATCTTTGGCCAAAGTATCGCAAGTGCTGGTTGCGTTGTCCTAATCACTTAATTTAAGATGTAGGATGTCAGATGAATATCAGTAACAGATATTCAGATAGGCTTCTTAAATGGATCACTTTGATAACCTGGTAACAGTTAAGAGAACTTGTATATATAATATACTATGCATGAACAAACATGAAGGATCGGTTGTTGCCGAGTCATGAAATGAAGGATCGTTGAAACTCGAGCCATGAAAATGGGAGAGATCGGAATTCTTCGAGTCATTTACACGGCAGCAGCATATAGAATCTGTTATAAGATTGAATGGCATTGAATGTGTGTTCCATATTGTAAATATGTGAAATGGGAACATTAGTTTTAAAAGGAAATTGTGTGTTCCAATTAACACACATGATGTAAATCGATAACCCCACTCGAATATGCATTTAACGAGACCATACGTATACCCTTACGGGTATGATCCATGATAAACTATTACCATTGCGGGAATATGGAGCGAAAACAATAAATAACCACTAATAACATTTGAAAGAGCTTGTAATCATTAAACAAAAGCGTGTCCAAGCCAATACTTATCTAGTTCAAAACCATAAAAATAAGGGTGTAAGTTTTCCATTAAAATAAACAGAGTATCCACTTGATGGTACAAGGGTTCGAGAAAGATCCTGTTCATTGAGCAAGGAGTTACAACATCAAGATATAAACGTAGGAACATCCAAACACTGTAAGTGACTATAAATCTTGAATGGGTTTAAGGAGAAAAAAATCCCATATAATAAGCGAGAGTTGACCCATACGAGTTGAACAACTATTACCCCAAAACAATATTCATAGATGATGGTGTATCGAATGCCCTCATTCAAATCATAATCTTAAGTATAATCTTAGAAATAAAAACCCAAAATACTAGATATTTCAAAAATTACAAGCCATAGGTTCACAAACAGATTATATAGATATAAACATATCCTCCATGGTATAACACACATTTACGGTCAATACTATATATTTCTAAAGTTCATATTCACATCCATATTCCAATATTAACGGGATAACAATACCCAACACAATAATCCCATTTACAAACTCAAATTGAAAAAATCAACACATAACTATTATAGTGATTTTATCTATATAAACAATAAACAAAATAAACGGTTAGGAGAGAAATAGAACATATCATCCCGAGAGAATTTGTATGCCCATATTATTCTCTTTCTCTTCCCTAATTTCCTCTACAAACCAAAAATCAGAATCGATTCCACAATCAAAACCCATAAATAACCTCCACATGGTCATCCATGCAAATATCTCCGATTCGAGTTTCTATTACTGCAAAAAATCGGAAGAATAAACAAATAAATCGATGATAGGTAAAACTTCATACATCCAGAGCTTCATGGATCAATGAAACCATCAAGTAAAAATGAAAAAACGAAACCAACAAACTCATAGTTTTCTAAAAACCATTACATGCACTTCGCAAGTTACGTAGTGAGTTTAATGCAATGAATGCATGAGAGGACAGAGTAATTCCCTTCAAAATCATTGCTTCTAATTTTTCCTTTTTAAATTTAGTGAATCCTTATCATCTTATGAAACAAACCTCCATCATTTATTTGACCAAAACATAGCTAGGTTTCCAACCAGTTTATCTCCCTAATGGAATGGTCGGTGGGGTCTAGTAAATGCCCCCATTAATATTACAATTTGTACATTCATGTAGGGGGGTTACCAATATACCCAAAAACTTATCTTAAATACTATAGGTTCGAATGAGCATCACCTTAGCTCTGCCCTAGACATGTGTTTAATATTCATTCCCCCTCCATACTTTATAAACATTAACCCCTGTAATATAGCTTATGACATAACTTAGCTTATAGTTTACGCACCTTTTTGATAAACATGGACATATTACCAATGTACCTATAGTTACAATTTTTATATCTTAACAATATAATAAGGACCCATGTCAATTATTAATTAGAATAATATTGTCCTCATACTCTTTCCTATACTTGTCATAATAATGTAAAAACAAGGATTATAATTATTCAATTAATCCACTAACTCAAGTAGGGTCGATTTGACTAGATAATTCCCAATGTTGGATTATAAATAGTGATTATAAAGTATGGTTAAATACCATAGCATGACATTCTTTTGTAGTCACAATTATATATGCTTACCTTAGACCACCAATATCTCAATTGTAATAGATTAGAACCATGTCATCTCAAATCAACAAGGGTCAATAATAAACAAATATCCATACAAGTTTCATACCTCATTATGCCTTAAACATGATCTTAGACCATTTCCAATTTCATTTCATTTCCTCAACTTTCTATACCATATTACCCTTGACCAACCAAGTCTATCATATAGATAGTTAGTCACAAAAAGTTATCATTAATTAACGATATAATACAAACACAAGAAATACATACATTCCTTCTATAACCTAGCTTACAACCATTGAATATAGCAAGTAAGGAAAATAAGAGTAACCATAATAGGTACAATAGCTACTTGTAGAACATCAAGCACCGAAATAACTAGTTAACGTGATCTTTTCATAACACAAACTGAATTTTGGGATGTGACACAAGATCATAAAGGAAAACACAAACCTAAATCATCAATGAAGACACAAATATGAATAAGTATATAACTTAAAATCATATTAACCCACTCTAAAATTCATCACCCAAGCATTAAAAATAAAATCTTGGATTAAGAACAAGACCATCAATAACTAACTCACTCCAAGTTTGGATTAAACAAGATATTTAAAATATACAGGGAAGGGCATGTATAATCTATTCAAAGCAGAAATCAAGAATCACTTAGCTTAAAGAGGAGATTGGAACACAAATTTTTCCATATCTCTGCTACTATTAAATCTAATAAAGGAATAATCCAAGAAGTAAAGAAAGACAATGGCTATGGAGGACAAGGACATCTGTTCTACCCTTTTTCCTTCTTCAAGAACTTGTTTGTTGAAGACCTTCATTCATATGAAATATCCGAGAGATGAGATTCTTAATTTTTTTGAACTATTTATTAGCCAAGATGAATATAGTGAGCTCATAGCCATCCCTTCGAGGAGGAGATAAAATATATACTTGATCTATGGAAGGGGACAAAAGCCCAAGGCTGGATGTATTCCCAGCTTTATTTTATCAAATGTATTGGGATATTGTTAAGAAAGAAGTGGTTTTAGTTGTCTAATACTTTTTCCGATCTGTTGCTTGGTTAAACAAATCAACCAAACCTTTATTTCTCTTATCCCTAAAAATACGGGGTCTAAGGACCTCGGGGAATTTATACCAATTATTTTATGCAATACTATATATAAGCTAATTTCAAAATAATTGGCCTTCATATTAAGGGAGACTCTTTGCAATTTCATATCCCCAAATCAAGGGGCCTTTGTACCTAGGATGAAAATCCTGGATAGCATAATTACTATCCATGAAGATATTCACTCGGTGGAGCTCTCAGGTAGGGAGGATATGATTGTGAAATTGGACATGTAAAAATCCTATGATAGAATATCTTGGGAATTCTTGTATTCCCTCCTCATGCGGTTGGGCTATGACCCCACTTCATCAAAATGATCCAAGCTTGCACTAAAGAACTGATCTTTTCTATCATAAATAATGGAAAACCTAATGGTTTTTTCAAATCTGAAAGGATATTGAGGCAAGAGGATCCCTATCTCCTTTCCTATATATTATAGTTATTGAAAATTTGAGTAGGTTATGCTCTAGGGCTCAGAGGGTTGATATTATGGAAGGTATTAAAGTGGCTAATGGAGTTGAAAACCAATTCCTACAACATTCCGTTGATGATATGGGTATTCTAGGTAAAGCTACTCTTTAGGAAGCCAGAGCTATCAAAGGCATCACCAAACAATATGAAAAGGCTATGGGGTAGAGGATAAACTTTAGAAAGATCTCATGCTTCTTCATTAATGTCGGGAGGAGAAACAAAATAGATTGGCCAACATTCTAGAGTGCAACATCAAGAACCTCCTTGATACTTACCTAGGAATTCCCCTTTGTGGGAAAATGTTTGAGGAAGGAGGGTGGAATAAATTAATATAAATATTTCATAAAACTCTACCCTCTAGAAAGATACATTGCTCTCATAGGGTGGGAAAATTCGGCTTCTTCAAAGTTGCTTACGGGGTATTGTGGTGTTAATTATGTCCATTTTCACCTTACCAGGTAGAGTTAAGAAAGATATTGAAGGAATAAAAAATGGTATCTATGAACTGGATCAGAGGAAAAGAATAAAATCCCTTTAGTTTCTTGGGATAAAGTCACTCAACCAAAGTACGGGGAGGTTTTGGATTTAAAAACATTCAACTCATGAACCAAACACTTATAGCCAAGGTGGGTTGGAGACTACATAAAGAGGAAGAAACCTAGGTTAAAATCTTGAAAGTAAAATATTTGCAGCCCTTTGGTGGAACTTTGGCTCTCTTCTCTGATATGGAGCTTCCTAGAGGTTCTATTTTCTAGAATAACCTCTGTCAAATCAGAAAGTTATTGATTAAAGGAAGTAAGTGGAATCTTGGAGATGGAAATAAAATAAAATTTTGGGAGGATTCTTGGATTGTGGACGGAGCCACGAAATTGGTTGAACCATGGAGTGAGCTTCGCCTTTTTCATTCAAGAACATGGATATTTGGTGCTGACTATTGGGATGATGAGAGGAAGTGGATTCCCCTCCTCCCCCTCACTTATTTGGGGATATTCTGTTGGAAAATCAAATGGGCATTAAATGTGAAACTAATTTCTTTCTTCCCCCAGATTTAGTTCACTGACATCACAGATTTGTATTTAATTATGACAACTACATATTTACTTTTTGGTTGAAAAATTCTCCTTGATTATCTCTTGTCAGAGATTTTTTGCTGCCTTGTAAGGCAAGTTTTTGTGGAGGTGAATATTATTAATGTCTCATGTTTTATTGTGTAATAGCATAGAGAAATCAAGAGGGAAAAATAAGATTTAGGAGAAGAAGAAAAGAGTGTGCGGTCGACCCAAGTTTGGATTGGTTTTCTTTGATAAGAAAACTTCATTACAAGATGTTGTTGTATGAATGAAGGTTTTGTGTGCAGTTGTAGCTGCTGTTCATTCTTGGCAAATATAAATGCATTGTTGAAGCAATTTGAAGCCCAGATATGTGTTATTTGAAGCCAAGATTGTTGTTTTATTTTGCTGTTATAAATTTCTGTAGTTTTCCTTTCTTTCCAGTTCCAAATCTTTCATTAAAATCTGTTGCGTTTTATTCTCTATTGTTTTCTGTAGTTTCTATATTTCGTAGCTCCTTGTGTTCCCTTTATACGGTATTAGATCCAAGCTAAACCCTACTTCTATTTCTTTTCTAGGTTTTTAGTTTTTCATTTGGCAGCCATTAATGGCTTCTACGTCTGGTGCATCACTAGTTAGTGTGCAAACTCCTATCTTCATAGGAAAAAATTATGAATATTGGTCTTTGACCATGAAAGCTTTGTTTCAGTCTCAAGACATTTGGGAAATGGTTGAAAATGGTTACTAGGAACCAATGAGACCAGGCAGCATATAATGCTCTTACACAAGCTCAAAAGGACACCTTGAAGGAACAGAGGAAGAAGGATGGGAAAGCACTATTTTATATCCATCAAGCAATGCATGAGAGCATACTCCCAAGAGTTGTAATAGCAAAGAAAGCCAAGGAAGCATGGGACACACTCTAGATTTCTTATCAAGGTATGGACAAGGTTAAAACTACTAAGTTATAGCTCCTTAGAAGAGAATTTGAAAATTTGTCAATGAGAAACTCAGATTGGTAGAGTCTTTCTTTACTCATGTTGTTGAGTCTGATTAATCAAATCAAGTCCCATGGAGAGGTCATAGAGGATAGGAAGGTTGTTGAGAAGGTGCTTAGGATTCTCCCTTCTAAATTTGATCCTGTAGTTGTGGCTCTAGAGGAAACCAAAGATTTGAGTCAATTTAGTGTTGATGAACTTCATGCCTGTAACATCCCCATTTTAAGATACTAGAACAAAAAAATTTTATAAAACGTTCTCTGTTATGAATTATATAATTCAAACACACATTCAAGTTTTAATAATTGTTCTCTGTCTAAACAATGCAGTTTGGAACACACAATTTCCTTTTAAAACTAATGTTCTCTATTCACATATTTACAATATGGAACACACATTCAGTGCCATTCAATCATGTAACAGATTTTATATGCTGCTGTAAATGACTCGAAGAACTACCGATCTTCCATTTTCATGGCTTGGAGTTTCAACGATCTCTCATTTCATGACTCGGCAACTACCGATCCTTCATGTTCATTCATGCATAGTATAATATATATACAAGGTTTTCTTAACCATTTCCGGTTATCGAAGTGATCCATTTAAGAAGCCTATCTGAATATTTTTACTGATATTCATCTGACATCCTGCATCTTAAATTAAGTGATTAGGACAATGCAACCAGCACTTGCGATACTTTGGCCAAATATTTTCACATGCTTTGCATGATCATATTCCTGGATGTGATACACACCAATGGAATACGTCCTTCACCTCACTTCACCTATTATCTAGAATGGTCTTTCCTGGTTCCTACCAGTCCTTCCAATTTTAAGGTCAAATTCTAACTTCCAATTTACAACTAGCAATATGAACGAATATAGGAAGGCATTCATGGTAACTAAAGATATGCAGACATACGGTGTCGTTCCCAACGACTCCGTGTGTCTAGTTATCTTTAGTCCTCTGGAGTCACTCCGTATACGTGATCATACTCCTATCCCGACCAAGAAATTAATATCCAACCTATGTATTCTTGATGATTTAATTCGGGAGGGCATTGTAATATGTCAGCTATAACATTGTGTCGTCATGAAGACCCTACCTTCATGAAGACACTGTGCTGTAGCTGGCGTATGTCAATGTCCTACGGAATCCTCCCATCAGTACACATCTGTTCAAGTGATTTGGATATGATCTTAATATTTAAGATCAACTTTCAAAGCAACCATGCGATCTTATATCCTTGTTCTGTTACGGTTGTAAGGAGCTAAGAGAGACTAAATCCGTCTTCTAGCTTGTTATGCATCTTCTCCTTTAATGCTTAGAAGGGTTGCATTTTCTCTACTTGGTTCTTTTCTTAATCATTGGATTAAGCAGCCCATTACCGACGGACGTAATAAGTTTAACCTATTAAACTTAACCAAGTTTTTCCACAACTGTAACCAAATTCAGAATTCCAGCTTATTAGACGTCATTTAAACGAGGTCTAATTCTCAATAAATGTATTCATTTATTCTCCTTAACCTTACATAGTTAAGGTCTATTAGCCCTGGATATATTTATCCCATATCCTTTCTTTTTGAATTTAACATACGAGGCTATTAACTTGAGTCCAAAAGCGAAGTTCGGTTTCTCTTAAGTTATTTGATATTCCTTAGCTTCCAAGCTAATCCTGAATACCTATCAGTTATGAGATCATGTTCTTCCTAATCCTTTCAATGTCAATTAAAAATTCATCTTAACCCAAGTATGAACTAATTGCACATTTCAACTTAAAAGTTACATTTAGGTAAGAATAGAAATCAGTTCCATTTAAATCCATCCAAGGACAATTGAATAATTCCAAATCAAGAAATAACATTATATTTCCAATTTAATCAACAATATCAAACTGATATAGTCATCAAAATATCACACTTGTATTTGTATTCATCAATCCATTTCATAATCCATACATCTGCTAGTCCAAATGACTAGACTTTGTTTATATTAAACAACGTTACAACTCATAGATAAAAGAATGTACTTTCTTATTTTCACAACTCCTCGTAGAGAATAATAACTAACAAATACAATTCATATTCGAGATAATCAAAAGAAGCATCGAGAAAACAGCCATGTCTTCGTTTTAATCAAGTTCCATCTGCAAAAATTACTTGCGAGGTCGAGTTGATAGGCCGAGCATATTAAGCACTTGTCATTAAAATGAGGTGCTTCCAATTAACTGTCTCAATAAAAGAACCCTGCTTTTATGAAACGACAGTATGAACATCAATCAAGAATTAAGTATCAAAAAGAATGAACAGCATAACAACTGAACCATCTAAATACCATCCCAATCAGTCAAAGAATTGCTGTCCTATTTCCCACATAACCATTACAAGACGCAATTTCCTTCCACAGTTCCAGATTACAACATTTGTAAAAACTAGGAATACTAGTAAACATACTGCTGTTATAACATAACTGCTATCCCTTCCCTTTCCTTACATTAGTAATAAATGCAAAGGATAAAATCTAACTGAAATGTAAACCAATTACTTTCCTTTCAGTTCATGCATCTCATTTGATTCCAAGCAATCAAGTACAGACGAGAAAGCAAACAGCAATAAATATAGTTGCTTATACCCAAGCAATTACAAAATTTGTTCCTAAACGATTACAGATTTCCAACTATATGAGAGAAGAAAAGATCATTTTTCCAAGTTTTCCATTCACATTCCTATTTCTTTCCTCATGACTGTCCTAAAAATTGAATCCAAGCGAGACACAAATCAAGATAACGATTGAGTGAAACTTACAAAATCCATTGAATTCACTTTCCAATGATAATAAATAGTTCCGTTCATATTCAGCTTTAAATGAAAACAAGGATGAATTTATCGTCCTTATCAATACTTCATTTAAATCAGGCTCATATGAATACCATAAATAGGTTAGTAAAACATCGTATTCATCATAGGACAAGCAGTATAAAGATGCATACTATGTACTTACTGTACTAGAAGATTCCATACTTCTTTCACTGTATTTTAACCAAATAAACAGTTATACAGCCACGTAATCATTTATTCACATGACCTTCTATATCCATGAATGCATACAGTTCATAATAACAATTTACACATTGTTGTTACCTACAACAAGACCAATTCATATTGCACAGTAAAGCTCTATTATTGCTATTTCCAGAACTCAATCAGCAAAAGAGAAAAATTCATTCCCTTAACTATTTCAATAAGAAAACATCCATTTCCTTCAAATACAACAAGAATCAGTCAAGTCGAATTCACTTTTTTGAATGACAGTGCAAAATCAGAGATCTCCTGAAACATTCCAATCTTCCATTTGTACAGGAAAACACAGCACTCAGGAAACAATTTAAATGCCACTGTCATCTCTATCAAGCTGAACCTATAACGTTCAATAAAACCAAATTACCGTTTCTTTCAAAATTTAAAACAGCAGAAAAGGGAAGAACTCGTTTCCTTTTTAAATCCAGAAAAGAAACGATATCAAAACCAAATCGCACAGTATGCACAATTTTATTCAATATACCATATGAAAAGAATGCCCAGTTCGAGTTCTATCTCGATCAACCATTTAATCCAAAAACAACATTCTCCTATTTCCTAATGAGGTACAGAACTCAAAATACAATATTCATATATCAATACCTCTATCAAGGCAAACCCGCATAGGGTATTAAATACGTAAGCTTGGTACAGTCAAGACAGACCCAAACAGCAAGCCAAATTCCCATGTTTTTCCATTTATTTGCACAGAAATCCAAAGCCACATTCGTATTCATGAAACAGTTCGAATCAGAAGGTCAAACCGCAACCACCAAAATGCAATGGAATCAACTTTCCATCACAGCAAGAAGAAAATGTAATCATTTATAAGTTCAGAAGAAAAACAGTTACCTTCTCCTACTTTCACGAATACCCAAGTCGTATTCATTAAATTTTACAAAGAAAAGCACAGCAATAAGAATATTACTATCACTTCCTTCAAACCGAGCTCATAATGCTCATTAAAACCCATTTATCATTTCCTTCAAAATCCAAAACAGCAGAAGGAAGAGGAACTCATTTCCTCAAAAATTTCAATAAAGAAACAACTTCAAACAACTCGCACAGTTAATACATTTCATCACTCAAGTTCATATAGCAAAAGAACAATTGCTCAACAATGGAAAACAACTCCTACTGCCTGTACAGTTTCATTCAATACAATCAACTAAAAAGAAATACCCAGTTCAAATTCCCAAATTTTGTCGAATCAATTTAACACAGCATAGATTGTATTTCCAACTCAAATATATGCAAAGATAGTTCAAATCACAACATCAAGAAAACGATTCTACCCAAATCATTTCCAACATGACAGCAAAATCGAATAAACCCAAAACCCATTCAGAAGAAGAAGAGCAGGGTTGTTTTAATGAGACGCTTAAACAAAGCAAGTGTTTTAAAGAGAAGGGCTTAACATGCCTACAATTTTTCCCTCGAAGCTCGAAGAAAACCACGTCTACAGGTGGTATTTCCTTCCACGGCGACAGCAACAAGCTTTCCAAACAATCCCTTCCTCTAGAGGCTCAGAAAACAACCTTCAATTTCCAAAGAAACAGTGATAACAGCCAACACAACTAGTTCGACTGAACCAAGAAAAACCAAATGCAGAGCAACTTTCCAAAAATCCGAACAAACACAAATGACCAATAAAAATTCCTCCATACTCTTTCCAAGGTGGGCTGGTCACGAAGACCAAGAAATTAAATGCATTAAAGGCTCTGCCTTTTCCTATTTCCTCACGCCACCGCCGACTCGGGTTGGCGAACTGCCAATTTCAAATTTTGCATGCAAACCAAGTTTAGTCCCATAACCAACTAGATACCTCCACCTTTTTCCTATTCCCACCAAACTTGGCGCTGTCCACGCAAGGACTCACATTTATTGCCATTAAATTTCCTTCCATCCTTATCCTTTCCATCCCCCATGGGTCTGTGCGTCCCCTTCTAGGTTAGGATTAGTTTAGGATTAACAATAGTGTTCATACCTAGGTCATAGGTTAATAGAACTTAGGTCTATTTTTACCATTTAGAATTTAAAAATCCACTTAGGATAGTAGTTTAGGATGTAAGGTAGAACTTAGGATTAGATTAGGATCTAATTTCCCTTAACACTAATTAATCAACTTCCAGTCAAGTCTTCCCGACTGACATCCAATTCAATCGTTGTGCAGGACGTTTCATCCTTCGTTTCACATGCCTGAGCCACCCGCATCTAGGCATTTATCACCTTACGAGGTCTCACGTTACAACAGAGCATGGTTCGAGATTCGAACCTTTGTCGTTGGCGTCTACGTGCCAGCTATTCATACCTGAAATCAGGTGTTGCACATTTATATCAACCTTCAGTCTGTTTTAAGAGTAAATCGACAAAGCGATCACAAGAAGGCCTCAGCATACTTTGGATCAATGGAATTGATTCAAGGTGTGCTGTCAATCAGCGAATAGAGTTCAGCAAGCATACGACAAATTTGTCGTCACATCAGCAAACATACAAGCAATAATAACTGTTGTCCCATGTAAACAAATTACAGTATGCAAGAATCCAGATTAGCAACACATTCCCTTAAGATCAAAATATATATCTTAACATGTTTGCCTTCATTTCAGCAGTTACAACATTAAGAAAGTAATCACCATGATAACTTACAAAAATCAGGGTGTTACAATGCCTCTCTTATCAATCATGAATATAGATTGAATAGATCAAATACTTAAGTTGAAAATGCATTTTCATCTTAGATATCTATAACTCATGGAAGAGGAAGGAGGATTTTTAGTCCTAGAGGTAGAGGGAGAAGTTCTCCTAGAAGTGGATGTGGTAGCAGTCCTACAAATGTTGGTGGTAGAGGTCAAAATCAGAATTTCAGTCACCCAAGTGGCCAAAGATTTGACAAGTCACACATTCAGTGTCACTATTGTAAGAATTTTGGGCATTATGCTCATGAATGCAAGAAAAAACAATATGATTAGCAGAAGCAAGGTCAAAATCAGCCAAGCAACACTCCCTCAAGAAGCATGTTCATTGCATGCACTAAGATTGCTGAAGCAATCCCTACAAACTCTCCAATTGAGTGTAATGTTGTTCAAGAAAGCCCATGTGACATATGGTATTTAGATTCGGGCTGCAGTAATCACATGATATTTAATAAATATTTGTTTTCTAGCTTGGATGAATCAGTTCAAACTGATGTTACACTTGGTAACAACAATAGAGTCACTATTTTGGGTAAAGGTATAGTTAATATTCTAGCTAAAAAGGGGGAGCTGAAATTTATGCCTAATGTATATTATGTTGTTGGTCTAAAACATAACTTGATGAGTATTGGATAGTTGATACAAAAGGGCTATAGAGTGTACATGGAAAATAATGAGTGTGTTATTTTGGACAAGCTTCCAAGCAATCTGATTATTGCCAAGGTACAGATGACTATAAACCGCATGTTTCCATTAAAAATAAGGCCGGCTATGAAAGAAAAAATAGCTCAATCTGTTCATGAGACAAATAATGTAAATTCTGGAGTAGCTTTTAAGGTAGAAGATAGCTACAGAAAATTTCAAGACAACTACAGAAATGTTCAAGATACAAAATCAGCAGTAGCCAAAGATAGCTACGAAATGTTCAAGACAACTCCGGAAACTCTAAAGAAGAGAATGGTTCTGTAGAAACTCAAGCAACATTTCAATTAGTAGTAAAGGATGAGTCTTGGCTATGGCATTTTAGATTTGGGAATTTATATTTTGGAGCGCTGAAACTACTACATATGAAGAATATGGTGAAAGGTTTTCCATTAATTGAGAAACCGAGAAAGAGTTTGTGAAGGATGTATTATGGGAAAACAACATAGAGAGTCATTTCCGGTTGGCCAGTCAAATAGAGCTACAGCACCACTTGAGATTGTGCATTCAGATATTTGTGGGCAAATGCAAACACCATCTATAGGAGGATGCACTTATTTTCTTACTTTTATTGATGATTTCACAAAAAAAACTTGGGTTTATTTCTTAAAACACAAATATGATGCATTTTCTTATTTCCAGTAGTTTAAAGCACTTGTGGAGAAGAAAAATGGCTAATACATCAAGGTTTTAAGAAGCAGACGAGAGGCATTGAATTTATATCTAACGAGTTGCTAAATTTTTGTAGATCTCATAACATACATAAGAAATTTACAGCCGTTATACACCTAAACAAAATGGTGTGGTGGAGAGGAAAAAATGAACAATTATGGATATGGCTTGAAGCATGATGGCATCCAAACATCTACCTAATGAATATTGGCCTAAGGCATTGGAAAGCTGTTGTTTGCATCATGAATAGGTTCACAACAAAAGTGTAAGGAAAAAAGTTCCTCAAGAGGATTGGACAAGAAGGAAACATAGTGTCTCTCATTTGAAGGTATTTGGATGCATTGCATATGCACATATTCCAGATGAGTTGAGAAATAAGTTAGATAATAAGGGACAAAAATGTATATTTGTTGGTTACTCAGAGGAAACAAAAGCATATAAGTTGTTTGATCCTATCAATAGGAAAGTTATAATCAGTTGTGATGTTCAGTTTGTGGAGGATGAAGCATGGGATGGAAGCATAGAGAGGACTATCAGAATTGCAGCTATTGTCCCTAATGACAATATGGCGGATGAAGTGTTTCCAACACCAAATATAACCCAAACAAAGCTCCTTCCAATCTTGGGATGGTACCACAAGTTGCAGCTCAAGCTACACCTTCTGTCACACCAAGGAGATCTTCAAGGATGTTGTCCACACCAACAAGGTAGCAAACTTCACAAGCTTCTACACCAGAATTTACATCAATTGGTATCCTTAGAGCAACACAACCTAGCACTCCAAGTAGTTCTTCATCTCCGGATCTAACTATAGCAAGCATGATGCCATGAAAAACAAAGATTTTGAGTGAGTTGTATAATGTTGACACAACAAATTCATTTTTAGGTTTTTCTTTATTTTCTCATATTAATGATCCATTAACATTTGAAGAGGCTGTGAGTAGTGATATATGGGCACAAGCTATGGATGAGGAGATTGAATCCATTGAGAAGAACCAAACATGGAAATTTATTGATTTTCTTGAAGGCAAAGATGTAATTAGTGTCAAATCAATTTATAAGACTAAACAAGATGTTGATGGAAATTTGCAAAAACATAAAGCAAGGCTAGTTGCAAGGGGTTTTACACAACAACCTTGTATAGACTTCAATGAGACATTTTCTTATGTTGCTTGATTGGATACAGTTAGGACATTTTTAGCTATTTCTTCCTATAACAAGTGGATTTTATATCAAATGGATGTAAAGTCTACATTTTTAAATGGATATTTAGAGGAGGAAGTGTATGTGGAACAACCACAAGGCTATGAGCTACCGGGTCATGAAGACAAGGTGTATAGGTTGAAGAAGGCACTCTATGGATTAAAGCAAGCTCCAAGAGCTTGGTACAGCCGCATTGAATCCTATCTCATTCAAAATGGTTTCCAAAGAAGCGGCTATGAACCAAAATTGTACATAAAAGTCAACAAGAAAGGTAGGGTAAGTGCACCAAGTTGGGGGACAATTAAGTGGACATCAAATCCTGAATTTTACATTAAAAATAGCAAAACATCAAATTTAGTCTTCCACGGACTTGAACCATGCCAAAAAGTAAAAAATATGTCATAAAAATGGTACCATTGTGTAGGGGAGACTGTTAGCTTTGTAGAAATACTGATTTTAAAGTGAATAGAATAGGATAAATATCATTTTATAATTTTTTACTAATAGTAGGTCTTTAAGACACTTTTTCCCGTGAATGTTTATGTGTAGGTTTAAGACTGCAAATTTTGTATCACTTATCAGAATGTGATAAAACTTATACCATCCCAACTGTGGTGAAATTATATACATGTTCAAAAAAAAAAATTATTTGATTTCAATATTTTTTGATGAAGTTATGGCGGGCAAACAGAAAGTGCTCTATTTTCTTTATGTTTTCATACCACTTTCACGGAAAAAATCATAAAAAATAAAATATTACTCAAAAAAATAAAAATAAAATCCATCCCAAGATAGATAGTGGCATCTAACTTCTCACCAAAGGATAAAAATATATATCAATTTTTGGTCATCCAAATCATGGGCAAACGAACTATAATTTTATAGGCGTTTTTTAAAAAAAATACCAAGTCATTGAATTTTGAGTGTTTAATATATCTAATCTTGTCCATTTTTAAAAAAATTAGTATTTTAGAAACTAGATTCCGGATGCTACGATTCATATTAATATAATTTTTTTAATTTTGAGTGTATATATTGCTAATAATCCCTACAAGTTGATATTATGTTGTTATTTACAATATGACGTCCACTTATGACCCCCTTTTTGTCCCCCAACTTGCTGCACTTACCCGGTAACATTTCAATTATTTGCTTGTATGTGGATGATCTAATCTTTATCGGAGATCTAAACATAGATTCTTTCAAATCAGTAATGAAGAATGAATTTGAAATGACTGATTTGGGTCTTATGAGGTATTTCTTAGGGATTAAAGTCCATGAATCCAATGATGGTATATTTATTTCTCAATCTAAATATGTAAATGAATTTTTGAAGAGATTTAATATGGAAAAGTGTAAGGTATCCCCAACACTTTGGTTATGACAGGGGTGAAGTTAAGCAAGGAAGATGATGGAGCATGTGTGGATTCTACATTGTTTAAGAGGCTGGTTAGAAGCCTTATGTACTTAACAGCCACAAGTTCAGATATTATGTATGTTTCAAATATGATTTCAAGGTTTATGGAGTCTCCAAAAGACTCACATTGGCAGGCCGGTAAGAGGATATTGAGGTATGTGAGTGGTACAAAGGATTTTGTGTATATTGTATTCCACTTTAGATGATTTTAGTCTTGTTGGGTACACCGATAGTGATTGTGGGGGCAGCATAGATGATAGGAAAATTACTTCTGGGTATAATTTTCACTTTGGTACAAGTGTTGTGTCTTGGGCATCGAAGAAACAACTCATTGTGACTCATTCTTGATTGATTTGAGTATGTGGCAGCCACTCTTTGTTGTGTGTCAAGCTATTTGGATGTGAAGGATGTTGAAAGATTTGATGCATGATCAAAAGGAAGCCACTAAAGTATTCTTTGATACTTGATTCAACCATAGAATTATCTAAAAATCATGTGTTTCACAAGAGAACTAAGCATATTGATACGAGGTATCATTTTATCAAAGAGCTTGTAAGCAACAAAGAAATTTGTCTTGATTTTTATAGGTCTGAAGATCAGTTGGCTGACATATTTACAAAACCATTGGCAAAAGAAACATTTGAGTATTTACGAAGTGGCTTAGGATTTTGTGACTTTGCACAAGTTAGCAGCTCCAGAAAAATGTCAGTTAGCTCCGGAAATGTTACAACAGCTTTTGAACAAACTTGATTCAAACTTTTGATGATCTCCAATTATTCATAATTAAGGGGAGTGTTGGAAAATCAAATGGGAAACTAATTTCTGTCTTCCCCAGATTTAGTTCATTGACATCACAAATTTGTATTTAATTATGTCAGTTGCATATTTACTTTTTGGTTGAAAAATTCTCCTTGATTATCTCTTGTCAGAGATCTTCTGTTGCCTTGTAAGGAAAGTTTTTGTGGAGGTGAATATTATTAATGTCTCATGTTTTATTGTGTAATAGCATAGAGAAAGAAAGAGGGAAAATCAGATTTAGGAGAAGAAGAAAAGAGTGCGCAGTCCCAGCTCAAGTCTGGACTGGTTTTTTGAAAGAAAACTTCATTGCAAGTTGTTGTATGAATGAAGGTTTTGTGTGCAGTTGTAGCTGCTGTTCATTCTTGGAAAATATAAATGCATTGCTGAAGTAATTTGAAGCCCAAATCTGTGTTATTTGAAGCCAATATTGTTGATTTATTTTGTTGTTATAAATTTATGTAGTTTTCCTTTCTTTCCCTGTTCCAAATCTTTCATTAAAATCTGTTGTGTTTTATTCTCTATTGTTGTCTGTAGATTTTGTAGTTTCTATAGTTTCTATAGATCCTCGTATTCCCTTCATATTCATCCCTTTCATGAAATAAATAATAGACGTAAGGATTATCATATTCCCAATGATAGAGCTCATGATGAGCTGATCTAGAGAACCATGGACAATGGGGAGTATGGGGTTAAGTCTAGTTATCTGTTAAACTTTGAGCACATTACACCCAATAATATTTGGAGGAAGGTCTGGAATAAGAATCTTATTCCCAAAATTAATATCTTCTTTTGGGAAGTTATTAAAGGTAATATTTTAACTATGGATAGGCTTAGAAAAGAGGAATGATCATTATCAACAGATGTGGCCTATGTAAATGTAATGAAGAGTCTATTCAACACCTATTCCTCAAATGCCCCTTTTCTTTTCAAGTCTTCTCTAAGGTCCTTGGAATTTTTAAGGTACATATGGTCCTTCTAGGGAATCTTCCCTTCTGCCTAACCAATGGAGTTTCAATTTCTAGAATGTTATGGTTAAGGAATTGTGGAAACTTACTCTACCTTATACTTTATGGTGGATATGGCTAGAACAAAACAACAAGATCTTCAAGAATAAGGAATCTAGTTTGGAGAAGGTGATTGATAAAGTGAGACAATACCTTAAATACAGTACTCAAATTTTAAAGCCCAAACAAGCTAGAGATTATCCATATTGGGAAAAAGGCATTCTTAGGAGCATGGATATCATTCCTTACAATCCCGAGAAGAAGAGGGTTACCCAAAATGTCAAATGGTCAAAGCCCCGATGACAACTTCAAGCTTAACTTTGATGGCTTAGAAAAAATAAAGGAAAACATTGCTTTGGTGGAGGTGGTATGATTCACAATCACATGGGTATATGCATTGGTGCTTATGCGGGTCCCATTGGTAATCATACCAACAACTATGTTGAAGCTAAGGCTATGCTCTAGGGTGTCATGATGTGCAAAGATCTGGGATTAAAATCCATCATCGTAGAAGGTGACTCATTGTGTGTGATTAACACTCTAAAGGATCAAAGTAAGTGTGGGTGGAAGCTCATTAACATTATCATGGAGGATCATGGCATCTTAAAATAATTTGACCAAGTGGACATCCAACAAACTTACAGAGTTAGAAACAAACTCGTAAGCATTTGGAAAACCAAGGTACCAACATGGTTAATGGCCATGGGAATGTATTCCTTAGGGATCTATTAATAATTTGATTAATGATGATACGTATTAGGAGGTTGTGTAATGATGAAGCCCAAGAATCTCACACTTGGGATTTTGAAAAGACCTTTCTCTTTTTGAAAAAGGCTATGATTCATTTTAGTTGGCATTTTCTTAAGTTTTTTGAGATTGGTGATGGCTTGTATGTGGTCGAAGAGGAAATATTGAAGGATCCATGGGAGGCAACAAAGTCGGATTGAACCTACAACTTTCCTTAACACGAAAAGTGATAATGTGTTGTGGAAACTATTGCCTGAGAGGGGACTTCACGGGTACATTCGTCATCTGAAAGGTAATGACCCTGTGTTTTCTATGGATTTTGAAATGATAGGATTGATGGGGGATTCAATTTTAGAGGGGTTAAAATTAGGGTATTTGAGGAAGCCATATCTGAGATAATGGGTCTAAAAATTGATGGGATTAAAATCTATAAGGATAAAACCCGTAAAAAACATGAAATTTCCACTTGTTTTGAAATCGGGGAGAAAATTGTGGCTTAGGATGATAGTATTACCCAAACCTTCCTCCTTAAATGATGGGATGATGTTTGTCTTATGGTTATGAAATATTTGACCTTAGAGGGGAAGTTCTAGAAGATTTTTTCACACCATCTCTCTATCCTTAATTTCTTCCACAGAGACCAGACCATGAGCTTGACCTTCTTCCTCTATAGGTCTTTGCTTTCCACTATTGAGGACTTCAAAAACAAGAAAATTGACATCCCTCTCCATCAAGGATTGATTCTTCTATTAATCTAAAGAAGAAAGCCCATTATCCTTGCTCAAACTTAGGAATAATAGTTAACTTTGATTTGGATCATGAAACCCTAGCTTTGGTCCTCAATTGTAAGAGGAAAAGGAAATGGAAAGAACTTATTGAGGGGATAGCGGATGCCCTATGCAATCTAAAAAAGGGTTTCAGAATGGGGGAGAGAGTTATAGTAAAAGGGAACATGATTTTTTTGGATTAGGAGGTTAGACTTCTACGTGTTGAATTGATAGTGGACATGATCCAAACTATTAACAAGAATATCATACAAGAATTGGAGGAGTTCCAACACAATATTGAATTCCAGAACAAGATAATTAGGGTATTCAAGCTGATTTTGTTATGCAGGAATAAATGATCTCAATTTTATAGGATCAAGTGGTCGAGGAGGATAATAAGCCCAATATAAGGCTCATGCTTAACAATTTTGATAGTGATGATTATGATCTTGATGAGGGCTCTAACATGGAAGCAGAGAACACCCAGTTTAAAGGCAAGGAGGAGGATAGTAAAAAGGATCCCATGTATACTCAAATTGAGGAAAAGGAGGATAAAAGACCAAAGTGTGTGATCATAAAATTTTCTAGTAGGAAAGATGGCGGGCCGAGCACCGAGATCTAGCATCAAATCCATAGATAACTAATTACAGGTCTTTAGTTGATCTTCTTCCTTTATTTCTGTTGGTTTCTCCTTTGTGATTTTTTGTCAAAAAATGTTCTTGTTAATATGCAAACTTTTTAGGGGTTTGTATCTGTATTGTGGTGGTCTGCATTATCAAGTCTTTTTCACTTATCCTCCATGGATCTTTGATGTTTTTTTGTCTAAAACTGATTTCTTTTTATACGGGGTTTTTTTGGTCCCCATTTTTTTAAAAAAATATTTTTATCTTATCAAAAAAAAAAAATTAGGTTCTCATCAATTAAGAAGTAAAAACATATAACCTAATTGAAACCCATATTTGAAACTATGTATCATCCTATAAATTAAGCAACCTAGATAAATAAAAACACCCTCCTCCATTAGTTTTTAGTGAAGATAATGTTATATTTTATTTTCCAAAATAAATATATGTTCTAAACTTTACATCTCTTTTTAAAAAGGAAGGGTTAAGTTAGAAGGAAAAAACTTGATTGTAATAATGCAATTCCTAATTAAATCACTCTAAAAAAATTTCTCCCCCTTTTCAAATACCTTTATCCTTACCTTTAATTTCATATTTGGAAAAAAGGTATTTTGCTGCCTTTTATGATAAACTTCATTAATGAATTTTCTAAATATAAATATCGATGGTTTAATTAAGTACAATCAAGTGGGAGAGGTGGAAAACACCTCCTTATATTTGCTCATTCTAAGGCTAAGTTTCAGATTTTCCAAATGTCCATTCATATCCCCTCTACATGTTACCTTGGTTATGGAAAGAAGAAATAGTAAATATTCCTAACCATAATCCCCAAATTAGGGTTTCTCCCAAGTTTCACTTGAATAAACTCGAGCTTCAACTAGAAAAGTATTTCATGCATGAATAGTTTTATTTAAAAAACAATAAAAATAATCATATTTAACTACCATGGAGAAATTGGAAAGAATTCAAAAACATTTTTGTTGGTTACTTAGATGTGCACCCGCGTCAGGATCTCAAAAGGGCCAAGGTGTCTGAGACCACAATGGAACCGTCCCCAAGTTGTGGGACCTTGCATGCTTGGGACGGATCTCTAGAGAAGGCCAGTTCCTCTACCTACCTCTAATGCTACTGCTACTCCTAATTCTGAAAGAAAATCCTAGACTAAACATGCCAAGGGACCAGGGATAGAAGGATATGTAGAAAGGGAAATCCTAAGCTAAGGAAGGTGATAGCACCAGAAAGAAAGGATTGATCTCTCTCCACGAGCGATGAAGGAAATAGAGTGCGCATGGGAGAAGAAGCGAGATGACATGCGCCACGAGATCAACACACAAGATTGGCCTTCTAGAGCACACAACACATGAATGTGGGGACTGCAAGAAGAGGAGTACGCACATCATGCTAGAAAATGCAAACAAAGAGGTGAGATGTAATAAAAACGAGAAAGGGAACACAAGAGTTCCACAAAACATGATTTTATTGCTTAAGGGACACATAGTCATTTACATTCATGATAGGAGTTGAGAATACATTACAAAGACCATGCCAAGGTCTCAAATCTATGGGAAGTTTGACACCATTTTGGCATGGTGCCATTACAACAAGGAGGGATTTTTTTACAAAGCAGAACTCTGTTATTTATAGAAGAAGAAGGAGAGAAGAGAAGGAGAAAGGGGGAAAATCGGATTCAAATCTTCAACCACCAAGGTCAATGCCTCTTATAAATCCACCCCAAATCTATCATTTCTACATCAATAACTTGTTCAACACCTCGAAGGAGGAGGAACGACGGATCAGATCAAATCCGATCTGGTTGTTGGGGAAAATAGATCCTATATTAATGACAAAAATATGTTTCTTCATTTTTCACCACCTAACCTCTCTAAAATTAAAGTTTCAGATCTCCATGGCATAGACAAGGCTGAGATATTTCCAACGGTTCTAGATTTTTCGATTTCGAGCATTGAGTCAAAAGATATGCTCATTTGAAATTTGAATTGGGTCCATATAAAAAGGTGGGAACCAACTACCAAAACAGGCCCCTTTTGAAACCAGACACGTGGAGGGATGGCGCATGTATGAGGGCAACCTTTGTATTTTTATTTTGAAGTTGCATTGGGTTGACACATGGCTGCTTCCATGGCTCACTTAGTTTCTTCCAGTTTTGGCTAAGTCTTTTTCTCGGCAGGGTCATATATCTGACCGGGGACACGCAATAGCCTGGCACTTGTTTGGAAACCCTCCCCAATTTTACTCTTAAATTAGAACCGTGCTAACACTTGGCACCCTCTGCTGCTTTGTCTCAATGCTTTGACTATTCAACCTCGACCCTGTCCTTTTATGAAACAAGATGCATGGAGGCTCCGCGCTCATTTAGAAGCCCATTCACAATTTTTCCTTTGAAGGAGTGTCGGGCTGACACGTGGAATCTTCCTCAAGCTCTTTGAATTTTCAATGGATGCTCTTACCTTTTCAGGCCCTGAACATGTGGCAAGCTGGTGCTCGTTCTCCATACTTATTTGATTTTGGGCCCACTCTATCCCATTTTTCAACTTGGATTATGTGGCGAGCCCATGCTCATTTGGGCCTTCGCTTTTGGATTTACCTTTGGAGATGCACCGAGCTAACTAGAAAGAAGGTGAATGCGTGGAATGTGGGCACAAGGGAGAAGTGGAATAAAGAGGCAAAGAGGGGCGTACACTATGCACATGGGGAGATGAGGAGCAAGCGTGTGAAAGGGAAACAAAGGGGAGGCATAGAGGAGCACGCGCGAGAGGAAGGAATACTTGTAGAAGGAAAGTATGAAAACAAGATGCATGCATTCAAATAAAGGAAGGCACACGGAGGAAGAAAGAAAAGAGTACATGTGAAAGAACTAAGTTTGGGTAAGTGTGCAAGAGGAATGTGGGGGACTTAGGTGATTATAAGGTAAAGTCGCATAGGTGTGTGCAAGGAGTGCATGACGGGATAGGAGAGAAAGTGGGCGCACAAGAGGAAGCGTGTGAGGGAAAATGGAAGGAGATAGAAGAATGCAAAAAGGAGCTAGAAGAATGTAAAAAGGAGCAAGAAGGCACGCAAGGGCATGCGGAGGAACTACATTTGTGTCGGGGTTTCAAAATAACAATCTTGATTGCGTGCAACTGAAATGTGAAACACGAGTTAGGATGAAAATATAAGTTATCCATATAACTAGGAGAGTTTTTGATAATAGTTCTAGTGACTTTCGAGAGGCCATCTTCCTACTAGATGAAGAGACCAGTAGCCTTAGAAGTCCATTGGGCATGGAGTTGGGCACTTAATCTTTGAAGATCACGGTTCTACAACTTGAAGAACACCACAGAGTCACTTGAAGTTATGTCTAAACTACGGAACCGAACTATTGCTCTCATATGAAGATATTTTGAATTGAATTAATGAGAGTGAAAGATATGCACTGACCGTTGTAACTACCTCTGCCAAAATTGGTGTCATCCCAGGAAGCAAAAAAAGGGGTGTGTGGGCACGGCTGCAAAGGAAAAGGCACCAGAGGGGACATGCCGAAATAGAAGCACAATAATATGTACAAAAGATGAAAATCATACATGTCCTAAATGGAACATGCAGAGTGTGTGCAAGCACTTGTGTTACTAAAAGAAAACCTAAACTAACCTAAACTAACCAGAGGCAAGGGGCACTCAAGTAAAACTGCAATAGGCAGGGAGAAGTAGCTTCCCTTCCTCACAAATTGTGACCATGTAATTGATTTGGTGTTGAACATGGTCAGAAATAAGAGTGAAAAAATGCCTTGCATATGGCATTTCACCCTCCTAAAAGTATCAACAAATAGAATATACACCTCCTGGAGTTGTTATGTACTTGGATCTGGGAGGCGTTGTTGCTAACCTTTGGCACGTTGAAGCTTTACCACATGCTTTAAAATGAGCATGAAAGGTGGAAACTCTGTTTTTGGATCTAGGCTAACCAGATCTGATTGGGCACGGTATGATCCTTATTGTTTTCCCATTACTTTGAAGCTCAATCCCACAGATGGTATTTTCTTGCAGACTTTCCTCCTGAAGGGGAGCGGTTATAAGCTGGCGCACGAATATGGGGTGCACATGGTTACTGCCTCTACAAGTAATGCTGGGTCTCCTCCAGAACTCTGTCCTCTAGAGCTAATTGATTTTTGTCTAGAACAGGTGCCTATATGATTTCCTCCTTCCAGTCGGAGTCGCATGAGTCACACCATTCTTCAAATGTCCTATAGTCATCAAACATGATGACGTTGGCTGGGAAAGGCATGTTGGTAGGGGATATTCATTTATGGTATAGCTAGGCAGAGGGGAATTGGAAGAAAATGGGAGGATGGAAGTAAAAGGATGGAAGGCACGCGCACAAGAGGAGCAGAGGTGCACACAGGAAGGGGAATGGAAGAGAAATGAAGGTGAGATGAAAGTGAGGGAGAAGGGATGGAATTCTCAATGGGGAAACATGCAAGAAGCTAGGAACATGCACACCAGGTTGAGATGATGTAAGTTGGTGCGAGATGAGTGGGAGGGCTATAAGATGGTAGTGCAGGGTTGCCCCATTGATAGGGTTGCCATGTGCTATATTTTGAGCCTCTATTTCTTCCGCCTAGTATGTAATTTGGGGTAGCATCTTAATGATGAAGTGTAACTTTTGTTGGGCACTAAACCAGCCTGGTACAGGGCTGACCCATGGACAAGGGACCTTGTAGCAAACTTTAGTTGCCTTTATAGAGCACTTGACTCTGAGCTGCATCATGTCCATCTCTGTCTCTTGCACCTACCTCTCAAAATCAGCTTTGGCCAAAGAGTTGCCACCATCATTTGCATAAACCTATTCTTCATAAACATTTTGGTTAGAAAAAGGTGGGTTGTATGCATTTTCGGGATAATGGGGCTTATAAAACTGATTTGGAGGAGGATTTTGAAACTATGGGGATGGAGGGAAATAGTTCGCTACTGCAAATGAGAATTCCATGGCGGGAAATAAGTTATGATTACACAACTTCAAAAGAGGAATGTGGAATGGTGAAAAAGGAGAAATGAATGGAGGAATGAGGGGAGACTCTGCACATGAGATAATGGGTGCGTTGAATCAGTGGAGTCACCAAATGTGTTGAAAAATTCCTCTAAAGGTTGGATCTCAACAATAACACATCGAAATTTCTGAGATAAAGATGTAAAGATCTTCACTCTAGTGTCACCAGGCGTGCCAAAAACTATTGGTTTCTCAGACGTGCATCCGCATCTTGGATCTCGAAAGGGCCAAGGTTTCTAAGACCACAATGGAACCAAACCCAAGTTGTGGGACCTTGCACAATTGGGATGTATCTCCGAAGAAGGCCGGTTCTCTACCTACCTCTAGCGCTACTACTACTCCTAGTGCTAAAAGTAAATCCTAGACTAAACATGCCAAGGGACCAGGGATAGAAGGATATGTAGAAAGGGAAATACTAAGCTAAGGAAGGTGATACTACTAGAAGGAAATGATCAATCTCTCTCCATGAGAAGAAAAATAGATCGGGCGCGGGAGAAGAGGGCAAGCGATGCGTACCACGAGATCAACACATAGGCTTGGCCTTCCAATACACACAACACATGAACATGGGGACTGTAAGTAGAGGAGTATGCACAACATGCTAGAAAATGCAAATAGAGAGGTGAGATGCAATGAAAATGAGAAAGGGAAGACAAGAGTTCCACAAAACATGATTTTATTGCTTAAGGGATGCACAGTCATTTACATTCATGATAGGAGGTGAGAATACATTGTAGAGACCACACCAAGGTCTGAGACCCATGGGAAGTCAACCACTATTTTGGCATGGTGCTATTACAACAAGGAGGGATTTTTTTACAAAGTAGAACTTTGTTATTTATAGAAGGAGAGAAGAGAAGGAGAAAGGGAGGGAAACTTGGATTCAAATCTTTAACCACCAACGTCAATGCCTCCTACAAATCCACCCAAAATCTGTCATGTCTGCATCAATTACTTGTTCGGCACCTCGAAGGAGGAGGAATGGCGGATCAGATCAAATCCAATCTAGTTGTTGGGGGCAAATAGATCTGTATTAATGGAATGAAGATGTTTCTTCATTTTTTCCCCACCTAACCTCTCCAAAATTAAAGTTTTAGATCTCCATGGCATAGACGAGGCCGAGATCTTTCCAATGGTGCCAAATTTGTCAGATTTCAAGAACTAAGTTAAAAGATATGCTCATTTGAAATTTGAATCGGGTCCGTACAAAATGGTGGGAACCAACTACCAAAACAGGCCCCCTTTTGAAACCGGACATGTGGAGGGTTGGTGCATGTCTGAGGGTAGCCTTTGTATTTCACTTTTGAAGTTGCACCAGGATGACACTTGCGCACGTAGCCAAAATTGTAAGGTATTATCTTTGCCCGAACAACATGACACATGCCCAAATGATGATCTGAGTCTCCTCGCAAGGTGTTCGGGATCCGAGAAAATCTCTCCGAGTGTGCGTTAACATCCCACATGCCCCA
Source organism: Taxus wallichiana var. yunnanensis (assembly GCA_018340775.1). Taxonomy (NCBI): domain Eukaryota; kingdom Viridiplantae; phylum Streptophyta; class Pinopsida; order Cupressales; family Taxaceae; genus Taxus; species Taxus wallichiana. The sequence goes on along the minus strand of CM031244.1, from coordinate 206,435,387 downwards.
CTTAGCCCCGCGTGCTTTTTTTCCTTTTCCCCTCTTTTCTTAGCCTTTTTCTCTTGATGTGAAACCGCCGCCACTGAGCAGGGGTGGCGGTCCTATAACCACCACCTTGCTCAGGGCGGCGGTCCTTTACGTGTTTTCCAGAAAGCTCTTTTATCATGAATCATGTAAATTCAACGTTTTACCAGCTTTCTTTCACCGCCATAGGCTTGCATTTATGATTAAGTTCCTTGGAATAGTGTTTTTCCATTGTTTATAGTTTAAGAGTTCTATTTGGTTTTACCTTGGGTAAATGCAAATGCTATAAATAGATGGCTTGTGCTCAAGCAAATGGCCCCTCAAAATTTGCCTCTGATTTCTATTTGCAATAGATTTAGTTTTCCTTTTTCTTAGAATGCTTAGTTCCTTTCATTGCATGCTTAGTTAGCATTGTTTTACTATTGGTAAGCCACATATCCATCTTGTGCAAGCAGTGTTGTTATTTCATCCAATCCATTGGAGTATAATAGCTTAGGAAGCCATTAAAGTTGTAGGTTTTGCTCCTCAAACAGGATAGTTTCATGTTCTGGACACTTTATGTTGCATGACTCGTAATAGATCCCGCTAGGAATTGCATAAGCCAAGCTCTGTACTCTTGCGCTATCCCTCTCCTACTCACATTTGTTTTAGTTAGTGTTACGAGCTGCCTTTATCCCAATATCTACTTCTATTGATGCTAGCATTACATGCTTTTACGGATCACGTGAACATGAAGGAACAAGGAGATCACACCGAGGGGACAAGATCACACACATCATCAGATTCACCAGCATTACTGCGAGAATCCGGGTTCTAGCTTTCAAAGTTCTAGTTAGAATCATATAAAATAGAGTAGTTAATTGCTTTATTTGATTAATTCTACTCTCGATATTGCGGGGAAGCTATGGGGATTGATAGTTTACGAGAAACTATGATTCACTCCTCACTTCGAGGTAGGATCGAGAGTCTTGCAAATAGATTAGATAAGCTATTTTATTGTTTAGAATAGATCTATGAATTACACGAGACAAATAGCTACACTCGGTTATTTTGTTTGTTTCAAATTGATTATTTTAGTTGTCATTTCTAGATATTTTAAATAGTTGTTTTCTTAAATTCGTAAAGCTCATCGAGAAAACACAAAAAAATAGAGAAGTTATATATGCTATAGATATACTTCACATAGGTAAATTTTATTTTCTTGTAGTTTACTTTACTTTCTTTGCTTTTGTATGACAATCACGAGACCTAGAGAGCCTAGGAAATACGTATTCGAACCAATCGTGCCTCGGCCCAATATCATCACACGCGATAAGCTGATATAGACCAAAATCTTAGGATCCAAGTCTTCCGAACAACGGTAAGCTTACAACAAATCAATTCCCGGTTGAGCGGGTTAAACGTAGAAGACAACCAAGCACACACGTTTTGGTCAAATCAACCAAACTACAGATTACCCTAGGCAACATTCATATGACTTGTAGAAGGGATTGAAAGAGAACAAACATTTGGTCATTTTCCACACATTCCACAACCCATAGATCGAATCATGCCAGAGCTCGATATTGATTGGAGCCTTCGAGCAGTCATCCTTGTTGACCAATCTATCACACCGGTTCAAGTTAGGAGGGCCTTCTTTGCCTCAGACTCACAAATTCCGCTAGTGCGTATTGAAGACATTAGATTGCCTAACTAGTTTGTCTGCATCTCACATATATTCCATACCCACCGGCTGTCTCGGCACGACCTCGGGAGGTCGGGTGCGAGGAAGAGTTGCTTGTAGATTCCCACGCTCGCATGTCACTTTTCCGTCGTACAAAATTGGTGAACCCGATGTGAAACAAACAACTGTTTCACCTTCTGTACCTCATTAGCCTTCACATCAGCTTCACGAACCCGATGTGAAACAAACAACTATTTCACCTTCTGTACCTCATTAGCCTTCACATCAGCTTCACCAACAAAATTGGTGAACCTAACATGAACAAACAACTGTTTCACCTTCTGTACCTCATTAGCCTTCACATCAGCTTCACCAACAAAATTGGTGAACCCAACGTGAAATTTCCTACTTTCTAGTTTGGAGTCATATTATTACGTGTTCTTCCAAGATTGGTATACTTTTCATCTTTTTTGCCTCATTGGCTTTCACCATCACTTTCGCTCCTTCCCATTATTCTGCGGGTATTCATATACCCCCCGAATATGTCGGGATTCGATGCATATGGCACACTCCTCTTGGGTCTTGAGGCATATTACGCCCAAAAAAATAGACAATCATCACCCTCACTTTCAGTATGGGGTGACAACTACTCAACTAACCAGTTGTCAACACAAACTTCGAGAATCAGATATAACTCATCATTTCAAACTGAGGAGTTAGATCAGCTCGCTCAAACGCAACAAACAGAGCCTTCGGGCTCGAATAACATGACGTTCACTAGAGAATCTGGTTCATCTCCTCAGGTGCTGCTTAGACCACAAATTAGTAGGTAATCAGACCCATACCAAATTTTAGACAATAAACATTCGGTATATTATGCCAGGAATGAACAACGCTCTCGAAGTATGTACCCACCCATAGGAGGTCTACAAACACAACCCGAGGTCTCTTTTCAAGAAAACACTTCCATCCCATTACATATAGGAAATGCCCTCGAGAGAAACTTGGCAGGGCAGTGATCAGTTCATAGCGGGGTATCATAGACCTATACAACACCATGATATACAACAAATGCCACCAAGGCAGAATATCGTGACTTCACCAAATGAAGTCATTTCAACGTTGGTAGAAAAAGTGAGAGGGTTAGAACTTGCTCAAGCAAATCACCATTCTCAATTCATACAAACAGGAAGTTCCAATCCTCCACACCATCCTAGCCAAGTAGATCTCCTCACAGGAGTAGGCACGTTAGGCATGACTCCTCAGTATTCACAACAAACGCCAACTAGACCCACCATCTCTAGCACTGTTCCTCCCGGTCTAGTACAAAACAATCCATTCATGGACAGTACCCCGTCATACTTAAACATGTACTCCAAATCACCACAAGGGGATATGTTCTCCTCTCCCAGCATGTTTTCTCAAACACAGGTGCTCCCTTATGCCCCTACCAATGCATATGCTACGCCATACCAACAACTCATTCCACCGCCGCTCCCTCAACAGGCACCTTCTATGGTCGAAACATATGCGATAGGGACTTACTTAGAATATTTGAAAGAGCCCTTGGATTTCACCATACGAAGCGTCATGCTTCCAAGACCTCTCCCCAATTTTCCCAAATACAAAGGCGAGGGAGATCCAAACGCACATATCAAAGCTTATGCTACGGCCATTCGAGAACTACTCCCATGGGATGGGGTTGTTGCTAAAATATTCCCAAAAACCTTGGAAGGCATCGCTCTTGATTGGTATTATAGAATACCTGAGGCTTCCATACATTCATTCAAACAACTCGTGTCAGAGTTCATCAAGGCCTTCGACATGAACAAATTATTAAGAACATGAATCAGGGAGTTCTTACACATCAAACAAGAACACAACGAATCTGTCGCCCATTTCATTCAAAGGTGGCATACAGTTCTTTATTCTTCGGCAAGTGCTCCCAACATGGATGAAATGGAACTATGTGATTTATTCCTTCATTCTCTTAGCAGAGAAGTGAAGGAAGAAGTCCAGAAGTTCCCATTAAGAACTTACGATGAAGTACTTGAGAGCGCTCTTGAATAGATCAAGTGGCAATTGTGTGTGGTCGCAAAACATATGGAGCAAACGGGAGGTTAATCGCCCCAACAAGAACACTACAACTTATCCTACTACCACAAACGTCAATCAAGGACCTAAAATCCTTAACAAAAATCAAGGTGTAACAACAGATGGAGTAACCGACCAGCCTAAGAAGGTAAATGTTGTCAATACTCCATCACAAATAAACAACCAACGAAACAAAAAATTTACCCCGACAATCAATACAGTGGATTTTAACCATCCACAACAACAACAACAACGGTGAAATCCTATATAGGGTCCAAGCCAAAATTCAACTAGGTACCAAAACCAGAATTCAAACCAAAAACAACAAACACAAAATTTTAATAGACAATGGTTTGATCAAAATTTTGGGCCACAATACACATCAAACCAACAAACTAGGAATTACAATCCTAATTCGTATTGTGGTTTCCACAAAATTTGGGGCCATGACACTAGAACGTGCCATGACTACAATAAATTCATGCAACGCTTGCCAGATGAACAAAAACAACTTTTCATGGATATGTTCTTAGCAGATCCTACGTCACCAACGTCAAATACCTTTTCAGGGGTAGTTTTCCCTTAAAATGTACCCCTGAAGATCTTTAATGATCCACTCCCAAATCATGATAACAACAGGCTAAATCTAACTAGGACGAACAAGGGTGCGATGACAGGAAACAATGATCATGAAGCCTCGACCTCACTAAATCCATTAGTTGCGCCATAATTAGGAAGTCAGCCACGACCTAAGGTAGTCGGTTTAGTGGAGTTAGACGTTGAACTACCCATCGAAGCTATAACAAGGACGCGAGAGTATTTCTCTCAGCCAAGTCCAAGCCACCTGTTAGAGGTGGATGACATCCAACAAATCGTAGCAAAACTTGTGGGTTCCTATGATTTAATTAACGACCTAACAAAAACCTTCTCACACATTTCATTCTTAGACTTACTAAAGAACTCTCCTGCCCACAAGGCTGCTCTTTTAGAAGCATTAGGTTTAGGCCATCTAATTAACATCACTCCACCGCTTTGAAACACGGGTAAATCATGTGGATTTTGATGTTCATCCTCCAGTAGGCGAGATAGGGATGTTGAATTCATATTCGAGATAAACAAAATGCTGACAGAGATCTTTGAGATCACACGCGAGGTGATCAACCTTACATTTGCAAGTATGGGTTTATAACAACTATGTAAAGCACACAATGGTTGACGATGGGGTGGCGAGTTAACATAGTCCCCTTCTCTTTCCTTCAAAAGATAGGAGTACGGAGAAACCAATTGTTCCACAACTCAAAATACACTAAGGGGCTATGATAGCCTTAAAGCCACCTCGGTTGGAACTATAATATTACCGGTCACCTTAGGACCCAAAACCATCTTGGTTGAGTCTTATATTATAGATCGGGAAACTAACTATAATATGATCCTCGGCCGACCATGGATACCTTTGCATGAAGGCAATCCCTTCTACACTATTTCAAGAAGTAAGGTTTTTACATTTAGGAAAGGTATTCGTAGCCAAAGGTGATCCAAAACCATTTGATGTACACCTAGCTGACTTAAAGAAAAGACTAGGCATACACTCAGAGTTTGAACTCCCAACAAATCAACTTATTAAACCTACCGATGCAAAAACAAAAGAAAATTTGGTACCTACGACAGATCTTGAAACTATGAGCCTAGCCAAAGTAACCCCAACCCCCAAAGATGAGGCTAAAACTGTAGAAGCAGTATCATTAGGAACTACTGCAAAAATCGTTGAATTGCTAGAAAATGATCTACCAATATTCTTACCATTCGATTCAGTAGGCATAGGGTATTCCCTAGGCATTGGCTCTCTTCCAGCAGAGGATCTCTGTATGGTGGAAGTGGAATATGCAAACACAACAGATATCCCAGCGTCCATATTCCCAGTCAAATATTGGACACTCCATTATGATGGAGCTAGATGTCGTTACGGAGTGGGGGCGGGTATAATCTTTACTTCCCCTGAAGGAAAAGTCTTACCTTTTGCCTCTAAACTAAATTTCGAGTGCACAAACAATGGCACTGAGTACTAAGCCCTCCTCCTTGGCCTCATCTTAGCTAAGAGAATTAGTGTTGATAACATCAAAGTCTTAGGAGACTCACAATTAGTAGCAAACCAAGTCTCTGAGATATATAAAACTAAAGCCGAGCACTTACAACTTTACAAAAAAGTTGTATTAGATTTAAGCAAGGAGTTTGACTTCATATCAATTGAAGCAATCCCACGAGAGAAAAATCTTCTTGCCGATTCAATAGCAACTTCAGCATCACATTTTACTCCAATGATGAGTTAGAAGATACCCATTTCATGGTATCTCTTCATGATGAACCATTGATAAAAACAATGACAAAATCTCTTTTAAACGGAAATGAATCTACTATCCTAGACCATGTTGATAGTGATATGGCCACTTTGGATTACTTAAACGCCTATGCGGCACTACATCTCTCCTATCGTATGATAGATTTGTCCTTAATCCCACATTCGTCTTCCTACTTCGGAAATCCCATGATGGATCTTCCCTCACAAATGGAACCTAGCATATGCACAGTAGAAAATGGGGATGATTTGGATTTACCTCCAGCGCCACCTGAGTTTGAAGAGGGTAACGCCTCTTTGATTGAAGAAACAATTGATATTAACATCGGAACGGAAGACGAACCAAGGATATTGAAACTAGGGTCCTCGTTAACCCCAGAGGAAGTAGAAATACACACTCGGATCCTCAAAGAACATCAGAAGGTATTTGCATTTAATTATAAGGAAATGACAGGAGTTGCACCCCACATCGTGGTGCACAACCTCGTCACTAAATCTGATGCAAAGCCAGTTAAACAAAAATTGAGACCCATGAAACCCAAGGTAGCTCTCATGGTAAAAGAGGAGGTAATAAAACTCCTCCAAGTAGGATTCATCAAACCATTTGATTACTCCTAATGGGTATCGACATCGTTCTCATTATCAATAAGAATGGGAAGATACGCATCTGCATAGATTTCGAGACATCAAAAAGCATGTCCTAAAGACGACTTCCCGTTGCCATCCATTGATGTCATTGTTGATGCAACAACTGGGTTTGAACTTTTGTCTCTCATGAATGGATTCTCGAGATACAATCAAATCAAAATATCTAAACAAGATCAAGCTAAAACCACATTTATAACTCCTTGGGGAACTTATTGCTATGCTGTCATGCCATTTGGTCTCAAGAATGCTGGTGCTACATACTAGCGAGCTATGACATATATATTTCACGATTTAATTCATAAAATCATGGAATCCTACGTAGATGACTTGTTGGCTAAGGCCAAGAAGCGTTGTGACCATCCGGAAGTACTCCGCGTCATTCTCTCACGTTTGATAGAATACGGAGTCACGCTAAATCCAGAAAAATGCGTCTTTGGTGTAACAGGAGGGAATCTCCTAGGTTACATCATATCGTCACGAGGGATAGATGTTGACCCAACCAAAATTCGGGTTGTCCTCAAAATGGTTCCACCTTCGGATGAATCTGGAATCAGGTCATTTCTCGGAAAGCTGGGTGCAATCCAAAGATTCATCTCGAGACTTAAGCTTCGCCATTCATCCAATCAACAATTTACTCAAGAAAGATTATAGCATTGATTGGACTAAAGACTGCAATGAAGCTTTTGATGCAGTTAAGCATTTCCTGTTATCACCACCTATGCTAATGCCACCTAAGCTAGATCGCCCGTTAATTCTATACTCACGAGCTACCAATGTCTCGCTAGCCTATATGCTGGCTCAAGAAGATGATGACAAGAGAGAACGTGTGATTTATTTCATTAGCTGAACGTTTCTCGACTATGAAACACATTACACACAAGCAAAATGAGAATGCCTTGCCATAGTCTTTGTAACCAAACGCCTAAGACATTATATGCTAAATCATGAAACAAGGGTCATGGTAAAAACGGACCATTTACGAAATTTCCTCACACAAGGGTCCTTGTCTAAAAAGGTTGGATGTTTTATAACCTTAATGGGAGAATTCGAATTAACGTTTGTAAATCAGAAGTTAGTTAAGGGACAAATCATCGCAGATTGGTTAGCTAATAACCCATTAGATGGAGGTGATCTAGTAGATTTAGATTTTCCAGATGAGTGTGTATACTACATCGAAACCTGACCTTCTATCTCTGAGTGTCCCTGGTACACTGATATCATTAATTATATCATGGACCATACGTATCCAGAAGGAGCTACACCGCAACAAAGAAGGTGGTTACGTATTATCGTAGCTAAATACATCATTATAGAGCAAGTGCTCTATTGGGCTGAGCATTCGATGGAATGCTCCTAAGATGTGTCGAAAAGAAGAATCCAAGAAGATTCTCCATGAATCCCACAGTGGAATGTGTGGAGGCCACTTCGGTGGTCATGCCACCTTTGTTTCGTAAAATACATCGAATGGGCTATTTTCGGCCTACTCTAGAACACGACACGAGTAGAGTTAAATGCACGCAAGTGTCATAAGTGCCAAGAATTCTCCCATGAGATCCATATGCCGGCACAAGCTCTACAACCAATTGCTACTCCATGGCCCTTTTCTACATGGGGCCTAGATTTAATAGGGAAATTCTCTCCCTCGTCACAGACGGCCATAATTTTATAATCACGGCCACCGAATATTTTACCAAATGGGTAAAGGCTATGCCTCTTACTCACTGCACTGGTTACATGTAATCGCCAAGTTCATTTTGAACCAAATCATTTGCAGGTACAGTATCCCGTAAATCATCATCTCCGATAATGGAACTTCTTTTAAGAATGAAGAGGTTCGCGAACTATGCAATAAATTTAAGATAAGCCATCATACGGCTTCCTTGTATTACCCTCAAGCCAACGGACAGGCTGAAGCGACAAATAAAACACTAAAATCCATTCTCCTTAAAACGGTGAAAGAAAACAAATGAGATTGGCACTTAAAGTTATATCCGGCCTTATGGGCCCACCGAACCTCAATAAGAACACCAACGGGAGCAACTCCTTTCTCGCTAGTATTTGGGGCAGAGGCAGTTCTCCCACTCGAGGTTGAAATACCCAGTCTCCACATTTCATTACAAGGGATTCTAGATGAAGACGCTTATAGAGAAGCACGTCTTTCCCAACTAGAAAGCCTAGATGAAGCTAGGTTAGATGCTGAATAGCAGCATAGAGTCTATGCTGACCGGATGTGCCGGCAGTATAACAAGAAATTCTATGAACATGACATATATGAAGGTGATCTAGTTCTAAGGCTAGACAGCCGGATCGACAAGAAGACCGGTGAAGGAAGGAAATTCCGGCCTAAATGGTTGGGCCCATACCGAGTCATGAAGGACTATGGAAACGGTATATACCTCTTATGTATGCTAGAAGGTGAGGAATTTGGCGAAACGGTCAATTCCCTACACCTCAGCGGTTCTATGCATAAGCAGTACTAGCACTACTTATATATGTATCTACATTGCATCTTCATATAAATTAAGATCATTTTGTCTCGCTTGTTTCATACACAAATTGTGATCAAGGAATCTATTCTCAAAGCAATTCATTACAAACTCATGATGTTGTTGGCATAAACATTTTAATCGTACCTCTCCATTTTCATGATATCATCAAATTATCTTGGAATCATTTTATCAAATAAAGCTAGACATGACAAAGTCTTAACGGTAACCATACCAAGATCTACAAGTTTATTCTCACTTTTGGTTTCTTCTTAGGGTAGGTGTCTTTCCTATGGTTTGTTCTAGAAGCTTCATGGTGTCACATCTATCCCATATGTATATCTCTTTGGAAATAAACACATACTGACATTTTACTCAAATAAACAAGTCAAACATTGATCAAACTAGAAAATTTTAATTTTACACATTTCCTTGCCCCACCAACCTTTGGTGATGAGCTTGCGTCTCTTACTAGTGACGTAGGGTTGGGAAAGGATGGAAATGCCCTTACTCACCTATGCTTTGCCCACGGTGATAAACCCACGCTTCTTACTAGTAGCATGGGGCAAAGTGTAGGGGGTCCTCTTGACAAATAAATGCAAAAGGTCATACACAAACAATTCAAACTTTGAAACTTTGAGTCAAAAACAAATGAATCAGATGTTCAAAATCCCAAGAGAGTTAAAATCCTAAAAACCCATATTTTGTCTACTATGTGGCCATCTACGGGTCTAAGTTTGGATAAACCGCAAAGCAAGCTGCATCCAAAACTATGAAGTCACTCGAGTGGAGTAGACTTGTGGTGTCCTAATTTGGTTCCGCCAAAGCTTTGTCTGTCTTTCATCACTATCATTTCACTACACCTCATAACTTGCGCCCTTCCCAACTCTTGGTGATAAGCCCTCGCATCTTACTAGTTGCGTGGAGTTGGGGGTAGGGGCAGGTTTATCTGTTCATCGTACCGGTTTATTTTCATCACTTTGCCAAAACAAACATGAAGTATCCAAAATTGCTTACAGAAACTAAGATTCAAAATCACATTATATCTACATTATCATATATCAGCATCATGAAACACAAAAGGAAAGTAAAACACTTGCATCATTTGTTCACCATTGCATATATTCTAAAAAGAAACATATAAACATACATCATAGCATACATGAGGAAACTAGAAATAGAAAGAAAGCCATGAATGCCAAGAGATCTAGGACAAAATATATATATATATATATATATATATATATATATATATATAAATGATCAACGTTTATATACAATGTCATCATGCACTAAGCATGGTCAAAACGCTCAAAGAGCCGGGATATACAAAAGAATATATAGTACAAAATCTACGAGAGCCAAGTGGCTTCTCAATCCCTATGAGACCCCTCTGAAGGTGCACGCCCACGCCTAGGACTCCGGCTATGCCGGCGCTCTGAATGCACAGAGGGCTCAGGATCCCGAGGGGCAGCCGCAGTCTCACCATGAGAATGGCTCCTCATCAAGCGCTCAGCCGTCCTATACCCCGCTAACTCTGTGCGAAGGGTCGATACCATCCTGGCCACATGCCGAGGCCCCGGGAGTGAAGACGTCGGTATGTCTACCCGAGTGTTGAAGGCTCCCCGGCGTCCACAGACGCTCTGCGCTTGGTCCTCTCCATGGGGATCATCGGGGTATCGGTGCATGCCACCCCAAATCAAGTCCCGCCACTCATCGGCGGTCTCTGCAAACCAAGGAGAAAAATTAGAAACCAAATAGGAGATTAGAAATCCAAGATAAAACACAAGGAGAGATAGTAACTAAAATGATCTTAAATTAAACAAACACTAGAAGGGAGAGAGGGTAACTTACTCGGATCACCAGGCCTCCAAGATGGATCTATGGGATCGGCACCCGCCACGATGATGCTTGCGACCGAGGGCTACTCCTATGGCTGAAGAAATGTAACGCCCACAATAGACTCATCCTCCCCATGGCCACAGGAGAGTGGCTCCTCCGAAACCGAGTCACCCTCTACACTCGCTCGGCCCTCTCCGCTGCATGATATCCTGGGTGTCGTGCCACTCAGGATCACTATCCTCGTCTCCTCCTCTGTCTCTCCCCCGTAAACTCCTCAGACTTGGAGTCTACCTCAATGGGGTCATCAACGCTATGGACAAGACCCGCGGTAATATGAAGAAAAGGTGCATGAGGCGCCTTTGGCTCTCCCTCCGGCACGCACGTACTATCCTCCTGGCTGCAATAGGAACGCCAGGAGTAACCACTGTCCAACCCCGGCCTCTAGGCCCCCTCTGGCCTCTCGGACTGATCTATATTGGCACCACTGGGGAAGCATACCCATGTATGGTAAGCCAAACTGCTGAGGAACACGGCCAAAGGGGTGCATCTCCACTCACCCCACTCTATCAATAAGCTTGCCCTGTCATGGAGTAGGAGATCAAGGTAAGAGCCTCCTCGCCCCATATGCCTGCCATAGTCTGGTATGGTGTGGCCTCCATGTCATCGTAGTCAGGGAGGCAACTGGCTGATGAGGTGCTCTAAGCACCAACATGTCTGTCCATCTGGCTGCCCTCACAGCTCCAGGATCTGCCACCTCCACACCCCTGCCATAAGGGATGAAATGCTCATAGACCCAACTCATGACTAGGGTCGGATGGCTCAAGGACTGCCCCTGTAAATGGACCACCCTATATAAGTCGTGGTAGGTGGTCCCAAGAATGTCTGCTCCCCAGGCATATATCCGACCGTGCCCCTCTATCTGTGCAATAATGGGGGACCAGCAGTATAGTAATGTATCTCCTCCCTTGTCCCCGATCAGTCTCGAGGCAAGGATCCCCATGATGGCCTGGCGAAGTAGGGGATGGGAAAAGAAGGAATGGATCAAACTCTAACCCCCTTCTTCGACCCCGTAGAGATGACTGCATCTCCCATATATGTGGCCCACTGTGTAATCTGTGCCCGTGAACCTGCCGTCTCTAGGGTGAGTCGTCTCCCAATGATCGAGACCCCAGAATACGATAGACGTCCTCCAATGTAATAGTCCACTCACCGCGGACCCCTGGCAATCGGAAGGTGTTCCGATCTGCATCCTAGTATGAGAACAAATCACAAAGGATGTGACTAGATGGTGTAACGTGGGGCACGCGTGAAATGCGTAGTATCCTAGCCCGCTGAAGAGTGTCCTCCTCATCCTGTGAGAGGGCATCTAGAACCCCTGGGAGCCAATCACACTCCCTCTCTCGACTCCACCGGATATACTCCTCTCTCGCCTACATACACCCAAAAACACACAAAACAGAGCAAGTTAGCATCCAAGTAATACTGGAAAAATCATGAAAACACGTAGAAATGCTAAAAATACAAACACAATCTCAAATAGATGTTCCTTTTGCATTCTGTGCAAAACCGCCGCCCTACCGCCACCCTAAATAGGGCGACGGTCATAACCGCCGCCACAGGCGGGCGGTGGTCATGGTCCAAAACCCCACGCGGGTTTTTAAGCTTAAAAGGCCTAAAAAGTGCAAAAAATGACCATTTTACCTAAAAACAAAGCCTACCCAAGTGGCGCCCCCTAGGTGGACCTTTTAACACTAACATTTTCAAAAATTACCCCCATGACAAAGTATTTAGCATTTCAAATTTAAGGGGGTAAAAGGATAAAGCGAAGAAAACTAACTTTGTGATCTTGCGGGTCGATGTTACGCACGTGGAGGCATGATTGCTATGTCGTCATGGACGTTTTGACTCTACTCACACAAGAAACCATCACCGTGGGTCCCAGAGCTCAAAATCAATAAAATCGATTCACACAAATGATCGGGAAAATGGGCCCACTTTCATATATAGTGTGCCCTGGTTCATTTTAAATGACTTTTTCACAGGTTTGGAGCGCCGACGGAGGTAAGTTCCTATCCCCGTACAAATGGTACGTTCTCATTTCCCTATTATTTTAGCGTTTATTTTTCAAGCTATTGTGTCTATCTGCACTTGAGTTCTCTTTTCATTTTGCAGGTAGCGGGAATCTTGGACGGCGTCATTTCAACACACGAGATGTATCAGGTATAACTTCTAACTTCCCATTTTGGGACCACCATACTTGGACCCACCATTTTACGCCTCTTCATGGCTAAAATGCTTCTCCGAGGGGGCAATATGTATGTACCCAAAATTGTAAGGTACTTGCATTGCAGAACAACGTGACACGTGCCCCAATGATGATACAGGTCTCCTCGCAAGGTGTTTGGGATCCGGAAAAGCTCTTCAAGTGTGCGTTAACATCCCGCATGCCCCACTTAGCCCCGCGTGCTTTATTTTCCTTTTCCCCTCTTTTCTTAGCCTTTTTTCTCTTGATGTGAAACCGCCGCCTGCCTGGGCGGTGGTCTCGTGTCCGCCGCCTTGAATAGGGCGGGGGGTCCTATAACCGCCACCGCCGGGGCGGCGGTCCTTTACGCATTTTCCAGAAAGCTCTTTTAACACGACTCACGTAAATTCAACGTTTTACCAGCTTTCTTTCACCGCCATAGGCTTGCATTTATGATTTTGGTTCCCTGGAATAGTGTTTTGCCATTGTTTATAGTTTAAGAGTTCTATTTGGTTTTTACCTTGGGTAAATGCAAATGCTATAAATAGATGGCTTGTGCTCAAGCAAATGGCCCCTCAAAATTTGCCTCTGATTTCTCTTTGCAATAGATTTAGTTTTCCTTTTGCTTAGAATGCTTAGTTCCTTTCATTGCATGCTTAGTTAGCATTGTTTTACTATTGGTAAGCCACATATCCATCTTGTGCAAGCAGTGTTGTTATTTCATCCAATCCATTGGAGTAGAATAGCTTAGGAAGCCATTAAAGTTGTAGGTTTTTCTCCTCAAACAGGATAGTTTCAGGTTCTGGATGCTTTATGTTGCATGACTCGCAATAGATCCCACTAGGAATTGCATAAGCCAAGCTCTGTACTCTTGCGCTATCCCTCTCCTACTCGCATTGTATTCAGTCAGTGTTCTGAGCTGCCTTTATCCCAATATCTACTTTTGTTGATGCTAGCATTACATGCTTTTCTAGATCCACGTGAACACGAAGGAATAAGGAGATCACACTGAGGGGACAAGATCACACACATCATCAGATTCGCCACTGTTCTGCAGAATCTAGGTTCTAGCTTTCAAATTTCTAGTTAGAATCATATCAAATAGAGTAGTTAATTGCTTTATTTCAGTTAATTCTACTCTCGATATTGCCAGGGAAGCTGTGGGGATTGATAGTTTCTGAGAAACTATGATTCACTCCTCACTTCTGAGGTAGGATCGAGAGTCTTGCAAATAGATTAGATAAGCTATTTTATTGTTTAGAATAGATCTACAAATTGCACAGACAAATAGCTACACTCGGTTATTTTGTTTGTTTTAAATTGATTATTTTAGTTGTCATTTCTAGATATTTTAAATAGCTACTTTCTTAAATTCGTAAAGCTCATCAGAAAACACAAAAAAATAGAGAAGTTATATATGCTATAGATATACTTCACATAGGTAAATTTTATTTTACTGTAGTTCGCTTTACTTTGTTGCTTTTGTATGACAATCACGGGACCTAGAGAGCCTAGGGAATACGTATTCGAGCCAATCGTGCCTTAGCCCAATCTCATCACAGCGATAACTGATATAGACCAAAATCTTAGGATCCAAGTCTTCCGAACAATGGTAAGCTTGCAACAAATCAATTCCCAGTTGAGCTGGTTAAATGTAGAAGACGACAAGCGCAAGCACACACGTTTTGGTCAAATCAACCAAACTACTGATTACCCTAGGCAACATTCATATGAATATAGAAGGGCTTGAAAGAGAACAAACATTTGGTCATTTTCCACGCATTCCACAACCCATAGATCGAATCACGCTAGAGCTCGATATTGATTGGAGCCTTCGAGTAGTCATCCTTGCTGACCGATCTATCACACCAGTTTAAGTTAGGAGGGCCTTCTTTGCCTTAAACTCACAAATTCCGCTATTGTGTATTGAAGACATTAGATTGCCTAACTAGTTTGTCTGCATCTCACATATATTCCATACCCACCGGCTATCTCAGCACGACCTCGGGAGGTCGGGTGCGAGGAAGAGTTGCTTGTAGATTCCCATGCTCGCATGTCACTTTTCCGTCGTACGAGACACGTCGCTACTTCCGAGGCTTGCTTATTTTCTTCATGTTTTGGCTAAGTATTTTGCTTGGTAGGGTCATATATCTGACTAGGGACATGCAGCAACCTGGTGCTTGTTTGGAAACCCTCCCCCAATTTTGCTCTTGAATTAGCACCGTGTTGACACTTGGCACCCTCTGTGGCTGTCTCAATGCTTTGACTATTCAACCCGACCCTATCCTTTTATGAAACCAGATGCATGGAGGCTCCACGCTCATTTAGAAGCCCACTCAAGATTTTTCCTTTGAAGGAGCATCGGGTTGACATGTGGAATCTTCCATAGGCTCTTGGACTTTTCAACGGCCACTCTTACCTTTTTGGGCCCTGAACATGTGGCGAGATAGCACTCGTTCTCCATACTTAGTTGATTTTGGGCCCACTATGTCCCATTTTTCAACTTGGATTATGTGGCCTCCACTTTTGGATTTACCTTTGGAGATGCACCGAGCTGACTAGAAAGAAGGTGAATGCACGAGAATGTGGGCGCAAGGGAGAAGTGGAAGAAAGAGGCAAAGAGGGGCATGCGCTATGCGTGCGGGGAGACGAGGAGCAAGCATGCGAAAGGGAAACAGAGGGGAGGCATAGAGGAGCACGTGCGAGAGGAAGGCATACTTACAGAAGGAAAGTATGAAAACAAGACGCGGGCATTCAACTAAAGGAAGGTACGCAAAGGAAGAAAGAAAAGAGGACGCACGAAATAACTGAGTCTGGGTAAGTGCACAAGAGGAATGCTAGGGACTTAGCTGATTGGAAGGTAAGTCTATAGAGGTTCGTGCAAGTGAGTGCACGGGATACAAGAGAAAGCGAGGTGCACGGGGAGGAAGGCACGTGAGGGAAAATGGAAGGAGATAGAAGAATGCAAAAAGGAGCAGGAAGGTGCGCAAGGGCACGCAGAGGAACTGCATATGTGCTAAGGTGTCGAAAGAACAATCTTGAGTGCACACAAACTGAAATGTGAAAAACCAGAGGCATGATGAAAATATAAGTTATCCAAATGACTAGGAGAGTTATTTGGATAATAGTTTCTATGGAGTGAAACGTGAGAAAATAATCACATTCCTTAGTAGATTGGGATAAGGTTTGTTAGCCTAAGAGATTTGGTGGCTTAGGACTAAGGGATTGGGGAAAAATGAATAAATATTTATTGGCTAAAATAGTGTGGAGGCTTATTAAAGAGGAATACATATGGTCTACAATCCTTAGAAACAAATATTGGGAGGACTCTGGATATTCTAAGTTGGCTTTTCCACTCCTTCCTTTAATGGCTCTACCTTCCTGGAAAGCTTTGAATTGAGCTAAGGATATTCTCATGAAAGGTTGTAAATAAAAAGTGGGGGATAGGAGAGATAATATTTTGGGAATACAAGTGGTTGGGATGTAATCCTTGGATTTATATTCCCTCTTCTTTAAACTACTATTAAAAAATATGGTTCACTAGTTTCGAGTATTTGGAACTAGAAGGAAATTTTAGGAGTTTGATTTTATCTCGGTTGAGGGCATAATTTGGAGATGGAATCCCTCTCCCTCAATGAACTTTTGGTGAATCATTTGGTTATAAAACATGGAGAATAAGACTATATATTTTGGGAAAAGAAATAAAACAGGGTTTTCAGTGTTAGTTCAACTTATGGCTCATTTTTAGGGGAAGTAAACAATATGGACTTCAATTATAATAAATTCTAGAGTAAGAAAGTGATACCTAAAGTAAATGTCTTTAGTTTGTTAGTCCTCCATAAAAAATTCTTACGTTTGAAAATCTTAATAAAAGGAGTTTTTGTATGGTCAACCATTGTGTCCTATGTGAAAAATATTTTGAATCATCCAATCATATGCTCATAGAATGTCCTTTTGCTTATATTATTAAAAGTGCCATTCTTAACCTTTTTGAAGTAATCGGGTTTCCTCAAGTGATATTAAACAATCTTGGATTCAATGGAAATGCCTTTTCTCTATTTTGGGTTTGAAGCATCTACGGATTTTCGGTTAGGATCGCTTTTTTAGAAATTTGGAAATAAAGGAATGGGATAATTTTTAAGGGAAAAAATGAAAAATAAGCTAGAATTCTTTAGAAATGTATTCAAGCTGTTAAAATCAAATTCTTTGTCCTTAAAGGTCAATATAGGGAGGTTCTTGGGTTCAAACTTAAGATTAACTAGAACTGGGACCTTAAGCTTGAGGACTGTCTTAATTCTCAAGAGAATCCTAGAGCTTCAGTTTGTTGGAGACCACCTGAAAAAGGTTGTTTATAACTTAATTTTGATGGGGTTGCTAAATGAAACCCAAGAAGAATGGGAGGAGGAGGAAGTTTTAGGGATCATAATGGCATATTTGTGTTATCTTATTCTTTTAAATTTGGTGTTCAAACTAACGATGTCATTGAGGTTGTAGCTTTGTTCTCGGGGTGAAGAATGTTGTGGATAAAAAGTTTAAGAATCTGATAGTTGAAGGGGATTCTCTTAATATTATTTCTTGTTTTCTAAATAAAACATTAAGTATTTCTCCATCAAAAACTTCATTGAAGGGACTAAAGTTCTGGAATCATCATTTGATCTTATCACCTTTAAAAATGTTTATAGGGAAGGGAATTGGTCTGCTAAATAAATTTCCAACATGGATGTCCAAGGGTATGGATTATCTTTTTATGAGAGCTTTAATATTATAGAAGAAGGAATTAGAACTATGATCACTAAGGAAGTGAAGGATGACATTCTTTAGGAAATTCCTCAAATTGGTATGGTGTTGCAAAAATGACCACCTAAATATTTATTCTAGTATCATTTCTAATGGTTCCATATTTGGTTTATATATCATTTGGTTTCAAATTGTTACTGAGTCTAAGTTTTAATGATTGCAATTTTTATTGCATCGTAATTGATCATAAAAGTAGGAAAAGGAATTTTGAGGTGACTTGTGTGAATCGGGATGAGAGGAACTCCTCATACGTGAGACATTTACTTACCATAATTATTAGGAATGTGGATTTATTTCTCATTAATAGAATAGGGTTTGGAAAAGTGTGGATCTCGAGGTGAGAGTAGAAAGGATGGATTTGGATTTTTCTGGATTTCTTGTTTCTAATAGAGATATTAGAACCATGGGAGGTGACTTGCTTCGCATCGAGCCTAACTCTATCAACAACATCAACAATAGTTCTTGGAAGATTACGGAGAAAGTAGGTATGTATCCCCTTTTTAAAATTTTAAAGCCCATGAAGAGGCTATCAATTTTGAGTTTGTGCGTCAATGGAAAGACGGTGGGTGGGGTTAACATAATAGGCTACTCTAATTTCACTTCTATTGATTTTATTGAAAGGGTGATTGTGTTGAAAAATGAAGGTGGATAGATTTGCAAACCAAAGAAAAAGAGTAATGAGGAGGTGGAGAAATTTTTGTTTGGGAAGGACACGCTATGTCACATTCCAAAATTTTGGTTTGTTTCATCGTTACGATAATTCAAAAGATGTGGAGTTGTTTACGAGAGAGGGGAATATGACTTGTTGCGTAGATGGGTATATAGCCAATGTTCGTATGTATATCCTAAAAGTATATACACACTTACGCGTAGTTGCATGTGCAACCTGCACAAAAGTTCTTGTCTCCCAACATTTGTAAAGCACTTAGCACTTATGAATTATTCTTGTTTTCATTTGAGGTTGAATGTACTTACCATGTTATGTGCAATGTTTATTTTGGTACATGATGTAATGTGTGATTTATGTATCGGTAGTAAATATGGTAGTACACCTTGCTATTCTTACTCTGTTGAATGTGATGGTTGGACACATTGGTTTATTCATTGGTTGTTGTATCTAACATTGATATATATATATATATATATATATATATATATATATATATATATATATCAATGTTAACAACCAATGAATAAACCAATGTGTCCAACCATCACATTCAACAAGAGTAATATAGCTTCGTCGAAATAATGATTGCATAAGGTGAGGGAGATATTCATGGTTGTAATAATATTATATCGGTATTAAGATGAAGATATAATTGTATAATGCTAACCATATTTTATTTCCACGCAGTCCCAAACCAAAAACATTTTTATAGTCTACTTTCGCTTCTTAGAAATGGTTGCGGGCGAAGACAAGTTAATGGATATTTATTTGTGTATCATAACTTGCGATTATTAATAATGGAAACATTCATTTTATTGGTCTTTGACCATTGAGCAAAGATTGCTATGGTGGTAATGATGTTGATTGCTTGAGTATATAGTTGACCATGTTAAGAATTGAACCAAATTGGTTGAGAACTAAGGAGTGATTAAATATTGTTTTGATTTCTTTCGATCTCCATGCAAGGTATGGTTAGACTGTTTTTGGTCATAATAAGGGTTATTGTATGACCAACCTTGATCTTCATAATACATTGCAATAATGATTTTGAACTATGGTGAGTTTGAAAGTATTGTGGTAATTGACCTTATATATACATGTTAATATAGTCCTAGCCAAAATATGTTGGTCTCTTTTGAAATTATGAGTATTTGATTAAAAGGGACATTGTGAGGTTTTATAAGCGTTATAAATATTGAGCCATGGTCCCTGACCATATGAATGGACTTGAGAATAAATTAATCATGGAATTGTTAGTCATTTTTAGACCATCTTGTAAGTTGTTAATTCTATAATTTGTTTGATTGTTGTTGTTCCGTCATCGACCACCATGAATATTTTGAAAAAATAATTTTGATTATCATACAAGTTAATGAGGTTACTCGGCTGGTTGTTAACCCATGCATTATGGAAACTTGATCTTGTTTGATCCAAGTCATTGACCTAACGAACACACCATGCAGGTAATTATTGGTGAAGAGGTAAATGGTTATTGAGGTAAAT
The DNA here is from genome assembly GCA_018340775.1 of Taxus wallichiana var. yunnanensis. Taxonomy (NCBI): domain Eukaryota; kingdom Viridiplantae; phylum Streptophyta; class Pinopsida; order Cupressales; family Taxaceae; genus Taxus; species Taxus wallichiana. The sequence continues at coordinate 206,415,074 of CM031244.1, read as the reverse complement.
GATTATGCGAAATTACTTAATTGAACCACTCTTAAACTCCATTACATGCAAAATAGGTGTTTGTTTTAAACTCTACCAATCGAATAGTGATGGCGCTAGTTGGTGGTAAATTATTTTAATGAAATTTATTATATTGGGAAGCCCGAAGCTTCCTCGATACGCTACCTTGTATGAGAAACTCGGTTTCATTTTTATGGTGCATGTTGATTGAAGCCTGTTCGGGAAAAATTACATGGTATAATGGTTTCTCATTGCTGAAGATTGGATGTAATAGTTAAGGCATGAAATCTATATTTGAAAAATAATGGAAAAGGGGGAGGGTTCCATTGCATTCAACGCTGGAGTTTTTGTATGCGTGTGGTAAAGAACTCTTCCGGTTTACTGACTAATATCAAGGGAAGCTTGCAGTTAAAAGAAGGCATGTATTTACTCCTCTTCTCCTACTAGTTCCATTTGAAGTAAATGGGTAACTTCTGTTTGATTATAGGAATGATTGTCTGTAACTTTTAAAAAAATAATTGGCTAGATGATTTGGGTTAAACCTTAGATGGAACACTTAATTAATAGTCTCTTTAAGTTGTCTTATTCTAAGATTTCAGCTCAAACATATGACTGTGTGTGCATGGTTTATAAGTGCAAGTTGGTTAATAATATTGAACTGGGTTTTTTTGAATAAAATTTTATATTTAGAATGTTAATGTAAAATCATTGTGTTTGAATGATTTTTTAGAAGACATTAACTCAAATATTTGAAACTCATACCCAGGATTGATCAGATGAATGTAGGAACTAAGTCTTTGGATTAAGTCGGTATTTTTAACCGTGTTTAGAATAATGGGAATTTGGTAATACCACTTGCTATTTAAAATATTCAATGTATGACCATCTCTAGCCTGCGTGGGAGCTCGCAATTATTTTTTTGTAAATATTTTGTGCTTGGAACTAAATTGGGTAAGGCATGGTAAACAGTTAGTCGTATTATTACCATTATAAGTATTATGGTTATCTTGGAACTACGAGTCGGGTTTTTGTATGGGTTAGTCTCACTGGTATAACCCTCATAATTGTATCGGGGTTTCCAAATTTTCTAGGAAAGGGTTTGGTTTTTATATATTTAACAGGGACACTCAGATTTATTTGAGTAGTTGTTTATTTCAATTACTCTGTGATCATATATCGTAGAGAGAACAATTCTCTATTATCTTCCACCATGCCTTGGAAGGATCTTGTGAAATGTGATCGTTTGTCTGCTTATCTTTTATTATCCAAACCTTAAATCTGTGAATGACTGTATGTGTACATTATTTCTGTACAAGTTCTTATCTCCCACAAGTTGAGGATCATGATATTATGATTTAATTCTGTTGATCCGAAAATTCAAGTATTTAATTAACCTTTTTAAACGTTTTCATGGATCATAAAATTTGTATCAATTTTATGGATTTAATTTCTCCAAATTGATCAATTCCTTGTTTTCATTGATGCACCTCCAAACTGATTTTTAATCACAATATTGAAATGTGCAATTGTTTAATCTGTTGTGGATTATGGATAGTCAAATTTCACTTAAATCCATTTTAATCAGTTGCTTGCTTTTTCAATCAAATTAATGAATTCCTATTACTGAAATTTATTTGATCAAAAGCTTCATAAAAATGAAATAAAAATTCCACACAGAACTTGATAACAAATTTCACCCGTAGGCTATGTCTCTGGATTCACGAAATGTGAATCAATCTATTAAATCCAATGAAGTATAATTTTACCTTCAATAATGAAAAATAGATCTCTGTCACCTGTAAATGGGCTGATATCAGACTTGAAGAACTCTACAATTTTCCATAATCATGTTCTCAAGTCCATTTGTGGCCCCTACAACTTCTTCACAATGCGATCTCCCTGCAACTGTGCTATAAAAACACCTACAAATGGAAATTTAAAGCATTTCATGAAGAACTAATGACATGGTTGGAATCCTCTTGGAATTCTGAACAAGTTGTATTTTTATACCAAGTTAAAAAAGTGCCTCAAAACCACAATTGATTGCAAATTGCTCCTAATCTACCCTTCTACATAGCTTTGTAACAATGTTGTTTAAATAACAACGAGTACATTTTTATCAATGTCGAGCTCCATGAAGAATCAATTTGGGTGCTCGGTGTGAATCCCCAAGTCGTGGAGTCGAGTCATCCTCTTATCATTTTTCCGGCGACGGTTTTGCATTGGTTGGGATAAAATCCCACATCCACCATATGAGGGGTTGGTTAGAGGTTTATATTAGGAGTGACATCCCAATAACATCATGGTTGCGGCCACATCTCACCCTTTTGTTGGGCACCACAAGATCTGTCGTTACCCGTGCATTGGTCAAATTTCTTGAGTTGTGGGCCAAGCTATGTTGGAGTTTCATTTCCCAATGTGTGAGTTGTGGCAAGATATATCCATCCACCGGTCTATGTGGGTCGACCGAGTATTGTATAATTGTCAAGATATATATATATATATATCATCCTTGGTCTACTACGGATATCCCGCTAAATTGTTAGGTAATGTTCATTCCAATGTTTAGATAAGCCCTCCATTGGGTTTGGGCGAGTAACATGAATTTCGTCTGTCGGCATGAATAACTACTAAGTAATATGGGAAAAAATCCCGACCAATGTGAAAGGTAACTCTATCAACTCGGTGGGAGTTGATCGACCCACCGAGCTAGAATATAGCTCACCGAGCTACTCCAAATGCAATGCAGTGCACAATATCAACTCTGCATTATAATAATTCAACTCTGCAATACAAAATCCCACATTGGTAGAGTAATAGAAATATGCGGCATATAAATTGAATATAAATATAATGATATAAAGAGTTAGAGGCCAAGGTATTCCTCCATTAAAAGAGTTTGTCGAACTTGGTGGACGACCCTAGCCAGACAAATAGCGGGGCCCACCATTATTTTATGTGTCGAAGGCTGGTGACTTTCTAAACATAAATTTTACTCCTTTACTCATTTCTTACTTTTTCCACGTGTCAACTCGTGATTTTTTAGTTGACCCACTTTGACCCATTTTCAAACTATTCTTTGACTTGTGATATCTTCTACATCCATACTCTATTTCTAAAGTTCTGCATATCATCGGAAAGGTCTCCAAACGCTCTACAACTTAGTTATGTTTTAGGGAGGTTTATGAAACTTCGAACACCAAAATGTCCTCCGGATCACTCCTACCAACTAGGAATGTTTTTTTTTCCACAAAAACTTGTTTTCCACCCATAAAACTTGCTAACTCATCTTGCATTTCAAAATCACATGCAAGAACCAAAATATAATGTACAGTTAAATAAATGTAAATAGTTGATTTGCTAGTCACATAAAATTGATTAGATAATACCCATTTAAGCTAGTGTCCAGCGATACTCTGCAACCATGTCAACTCTGTAAACAATTGTGAACTTTCAAATGCCACTGTAATGTTATCACAAACAATCGATCAGATAACAATACCCATTCAACAACAAAAATTACAATTCCATAAAAATAGATCAATATAATAGACATCTAAACTTCTCACAATCAGGCTAGTGTATGATGTCCATTTGGATTGTAAAATATAAATATCACTATCTAGAATAGTTATACCATCCATACCAAAAATAGTTATAGTCAAAAATTGAATCCACGTGAATCTGCCAAATCTATCCCCACATATTGAACTGTAAAAGGATAGAAACAAATTGTATGCTTACCCACAACAATGAACTGCTATCTACTACAAATGATCACTAGGAAACACATGCACACCAGTTTGTTAGTGCAAATAATGTACATACCAATTGTAACTACATAGGGTAGTTACAAATAAATGCCCTAAAAATAAGGGTCGTCATGTATGTGCAATTACCCTATATAGACACAACAATTTTGTATATTACTTACAAAACCAAAAAGGTGTCCCAAATTTGCACAATGACATTTAACAATAGCTAATAAAATGCATTTCCAAAAATAGACATTATTACCCATGCCCATTGAATCTGCATACACTGCTGCTAAAAATAGAAATGGTATTTGTCATCCTTAACAAGTAAGAAGTTTAATATGAGTATGTTTAACATGTCCCTCAGATCCTCTTTACAGGTGACCCCATTTTTCCAATTTCAAAGAAATAAAAATATGTGAATTTTCCTTTCAACATACATCGGAAACCCACAAAATGCTCTAAATAATTTGCATGCTTTTCACAATTACAACTATGAAAATGTAAATCTATCCAATTCACATGAGTTTTCATTTTCCATATTAAAATAGAATGGACTCATTTGTGGTTTTACAATGGATAGATCCAAGGTTGATTCAATTTTAACTGGTGGTTCAAAAACTTCTTTTACCTTAAATTCTAACTTGTTCTTACATGAACCGGATGCCTAGTTGGATGAAGTTTCTAGTAGTTATCAACCTGATGTCCACTCATCTAATAATGAGTGTAGTAGTTCCTCTTTTCCTCCTTCTAGGGTGAGGAATCTTGTTCATCGTTTCTCTCCTATAAGCTATGAGATTGGTTTTTTAACTCATCGGGAAAATACTTCTGCAAGAATGATTTTCTCTTCCAACAAAAGGCTACAAAATGATTAGTTCCTCCACAAAACGTGCATGGAAAAGCATTCATCATAATTTGTATATCATACCCATATTGTTTAAATAGAAAGAGTGGATCCTCAGAAGTTTTACCTTGTTTCCCAGGCTTATGATTATGATAAGAAATAGGAGGTGGAATTTCGTTACCTCTTCTCTAATTTTTCTTACCATTCCCATTTTGTTGTGCTAGTGGGGTATACACTTTTCTGTAGGAATCTCATCTTTCCTTGCATGCTTAGATGACTCTCCAATATCCTTTCCCACACTAGAATAACCCAAACTTGCATAACAAGGATGATCCTCGACCTATATTGGGTTAGCCATACCTTGGTTGTTCTTACCAAGGCCATTCCGTTAAATCCCATTTTACTTAATAATTTAGATCCAATGCCTTTAGTGTATCTTTCAAAACCACCAAAAACATATTTACCTAAATTTGAATATGATGGTGACATACTTACAGTGCATTCATCAGTCATTGTTTCGTATCTGTAGTTAAGGGTCTCTCCCTTTTTACTCACCATTCTACAATCTTGCCAAGAGCTCATCCTTGGCTTGCATTTCTGATCTTATTCAAGCATTCTCCTCTTCTAAGGAGTAATAAATGGATCTCAAGAGAGAGTTATCTTCCTGGATCTAGTGATTATAAGCCTTAATTTCTTTGAGCTCCACCTGTGTAGACATTCTTCCCATAGTTCCTTGTACTTTGCTAACACAAACTGAACCAATTGCACCAAATTGAAGCAATCACATTGTTAATCAGATTTACTAGAAGCAAATATTGAGCTAAAATAGCTCGGATAGCAAACTTGATCTGAACACGAAAGTATTTAATTAACCTTTTTAACCATTTTCATGGATCGTAAAATTTGAATCAATTTTATGGATTTAATTTCTCCAAATTGATCAATTCCCTGTTTTCATATATATCATCCTTAATCCACTTTGTGGATATCCCGTTAAGTTGCTAGGTGGCGTTTAAGACAATGTTTAGATAAGCTCTCCATTTGGCTTGCCGAGTAACACGGTGTTTGGTTTTTCCAGCATGGATAACCCACCAAGTAATACGGGAACAAATCCCGACCAATGTGAAAGGTAACTCGATAAAATTGGTGGGGAGTTGATCGCCCACCAAGCCAAAATATAGTTCACGAGATTTTCCAAATGAAATGCGATTGCACAATATCAACCATGTATTATAATAATTCAACTCGTAATATAAAATCCCACATTGGCAGAGTAATAGAAATATGTGGCATATAAATTGAATATTAATACAATGATATAATGATTCGGAGGCCAAAACACCCCTCCATTAAAAGAGTGTGTCGAACCTGGCCAAGAGCCCCTGACAAGAAAATAGTGGGGCCCACCAATTTGTCTTATGTCGAAGACTAGTGAATTTCAAAACACAACTTTTACCCTTTTACTTATTTTTAACTTTTGCCATGTGTCAACCCGTGATTAGTCGGTTTACCTACTTTGACTGTTTTCACACCATTCTTTGACCTGCGATATCTTTTGCATCCGGACTCCATTTCCGAAGTTCGGATGTCATTGGAATTGTCTCGAATGATCTATAACTTTGTCACAGTTTAGGGAGCTTTAGGAAACTTCTAAACACAAGAATGTCCTCCATATCATCTATTTTTCAAACTGGATTGCGAGTTATCCTGTATTTAAGCATTAGATATAGAGGGAAATATTCATTATATGCTTCTTGCAGCTCACATTATTTAATTGGTACATAATTATAGATTTGGTTATGAATATAAGATTAATTAGTTCATGAAAATGTTCTTGTGTGCATAAATGTGACACTAAAATTTTATCTAATGTAAATATTTTTGTTTAGACATGAAGATTTTTTTAGAAGTGGTATTTATTTCTTAGTTTTGTTAATATACTCAAAGAATAGAACTATAAAATATTGAAATTTCCTTTCTCTTTTGTAACTAAAAAGGCAGAAAAAATAGTTAAGTTTTTAGTATTGGTGTGAATGGGGGAACTTGGTTCACTGAAATATAATGAATTATTTTGCTATGAGGATTCTGATTTAGTGAACGATAAAAAAAAAGTTAGTCTAGATCTTGATTGTTAAATGATTAAACCGTATAACGAATCATTGTTTTTATTTAGGGTAATAAATGATTAAGAACTCTTTACATGAATTTAATATATTAGATTAATGGGATTGTTTGTTGTCTTCATACTTGGAGTACATGATTTACATATATTGAGATATTTTACCTTAACTAATATCTTATTAAAGGTTAAGATGACATTGATATAAGTATCACTTGATTGTGAAAACAAGATGGGATCGTTAAAAAATATATTGGGGATATATTTTAATTCCTCGAAAAGGGTACTTTTTATCTTTTTGTTTTAGGCAACCATACCGATAATTGTTATTGTAAATTTGGGGATGTGAAATAATTGACTGAATTTATTAGAAGAAAAAGAACATTATGTTGATTAATATAATCTAATTTTCATATCAATGTTAGTGAAGTATTCAACATTTGTGATGTAACATGTTTATTTTATTAGATCATTGTGTAAGGTGCATGCATTTATTATGTGATACTTGATCTTATCTCATTAAATCAAACATCAGTAATCCAATTATTTCTAAATGAAACAATTTGGAAAAGTGATGTTAAAACATGCCGATTCTTAAACTGACCATGTACATTATTGTACTTTATCATTTTCGATTGCGCAGTTTGTAAAGTATTTTAAAGTAGATAAAGACTAGATACAACTCAACATTGATTATTTGTATAATGTTCTATATGATTGCATTGATTGTAATTGTATATAAGTTATGTAAAGATATAAACCACTGTACGATGGAAACGTGACAAGCGAGCATAGGAATCTACAAGTAACTCTTCCTCGCACCTGACCTCCCGAGGTCGTGCCAAGAAAGCCGGTGGGGATGGACTATACATGGGGTGCAGACAAACTAGTTAGGTAATCTTATATCTTCGACACGCACTAATGGAATCTGCAAATCTAAGGCAAAGAAGGCCCTTCTAACCTAAATTGGCGTGATAGATCGGTCGACGAGGATGACTTCTCGAAGGCTCCAATCAATATCGAGCTCTGGCGTGATCTAGTATATAGGTTGTGGGATACGGGGAAAATGACTGGAATTATTTCGTGTATATTTCCAGATAGGGTCATAAGATGGATATGGAGTGGATTCTATGGTCGATTCTTTGGTCTAGTCCAGAAATATTTAGCTTTGTTAGCTGCTATATCTAACAAGGATAACTGTGTGATGATGATAAGTGGAAGTGGAGTGGATCTAAATACTGATGTGCGTAAACCAACATTAATGTCAGATTGTCCCGTGGGTCTGTTGGGTTATTGGATTTGTGGATCACAACCGTAGATTCGTGGTTGTTGCGGACCTCCTATGGTCATACGAGGAATCAATCTCTAATCCCTAGTATCCAGTAGTCGTATGCCTTTTCGGCCTCTATATTTAGAATTGCAAGTTGCGCAATCTTCTCAGTGTACCTCACAAGCGTTTTGGAAACCTAAATTCTTAAGCTAGTGTCTATGTCAGTGAGAATGTCTCCTATGTCTGGCTGTGGGACCAAAGGGTCACAGTTGAATGTTTTCTCTCTTTCAAGCCCTTCTACAGTCATGTGGATATTTGTCTAGGGTAATCTATAGTTTGGTTGGTTTGACCAAAACGTGTGTGCTTGGTCGTCTTCTATGTTTAATCCTCTTAGCTGTGAGTTGATTTGTTGTAAGTCTGTTGTTGTTCGAAAGACTTGGATTCTAAGATTCTGATCTATATCAGTTATTGCTGTAATAAGATTGGGTTGAGGCACGATTGGCTCAAATACGTATTCTCTGGGCTCCCTAGGTCCCGTGATTGTCATACAAAAGCAACAATGTAAATCTAACTGTAGCAAAGTAATATTTAACTATGTAAAGTATATCTACAACATATATAACTTCTCTATTTTTGTGTTTTTGATGAACTTATTGAACAAAATTGAAAGAGCAATTATTTAAAATATCTAGAAATCAACAACTAAACTAATAACGAAATTAAAACAAACAAAGCAGCCAAGAATAGCTACTTTCCTGTGCAGTTGTGAATCTATTCTAAATAACTAGGTAATTGATCTATTCTATTTGAAAGATTCTCTATCCTACCTCATAAGTGAGAAGTGAATCATAGTTTCTCAGAAACTATCAATCCCCATAGCTTCCCTGGCAATATCAAAAGTAAAATTAACTGAAATGAAATGATTGTCTACTATATTTGATATGCTTTTAACTAGAAATTTGAAAGCTTGAACTTGGATTTTGTAGAACAGTGGTGAATCCGATGGTGTGTGGCTTTGTCCCCTCAGTGTGATCTCCTCGTTCCTTCGTGCTCACATGAATCCAGAAAAGCGTGTGATGTTAGCATCAACAGAAGTTGGTATCGAAATAATGGCAGCTTAGGATGTAGACTGAATATAATGCGAGTAGGAGAGGGATAGCGCAAGAGAACAGAGCTTGGCTTATGCAATTCCTAGCGGGATTTATTGAGTCATGCAACACAAAACATCCAGAACCTGAAACTATTCTTTTTGATGAACAAAACCTGCAACTTTAATGGCTTCCTATTGAAAATTAAACTATCCTACTCCAATGGATTGCATGAAACAATAACAATACTAGCACAAGAAGATTATGTGGCTTCCTAGCAGCTAAACAACACTAACCATGCATACAACAAAGAAAACTATGAATCTTAAGCAAAATTGAAAGACTAAACTATTGAAATGAGAAATTGAGAGGTAAATTTGAGGGGCCATTTGCTTGAGCACAAGCCAGCTATTTATAGAATTCCCATTTACCCAAAGGTGAAAACCAAATTGAACTCTTTAACCATAAACAATGCCAAAACACTATTCCAGGGAACCAGAATCATAAATACAAGCAGAGGTAGTGAAAAAATCTGGTAAACGTTGAATTTTACGTGAATCATGTTAAAAGAACATTTTTGAAAATGCGTGAAGGACCACTGCCCGAGGGTGGCAGGCGGCGGTTACAGGATTACCGCCTGCTCGGGCGGCGGTCACGAGACCGCCGCCTGTAGGGTGGCGGTTTCATCATTGAAGACCAAAACACAAAAAGGAGGGGAGAAGAGAAAATCAAAGCATGCAGGGGCTAAGTGGGGTGTGTGGGATGTTAACGCACACTTGGAGAAATTTTTCAGATCTCAAACACCTTGCGAGGAGACCTGTATCATCATTGGGGCATGTATAACGCTATTTCGGTGGTGTAGTACTCTACACTTTTGGGTACGTACATATTGCCCCCTTGAAGAAGCGTTTTAGCCATGAGGAGGCGTAAAACGGTGGGTCTGAGTATGGTGGTCCCGAAATGGGAAGTTAGAAATTATACGTGATACACCCGTATGTCGAAATGGCGCCCTCCAAAATTCCCACTACTTGCAAGATGAAAAGAGGACTCAAGTGCAGATAAACAAAATATATCAAAAAATAAATACTAAAATAATATGAAATGAGGATGTACCATTTGCGCGGGGATAAGAACTTACCTCCTTCGGTGCTCCAAACCTGCGAAAAGGGCATTCAAAGCAAGTCAGGATGTTATATATGTAAAAGTGGGCCCATTTTCCTATTCATTTGCGCGTGTCGATTTGGTTGATTTTGAGCTCTGGGACCCACGGTGATAGTTTTTGACGAGAGTATAGTCAAAACATTCGGGACGAGATTGTGATCATGCCTCCACGAGCGGAACACCGACCCGCGAGATCACAGGTTAGTTTTTCTCGATTTACTGTTTTTATCCCCAAAATGTTAAAATGGTGAAATCTTTGTCATGGGGGGATTATTTTTGAAAATTTTAGTTTTAATAGGGTCACTTAGGGGGTGCCTAATGGGAAGGCTTTGTTTTGGTCAAAATAGTCTTTATTTTGTGTTTTAGGCATTTTTAGGGCACATGACCCGCGTGGAAATTCGGGACACGACCGATGCCTTGAGCAGGGCGGCGGTTACACGACCGCCACCCTACTCAAGGCGGCGGTTACAAGACCACCGTCTTTAAGGTGGCGGTTACGGAACCGCCGCCTTGCTCAGAGCGGCGGATCGTCACGAGAATGCTAAAAAATACTTGTTTGAAATTGTTTTTGCGTTTCTAGCATTCTTACCTACTTTCATGATTTTTCTAATGTCATTTGAATACTAACTTACTCCTTTTTGTGTGTTTTTGGGTGTATGCAGGCGAAGGAGGAGTATATCCGATGGAGCCGAGAGAGAGAGAGTGTGATTGGCTTCCAGTATTGGATGCCCTTTCTCAGGATGAGAAGGACACTCTTTAGAGGGCCAGTATATTGCGCATATCATGGGTCCCACATGTTGCACCTTCTAGTCACATACTTTGTGACTTGTTTTCATATTGGGATGCTGATCGGAACACTTTCCGATTTCCAGGAGTCAAGGGTGAGTGGACCATCACTTTGGAGGATGTTTACTGCATCTTGGGGGTCCCGATCATTGGGAGACGACTCACACTTGAGACAACAGGGTCACGGGCTCAAATAGCACAGTGGGCCTCATATATGGGAGACACAGTTATCTCCACTGGTTCGAAGAAGGGGGTGAGGGTCCGATCTATTCCTAGCCTGCCTATCCCCTTGATTCGTCAGGCCATTATGGGGATCCTTCCCTGAGATTGATCGGGGACAAGGGAGGAGACACTTTACTGTATTGCTGGTCCCCCATTATTGCATAGATTGAGGGACATGGCTAGATTTATGCTTGGGAGCTGACATTCTTGGGACCACTTATCATGATCTGTACCGGGTGGTTCATTTACAGGGGCAGTCATTGAGCCATCGACCTCTGGTTATGAGTTGGGTCTATGAGCATTTCATCCCTTATGGGAGAGGTGTAGAGGTGGCAGATCCCGGAGCTGTGAGGGTGGCCGAGATGGACAGATATGTTAGTACCGAGAGCACCCCACAAGCCGTCGTCTCCTTGACCACCGATGATATGGAGGCCACACCCTATCGAGGCCATGAGGGTTATGGAGCGAAGAGGCTCTTACTCGATCTCTTGCTCCACCACAAGGTAGCTTGTGGACACGGGACGGGGAAGGTGGAGATACATCCTTTTGGTTGAGTGACTAAGCATTTTGGCCTTCCTTACATGGGTATGCTTCCCCCAGTGGTGCCAAAGATACTGATTAGTTGGGAGGCCGGGGAGGTCCTAGAGGCCGAGGTTGGACCGTTGTTACTCCTGGTGTCCCCATTGCAGCTAGGCGGGTAGTACACGCTTGAGGGAGAGTCGGTGCTCCTCAGGCACCCTTACTTCAGATTGTCGCCGGTCCCGCCCACAACAGCGACGACCCCATTGATATAGACTCTGAGTCCGAGGAGTTCACGGGGGGAGAGACGGAGGAGGAGACCAAGGCTGAGGTCAGTGAGTCGGGTGGAGAGGAGGATAACGATCCCGAGTGGCATGACACTCAGGATATCTTACAGGCGGAGAGGGCGGAGCAAAGTGCGGAGAGGGTGACTCTAGTTTTAGAGGAGCCACTTTCTCAGGGCTTGGGCAGAGAGGATGATTCGGTAAGCAGGACGCTATATCGCCCACCATGGGAGGAGTACATTAGTCGGTGGCAACATCGTGGAAGGTGCCGACACGAGGGATCCCTCTTAGAGGCCTGGAGATCCGAGTGAGTTGTCATCCTTGTTTTTAATGTTTGTTTAGGATTGCCTTAGTTGCTATCTCTCCTTTTTTACGTTTGTTTCTATCTTTTGATTATTTCTAATTCGTTTTTCTCCTTTGCTTGCAGAGACTGGCGATGAGTGGCGAGACCTGATTCGCGGGTATGCACCGATACCCTGATGATCCCTATGGAGAAGACCCGTGCAGAGCTATCCATGGATGCGGGGAGCCTTCAGTAGCTGGTAGGCATATCGACATTTTTCCCCTATCTGGCATGTGGCCAGGATGGTGTCTACCCTCCATACCGAGTTGGTAGGATACAGGACAGCTAGAGCGCCTGATGAGGAGTCATTCTCATGGTGAGACCGTAGCTGCTCCTCGGGATCGTGAGCCCTCCATGCACTCAGAGCACCGGCGTAGCTGGAGTCCTAGATGTGGGCGTGCACCTTCGGAGGGATCTCATAGGGGTTGAGAGGCCGCTTGGCTCTCATAGATTGTTTATACGATGTATTTGTATTTCCTGGGCTCTTTGAGCGTATTGACCATGCCTAGTGCATGATGGCATTGTATAGGAAACTTATATATATATATATATATATATTCTTTTTGGATCAGACTCTTGGTGTTTATGATGTGATTCATTTTCGCATGTAAACTATAATGTTGTTTTTATATGCTTTTCAGAATGTATGCAGTGGAGAACAAATGATACAAGTGCTTTCTTTCTTTTTGTATTTCGTGATCTGACATATGATAATGTAGACACAATGTGATCTTGAACTTTAGTTTTTCTATGCAAATTTTTCAAGTACTTCATATTTGTTGTGATAAAATGAGATGATAAACCGGTATGATGAGTAGATGAAATTGCCCCGCTCCTAACTCCATGCAACTAGTAAGATGTGAGGGCTCATCACCGAGAGCTAGAAATGGCACAAGCTATGAAATTTGTTGAATGGTAGTGATGAGAGATAGAAAAAGTTTTGGTGGAACCAAATTAGGATGCTACAAACCTACTCCACTCGAGTGACTTCATAGTTTAGAATGCAACTTGCTTTGTGGTTTATCTAGACTTAGATCCATAGATGGCCACATGGTAGACAAAATCTGGTTTTCAGGATTTTGAGCTCTCTTGGAATTTCTGACATCTGATTCATTGCTTTTGACTTAATATTACAAAGGTTTACTTGAATTGTTTGCTTATGACCTTCACCGTTTATTGTCAAGAGGACCCCCCACATCTTGCCCCATGCTACTAGTAAGAAACACGGGCTTATCACCATGGACAAGGCATAGGTGAGTAAGGGCACTTCCATCCTTTCCCAACCCTACGTCACTAGTAAGAGATGCAAGTTCATCACCGAAGGTTGGTGGGGCAAGGAAATGTGAAAAAATAAAATTTTCTATTTGATCTATATTTGACTTATTTATTTGAGCAAAATGTCAGTATGTTCTTATTTCCAAAGAGATCTATGTATGGGGTAGATGTGACACCATGAAGCTTCTAGAACAGACCATAGGCAAGACACCTATCCTAAGAAGAAACAAAAGTGAGAACAAACATGCAGATCCTAGTATGGTTACCGTGAAGACTTTGTCATATCTAGCTTTATTTGATGAAATGATTTTGAAACGATTGATGATGTCATGAAAATGAAGAAGTATGATTGGAAGGATTATGCCAATACTATCAAAAGTTTGTAACGCATTGCTTTGAGAATAAGTTCCTTGATCACAACATTGTATGAAATGAGTGGACAAAATGAACCTAACTACATGAAGATGCAATAGAGATATAATTATACAAATAGCACCGGTTGCTTATGCATAGATCCGTTTAAGGTGTAGGGAATTGACAGTTTCACCAAATTCCTCACCTTCTAGTGTACATTAGAGATATGCACCATTTCCATAGTCTTTCGTGACTCGGTATAGGCCCAACCATTTGGGCTGGAATTTCCTTCCTTCCCTGGTATTTTTATCGATCCGGTTGTCTAGTCTTAGAACTAGATCTCCTTCATATATATCTTGTTCATAGACCTTTTGTTATTATCGCCGGCACATCCGGTCTAAATATAGATTCTATGCCGTTGTTAAAAGATCTAACCCGGCCTCATCTAGGCTTTCTAATTGAGAGAGACGTGCTTCTCTATAAGCTTCTTCATCCGAATACCTTGTAATGAGATGCATTGAGTTTGTAGGTATTTCAACCTTAGAGACTTGGTTTGCTACTAATTGAGAGTCTCCTAACACCCGATGTTATTAACACCGATCCTCTTAGCTAAGATGAGGCCAAGGAGGAGGGCTTCATACTCAGCGCCGTTGTTTGTACATTCGAAATTTAATTTAAAGGCGAATGGTAGGATCTTTCCCTTGGGAGAAGTAAAGATCACACCTGCCCTAGCCCCATAATGACATCTAGCTCCATCGAAATGGAGAGTCCAATATTTAGTTGGGAAGATGGATGTTGGGACATTCGTTCCATCTATTTCGTCGGTTTGGTTACCTCTACCATGCAGAGATCCTCTGCTGGCAGAGAACCAACACCTAGGGTATATCCCATGCCTACATAATCAAATGGTAGAAAAATTGGTAGATCATGTTCTAGTAATTCGACAATCTTTGCAGTAGTTCCTAATGATATTGTTTTGACAATGTTAGCCTCATCCTTGAGGGCTGGGATATTCTTGATTAGGCTCATAGTTTCTAGTTCTATTGTAGGTACCAACTTTTCTTCCGGTTTCACGTCGGTTGGTTTATTAAGTTGGTTTGTTGGGAGTTCAAACTCAGAGTGAACGCCCGGCCTTTTCTTTAAGTCAGCTAGGTGTATATCGAATGGTTTTGGATCGCCTTTGGCTACGAATATCTTTCCTAAGTGCAAGAATCTTACTTCTTGAAATAACGTAGAAGGGATTGCCTTCATATGGTGTATCCACGGTCGGCTGAGGATCATATTATAGTTGGTTTCCGATCTATAATATAAAACTTGGTCGATTGTGTTGGGTCGTAAGGTGACCGGTAGTATTATGGTTCCAATCGAAGTGGCCTTAAGGCTATCATAGCCTCTTAGCGTATTCCGAGTTGTGGAACAATTTATTTCTCCATACCCTAGCTTTTGAAGGAAAGAGAAGGGGACCATGTTAATCGTTGCCCCATCATAACCATTACGCATTTAACCTAATTGTTATAAACCGATACTTGCAAATGTAAGGTGGATCGCCTCGTGTGCAATCTCGGCATTTGTTGGCATTTTGTTTATTTTGAATATAAATTGGTATCCCTATCCGGCTGCCCCGAAGGGTGGATATCAAAGTCTATATGGTTTACCTATGTTTCGGGAGGTGGAGTGATGTTAATTAGATGTCTTAAACCTAATGCTTCTAAAAAAGCAGCCTTGTGGGCAAGAGAGTTCTTTAGTAAGTCCAAAAAGGAGATGTGAGAGAAGGTTTTTGTTAGGTCATTAATTAAATCATAGGCACCTACGGGTTTTACTAATATTTGTTGGATGTTATCTATCTCTAGTGGGTAACTTGGACTTGGCTGAGAGGAATACTCTCGTGTCCTTATGCGGCTTCTACGTGTAGTTCGGTGTCTAACTCCACTAAACCGACTATCTTGGGTCGTGGCTGACTTCCTAATTGTGGTGCAACTGGTGGGTTTAGTGAAGTCGAGGCTTCATGATCATTGTTTCCTATCATTATGCCCTTGTTCGTCCCATTTGGATTTAATTTGTTGTTATTGTGATTTGGGAGCGGATCGTTGAAGATCTTGAGGGGAGCATTTTGAGGAGAGACTGCTCCTATGAAAGTATTTGGTGCGCAGTGATGCAGGATCTACTAAGAACATATCTATAAAAAGTTGTCTCTGTTCTTTTGCAAATGTGCATTGCATGAACTTATTGTAATCACGAACGTTCTAGTGTCATGGCCTCGAATCTTGTGGAAACCGCAATATGAATTAGGATTATAATTCCTAGGTTGTTGGTTTGGTGCATATTGTGGCCCAAAACTCTGATTAAACCGTTGACTATTAACATTTTGCGTTTGTTGTCTTTGGTTTTGGTTTTGGTTTTGATATCTAGTTGGGTTTTGTCTTGGACCCTGTGTCTGGGTCCGCCATTGTTGTTGTTGTTGTGAATGATTAACATCCACTGTATTGATTTTCGGGTAAAGTTGTTGTTTCGTTGATTGTTAACCAGTGGTGGAGTATTTACAATATTTGCCTTTTTAGCTTGGTCAGTTACTCCATCTGTTGTTGTGCCGTGATTTTTGTTAAGGATTTTAGGTCCTTGATTGACATTTGTGGTAGTAAGATAAGTCGTAGTATTCTAGCTGGGGGTGATTAACCTCCCATTTGTTCCATACGTCTTGCGACCGCTATCTATTGCCGCTTGATCTATTCAGAGAGCGCTCTCAAGTACTTCATCATAAGTCCTTAGTGGGAACTTCTGGACTTCTTCCTTTACCTCTCTACTGAGAGAATGAAGGAATAAATCACATAGTTCCATTTGGTCCATATTTGGAGCACTTTCGAAGAATAAAGGACTGTACGCCATCTTTGGATGAAGTGAGCAACATATTCATTGTGTTCTTGTTTAATGTGCAAGAACTCCCTGATTCCTATTCTCAACAGTTTGTTCATGTCAAACGCCTTGATGAACTCTGAAACAAGTTGTTTAAACGAATGGATGGAAGCTTCAGGTATTCTATAATACCAATCGAGGGCGATGCCTTCTAAGGTTTTGGGAATATTTTGGCAACAACCCCATCCCAAGGGAGCAGTTCTCGAATGGCTGTGGCATAGGCCTTGATATGTGCATTTGGGTCTCCTTCCCCTTTGTATTTGGGAAAATCGGGAAGAGGTCTTAGAAGCATGACACTTCGTATAGTGAAGTCTAAGGGTTCTTTCAAATATTCTGAATAAGTCCCTATTGCATAGGTTTTGACCATCGATGGTGCCTACTGAGGGGGTGGAGGTGGGATGGTTTGTTGGTATGGCGCAACATATGTATTTGTAGGGGCATAAGGAAATCCCTGTGGTTGAGTGAACATGCCAGGAGAGGAGAAGATATCTCCTTATGGTGATTTGGAATATATGTTTAGGTATGGAGGAGTATTGCCCAGGAATGGATTATTTTTACTAGACCGGGAGGTGTCATATTCTCCACTGGAGCGGCGTTTGAGAATGCGGTTCTAGTTGGCGTTTGTTGTGAATACTGAGGAGGCATGCCTAACGTGCCTATTCCTGTGAGGAGATCTACTTGGCTAGGATGATGTGGAGGATTGGAATTTCCTACTTGCATGAATTGAGAATTTTGACTTGCTTGAGCAAGCTCTAACCCTCTAACCTTTTCTACTAAAGTTGAGATGACTTCATTTGGTGAAGTCATAGTATTTTTCCTTAGTGGCATTTGTCATATATCCTGAGGTTGTATGGGCATGTGGTACCCTACTATGAATTGATCGTTGTCTTGCCAAGTTTCACCGAGGGTATTTCCTATAGGTAGTGGCATGGAGGTGTTTTCTTGAAACGAGACCCGGGTTGTGTTTGTAAACTTCCTATAGGTGGGTACATACTCTGAGAGCGTTGTTCATTCCTGACATAATGCACTAAATGTTCATCATCTAAAAATAGATATGGAGATGAACCAGATGGATCTGATTGTCTACTAATTTGTGGTCTAAGCAATACCTGAGGAGATGAACCAGATTCTCCTATAAACGTCATGGCGTTCGAGCCTGAAGGCTCTAGGTATTGCGTTTGAGCGAGCTGATCCAACTCCTCTATTTGGAAAGAAGAACTATATCTAGTCCTTGGGGGCGAGAGTTTGTGTTGACAATTGGTTAGTTGAATAGTTGTCACCCCATGCTGAGAGTGAGGGTGATGGCTGTCTATTCAGTTGATCATAGTATGCTTCAAGACCTAGGAGAGGTCTACCATATGCATCGAATCCCGACATATTCGGGGGGTATATGAATACCCACAGAATAATGGGAAAGAGCGAAGGTGGATGAAAGAAGATGAAACACTAAAAGGGGAAAGGTGAGAGTGAAGCAACTGTTCCTTTCAGACGCCTGTAAGTTCACCAATTTTGTTGGTGAAGCTGATGCGAAGGCTAATGAGGTGGAAAAGATGAAAACGTTGTTTGTTTCACGTTGGGTTCACCAATTTTGTATGATGGAAAAGTGACAAGCGAGCATGGGAATCTACAAGTAACTCTTCCTCGCACCCGACCTCCCGAGGTCATGCCGAGACAGCCAGTGGGGATGGACTATATGTGGGGTGCAGACAAACTAGTTAGGTAATCTTATATCTTCAACACGCACTAATGGAATATGTGAATCTAAGGCAAATAAGGCCCTTCTAACCTAAACTGGCGTGATAGATCGGTCGGTGAGGATGACTGCTCGAAGGCTTCAATCAATATCGAGCTCTGGCGTGATCCGGTTTATAGGTTGTGGGATACGGGGAAAATGACCTGAAATTGTTTCGTGTATATTTCCAGATAGGGTCATAAGATGGATGATGGATATGGAGTGGATTCTATGGTCGATTCTCTGGTCTAGTCTAGAAATCTTTAGCTTTGTAAGCTACTATATCTAACAAGGATAACTATGCAATGATGATAGGTGGAAGTGGAGTGGATCTCGAATACCGATGTACGTAAACCAACATCAATGTCGAGATTGCCCTGTGGGTCTGTTGGGTTGTGGGATTTATGGATCACAACCGTAGATTCATGGTTTTTTCAGACCTGCTATGGTCATACGAGGAATCAATCTCTAATCCCTAGTATCCAGTAGTCATATGCCTTTTCGGCCTCTATATTTAGAATTGCAAGTTACCCAATATTCTCAAAGTGTACCTCACGTGCGTTCAGCAACCTGAATTCTTAAGCTAGTGTCTATGTCAGTGAGAATGTCTCCTGCGTTTGGCTGTGGGACCAAAGGGTCACAACCGAATGTTTGCTCTCTTTCAAGCCCTTCTACAGTCATGTGGATATTTATCTAGGGTAATCTATAGTTTGGCTGGTTTGACCAAAACGTGTGTGCTTGGTCGTCTTCTATGTTTAACCCTCTTAACTGTGAGTTGATCTGTTGTAAGTCTGCTATTGTTTGGAAGACTTGGATTCTAAGATTCTGATCTATATCAATTATTGCTGTAATAAGATTGGGTTGAGGCACGATTGGCTCGAATACGTATTCTCTGGGCTCCCTAGGTCCCGTGATTGTCATACAAAAGCAACAATGTAAATCTAACTATAAAGCAAAGTAAAATTAACTATGTAAAGTATATCTACAACATATATAACTTCTCTATTTTTGTGTTTTTGATGAACTTATTGAACATAATTGAAAGAGCAATTATTTAAAATATCTAGAAATCGAAAACTAAACTAATAACGAAATTAAAACAAACAAAGCAACCGAGAATAACTACTTGCATGTGTAGTTGTGAATCTATTCTAAATAACTAGGTAACTCGATCTATTCTATTTGAAAGATTCTCGATCCTACCTCGAAATGAGGAGTGAATCATAGTTTCTTAGAAACTATCAATCCCCACAGCTTCCCTGGCAATATCGAAAGTAAAATTAACTGAAATGAAATGATTGTCTACTCTATTTGATATTCTTTTAACTAGAACTTTGAAAGCTTGAACCTGGATTTTGCATAACAGTGGTGAATCCGATGGTGTGTGGCTTTATCCCCTCAGTGTGATCTCCTCGTTCCTTCGTGCTCACGTGAATCTAGAAAAGTGTGTGATGTTAGCATCAACAGAAGTTGGTATCAAAATAATGGCAGCTTAGGATGTAGAATGAATACAATGCGAGTAGGAGAGGGATAACGCAAGAGAACAGAGCTTGGCTTATGCAATTCCTAGCGGGATTTATTGTGAGTCATGCAACACAAAACATCCAGAACCTGAAACTATTCTTTTATGAAAAAACCTGCAACTTTAATGGCTTCCTAATGAAAATTAAACTATCCTACTCCAATGGATTGCATGAAATAGTAACAACACTAGCACAAGAAGATTATGTGGCTTCCTAATAACAAAACAACACTAACTAGGCATACAACAAAGAAAACTATGAATCCTAAGAAAAATTGAAAGACTAAACTGTTGAAATGGGAAATTGAGAGGCAAATTTGAGGGGCCATTTGCTTGAGCACAAACTAGCTATTTATAGAATTCCCATTTATGAAAGGTGAAAACCAAATTGAACTCTTTAACTATAAACAATGCCAAAACACTATTCCAGAGGAACCGAAACATAAATACAAGCAGAGGCGATGAAAAAATTTGGTAAACGTTGAATTTTACATGAGTTGCATTAAAAAGAACATTCTGGAAAACGCATGAAGGACCGCCGCCCTGAGTAGGGCGGCGATTCAGACCAGCCGCCTGCTCGGGAGGCGGTCATGAGACCGCCGCCTGTGCAGTGGCGGTGGTTTCGTCACTAAAGACCAAAACACAAAGAAAAAGAGGGGAGAAGAGAAAAGCAAATCATGTAGGGGATAAACGGGGCATGCGGGATGTTAACGCACACTTTGAGAGCTTTTTCGGATCCCGAACACCTTGCAAGGAGACCTGTATCATCATTGGGGCACGTATAATGCTATTTGGCGGTGTAGTACCCTACAATTTTGGGTATGTACAACCACCAATATACAAGGCAGATGTGCCAAAGTATTAAAATATTATCTTGAATGATCTCTTATGTATATGTAATGATGTTTTTAGTTATGATTATGAAAGTATAGATGGTTGTTCCTAAGACAATTGTATTTTTGTTAACATAAGTGTTCTTTGTGAAAACTAAGGTTTAAATTTCATAATACTATTGTTTCGTGATATCGTTATGATTTAATGAATAGGTAACAAAAATAGTAGGGTAACAATAAAATACAACATTGCACTAAAAAGAAATGAGTAAAAAGATATATCTATAATATTTGGTGAACATGAAGGTTAAACCAATTTACAAGAAAGAACTAATGTGAGACTTATTGATGTATCTTATATCAACAACTCACATGTGGATGATTGATATATTTGCAATGAATTTTCATGTTCACAAAACCCTATTGTGAAAAAGTACATCCATATAGAACTTGTATAAAGTATATCCAGTTTACATAGATAAACATGATGGTAATGTCAATTGGTATTTTAAAAACTTAAAGAGTCCTACTGCTGCAATTTCATAGCAACAACATAAACTTTTATAATTAAGTATCATTGTCATATGTTCAAAACATGACGATATATGGAACGAATTACAAAGGTAATTTAATATCACTTGAAATAGTACAAATATACTCATCTATCTTAATAAACTAAATCAACCTAGTATCTAATAACGGACAATACGGATTACTTATGAATAGTAATAAGTGAAATTAATAAGTAAAAATGGAAAAGAATGCAGATAATCGAGTGATAATGATACGGTGAAAGGACAAGTTTCGATCTCAATTGTGTCATCACAAAACCGAGCATGTAAGACATGTCTCTCAAAATTTGTTCATAGTATAAGTTGTTGA
Organism: Taxus wallichiana var. yunnanensis; assembly: GCA_018340775.1. Classification (NCBI taxonomy): domain Eukaryota; kingdom Viridiplantae; phylum Streptophyta; class Pinopsida; order Cupressales; family Taxaceae; genus Taxus; species Taxus wallichiana. Next base: position 206,393,175 of record CM031244.1, on the reverse strand, counting down.
TTACACTCGTCGATTCACCGAATTTCTAAACTAAGGTGTGGGATGCCGGATAGGGTTTGATGGAGTGAATATTTGGTAGAAACTTCAAAACTATACTTGATTATAGATACCTTTTAATTTTAACCAACAATATACTTTGTATACACACTCGTGGAGAGTGAAATATGGGGGATCAGGTAGATCTAATTGACCCATATAGTTGCACATGGTTTTTGATGTTGTCAAGATAGATTCTAAAAATTAATTAATGTTGGATTAATTTGTTGTAAGCTATTAATCATTCAAGGAATCAAGATAATTAAATGGGTAAAGGAAAACAAATTCCATTAGTTTGATGAAGTGTGATATTGAGGTGTTACATTTTGGTATAAAAGTTATATATCTCTTGGACTTATTGGGTCCTTATGCTAACTCGAATAAATATTTTGTTAAAAAATACAATAGATATATAAAGGAAGAACCCAACCAAATTGTGCTTTAGGTTTGGCTATAAATAAGTTAGAGAAAAATTCTAACAATCCTTTGTGATACACGAAACTTGAACGCTTCTTGGAGTAGCTCATTGATTATGAAAATGATCAGTTCATTCAAAATAACTTAAATTGATTGGTGGTAATCAGTGAGGGATTCGTTTGACTATTGTACTATATTTTGGCAGTAGGTTTTGGAATAGTAAAATACAATATTAAATTAAACCCTAATAGGGTAGATGAAGTAGAAAATTTGGACTGTCTACTATGTAAGTTGTTTTTGGAAAAACTTTAAAAGGATAGAACATGAGTTGTAATAAATTATAACTCGTATTAAGGAAAACAAAAAGAGTGTAAGCTCTTTCTCACCTATAAATTTTATGGAAAAATGTGATGGAAAGGATATGGTAGTAAAATAAGAACTTACATGATGAAACACAATTATGAGACACAATGTAATTTCTGAAAGAAAAGAGAAAACCATTTATTTATTTGGTAAAACCAACTCGTAAAATGGAACATCGTTGGGTGCAATTAAAAAAATTGTAATTGCAAAAGGTAATGTCTAGAAAAACAAGTTTGTAATGAATTAAAACAGCTAGGAAGACTTAAAGAAAATTAAAAACAATGTTTTCCTTGTTTGTTTCAACTATTTATAGCTTTTTTTTACTATATGTTATATATATTAAATAATATTGCATGATATGATGGGATGTAATGACAAAAATTATTTCATATTATTGATGTGTGATAGTTTTTGTTGGTTGAAAGGCTATTACAACCAATAAATTTGATTTAGATCTTGAAAATTGTAAGTTTTTGATAAAAAAATTTATTGTTCTCCTTAGGTATTAGATATAATTTTGTCTTTGATTATTTTTATTTCATTTAGTGAGTTAAAATCACTGGGACGATGATTCATTAAGGGGAGAGTATTTCACATTCGAAATTTCAGTTTGTTTTGGCGTTAGGATAATTCAAAAGATGTGGAGTGGTTTATAAGAGTTGGGGAATAAGCCCTATCGTAGTCTGGTACGCAGCCACACATGCATATGTATATCCTGAAAGGGATATACACACTTATGTGAAGTTACATGCTCAATTGCACAACATCCTTTGTCGCCCAACATTCGTAAAGTACTTAGCATTTATGACTTATTATTTTTTCTTTGAGGTTGAATGTACTTACTGTGTTGTGTACAATGTTGATTTCGGTACATAATATATTGTTTGATTGTTTTAGTTTTATCGGTAATAAATATAGTAGTACACCTTTTTTATGCCTACCCCGCTGAATGTGATGGTGGGATGCATTGGTTTATGCCTTGGTCAGATCTAACATTGATTATATATATATATATAGCTTGCTGGAAATAATGATTGCATAATGTGAGACTATATCAATTATAACCTTATTTCATTTCCATGGTGGTCACAAACCGCAAAACATTTGTATATCCTACATTCACTTCCCGGAAATGGTTGCAAATCAATGACATGTTAATGGATATTTATTTGTTCATCATACCTTGCAATTATTAATAATTGTAAAATTTATTTTATTGGTCTTCGACCATTGAGAAAAGATTGCTAAGGTTGTAATGATGTTGGTTGTTAGATTATATAGTTGACCATGTTAAAATTGAACCAAATTGGTCAAGAACCAAGGAGTGATTAAATATTGTTTTGATTGCTTTCAATTTCCATGCAAGGTATGGTTAAACTATTTTTGGTCATAATAAGGGTTATTTTATGACTGACCTTGATCTTTATAACACATTTTAATATTAATTGAATTGTGAAGGTGGTAGTTGGTGGTATTTTGGCTACTACGTGGCACTAAATGCTTATAATTCAATTTATTGTATTATGAATGCCAAAGCTTCCTCAATACGCTACCTTTCATGAGAAACCGAGTTTCATTTTTATGGTGCATGTTGATTGAAGCCTGTTTGGGTGAACTTTGCATGGTATAATGGTTTCTCGCTATTGAAGATTTGATGAAATAGTTAAGGCATGAAATCTTTATTAAAACATTAATAGAAAAGGGGGAGGGTTCCATTGTATTCAATGTTATATTTTTTATATTCATGTGGTAAAGAACACTTATGGTTCACTAACTACTATCAAGGGAAACTCGTAGTTTTTGAAAAAGCATGTATTTGCACGTCTTCTCTTGGTTGTTCCATTTTAAGTAAATGGGTAACTTCTTTTGATTATAGGAATGATTTTCTATAACTTTTTTAAGAAAAATTGGATAGATGATTTGGGTTAAACCCATAGATGGAGCACACGATTACTAGTCTCTTTAAGTTGTCTTTTTCTTAGCTTTCATCTCAGACATATGACTGTGCGTGTTTGGTTTCTAAGTGTGAGTTGGTCAATAATATTGAACTGGGTTTTCTTGAATAAAATATTATATTTACACTGTTAATGTAAAATTTGTGTATCCGTATTATTGGTTAGAAGAAATTAACTCATATATTCAAAACTCATAACCGAGATTGATGGGATGAATGTAAGAACTAAACTTTGGATCAAGTTAGTATTTTTAACCATGTTTAGCATAATGGGAGTTTGGTAATCCCATATGTTATTTAAAATATTCAGTGTATGGCCATCTTTGGCTTGCATTTGAGCTCACAATTATTTTGTGTAAAGATTTTGTGTTTGGAACTAAATTGGGTAAGACATGATAAAAACTAGTTGTATTCTTTTCGTTAAAAATATTATGGTTATATTAGAAGTAGGAGCCGGGTTTCACAAGGGTTAGTCTCACTGGTATAATCCTCATACTTGTATTGGGGTTGCCAAATTTTCTAGGAAAGGGTTTTATTTTTAATATATTTAACGGGGACAGTCATATTTATTTGAGTAATTGTTTATTTCAATTACTCTATAATCATATCTTGTAGAGAAGAAACACTTCTCTATTAGCCGCCACCGTGCCTTGGAAGGGATCTTGTGAAAGGTGATTGTTTGTTTGCTTATATTTTATTATATGAACATTAAATCTGTGAATGGTTGATATATGTGTACGTTATTTTTGTATAATTTCTTATCTCCCACGAGTTGAGCATCATGATATTATAATTTACTTCTATTATTTAAATTGGATTGTGAGTTATCCTGCATTTAAAAATTAGATTTAGAGGGCAATTTTTAATATATGATTTGTGTGTTGGAAACTCATATAGATCTGGTTATGAATATAAGAATAATCAGTGCATGAAAATATTCTTGTTTACATAAATGTGACATTAAAAGATGATTTAATGTGAATATTTTTGTTTAGACATGAAGAAAACAAAAGTAAAATATTTATCTATTTCTCGATTGTTTTAATATACTCAAAGAATAGAAGTATCAAATATTGAACTTTCCTTTCTCCTCTGTAACTAAGAAGGAAAAAAACTAGTTAAGTTTTAAGTATTGACGTGAATGAGGGAACTTGGTTCACTAAAATATAATGAATTATTTTGTTACGAGGATTCTAATTTAACGAAATATAGCAAAAACTTAGTCTAGATCCTAATTGTTAAAGGATTAAACCATATAAGGAATCATTATTTTGTTATTTAGGGAGTAAATGATTAATAACTCTTTATATGACTTTAATATATTAGATTAATCAATTTTTTTGTTGTATGCATACTTGGAGTATGTGATTTACATATATTGAGATCTTTTATCTTAACTAATATCTTATTAAAGGTTAATATGGAATTGATATAAGTATCACTTGATTGTGAAAACAAGATGGGACTGTTTAAAAAAGATATTGGGGATATATTTTAATTCTTGGAAAAAGGGTACTTTTTATCTTTTCGTTTTGGGAAACCAAGCTGATAGTTGTTATTGTAAATTTGGGGATGTGAAATAATTGACTGAATTTCTTAGAAGAAAAAGAACATTGTGTTGATTAATGTAATCTAATTTTTATATCAATGTTAGTGAAGTCTTCAAAATTTGTGATGTAACATGTTTATTTTATTAGATCATTGTGTAAGGTGCATGAACTTATTATGTGATACTTGATCTTATCTCACTAAATCAAACAATAGTAATCTAGTTATTTCTAAATGAAACAATTTGGAAAAGTAATGTTAATGCATGCTAGTTCATGCGAACTAACCATGTACATTATTGTACTTAATAATTTTCAGTTGTAGGTTTGTCAAGTATTCATAAGTGGATAGAGAACGGATATAACCCAACATTGATTATTTGTATCTTGTTCTATATGATTGCATTGATTGTAATTATATCTAAGTTATGTAAAGACATAAGCCGCCAATGTGCAAGGCATATTTGCCAATGTATTAAAATATTATCTTGAATAATCTCTTCGTATATATAATGATGTAATTAGTTATGATTATGAAAATATAGATGGTATTTCTCAAGACAATTGTATTTCTTTAACACAAGTGTTCTTTGTGAAATGATGATTAAATGTCACGATACTACTATTTCTATGATATCATTATTATTTAATGAATGGGTAATTAAAACAGTAGGGTAGCATGAAAAGACAAGATTGCACTAAAAATATATACCTATAATCTTTGGTGAACATTATGGTATAAACCAATTTACAAGATAGAACTAATGTGAGACTTATTGGTGTCTCTTATATAAAAAAATCACATGTAGATGATTGATATAATTGCAATGAATTCTCATGTTCACAACACCCCAATGTGAAAAATTACATCCACATAGAACGGGTATAAAAGTATATCCATTTAACATATATAAACATGATGTATGATTAAGTTTCATTGGCGTATGTTAAAAACTTGATGAAATGGAACAAAGTACATAGGTACTTTGAGATCTCTTGAAATAATACAAATATACTCATCTATCTTAGTAAACTAAATCAACCTAGTATCTAATAATGGACATTAATGATTACTTAAGAATAGTAATAATGAACTTAATAAGTAACAATGAAAAAGAATCTAGATAACTGAGTGATAATGATATGATGAAAGGATACGTTTCTGATGACGAGAGTTCCTTCATGAAAATTGAGAATGCAAGACATGTCTCTCAAACTTTGGCCAAAGTAGTGTAATTTGTTGATTACACTATCAGATTCACGAAGTTCCTAAACTAAGGTGTGGGATGCCAAATGGGATTTGATTGAATGAATATCAGGTAGACACTTAGGAACTATACTTGATTATCGATACATGTTAAAGGTTAACCAACAATATACTTTGTATACACACTCATGGAGAGTGAACTATGGGGGATCGGGTAGATCTAATTGACCCATACAATTGCACATGGTTTTGATGTTGTCAAGATGAATTTTGAACATTAATTAATGTTGGATTAATATTTTGTAAGCTAGTAGTAACTTAAGGCATCAAGATAATTAAATTGATAAAGGAAAAAAATCCCTTATTTTGATGAAGCATAATATTGAGGTGTTACATTTTCGTAATAGAGCTGAAGGTTGGAGCTCTTGGACTTATTAGGTCCTTACACTAACTAAATAAATTATTTTGTTAAAAAAATACAATAGATATATGAAGGATGAACCATGGAGAAAAAACCGAGACAAAATTAGGCTTCGGGTTTTGGCGATAAATAAGTTAGAGAAAAATTCTAACAATCCTTCATGATACACAAAACTTGAAAATTTGTTTGGAGTAGTTGGTTGAGTGTGAAAATGATCAATTCATTGTAAAATAACTTGAACCAATTGGTGACAATTAGTGATGGAGTCATTTGACACTTGTACTATCTTTTGAAAATAAGTTTTGGAGTATTAAAAATTAATATTAAATTAAACCCAAATAGGGTAGATGAAATAGAAAATATGCACTATCTACTATGGAAGCAAAGTGTTCGGAAAATCCAAAAAGGTTAGAATAGGATCTGCAATAAATTCTAACTCATATTAAGGGAAAACAAAAAGAGTGTCAGTGCTTTCTCATGTGTAGCTTTTACGGAAAAAGGCGATGGAAAGGATATGGCAGTAAAATAAGAACTATTAGGATGAAACACCATCGTAAGAAACAATGTAATTTTCTAGAAGGAAAGAGCAAAACCATTTATTTATTTGGTAAAACTAGATGTAAAATTAAACATTGCAGGGTGTAATTCAATTTTTTTAATTTCGCAAGGAAAGTTATGGAAAAACGAGTGTGTAATGAAACAAAACATCTTGGGTAGACTTGGGGAAAATTAAAAACAATGTTTTCCTTGTTTGTTTCAGCTATATATAACTTGTTTTTGATTATCTGTTATATATATTAAATAATATTGCATGATATGACTAAGTTGAATGAAAAAAATTATGTCATATTGTTGACTGTGTGACAATTTTTCTTTGGTAAAAAGGTTATTACAACCAATAAATGTGATTTAGATCTATAAAATTGTAAGTTTTGATAAAAATGTTGATTTTTCTCCTTAGCTATTAGATATAATTCCGTGTTTGATTATTCTGATTGCGTTTAATGAGTACAAAAATATTTGGATGATGATTCATTAAGGGGGAAGTATGTCACATTCCACAATTTCAGTTTGTTTTGTCATTGGGATAAGTCAAAAGATGTGGAGTGGTTTACAATCTAGTTGGGGAATAATCTAGGTTGCGTAGTCGAGTATGTAGCCACACGTGTGTATATATATCCTGGAAAGGACATACACACTTACACATAGTTACATGCGTAACCCCACAACAATGCTTGTCACCACCACTTGTAAAGCACTTAGAATTTATGACTTATTCTTGTTTTGCTTTAAGGTTGAATATAGTTACCGTGATGTGTGCAATATTGATTTCAGTACATGGTGTACTATTTGGTTACTTTATCGGTAATAAATATACCATTACACCTTGTTATGCTTACATTGTTGAATGTGATGGTTGGATGCATTGTTTTGTTCCTTGGTTATTGTATCTCACATTGATATATATAGCTTGTCGGAAATAATGATTGCATAATGTGAGGGAGATATTCATAGTTGTAATAATATTATATCAGTATTAAGATGAATATATGACTTTATAATGATAAACTTCTTTTATTTCCATAATGGTCATAAACCACAAAGCATTTTTATAGTCTACATTTGCTTCGGAACAAGTTGCAAACTGACGACAAGTTAATGGATATTTATTTGTTTAGCATACCTTGCGATTATTAATAACAAAAAAATTATTTTATTGGTCTTTGACCATTGAGAAAATATTAAGAAGGTTGCAATGATGTTAGTTTCTTGAGTATATATTTGACAATGTTAAAAATTGAACCAAATTGGTTGAGAACCAAGGAGTGATTAAATATTGTTCTGATTGCTTTCGATCTCCATGCAAGGTATGGTTAGACTTTTTTCATAATAAGGGTTATTGTATGACCAACCTCGATCTTCATAATGCATTGCAAAAATGATTTTAATCTATGGTGAGTTTGAAAGTATTATGGTCCTATTCGAAATATGTTGGTCTCTTTTGCAGTTATGATTATTTGATTAAAAGGGACATTGTGAGGGTTTATAAGCATTATTGTTATTGAGTCGTGGTCCTTGACCATATGAATGGAATTGAGAATAAATTAAACATGGAATCGTTATTCGGTCTTACACCATATTACAAGTTTCTAAGGATATTGTTTGTTTTATTATTGTTATTCGGTCATCAAATGCCATGAATATTTTAAAAAGGTAATTTTGATTATTGTGCAAGTTAAAGAGGTTACTTGGTTGTTTGTTAAACCATGCATTATAAAAACTTGATCTTGTTTGATCTAAGTCATTGACCTAACAAAGACACCATGTAGGTAATTATTGGTGAACAGGTAAATGCTTATTAATGGAACTTTTGCCAAGCAAAATTAGTTAATTAAACCATTACTAAACTCCATTACATGTAAAATAGGTGCTTGTTTTAAAATCTCCCAATCGAATTGTGATGGTGGTGGCTGGTGGTAGTTTGGCCACTATGTGGCACTAAATTATTATAATGTAATTATTATATTTGGAAGAACAAAGCTTCCTCAATACGCTACCTTGTATGAGAAACCGAGTTTTATTTTTATGGTGCATGTTGATTTAAGCCCATTTGGGTGAAATTTTCATGGTATAATGTTTTCTCGTTGCTAAATATTTGATGCAATATTTAAGGCATGAAATATGTATTTAAACTATAAGGAAAAGGGGAGGGTTCCATTACATTCAATGTTAGAGTTTTTATATACGTGTGGTAAAGAAAACTTGGTTTGATGACTACTATCAAGGGAATATTGTAGTTTAAATAAAAAGGCATGTATTTACACCTCTTCTCCTTGCTTTATACCATTTGAAGTAAATGGGTAAATTTTGTTTGATTATAGGAATGAATGTTTGTAACATTTTAAAAAACAATTGGATAGATGATTTGGGTTAAACCCCTAGATGGAGCACTCGATTATTGTTCTCTTTAAGATGTATTATTCGATATTTTTCTCAAACATATGACTATGCATAATTGGTGTTGTCATGCAAATGTGCAACATAAAAATTTCTAATTTTCAAGCATGACAATGGACCCATGTGTCAAAACTTTCAAGTTTTACCTTTCCAAGACACCCCAGATCAACCCGTTCTTAACACCAATCCTTAATCGGTCTATGTAATGGTCCTCAATTAGATATCCATCAATTCCCTAGGTAATTTAGGAAGAAAATTCAATCACCGTAGGTGATTTAGGAACTTCTAGAGCATTCAAGCATTCAAGCAGTTTTGGGAAGGGCTATCATTAGCCTTCCTAAGACTAGTGCACCACCCCGAGTGGATCAAAGGAGTAAGAATCATTGTGGAAGAGTATTAAAGTGATAGGAATATCAAAGAGATGATTTTGAAATATTCAAGTAAGATTTGGAGGTGTTGGAAATAATTCAACAAAAGTGGGTTTTCGGGCTGAACAAGCATGCACCGTGAACGAGGACTGAGCTTCAAAGAAAGATTATGGGAGACTTGTGATGATTTGAAATCCAAAAAGGTTTCAATGGAAATAATTTTCAATTCCCTAAATGGTGGAAAAAATGATACATCATGAAACATCATGCACTTCCCTAGGAAACTCATTCTTCTGGCACACAACGAGCGGTCCTGAGAAATAAGGGGCCATTTGAGAGAGTTTCAGTAAAATTTGGATCTTTGGACCATCACCATTGGATTCATTGAGGTGTTTTCAAGAATAATCATATAAAATTTCACCTTGAAATTCATCTAGGTACCCGAGATATCACCTCTGCAAGTCGGTCCCAAGGTAAGAGTTTTCATACTTAGCCATTTTTTGAGAAGGACACGTGTCAACACCAGGAGCCTAGCGGGATTTTATGTCCCTTTAGTTACTTTAGAAAAGGGAAATATGGGACAAAAAAATACACCCAAACATTTTTAGCCCCCAAAATACCAATGCGACCTCTCATTTTCCAGTTAAGGCCCTGAGAGCTAAGTTGGAACCTTCCCTCTCCCTACATGGATGATCGCCAAGTGTCGCGATGTGGCACGTAGTGGAAATTGATCTCCATTTTTACCTTTGGAAAATGGACATAGGGGACATAAAAATGTACCCTCCCCATTATTTCCATGTGGTTTTCATATGATCCAGTCTCGGCCCCTTCGGGAGAAGGTAGTCAAAATATGTACCTAATCTTCGTAAGATGATTACGGGAGCTCCGTAAGGAGTTAGAAGGAAAAAAATAATTTTCGGAAATATGAGAAGATCCTCTACATGATGGAATATTCATATTTTTCATAAATCCTGAGTGATTCCTAGGTAAGTTCATTTTGACCGGTACACTTGGTGATTCCAAGGAAGGATGTCATTTTTGGAAGAGTTTTAAGAAGAATTAGAAGATTAGACCCATTGCTACCATTTTTCCATGATCATATGAGGATAAAACAAGAAAAAAACATGTATTTTTGAAGGCTTTAGGCTTGTTCTTTGCCAAAATGACTTCGTTGGCCCCAAAGTGAAAAATCTTCGTAACTTGAAGAACGATGCACAAATTGACATGAGATTTTTGAGATCATCCACATTTTCAAAGGCCGTTAAAATAAAAGTATAGGATTTTGAAAACACACAACTAATTTTTTCAGTGAAGAAACCCTAGTTTCCCACGGTGAAAATTTTAAATTTTAAAATCTCCATTTCTAGAGCTCAGGTTGACGTGAAATTTTAGAGGAGCATTGTAGAGCAAAAAACCATATCAGGAAAATTTGTTTCATCACAAACCGATGCCCAAAAACCCACTTTCCAAAAATAGTAAGCCTTCCTATATGGGTATTGGCTATTTTTGGTAAGCCATCTCTATAAGTAGTTGCGGTGAAGACGGTGTGCACCAGAGATAATCAGAAGATCAGAATGGTTGAGTAGTGCCAAAAATGGTAAAAATGCACACTTACTAAAAATAATAAGTTCCCTATATGGGGACCTACTAAAAATAACAAGTCATTCCAAGAAGTGGTCGAGGTGAAGGTGGATTTCACAAAATAAGCATACAAGGGGATAAACATTCAAGTTGGAAACATCGGTTAGAGTTTGAGAAGTAGATTTTGACACTTACTAAAAATAGTAAGCCATATCAAAATAGGTACCTAATCTTGAGTAAAAAATATCGGGAGCTCCATAAGGAGGTAGGAGGAAATATTAATACTCATTAGAAAGCTAAGAGAATCATCTACAAGGTGGAATCATCATAGTCTTCAAAAAATCTTTGGGATTTTTGTGTAGCTCATTATTCGAGTTACAATTGAAAATATTTATCAAAAGGGGGCATTTTAGGGAGTTTAAGGTATAATTGAAATATTATATGCCTTTCATTGATCTTTGAAGGCTTTTTCGAGTTAAAATCATATAATATTTCACCCAAAAAAACCTCCCGGAGCTCCAACAATCTCAATTTCAAGTTCACTCTTCCAACGGGCCAAGTTCTTATGTTTTTCCTCTCAAAAGTACATGGCGCATTTTTGTGCACCTCCTGTCCCTTTGCAAAGGTGTAATGGGGACATTAAAATTCTCCCATGTATAAATTTTTCTCTATTGCTCCATTTGATCCCAATTTTTTTGCATTATGTGCGTATTTGCACTCCTCAACTCTCCCTCTAGTTTCAGATCTTGAAGTGCAAAATCATGCCCCTGGGAACAAAGAGGGGTTTTTCGTCCCTCTCGTCCCCTGGGTGTAGTAGGGATAGTAAAATGCACCCATGCATAACTTTTCGCTCTTGATCCATTCGTCACGAAATTTTTGCATTGCACGTGTCTTGTCTTACTCCATCATGCCCCTCAGTTCAGATCAAAATTTTCCACCTTAGTACACTTACTAAAAATAGCATGTGTCCATGGCAAGGCATACTAAAAATAGAAAGTGGATAAAAATGGAAATGCATCATCAACAAAGGAGGATTGAAATGTTCTAAAGGGTTTGAAGGCATCAGGATCAATTCGACAGAGCCTTCTAGGAGTCGACAGGAGTGGATTCTTCATCAACATAATGTTCTCTCTCTTATTTCTCTCTCTTCTCTCCCTACTTTATCTCTCCTCCATGTTCTAATTCTTCATTAGGGGGTGCAATTTTTATATGTCCTTAATGAAATTAAAAAGCAACTTTATGTTTCTAATGTAAAATTCACCTTTATGTTATAAAAAGGGACTTAATATTCTCCTAGGAAGTTGAAAAGTTTTAAGTTGTGTGAGGACATGAAAATTCATTGGGGGTATATGAAGATTCATTTCTCTTCCTATAAATTTTAAATCCATTCCCATTTCAAAGGGTTGGTGATCGATTTTGTAAACTCAAGAGTGCATTTTACTTAGAGAGAACAAAGGAGATAGCCATTTTCTTCCATTTCCCCCTCTCTATTTTCCTCCATTTTCCTATCATGTACAACTCTTGATTTTAAATGATAATGAAGGAAGAAGTTTCTATTTTCCAAGGAATATGAATGTGTGCATCTTTGTATGCATGGTTTCCTCTAGCCGGTAGCTTTGAAATATTATTATTTTCTTCTCTTAAATGCATGTGTTAAACTTTCTAACTAGTGTGTGCAGGAATCTAATTTTCTACCTGTAACATTAGTTCTCCTATCTCTTTTCTCACTCCCCTTTCCCGCTCTCCAAAAAAAGTCTTCTCTAGAAAGAAATTACTAGCTTTTCCACAAGGTTAGTGGAGTGCCCCTATTGGATCTTTTTACTACAAAATTAAAATACCCCCAATGTTTCTGTGTGTATGGGGCAATCGGTGCAATTTTCTAACATGAGGTTATACCTCAAGATGCGGGACTTGCTAACTTGAGATAAACCTCCAGAGAAGTCCATATTCCTCTTCCTAATCGTATTGCTAAACTACTCCTAAATGCAGAAAATACACCTATATCAACACATCCTAATAATTCCAAGGAGATAGGGAGAGAAAGAGTGCATGAAAAGGGAAACCCTACACTAACTAGGTGATAACACCAAAAGCAGAGTGCAACTAAATGCAGAAAATACACCTATATAAACACACCCTAATAATTCCAAGGAGATAGGGAGAGAAAGAGTGCATGAAAAGGGAAACCCTATACTAACTAGGTGATAACACTAGAAAAAGAGTGCAAGATACTCTATTGGGGGAGAAATAATAGGGAAAATAGGGTTGGGAGAGGTAAGATAAATGTGACATAGGCCAAGCTCCATAGTAGTCATTTCAGACTCCATGAAACACAACTACATGTACTGCAAGTGAAAAAGCATACACAAAATGCAACAACAAAATAGAGAGGCAAGGGAAATACAATAAAAATGAGCAAGGGTTGAAGAAACACCACAAAACATGATTTTTATTGCTTCAAAACATGCACATACCATTTACATTGATGCACAAAGGCATAATATGCTTTCCAGGTGCAAGAGAAGGCTTATAGCTCACTGGAGTTGAGGAAAAAATCTACAAGGGTTTCCCCAACTCCCAGAATGTCTCTCTAAAAATGAGGGGTTGATTACATTATATAGGCAATTGTCTCACCTACCCTCATTAAAGAGGTATGGGAAGCCATAAAAATCGCTTCCCAAGGGTACCTTCTATTAAAAAAGACATGGGTGCCATACTACATTAATGTCGGTTGTTGAGTTGTCATTCACCCACCTACCTTATTTGTTTTGTGACCCGTCAACCTGCAAGTCATCCATCCATGTCTAGGTTGGATGACCATATAACCATGAAGCTGTATAAAATGTGAGTAGGATTTCTAACCATATGACCCGTCTAACCCCCTGTCATACATTTGTCAAGTGTCCAACTATGTGACTTGTCCAACATCCTATCCATCCATACGGTGTCAAGCCGTCCAACTATGTGCCCTGTCCAACCTAGGTCGTTGTGTAACCCATCCAACCCCTACGAACCCTCGGATGTCCAAACCTTTGGGTTGGATGGCTTTCTAACCCACGGGGTGTGTCCAACCCTCGCCATCCAATCCAGTCGTCCAACCCTTGGAGGTCAACTTACGAATGTGATATCGCGGGCTCCCAAATGAGTTTTTGTGTGAAATGTTATATGATTTCACTTGAAAATAACCGATGAATCTATTGATGGTGATCTCAAGACTCAATTTTGAATTTATAACCCCAAATGGCCCCTTATTTCTCTAAATGACTAGTTGTGTGCCGAGAAGAATGGGCGGCCTCGGGAAGTGTATGATGTTCAAGATGTCTCGTCTTTTACACCATGTAGGGAATGGAAAATTAATTCCGTAGGAAATTTGTTGGAATTATAATTCCTCACATGGATATCAGAATATTAATTTGAATCTTAGGTCCTATTTCACGTTGCATGCTCCTATAGGCCTGAAATCTTGCTTCGATGAATCGACTCCAAAACCTTGAAACTCCCAAAATATTCCAAAATCAGCTCCTTAGTGTTCCTAGCACTTGAATACTCATGTATCATTCCAGATTACTTCATGCATACCTATCCAAGACTCACACCCATCCTTTCAAGTTGTTTATTTTACAGGGGTAAGAATATATAGCAATTTGGTGACCTCTCGAGGACATCTTCCTACTAGATGTGTGACCAATTTCTTAAAGCATCCATTGGGCATGGAGTCATCCGATACATCTGCAACTGACCCTAAAATTTAAATTCTTCCCCTGAGCCATTTAAACACTACTACTTTAACCTAGAACTCGCCTACCAATTGTTGATATTTTCCATCTTATTCACAAGAACATTTGAATGAAGGTTTTGTGATAGTGGAAAATTGCCTTAACCTGGAATTCTCTTTTTCTACAAATTTGATCTATGGGATGAATTATGAAGCTCTTTGAAACTGACCCAAATCTAATTTCTCACCAAGTGTGAAGCCCAACCAACTAATGATTTCTTGACAAGCATAAACACTACAGAAATTCAGGGAACACAAGCTGATTGGGAGAGGCTAGAACTATTGTCAAGACCTGATTTTTCCTCATGAACATGCCTTGGATGAAATGTAGAAGATAGGAATTCCCCTGAAACTAATTTCTTTGTGCAAGAAGAGGCATAGGAGCTCAACTATGAATGATCTAGAGATACATGAGAAATGAAAACATTGAAAAATGTCCCTCAATCTGATTTAGTTGCTTTACATTTGGATTTAATTGAAGATAAAAATTGTTTCTTGCAACATTGAACCCCTTACTACAACACATTTCTCACTTGGAAACATGATGAACTATGCAAGATCAATAAACACACAAAAACTATGTACAAAAATGAAGATCATACATGCCTAAGTAAGGCATGCATATTGTGCACAAACACTTGTTTTGCTAAAAGAAAACCTACTACTCTACTCCAACAAAAAAAGGAAAAGCTAAAAATGACCTACAATAGGTAGGGAGAAATAGCTTCCCTTCTTTACAAAAAGTGGCCATGCAATTAATTTTACAATGGGCATGACTTGTAATAAGAGTGGAAAATTGTTCTTCACCCTTTCCAAAGTATTAACAACAAATAAAATGATTACCTCCTCTAGGTTCTCTACATTTGGATGGAGATATTATAGCTAACCTTTGGTACATTTAAGACCTTCCTCATGCTTTGTAGTAAGCATGACCAAAGTGATAACTCTACTTTTGGCTCCAAGATAGCCAAATAAAAGATTGGGCATGTGGACTTGGGAACCAAATTACTAATCTTTATTATCTTCCCATCTCTTTAAAGCTCAACTCCATGAATGGAGTCATCTTACTGAACTTTCTAGAAGAAGGTGGTTGCTTGCAAGCTGGTTTTAATGTTTCTCTACCTCTACAAACAACTTTGTAAGCTCCAAAACTACCTTTTCCATGATGAATGATTTGGTCTCGTTGTCACCATCTTCCTCCTCCTCCTCAAGCATAAAGCTTGTGAGATAAAACTCCTTCACAAAATCAGATTCCTATAAGGATGTAGTGGAATAAGGATCTAAAATTTCACCATCAAAAGAAAGCAAGAAGCTTTCTATGATCTCTTCTTCATCCAAAGCTTTAGAATCTTATTTTTCCACCTCCATAGCATGAATCTCTTCATATTTGGTTACAAGAAATGAGGACATTCCTAGTGGATCAATACAACCTTCCATAAGTGAAACAATCTCTAAACATGTAGGATAATGAGGGTCATTGCATTCCATAGAGACATCTTGCACACTTGGGAGCCTCTCTTCCTTTGTTGACTTTTGGGAAGATAAAACAATAGCATCCATGAATATGGTGACATCACACACACCACATTCAAAAAAAAGAGACTGGTCATCATCTTCTTCTTGTGTTCATTCTTCTACACATTTAGCTTCCACCTTTTGTTCTTGAACTCCAACCTTTTGTGAAGGCCTAGTCATTAGTGGTATTTTCTTGATATTGAACCTTGCAGCCCACTCTTTCAAGTTTCTTGCAAGTTATTCCTTGCTAGGATCTTCAATTTTCTTCCTCCTTGCCTAATTTTCTGATCTTATTCTTCCCAAAATGGGTTTGGGATTGTAATAGGAGGGGTGGGTTGAGATTCAACTGATGCTTGCATTGGTTGAGGTGGTGGAGGGGAAGGTATGGCTTCTTCTTTCTATGGAGGGGACTTAGGTTTGGAAGGGAAAAGGGAAGAAAATTTTAGGTGATATGGAAGACTAGAAGATGGGGAAATGGGATCCACAATGGGAGAAACATGTAAGAAGCTTGGGAAATGAGGCTTGGTTGAGGCAGAAATGGTTGTGGAATGGGAAGAGGGTTGTAGGATGGAAATGCAGGGGTCTCCCATTTACAAGGTGAACCAACATTGGATTCATAGGCCTTGATCTCCTTAGTCCATGCTTCAAGATGTGGAAACATATCAACCATGAAAGTAAGTTTATGATGTGGCCTGAAGTGAAATGGTATAAGACCAACCCATGGGAAAGGTGTCATGAAGCCAATCCCAAGTTCCTTTGGTGATATGCAGCCCTGGTTTATACCATAGTTACCTCTGCCCTTAGGATCTTCATCCGTAAGTCATTTTCCTCGGGTACATGGTAGCCTCCGAAATCCACATACCCTTTCTCTTCGACAATTGTGTAGTCTAGTGGATAACTAAACTATTCTCGCATCTTTCTCATAAGGGTATGCACACTCCCGATCTTCATTGAAGTATGGATCTAGAGGTGGTTAATAGTAACCTAGAAATGAACTTTGAAAGTGGGAGGTGAGTATGAATAGTACTACTACTACTACATGTGTGAATTCCATGAAGGCAATAAATTCATGATTGCGCAACTTCATAAATGGAAGAAAATGAAAGGGATAAGGAAATAAGAATGGATGGAAATGAGTGGAAAGAAGAAGATCTGTAACTTAAAAATATGTTTTTGACTAGATGGAGTCACCAGATGTGCTTGAAAGTGCCTCCAAAGGCTGAAATATTCACCAAGAGCACATCAAACCTGATGAAGTGAAGTGGTAAGGTGCTTCAAACTAGTCCCACTGGGTGTGCCAAAAATGTTACTACAAAATTATAACACCCCTCGATTTGTCCTATGTGTGTGGGGAAACCAGGTGAATTTTTTAACATGGGGTTATCCCTCAAGCTACAAGACTTGCAAACTTTAGATAACCCTATGGAGAATGTCAGCTTCCTCTTCCTAATCCTACTACTAATCTAATCCTAAATGTAGAAAAGACACCTATCTAAACCTATCCTAATAATTCCAAGGAGATAGGGAGAGAAAGAGTGCATGAAAAGGAAATCCTACACTAAAGAGGTGATAGCACTAGAAAAAGGGGGTGAGATAATCTACTAAGGGAGAAAGAAGAGGGAAAATAGGGATGGGAGAGGTTAGGTGAATGTGACACAAACCCATCTCTATAGTTACCATTTGCACTCCATGAAACATAACTACTTGAACCTACAAGTGAAAAAGCATACACATAATGCAACAACAAAATAGAGAGGCAAGGGAAATACAATAAAAATGAGAAAGGATTGAAGAAACACCACAAAAATGATTTTTATTTATTAAAAACATGCACAGATCATTTTTATTGATGCACAAAGCCATAATACACTTTCGAGGTACAAGAGAAGGCTTACAAGTCATTGGAGTTGAGGAAAAAATATGCAATGGTTTCCTTAGCTCCTAGAATATCTCTCTACAAATGAGGGGGTCGATTACATTATATATGCCACTATATCACCTACTATCATTAAATAGGTATGGGTAGCCATATAAATTTCTTCCCAAGGGTACCTTGATCAAAAAAAGACATGCGTGACATCTTTGCATTAATGTTGATTGTTGAGTGTCATTCACCACCTACCTTATCTATTTCGTGAATCATCCAAAATGCGGTCCTCCATCCATATACGGGTTGGACGGCCATCTAAACATGAACCATACAAATTTTTAATGGGCCATCCAATCATATGACCCATTCAACCCCTTGTTCATAAAGGTCACATTGTCTTTGTCTAACTATGTGAGTCGTCTAACCTCCTGTCCATATAGATGTTGGGCCATCCAACTATGTGAACCATCCAACCTGGGTCATCATACGACATCCAACATGGGTTGGATGGCCATCCAAGCCCTTTCTAACCCTTTTTCCATACAATCCCTTGGGTTGGATGTCCTTCCAACCTAGTTGTCTAACCCAGTCGTCTAACCCCTCGAGGTCAACTTGAAAATGTGATATCTCGAGCTCCCAGATGAGTTTTGGGGTGAAATTTAGTATGATTTATCTTGAAAACAACCCAGTGAATCCAATAGTAGTGGTATTAAGACTCAATTTCAAGTTTTTTTACCCCCAAATGGCCCCTTATTTCTTTGGATGGCTCGTTGTGCGCGGAAGAATGAGCTACCTTGGGAAGTGAATGACATTTTAAGATGTCTCATATTTTCCACCGTATAGGGAATAGAAAATTACTTCCATAGGATTTTTTTGTACTTATAACTCCTCACATGACTCTCATAATATTCCTTTGAAGCCCATGTCCTCTTTCAACATGCTCCTTTAGGCCTAAAAGCCTGCTTCTTATGAATCAGCTCCGAGAACCTATGAAACTCCCCAAAATCTTCCAAAATTATCTCTTTAGTGTTCCCAACACTTGAATACTCAGAATATTTCCATATTTCTTCATGAATCCCTGTCTAGTGCTCAAACCCATCCTCCCAAGTTATTTATTTTACCAGGGGCAAAAATTGATAACAGATCCCTAGCCATGAGGCCACCACGAAATTCCATCTTTTCACATGTATGCAAACATGGAATATGCACCATTTAAGTAGAGGACTTTGATTCCCAGAGCATTGTCAAGAAACCCATACATTTTCCACTTGAAAATTTTTATTACCAACAGTTTTGGCACCCTTGTGTGGGGTAGATTTAAGAAGATCTGTACCCAAAATATGACCGCAAGGTCAAAAATACAAAAAAATCTAAAAAAAAAAAAATCATAAATTAGAGTTGACGGAAATACATTGTTGAAATACACACTATTGATTTCTTACAAGTGAAATTTCGTATTCCACAGTGTCTTTTCATATTCCTGTTGCAAAATATTTCAGCACTAGAACCAAAAGAAGAATTTTAAGAATAATTTACCGAAGTAGAAGGTGAAGCGGGAGAAAAATGACAAACAAATAAGAAATACAAGCCTTCTTGTTTTTAACCCCCTCTTCATAGTCTACCAAAAGATTCCCGCTAAAACTTTCCCAAGTTCACAGGAGATGACACATAAATCCCTAAAGACCACATATTAGCGTTCACCACATCATGTGGGATTCTTTGTGTTCAACATGAAGATGTTCTTTGTAATATTTTTCATGGAGTCTCTCCAAGAAAAGGAAGTGAAATCATTCTACCTCCTACCTGCCCAATCCATCACTTATTGGAATGACATCAAAAGGAATTTCAAGGAAAGATTAAAATTTACTGAGGATTGTCAAGACCTCCTTGTTCAATTGGAATAAATGAAGAAAGGAGAAAATGAAACTATGAGAGACTTTGTGGCTCGTTTCGACCGAGTTTCTCTATAGGATACCTGGAAGAGGATTTACCATCGAGTTCAAAGCATCAAGAGATTCTTTATTAGTGCTCAATCACTAGAGGTAGGATTTTTCCTACGAAGAGTTCAAATGAGGGATATTGCAGAAGTGCAAAGATTGGCCATTGAAATTGATAATGATCTTATCCTATCTGGAAATATTAAGAATCCCTCAAAGGGTAAAGTTCAACATTATAGAGATGAAAGAACTAATTTTTTTACAAAAATGGCAAATGAAATGTCTTCACTAAAGAGGGATTTTTTGAACAAATATCACCTCAAATAAATAACAAGAGTCCAATTTCAGGGCACCCCAAAGACTTTCCTTGATAATCCGCCCATCAATATGAGTGGTAGAATCCAAGAGGATGAGGAAGGACTCAAACAAGAAAGTGAAGGTGGAAATTTCCTAGAGATAGAAGAAGTGGGTGGTGATACTCAAAATGGACTCATTGAATATCACTCAGGGAGTGAAGATGATGATGGTGAAGAGGCACCGAGTTTCTCATGTGTTGTGTTTACACACTTTGTAAGTCTCAAATGGGAGATTCTTCCTCCATGATTGCAAATTAAAATAAGATTTAAGATCCTCTTGTGGTGACTCCACAATACAAAACAATTAGTCAAGGATCTTTAATTCCACCTTGCATGGAGTCTACATTTGAGAAAATTGATGATGTAGAAAGTAAGAAGGCTCCCACAATTCCAAGTAATTCTTATAATGCCTCTTCCAATTCTAAATCTAAATCTACTCCTGTAAAATCTAGTACTTTAAAAGCTCCTAGTGTACCTTTTAAAATTCTCTCTACTCCCCAAAAATATACCCCTGCTTCCAAACATGTCCTAACTCCAAAAGTAGTCTCGTCACCCCCCTCACATGCATCTTCTCCTTTTGAATTCATAGAATATGTGAAAAAATCCAAAGTGCAGCTTAATGAAACTAAATATTTGAAGACTCACCTTGAAAAATTTGAGAGATTCAACCGATATATCAGGAATGGTAGTTTAACACCCAATTTTGTAACTCCCAGTTCTAAAGGAATACTACCAAACCCACCTACGCCTCCCTCACAGAACATTATTTCCATGAGTGCATCAAAGACAGAAAATGTCGATCCTTTTATGTCTCCCTTCTAGTTGGGGAATATGAAATTAATAATTGTATAATAGATTCAGGTGCCTCAGATAATGTGGTGCTGTGAAGGTTTCCAAAGCTCTTAAAATCCCCATGACTTCACCAAGTTTCTCTTGTCATTCCATGGAGTCCAAAGAAGTCCCACTTATAGGGAAGATCAAATATGTATAGATTCCTCTCACCCAATTTGCAGGCAATTTTTTTTTTTATGATGCTTTTGGTGGCATACATTTTAGCTTCATTTGGAATGCTACTAGGTAGAATTTTATGCTAACGATTGGGAGGAAAATACACATGAATTTGTCTTCTCCAACCATTCCAGTGAAGGGAACATGAAGAAATTACCTCAAAGAAGAACATGAGGTAGAGGTACAGTGTAAAAGTGAGGAAGCCTAGAGCCAACATTTTATACCAAAATAGCAAGAGGATGAATTATTTTGTGATAAATGAAGAAGAGGATGAGATCCCAATTTTGATAGGACCAAACCTTCCTTCCCCAAGGAATATAGATCTAGAGGAAGCATTGAGGAACTTTGAGATGCAAGAGAATAGCCCTAAATTTCTAGATGATGTGAGGCATGAAGAAGAGGAACTGGTTCTCGATGATTTTCAAGCGGAAAAATCAGCTTATGTGCTTATCCATGATGAGGATATATTCTCATTCCCATTCAAAGATGAGGATTACCTTGATCATGTAACCAAGAAGAGACCAAGCCAGCCTACACTGTGCTTTCTAATGGTTGAAAAGAACCATGTGTAAGACCTTATAAGAGCTACAAAAGAAACAAAAGACCTTGAGCTCGAGTCTCATGCAAGATAGGTGTGAACTTAATCTAGCATGCTCAATTGATTCAAAGAGTATTTATGATGAAGCAAAGCAAGAATAAGAGCATGATGTCCCTCTTGAGACAGTTAATGATGAAAGTGAAATCTTTTCTTTCCCATTTGAAGAGGATAACTCTTTCTCTTATGAAGGAGTTGAAGTAAGGAGTTTTGAAGCCCTCAAAATCAAGATTCCTCTAGATAAAGAAATGATAGAATATAATGAACCTCAAGATATCAAAGAAATGCCTCTGACGGGTTCCTTGGATCTCAAAGTGAAGAATTTTCAAATAAGGGTGAAGATGAACTTTTTGAAGTACTAGATAAGGATTCAATACAAGAGATCTTGGAAGTAGTAGAAAGCACTAAAGATCCCGAGCTGAGTCTCGACCTCTTGATTCAAGCTATGGCCATGCAAGATGGGCATGAAGTTGTGTACGATTCTTCACTCAACTTACAAATACCTCATAAAGACATGAGCTAGAAAGATGAATTCAAGGATCCTTGTAGAAAACATGTGGATGAACATGAATGCGGTATTGAAGAGAGCTTAGGATATTTGAACAATTCAAACAAAATTCAGCCCTAGAGTAGTAATGATATGGTAGAAGATAAAGCAACAGTGCAGGTAAGTACAAAAACACATTTCAAAGGAAATGAAGGAAATGTATTCTATGAGTGAATACCCGAGCATCAAGAAGCTCATGTAGGCTCACTCCTACAAAGTATACAGGAGAGTGTTAGATCACTTGGATGCCATAAGCTGTTAAGGAAGGTAAGATACTTTCTAGAACCAATCAATGGATTCACAGAACATCAACACACAGTATTACCAATGCATGGGTGACCTATGAGGAATGAAAAGTGCTTCAGTGAAATTGGGTTATGCCCTGCATTATACCATAGGTGATTTAGGTGTTTTTTCTTTTCTGTTGTTTGTGTCTTTCCCTTTCCATGTGCATAGGGTATTTCCTTTCCTTTGTTTTGTGTGTGTTTTCTTCCTTTCTATCTCTCTCTCTTGTAAGTTGTACACGAATCCACATGACCCAATGAATAAGGAACTAGTTAATGTGTTATATGTTGAGATTTTGGGATTTCTCATGTCACATCTTCACTGTGCTTAGTCTATAACATGCTCCCAAGATAGAACCAAGCTTGCTGTCATGTAAATGTACAACAGGAAAATTTCCAATTTTCAAGCATGAAAATGGACTCATGTGTCAAAACTTTCAAGCTTTACCTTTCCAAAACACCCCAACTCTACCCATTCTTAACACCAAGCCTTACTCAATCTGTTTAATGGTCCTCAATTGGATGTCCATATAATCCCCCTAGGTGATTTAGGAAAGTAAAGTTAATCCCCTTAGGTGATTTAAGAACTTTTGGAGCATTCAAGTAGTTTTGGGAAGGGCTATCATTAGCCTTCCTTAGACTAGTGTACCACCCCCAGAATGGATTAAAGGAGTAAGAATCATTTTGGAGGAGTATTCAAGTGTTATGAATATCAAGGAGATGATTTTGATAGATTCAGGGAAGATTAGGAGGTGTTGGAAACAATTCAATGAAAGTGGGTTTTCGAGGCCTAAACGAGCACGCACCGTGAACGAGGACCTAAGATTCAAATAAATATTCTAGGATCCCTATGATGATTTGAAATCCAAAAATGTGTCAATGGAAATAATTTTCAATTCCCTAAATTGTGGAAAAAATGAGACATCATGAAACATCATGCACTTCTTTAGGCAACTCATTCTTTTGGCACTCAATGGGCAGTCCCGAGAAATAAGGGGAAATTTGAGATATTTTCATTCAATTTTTTATCTTTTGACAGTCACCATTTGATTCATTGAGGTGTTTTCAGGTGGAATAACATAAAATTTCACTCCGAAATTCATCCAGGAGCCCGAGATATCACCTCCGCAAGTCGGTCCCAAGGTAAAAGTTTTCATACTTAACCATTTTTAAAGGACTCCTGTTAGCACTAGGAGCCTGGAGGGATTTCATGTCACTTTAGTCCCTTTATAAAATGGAAATTTGGGACAGAAAAATGTTTGCATCCCTTTTAATCCCCCAAAACACTAATGTGACCTCTCATTTTCTAGTTAAGCCCCCGAGAGCTAAGTTAGAGCCTTCCCTCTCCCTGTATGGATGATCATGAAGTGTCTTGATGAGGTGCAAAGTGGAAATTTATGTCCCTTTCATCTCTTTGGAAATGGGACATAGGGGACACAAAAATGTTCTCTCCCCATTATTTCCACATGGTTTTTCATATGACCCAGTCTCAGCCCCTGTGAGGAGAAGGTAGTCAAAATAGGTACCTGATCTTCGTCGGACAATTGTGGGAGCTCCGTAAGGAGTTAGAAGGAAAAAAACTCGTCAGAAATATAAGAAGATCCTATACATGATGGAATATTCATATTTTTCAAAAAAACCCTATGTGCTTCCTAGGTGAGTTCATTTTTAGCGGGCACACTTGGTGATTCCAAGGAAGGATGTCATTTTTGGAAGAGTTTTAAGAAGAATCAGAAGATTAGACCCATTGCTACAATTTTTCCATGATCATATGAGGATAAAACAAAAAAAACATGGATTTTTGAAGGCTCCAGGTTTGTTCTTCACCAAAATGACTTTGTTGGCCCCAAAGTGAAAAATCTTCGTAACTTGAAGAACGGTGCAGATTGACATGGGATTTTTTGTGATCATCCACATTTTCAGAGGTTGTTAGAATCCAAGTGGAAGATTTTGCAAACATGCCCCATATTTTTTTGTAGTGAAGAAACCTGTTTTCTCGTGACAAAAATTTTAAATTTTAAAATATCCATTTCTAGAGCTCGAGTTGACATGAAATTTCAGAGGAGCCTTTGTAGAGCAAAAAAATCATATCGAGAAATTTTTTTCGTTTATGCAAACGATGCCTAGAAACCCACTTTCTAAAAATAGTAAGCCTTCTACACATGTGCGGCTATTTTTGGTAAGCCATCTCTAGAAGTAGTTGCGGCAAAGATGGTGTGCACTAGAGATAATCAGAAGATTAGAATGGTCGAGAAGTGCTGAAAATGGTGAAAACACCAACTTACTAAAAATAGTAAGTTCCTATATGGGGACCTACTAAAAATAACAAGTCATTCCAAGAAGTGGTCAAGGTGAAGGTAAATTTCACAAAATAAGCATACAAGGGGATAAACATTCAAGTTGGAAACATCGGTTGGAGTTTCGAGAAGTAGATTCTAACACTTACTACAAATAGTAAGTCATATAAAAACCAGTTTGAGATCTTGGCGAGACACTTTAAGGAGCTTCGTAAGGAGTTAGGAAGCAAACAAATACTCATTAGAAAGCTAAGAGAATCATATACAAGGTGGAATCATCCTATTATTTAAAATATCTTGGGGATTTTTAGTGGAGCTCATTATTCGTAGGTACAATTGAAAATATTTATCAAAAGGGGGCCATTTCAGGGAGTTTCAAGAAGAATTGAAAGATGAGACCCATTTCATTTATGTTTTAAGGATATTTAGAATCAAGATCATATAAAATTTCACCCAAAAAGACCTCCCAGAGCTCCAGCAATCTCAATTTCAATTTCTCTCTTCCAGTGGGCCAAATTCTTATGTTTTTCCTCTCAAAAGTGCATGACATATTTTTGTGCACCTCTTTTCCCTTTGCAAAGGTGCAATGGGGAAAATGAAATGCATCTATGTATAAATTTTCTATATTTCTCCATTTGATCCCAATTTTTTTACATTACGTGTGTATTTTCACTCCTTAGCTCTCCCTCTAGTTTTAGGTCTTGAAGTGCAAAATCAAGCCTTTGAGAACAAAGTTAGTTTTTCTATCCCTCTCGTCCTTTGGTGTAGTAGGGATGGTAAAATGCACCTATGCATAAATTTTTCCCTACCAATATGTTCCTCACGAAATTATCCTCATTGTGCATGTCTTGCCTTGCTCCATCATGCCCCACTGTTTTGGATCAAATTTTTCCACCTTAAAGCACTTACTAAAAATAACATGTGACTATGGCAAGGCATACTAAAAATAGAAAGTGGGTAAAAATGGCAATGCATCATCAACAAAGGAGGATTGAAATTTTCCAAATGGTTCAAACACATCCGGATCAATTCGACAGAGCATTATAGGAGTTGACGGGAGTGGATTATTCATCAACATAATGTTCCGTCTCTTCTTTCTTTCTCTTCTCTACCTCTACTTTCTCTATCCTCTGTATTCTAGTTCTTCGTTGGGGTGCACTTTTTATATGTCTTTAATGAAATTAAAAAGTAACTTTATGTTTCTAATGTAAAAGTGACCTTTATGTTATAAAAAGGGACTTAATATTCTCTTAGGAAGTTGAAAATTTAAGTTGAGCGAGGACATATGAAAAGTCATTGGGGATATACAAAGATTCATTTCTCTTCCTATAAATTGTAAAGCCATTCCCATTTCAAAGGGTTGGTGATCGATTTTGTAAACTAAAGAATGCATTGTAGTTAGAGAGAACAAAGAAGATAGTCATTTTCTTCCATTTCCCCATCGTATTTTCCTCCATTTTTCTATCATGCGAGAACTCTTGATTTTAAATGCTAATAAAGGAAGAAGTTCCTATTTTACAACGCATATGAATGTGTGCATATTTGTATGCATGGTTTCCTCTAGTCGGTAGCTTTGAAATCTTGTTATTTTCTTCTCTTAAATGCATGTGTTAAACCTTCTAAATAGCGTGTGTAGGAATCCTATTTTATACCCACAAAATTAGTTCTCCTATCTCTTTTCTCACTTGCCTTTCCCACTCTACAGAAAAATTATTTTCTAGCAAGTAATTGCTAGCTTTTCAGTAGGGTCGGTGGAGTGACCCTATTGGATCCCCCGACCACAAGGCTACAAAGAAAATCCACCTTTTCATGCACATGTAAAAATGAAAGTTGAACTATTTAGGTAGAGGGAATTTTATTCCCAAAGCGTTGGCAAGAAACCAACAAATTTTTCCACCCAATTTTTTTCTCACCAACACTTGGTTTCTAAGTGCGAGTTGGTTAATAATATTGAACTAGGTTTTCTTGAATAAAATTTTATATTTAGACCGTTGATGTAAAATATTTGTGTTTATATGATTGGTTAGAAGATATTAACTTAGATCTTTAAAACTCATACCAGGATTGATGGGATGAATGTACAAACTAAGTCTTTGGATCAATTTGGTATTTGTAACCATGTTTAGCATCATGGGCATTTTGTAATCTTGTTTGTTATTTAAAAGTTTCAATATATGGCCATCTCTAGCCTACATGTGAACTCGTAATTATTTCGTGTAAATATTTTGTGCTTGAAACTAAATTAGGTAAGGCATGATAAACATGTAGCTAGGTTTCGTAAGGGTTAGTCCCACTGGTATAACCCTCATACTTGTATCAAGGTTGCCATATTTTGTAGGAAATGGTTTTGTTTTAATATAGTTGACAGAACAATCATATTTATTTGAGTAATTGTTTATTTCAATTACTTTGTTTTCATATCTCATAGATAAATAACCTTCTCTAACAATTGCCACCATGCCTTGGAAGGAGATTGTGAAAGGTGATCACTTGTCTTCTTATATTTTATTATTTGAACATGAAATCTATGGATGGTTGTATGTGTGTGTTATTTCGTACAAGTTCTTATCTCCCTGAAGTTGATCATCATGATATTATGATTTACTTATGTTATTCAAAATGAATTGTGAGTTATCTTGTATTTAAGCATTAGATTTAGAGAGAAATTTTCATTATATGATTTGTGTGTCGGTAACTTATATATGGGACAAGATGTATGGAGACATTCTTTTAGCTAACATTATTTAATTGGGACATACTACTTATAGATCTGGTTATGAATATAAGAATAATAAGTGCGTGAAAATGTTCTTGTCTGCATAAATGTGGCATTAAAAGATGATCTAATGTGAATATTTTTGTTTCAACATGAAGAAAACAAAATTAGAATTTGTATCTATTTCTTAGTTTTGTTAATATACTCAAAGAACAAAAGTATAAAATATATAAATTTTCTTTCTCCTCTATAACTAAGAAGGAAGAAAAACTAGTTAAGTTTTAAGTATTTATGTGAATGAGGGAATTTTTTTCACTAAAATATAATGAATTATTTTGTTATGAGGATTCATATTTAGTGAACTATAACAAAAAAACTTAGTCTAGATTATGATTGTTAAAGGATTAAAACATGGAAAGAATCGGTGTTTTGTTCTTTAGAGGAATAAATGACTAAGCACTATTTACATGAATTTAATATATTAGACTAATGGGATCAATTGTTGTTTGCATACTTGGAGTATATGATTTACATATATTGAGGTATTATATCTTAATTGATATCTTGTTAAAGGTTAAGATGACATTTATATCAAGTATCACTTGATTTTGAAAACAATATGGGACTATTAAAAGAAAGATATTGGGTATATATTTTAATTCTTGGACAAAGGGTACTTGTTATATTTTCTATTTTGGAAACCAAGATGATAATTGTTATTGTAAATTTGGGGATGTGAAATAATTGATTGAATTTCTTAGAAGAAATAGAATATTGTGTTTATTAATTTAATATAATTTTGAAATCAATGTTCTTGAAGTCTTCAACATTTTTATGTAACTGTTTAATTTATTAGATCATTATGTAAGGTGCATGCATTTATTATATGATACTTGATATTATCTCATTAAATCAAACATTAGTAATATAATTATTTATAAATAAAACAATTTGGAAAAGCGGTGTTAATGCATGTCGAGTTCTTGCTAATCGACAATGTACATTCTTGTACTTCATCATTTTCAGTTGCAAGTTTGTAAAGTATTATGAAGTGGATAAAGATTGGATACGGCCTACATTGATTATCCGAATACTTATTTATATGATTGCATTGATTATAATTATATCTAAGTTATGCGAGATATAAGCCACCAATGTGAAATGAAGCTATACCAATGTATCAAAATATTATCTTTAATAATCTCTTGGGTATATGTAATGATGTAATCGAGTTATGATTATGAAAATATATATGGTTATTCTTAAGACAATTGTATTCATTGTTAACACAAGTGTTCTTTTTGAATTGATGTTTAAATGTCATAATAGTACTATTTATGTGATATCATTATGATTTAATGAATGGGTAATGAAAACAATAGGAAGCAAAAAAATACAACATTGCACTAAAAAGAGATAAGTAAAAATATCTACTGTAATATTTGGTGAACATGAAGATATAAACCAATTTATAAGAAAGAACTAATGTGAGACTTATTGTTGTCTCTTATATCAACAAATCACATGTGGATGATTGATATATTTTTGATGAATTCTCATGTTCACAGGACCCTAGTGTGAACAAGTACATCTACATAAAACTTATATAAACGTGTATCTAGTAAACATAGATAAACATGATGGTAATTTCAGTTGGTATGTGTGAAACAATAAGAATGCTCTTTGCTGTAATTTTACAACAATAACAACATAAAATTTTATGATTAAGTATGATCAAAACATGAAAATATGGAGCGAAGTAAAAGGTACTTTGAGATAACTTGAAATAGTAAAGATATACTCATCTATCTTAGTAAAATAAATTAACATAGTATCTAATAATACACATTAATGGTTACTTAAGAAAAGTAACAATGAACTTAATAAGTATACAATGGAAAAGAATCAAGATAACTAAGTGATAATGACACGGTGAAAGGAAAATTTCTGATGATGATTTTGTCATCACAAAACTAGGCATGTAATACATGTCTCTCAAACTTTGGCCAAAGTAGTGTAAGTTGCTGATTACACTGTCAGATTCACCAAGTTCCTAAACTAAGGTGTGGGATACCCGATGGGTTTCGATGGATTGAATATCAAGTAGACACTTAGGAAATATACTAGATTATTGGTACTGTTAAGCTTGTCATCTAGCAATATAATTTGTATACACACTCGTGGCGAGTGAAATATGGGGATCGGGTAGATCTAATTGACCCATATAGTTTCACCTAGTTTTGGATGTTTTAAAGATGGATTCTAAACATTAATTAATGTTGGATTAATTTTTGTAAGATATTAATCATTGAGGGAATTTAATTAAGTAAATGGATAAAGAAAAAAATTCCCTTAGTTTGATGAAGCATAATATTGAGTTATTATAGGTTAAATCCTCACTTTGTAGGTTTTGAGTGAGATTCTCTACTGGTCCCTTTAACGAAATAACTCTCCACTTGATGCAATTTATCACTTTGGAAGGTAGGTATAAGGTGGTGTATGCCTACCATTTTCCAATTTTAAATCATCCTTTCCATGGTCTTCATTTCATTTTCCCTTACTTTCTTCTTTGTTTGATGTGAAAATTGATTGAGAAATTCCAATAAGGTATCTTGAAAACTCCTCTCCACCAGGGTCTAATAATGTCCTTATTTAAAATGGGGTCTATTTATTTCACCAAGTATGAAAGGTTTAGAGGCCTTCTCAATGAGTATGTCACTATTGTTTTGGGGGAGAAGATTTTAGAGCAAAAGGATAGTGAGGATTCCTCATCCTCTGGATCTAATGACAATGATGAATCTGTTATGACATCGATGAATACAAAGGAAGCAATTAACAATCCACAATCCCTTAAATTTGTTAAAATGGACATTGGTAGGGAAGAGGGTTTTGTGGATGGTGAAGACAACTTTAATAAATATTTTCAACAATGTAGGTCAAATACAATCTTTGAATAAGACTATGCTAAACATTCTACTTAAGGATTGCAATGTCATGAAAGGGAAGATGGAGTCTTTCTCCAATTTTTTTGATAAATGGAATATGGAAAGTTTAAATGAAGGGTGCGAGGGTTTAGAGGTTGATATTCAGAGGAGGAAGGGAATTGTCATGAAAATAAAAAAAATGAAGCCTTCTAAATATGAAAATTACAATTGAACACCTTATCATAATGGTAAAAATGGTCAAATATGGGGGAATAAGTAACAAAATGAAAAGGGAGGATAAGGATTTGAATTATCAAAATTTGAATATTTATATTAGGGATATTTATAAGTAGTGGACAAAGGCTCTACAAGCTATGGAAGGAAGTAATGGTTTTTTCACTCTTATTTCCTTTTTAGTTATGCCTTTCTTTTTCGTTAGATCTGAATTTGTTGTTTGAAGTGTTTACATATGTAATTATCTTCATATTCGAATGCTACTTTGTATGGGGTAGGTTCCCCTCATTCCTTTATTACCAAATACAAAAAAAAACTACTATGGACATCAAAATTCCTAATTCAAAATGTTCCAAGAAACTCAAAAGAAAATATTCAATACTTGACATTATCGACTACCATTTGCATGGTTTTTTTCCATTGATTACCATTTCAATTGCAAAATAAATTATACCAAATTTAGGGCTAATTGATTATGGAATACGAATTTCGCTTTATTACAATACAATCTAAAACACCCTTAGTGGGGATAAGTCAAATGAAATCAAATTTTTAGGTGGTAATGGGTCGTGTCCATGGGCCTCCCCATAATAATAAAACTTATAAGATATTTTTAACTCAATATAAGACAATGATCAAAACTACTTCATAAATAGGAATAGAGAAGAGAAGAATCCTTTTGGCGCCTTAAATCAAGAGCTATCTGGCTTAAAGAGGGGGACAGGAATACAAAGTTCTTTCACATGACCACTCTAAAGCACAGGGCCAGTAATAGGATTTTAGAGGTTTCTAAAAGCAACGGAAGTATTACTAAAAATCCAAACAGCATTAAGAAGCAAGCACTTGAATTCTACAAAAATCTTCTTAGAGAGAGTAATGTCAGCAATCCGGAAGCTATTTCCTTCATGCTAGAGGCAATCCCCCAGAATGATATTGAAGACCAGAAATTCAGAGATATCACTAAAGCGGTCGCGCTTGATGAGCTAAAAAAGGCTGTTTTTTCTCTTGAGGGGGATAAGGCTCCTGGACCGGATGGATTCTCCATTAATTTTTTTCAGAAATTCTGGGAAATATGCTCGGAGGATCTTCTCAAAGCGGTTAATGAATTTTTTAGATCGGGAAATCTTCTAAAAGAGCTCAATAACACACACATTGTGCTGGCACCTAAGAAAATGAATGCAAAAGATTTCAAGGATTTCAGACCCATCAGTCTGGTTAATGCTATTTTTCGAATCTTCACCAAAATTATTGCTTCTAGGCTGCAGCTCATAATGAAGGATCTCATCTCAAAGCAGCAGAGTGGCTTCATTAAAGGCAGGATAATACAAGACGGTGTGATTATGGTACACGAAACTATGCATTCTATGGAAAATAACAAAAAGGCTAACATGATCCTTAAGCTCGACATGAATAAAGCCTTTGACAAAGTTTCTTGGGTCTTCCTTGACAGGATTCTATCTAAATTTGGGTTCACAGAAAAGTTTAGAAAAATTGTTAAATCATGTATATCTACAGCCAGGTTCTCTGTGGTTGTTAATGGAGAGCCTGTGGGATTCTTCACCAGCAGCAGAGGTCTAAGGCAGGGAGACCCCATCTCCCCCCTTCTCTTCATCCTTCTGGCTGACAGCCTTAGTAGAACAATTAGCAGAGCGGTGGAAGACGGCCTTTTAAAGGGTTCTAAACCCACTTCTCTCAGCCAAGCTGTCTCTCATCAACAGTTTGCAGATGACACTATCCTTCTTCTTCTGGCCTCAGTGGTTGAAGCTAAAGCTATCAAGGCTCTTTGCGCAGCTTTATGAATGCGCTTAGGGCAAGAGATCAATTACGACAAAAGCATCCTTTTTTTCTTTAACACCCCTGAGGAAAGACAACTCAAGATTGCTAAAATTCTAGGCTGTAAAATTGGTACTCTTCCAGCAACGTACTTAGGCCTCCCTCTTGGCACGAAGAAAGTCTCTCACACGGTGTGGGATGATTTATTGACGAGATTTCAGAAAAAAATGGCCGGTTGGAAAGGGACCACTCTCTCTAGTGCTGGTAAGTGCCTTCTCATTAAAAGCACACTCCAAAGTTTGCCCATATATATCATGTCACTATTCAAAATTCCTTCCTCCTTCAGAGAGAAAATTGAAAGGATTCAGAAAAAAATTTTATGGCAAGGCATGGAAGAAAAGTTCAGATTTCACCTTGTGGCCTGGGATAAAGTCTGCACCCCTAAATCTAGGGGAGGGCTGGGAATAAAAAATATTGAGAAAATGAATGAGGCACTCATTGCTAAGATGAAATTTGGAGATTGCTTTCTGAGAAACAACCCTGGATTGATGTCATTAAAACAAAATACTTGAATCAGCAAGCTGTTTACTCCTATCTGCATGATGAGCAGCTCCCCAATGGTTCCATTTTTTGGAATAATCTGGTTAAGAGTAGAAACTTCATTAAGAAGGGAAGCAAATGGAAAATTGGGGATGGCAGTGACATTAACTTCTGGGAGGATAACTGGTCCAATGATAATCTCTTGGAGAGATTTGGGACTGCTAAGGACAGTCTTATAAGAAAATATGGAACTAAAGTTAAGGACTACATTGATGGAAATGGCACCAACAAGAATTGGAAAAGACTTACTATGGAGAGTATTGAACTGAAACAGACTATTTCCTCCCTCCAAGACCTTTTGGATCTCTTCCCTTTGTGTCAGCTGGATTCCAAGGATGAGCTGATCTGGAGCAATTCACACGAGGGTAAATACTCAGTCAAATCTGGTTATACCAGTCTTTTCCACAGTAACCAATCTGACTTTAACTGGAACTTGATCTGGATGCCTGAGTTAACCCCCAAAATAAATTTTTTTCTTTGGCTGGCCATCAGAGGCAAAATTCTCACCACTGACAATTTGATGAAAAGAGGTTTTATCATTCCCAATTGGTGCCACCTTTGTAGGAATAACTATGAAGACATTAGACATCTGTTCATACACTGTGATTATGCCTTTAGAGTTTGGAACTTTGTCCTTTCCAAATTTGAAGCTCTCTGGGTGATGCCGGAGGATCTTACTGTTTGTGGAACCAATGGAACCCACCATTCAGACATTGTGCTATCAGAAGAATCTGGAAATTAGCCATCCCGCATTTAATTTGGAGGATCTGGAAGGATAGAAATAATATAGTTTTTAGAAATAAGAAGCAGAATTTTAAACTCACTACCGGCAGAGATCTCCCAAGGCATCAAAGAGGACATGGCGATTTAAACCTCCTAAGAACAATTGTTACCACGAAAATGAAAAGCACATCTTATCAAATTGGAGATCGGATATTGGAGCAACCAGGGAATAGTGTGGATAGATCTTTGGTCAAATGGCATCCCCCGAATCCAATTGGTTCAAGCTGAACTTTGATGGTGCCTCTAAGGGGAACCGAGCAGCTGGCTTGGAGGAGGAGCAATACGGGACCATAAAGGTAATTTGATTGTTGCATATCTTTGGAAAAATGGGAATCCAAACCAATCATTTTGCGAAGCTTTATCATTCTCGGGGTTTGAGAGTTGCTCGGACCCAAAATATCCGAGAACCTCATTGTTGAAGGGGACTCCCTTAATATTATTAATCGCTTAATCAGTCCTCTTTCTCCTAATTTGGAATATCAAAGATTTTATCTCTGAGTCCATAAGCATCAGTCATACCTTCAACAGCATCAGAATCATACATACTTACAGGGAAGGTAACAAGCTGGCCGATGCAATGGCCAATTATGGCATTAATATAAATTTCACTATTTGGGATAATGATAGTATCCCTAATCAGCTTCACAACAGCATACATGCGGACCTTCACACGCAAACAATCTCTAAAGATATGCTTTAATCTTTGGAGGAAATCCATAAATTCTTCCACAGGTGCTGTTTTAGTTTATTTGGCGTGGCATATGATATCTACTCCAAATGATGGCAAGATTTTGTTTAGGAACTTCAAGTGGAGCCGTCTAAATTTAAAAACAGCGCACGCGGGAAGTACAATAGCTGTTGATATTCGGTTGCCAAGCTCCGCGAAAACCGAAGATAACTACAAGGTGAAAGCTGACAGGATAAGGGTTTCCACGCGCGACTTCACGCAGACTCAGATCGGCAATCCTACAGCCGTTCGTGGGAGGACCAACGGCTACAGTTCCCATTTTTATGCGACCCGCAACGGCGAGAAACGAATCACTCTCAACGCCCAAAGGTATTTTGAAAATTGTTGTAACCAGCACATCCTTGTGAAGATGGGAGGGCCTCCCTGCCAGATTGAGCCGTGTGCTGGACCACGATTTGGAAAGATAACACTGAGCTCTGGAACATTCTTAGTATTGGCGGATTCACCAACTTTGTGGAGAGAGTGCAAGGGCATGATCAAAACATCTCTGTTCGCTTTGCCAAGGATTGGAATGAGAGGATGGTCGACTATGGAGGGCAGAAGATTCTTATTAATGACGAACTCATAGCCGAAGCGACTGGCCTCAGCTTGGAAGGATACCGCTTCTTCAACAAGAGGGTTATCAAAGAGGCTGAAGAGAGAAGATTTGTGGAGGAGGAGGAGAAGCTTATATTCAACACCGCGGGTCTGCTTGTTAATTCAATTCCTTCTCCGTATGATGAAGTCACCCGCATGATGATTCGCTACATATCCTTGGAAGGCAGGTTTGTTACTGTCCCTGCCAAGCACCTTGTCTTTTTGAATCACTTTCGTAGGAGTAGGTTGGTTTGCTTTCCCCCTATATCTGTTAAACTCTCTTGAGCGCTCCATTTTGGAGTTCCAGAAGCATACCCGGGCGGTTCCCCTTCACCAAGGGCTTATTCTGCTTATTCACAAGCACTGCCTTATTAAATTCCCCGGTCTCCCTTCCTCTCCCGGCCTGGCTTTGGGCTCTGTTGCTGCCAGTCCTGTCTCCCCTGCTGTCCCTGCTGCTGCCCCCGCCTCCGGTGCTGATGCCCCCATGCAGGCTGCTCATGCTTCTCCTTCTTTTCCTCCTGCTGCTGCCCCTGCCACCCACACTGTCTCTACTTCTAAACGTGTCACCAGGGCTTCTAGGAGACTCAACCTTGAGTCTACTGCTGAGGGGGATGAACCTTTGGATGACATTGCTCGTGATCTGCTGAACATTAGTAGTGCCAGTCCCCAGGCGGCACCAACGGATAACCCTTCTAGAAGATTGGAGGCCTTAGAGGCTGAGCTTAAATTGCTGAAGGATGAGGTAAAAAATCTTGCTAAGCAAAAAGGCAAAAAAAGCATTGAGGGAGAAGGGAGCATTGGCAATAGCCAGCTTGATGAAATATACAAAAAACTGACCTCCCTTGACTCCCGCCTTGGGAAAACGAAGACTAGGCATGAGTATAATATTGCAGCATTCAGGGCCATAGAGGAATTCATCGAAGGACATGCAAGAAGTGTTTCGCAACTCAGCGGTGTCCCGATGACTCTTTGGGGCAATGAGAAAGAGAGTAAAAGAACCAGAGAGGAGCTCGATAAGACGGATGCTGCTCATATGACCACGCTGGGTATGTACCATGCTTGGAAAAAAGTAAAGATGAGTATTGATCAAGCGGCCAAGAAGTAGTCTGTTTACTACTGCTTCTTGGCTGTAGGCTTGCTGTTTTGTTGCCGTTGTTTTGCTGTTAAGTCTCGTTTGTGTTGCTATTTCTAGGCTTCGGTGTTCTTTGCTGTAACTTTTGTGCTTTGATACAGCTTCTCTGCTCCTCTCTCTTATTCTGGCTTTTAGGCCTCCTTTTGTACACAAGGGTATAGTCCCTTTCAAAAAACTATTTACCAATATTAAAAAAAAACTACTTCATAAATAATGGAGGTATTTCCAAGTAAAAATAATTATCATGTGAACTCTTAAATACATTTTTACCTAAAATCTAAAATATTGTTAATATGTTTTTTTATCAATAGTAAGTTTGAGAAAACAAAAATATTTAATTAGTTTTGTACTCATTTGGAGAATGGAATTGTAGGCTAGAGTGATAGTATGAAACTAACTAATCACTTACTTATGTTATTTAATTTATTTGATCACTACAACACCTCAAACATGTACGTTAAATCTCAAGGTTACTTTTAGGGGCTTGCGCCACTCGAGGTTGCCTAAGTAATGAGTATGTTATTGGATAATTCAAGCATGTGATCATTGATGATATACTAAGCTGCAATCAAAAACACAAAAACACCCACAAACACAAGATTTTGTACTAATTAAAATATCAAACACCAAAATATGTAAACACAAGTAATGAAACATGTAAAAACAATAAAACAACAATTAGTATATCCCAAACCACATACATGTGTGAGTACTCATATTTTCATATACACTATTGTCTTCCTAGATCTTCTACCCTCTCTTTAATGATGACTTACCTTTAGGTCTCCAAGATTTTGTGAGGGGAAGATCATGTGATGAATTCAATTTGGGTAAAAAATGTCAATTAGTCCGAGTTAGATACAAATAGCCAAATCATAATAAATATATATGAAACATGTTAATAAAACTTTATTAAATAAATTATGAGTAGATAGTGAGTGATGACAAACAAATTAGATGAAGAATGCATATCAAAAAGACCTATTGGCAAATTTGAGTAAGTATCATCGAAAAATTTGGGGGTTCTCCATATTCATATCTAGAAATGAAGGTGGATGAAAGCCACATTGCACACATAGGAAAGGGTTTTGGCCATACGAGGGAAGGAAAGATGAACTTAGCACATCAATAAAAATAGATCTAGACTAACTTAACTATTTTCCATTTAAAATATCAAGGGAAAAGGAATTTTTCAAAATCCCATACTACCGGATCTTGAGGAAGTGTAACAAACTGTAGTTCTTCTCCAAAAATTTGAAGAAAAAAATAATGGCATAATTGATTATATCTTTATTAGGTATCTCTCTCGGAGAAGAAAAATGAAATGGAGGATATGTATGGCTCTATGCGGGAATCCTTAGTTATCAAATAATCATGTGATCAAGATGGTCCTTGGTGGAATAATATCCCATTTCCTTATTTGGGAAAGCATCAAAAATATCTAGGATGGATAGTAGTACATGGTGATGACCAATAAAGAATGAAATATGATACAATTTTTCACGATATGCCTTGGGTAGGTTAGGATCTCAATATTTCCATGTGGTTTCTTTGAAGGAAGACAGAAAATACTATAGGCTACAAGAAATAATAGTGGATGCTATTAGTAAAGAGTTTCGAATTGAGTTAAAGAAAAGTTAGTTTAGACACTACCCCTAAGCCGTGTGATGATATACTAAAATAAACTAGATGAGGAAAGTACAAATATAAGGGATCTATAACTCTTAGGCAAAGTCCTGCAATGTGTTGAAAAGGGTTTTTTTGGGATTAAGGCTACAAAATAATTTTTCAGTGGTCTCATAAAGCTAAGTTTAGATATTTTTTAAAGGTTGTTTCATGGTAAAATTCTAGACTTGAATATAGGAAGCAAGTCTTAGGTTGGAATTATTTTTTTGAGGGGAGGAAGCTTTTTTTGCATCCTTGATAACCTAATTTTATGAAACCAAATCATTTTGGTGGCTATCTAAAATGGTGTTAGATTACACTATACTCTCTTCCTCTAGAGTACTAGTGTTTGGAAGATTGGATATTGTTATCCAAAATTCACCCCTCAAGGTAATTTTGATAACATGCATCAAATTATTCAGTCCCGAGCAAGTAGATTGATTCAAGGCCTGAAATTGTGTTTTGGGGCCCCCTCGGCTTCTCTCTAACTCTCCCATCCAAGAAGAAATCCCAACAAGTTGAGAAAATGGAAAAAATGCAAAAAATAAGGTTGCAGGACTGTTTTAAAGCATTTCAGTCTGAAGGGTTCGGGTCGTACTGAGGTTCATTGTACCAAGCTTGGGGCAAAAAAACAAAAAAATTGGCTAAGTCGGACATTTTTGTCCCAGGCGGTCTGCGGGATAGTTGGGATGTCGGGACGCGAGGGACGCGAAAAGCCAAATCGACCAAAGCAGGGAAAATCGTCAAGTTTTTGTTTCGCATAGTTTGGGACAGCCAGACAAAAGTACGTGTGGGACACGAATTGACCGATTTTGAAAGATGGTCCATTTCGGGCAGTTCGGGGATTTTTGTCCGGGATAGCCGGGACAAAAGTACGCGAGGGACACGCGGACGCGAAAAGGTGAAAAGGCCACAAAAAGAGACAAGGAAGCCCGAATCGGCCGATGCGGGAGAATGTGTCCGGGATAGCTGGGACAAAAGTATGCGTGGGACGTGAAAAGCTGAAACAGCCGAGGCAAAGAAGAAAAAGTCAACATTTGACCCGTGAACTTCAAACGGCCATAACTTTTGACTCCGAGATCCGATTTTCACAAAATTGGACTTTCTGGAATGAGCACGACGTCCTCTACGCCACAAAAATTAGATTTCTTATTTTTAACAAGGGTAGATATATTTAAATAAAAGAAACATATTCGGCTCTAGTTAGTTAATGCTCATTCTCGTCAAATGACAGAAAACGCCTGCCAGACCCAAAATAGCTGCCCGCACTCAGAAGGCCATAACTTTTACATTTCTCAATGAAATCGCAAAAATTGGTACCGTTGGAATTATGGCTCCAATCCCGATGCAAAAAAATCAATAAATTATAGATTTGATGAGATATTGGTGGGGAGTTTTCACAAAACGTGGATGGGTTCATAACAGTGTTTTATTTGGTGGTTGGGAGTGCAATTAAGAGGCATGGTCATCATTCTTTCTTTGCTGCAGCACCTGGGACAGTATGGGGAGCCTTTTTCAAGTAATATATAATCATTTTACTCCATTTAATTCCTCTTACAAGTGGTTGAAGGATAGATTTCGGGATTTCCATTTTCCCTTCTCTTTCCCTTCTCATTTTTCTATAAATTGGAGTGTTGGGCTCATTGTAAAGGGGGTAGTTTTGTAGCAAAGCTCTGCCAAAATTGCTTTGTGAAGCCAATGTGTTGCAGGCCCTTGTTGTGGACTCCTTGCATGGTGATCCAGGCCCTTATCTTGTAACTGATTGAACTGTGCATACCAGGAAGTAATAAAATACAAGTTTGTGGATGTATCTTCCCCTGCTGTGTTTTCTTGCATTCTTCTTGCCCCTTTAACCTTGATTACAAGAATATTGTGTCTATTATTATGTTCTTGCAGGGATCCATTATCATTGTGTATGTTTGAAATATTGTTGTAAAATGCATTTTGCTAGATTATGGAGAACTGTCATCACCCCTTCTAATGTGCACTTTGCTTCTGTATCTCACGCATTTGAAGACTACTCTCACACCCTCCTTTTCTAGTGTATCACCATTGTAGTGTAGGATTTCATCTTATGCATTCTCTCTCCCTGGTCCCTTGGAAATTTAGGTTAGAATAGTTAGTTTCCCCTGCATTAGAGTAGATTGTGGCAGGTAGTTTAGGAGCAAGAACCAGCTTTCTCTGGAGGTCTATCTCAAGTAGCAAGTCCCAAAACTTGGAGATAGTACCCATGTTATCCAATCACATCATGAGTTCAATTATATGCACTTGTATAAATAGAGGGGTGCTGTGATTTGGTGATAACAGATATTCTTTGGGTTGTTTCTAGAATTATCCCGGATCTTCCGGGAAAGATGCCTATTTTTTTCATGTGTAGGTTAAGGTGGATATTGGTAAATGTAATCCTCAAGTTTTAATTTTGAGTATCAATGGGAAATAAATATTTTAACTAGTTGAATGTGAATATTTTGGAAATAAGAATAATCTATAGCAAAAATAAAAAAATCATGATGGACATATGGGTATAAGGAATGTCAATATCTAGTTAGGTCAAAAACCTATCCAACAAGGATTTTGGGGGACAAATCAAGTCTAGAAAAGAAGACAACATCTGGTAGATTCATAATATGTGGTGCGAGAAGGGTGTAAAGGTTACTCACTTAAGTGTTTCTTCTTTCAAGAACATCATGGAAGGTTATGTTAAGAGTACATAGCTTCAAGAAGAAGGAATGAACCAAAATATGAAATAATTGGGATAAGAACATCATTTGAATGTAATTTCACATGAGGAAGTATATTCATATTTAGAATGGGTATTCTCAATAACAACCTTATGAGGAAGGCCAAATCACCAAAAAAACATGTTATGTGAATCGAGGAATCCAATCATTATAGTTTGGATACAAAATATTATCTATATTTAGAGATATTAAAATGGGTTATCAAAAGATGGTGGTATAATTATTCCCTATCACTAGATGGAATCTTTTCATTTAAGGTGGGGTTACTTCCTTTCTCAATCCTAAAACCTCAATATTTTTTGCAGTTTGTAGATGACTCAATAAAGGATGGATATGCTTGTAAGATTGAATGAGGATGTGAATGACCTAGATTTCTTTAGACTATAAATGGGTCTAAGAAGGGATATATTACAGAGATTTTTTTAGGTGTTTTGTATTAAGACATAGATATTAGATGTAGGTTTTGATTTAAGTTAGGGTCTGAAGTTTCTATTCTAGAAAATACATTTTTTGATGGGATTAGATTGAGGTTTTTTTGAGACATATGATTGAGATGCACTTCTTAACCTCAAATTTAGGGAATAATGTTTTTGCAATGAGATTCTTTTGAGGGATTGAGATATTATAAAATACTTTTGGATTTAGCTGGGAATATTTTAATGGTGGTGTTCTCGTAAGTGGAAATTTGATATGTTTTTTCTAGCTCAGAATTATACCTTAGGATTTTATCATGACATATCAATAATTTTGGACAATACTAGATGATCTCAACAATGTGGGACTTGAAAATTGATATTAACCTCCAGAGAAGTATGGTCCTTTACCTATTCCTAATGCTAACACTAAAACTACATATAAGCTAAGACTATTTTAACACACCCAAATATCTAGGAGAGAGACACAAAGAAAAGGAAAAAATAGAGAAATTAATCTAAAAAAAGATGCGATAGCACCAAGAAAAGGGTTGATCACTCTCTCTTTAAGTCTTAGAGAATTAAAAAATGCAATGTAAGGTTAGAGGGGAATATTATTGCCACTTTCAAAATTTGCAACTAAATCATATCAAAAACATTTATATTTGACTCAAATTATATGAAACTCTATAAAACATATTATATACACATCACAAATAAAAGAACGGAAGGTAAAAAGACAATAATGTGAAGAAAGGGGCAGATTTAAGACACAATTGAGATCATATTATTGTTTTAAGTATGCATAGATTACTACAATCAAGGGGGTAAGATTCATTACATGACACATGTCATGGATCTACAACTCCTTGGTTATGTTATAATTTTGGCATAAAACCCTTACCGAGCAAGACAGGGTGGTTTTAATGAAAAAAAGTGCTACATTTTATAGAAGGGGAGAGAGGATAGTAGATAAAAATATGCTAGAGGATATGCTTAACCTACTATTTAACCTTGAAAAAAACTTTTAAATGATTCCATTAGGTAATCTATATGAATTGTGATGGTTCATGCTTTTGGATCTTCCTTTGTTTGCAATAAAAACTAGATATTTATTTGTGGTGAGAACAACCTACAAATCAATGGATTCCCATGAAATATAGAAAATGGAGGAGTGTGACATTATCAAATGCCCAATTCTATTACACATATTACAATTCCTCATAATTTCAATTAGGCATGGAAGAATATGCTCTTTTGGAAGCATTTGAAGGGTCCCAAGGTGAAGGAGTATCAAAAAGAATCATGTAACCAAAAATGACATCCTCTTACTTTTGAAAGTGTCATGAAACATCCCCAAAATCTAAAACTTTT
The DNA here is from genome assembly GCA_018340775.1 of Taxus wallichiana var. yunnanensis. Lineage (NCBI taxonomy): Eukaryota > Viridiplantae > Streptophyta > Pinopsida > Cupressales > Taxaceae > Taxus > Taxus wallichiana. The sequence goes on along the minus strand of CM031244.1, from coordinate 206,350,460 downwards.
ATTTCACAAAATAATTGACCATTACAAAGTTTACCTATTTTCAAAGGCCTCTCCAAGACATTTTTGATGGATCAAATATGAAGTGAAATGTGTATACACCTAATTTTTCGTTTTTCATCTCTCATACATGTTACTAACAATTTTATTTATGTGCATAAGGATCATTGATGCATTTATTTATTAAGCGAGCACCTTAAGGGGTCTGTTGAGAATAGGGAATCATTATTTACATAATCATTATGGGTTAGAGAAAATACAAAGAGAGATTAATGTTATGTTGTCCCATCCTTAGTTGTCTTTGTATTAGTTATACTTTTCCCTTTATGTCTGTTGGTTGGATATTTTGTCAATCCAAAATATGAGGTTCAACCATAGTACATGGGGTTAAATCCCTCCTCAAAGAAAATTGAGGCTTCCTGTTTATTACTAATCTAAAACACAACGGAAATAATACATACAATATTCACACTATTCTAACCATTGGGGTTGGGATAGAATCCGAAATCCATATCCACACTAGGTGAAGATGTTGCTATTTTTAGAAATGGAATGGATCGGAAAGGAAATTATTATTATGGAAGAAACACAATGGAAAGGAAATGAGAGGAATGCATTTTATTTCGAGAAAACATAGATCACAAAATAATCATACAAGTTTTAGATAACAAATGTAATGTTTGAAACAATTAAAATAATTAAGAGTGCTAAACAAAGAATAGCTTAAGATTCTAAACATAAGAACAATATCTTAAGAGAGATGAATCTCACAACACAAAGTTTGCAAAATAGCATCGGTTTCTATTCCTCAAATGATTAAAAGAAAACACAAAGTTTTTCTTCTTCACAATAGTTCTCAATATTCCAAAAATCTCAACCCTTTGGAATGCATAAGTATCCCTTATTTATAATAAAAAGAGTTGAGAGAAAATAGGATAAATCCTAGGAAATAGTCTATTAATGAGAGTCCTATTTTTCTTGACTCTCATGTAGGAGACCAAGTCAAAATTTTCTTCCTACATGATGAAACGAAAATGAAAAAGACATGTTGATTTCAGGATTGAAATGACATGAAACATTATGCCTATTTTGTTTCATCATCTTTGTCTTCCTCCAGCAAAGCTTGCTTGTCCCAAAATTCTTGGAACTTTCAGATTATGCCCTACATCTCATCTTCATCAGGTGTGGTGGAATGGTCACTCAGGACTTCACATGTTTCCTGAGTATCGCTCACGTTACTGGAAGTTTCTTCAGTCTCTTGTTGAGTTTCCTCAATGTTTCCAAAGAATGTTCAATCTTCACGAACCTATCAATGATTTCCAGGATAAAGCCATAAGTTGGTTCGTGCTGAATTGATTCTTGGATTTGCTTGTAAAGATCATCAGTGGGAAGAATACTCGAGCTTTCATTCAACACTTTAGCACAGATCTTGGTTAGCTCTTCTTCTATGTCATTTGTGCCATCAACCAATTGATCTCTTGATTCCCTCAATTTTCTGCAAGCTTCATTGAGAATATTTATTCTGAATCTAATGGCTTTGGTCAGTTGAAAATTCTTGTCCCCATGTGGAATGATTCCTTCTTCGACCAAGATGTGGGACAAAACCTGTTTCAGCGTATTGAGAGCTTCAAAAGTTAACTCTAGGTTCTGACTTCTTTTGAAAACTCATCATCCATTTTCTCGCCATCCTTCTTTATATCCTCCAAGGATTTGTAGACTTCCAGAGGTCATCAATGACCTCTTTTCCTTGTAGGAGTAGCCTCTAGATCCATTCATCAAATATTCTCCCCTTCTCATTAATCTTCTCAATCATGGGTACCGATGAGAAATTGAACCTGATAGGAGTAGAGGATGACGGTGTTAACTCAGGAGGCTTTGAGAGCTTGAGTAATACTTCTATTAGCTTCTCTACTTTCTCTTTTAGCTCATCTCTGCTTGCCTTTGTTTCCTTCAGCTTCTGGAACAACACATTCATGGCATCTTGTGTGTCCTATTTTGCTCCCTCCATTGTTACTTTTCCTAGATCAACCCTTGTGATTTGATAATCGGTGACCATTATATCATTCTTGGTTTTGTTAGCCATGGGAGTGGAAATTTCCACAAACTTATGCCCTGAGGCATCCACTAAAACCCTTGAAACTATTTTGGGTTTCTTGGCAGACTTGGTAGGAGTGACCTTGAGGGAACTGAAATCAAAGGCTGGTAGGGGAACTACCACCTTCCTCTTCCTTGGGGTCTGATCTATTAACCATTGAGGCATACTGGAAGAAGTTTCTCCCATTGTAGGTGTTACGGTCACATCTTCAGGTGGAGGAAGGTTTGCTTGTGGAGTGGTGATCACTACGAGTGTAGTGTCTGTGGAAATGGACTCAGGGAATGAAGGTACAGAAGGAGGAGGCATATCCATGGTTAACTTGGGTCCAGTGGGGAGAGGTGAGAGGCTAGAGAAGATGCTGGCCATGGCTAAGGAATTTGGTGAAGAAATATGAGGCAAGGAAGGTTGAATGGGAGGAGGCAATGATTATGAAATTAAAGCTTGAGAGGTAAGAGGAAGACTTACCTTTGATGAGCTGCCAACCAAAAGGGGAATGAGAGGTTGACCAACCTCTTCTCCTGAAGGAATATTTCCTTGTTCTGGTGGTGGAGGTGAATCAAGTATCTCAACCATTTGTGGGATAGTGGCCAATGATGTGGTCACTTGCTCTTCTCCCTTTCTGACAAACTTAACCTTTATTGGCCTCTTGGAAGAGTCCTTATCCTTTTCCTTTTTTCCCTTGGAGGGTCCCGCTTCCAAAGTAGCTAGCTTTGAAAAAATATTTTCTTTATAACTCATTCCCCAAGAAATGAGCCACGCCTTAGTACGGGCAATAATTTGAGTAGCTCTTCCTACAATAGAAGCTTTCTCAGCAATGGACCAATCAATGGCTGGGAATACATATTGGTCTTCATTCAACCCATCATACGAGGCATCAAGGACACTTTCATTGTCCATGGTGCCTTCTGGGATGTTAGATAGATCTAACATCTAAATCTCTTCAAGTGTTAACTGCTATTGTCCTTTCTTTGGATGGAAACTTCATCCCGAAGATCAACCCAAATGTCTTCTACATCTGGGCACATGTAGATATAAGGTCCCATATGACTTAAGGACTCCTTGAAAATCAAACCCATCTCTATGCTTCATGTGCTTTTTCAACTTATCCTGCATCTCATGCACCATGTTCTTGGATTTAACCACTATTGAGCATGTTTACCTTTCGATGGAAATAGGGAAGGAGACGGCATCCTTGTGATTACTCTGTTGGAATGTGTGAAAATCCAAAAATTGTATAACCAAATCCATCAAGATCAGCTTATCATCTGGGAACCTGGGAAAATGGAAAGGATCACCGGGTACATGACCACTCGAAGGTATGTGAAATTCTTGAATTGCAAGAAGATACAACCCCATTTTGATACTTCGGCCCATGCCTCATCAGAGACTCTTCTCTTCCTTAAATCAGGGTTCAAGTATGCAAATGTTTTCATAAAAGAAGGCATCATTCACTCTTCTGAATTGATCCTTAGACCCCTTCATTTTCAGCTGAGGGAAATACCAATATATATGTTCTATTGCCCTATTTCCCTTTGCATCCAACCCTGGATAATTTCTCATGCCAATTGCTGCATAGGTGATGTATGATGACATATAGAACTTTCCAGTAGTCAAGACTGTTTTCATCTAGGAGTCTATCTCATCACTTATAAGACTGCTCTAATTGATCCCTTGGTTGTTATTCTTTATGATGACCATGAATTGATACATCCACCCTTGGAAGTCTCTCGACTCGGGGAGTCCAAATACTTGACTTAGCAGGGTGATGATATCACTGATTTCAAGGATGAAATCACTCCTAGGGACAAACTTGGGAAACCTAGAGACAACTGGCTTGGCCTTGATCAAGAACTTTTATTTACATGCCTGATGCAATCTTCTTGATTGTTATCCTAGGCCTTCTACGCTAATTGAAGGTTCAAATCAACATCTTCTGCAAAGTTGGGAAATCTTAAGAGGTCATCAAAGTAACCTCCATCTAATTTCACTATGGTTTCTCCTTATTGATTTCTCACTGAACGAGAAGCTGAGTCATAATTGAAAGCGCAGGAAAGAATGAATTCGGGGCATTGAGTAGACATTGGGAATCCTGCTGCAAGAGGGAGGCCACTGCCAACTATTGACTTCATCTAGGGACTTTGAGAAGAATCCTTGATTCTATTCAAAAATTCTTCTATGTCTATATTACCAAGCTCCATGTCTTGGATGTCGTAATTATAATATATGTAGGAAGGGATTCCATCTTCTGGTACTTATACTTCATCTTTCCTGACCTGTCTAACTTATCCTTAGATTTTCTAGGATCTGACATGAGAATTTTGAAGAAAGAATGCCTAGATGACCTTTGGTTGAACAATCGGGCTTGAAAGCTTGTTGAGCAACCCTACAGACCCACCACACTAACTAGACTTTGGGACTTGTAAAGCACTTTCTGAAACCCAACACACTGCAATGTATATCAAAAATTTGGTCGTGTCGAACACTTTGTGAAACCCAACCCAAAGGAAGAACTCAGGGGATGTTGAACACTTTCTAAAACCTGATAAATGGTGGATCCAGGATGATGTTAAGCACTCAGAAACCCAAAATAGAGGCGTTGGGTTTCGATATGTTAGAACAAAAAAATTCCGCCAAGTTCATAAATTAGGATTTTAGATTCATCTCAAAAATAAAAAAGAGTATATCCCATGGGAAAAATAAGAAAACACCCAAAGGGTGAATTCCAAACAAGAGGTTTCATAGGAATACAACAGGAAATGAAGAAAACAACCCAAAACCCTAAACCTAGAGGGAAGAAAAAGAAAAGAAGAAAAACACCAAAAGAATACCTCAAAAACAACCCCAAAGACCTCAAAGTGGTAAGAAGAGAAAAATACCTTCAATAAATTCAAAAATGGTTGAAGATGGATCACAAAATCGATCAAGAGGTTTAGTCGGGTTTGGAGGTTGAAGGAACATGCACGAAAAATCCATACAGTGAAAAATATACCAGGTAAAAATGACGTGTAAATTTGAACTATTTATAAAGCCCTAGCATTAATTACACCTCATCGACACGTGTGCCAACTACCCGAAAAATTGACATTAATGCCATGTCATCATGCTCAGAGTGTCTAAAAACCCGATACAAAGGTTTTACTATCAAATTGGGTTTCAGAAACAACTGACATGAAGCATGAGGTGTTTGGATGTTATCAAGTTCCAAAAACCCGACACAAAGGATCATTCGGGTTTCGGGTTTCGGGAACCAAGCAACATGGAGCATGCATTTTGCAAGGTATGTTCCGATGCTTTTGAGTTCGAAAACCCGATACACTGGCTTGTAATTGGGTTTTAGGTTTTGGGAAACAATTGACAAGAAGCATGCAAGGATATGTTTCCATGTGATGGAAACCCGAAAACCTGAAAATATCCTTCAAAGGGCATTTTTAGGGATTTTGTCAAAAAATTTCTATGGTTATCTCAATTTTAGTTGAAATCACTAAAAACGAGATAACAGCTAGCTCTAGTTGGGGAATTTATTTGAGACATCAAAGGAAGAGAACTCATATATCAAAAAGCTTTATCCATTGGGCTATGGAGTCTGAAGAAGAAAAATTGAAAACAAAAAAGAAAGAAAGAAAAGAAAGCAAACACACAACAAAAATAAATTATGATACAGTGCAAGAGAGCGTCTTGCATTACTGATGGAACAACTTTAGATGTTGACCACTGAAAGGTAGAGGGAGAAAATCTCCATCCAGATATGATAGACAGAAGCTATTTTCACCATTCAGCTGATGTATTTTGAAAGGACCTTTCCATAAGGAGTCAAACTTGCCATGCATCCCTTTCTGCTCCCTTCTCTTGTCCTAGAGAAGTACTAGATCTCGATCTGGAAATCATGTTGCTTCAATTTTTGTCAAATATCCTTTTGAATTTTCTCTGATGATCTATAATGTGATCCACCACCTTGCTCCGTTCTTCTTCTAACCTAGCTAGGTACATTATCCTTTTCTCAATGGAACTTTGAAAAGTTTCATCCTCAATTGCTTTAGCCAACCGTAAGGCTAGTAATTCTACAGAGATAGGAATCTTAGCATCAATCCCTTACAATACATGGAATGGGGACATTCCAATAGATCACTTTAGAGTAATCTGACCGCCCATAATGTGTCATACAATGCTTTGTGCCATGTCTTCTGATTCCCATCGACCAACTTTATGATTATGGTCACCAGGTTCTTGTTGCTTAATTCAACCTGACCATTGCCTTGGGGATAATAATCAGAAGAATAAGCCAATGTGATCCCAAAGCCATAATTTTTTTTTTCAACTCATGGGATGAGAAATTGGAAGTGTTTTCAACAATGATCTTGTGAGGCACACCGAATCTAACACTTATATTCTCCTTGAGGAAGTTGCACATAGCTTCAAAGGTAGCCTGTTTGATTGGAGTGGCTTCCACCCACTTGGTGAAATAGTCTGTGGTGATGAGCACATAATTATGACCGGAACTTGAGTCGATTCAACACTCCAATGAAATCAATCCCCCATTGGTGAAAAGGTTCTTCAATCACCACAGGTTTCAAGGGAAGAGCTACCAGCTTAGGACGACCAATGAAATGTTGACAAGCTTCACACTTGGCTACCCATTCAGCTGAATCTTGAAAGAGAGTAGGCCAATAGTACTTGGCCCGTAAGATCTTGTAATCCATTATGGAGGAAGAAAATGTCCCTCGCATGTTAGATTGTGGAAGGAATCTAGTAACCTTACTTGTTGAGACTTATCAACACAACACATGAATACACCATCAATACCTTTATTATATATACCATTATCCCACATAATGTATCTTGCAGACCTTAACCTAACTGTCCTCTTTTATTTTTGGCTTAAATGTGGAGGGAATTCACCATAAGTTAAAAAGAAATAAATATCTGTGTACCACTCATCAGTTGTGCTTACAAAAAGCACCATGGGCAATTATGAAGAAGTACCTTCAGTTTCTTTGCATTCTGTCTCAACATTGTTTTCCGCGATCATTTGGCATAGGCCTCTTCCCCATACCAACTTGGTAGGTATGATGTCCAAGTCATACTCCTAGACTTTGGCTATCCAGTTACCCGTTGACTACCCAACTCCTATTGAGTCAAGATGGATTTAACTACGGTATCAGGAACAAGAACGAGAGTGTGAGAACTCAACACATAATACCTGAAATGCTTCACTGCTCTCACTACTACATAAGCATGCTTTTTTAATTTGTTACATCTTCAATTCATGTTCCTTTAATGGGAAGCTCATGAAAGTGATGGGAGATTCAATTCCTTCTTCATTCTCCTACATCAGGATGGCTGATACTATATGTGCGGAAGCATAGTTGTACATGATGAAATATTTTTTTAAATCCGGGCACACTAGGATGGGAGCGTGAGAAATCACTCTTTTGACTTCTTCAAAAGAAAGCTTCCCTTCAGTGCTCCATCAAAATGGAGTTTTACCTTTCATCATCCCAAGGATATCCTTGGTTTTATTGGCAAATTCAAGTACAAATATTCTTAGGAAATTGACCTTCCCGAAAAAGGAGTGCACCCCAGTTTTGCTTGTGGGTAGGGTAAGGCTTTGGATGGCCTTCACCCTCTCTGGGTTGATCTTGGTTCCTTCTTTAGTCACGATATGACCCAAAAAATTTCCTTCTGTTACTCTGAACATGGAATTTTTAGGATTTAATGAAATCCCATGACGCCTGCACCTTAAGAGTACTTGCTACAGATGGTCATAATGATCACTTCACTTTTTAGAGAAGACCATCAAGTCATCCAAATACACAACTATGAATTTTCCCATCAAATATCTAAAAGCTAAATCCATAGCTCTTTGAAACATGGATCCGGCATTAATCAAACCAAAAGGCATCCTCATGTAAGCAAAGGTTCCCCATGGGGTGGTGAATGCCATTTTATGTTGATCTTTAGTAGCTACCTCAACCTAATTATACCCCAAAAATCCATCAAGCATGGATAACATTTCTGATCCAGTGACGGTCTGTAATACTTGGTCCATGATGGGAAATGAATAATTGTCTTTCAATGAAGACTAATTGAGGTTCGAAAGTCAACACAAATCTAGATTTCACCGTTCTTCTTTCTGACGGAACAATATTAGCAACCAGGTGGAATGATGGATTGGAAAGATAATCCTTGCATCTAACATCTTCTGAATTTCAGCAAGGATAGTCCCTGAGATCTTTGGGTTGTAATGCCTTTTCTTCTACCTGTAGGGTTTAACCTTAGGCTTTAAAGGAATGCTATGTTACACATCCTTAGGCTTGAAAGACTTTAGATCTGCATATGACCATGCTAGGATGTCCATATATCTCTTCAGGAGTGAAGAAAATCTTTCTTTTTCCTCCAGGAACAACATTTACCGATGTTTACCATCTACGGTTGATCAATGGAGCCCAGGTTAACTTGATCTACCTCTGAGGAGGAAGCACCTTTGGCTTGCCTTTTATTCTGAATGAAATGGTCATGCTTGTCAAACAAACCTTCCAGAGAAACTAATCCCTTTGGAATCTTATTGCCTTTGAGTTGGATGAATTCACCATCAATTTCTTGATATGAATTAGAGATGGACTCACGGAAAGCTGATTTTGATCCTTCAAAATAAAGCTCACTAAAATTATCAACTTTCTCAAGAAAAGACAATACCTGTTGATCATCATTGAACACTTTCCAATGTGCTAAATTATTTGGAACACTTGGATGATACACAATCTTAATGGTATACGTGTCTTGTTTGAACTTCAGGTGAGGAAGGAGAAGAGATGTAGATACGGCTAAAGAATCATCTTTATAATTGTAATCTCTTAGGACTACCTTAATGGAAAAAGCATTAAAGCATTCTATGCTATCCCAAACCTTGTTCCTGTAATGTCTTAGGCGATCATTTTTTACCTGATAGGTCCCCCTTACTTGATTCACAATCAACTCGACATCTCCCTGCACTTTAAGATTTCATATTCTTTTTGTCTTGCCATTTCTAATCCTAATAACAAAGCTTCGTATTCGGATGTGTTGTTAGTATTATCAAACTGTAACTTGAAAGTGAAGGGAAAAATCTCAAAATCTAGAGATATAAGAACCACGCCAGCACTTGAACTAGTAGTTAAATAGCTCCCGTCAAACTCAAGGGTCCAAACAGTGTTAGGATCTTCTTCTTTGAATTCTATAGAGGGCACCTCAGATGTCATGAAATAATTTCCCAAGCCTCGCATATTCAAAGAGAATTTGAGCCTTGGGATCATCGACTTAGCGACAAGGTATTTTCTTGTGCTTTGGGGTGAAGGACGTGAGGAACTCCATTTACTAGAATTTTAACTTTGGTCCAGTCCATATGTATTTCTCCTCCAACATCTTTGTAAAAACATCTTCCTAAGAGAATACCATAAGAAGTGGGATAACAAAGAACTAGGATAGTCATTTTCACTCTCTTTTCGGGAAGGTAACAAATGCAAATTATGCATCATTGATTTGACCAATAAAGGCGACCTATTTGGTTTCCATGGAATAACACCGCCCATAAGATTTAGTCAAGGTGAGTCCAAGGGCATGATCTACTTTTGTGGGCATTACGTTATCGAAGCTCGTGAGTCAATTATGCGATTCTTTGAGTTTAAAACCATTTATAAGTAAGGAAAAATAAAATGGTTCGATCTTTCCTGAAGAAGCAACAGAGGTCATATTACTTTGAGGTAAAGGTTGAGTGGGGCTAGGAAAAATGCCTTTTGAAGATGAAGGAATAACAACCTTGCTTCTAATGAATTTGGCAAGTTTCTCAAATTGCTCAGGGTTGGACTACAGGTACTCGACTTCCGACATTTGGATTTTGGTTTTCTTTGCATGATCAATGATGTCGAAAGTAGTATATGAAGGAATAATGGAGGGATCAGTTCTGGTTACACTAGTCTGAGCTGAGGTACTGGCCTTGAGGGAAGGAGAAAAAGAATTAGAAGACAAAGTTACCTTTTTAGTTGTCTCATTTTCAGTTTGCACTAAGATAGGAGAGCCTCTTTTAGCCATAACCATGGGAGCTTCTTTAATTTTCTCCTTAGAGCCTTCAACCAACTTTCTGGGATTCTGATATTGGGATCGAGTGAAGATTGCAAATGATTGGCCATCGTGCTCACTTTCATCTTCCTCGTACTCCAAGTATCCAATGCTGGAGTCGCTAGCTGAATTGTCAAAAGACTCATCAACATATCCTGAAGCTTTGAAAGATTCATGAGAATCTTGATCATTTGTTTCTTCACCCTCCTCAACTATTTCAACTGTTGTGTTGACAGGAGGAAATTCAATGGCCATCCTAGTGGGAGTAACAATCAACCGATTCGTATCTCTTATGGGGGCACCATTGGCATTGTTGAAATTCCATCTTGGAATATCCCGATAAGGAGCGTTGGTCACTTGTTGGGAAATTTGCTTCTTTAAAGTGATCTAGTCATCGGCCATCTTTCGAATCATAGGATCCGTGGTACTGAGAAGAACTCTAATTTTAGGCTTAGATGATTCTCTTCCGATTTTTATTTTGGAATAAGATCATCTTCTATTTTAGTGGTTGTAGCTTGAGTAGTGGCCAAATCAGGGATAACAAATCTTCTCAACAAGAAGCTCACATCAGGGGGATGGAATTGATGAAGAAACACTTTTGATTTTCAAGAGTAGGAATGGCTAGCTCTAGAATCTTACAAATCAGCTTGTTGAATTTGGCTATAAAATCCTGCATGGGTTCATAAGAATCCTTCTTTATGTGTGTAAGATGTGCTAACAAGGCCTGAGAGTCTTCATCTGGTTTGAACCTTGCTTCGAATACAGACCGTATGGTAGTCCGATTTGTAATGCATGCATTGAGGAAGATGGTAGAACCATTCTCAGTAGCTACACCATGCAATGTCTCAACAAAGAGTCGAACAGAGACATCTTCATGAGCAACTCCAAGAATGCCACATGTGATAAATAATGAAGTGATGTGTTCATCAGGGTGCTACTTCCCATCACCGTTGAACTTAGGAATATTCTTACGTGATCCATGAGGTAGATCGTGCAACGGTGGAGTTAGGGAAAGAGGACCAATAGCTGCACCCCAAGGCACATGTTGTGCTGCCATTCTTCTAAATGAAGTGCATACAGGAATCTAAGTATCAGATAAGAATAATGCATGAAAAGTTGCAAAAATTCTTGTTCTTGAGGAATCCGAGTTCTTCGGATGGGCAAAGAACTTCTTGCTCGACTAGACGCAACACTATTGGGTGAAAGTCTGAAATTATGTTGCTGAAGCAAATCAAAGAATGGATCAGTTTCACCCCTAGCTCAGCTTGATCAAGTGAAGATCTTTCTGGCCAGCTTGAACTGAAAAATAGATCTTGTTAAAAATAAGGAAAATACGGAGTCACTAGACACCAATAGGATAAACTTAGTCTTATCAATCCATATTCCATAGTAGATTTTCCAAAAAATGTTGGTTGGATATTTTTTCAAGCCAAAATATGAGGTTCAACCATAGTACATGGGATTAAATCCCTCCTCAAAGATAGGTGAGGCTTTTGATCCATTCCATTTCTAAAAACAACAACATCTTCACCTAGTGTGGAGCTGGATTTCGGGATTCTATCCCAACCCCAATGGTTAGAATAGTGTAAATATTGTATGTATTATTTCCACTGTGTTTTAGATTAGTAATAAACATGCAGCCTCACTTGTCTTTGAGGAGGGATTTAATCCCATGTACTGTGGTTGAACCTCATATTTTGGCTTGACAAAATATCTAACCAACAATGTCTCATACACATGTACTCCTAACACATTGCTTGCATCTCACCATTTGAGACTTTGTTCACCCATGTATGTGATCTACAACACTTATTTTAAATTTACATGACATATTACCATCCTTGGTCGATGCCATCATCCATGGATGATGGTTTCATTGTTAAGTTTTCCCTAGCCGATGTCATCACCCATGGGCAATGTCTTCATATATATTCTCACGACATATTAATTTTTTTGAAGGAAGCCCAAATCTTATGAACTTCCATCTACTCTTCTTTTTTGTGCCATCTTCTCATCTACTCATTTAGCTCTTGGTTCATCTTGCACTTGGCTTGGATTAGATTGGAAACTCTTCTTGTTGGTTAGATTTCATGAACTATTGGTTCATTTATATTGAGTCTAGGACAAGAATGGTGTTCCCCTTCTCTCGCCTAATAGTGATTCACTCTCAATGTTATTCTTCTTTAGTGTGATAGATGGATCAGCGAATACCCCATAGGTAACTACTCGTACTCTCTTTTTCATTTTGCATAGATTAGTTTTTTTGTATTCCCATTTCTCTATGTGAGCTTAGTATTATATATACATTGATGCTAGTTAGAATAGTTTTCTTATTCATCATCTCATTAGCTTTCCTTTATCTATATTTCAATCATATTGTGCATGCTTCTCTTATCCATTATCTATCTATACTAATTCTCACCCTTTACTATTATATTAGTGGGGTAATCTCCTCTATATTGACTATGGGCCTTAGAAACCCTAGGTTGACCTAGTGTAGGGATTACTACCCTCTAGATATATGACCCTAGCACTCATTGTAGCCCCTTTAAATATATCTATTTTATGGCGGTTCTTGTGTGTCTCTTACTCATTTCTATAATACCCTTGTAGAATGGAAGACTTAGGAGTACAAGTTATTGACATTCATTCTTGGACTACTATACATTTCTAGTAAATCCTATGTGAATTCTACGGACCTTCGGATTGAGAAAACCTCATTAAAAGCACCCATTTTCAATCTTTACCTCATCTAAGCATCTAAAAATCCACAAAACCTCAAAAATTTCCTACACAGACACCATCCCTTAGGGCTGATCTTGTCTATTCCAATATACTCATTTCCAAATTCCATCAACCCCTATACAAACCTACTTGCATGATAGATCCCTTCTATTTTTCCAAATCTATTCCCAGATGCCATTGAACCTATGTAAACTTTTCTACATAGTCGATTATGTATGTATCCTCCATCCAAGGATCTATTATTATCCAAACCATCACTCCATCATGGAGTATCGGGATTGAGTTATTTTTATTTTTTTGTGTATACATTACCTGAAACATATCATCTTGAAGTTGATTTTCCATTTTACATGGACTATTTCATCATAGGAGAACCTATAAAGAATCATTCTACCCATTGTAATGGCCCACCTAAGCATGAAGAAAAATAAAACCAAAATTATGATAACTTTAATCATATTCTTGAGATTCGAGAAAGTTTCTCTCTCATTTTCCCTAAGAAAAAATGAATTAGAAGAAATGTTTGGGAAACATATTTTTAAGTTTGTCTCGAACAACTTGATAATAGGGAAGAAAAATAGAAAGGCCCCAAAGTAAATTCATCTAAGAATACCTGTAATATGACCGTATTAATCTCATTATCTAAATTGTTGATAAGATGAGCCAACATCAATCTACTACCACAGTCAATTCCTTGAATGCAAGCCAACATAGATCAATTAGTCAACCACCCTATAATGGGCCCTTGGGGAGACAGGCCCCCTCATTTTCTAAATGGTCCTAATGGGGTGCTCATCACCCAACCCCCTACCGAAAATAAAGTCATAATATAATTCCAATAAGAGCCTCTAACACCTTACATTATAGTATGAATATTTATGGTATTGATACTTTTATATTTTACGAAGGTTCTACCGATCCCACCCTTCACATCAAATCCTTCAATAATATTTATAAGGAGTGGATCAAAACCAATTCATATGTTACCACCAAAATCATAGCTAAAAATATCATTGGATATTGTTTGGATTTGTACCATACTTTTCCTCATAACTCCATAGTTGAGCTACAGTCCTTGGTGATCACCCTAGTGAATGAATTTAAATATCACGATATACCAGAAAATAATACCAATTCCTTCATCAATTACCAAAAATATGAAAATGAATCAGCATAATCTTTCATCAAGTGTTGGAATACCCTATCCACATAAGAAGAACATAATATGTCCAATGATATCCCGTACCAACTTTTCTTACGAGCTCTTGAACCTCATCTTCAATACAATTTGAGTTCCTTTTCTCCTACTTCCCTAGAAGAGGCATTTGAACAAGCCAAAAGGTAAGATTATCTCATGAGGGATTTCAAGAAAGATCCTCCTAAGACAAACTAACAATAAAGTCCAAATATTCCAACATTATAAGAACAAGAATGTGAAAGATGACATAGTTTATGATACTATTCCTCTTATTGCTTATTCAAACAAGACTATTTTTACTATTGATCAACAACCTAATAAAAAATAGTGTCACCTAACTATCATCAACCATTGAGTAAGGAATATTTAAAGTGTTTCTTACCTAAGATGTTTACCATGATCTTGGATCCTTCTCAACCTATTCCTCATTAGCATGATGAAAGTAAGTTCTGTTGGTGGCATGCTAATTGGGGTCACTCCCATGAAAATTTTTGGCACTACGAATGGCTTCCATAAATTTTTTCCTAGGTCCCCAATTTGACTATGATGCCATCACATGAGAGATTTTTTCCAACATGGTCAAAGCATGTGATAATAATAAGAAAAAGGATCGATGTGAAGATATCAACCAAGCTAATGAGAAGCTATAGATCTTCTCTAATCCCATGCCTAATAAAAGTGTTGCTAAAAACTCTAAAAAGTAAAAAAATATGGCCAATGCGGTTGACACAATTTATGCTCCTAATAACATGATTACAATTAATAATGTAAAACATGTCATAGCTTATGTAGAACTTGAATACCCTATAACATTCTAGCCTCAAACTCGCATGGTTATATATCCCTTTGTACATCAAAACCAAGTTTCTTAAGGAAAAAATATATGTTCTCCAGACACCATCAACCCTTGTGGAGATCATTCTATAGGTTTGATGGTGTCTATATCTATTTCTTTGACCAAATACATCATTGGCCCCTATGCAAATGAAACTTAGAGGTCGATGACATCATAATTGAGAAAAAAATAATTTTAGAAGTTTCCTTAATCACACATGCTCCTTTTGGCTTTGTTTTTGAGGAATCACAACACTCTCGCCCACTTCATTGTCTAATCATGATGAGTGGTATCCTATTGAAGAAATTTCCCAACTTCTAAGTCTATTATTCTTCTTAGAACTCATGCGTATGTTACCTCACCACTGTGAGCGTCTCATGAAACTATTGTTTGATATGTGTTGGTGCCATTTTTGAGCTTGCACCATTTTACCCTATTTTTCCTTCATTCTACATGCTCGAAATGTTTTTCTATCAAATTGGTGGTCTCGCAACTTTTCCCCTCTTGCTTGAATGCTTGAAATGCTCACAAACTTGTTTTTTCCCCAATTTGAAAGAAATCTGCATGTGTGCCCTAATTTTTCCAAAATCTACGGGCTCTACAATTTTTCCTTTTTTCCCAATCGTGGAAGTTTAAAATTGATTGATTTGCACTTGTATGCCATTGAAATATAATTCCATGATAAAAATGCTTTGAAAACATGTTTCAGTTGGTTCAATTTTGAGAAATTTGCCATCCTTAGCAAAAAAATTGAATTCTAGGGCATCTCTGACATTTTTTGTGTTTTGATCAGACGAGCGTCATTTTCCCATCAATTTCATCTTCAGCATTCTAGGGCATCGCTGGCAATTTCTACATTTTTAATGGTCATACGGGCATCCTTTTCTGTCAAATTTTAGCTCAAAAATCTTCTCCTACATGGTTTGTTCTAATTGGACAAGGATCGGCGGGTCATTTCTAAAAACTTAATGTTTTTGTGATTTTGGAAAAATGTGCAAGTTGCCCCCACAACTCTGCAGGCCCCAGAGGAGGTACACGTGTCGTAAGCAGAGTGAAGTCGGATGGGTGGGTCATTTTTTGCCTTAGGTCACTTTTGAAAATGCGTGGAAATGAAGAAAATCCCCTAAGGCCCTCAACCAATCAGAGGGTGACACGTGGCAGTTAGAAAAGTCAAAACAGTGGAGGGGCAGAGCTGTGGAGGCACAATGCAAAAATTTCCTTTGGTGAAAAGGAGTTAAAGTATGAAATGAGTTCGTAGGCCCTCAGTGAATCATAGGTGATGTTTGCATCAAAGGCGGGAATGGAGGCTGGTGGAAGACTTAGAAAATTTTGCTTTTTGGCGAAAGGGAAGTAAATTTGTGAAAAGGGCGTGGGTGGGTCCGCCCGATCGTGAGTGGACACGTGGTAGGGAAAGGTGGAGGTGTGGAGGAAATAGTGAAAATTTTCCTTTGTGAAAAATGTTGTTAAAATATAAATAAGAGCACTGCCCCACAACCGATCGGTGAGGACACATGTTCTTGGGGGCGGAGCCATGGAGGAAAATTGAATTTTTTTCCTTTTTCCAAAAAAGAGGAAAAATGTTTAAAATTGAGCCGCGACTCCGTATCCAGTCATATTGCGCCACGTGTCAGGGATAGAATCGAGAGATGCAGGCCCGCGGAGATAATTTGGAAAAATTTCCTTTTTCTAAAAAAGGTGGAAATGTGTAGAATCGGTATGCGATTCCAATGGGTCCAACTTTGGGACACATGTCAGTGACAAAATCGAGTGCGGGTGTGGGGATAGTTTGGAAAAATTTTCTTTTTCCAAAAAATATGGAAATGTGTAGAATCAAGCCGTGATTTTGCTGGGACCCACATTGGGACATGTGTCAAGCTCATTTTCAAAGGGCGGAGGGGTAGAGAAAAATGTCAAATTTTTACATTTTTCCAAAAGTGTTAAAATATCAAAAAGTGATCCCAAGCCCATTTCCAATCACATTATGGTGATCCGAAAATAATCAGATTATTACTACCTGATCTCGGACCCTTGTAGGCTTTAATTATTTACCGATAATTTACTCCTTTTAAGTAATCAATTTAAAATAATGCAAGACAATAATGACAATTGCACACAGATTGATTATGGAGTTCAGAAATTGCCTACATCTCTGGGTTCGTGGTCGAACCGTTCCACTAGTCAAAACTTGTAAGTTACAATAGTACTTTCACAAGAAAACCTAATGGAAACTATTTAAACTTGCTTAGAAGAATAACCAGACCTTCGGACGACAAGGGTGAAAAATAGCACCCGACTTCCACCTTCCTGGCGTACAATCTCCTTCGGCTTCGATCGGCCTTCCCGACGCAAACAATGCGAAGCTAGCACTCCGGTCGACAATCCAAGATTTGCAAGTAATTGGTGTGGCTCAATGGGCCTATTGGGTAGTTTATAATTTACTCCCAATCACAAATATTTCGTCTAATATTGCCTAAAATAATAGGCCAATAGACAATTCTGTTGACACGTCCCACAAATAAGCTTAACAAATAATAAGCTCGGGTGGTGTGTGTCCACCGTTCTGCGCTCTAGCAATGAGCTTCTCCGTTGCACCGGTGTGTAATGTGTGTCCCTTACAATAGAATGGGTTCCCTATTTATACAAAATTAGGGCCCAAAAAATATGCACTAAACAATTATCCATAGGCTATTTTAGCCTTCACCCGTACATGAAAAATGGGATTAAATCCCTATGTGGGTGGATATATTTTTAAATGGGTTAAATTCCCATGTTTGGCGTGGCATTTGTTTGACATGGGATTAAATCCCCAAAGAGGCGCATTTGTTAAGGGATACAAATCCCATAAGGAGCGGCTGATAATAGTTTAGGCTTTATTAAGCCTTTCCATGCGCATGAAGTGGTCAAAGACCACGTTGGGCTTATAACCGCCCCCTACCACCACTTACCACCTTCTTCCATGTGGAAACATATGTTTGGCGGCTGTGTAGGAGTTAATATTAATGTATACACATTAATATATATATGTGGCATTGGCATATATGCGCGCCATTTGGAAAGTGGACTTACCAATATAATTTCGACCCCTCTAATGTGGTATGAAATAATTAACTCGGTAATCCTGTAGTCCACTTGTCATCTCCCGATAGGAAAATCGAGCAAATTCGACGAGTGTTGGCAAGCCACGTGTCACAGTGTGATTCGGTCCAATATTGACCAGTTGACCAGAGTTGACTTTCCCATTGACCGAACTTTGACCGAACATATCTAGAGCTCCCGATGTCCGTTTGTCACGTTCTCACAGTCGTTGGAAAGCTCTCGAGATGATCTTATACACTGAAACCATTTAGAGATGTTTAGGGAACTTTCATAAATGATCCCCTAATAAGTGACACGTGGAGGGCTCAAATTAAAGGGAGAAAGGAAAATTACTTCAGAAGCGTGTGTTTTTCGGTTTTGGTTTGCCATTTTTGCTCTAGGAAGCTTGGAGATGTGATTTTTGCATCAATTTTCACCATTTTTTTACAAATTCGTGTCATTTGTGCCTACAAGGACTAATGCAATCGGTTTTGAGGATCAATTTGAAGATCAGAGATGTTTTTGAAATGAATTTTTCCCTAACTTGTCCAAAAACATGAAATATCAAATCCAAAAGTTGCAGAGTCAAATTTTGGAGGGATAAGGATGAAATAATGAAAGGAAGGGGGTATGCATGCTTTGAAGATGAAAAACATGCCTCCATAATGGATAATGATGTGAATTTTGCAATGATTCATCTCTTTTTGAGACAATTGGCAACTTTTTGGATGTGTTTTGTTAAACATCCCTGTCTGCGAATCATGAGGAATTTTTGTAACAAATTTGATCCTTTGACATATTCTTTTCTTGGGAAAGAAGGCTCAAAGGAGATTGAAAGCTATATATTTCATGAATTTTTCATGCAAAGGGTTGGAAGAGTTTGAAAAGGCCTAGAAAACTAAAAATTTCACAGGAAAATATAGGAAGAAGCCCATTCTTTGAGAAACCACCTGAGAACCATTTCTAATTCATTTTTACATCAGATTTGTATCATGTTGAGTTGGTTTCATTTGTAAAGCCATCAACAAGCTCTAACATTGTTCTTGAAACATTCACTGCTTGATAAATTTGATCATTTCTGGATTATTTTGTGTTGTCTCTTGGCAAAATTTGCATACACTTATGTTTCAGAATGCATTTCAAATTTTTGTTTCTTGTTCCCTGATACAGTCTTGTGTTTAAAATCTCTCTTGATCATGCATGGTCTCATTTCTTGTTATTAGTTTAGTGGCATTTGCAATCTCACATTCATAAGAGCTTTCATCTAATAAAGAGATAAACAAATTTAAAATCACTTTACCTTCCTTGATCTCAGAGATTGTTTGTAAACCTTTGGGTGCACCATAGGTAATGATTTAATAGTGATTGTTAAATGTTTCATTGGTTCATTATAACTCAAGATTTTGTGATAGATGATCAAAGATTGTGTGGAAAAGTGCAGATCCGGGCCTCCATTTGATGCATGTATCCTGGTTGAAAGGATGATTAACCATTTTGATACTTTCTTTGTGAAATTCAGATTTGGAATGTTGATCGTATTTTCCCAAGGCCCCTTCATACTATTTACACAAATTGAGGGATATATTCATCTCCTTCACCATTTAAGGGTTACAAAATAGGTTCTCTTACCTTGGTTGAAAGGAATAACCTAAAATAGTTAGGACAAGATCAAGTCCTATTTGAGTGCTATCCATCTCTCCACAAATCTGAGTGCCAGTTAGATCACATCCCACTATAAAACAACATACATCATGATCTATCTGTCTTCAAGCTTCATGCCATATATTTGATGTTGCTCAGACTAAAAAGGAGAACAAATTTGGGTACCAACACTAGTGGCACCACTTTAGGGACATTCTTAGTTCAATCGATCCATGTGCATACATATTTGAAATATTTGAATGCATATCAAACCCTGGTAATGTCTCTTGCAAGTTTTGTCTACAAATATATTGTTAAAGCATCATTCTATACTCAGATTTGCAAGGTGTATGTAAAGGTTTCAAACTTTGTTTGCAATTTTATCAATTTCCAGTAGTAGTTGCACTTCATTTGCATTTGTGGTTGATAGATTCAAGAAAAGGAAGGTCTAATCTATAAAGTTTGGCAATATTTTCACTGTTGATAGGTATTTGATAAAGTGTATTTTAGTGCATTTGCACAAATAGGGTGAAAGTCCTTAGTGGTGACTCCATTGTTTTGATCTTGATAAATACTAGTGTCTTAGCTTTCTGTCATTTATTTTTGGTGTTGCTAATCTTTGCAAACCTGGAAGGAAGAAGATCTCTCTTCAGGAGGGACCCAAGTAGAAATTTATTTCAAGAATTGGGAAAGACAATAAAAGTTTGGAAGGTTGTTGAAGGTCAGACATCAGGCAAAGGTATATCCATTAGTGAGAGAGATAAGCCTTTATTAGAGGATTATCACTCTTCTTCCAGTGATTCTCATTCAAGCAATATTCTCATAAAATTGTTTAATTAAACTAGTGAAGGTCCTTCCGTTGTACCTAGTGAGTTCCTTTTTCAAACTACACCTGTGTGTTTCAATTCTAGTAAAACTTTCCAAGAAAATCAGCACCTAGAGAATACCAATCTTGTGAACCACATTCTTGAGCCCCAAAGACATCACACTCCTCATCATCTTGTGTCACCCCCAAGATCACCTCCACCAGACAACATGGCTCAGCCTCCACCTAGGACTCCATTTGTGGTCAATACCTTTGGCCCAATAAATTTTAGGGGAATGGCTGGTTATCCTAATGATGTGCCTCAGGATGTTAGAAGTAGATTGCCAAAGTTTCAAGGGAATAATGCCATAACAGATGATCAACATTTGAAACTCTTTATTAATATGATGGAGGTTTTTGAAATTATTTTTGAATATTTCTATGTCAAATTGTTCATTCATACACTAGAAGAGGATGCAAGGGATTGGTACAAGGCTCTGCCTGATAATTCTATTGATTCATGGACTGAAATGTAGAATGCATTCAGATTGCAATATGGTGACAAAACTGATCCTAGGTTTCTATTATCTGAATTTGAAAATATCAAGAAGAACCCTAATGAATCAATTGATAACTTTAACATAAGGTTTACCAAAACTTTGAGAATCTTTGCTAGTTAATTTGAGGCCATGTGATCAATCTTGATTAATCAAATATGCAGATGCATTTGACAAGAAAGCAACCTATTACCTAAGAGACAAGAACCCTACTAATTTGAGGCAGGCCTTCACCATGGCATTGTAGATTGAAAATAACATTAAGGTGATTGGGAAACCCCTCAAGAGAGTTGGTGTAAAGTTGATAAACCCTAAAAAGCCTCAAGCTAGAAAGGGTGCTGATTTGGAGGAGGTTGTGAAAACTTTAGCAGGGACTGTCAAAGAAATCTCATACAAGTTAGCCCGAGTAGAGAAGGGAATTGGGAAGACTTCACAAGGTTAGCAAAAAACACAAAACCATGACAGATTTTCCAATCATGCTATATGTGATCAAAGGGCAGATGATAGAGGGAAAGGACCCATGGGGCATACAAATAGACATCCTCAAGTACGTGAAGGAAGAGTGTTACATGATCCCCTAACTACTAGGGTTGATGTTGTTGAGGAAGTTGCTGATATTGATTGGTGTGATAGGTGTTTTCGCCCCATCCTCCATGTGAAGTGGACCAGAAGGATGGTGAAACTAATAATGATGATTATATCTACATGGTGGGCTGTTCTTTAGGCTCACAAGAAGGAGCAACATCAACTGAGGTAATAAGTGCAAGGACAATTGCAACCTTTTGGGATTACATCAAACGGGTACAAGTCCTTCTTCCCTCTTATACTCTTGAGGTAGATGTAGTGCAATATTTTGATATTCCTAACAATGACTTTGAATACTTAAGAGATTTGATGATTAAGAAGTATGATGGTGGTATCCCTTCAGAGGAAGATAAACAATTGTTAATGAATGTTGTTGTGGCTCAAGAGAAAGAGTATAACACTAGGAGCAAGGTTGTTAAGGGAGTTGGGCCTCAAGCCAAACCTAAAACACCCTTGCTTACAAGTATTCCCAAAGAAGCTCCTAGAAGAGAAACACCTGCCAAAAGCTCTGCTGTCCCAAGCAAAAATTTTAGTCCTCCTCATGCCCAAGCTGCCAAGAATCCCATGCCATCTAATGAATATGCTTTTCTCCCTTCCAATGCTTCCTTGCCAAAGAATGTTCCATATGACATATCCCAAGTATTGAGCCAAATCAAAGTGATTGTTCCAATCATTGAGTTGTTTAGGATTCCTGAGCACAAGAAGAGAGCATTTGAGTACTTGGGATTGAAAGAGGAGAAGAGTACCCCAAGCAAAAATGTAAACATTGTTGAAACTCCTTAGATCATTACAGACCTTGAAACACCACCAACAAGTAGAGGATCTTGGAGAAACCCTTGAGGTATACTTGGGGACATCCTTGGTTGATTCCTAATTGAATATTGATCCATTCTTTACAACTTTGATAATAAAGGATAGATGCTTCACAATTGTATGTTTGATTATGGTGCATCATGCAATGTCATGCCTCTAAAAGTCATGAATGAGTTGGATATCAAAGTGATAATAGCCTATGGAAATTGTACTACCATGGACTCAAGAGAAGTGCCAGTAGTTGGTTGTGTGAAGGGTTTGGTGGTACAACTTGTAGCCTATCCGGGTAAGAATTTAAAACTTGATGTTGTGATTGTTGATTGCCCTACCAAATGGGGTATGCTTTTGTCAAGAAAGTGGGCTGCAAGTGTTTGTGGGATAGTTCAAATGGACATGTATTTTTCCACTATTCCCATTGAAGGCAGCCTTGTCAAGATCTATGGAGAAAAGAAGATGTTACACCTTATTGAAGATCCCAACAATGCTTCCTATGAGGTGTTGTTTGCTAATGTAGATGCTGATAACTTTGTGGGATTTGCTAATGGAAAAGAGCAAAAGATGGATCAGTAAAAGTGCCTTGAACAAGTAGGTTCCCCTTGGACCTTTCTATTTGATGGAGCTTTCTCCAAATGTGGAAATGGTGCTGGTATAATTCTGATTTCTCCTAGCTTGGAAGAGTTTGTTTTTTCCTTCAAGTTTAATTTTGAATGTAATAACAACATTGTGAAGTATGAAATCTTGTTTTTGGGTTTGAGAATTGCATGGAAGCATGGTGTCCAGGACATCATTGCAAAAGGATATTCAGAGTTAGTTTTCAAATAAATAAGAAAATTGTAGGCTACAAAAATTAGTAGATGAAACAATACAAACATGCAGTTTGGGATCTAATTGAGATGTTTGATTCCTTCAACATTATGCATCATGATAGAAGTTTCAATGCTGCTGTTGAAAAGTTGGCAGTGTTGGGGTCAAGATTTGGAAATTACACCGTTTCACCTTATTGTGAGTACAATATTGAAGTGTTAACTAGGCCAGTTGTCCCTAACAACATCAAGCATTGGCAAGTGTTTAATGATGATGCTCAAGTGTAAAGGTTCTTACAAAATCAAGGTGAGTTTGTAGATCAGAATATTGATTGGGAACCAATGGTGTGTGTGACTGAAGGAAGAGAGACTTTGTTTGGAAAGGATATTATCCAATTGAAAACTAACACCATTCCTAGAGGTCTTGTTGCACTTGAGTCAAATTTTAACAATGCTGATTGCATCATCAATAGAAACATGTCTACCTCAAGGGATGTGGAAGAGCATAACTTGGGAACTAATGATAAACCAAGAAAAGTTTGGTTGGGCAACAATCTAAACAAAGAGGAAAAATAGTCCTATGTTCAACTATTGAAGAAATATCAGGACTATCTTGCTTGGTCTTATTCAGAGCTAAAAGCATATAGAGAGGACTTGTTTCAGCATGAGATTCCTCTTGAAACAAATGCCAAGCCCTTTAGACAAAATCAAAGGCCAATTAATCCACTCCTCTCAATGAATATGTAAGATGAATTGAAGAAACTGAAAGAGGGAGGGATCATTCAGCCCATAAGGTATTCATCTTGGGTTACAAACCTTGTGCCAGTTAGAAATAAAAATGGAGATATCAGACTTTGTGTAGACTTCAGAAATCTAAATAGAGCTTCATTGAAGGACAATTATCCTTTTCCAAACATGGAAAACATGTTGTAGTTAGTGAATGGATCTGAATTGTTGTCCACCTTGGATGGTTTCTCTGGCTATAATCAAGTTGTTGTCAAGGAGTCAGAAAGATTTAAAACTACCTTTACCACTCCTTGGGGAACATATGTCTATGTAAGAATGCCTTTTGGTCTTATGAATGTTGGAGCTACTTTCCAAAGAGAAATGGATGTTTCTTTTGCTGGTTACATAAATGACTTCATTGTAGTTTATCAAGATGATGTGATTGTGTTTTCAAGGAGCAAAAAGATCATTTGTAGCACTTAGAAAGAATGTTGATTAGATGTAGAGAATATGAAATTTCTCTCAATCCAAAGAAGTGTCATTTTGGAGTGCAAAAGGCCAAGCTTTATGTTCATATTGTTTCAAAGGCTGGTGTCATGATTGACCCTAAGAGGGTAGAAGCAATCAGCAAGGTTCTAATTCCAAGAACAAAGAAGGGCATCCAATCCTTCTTTGGGAAAATCAATTTCATTAGAAGGTTTGTGTCTAATTTTTCTGAATTGACTCTTTCTATTACATGCATGTTAAAGAAAGACCAAGTTATCAAATGGGAGGAGGCTACTATTCAGGATTTTTAAGGAATCAAAAAATCATTGAAACATACACCTATCTTGGTAGCTTTGAATTACAAGAATCCTTTCCAAATCTTCTCCTTTGCTTATGAAATTACCATTGCATTTTTTTTTTGTTATAGAAGGATGAAGATGGGACTGAGAGGCCTATTGCCTTATTTAGCAAGGATTTACAAGATGCTGAGTTAAAGTACACAATCATTAAAAAACAAGCATTTGCCTTGGTGAAAGCAACAAAGGTTTTCAGGCCTTATATCTTAAGTTCAAAAGTTGTTGCTTATGTTCCCCACACCATGGTAAAAGACATCTTATCAGAGATGGAGATCTCAAGAAAAATATGTAGATGGGTGAACAAACTACAGGAATATGACATGGATATCCAAACCAAAAAGTTGGTAAGAGGTTTGGGTCTTGCTAAGCTCATGGCTAAGAGCAACTTGCAGACTGTGGAAGTGAATGAAGTAGAGGAAGAAAGGGCAGATGTTCTTGAGAAGTTGGTAAGTTCTAAGTGGTACAAGGATGTAATCTTTTACCTTAAACACCTATGCTACCCTAATTATTTAAATAAAAATTAGAAAAGAGCCCTCAAGTGGCTTCTAAAAAGTACATCATCTTGACTTAGGGCTGGCTTGGAAGAACCCCTGAAGGTGTCCTCTTTACATGTGTAATGAAGATGAAGCTCCCTAAATAGTTGCTAATTTTCATGGGGGAGTTTGTGGAGGACACTTTACTGGAAGGGTTACAACACACAAAATTTTGAGAGTTGGTTATTGGTGGCCTACTCTCTTCAAAAATGTAATCCTGTTGGTTAGAAAATGTGAAAGTTTCTAGTGTTTCTCTGGAAGAATGAAAGCTTTAGGCTCACTTCCTTTGCAGCTGTATCAATTAAAGCTCCTTTCAAACAATGGAGAATAGACTTCATTGGTGAGATTTTAGACCCTTCTAGTGTTGGAAATAAGTGGATCCTTGTAGCCACATATTAATTCACCAAGTGGATAGAAGCAATCTCCACCAAAAAGGCAATACACCAAGTTGTTATGGACTTCTTGTTGAATCATATCATATGTAGGTTTGGTGTGCTAATAAATACTTTTTTGATAATCCCATGTGTTTCAAATCTAAGACATGTATGGAAATGTGCAAGGAGTATGGAACCGATCTGACTTATGCTTCAAACTATAACCCTCAAGGGAATGGACAAGTTGAGTCCAACAATAAGAACTTGTTGAAGATCATTAGGAGAACCTTGGAGTTGAACAAGAGAAAATGGGGTGAACAATTGAAATTTGTAGTTTGGGCTGATAGAATCATTGCCAAAAGAGCTACTAGTAAGAGCCTAGTTGAGTTGGTGTATGGAACTCACGATCTTCTATCCTTACATCTACAATTATCTTCATTTCAGTTTGTTCAACAACTTGAAGATCAAGAGGTCAGTCCATATGAAGCAAGGATTAATTATATTGTTGATCTGGATGAAGAAAGAAGAGCATACCACCAAAGGCATGTCATGTTAGAGAGAAGTTGAAGAGGTTGTTTGATAAGAAGGTCACTCCTAGGGCCTTTAATGTTGGAGATCTGGTTTTGTTGTGGGATAACAGGCATGAAGATAAGGGCAAACATGGTAAATTTGATGCTTTGTGGATGGGCCCTTACTCCATTGATATCAGAATTGGTGAGAATACCTTTTTCTCAAGGACTTAGATGGGGAATTGCTTGAACTACTGTTAATGGCAGGCATCTAAATCATTTCTTGGATTAATCCCCAAATTTCAGGTATGCACCACTTGTATAGTGTATAGTCTTTGTTTTTTGGCTATGTTTTTGCTATTTTTGTCGGTTTGTGGTTTGCCTTGTTCTTGGAAACCATTTTTGTTGATTCGGGTCTAGTTTTTCAGCTCTGCAATTTTGACTTTGTTGCCCAATGGTTGTTTTTGGCACTTGGTCTACTTCTTTTATTCTTGTGGCACTCACTGGGAGTGCCCATCCCAGTAGGAGCTGATGTTGGTGCCATTTTTGAGCTTGCACTATTTTGCCCTATTTTTCCTTCATTTTGCGTGCTCTAAAATGTTTTTCTCTCAAATTGGTGGTCTGCAACTTTTCCCCTCTTGCTTGGATGCTTGAAATGCTCACAAACTTGTTGTTTTTCCCCAATTTGAAATAAATCTACATGTGTGCCCTATTTTGTGCCCTAATTTTTCCAAAATCTACTGGGATCTGCCATTTTTCCTCTTTATCTCGATCATGGAAGTTTAAAATTGATCGATTTGCACTTGTATGCCATTGAAAATCCAATTCCATGATAAAAATGCTTTGAAAACATGTTTCAATTGGTTCAATTTCAATAAATTTGTCATCCTTAGCAAAAAAATCAAATTCTAGGGCATCCCTAGCATTTTCTGTGTTTTGACAGTCAGACGGGCGTCATTTGCCCATCAATTTCATCTTCAACATTCTAGGAATTGCTGACAATTTCTACATTTTTGATGGTCATACGGGCATCCTTTTCCTATCAAATTTTAGCTCAAAAATCTTCTCCTATGTGGCTTATTCTAATTAGACAAGGATCGGTGGGTCATTTCTAAAAACTTAACATTTTTGTGATTTTGGAAAAATGTGCAAGTTACCCCCATAACTCCACAAGCCCCAAAGGAGGTACACGTGTTGTAGGCAGGGTGAAGGTAGATGGGCGGGTCATTCTGTGCCTTAGGGCACTTGGGAAAATGCGTGAAAATGAAGAAAATCCCCTAAGGCCCTCATCCAATCAGAGGGTGACACGTGGCCATTAGAAAAGTCAAAACAGTGGAGGGGCGGAGCTGCAAAGGCACGGTGGAAAATTTTCCTTTGGTGAAAAAGAGTTAAAGTATGACATGAGTCCGTAGGCCCTCAATGAAACAGGTGGACATGTGTCACATTTGCATCAAAGGCAAGAATGGAGGCTGGTGGAAGACTTAGAATTTTTTTGCTTTTTGGTAAAAGGGAACAAAATTTGTGAAAAGGGCCACTGGTTTGCAGCCAATCGGGGAGTGGACACGTGGTAGGGAAAGGTGAAGGTGCGGGAGTGTAGAGGAAATGGTGAAAAGTTTCCTTTGTGGAATTTTTTTTTAAAAATATAAATAAGAGCGCTGCCCCATAGCCAATCAGGTGAGGACATGTGTCTTGTAGGAGGGCGGAGCCATGGAGGAAAATTGAAAAAAATTCCTTTTTCCAAAAAAGAGGCAAAATGTTTAAAATTGAGCTGCGACTCCATATCCAGTCATATTGTGCCACATGTTAGGGATAGAATCAGTGATGTGGGCCCGTGGAGATAATTTGGAAAAATTTCCTTTTTCTAAAAAGGTGGAAATGTGTAGAATCGGTCCGCGATTCCAATGGGGCCCACTTTGGGACACGTGTCGTGACAAAATTGGAGGTGTGGGTCCATGGGGATAATTTGGAAAAATTCCTTTTCCAAAAAGATGGAAATGTGTAGAATCGAGCCGTGATTCCGTTGGGACCCACATTGGGACACGTGTTAAGCTCATTTTCAAAGGGCGGAGGGGCGGAGAAAAATGTCAAATTTTTACATTTTTCCAAAAGTGTTAAAATGTCAAAAAGTGATCCCAAGCCCATTTCCAATCACATTGTGACACGTGGAGGGCTTAGATTAAAGGGATAAAGGCAAATCAACGGTAACTATGCATTTTTCAGTTTGGTCGCCATTTTTGCTCTAGGAAGCTTGGAGATGTGATTTTTAGATCAATTTTCACCTAATTTTTGGAAAATTCATGTCATTTGTGCTGCAAGGACCAACGCAATAGGTTTTGAGGATCAATTTGAAGATCAGAGATGTTTTTGAAATGAATTTTTGCCCTAACTTGTCTAAAAATGTGAAATATTTGATCTAAAAGTTACAGAGTCAAATTTTGGAGGGATAAGGATGAAATAATGAAAGGAAGGGGGTATGCATGCTTTGAATATGAAAAACGTGCCTCCACAATGGATAACGATGCAAATTTTTGAATGATTCATCTCTTTTGAGACAACTGGTAACTTTTTGGACGTGTTTTGTTAAACGTTCTGTCTGCAAATCATGTGGAATTTTTGTGACAAATTTGATCCTTTGGCATATTATTTTCTTAGGAAAGAAGGCTTAAAGGAGATTGAAAGCTATATATTGCATGAATTTGTCATGTAAAGGGTTGGAAGAGTTTAAAAATCCTGGAAAACTAAAAATTTCACGGGAAAATATGGGAAGAAGCCCATTCTTTGAGAAACCACCTGAGAACCATTTCTAATTCCTTTTTGCATCAGATTTGTATCATGTTGAGTTGGTTTTAGTTGTAAAGCCATCAACAAGCTCTAAGATTGTTCTTGAAACATTCCCTTGCTGATAAATTTGATCATTTCTGGATTATTTTGTGTTGTCTCTTGGCAAAATTTGCATACACTTATGTTTCAGAATGCATTTCAAATTTTTGTTTCTTGTTTCCTGTTGCAGTCTTGTGTTTAAAATATCTCTTGATCATACATGGTCTCATTTCTTGTGATTAGTTTAGTGGCATTTTCAATCTCACATTCAGAAGAGCTTTCATTTGATAAAGAGATAAACAAATTTAAAATCACTTTACCTTCCTTGATTTCAGAGATTTTTTGTAAACCTTTGGGTGCACCTTAGGTCATGATTTAATAGTGATTGTTAAATGCTTCATTAGTTCATTCTAACTCAAGATTTTGTGATAGATGATTAAAGATTGTGTGGAAAAGTGCAGATCTAGGCCTCCATTTGATGCACATATCCTGGTTGAAGGGATGATTAACCATTTTGATACTTTCTACTGTTAAGTTTCTCCATATTTTGCTAAAATCCTCAAAGAGTCTAGCAAACCTTGGTTTGTCTTATCTAAACTCCCACCAAAAAATCATTCAAAACAACTAATCCTACCCTGTTTTACCCCTGTTTTGACCTGTATACCCATAGAAGATCAAAATCCATTTGCTAAAGTATGCAGAATAGATCAAGATTTCAAAATGTCTTCAGTAACCCTTGCCTTACATTGAAAGTATCTCCATAATTTGGAAGTGACAACTTGTGAAAGTCAGATTTGGAGTGTTGATCATATTTTCCCAATGCCCCTTCATACTATTTGCACAAATTAAGGGATATATTCATCTCCTTCACCATTTGAGGGTTACAAAATAGGTTCTCTTACCTTGGTTGAAAGGCACAACCTAAAACAGTTAGGACAAGATCAAGTCCTATTTGAGTGCTATCCATCTCTCCACAAATTTGAGTGCTAGTTAGATCACATCCCCGACTACAAAATGACATACATCATGATCTATCTATCTTCAAGCTTCATGCCATATCTTTGATGCTACTCAGACTAAAAAGGAGAACAAATTTGGGTACCAAAAATATGAACATTCCCTTTCCTCCCTCTTCGGGAAGAGTCTAAAATTGCATGGCTCAAAGGAAAACATTCTTTATTAATGTGAGGAGATCTCCGTTCATATTGATATGAATATAGAATCTTACTCTTGCATTAATTTTCCTATAGCTTCTATGATCCCAGATGATCTCTTGCTCCATGTAGATGATATTCCTCTCCTCATTTTAGTTCATATTGATCACATTACAAAGTAAAATATTCTCTCATTGATAAAGGATACAAAATGTGTGTGGCCTCATTAGACTTTATTAAGGATCTTGTTTATTCTATAAATAACCTAAAATCTACATGAACTAATTTTCAAGGATATAATCATTGATAGATGCCTCCTATGGGGTATATTTGGTTACCATCCTTTGTCCCTCCTAATAATTTCTACATCAAAGTCATGGTCTTTAATTTTCCTCTATCTTGCAATATTCTCCTAAGGAGGATTTAAAATCATTGTATATGTGGAATTTATTCTTCGCATGTCGTGTGTGTAATTCACTCACCAAGGAGCTATCTACAAGATTCATGGGGACACTAGTCCTTAGAACTATGATACAATCCAAAAATGGAAATACAATCTCCCAACACTAGATGAATTATCTCATATTCCCTTTCAATAATATCAACATTTTAACTATGCTATAGATTCTCTTCATGGAAATGTTGGTCATTGTGAATTGTTTGGGCACATGCCTACTACTCTCTTGGAATCGATGATGACAAACTCGATGAGTTCACACTTAGAGTAAATAATTATGATCTTCTTGAACTTATTGTATACCAATTTCCTCCTTCCTTGCAAACTCAAAAGATGGGGCATTTAGTTCCTGTAGTCATCTCACATAAAAACAATCTCCACTAAAGTATGTGGCACAAATTTAGAACATAGTTATTTTGTGATGGATTCTTCACATAATATTATGATGATAATTATTCTTTAGATAACCCTCACCTAGATAGATATGCCTAGATTCATGATAGGGAAATCTTGTGTTACCACATAAAATATTTTCTCCAAATTTGATCATGATGTGAAGATCATCCTAATACAAGAGGGATCCTAGAGCGTTGTTGACAATCCTTCCCAACTAGTGCCCGAGCCACAAATTTCTACACTAGTTACACCTCCACATACTACTATTGACCTAACTGACCTATTTTCTCTTATATAAGAAGATCGGGTCACTAGTTTTGACTATGAATCCCGTGATATCATTGGTGATGATCCTATCTATTATTCCTTGATGATTGAGTAAAATATTTCTCTATCAAAACCATCTTCACCCATTATCTCGATACCCTCCTAAAATAATCTCACTAGCCCTCTACAGCCTATGAGACCTCTCTCCCTACCTCTTTCCCTTGTGAATTGTTTGTCCTCTGTGGACCGAGTCATATTGCACATGACATGAGGCTCCAAGGCATGATTTTTTTACTATGGATCCTATCAATGCCAAAAAAACAATCTCAAAGCTAAGGTCAAATGAAACCAAACCAAAAATGCTACATAACCTTCCACTTTAGCTCCCTTATTTTTCTCTCACCGGGAGTATTATGTGTATACCGATGTAAACTATTGTTTTCGCATAACAAACATCTTGTTCCTAATACCTCCTCCCATAACTAGAATTATGGGGCTGATTACCCTTAAAATAGACCATCTTTCCCTTTTCTAAGTAGACTGCAACCTACTTATGGACCACCACATCACCCCGATACTTCTCCCACTCTGGATGTTGTGCGGCATGATATTCTCACCCAACTGGAGGATAAGATTTATGATACCTTATTTTCCATGAGATATAAAGTTCATAAGTAACTCCCTATTATACATCATACCGTTGAGGACCTCATGAATCATGCCGAAGTCACATCTTGAAGTAAGTTGATGATATCATAACTAAAACATTACGATCTTTCACCCTGTGTGGATAGTTATCCATATAACCTTGATTAAATTTCATTTTCCTTCATTGGCCTAAAACCTCACCCTTATTTGGGATCTTGTCTACCACTTGGGTTTTTACACACTACCTTTTGCCTTTTCTTGGGCTCGTGATCCCCCTTAGTTTTTTCACACTATCTCAAATATCTCATTACATATTTTCTTATGTCATTTTATCCACTTGTATTTATCACCATGTACGCCCTAATTTCTCCTATTGTTAAAGAACCTCGGTTTGAATTCCACCTAGTTTAGCCTTGATTCACCCTAGTCTTTCCTATTGGATCTCCGAAGTATTATGTGCATGTTTTCTTAGGCCTATGGCCGTGCTTGGATTTATATATCTAATTATGCCCTAATATCCTACTATTGGAGGTCTTGTCCTTATTCCACCTCTTGGATTCTTCATATCACATGGTTTAGGCTATTCTATCGATACCCCTCACTTTGGATTTACCTATCTAATCACATTATCATTGTTCCTAAGTATTATGGGTATCATCACATACATACATGTGAAAATTAGGAAAATGATAAGATAATCAACATATATGCAAAAAACAACAAACATCTAAATATCTCCAAGATAATCATCATATATATCTCAAATCAAATTTTATATATCGACAAAATCATAAAAATGGCTCTAGTCTATGTAAAAGTGGCTCAAACACCCTCATCCCATTTGGGGCATCTCTTAATGATTTGGGATGATAGGGACTTGTTAGTAGCTCTATTTGTATGGGCTAGTTATTTTTCCCTAGATCAAGCTCCGAGGCCTCTCCCTTTGCTCTCTCCAGCCTATGTCTCTAGGAAGTAATCCTCTCTGTTGCTTTCTTGAAATCGATAGGAAGGCTTCTTTCTCTGTACTGTGCCACTGTGCCTATAGTAGACTTTGCGGTATCACATATATACTGTTGATAACTTCTAATGATTGTGTATCCTTATATCATTATAATTTATGGGATACCTCTCCAACTACATGGAACAATCTCACTAAATCTCCATCGACAGTGCTACTAGATCCATCATCACTGCAGTATCCTATACATTTGATGCTAGATCCAAGATCTCATGGTGGGAAATCTCAATCAAGGAGTGCCACTCCTCCACCATCCACTATGTAAAACCAAAAATGACACAAGTTACACATAATATCAACATGGCACAAATCCCATTTCTCAAAAATCATCTAAAATAACATCATGACACACATATTTGGTTGCTAGGCCTCTCCATGATAGTCTTGCCATCCGTGTGGCCACCTATTACCTATTCATCCTTGTCATCATGAAGAGGTATTGTCCCTATATATTTTGCCCACCTATCTAAGGGAACCAATAACATGTCCCATCTATGATGTAGTATGGGCCTCTATCTTAGATATACATCCATCGAACCTCGATTCACATCAAGTATCCTCCTACCACTTGTCACTTATTATGCTTCCTTACCCATAGTGTTGGCTTCCATACTACTCCTCCTCTTGTGCTAGGATGAGATCCTCCTACACCCCTAACTTATGGACCTTTATCAATAGATCCTCCATCAAATACCTCCTCTAAACCACTCATGCCTATCACATATGGTGGGCCTTGATCCTCCTCACCATGTCAATGCTTCCTTTGATGATGTGTACCCACCACTCATATCCTATGGGGTTTTAATTTTGGTACTCTCACCTATGGTTATGAAACCTTTCTTGCATGATGATTCTAGGAGGATGGCAATGGTGGTAGCACCACAAGCATTGGTCACCCAAAATACCTCAGTACCCTACTCACCGTATGGGTATCCATATAATAGACATAAGTCCATATCACCTTGATGATGGCTTCCAAATACTCTACTCTAGAAAAAATGGGCGTGAGCCACATTCCCTATGTAAGGTTGCTATGTAACATCATCTGGACCCACCTATGCTAGTGGTCAGAATGCTTTGAGTGCTCTCACTTTCGGCCCCTGTTCCGGTGAAGCACTCTCGGTGCATCTACCACTATTTCATGTAGTTTACCTATCGAATATACATCAGAACAATACACACCCAAAATTGCATGTGCTACATTGTTGGAAAATGGTTACAAATTCCCCAATGATAATTTATGTCCTTGCAGAAGGTGTTTGAGCTCTAAAACCCACTCAAAGTGTATATTTGTAGCCTAGACATCCTTACTTAGTATTTCAATGCTTTTTCTAGTGTCCCGCCTCTTTCTCGTGTAATTTTTGGCCTTGGTGTCGGATCGCCACCCTTCTTGGGTGGCGCTTATAAATCGCTGCCTGGTAGGGTGGTGGTCCTACCGCTTTTCCTTAATCCTTTATGCGTGTTTTTAACATGTAACACTTCACTTAACTACACTTCTAGGATGCGTTTGTAAGCTAAATTGTCTAAAAATAGTTTTGATTTCTTAGTTCTCCTTCCCTATTCTATTTTTAAATAGATTTAATTAATTAGAATTGCCTCTTATTTCCTTATGCATGAAGGCACATTCCAACCCAATTCTTATATATTCCATGCTTGTATTCAAGCAAATGCCCTAAGAATTTTTGCATCTTGCATTATATTGTTGTAACAATACTGCTAGGAATCACATAGCCAAGATTAGATCTCTTGTGTTATCTCTCTTCGACTTACATTACATCCATAATTCCTTCAAGCTGCCATTGTTCAAGAACCTTCTCCTACTGATATTCTTGTATTCCCAATTCCTTGGAATCATATGGACACAAAAAGAAATAGAGGAACAAATTGAGGGGACATATATAGATACAACCATATTTTCTAAAGATATAACTTATCCAGTTGGAATTACTTATGTGTTTACTTCGTTTGTCAAATTATCAATTTCAAATCGTTAGTTTTAAATTACATATCAAATAGAGTAGTGATTATTCAATTACAAGTAGATCAAATCATTAAAAATATTGCTCTTTGAAATTATAGGGGAAGTTGTGGGGAACAATAGATTTTTTAGGGTTATGATTTGTTCTTCACCTCTGAGGTAGGGTTTGAAGGGTTTTTGATTAAATTAAGTTATTTTTTTAGATTTAGATTCACATATTCACAAAAATAATTAGCTACATATGATTGGTTACTTGTATTTAGTTTTGTTTATTAGATTATATGCATTTATTAAAGAATAGAAAAGATAAACAAATATTTACTTTCATTAGACTAGTTTTCATTCATTGTTTTGTTCTAATATGCTGCAAAAATACCAAAAAAAAAGATTAAATTTCCTTTGGTATTTAGCTTGTTTTAACAAAACCATTTCAACTCATTCCACATGACCATGAATGGTCCACAACAAGAAAAGATGTACGGTTGTGATCCTTTGGTCCCACAACCCAACATGCCATAATTTTTGACAGACATTGATAAGGGTTACGCTTACAGGTTTTACGCACACTTGCTAGGTTTTATGAGAAAATATAACAACTAAACATGTTAAACATACCATATAATAAAGCCTAAGATTATTGGACTACTCATGGAAATAGGGTTTGATTAGGTGCATAACCATATAAGGAGAAACACCTCCATGAGTTTTTGGTTGTGATCTTTAGGTCCCACAACCAGACGGGTCTCGCTAACCAATTGAACGTTGACAATGGTTTGCATACATTAGTGTTTAGATCATCGCCACTTCCACCTAATATCATTACATAATTTTTGTATTTAACATAGCAGCCGATCGGGATAAGACTTTCGGAGTAGACTAGAAAATCATCCATAGTCCCTATGGTTTCATTACACCTCTCATTCTCACTTCCATGACCTTGTCTAGAAATCTATACTAGGCTCCCATAGGTCACTTTCCATTTATT
This sequence comes from Taxus wallichiana var. yunnanensis, assembly GCA_018340775.1. NCBI lineage: Eukaryota > Viridiplantae > Streptophyta > Pinopsida > Cupressales > Taxaceae > Taxus > Taxus wallichiana. Next base: position 206,314,513 of record CM031244.1, on the reverse strand, counting down.
CCACAACCAGCTGATAGAATCTTGACAAAGCTTGATATTGACTCTAGCCTCCAAGTAGCTATCATATTAGATTGATCCATTACACCACTTCGAGTTAGGAGAGCCTTATTCACCTTAGACTCCTAGATCATGTTATTACATGTCAAAGATATAAGGTTTCATTATTAGTTTATCCATCATCACTACACTCACATCCATTTCCATTCTACATTGATTGTCTCAAAGCATGACCTTAGGAAGTCGGGCATGAAGAAGGTCACGTATTGATTTTCTTTCATACAAATTTGTAAACTTGACGTGAAGAGATAGACTCTAAACATTTCCACTTTCTCTATCCTCCTACTTTCCCTTTATTAAACGGTTATTCTTATACCCCCCAAATATTTTGGGATATGATAAATATGGTTGGCCCCTTTTGGGTTTCGATGGATACAACTACCAAACAAATAGACGAAAAAATCACCTTCACTCTCTACATGGGTAGATAACTATTCAACTACTCAGCCACAAAACCCTCTTGCTTAGGGAGTCAATCTTGGTTCCTCCATACAGATTGAGGAACTTGACCAAATCACACAAACACATCCCTATCAATAATAGAGTTCTAACAACATGAATTTCACATATGTGGGAACATCTCCTTGGGTGTTGTTTTGACAACCCATTAGCTTGTAATCGATCAACTACTACCCCTACATGAGGATTACTTAGCACGATACACCTGGAGTGAAAAATGCTTTCGAATATGAATAGGGCTTGTGATAGGTTCAAGGGCATGGTGATTTCCTACTCCAAAACAATAACACTACCATTCCAACAATGGAAAAAATTGCCAACGAGGGGTGGAAACATAGCAAACAATACATAGTAGGATACCAAACTCCTCAACAACTGCTAAAAGTTCAACAACAAACAATGAAACAAAAAACTACCCCATCAATGGGTGAAGTCATCTTAGAGTTAGTAGACAAATTCAAGGAGTTAGAGCTTACCCAACACAATCAAAGTTCATACAAATGGAAAGAAAGAGTTTCTCACTATCCTCAGAATTATGGACAAGCACCTACTATGCAAAATTCTCCATTTTATATGGGTTCTCCAAGCCATGGATATTTTCTAACTCGGGATGAACACCTTAGGTATGCCTCCTCACTCAAAGCATATGGATATCTAAAATAGGCACCAGCCGGAAGTGCATTCTCAAATGCCATACCATCTGGAAATGCAATGTCCCCCTGGGTTTTTGCCTTTAGCTCCATATAAAATAAGTCAACCCCCTTACGCAAACATGTACTTTATATCACCATAGGGGGATACATACACTTACCTAGGTCCTTATGGTCATCCATAAGGGATGTCATATGCCCCAAATTTTTTTATGCTATACCATTTCAGCAGCTAATGCAACCTCCACCTCCCCAACAAGGATCTTCAATGGTTGAAACATATGTAATGGGGACCTATTCTGAATATCTTAAGGATCTTATAGACTTATCCATCTAGAAAGTCATGCTCTTGAAACCCTTTCTTGATCTTTCAAATTTTAAATGGGAGGGAAATCCTAATGCTCACATCAAATCTTACGCAATGGAAATTTGAGATCTTCTCCCATGGGATGTTGTTGTGAATATTTTACCTAAAATGATAGAAGTTATTTATCTCGATTGGTACTATAGGATACCGGAGGCTTCAATACACTCCTTTAAACAACTTGTGTCAGAGTTCATTAAGGATTTTAATATGAAAAAAATTTAAGGACAAGAATCAGAGAATTCCTTCATATCAAACAAGAGCACAATGAGTCTGCAGCCCACTTCATTCAAAGGTGGCGACAGTTCTTTACTCCTCTACAAGTGCTCTAAACATGGATCAGATGGAGCTTTGTGATTTTTTCCTCCACTCCCTCAATAGGGAAACAAAGGAAGAAGTCCAAAATTTCCCATTAAGGAGCTACAAAGAAGTGCTAGAAGGTGCTCTCTCGAATTGACCAAATAGCCATTGAAAGTTGTTGTAAGAATTATGGAGCAAATGGGAAGTTAGTCACTCCTAACACAATTAAACCCGGTTACTCCAACAACATGAATAATAATCAAGGACCAAAGGTCCTAAATAATAATCATGGGGTTACAATGATGGTGTTACTAATCAGCCTAAGAAACCCAATGTTGTTAGTTTTCCCAATACAAATGATACAAACAACAACAAAAATGTCAATAATCGGACAAATAACAATTTCCTACTCTAAATCATTGATGTGGATTTTAATCGTCCTCAGTAGAAACATCAGCAATAACCTCAGCAACCAAGACAAATGCAGACCTAAGGCCCTAATCAATACCCAAGAAGGTATCCGAACCAATTCCAAAACCAAGGGCAAGGGTTCCCAAATTTTAACTATAACAACCATCAACCAAACAATAATCATAATTTCATACCACAACAAGGTGCAAACCAAATGCCTTAAGATTATGATCCCAATTTGTATTGTGGTTTCTATAGGGTTCACAAGCATGATGCAAGAACATTCCGTGATTGTAAAAAAATTCTATAGCATTTTCTAGAGGATCAAAAACAATTGTTCATTGACATGTTTTTGGCAAACCCAACCGCGCCAACTTAGAACACTTACATGGGACCGATATCCCCATAGAACACACCACTTGGAATCTTTAATGATCCTCTCCCCACACACCAAAAATATGATATAATAGATCCCAATGACTCAAACAAGGGTATTGTAATAGGAACCAACGATCGTGAAGCTTCAACTTCTTCTAACCCATAGGTGTCACCTCCTTTAGATGGCCGCATGAAAAAAATTGTGGGATTGGTAGAGTTGGACACCGAACCTTAGATTAACACTACCACTAGAACCAAATATTATTCTTTGTAGCCTATCCTAATCTACCCAACTATATTAGATGACGTTCATGTTAGGCTAGTCAAGCCAGTATGAGCTTATGACACGATTAATGACTTAACTAAGACCACCTCTCACATTTCCTTCTTAGATCTTTTAAAGAGTTCCCCTACTCACAGATCCACTCTAATATAATTTCTAAGTCTTAGCCATTTTATTAATGTCACCCCTCCTCTAGAAGCTCAAATAAACCATGTATAATTTGATGTATGTCCCCAGACAACCTGAAAGAGATGTTGGATTTGTATTCAACATCAGCAAGATGCCCGCAGACACTAGAATAGCTCATAGAGGTGATACAAATTTATTTTTACAAGTTTTGATTTATAATAACTATGTAAATTGTGTAATGATTGTAGATGGGGATATTGTTAATATAGTCCCCTACTCTTTCCTTCAAAATTTAGGTTACAGAGATACCAATTGCTCCTCAACACGAAACACGTTGAGAGGAAATGATAGCCTCAAAGAAAACTCAATCAAAACCATAGTGTTTCCAATCACCCTTGGACCTAAGATGGTGCTAAATTATTTTTATTATAGAATAGGAAACCAACTCTAATATGATCCTTGGTTTTCCTTGGATTCATCGCATTAAGTCGATTCCCTCCACTTTGTTTCGGAAGTTAGGTACCTACATTTAGGGAAGGTCTTTTTTTGCATAAGGTGATCCTAAAACCTTTGACATACATCTAGAAAAATTAAGGAAGAGGCTAGGGGTCTACTCGAGTTTGAGCTTCCTGCAAATCAGCTAAAAAACCTAAAATCCCAAGTGCAGGAGAAGAAAAATTGGTGCCCACAATGGAATTAGAAGTCACGGATTGATCGAGGGAATTCCGACAGTCAAAGATGAAACCATAATTGTAGAGACAATATAATTGGGAACCACAACAAATATTTTTGAGCTATTGGAGAAGGATTCACCTATTCTCCTTCCATTCGATTCTATGGGTATTGGAAATACCCTAGGACTCGATTCTCTCATAATAGATGAGGTTTATATGGTTAAAGTGACTGAGGTAAAGGAGGAAGATATGAAGAATGATCCAACATCCATATTTCTGAGTAACTATTGGACCCTCCATTTTGATGGATCCATATGTCATTTTGGTGTTGGGGTGGGTGTGATCCTTACATGAACCTCTAATATATCAATGTAGTCAATAATATGACAGGTCCTACGATCCTCAGACCCTTACGTCTGATCTTATAGAGATCATCATCAACTACACTCATATGGTGGCTCCCCTGTTGACCAAAACCCCATGATCTACTACATATTGTGATCAAGAAAAATGAGATGGATCCATCTAGTTTTTGGCACATTATCTAAGTCACAACAATCCCCATAACTAGTTTAAGATATATGGAATCCCTGCAACCTACATTGTGTTGAGCCGAACACATAACATACTCTCATCGTATGTCTCTCTCCTAGTATCCCACATGGATAATGCTCTCCGCTCTGCAACATATGAAATAAGATCACAATACATATAAGTACCTTCAATGGGTAACCCCAAAATCCCATGAACATATTCTAAGGTGAATTCCATCTCCATGGTCTCATGTCCCATACACCCCTAAAAATATTTTTATCTAGTCTCCCATGTAGCTAAAAACATTTGTAATAAACCTAAATCGAATGATATCATAGACATCTACTTGATGACCGCAAATCCCCAACCTTGTAACTAGGTCCCTTCTTCTTGATTCAATCCATTAATCATACCACTTAACCATGATATATCCACACTTATCCAAAGGTAGATCTAGAATTTTCTTGCATGCACAAAATGAAAATACACAAGTATTAGAAACCTAGAAAATCAATTCATAATAAAAACTAAAAATTATAGCTTATAGTAATAAAATTCCTACACCATCAACCCTATGAGAAAATTCCATCAACCCCTAGAAAATATTCTCTCTCGCCATTAGATGTATAGCAGGTATCATCGTCCCTAGCTACATTTTCCCCCATAATGACGCCATTAGACCTCCTTTTGTAAAGGGGTTGATGGTGTCCGGCCCGAATGTGGCTACAAATTTCGCAAGTTTGACTTGCAAAAATTGACAAAATGACAAAAACTTTAAATCCCTCCCAAAACCACTTGTATTTTTTTCGTAACATACCTAATAACACAAGTTTGGAAAAGAATGACACCCTAATGATGTAAAAAAATCAGAAATACCAAATAACATCTAATCTACTTAGTAAAATTAAATGTAATTGACTTACCCGTGGTCATTCCCCGCCTCATTAACCACCTTTTTTTCCTCCGTTTCCACCTCATTCTCGTGCCATGTCATCAAAATACACTCAAATTTATAATTCCAGAGCTCAATTCTCTCAATTCCAAAAATAACAATAAGAAAATAAAAATAAAAACCATTATATAAAACTAATTTTTCTATTCAAATTCGGTCATGATAAACCTAATTCTTCAAATGACTATTATTTTTTTATCCCAAACTCTGCAACACATGCCATATTTTGTGATTTGATTGTGTTATCATGTCATTCATTTTGAGTTATTAATGCATACTTTCAATGATCTTTGATCTTCGGCCTATTTTTGAAACTATACGACATTACAACATCTTGACACTATGACATGACATCTATCCCATGGGCCCCTAGCTAGGTGATTTATGTCTTATTTTTTTGATGATCCTCTAGTGCTTCCTTTATTTTTATCTTATTCAAGGTTATTACAACATGGATTCCACCTATACATGGCATAACAAGCGACACTATCAAGTACACACTAGTGAGTATATTTTATTCTAGTTATTCCTTTATGATCTTACTTTTGGTATCTAATTTCGATATCGGTGTTATGGACTATTTATTTCTGTTGACCACCCCATTTTTTTCTATTGTGACATGCGGTGATCAATAGATAGGGCATATGTATACACCTAATTTTTCACTTTTCATATTTCATACATGTTACTAACAATTTCCTCTATGTAAATAAGGTTCATTGATACATTTATTTCTTGAGTGGGTTCCTTAAGGGGCCTACCAAGAATGGGGAATGATTATTCACATAATCATTATAAGTTAGAGACAAGTACATAGAGAGAGAGTATCGTTATTTGGTCCCATCCTTATTTTTCCTTACACTAGTTATCCTTGTCCCTTTATATCTCATACACATTGCACTCCCGACACCTATCTTGTATCTCACCATTTGGCACTTTTTTCATTCATGTTTGTGAACTACAATATGTATTTTCACTTTGTATGACATATTACCATCCTTTGCAGATGCCATCATCTTTGGGTGATGGTATCGTGTTATTTTTTTATTAGCTGACTTCATTACCCATGGGTGATGGCATCATATATGTGCTCACCAAATCATGACATTTATGAAGGAAGGAAGCCCAAATCTTATGACATGAAATTTTTTTCTACTCATTTGCAACAACTTTACATTTTCTCACTTAGATATCAGTTCATCTTTCACTTGGCTTGGGTTATATTGGACACTTTTCTTCTTGGCTAGATTATTTACACTATTAGGCCATCTATAGTGGGTTTGGGACATGAGTGGTGTTTCCTTCTACACCTAATAATGATAATATTTTGGTGTCCTTATTCTCTAGAGAGGTATATGCATCATATACCACCCCACATGTAAGTTCTATAACTCTCTTTATCATTTTTCATAGATTAGTTCATTTTCCTTCCCCATTGATCTATGTTAGCTTAGTATTATATGTACATTGATGCTAGTTAGAATAGTACTCTTATTTGATTAGCTTCTTATCTTTATTTTATCTATATTTTATTCATATTATGCATGTTTTCCTTATTTATTATCTATATATACCTCTTCTCACATATTTACAAATATTTTAGTACTGAGTAATCTCCTCTATCTTGAATGTGGGCCTTAGATACCCTAGGTTGAACTAGTATAGGAATACTACCCTCTAGATATGCAACCCTAGTGCTCATTGTATCTCCTTTAAATATATTCATTATATGTCATTTTGTGTGTATCTCTTATTCATTACCTAAATACCCTTGTAGAACGGCATAATTAGGAGTGTAAGTTATTGAGATACATATAAAATAGATACCCACAATGAAAGATATCATCAAAAACCAATTCAAACTTTTTGTAAATAATCCTTTGTTACATGGATTCTAGAATGATTTAGTTGTTCCGTGAATTTTTGTTTGTTCCATGACCTTTTTTATCATCTATTTATTCCATGGGTTTACATCCCTTTGTTTGGAAATTTTTCTAATGTATTGTGGAATTTTGGACCCGCATATGTATTTCTCTTGTTCATGGACTTGGATAGTTTGAAGAACATTAAATTTTGAGAAGCCCATGTAATATTGAGTTAGCATTCTAGATTCAAAATTTGGCCACACTCAAAATTGCACTTCATTTGTTTTGCAAGTACTTCTAACTTCTATGGGTTAACCATTTGTTATGTCGATTTTTGTTTTTGGTCTTTGGTTCTTTTGTCCCACAACATTGGAGAGTCCATGAAACACTATTATATGAGAAGTCTAAGGAAAATTGGTACATTTTTCCATAGCTTTGGACTTATATATATTTAAAAATTCCATATCCTTTGCATTATGTCCTTACACCACGCTTCATAGTGTAATACTGACCTCGATGAGAAAACCCATGTCTTACATTTTATCATGGAAACCTATCTTTTATAAAAATCCACCCAAGACCTGATCTGAATTCCTTTCTTTCATGGAGTTAGAGATTCTCAGAAACACTAAAACTTCCTCCTTTCTTCCATAGACTTGGAGAGTCTATGAAACATTGCATTTTACTCCTTTATTATGTGGACATGGAGAATTCGTGGAACACTACAACTTCCTCCTTTGTTCTACAAACTTAAAGATTCCACAGAATACTATGTTCTTAAATTCCATGCAATATTGACATGAATTTTCCATGGATTTTTAACCATAAATTACCTAATTCCAAAATAAAAATTGTAAGGAAGTACAATTAAGAGCGATGGAGGAAGCTAGTGATGGAGGAAGCGATGGAGGGATAATCAATGCTATCTCGGTTGTCCGCTGCAGAATGTCTACGATCTAGGCTGGACATGGCTAAGAAAGGGCTGCTTTTTGACTTGAATCAGATGGTTAAGTTGCAAGCAGAGAAAGTGGGCACGTTGGGATCCACACCTTTGGCCTAGAATAAGATTCTTCAAAACCCCATCAGAAATGTGGGGCCGCAATCTCCAGAAAAAGGGTAGTTCACGTGGGAGAAGGACAATGAAGGGGTTACCTATCTAAAGGTGCCAGATGGTTGCTTGCATAGGGCTTTGGACAAAGTGAATCTTTCCTAGTTGGTAAGTTTCTAGGCTCCAGACCTAATATTGATGTCATTAGAAAATGGGCTTTTAGAAAGTGGAAACCAAAAGGGGATCTGAGTATTACCATTATGTCATGGGGTTTTTTTCTGGATAAATTTAATCAATAAACGGATTTGGAATCGGTGCTTCTGGGAGGCCCGTGGTGGCTGGGCAATATGGGCCTTTTTTGAAAAAATGGTATCCTGGGTTTGATCCAAACATTGAGAATATAAACACCATTCCAATCTGGTGTAGACTCCCAGGGTTACCTCTACAATATTGGGATGATGAGATTATATTAAATATTGCTAAATCCCTTGGTGCTCGATTGGGCTTGATGGGCCCATGAGGAATAGATCTAGAATAGCTTTTGCTAGATTCTACATCTCTTCTGAAATGGAGCAGGAGTTACCAGATCATATCACTCTAAAATCCAAGTATGGCATTTGGCACCAAAAGATCGATTATGAAACCTTTCATTTGAGATGTAAGCAATGTCATCGTATAGGAAATTTCACCAGAAAATGCCCTAATAAGGAGATCTCCCAAGAGGATAAACAAAGTAAGAAAGAACAACTTGAAGGAGATGGTACTCAGGCACAGGAAGCTAGGATGATAGACAAGGAAAGCCAAAGGGAAGAAAAATCCCTTAACCAACCTGTGTTGAACTACAAGAAAAAGAAAAAAAAGGGGTTCAGAACTCCTATCAGGAAACCCCTGGTCTGTAGAAAGTTATGGCATCCAAAAACCCCAGCGGTAGCTTTACATGGAGCAATCATAAGCAACAAAGAAGATTCAGAAATGCAAAATCTAGTAAAGGTGACTCTGGAGGTTGACGAGCAAGAGGGAACAGTGAAAGTAAATATTATTTCTAAGGATCTTGCCCAGATTGTGGAAACTCAAAATATCACTAAGGAAACTATGATAGATAACCCGAATCCTTTATGCATCATTGAGGAAATGGTGGGTGAGGAGAAGGATACCATGGAACTAGCGGAAGCATTACAGAAAAGCTCTCCGTGGGTAAACAAGTAAAAAACACCCAAAAGTGGGAACCCACTTTCTAGCAACAAATCAGCAAATCTACAACTGTTGACAATAAATAGGGAGAGAAAGAGGAGGGAGAAGTAACACCGCTCAGAGAAAACAATTTTTATGAGGAAGACTTGGAGCTAACTACTGGATTCATAGAGGTCATTTAAAAAAAAAAGAGAATGAAAGGATTTGAAAAGATCCCAGATTCGCTCTACAATGAAAAGAAAAAGAAAATTGACAACTGGGGAACTTCAACATCCAGAACCACTAGATCATCTACTAGAAGAATAGTAGACTTTGGAAGTAGCTCTAAAAGAGGAAGACCCTCAAAAAGGCTCTTAGAACCAAGAGAACAGAGATAGACATTGCAGATGGCACTCAACGACAGCTGAACCATCAGGAAATCCCAACACCTACTTCTGTTAAATGAAGATCATATCTTGGAACATCCAAGGGCTAAATGGAAACTCCAAACAAAGAATAATCAAGGAGTTACGGGAGTCTAGTAGACCTAGTATTTTGATTCTGTAGGAAACTAAGATGAACGCTAAGGTTCTTGAAATAAACAAAAAGAATTTCTGGGATAATTCGACATGGTTGTGGTGGATTCTTAGGGAGCTTCAGGTGGTCTGGCTACATTTTGGGATAAAAGGTAGTTTACTGGTATGATTCTTACTATTAGTACTAACCATCTTGCTATTAAATTTCATGTTATTGAGAACAATTGTGAGTGGATTATTTCTAATATCTATGCCCCTAATACGGTTATTGGGAGACGTAAACTTTGGTCTAATCTCAAGACTTTCAGAAGTCAGCATACAACTACCAACTGGCTTATCATGGGTGACTTTAATTCTCCTCTAAACCCGTGAAAAACAAGGAGGAAACTCTAGTTTTTCCACAGGCATGGATGAATTTACTAATTTTGTTGCTGATCTTAATCTTTTGGATGTGGATCTTCATGGAAATCAATTCACCTGGACTAACAGAAGGATGGGGAAAGATCTAATCCAAGTTAGACTTGATAGAGCACTAATATCTGCAAGTTGGATTCTTAATCAGGACTTTCATCTTTCTTCTCTGCCCAGAATTGGGTCGGACCACAATCTAATTGCTTTAAAACTCTTCAATTGGACTAAGCCCACCAGAAGTTCCTTTAAATTTGAAAAGATGTGGATGGAACATGATGACATACATGACAGAATTAAAGAATGGTGGATTGGGGATGGTGAGGGCACTGCTCAATTTAGACTTATTCAGAAACTCAAAAATGTTAAAAAATAGGTGAAATTTTGGAATAAAAGAGTTTTTGGAAATGTGTTTGAAAAGAAGAAGGATTTAAAACAAAAGCTCCAAGATCTGGAAACCAAGATGAATATAATGGGGAGATCTCTTGAAGACCAGACTATGGAAAAGAATATTCTTTCAGAACTGCATACGATTTGTAGCAGAGAAGAATCCCTATGGAGACTCAAATCTAGGGCTATTTGGCTAAAAGGAGGAGACAGAAATATGAAGTTCTTTCATATGACCACACTTAAACATAGAGCATGCAATAGGATAATGGAAGTTGCTAAAGGAAATGGCACTGTTATAAAAGACCCAAAAAGCATCAAAGAGGAGGCTCTTAAATTTTATGAAAAACTTCTCAATGAGAAGACTAACATCACTGATGAGGCAGCTTCTTTTATGTTGGAGGCTATCCCCCAAGATAAAATTGAAGAGTAGAGATTTAAAGATATCACTAAAGTAGTCACATTAGAAGAACTTCAAAAAGTTGTGTTTACTCTTGAAGGGGATAAGGCACCAGGCCCGGATGGTTTTTCAGTTAACTTTTTTCAGAAATTTTGGGAAATCTGTTCGAGATGATCTTCTCAGGGTGGTGAATGAATTTTATAGAACTGGGGATCTTTTGAAAGAGTTGAACAACACCCACATTGTGCTTGCTCCAAAAAAATGGATGCTAAGGATTTCAAAGACTTCAGACCCATCAGTCTAGTGAATGTTATCTATAGAATTTTCACCAAGATCATTGCTACCAGATTACAATTCATTATGAATGATTTAATTTCAAAGCAGCAGAGTGGTTTCATTAAAGGTAGGATTATTCAGGATGGTGTGATTATGGTTCATGAGACCATACACTCTATGGATAATAACAAAAAAGAAAATATGGTTCTTAAACTTGATATGAATAAAGCCTTTGATAAAGTCTCCTGGGTCTTTCTGGACAAAGTTTTGGCAAAATTTGGTTTTCTAGCTAAATTCAGAAAAATTATTAAGGCATGCATCACTACGGTCAGATTCTTAGTGGTGGTCAATGGAGAGCCAGTGGGATTTTTCACAAGTAGTAGAGGGCTAAGGAAAGGGGACCCAATATCCCCTTTGCTATTCATTCTTATGGCAGACAGTCTTAGCAGAACAATTGATAAAGCGTTACAGATGGTCTTTTGAAAGGCTCTAAGCCCACTTCCACTAGCCAAGTAGCTTCTCATCAGCAATTTGTGGATGATACAATCCTTCTTTTAATGGCTTCCATCCTTGAAGCTAAAGTAGTAAAGTCTATTCTGAAACTTTATGAATCTGCTTCTGGGCAAGAGATTAATTATGATAAAAGCTCCATTTTCTTTTTTAACACCCCTGATGAAAGACAGATTAAAATTACAAAAATTTGGGTGTAAAATCAGTTCACTTCCTGCTACTTATCTAGGGCTCCCCCTTGGTACTAAAAAAGTTTCAATCAAAGTTTGGAATGACCTGTTGGAGAGATTCCAAAAGAAAATGGCTGGCTAGAAAGGAGCCATTCGTCTAGTGCTGGTAAGTGTCTGCTCATAAAAAGCACTCTTCAAAATCTACCTATTTATATTATGTCTCTCTATAAAATCCCTTCTACTTTCAGAGAAAAAATTGAGAGGATACAGAAAAACTTCTTATGGCAGGGCATGGAGGATAAATTTAAATATCACTTGGTTGCTTGGGATCAAGTTTGCACTCCCAAAAAAATTGGGGGCCTGGGTATAAAAGACATAAAGAAAATGAATGAGGCTCTTATTGCGAAAATGGGATGGAGAATGCTCTCTAAGAAACAACCCTAGATTGAGCTAATTAAGGCCAAATATCTAAATCAACAAGCAGTCATTTCTTTTCTTCAGGATGAGCATCTTCCTTATGGTTCCATTTTCTGGAATAATTTAGTTCAGATCAGAAATTTCATCAAACAAGGAAGCAAATGGAAAGTGGGGAATGGAAAATATATAAAATTTTGGGGGGATAACTGGTTCAACTGCATTCTTATTGATAGATTTGGTGCAGCTAAGGACAGCCTTGTAAGTATGGCAAAAGAATCATGGATTACATTGAAAGAAATAACAACAAGAAGAAATGGAAAAAGCTTTCTGTGGATAGAGATGATCTGAATCAAATTATTTCCTCCTTTCAAGATCAGTTGGACCTTATCCCCTTAAGTCAACTAGATTTTAACGATGAATTGGTCTTGAATAATTCTATTGATGGTGAGTATTATGTTAAAACTAGTTATAATTCTTTCTTTGAAACTGTTCAAAGTGAGTTCAACTGGAGTAGGATTTGGATGACTGAGCTCACTCCCAAAATAATTTTTTTCTTCTCACTTGCTCTCAAGGGCATAATTCTCACCATTGATAACCTGATAAGAAAAGGTTTTATAATGCCAAATAGATGTCATCTATGTAAAAATGAATATGAGGATATCAGACATTTGTTTATCCATTGTGAGTATGCCATCAAAATATGGAGTTTTGTATTTTCTAATTTCAAAGTTTCTGGACTGTACCGAAAGATTTCATTTAGTTTTGGACCCAATGGAGTCCTCCCTTTAAACACTGTGTTGTGAGAAGACTCTGGAAGTTGGTAATGCCTCATACTATTTGGAGGATATGGAAAGATAGAAATGATATCATCTTTAGAAATAGTAAACAACAGTGCAAGCTCAACATTGTTAAAATCTCTAATGTTGTTAAAGAGAACATTGTAAGATTTAAACCTCCTAAGAACAAGAGTTACCCTGAAAATGAAGAGCATATCTTGTCCTAATGGAAGATTGGAGCTGACAGTATTCAGAATAGCACCTATAGTAACATTGATAGGTCTTTGATATATTGGAACCCTCCCGATCTTAATTGGCATAAGATGAACTTTGATGGGGCCTCTAAGGGAAATATTGGGATGGCTGTTGGGGGAGGTGTGATTTGGGATCAAAGAGGTAGTCTTATAGTTGCTTATGCTGGTAAAATGGGGATACAAATGAATCATTATGTTGAAGCATTGGCCACTCTATGGGGTCTTAGAATTGCTCAGACTCATAATGTTCAAAATATTATTCTGGAAGGAGACTCACTAAATATTATCAACCATCTAAATCAATCTTTACCACTAAGCTGGAACATTAAGGATTTCATCATGGAATCCATAAGTATCTACCAAACCTTCAACAATATTCAGATCAAGCATACATACAAGGAGGGAAATAAAGTGGCTGATGCATTGGCTAATTATGGCATAAATATTAATTTTAATATTTGGGATAATGGTAATTGCATCCCTGAGCAGGTTCAAAACAACATTCATGCGGATAATTATAGACACTCAAGTACGGAGTAAGGATAATGATCTTTTGGAATGGGATTTTGTGGAGATTAAATTCACACATGTGGGCATCTCATATATAAATAATCTCTTAAGCGGATCTTTGAGGGCACTCAAGTACGCAGTAAGGAAAATGATGACTTAAAGTGGGATTTTAAGGAGTTAAAAGTTCACACATGCGGGAAATCACAGATACAAAGAAGAATTCATGCAGTCACTTGCAGGAACTCACATGTAAGTTACGGCTGCATTAATTATCATTACTCCCAACATGTGAGAGGACTTCTTAAAAATAGAGAAAGATAGATTGTTAACTACATTTCATCCAGCAGTTCGCAAAAGGGTTTCAAAGAAAGTAGTTCAAGCATTCTAGAAAGGATAAAATGGGAGGAGCGCCTTGTTAGATTGAGCCCAACAGAGACCCAGAATGGAAGAGTAACAAGGTGCTTTGGAATCTGCTTAAGCAGGGAGGAATCACAAACTTTATTGATAGGATCTAGGGGCACGATCAGAACATATCTATTTAGTTTGTGACGGAGTGGAAGGATTAGAAAGTAGAATATGGTGGGCAAAAATCTCTATTAATGAAGAACTCATTGCTGAAGCTACAGGCCTTGGGATGGATGGATTCCATTTTTTCAACAAGAAGATTGATAAATCGGTGAGGAAAAGAATTTTGTTGCTGACAATGAGGAGTTGATCTTTGTTACTATGGGTTTGAAGGTAAGCTCCATACCCTCGCCATTTGATGAAATCACCCGCATGATGGTTCGTTACATCTCTCTAGAGGGGAGATATGTCACAGTTCCCACAAAACATCTGGTGTTCCTCAACCATTTCTACAGGAATATCATGGTATGTTTCCCACATTACCTTCTAATCTCTCTCGAATGCTCCATTCTGGAGTTTCAGAAACATACCCATGCGGTCCCCCTACATCAAGGTCTAATTTTCTTGTTGCACAAGCTTTGTGTCTCAAAGTTTCCCAGCCTCCCTTCTTCCCCCAGCTCTCCTCCATTGCATCCCACCACCAATACCCCCACTCACACCCCATCCCTTCCATCATGGCTCCCACCCCCACTCCCATCCCTTCCATCATGGCTCCCACCCCCATCACCTCTACCACGGCCAAACCTAAAACTAGGTCTCAAAAGACACCCAAGCTGGATATCCCTGTTTGGGAGAATTCTTCACAGCACTCAGGAATTGGAGGATGTTCAAAACCTCCTTCATATTAGTAGAGCAGGTCATCAAGTGGCTTCACACACAGAGAGTACTACCCAAAGGCTGGAAGCCTTAGAAAAAGATATGTTCAGTCTGAAAGAAGAAGTACAGAACTTGACTAAGCAAAAAGGAAAAAGGAAGAGGGAGGAGGATTTTGATCTTGACAATACACAAATTGAGGATATCTATAAAAATTTAAACTCCCTAGACAACCATCTGGGGAAAGCTAAGGATCACCATGATCACAACATGGCAATTTTTAATGCAATTGGTGACTTCCTTGAACAACATGTACGCAGTGTCTCTATTCTTAGTGAGATCCCGGAAACTCTATGGGGTACGGATAAAGAAAGAAGTCAGACCATTAAAAATTTGGATGCTAAGGACCCCACTCACATGACGGCATTGTCCTTGTTTACCTCTTTGTTGTCAAATCTAGAATCAACAGAGCCACCAAGAAGTAAAGATGTTCTTCGTTGCAGATGCTAACTTCCTTCGTGTTTTTTCTATTTTGTTACTATTTTTGGCTGCTTTGTTACAACGTACACTCTGTTTTGTTGTTATGATGTAACTCTTTTTTGGTTACCTGTGGATTCAATGCCTATTTTGGATTCGATCCTTCTGTTTTGTGGAGCTTCTTAGTATATTATCTGGCTTTTAGGCCATCAATGTAAACAGGGTATAGTCCCTTCAAAACTATTTACCAATAATAAAAAAATAAAACTTTTAAGTTCTCCAAAATATCTTGGGGTTATTTTGGATAACAATTCTAGAGACCTCTAGGGGACATCTACCTACTACATAGAATATCAACGACATTTTGAGCATCCATTGGGGATGGATTCAAGCATGAAAAATTGAAAAAATGATCTTAAATCTTGAAATTATTGCCCTTGGATCTGCATGGATTTAGAAATTATATGGAATTGCTTATTTTTTTATTGAAAGATGATTTCTTGGGATTTTTGGTAAAACTTGCAAACTATCCCAAAAAAATTGATTTTTGCTAAGGAGAATGAAGAACTCTAATTTAAAGTTGATTGTGGGGCTGAGAGAAAAAACTTTAAAACTCCCCCAAAACACTTTATTTCCACCATAAAACCCTCTCTAAACCTTGATTGTGCAATAACAACAAGGCCCACAAAAATAAGTAAAAAGTATGAAAAATCATACATGTTCCAAGAGGAAACATCCAAAGTGTCACAATGCACTTGTTTTTTAATAAAAAACCTAATCTACTCCTACTATAACTAAAAGTAAATTTGGAAGCTAAAGAAAACTTGATACATGATGGGATAAATATCTTCCCTTTCTTATAAAAGGTGTCCATGTGATTAATTTTGTAACTAAATCACATGGTAGAAAGGAAAGCATATCCTGCACTTCTAGTTTGCTCAAAGTATTAGCCAAAAAGAGAAATAACACCTCCTCAAGTTGCTCTACATTTGGTTGAAGGTGTTATATCTAACCTTTGGAACATTGAATCTCTCCCCTCATGATCTAAGGTGAGCATGACTAGTGGCAACTCTATTTGTGACTCTAAACCAACAGAATATCTTCTTAGGAATATAATTTTGGGAACCAATGGAATGATCCTTGTGATTTTCCCATTTCCCTCACATTCAGCTCCAATTGGAATTAGAAGAGACACATGTTTCTTCATGGTAGATTCTTATAAGCTGAATTTAACTTTTTTTACTTCTTCTATAAAAAACTCTACCTCTTTTGGATTCTCATTTTATTCTTCATCATCAGGAATTGTGTTTACAAAATTATTTAGACTTTTCTTTTCTTCTATAAACAATTTAGCTTCCATAATGATTTCTAACATAGCAATTGATTCGTCATCTTTTCCTCATCTTTAAAAAAATTGAGAGCTCAAACTCATCTTACTCCCTGTTATGAATATCTTCTAGACCCATTGTAATAATTAATTATGCTCTTAGTGTATCACTATAATCCTCCAAAAGTGAAGCAAGTTCTAAACATCTAGAGTAATGAGGTTCATGCATTCATTAAAATATATTTCTTACTTTTGAGCTCCTCCTTGGTCTTGTGCTCCTTGACCTCAACCTCCTCCTTTATTGGTTGAGTCACTTCATCCTCCTTTAGATATTTCTTAATTATAATAGATGAAGGATCCTCAAGATTTTTGGGAAGTTCTTCAATTATGCTATCAAAATTGGTCCATACCTCTATATATATATATATATATATATATATATATATATATATATATATATATATATATATATATATGATAATTAGCAATGAAACTCACCTCAACTTATTTTTATGCATTTACATGGGAGTGAATGATAGCTTCTTGACAATGAACCTACTTGGGTTCAAACTCTTGGCTCCAAACCTTCAAATATTACATCTAATCTTATCTATCTATCTTCATCCTAACTTACCCTCTAGGCATGCATGTTTATATTCATGTCTATAAGGATGAATAATAACACCCTTTGTCATGAAATATTTGAGTGATGGAGAAAGGTACAACATTTTCCTTTATAGGATGACTAGGAAGAGGATCTTTGTGGAAACTAGGGATGTAGAATTTTGGTTGAGATGGTTTATGTTGGAAAGAAGAAATGGGAGGGCTATATGATGGTATCAAGGATGGCCCCATTGATAGGGTTGTTCAACCTTATTTTGTGTTATCCTCTGTTACTTGTAATGATGCAATGAATTCAACAATCTGATTAAAATAGTCAACCATTACCTCTAGCCTTTGTTGAAGACTAAACCAGCTAGATAGAAGACCTCTCCATTGATAGGTATGCCTAAAAACAATTTGTTTAGCTAGCATGGTTTGGATATTCTCCTTGACATATTTCATGCTTTCCTCCATATGTTGAATACTCGACCCAATATCATCTTCAAGTGTGAAATGGCCTCCAAAATCTTGATCTTTAAAGTGAGCAACGTTAAGATTAAATGGATAACCATATGGATATGTATGATTTGGTTGAAATGCATATTAATTGTGATCCAGATCATAAAAATGAAATGGAGGAGGGTTTTGGAAACATGGGGTGAAGGGGAATAATTTTTTTATTAAAAACAAGGATTCTCATTATATAAAGAAGACATGATTCCACAACCTCATACATGGGAAAATAGAAGAAAGGGAAATTTAAAATGGTCTTTTGATAAAAATGAGTTTTTTGGACCATTGGAGTATATATGTGTTTATAAAGTTCCTCCAAAAGTTATATATCATCAAGAACACATCAATATTTCTAGTATAAAGTTGTTAAATTCTTTAATCTTGTCCCACTAGGTGTTCCAAATTGTTTTGTATCTTAGAATTATACCCTAAGATTTGATCATGGTAGATCAAGAATTTTGGACAACATTGGATGATCTTAAAATGTGGGACTTGTAAACTAAGATCAATCTCCAAAGAAGGTTTGTTCCTCTACCTATTCCTAATTCTAACACTAAAAATCCCTCTACGCTAAGCCTATTCTAACATACCCAATTAACCAAAGTGAGAGAGGGAGAGAAAAGGAAAACATAAAAAAACTAAGCTAAAAATAGAGGTGATAGCACCAAGAAAATTATTGATCACACTCTCTCGAAGTCTCGGAGAATAAATAATATCCAATGGAAGGTTATAGGAGTAGATGCTTTCCACTTTCCATCTTTGCAACTAAATCATCTAAAAACCTTTATATCTGATTCAAATGTCATGAAACTTTATAAAAATATTGGATACACATCAAAATTGAAATAATAAAAGGTAAGAAGATAATAATTCAAACTAAGGGGCATATTCAAGCCATAATTGACATCATATTATTTTTGTGAGTATGCACATAATGATACAATCAGGGGGTAAGATTCATTATAAAACACATGTCATGGGTCTGTAACTCCTTTGTTATGTAATTTTTTTGTCATACTAACATTACCAAGCAAGAGAGGATGATTTTAATGAAGAAACATGTTACATTTTATAGAAGGGAGGAGAGGAGAGGGGATCAAATTCTGTTAGAGGATATGCTTATGATTTTGAACCTTGTAAAAACCTTTTACTACTTCTAGCAGGTAACCTTCATGCTTCATTATGGTTCATGTTTTTGGATTTTCCTTTATTTTTAATAAAACTCTGGATATTTCCTTGTGGATGAGCACAACCTATAGATCAATGGATTCCCACAAAATTTGGAAAATAGAGGAATGTGGCATCACAAATGTCCAATTCTATTACACATATCACCATTCCTCATAATTTTATATAGGTATTGAATAATAATCTATTTTGGAAGCATATAAAGGGTCATGAGGTGAAGGAGTATCAAACAAGCATCTTGCAACCAAAAATGACATCCTTTGAATTTCAAAAGTGATGTGAAATATCTCGAAAATATACAACTTTGATTTTCCAAAATACATTACCATTATTTGTAAAGTTTCCCTCTTTTGAAATAACCTCTCCAATATGTTGTTGATTGATCAAATATGAGGTGAAATGGAGCTCCTCTATGAAAGATATCATAAAAAAACTAATCCCAACTTTTCACGAAAAAATCTTGTGTTATGCAACTTCCAGGATGATTTTCTTGTTTTAGGGATTTTTTGTTTTTTCACGACCTTCTGTTTGGTATTTTCTTATTCTATGGATTTTAATCCATTTTTTGTAGATTTTCTAATTTCTCATGGAATTTTGGATCTCGTGGTTATATTTCCCTTGTTCTAAAGACTTGGAGAGTCTGCAAAACATTAACCTTTGAGAAGCCCATGGAATATTGAGTTAATGTTACCTAGATTCAAACTTTGGAAACACTAAAACTTGTGCTTCCTTTGTTTTGTGGTGCTTATAACTTTAATGGGTTAGTCATTTTTATACTACTTTTTGTTTTCGGTATTTTTTCTTTTGAGTCTATGACATTGGAGTGTCCACGGATAATTGTTCTATGAGAAGTCAGTGGAACAATGGGACAATGTTTCATGGCTTTTAAAGTTGGCCACATTTAAACCCTCCATATCCTTTGTATTGCAGACTTCTATGGATATTCTATATTTTGTTGTGTCCTTTGATGAGAAAAAAAAATTTCTTACATTTTTCCATGGAATCCTAACTTCAATGAAAATCCACCCAAGACCTGATTTTAATTCCTTTCTTACATGAAATCGAGATAGTGCGCAGAACACTAAAAGTTCCTCCTTTATTCTACAAACTTAAAAATTCCATGGAACATTGCAACTTCCTCCTTTATTCCACATATGTGGAGAGTCCATGGAACTTTGTAGCTTCCTCATTTGTTCGTCAGACTTGGATATTCTATAGAAAATCAGTTCTGAATTCCACGCAACACTAAGATGTAGTGTTCCATGGATTTTTTAACCAAAATTTTCCTAATTCCAAAATCTAATTTTAAAGTTACCCAAAATATCTTGGGGTTATTCTAGAAAACAATTTGGAATAGGAAACCTAAATAAAGGTGAATTTCTATGGGAAAGGAATAAGAGATATACAATGAAGATGATACAGAATAAACATACCATTAAGAAAAATAAACAGAGGATCAATTATCACCAAGACATATTTGGAGATTATTTATTGGTTGTGTTTAATTTTCCTTCAATGCTTTTTGCTCTTCATTTCCTTTTCTTAACAATTTTTGGGATGGATTTATTTCATAAAATTTCATAAAAATATGGATTTGATAGGGAGGATATTTTTTGTAAAATTCCCATTTTAAGACTTTAGAAACAAGGGAATTTTTTTATCTTACATAATGTTCTTTGTTCTAAATTAATACAATTTAGAACACACATTCCAATGCCAATCCATCTCATAATAGAAAACCATATGCAATTGTAAATGACTCGGTGACACACCGATCTCTCATTCCATGACTCGGTATTAAACCAATCTCTCATGTTAACTTAATAATGTGTACACTAGGTATAATTGGTTCATTTACCCTTTTAGAGGTTCCTAAGTGTTCTGTATAAGAGGCCTATCTAAATATTTGTTACCAATATTCATCTAAAATCCTGCATCTTAGACTAGGTGACATAGGACAACGCAACCAACAACTTGTGATACTTTGGCCAAAGTTTTTAAACATGTTTAACATGTTTACATTCCTATATGGAATACTCATCAAAAGGAATATGTCCCTCACCAAACTTGTTCTGTTATCTAGAATGGTATTTCCTGACTTCTGTCAATTCAATCTGATTCAAGGTTTCACACTAGACAAGGGCAACAACATGCACTAGTGTGGAATACTACTCATGGTGACTAAGGATACATAGACATACTCAATCGACTTATGTCGATTGGGTGTGTCTAGTTACCCTAAGTCAACATGAGTTGACCTCGACACTAGATCATGTTCCTATCCTTATTTAGGGTGGAACCGTGATCCAATCATCCACTTATGTTAATCGAGTAAAAAAAACTAAGTGGGGTGTTGAGACATAGAAACTACATCATAGTATCCTCATAATGACCCATGTCATTACAAAGGTACTATGCCGTAGTTGATGTGTTCCAACATCCAACTGAGTTTCCTCAACTAGACTAACATACTTAAGATTACAAGTTTATTAACCCATTAATCATTGTCTTAAATATTAATGATAACAATGCTTTAAGATTCAACTAAGCATCATTTAACCTAAAAAGGTTACAAGGTGTAATTACACAAGAGGTAGGTATGCAGGTAAAATCTACTTTCCTAACCATTCCAATTACATGTTTAAGTTTGTCTTTAAACAAAACAACTTATATCATATAATGACATGATTGATCTTAATGTTATGAAGGTTTGTTCATTAAATATTTTCTTATTTCAGCCTTAGCTTAAAAAAGATTATTTAAAACCTTTACTTTAGACTTCATAATGATGAAGTCTAAATCCCTTTAGTTCCCTTTTTAAGAATTTAATATTTTTATTAAATAAATCTTCCTAAGGAAGAACATAGTCAACCATTCTCATAATATATTCATAACACTTTAACAAGATCTTCAAATAAGTCTCTATGATTGATTTCAAGGAAAATATCCTTTTTCCTTTATCAAGGACTAATGTCCAATTATGAAAATAGATCACATATGTTTAAATACAACCAAGAATACACACACACACACACACACACACACACATATATAATTCATTCATATTCCCTTTCCATTATTTAAGAATCTACTCAAGAGTATCAACTATTAGTTGTATCTCTTTTAAGTGAAAATAAACCAACTAATATTTCATATCCTCAATCCAATAGTCTTATTTATTATAAGACTATTAAGTTTCTTAATCCCATAACACTTAAATATCTAAACTTCCCCTTCATTAATGATATTACTTATAATACATCCCAATTTATGCCAATGAAGGTATCACAATAAAGTAGTAATCAACAATCATCAAACCATTTATTTATCAAAAAGGGAGTGATCCATTCACTGAATACAAAAATATTTCAAGGATTACAAAGTGTCATTACAACAATATAAAACTAGTTTTATTACATCTTCCTTTTCGACAAAATTACATCTCAAGTAATGTCGCTACATAATCATCAAAATAAAGAGACAATTTATTTAGTAAAATAGATGTAACTTTCTATATGTCTTTCTCCTTTCATATTTTACGAAATCCATCTACAAAATTTTTAGCATGAGTCAATTCATATGAAATGAGCATGATAAGTACTATAACATTAAAACATTGTGTTTTTATCTAACTGTTTCATAAAAGGAACCCTATTGTTTATGAAATAGTTCTGAAATCACAAAAGAAGATTAATAGAAAGAATTTTCCTAAAAGATTACAAACTAAGAGGGAGAGAGAAATTTTATGGGATCTATAAGTATTATATAAGCAAGGATTAATTAAATCATCAAAGTGGATCCTAATTCCACATCCATATGAACTTATTACAACATGCTAGAAATCAAAACAACAATATTAAATAAGGGAGAAATTCATATTTCCAATCCTAACCTTACCTTTTCAACCAATTTTCCAACTTAAGTTCCTCAACTCAACCTATTCTAACTTTTCAAGAAGTAATACAAAGATATACAAAACTACCTTTCTGAATAAGTATATTATTTTGTTATTCCAAGTTAACAACCTAAATAATACATGAAGGATTAACCAAAAATCTAAATTATATTCCATCAAACAATCATACTATCTCAAACTCACACAATGTCTAAGAATTATATTGAACAAGAATAAGTCTCAACACTAAAGGTAAGGAAGGATTAATCAATTAGAAACAAACAAGGTAAATCATGGTTCAAGTTCTCACAGTCCTACTTTCATATCCAAATCCAAACTCAAATGTACCAGTCATAGTTACATCATGCCATCCTAAGATATCAACAAATGAAGGTTCATTATTTAACAAACACAAAGCAAAGCATGAACTATTGTTTGGATAACTCACAACTCAATCAATCATTCCTACTTCAAGGAAAGGAACAAGGAACTAAAAGTTCAGAACCGGACTAATCATATATCATTCTCAGGTCTTATATTAAAGTTTGAGCTCATCTAAATGGAAGGATTATAAGAATGGATGAAACAAAAATTTCAGAACTGATAAAGACTCCAGAGAATACAAGGAGCATCTTCAAGAGACCCAAGTAAAGTATCATTTGAGAACATGTCAAGACTAACACATGGTTCTAATAAATATAAACTGCAACAAGAAAAGAATACATATATACTCCCACGTAGTTCCACAAATTCAAGTTGGAAAACAACTCTTAAAAGAAAATCAAAATAGAGGAACAATACTTCTCTCACAGGAAGAAGACTTAGTTTACCCAGATAACAACACTAAACCTTTTGTTTCAGTTGAAAATAAAGATCAGATCAATCAACCAATGTTTCCTCCTTTCACAGGGTAACCCAGAATGGGTTTGAGTTCTACGAAGACTCAACAAAAAAAAAGGAAAAAGAACAATATCATTCTCAGATCAAAACTGTTTACCAAAAGAAGTTATAGTCATCTCAACAAGAAGGACATAGAAAGATCAACAGTTAAAAATATATGCATGCCTTCCATAGCTCACACAAGATCCAAAAAGGAAACCACAAGGCCGAGTGGGTTTTAAAAATAAGATTTAATGTAAAAGAACATAACCAAAAAATTTGACATTCATATTTTCCTGTTCAACTTATATCGAATAATACTTCCATTCATATAAGGTTCAACAAAGGAGAAAGGATGATACAGTTTCAAGCTCACTGTGAGTAATCATATACTCCTAACCTAAATGGTAACAATAGAAAGATAAAGAAGTAAAGACATGAAATTTTGTTGATCAATATTGTTGGGTTCAAATATTATCATCAAGAAAATTGACCCAACATGAAGAACATAAAGATTTTCCTATACGAAGATGTAAATCATAAAATTCTAAAATGAAGTCTACTATGTTGTTATTTTCGATCATAATGATAAGGAAAGTATACATATTCTAACCAAAACCTAGACTTATTTTAAGGCATACATAATACCTTAAAAGGTATTTTCCAAATAGATATATAGAAACAATCATGTGTCGAGCCAAATATTTCATAAGAAAATAAGCTAACATTACTGTAAGTAAATAAATAGAACCTAGATTCCATTTTCCACACAACAACACAAAAATAATATTTCATCCAAAAGAAACAAATCGAAACACCATTAAAGAAAGGAAAGACAAACACAATCCCATAACCGACAAGTTTTTAAAAGAGCAAATTTCTTTTAATGAAGACATTTAAATAAAATCGTAAGACTTAAAGAGAGGGCCTATCATGCTTGGTAGAGCTTCTATCTTCTATTATTTATTGCAAATCTTATAGCAGATCCTCAATAGTAATTTTTTTCCATAAAAATGCCAATAAATAGCTCCAAACCTTATTTTCCTTCTTCTTATAGCTTCTCAGTAATATTTATGTTAACATCACCGCCATGCAATATGAAATAAGCATGCAAGATTTGAAATGGAGGTTCGGAATGAAAAACCACATGTAGAGCTAAAAGCGTAAAAAAACAAAATGAACAATGAAAAACTAAAAATCATTCTTTCTTCCAACTTCCCCTACTTCCTAGGTAGTTTTTCATAATTGCCAAGAACAATAAATGCAAACAAGATTGTCAGTCCTTCCTTATCTCTCCCGCCTCTCGCCAACTCATGTTTGGCCATTACCAAATTTGAAATCCATGCAACTAACACTTTAGCAGAGGTTCCAACTCGACCTCTTACTATCCTTCATGCACTCACCAAATTTGGCGGCAATAGAGAGTTTAAAGCCCAATAAATCCTCATAAATACATAGAGGTTAGTGCCACTAACCTACCTTTACATGTCATCCATTCCACCCCTTAGGTTAGCCCAAGTATTAGGTTAGATTCATAACATTAGATTAGGAACTAACTTAGGTCCTTAGGTTAGTTTATTAGTTTAGTCTTAGGTTTTCCCCTTTTAATAAACAATCCTCATTAATAAAAGAACCTAGTAACTTAGGATAGGATTACAACTTAGGAACATAGATTTAATTAGGTTCCTTTAGAAATAGCTAAAAATTGTAACTTAAAACTTACCAAAAGAAGAATTAGAATGACGTTCAAGGATCACATAAGAAGCACGTGAGTAGTAGAGTTTACCGGTGATCCCAAGATAGCTTGGGTTTAGAAATCCATTATTCTTCCCAGCTTAGTCAAAATGACCTCAACGTCATGAAATTGAAAGCATGCCTTGGATCAATGAAATTGATCCAAGGTATATCTATCATGCATCATATATTATGAAGACTGAAGCACAAGTTCAAGTGTAATAAATAATATGAACTAGTTTAAATTGAATCAATTTCTTATTTCCACATGCAAAGTGAATCATTCAACATAAGAAGGAATGAAATACTTCATTTTAAATTCAGCATAGACATGGTATAATTGTATCTATTTCTAGAAGATAACATATTATATAAAAAAACATGATTACTTAGTTCACAAGAGTACACTATCTTCAGACAAGAATCACATATCAACATTTGCAACTTCAAGTACAAAAGTCATCATAGATATCAACCATGTTAGAGGCATTACATTTTTGACATTATATGGATTGAGATTCTTGGTAAGGGCTTAAGATGATGTGATGAGATGATCTAGTGGATGGGATGTGTAAGATTCAAAGTCTTACACTTTGGATCCGTAAGATTGTTCTTAGAAGTGATATTTGGTTTTATTTTGACTTTAGATATTAGTTGGATTTCTACTACAGAAATTTTATCAGGTTACTACATACATATCTTAATATTTCTTGGGGCTATGGAATAAATTTTTTTTCTACAGAGGATTTTTTTGGTCCTTCGAGGGTTTTAGAAACTTATTAGTTAATATTTTAAGAAGCATGGTTTTTACTAACTTGGTTGACACACTAGTATTGTAATGCATATATTTTTATGATTAATGAAAGGGTGAAGGACCCAATAACCCTCTTTTTACCAATTAAAATAAATCTATTAAATAAATTTCATATGATTTAACTAATAATTAATCAAATATAATTAATCATGAAGTACATATAGTTTCACAATAGTTTAAGCCAATTATTAAACCAAATTTTATTATGCCATTGACATAAAAGGGGGTATGATACCCTATCTCTATTAACAAAATTTCATATGATCCAACTCAATTAATCAAATCAAATAATCATAAACTACGTAATTTCACAATAATTTAATCCATTTATTAAACCAAGCATGATTATGTCACCATAACAAAAGATGGTGTGAAAATTCTAGCTGATTTATAATTTTTAGATGTATTAATGATAGGATAAATTGAAGAATATACATTAATGTAATTCATTTGGAAAATGTAATATATAAACATGCAAGAAACTTATGGTTTTGAGAGAGAAACAAATAATAGTTATGATGTTATAAATCCTATTTAAAAATTAAAATCCCTAGGGATGAATAACATGTTGGAAGCACAATGGAATGAGAGGGGGGTGAATCAGTACTTAAATAATTTTAAATCATATTTTATATGTTTATTCAAAACAAAAATTCACTTAACCATCCATTAATGTGTGCACATAGGCAAATATCACATAATCAATGAAGCATGAGCAAGATAATCAACAAAAGGCACAAGATATAAGTGGGAAAAAAACCCACTAAAACACAATATTTATATTGATATATTTTAAATTTAGGGATGCACTAACCCCACAAGGATCACCAAACCCTAGTAGCTACAACCCTACAAAGAAAACCAACTCCTAGTTTTATGAAGCACCAACTCCACAAGGATGCTAACATCCCACAAGATGATCAAGTACCTACTCAGCCACCTTATGATGTTATGATCTCTGAAATATTGATGCCACAATTGATAGAGACCAATTATTCAACTTTCTCTTTTTCAAACTCTCATTCAAACTCTAGGTCTTCAAACATGCAAAATCTAGCCCTTTCTTCACTTCTTAAGATTAAAACCCTTACACACATACTTACTGACATTCCTTAACCTATCACACACTTGATCATATCTCAATTAATTCTCATATTCCTTTAAAAATTTCACACCTAGGTCACACTTCTTGTACACACACAACTAGCTCACAAAAGCACCAAAAACTATGCTTTTATAAGATCCTTCTTAATTAAAATTAAAAAAAAAAAAATTCCATCCTTTTGCATGACCAAGACATCATAAAAACATCCCATATACTTTTCATAACAGCTACAAGTGACCTATATGGGTTGGCCTAGCTAAAACCCTTCTTCCATGCACAAAACATCATCAAATCCCATACATTGGAATGAAACAAACATCCTTATCCCAAAAATATTTGTATTCATGCTTTAAAATTAATTAATTTTTTTAAAATAACATTTAAACATCATACATGGTTACAATTATCATGAACCAATCAAATTATTTCATTTAATGGGTCCAGTGGCTCATTGCCTTCACCAAACACCTATTTCCAAAGCACCTTGTCTTCACCTTTTGGCTTCAAGGTCACCCAATAACACCTAAAATATGGCATGTGAAAACTTGATGGAAATTATATATTTTTATAACACTTATAAACAATTTAGAGCTCATGAAACATTCATTGTTTCAAACCGCATTAACTTTTTCCTTTACCAAATCAAGTTGCCTAAAAGCGAGTTTCTAAAAAGTGACTTTTTAAATCCCTTACTGACACTTTCAATAACTCTAAATTGATTCATTGGATTAAAAATTAATCCCTATTAAAATTATAGGTGATATAAATAATCACTTAATCCATTTCATTCACTAACAAACTCAAACTATTAGGAAAATCGGTTTTATCCCTGGAAAGCCAAAAATATTATTTTCCACAAATTGACCTAGAAACAATAAAAAAATCATAATAAGTAAGAAAAAATTATATTACTATCAATATATCTGAATTATCTTTCCAACACAAATTTAATCACCTCCTAACTTTTCATGTAGCTCTGAAATGTTCATTTTATCAAGATTACTTCTAACTACCCCAAAACTACCCTTTGGCCACCAACCTAAATGAAGCATAGTTTACCATTTCTTAGAATTTAAATTACCTAAAACCTCTTTTTAAATCAATAAAAACTCACATACATCACACATCGTTCATTTAGTTTGTAACTCCTTTAGACAACCTTGTCCTAAACTGAACTTCTTCAAAAACATATTTGTTTGAGTTGGGCCCACTCATCACTATAAAATATACCATACCTTTATAGAAACTTAGAGGAGTAATATACATGTTCCAATCATGATCCATGAACCAGGAATAAAAATTACCACATAGAAAGAAAAACTTTCAAACTACTTTCAAGCTAGCATTTAAAATTCATAACGAGTTGTTTACCTTCTTAACATTCGTTCATAAAAATGATGATGAATTGACCTCATTATTTTTTTTAAACATTATAGAATAAATTATAAACATCCCTTAAATCCACAAGGTCACATGTAAATCACACAATTCAAGGTGCACATCATAAATTCCAATTCGAGCTGGAAATACACTTCTTGACCCAATTTAACCAAAACTAATATAACATGCAAAGTACTCATCGTTGGATCCCGAATTTTTCCCACAACACAAGGACACACCATAATAACATATATAATCATCACAATGTCATATTAACCTCTCAATCATTTCATCCACTAAGACTTGCATAGTTATCCCTTAGGGTTTTACACTGTAAAGGCTAGGGTTAACTAAAATAACATCATAACTCATCAAGAATACATTAGAAAAGTTCCTAACATACCTAATAAATCATGATATAAATGAATACATACACCCATGAAATCATATAGCTCCACAAATCACTCCCATGCTATCTAACAATGATACCTACGCCAAATGAGTACCTAAAACATAGTCACCAACCTATATCTGCACCTTGAAGCTCATATGAGTGCCCAAGAACTTCCAAAACATGATCTTAATCATTCCAACATGCTTGTCAATATTCCAAGAAGCTCGACCGTCATGCTCCATCACCTAGGTTAGCTAGCTAAACCTGAATAGGCTTTCAAGAACAATAAAATATCACTAGATTAACGGGTAAGTGCACCAAGTTGGGGGACAATTAAGTGGACATAAAATCCTGAATTTTACATTAAAAACAGCAAAACATCAAATTTAGTCTTCCGCGGACTTGAACCATGCCGAAAAGTAAAAACTATGTCATAAAAATGGTACCATTGTGTAGGGGAGACTATTAGCTTTGTAGAAATACTAATTTTAAAGTGAATAGAAGAGGATAAATATCATTTTATAATTTTTTACTAATAGTAGGTCTTTAAGACACTTTTTCCCGTGAATGTTTATGTCTACGTTTAAGACTACAAAATTTGTTTCACTTATTAGAATGTGATAAAAATTATACCATCCCAACCGTGGTGAAATTATATACATGTTCAAAAAAAAATTATTTGATTTAAATATTTTTTGATGAAGTTATGGTGGGAAAACGGAAAGTGCTCTGTTTTCTTTATGTTTTCATACCACTTTCACGGAAAAAATCATAAAAAATAAAATATTACTCAAAAAAATACAAAATAAAATCCATCCCAAGATAGATAGTGGCATATAACTTCTCACCAAAGGAAAAAAATATATATCAATTTTTGGTCATCCAAATTGTGGGCAAACGGACTATAATCTTATCGGTGTTTTTAAAAAAAAATACCAAGTCATTGAATTTTGAGTGTTTAATATAGCTAATCTTGTCCATTTTTTACAAAAATTAGTATTTTAGAAACTAGATTCCAAATGCTACGATTCATATTGATATAATTTTGTCTAATTTTGAGTGTATGTATTGCTAATAATCCCTACAAGTTGATATTATGTTGTTATTTGCAATATGATGTCCACGGATGACCCTATATTTGTCCATCAACTTCCTGCACTTACCCTAACATGTGCAACCATAAACATACTTGAATATCCATGTCATCATCACTCTGATCATCATCTTACCCTACTTAATCATCTAATTTTTCAATAATGAGGTTTTTCATTATTGACAACACCTATGTAACAACATGCAACATGCCAACAATCTCCCCCTTTATCATTGATGGAAAACCACCTAAAATTCTCCCACTTTTTACATTAATGAAAAAGGAATACCTGTAGAATCATTTTCTTCATTTTTCTTAGCTTCATGGGATCATGTATTGGCTAGAAACATCAACCAAAGGTCTCAAATAAGCTCAAAAACCTTGAAAATTCATTTAAAACATGATTTTAGCCATTTTTCAAGCATTGAGGCACAAGACTCTCATTAGGAATAGCATAGACATCATCTAAGAATTTCAATAAATAATTAAAAAGCATCATCATACCTTTTTTGGACAAAACATCATTCACCTTCAAGACATGAAAAAAATTGTCATTTCTCACCATAACTCTATTTTAGCCTTCATGAAACCACTATATCAGACCTCTATAGAAGAAAAATATCCATGGTCATGATAAAAATTATGCACAAGATATGAATAAACCTTATTACGTTCATTTTGGGCTTTCATTTCTTGACTAAGCATACATTTGACTTGTCTCTTATCATTTTTGCCTTCAAATTGTCTCAAGGAATCATATCCCTAAACAAGCATCTTAATGCATTATGGACTAACTTTGTGAGGCTATAATGAGAAATCCATACTTTGACACAACATTCTATCATTCCCGTTGGACTCAAGACCACCATATCTAGTATAAAATCCAAAAATCTTGTATCTAACCTTCATATTGTAGGTATAAATCAACTCGAGTCACTTTTTCCCTACCCTAAGGATTCATTTGTCTTTGTGATCATGTTGGAATAACATAATGAAGTTATGAACTATACCTTTCATATTCCTTGAGAAGATACTCAAAACATACCTTGAATTCTTTGAAGATATCCATAACACCTTCTAGAATAAATCTCATGTGTTACCCCTAACTTGTCTGAGCTCATAGATAAAGTATATCCCTATAGAAGCATCTTTTCATAACATAGTACACTAAAACCAACAAATCATTAACACACCTCCATGTCTAGCTTAAATTTTTTCAAGAAACTCCCTTTCTAGTACTTGAAATCACCTAGAGTACCTTTAAGAAGAACATATATGTACTCCTTAAAATATTAGGCATTTTCATTCTTGAGCAACTTTTAGCTCTTCATACTAGACTATAGCACTGTGAAAAGCCTACTTAGTTCTTGAACTATCACTAGTAATCAATCATGACTCGTAGACCAAGTCATTTAATTAGAAACATTACCTTAATTATCCTTAAGAGTAAGTCAAGAAAATACATCTCCTTTATTATCACTTTCATCATACCTATTTAAGTATATACAGGTCTATAAGAGACAATTTTAAAGCTAAGACGTTCATTTTAGTCTCTCATAGTTAGTTAGATACACCATTTTTAACTTTTGAGGTCACATTCATCTTTTGAGTACATGGAAAACATATTTACAAACAAAAATATTTATAATTCATAATACATAATCTACAGATGGAGATGCTCACTTTAAGTCCGAGATCACTTTAACTTTGAATCTTACTAGTCCTGGTCAAGATACAAACATGTCAATGTGATTATAAACATATTTTCCATCTCAAGATCATAATGAAAACTCACCATAGGATGTTCATCTTCTTCTTCATCAGAAGTGAATTGAATTAGTTAAACATACTTGTAGTATTCATCACCTTTCCATTATCACAGTCATGGAGTAACTTACACTTTCCTTCATAGTGATGTTAATGTTTGAGTGAGATAGATCATGTGGACCAAACACGTCAAATACATAGCACCATTTCAATATTATTACATTCATGCACAATCATTGAGAATACTTTAGAACCCAAAGATCCACCTACAGGTCTTGTGCTAGTACATACATACACAATTACAATCTTGAAGCTCTAAGAGAGTATAAGGAGAAAATCATCACTCTTTGTACCGTATAACACCAACTATCACTCACACATTATTGATCATGCCTTACAATCATATGAGACTCACTATAATTTGACAATCCCAACCTTTTACCATCAAATGTATACACTTAGCCTACTAGCCTAGGAAACCTAAGACACACATAAATTTTGATAAAAAAGCTTTCAAAAGGATATCATAGCTGATTTACATACCCATTTGGCCATTTAAACTTATCCAAAATCCCTTGAGAATACATTCCAAATGAGGTACACCCATCTTTCAAGTTACTCATTTTAGCAATTAGGTATTTTACATTCATATCTTTGTCAAACACACTGTATTGTCATAGTTTTATATGAGTCTATCTAATTGTATGGCATTAAACTTCTTGAATCATAAAACCCACTTTCTATAGATAATATGTACAAATTTTATCCCTTGGACCCCACAATTTAGACCTTCAAATACCACATTCCTTTTATACCACTTCAATAAGAAATGTTTGGATATAGTTAGGGAAAAGAAGCATCTAACAAGCACACATTTTTATTTTATGAGCTCAAAATTGAGGGATACCACAGTAGAAACATATTATATCTTCTTTATCACCACTTTTACATGTTTTCGGGTAAATAACATCATAAGCATACTTGGAATAGCCTTAATTTTCACATGAATTCACATGTGATGACCATATCACTGCCACAATCCACTTTTGGATTGATAGTTTGATCATAACAACTTCTTGATAAATCTTTCTAACTTGAATTATTCATCTCAAAATATTTGAGCACTTGAAAACATGACATGCACACTATACACCTAGATGATTGAGAACAACTTGACTTAATGCACCTAAGATGACTGTGACCTACCAAAGACAACTATGAAAATTTTAGAGACTTACTTACCCAATGAATTACCTTTTGACACCAATGCATAGATTCACTTAGTATGGACACCTTAATATCCTTATTTCATTCCATTATACCTTATGACAACCTAATGACACTTCAATTGAATCAAAAATGTCACAATGAAACATCACAGACCATAGAGTCAACCATTAAGACTAACTAACGACTCGGAATAAGAAAAACTTTTCACATGAGTATTATTATATAACAAACCTCTAATATACATAATCAAGACCCTTACACTCTTTGAGACAAATCATAATATTAGTACTCCATGATTATGCAAACACAGACTTGGGAACACACACAAACCACACTTGAAACATAAGGGCCATGACATATACAATAAAAAGGAATCAACCATATAGAACTCACAAAACCTTACACAAGAACATTAAATGTCATACCTTATCATCAAATAGGAGACTCATATAATGACCAAGACAGATCCCCCTTACTCGGATGCTTCATATGGAACAATATCCCTATAAGAAGTGTAGTAGATGCATATGAGCACCATGAAGACCTAAAATAAGGTCTTGAAGAGGTAAGAACCCCTCTTGACACCTGAAAGACTCCTTCATCAAATATATTTTCATACGAGCTCTATGTTATACCTTTCCTTCCATCATTATCAGAATTTGATGAAACACCATGATCTCTTCTTTGGTCCCACACTCTTCCTTGACTTTTTTATGTATCTTAGGCATTTAAAATCCACTACCTTGCACTCTAT
Source organism: Taxus wallichiana var. yunnanensis (assembly GCA_018340775.1). Classification (NCBI taxonomy): domain Eukaryota; kingdom Viridiplantae; phylum Streptophyta; class Pinopsida; order Cupressales; family Taxaceae; genus Taxus; species Taxus wallichiana. Next base: position 206,280,224 of record CM031244.1, on the reverse strand, counting down.
GAATTTTATCCCTATTTTTTTGTCTTGAGTAGGCATGAAAGTAGACCCTTGCCACATAACTAACCTCAATACACTTGTAATTACCACTCAATTATTCCACTTGTGACCTTCATCTTGACTAGGTAGATCATACAAGAAAAATATAGCAACATGACCTTGTTCATTGCAATTGTAGCATACAAAATTCTTTGCATATTCACTTATATTATCCCTCCAATGCTAAAATTCTCTAGGAGACCTTCTACACTCTTTATCCCTATGACCAAATGCATTACAATTATAACAATATCCATTGAAAGTTCTTTCATACCTTGAGGCATTAGGTTAACTAATTGGCCTAGATTTCACATTTTCTTTTATGAAAATCACCTTCTTCTCTTCCTTGATCCTAACTTCACCTAATTATTTTCTTGGAACAATGTATTATTATTTTTAATTCCTTTCATTTATACTCCTCTTTAAAACCCAAACCAATTTTATCATCTGCTGATTTTTTTCCATGTAGATCATCAAGATCGTTTGCACTTTTCTCAAACTTCTGAAAATACATAGTATTATTTCTATCCTCTAGTATCCAAACCCTTAAGAACTCTATATATTCTTAAAATTTTGAGAACATACTTCATTTATCTTTCAAACTTGAAACAAGATACTTTACCTTTTCTTCTAAGAATCTGATTGACACTTTTTGCTTGCTTGAATTTTCCTTGTACTTATCTTCAAGCTTATGAATTTTATTTTCATATTAATTTACCTATAAAATTATATTCTTGTTCTCTTTCTCAGCATTATTAAACTTATTTTGAATTCCATCAAGATCATCTTTGACATCCTCATCATATTCATCAGGATATATGTAGTAACCAGATATAAAATCTCCTAACAAAGAGGATCCATCACTAGAAGATATGTTTGCATCACTAGTCATGAAAAATCCTTGTTTCCTATATCCTCATGATATAATTAAGATTTAGAATCTGAACCCCACTGCTTTCATTAGATAATTCATTATATTCCTTTGTATAAAAAATTTTTTTTCTCTTCTTCTTATGATCAAACTTCTTAAAAATCTTCTTACCTTTGCCAAATTTGTAATTTTTCTTTCTAGGTTCAGCCTCATGATCTTCATCATCACATTTCTTATCATGACTATGAGGACACTTTGTAGAGACACTTAGGATGGAATTTTACCTCAATACTTACAATATCTAGGCTTCAATGTTCTAGTCATCATAGAAAAGAGATCTTCATCTTCAATTTTAGGAGTAATATCATCATCCTTCATCTTCTTTCTCTTAGCCTTAATTTCAGATTTTAAGGAAATCTCCCTCTTTTCTAGTTTTGAATCACTTTTCCTCATCTCATAATCAGTCAAAGTACCATATAACTCATCCATCTTCAAATTTTTAGATCCTTTTCTTTCTTCGCCTATAACAAACACTTTAGAATCAAACTTATGAGTTAGTGACCTCAACACTTTTTAAACAATAACTTATTCTTCTTTCACATCTTTACCTAACCCTTTCATATTATTTACCACTTTATCAACTCTAAGAATAGTTTTACCAATGGAATTATCATTATTCATCTTAAGGCTCTCAACCTGATTTCTAATAGTTTGAAGCTTGGATATTATTACCTTTGAGTCACCTTTGTACAATAATTGTAGTTTTTCCCATGCCTCTTTTGTTAAATTGTAGTGTATTACCTTTCTCATTTAATATTAACCAAGACCACATATGATAGCATTAAATTCCTTTGAGTTATCACTACATGTTTTATTTTCTGCAAGAGTGGTTAGAGTAGTGACATGAGGGGCATACCCATTTTCAATAGTCTCCTAAACATAAAATCCTAGAGACATGATATATTTTTTCATTCTCAAGATCCAAAAATCATAATTCACACCATCAAATAATTATTCCTTTCCAACAGAGGAACCACTCGCCATTTTTGTGCTTCAAGGATATCCTTTCAAGTGATTAAACTTCTCCAAAAGGACATGCTATGATACCAATTTTTGGAAGCACAATGGAATGAGAGGTGGGTTTAATTAGTCCTTAAAAAATTAAATAATATTTTAGATGTTTATTCAAAACAAAAATTCACTTAACCATTCATTAATGTGTGCACATAATCAAATATCACATAAGAAATGAACCATTAACAAGATAAACAACAAAAGAAAAAATATATAAGTGGGAAACCATCAAGGGGAAGAAAACCCACTAAAACAAAATATTTATACTGATATGTTTCAAATTTAGTGAGTCAAAAACCCCACAAGGAGCACCAAGTCCTAGTTTAGTAGAGCTACAATGCTACAAGGAGCAAAAACTCCTAGTTTTGTAAAACACCAACTCCATATGGAGGCTACAACCCCATAAGATGATAAATGACTAAATTAACCATGTTATGATTTTATTATCTCTAAAAATTTCTGCCATAATTGATAGAGACCAATGATTCAACTCACTCTTCTTCAAACTCTCATGCAAACCCTAGGTCTTCAAACATACACAATATAGCCCTTTCTTCACTTCTTAAGATTCAAAACTTTCACACATAATTTATAATCTTCCTTAATCTATTAAAAAAATTTATCGATCTCAATTCATGCTCATACACCTACAAAAATTTCACACCTAGGTCACACTTCTTGCACACACACAACTAGCTCACAAAAACACCTAAAACTATGCTTTTATAAGCTCCCTCCTAATTCAAATCCAAACAAAAAAAAATCCATCCTTTTCATGACCAATACATAATAAAAACAACACATATACTTTTCATAACAGCTACAAGTAACACATATGGGTCAGCCTAGCTAAAACCATTCTTCCATGCACCAAAATCCTCAAATCCCAAGCATTGAAATGACCAAAAACTCCTAATCCAAAAAAATATTTATTTAGGATTTAAATTCATCACACATGTTTAAAATAAATTTTAAACATCATATATGGTCGCAATTATCATGAATCAATCATATTATTTCATTACATCGGCCCAATGGCTCATTGCCTTCACAAAACACTTATTTCCAGCACCCTGTCTTAACCTTTTGGATTCAAGGTCACCCAAGAATACCTAGACTATGGCTATTATAAATTCTTGGAAATTACATAACATTTAGATCACTTATAAACAAGTTATAGCTCATGAAACATTAATTGGTTCAAACCACATCTACTTTTGTCTTCACCAAATGAAGTTGCCTAAAAATCATTTTCCAAAAAGAAAATGGTTAAAAACCTTAAAATAACTTTTGAGACCTCAAAATAGATTCATTGGATTAAAAATTCATTTATTGTTACATTACAAGTGACATATTGCATCACCAAATCCATTTCTTGCACTAATAAAATCAAATTTACTGAGAAACAAAGTTTTGTCCTTGAAATCCAAAAAAATCTTATCCACAAATTGACCTTATAATAACATAAAAATCATCTTCGTGATTAAAAATGTATATAAATTTAAATATATTTGAATTTTATTTCCAGCACAAATTTAATTACCTACTAACTCCTTGTGTAACTCTTTGCAATGCCCATTTTATTGAAGACTACTTTTGACTACCCCAAAACTTCCCTTTGATTAGTAAACCAAAATGAAGCATACTTAACCATTTCTCAGCATGAACATGACCTAAAAATTCTTTTGACATCAATTAAAACTAACATACATCACACAATGGTCATTTATTTGATAACTCCTTCGCACAATCTTGTCCTAAACTGAACTTCTTCATAAAATGACATGTTTGAGTGGGGCCCGCTTATCACTACAACCTATACAATTCCTTTCGGAAATATGGAGGATTATTATACATGTATAAATAATCATACATACACTAATAATAAAAAAATGGCCACTTAGGAATAAAAACATACAAACCACTTTCAAGCTAGGGTTTGAAACTCATAATGAGATGTAAATACCTTCTTAACATTCGTTCATAAAAACTTGATGATGAAATGACCTCATTAGTTTTTTGAAACCTTATAGAATTGATTTATAAACATCCCTGAAATCCAAAAGGTCCCATGTAAAGCACACAATTCAGGGTGAGCATTAGAAGTTCCAATTCGAGCTAGAAATGCACTTCTTCTTGACCCTGTTTCACCAAAATTGATATAACATGAAAATTACTCATCATGGGAACTTGAATGTTTTCCATAGTACAAGGAAACATAATTATAATATCACCAATAATCATATTATCATAATAACCTCTCAATATTTCTAGCCACCGAGACTTAATAGTTATCCCTTAGGGTTTTACACTGAAATATCATCATAACTCATCAATAAAACACTCTAAAAGGTCCTCACATACCTAATAAATAATGATACAACTGAATAAATTCACCCATGAGCTCATACATCTCAAAAACTCACTCTCATGCTATCTAACAACCATACCTAGTTCAAATGAGTACCGAAACATAGTCACCAACATGTATTTATACCCTAAAGCTCAAATGAGTGCCCAATCACTCCCAAAAATGCTATTCATCATTCCAACATGCTTTCCAAGATTACAAGAAGATATTACCTTCATGCTCCATCACCTAGGATAGTTAGGTCACCTGAATATGTTTGCAAGAATAATCCATTCTCACTTAATCAATTTGTGCAACCATGAACATAGTTGAATCTCCATGTCATCATCACTATGGGAATCGTATGACCTTAATACATCATTACAACACCTATACAACACAATGCAACATGTCAACAATCTTCCCCTTTTTCATTGATGAAGAACCACCTGAACTTATCCCCCTTTTTACATTAATGATAAATGCATACCAGTAGAAACATGTTCTTCATATTTATCGATTCATACTATCATGCATTGGTGAGAAAAATCAACCAAAGGTCTCAAATAAAATCAAAATCCTTGAAAATTCATGTAAAACCTGATTTTATCCATTTTTCAATCATGAAGACATAAAACTTCTCCGGGAATAGCATATACATCATATGATCATGTTAAAAATCTTGAAGAAGCATCATCGTACCTTTGTTTTGGACAAAACATCATCATTCACCTTCAAGACATGTAAAAAATTTCATTTCTCACTTCAACTCTGTTTTAGCCTTCATGAAACCACTATATTGGACCTCTACGGAAGAAAAATATCCATGATCATGATAACAATTATGCACAAGAGATGAATTAACCTTATTACGTTCATTTTTGTCTTACATTGCTTCGATGGGCATAAATTCTACTTGTCTCTTATCATTTATTCATTCAAACTTTCTCAAGGACTCATATTCCTAAACAAGCATCTTAGTGCATTATGGACCAAATTTGACAGCTAGAAGGAGTAATTGAACCTTTGACACAACACTCTATCACTCCCCTAGACTTGTAGTCACTAAATCTTGCACTTTGAGTCAATATTTAGTCCCAGCCTCATACTACAATTCATATCATTATTTAGTGAAAAGAATAATAATTAACCCATGTCTTTGGCCATTTTTACATTTCTTCTTGTTGTATTTTCGATCTTACACATGCACTCACCCATTATTTTTAGCATCTCGCATTATTCCTATTTCTTTTTGGGGTGCCCAAGTAAAGGACTGGGCACCCCAGGAACCTGGGCCCATAAGCACCCCGATCCTCATTGTACTTTGCTTCAATATTTTGTGCACTTTCTAGCCATTTGAGCTTTCCATATTTTTAGTGGTTAAATTTTTTAGGGTTAATTACAAAATTAGAACAATAAAACCATATAAATATAAACTTATGTGACCATAATGAGGGACCAAGCACTAAGCACTTACTATAACCATCTAGAGTTGCAATCATCAAAGGCACCTAAAGCTACATTTTCATCCATCTAGCTCCATCACAAGGCACACAAGGTTGGTTTATCTGCATTACACTTAATAGAAGGGAAGTCTATTGTCTCCATGCACACATTTATTACATTCTACATCTAGTTATTGCTTGCTAATTAACAAAGTGTGATGGTCACAAGAGCAACCTAGGGTACACTTTGCACACACACACATAAAACTACATCGTGTTTGAGATGTAGTAAAATCTTCGATTATTAAGTCCACCATTTTGGGCACTTGAGGAAATTTTGAACCCTTCATATGAATCTTTATTTTTAGGTGTTTGATGATTGTCTTTGGGTTTTTCAAGTGTCTCCTTATCTCCAGTTTTCTGTTACATCTAGCGTAGTCCAAGGAATTTAGTGCCACATGATGCAACTACAAGTGAACATCCAATGACTCCGAGAGGAGGGTTTTAGGCTTATTCTTTAGGTTAGGGAACCCATATCTTAGACCAAGAATCCCATAGGCACCCCTATCCTTCTCAAGGCACCTGTGTCTAGTCAAGGGGCTTGTATTTGTGCTTTATGAGTCTTTTATGTGGTCATTTCTTCTCCTATTTTCCCAATTCACACTTTGTGACACGTCTCACATCTTCATCAAATCAGCTAAGGATTTCTTTACCCCTCTTACACATTAGGGTTTTACATTTCTATTTACTTATTTTCTTGGGTCACTTTCTTTATTTCATTTACCTATTATTTACTGCTTTTCATAGCATTAGATTATACTACTATATTCCATTTTTAGTTTAATCAAGACTCAAGACCACCATATCAAGTAGAAAATCAAAAAATCATGCATCTTTCCTTGATAGTTTAGGTAGAAATCAACTCGGTGAATTTTTCCTTTCCCCAAGGCTTCATTTTATTCTTTAATAGTCATGTTAGAAAGACATAATTGAGTTATGAATTATACTTTGCATATTCCTTGAGAAGATACTCAACACATACCTTTAATGCTTTGATGATCTCCATAGCACCTTTTAAAAGAAAACTCACTTTCTCCCCTTGACTTGTATGCGCTATTACAAATAATATATCCATGTAGAATCATATTTTCTATTGGACCCCAAATATTGGATAAGTACCCAAAGGCATGTGCACGTAGGATCAATATATATAGAAGGCGCTTAGGGAAAAGTGCACAAGAAAAAGGGTTTAAGTGAAACCTGTGCACGTGAAGGAGAAAGAAAAAAGGGTTAAAGGACTTAACCATATTTTTCATCATGGAGGCACTTGAAGAAAAATGTGAGGACCCAACTAGGCATGATAAGTGGATAAGGTGCCAGCTTGGAACCTGGAGGCCAAGAAAAGGATATTCCACATAGGGAATATTCCCAAAGGCATCATTACGCTTAGTGGAAGTTTTTGCAAAGAGGATAAACATTTGCCAATTGAGGACCACATTAACACTTGGCTGGGCACACGATTTGCTCGGGAGATAATTTATGGGGTTGTCGTTGATCCTATTTGAATAAGTTTTTGGGAAAAGAACAAGAGAGAGATACAAGAGAAGGGAAAAGGGGAGAAGGAAGGTAACAAGGTGTTGTAAGAATGTTAGGAAATGCTAAGGATTTGGAGCTTATGATGGTAGGTTTTAGAGTTCTTAGTTCTATAGGGTTGTAAGGGATATCATTAACCATATATGTGGGTATTGGGCTCATTAAAAAGGGTTATAATGGGGAAAGCATAGTTAGCATTCTAATCGGATTAGTTTGTAGGGGTTGGATCTTTATCATTTGATGTATATGGTCTGAGATGACCCTTTTGAATGTAGTATGGCTACAGAGAATATTTTTAAATCATTATACATGGATTTATTATTTACATCTTGTTTATAGATGTAAACCCTCATGTTATTTGGCTTTTCATGACTTAGATCTAGTTTCTTGTGCTTCATAAAATGTTTATTTAGCTTTTATGATGCATTGATGTGTAGATCTATTAGTTATATCTTCTACCTTTTTGAGTAGATGCATGTAATTTTATTTCTGAAAATAATCCTCCATTAATGGTGGAAATATCTTGCAAATCTCACATAAAGGAGGGGCTTGGCACCCACACACACCTTGGGTGAGTGTCCAACATATGTTGGGTGATAGGCCAACATGTTTGGGGTTAGAAAGAATTATTGAGGGTAAAATAATGACTACATCTTGGCTCCAATTTCGAGATATCTTTTGAAGGTATTGCGAGAGTAATTTATAATGATGGAACTATTGACCTTGGATAGTGTTGAAGCATGGCTTAAAAGCACAGAGGATGAGTTTTCTCAGAGGTTCAGTACTGGATCTGAGTTTGATGCATGAAAATGCATGGAGGAAAATATGTATCATGAAGTACATGAGACATTGTTATGTTGTTTCCCACTAGATTTGTATGAATGGCTATCATCATATGTATTAAGGACAAGCTAGTACTATATACGTCATGTTTAGAACTAGGAGGAATATTAGTAGTTTCATAATTTCAATTTGACCTGGACCCATGTTGTTGATCACTAGTGGAGTAAAGTGCTGATTGGTTATACCCTGGAATACGTTATTTCTATGTATTATTGCTTAGAGATTGCTGATTTTGATTTCTTGAGGGAGCCTAGAGGATCATTCTTGCATGTTATTCCAATGGCTATCAAGATCCTAGTCATTAATTTGAGTTTAGAAGCCTTTCCCATGACCGACTAAACTCCTAGTAGGTGCAGAGCGTGGAAGTTGGCATGCTTTAGAAGGATGGTAGACCTTGCAAAGCAGAAATGGAGAGAGAGGAGAGGAGAATCAAGTATAAATGATATTGGGAGAGGGAGGTGGCAAGAAAATGCGAAGATTTAGGAGTGATGGATTTATGGAGGAAGATGTTGAGGGAAGGATTTGAGGTTCACGTGGAGGACGTGGAATCTCGAGTAGTCGAGGTACCCCATATTGGCAAGCATGGAAGAGAAACCCCCTTAGATTCAAGAGAGAGATCATTATAGGAAGAAAGGAGAATAGCTGTAGGCACACATCTTAACCCACATGGCGTTCATACCCTTGCTCTTAGTTTCCTAGTTCCTAAGATAAGTTTTGATAATCCATTTGGTATCAATATTCATAGTTGAGTGACACCTAGGGGTATAATTTTAATTTGGTACATCTATGGTTGCATAATAATTTCTTGTGTTTGGTGGTAATTTTTCTAACAAAAATTTGGTAAGTTGTGGGATCAAAAGTTTTGAGTATCACATCCGGGAGTGGTTCAAGTATCACGGACTATTAACGTGCGGTTTAGCGTGAAAATGGGTTCACAAGGCACAAGTTGTGTTAAGCCCCTTACCTATGACAACAACAAGATTTGGTTGATCCGGAGGAGTTGGCACTATTAGATCTAATGGGTCTAGTGGTGGAGGTAACATCAAAGGGTATCAAGGTCCTGGATTTAAGACAAGTTCCACAACACCATCAACAAGTGTTTTATGAGATGTTGCTCCACTTACCTAATTACAAGGGCATTGAGGATTTCACAGAACATGTACACAAGTGTGAGTTGCTATGGCACTTAAAGTGAATCAATTCCCCGAGTGTAAATAAAGTCGGGTTTGTAATCACGTTGTAAAGACATGTGTATAGCTGCTATAGGAAATATGAACCACACCAAATATTGGTGGATTACATTATGCTACATAATGCCTTTTTGGTGGAGTTCCACATACCTAAGTTTGAACAAAAAATCATTAACGTGTTGAAGGATATTCAATAAGGAATGGTGGAGAGTGTGTGGGAGTATGACACACATTTCAAGACTCTCCTATCCAAGTCATCTTATGTCATTCACCCTTCATAATGTGTTCAATAGTTTGTCGAGGACTGATCACACAATTCAGGAGGGTCATTTCAAAAAGAATTTCACATATCCATGCGAGGCCTTGGAGGTTTCCTTGTCTATGGAGGTAGTAGGAAGAGTTGATACGAGGGGGTTAGTCTGTTCCTAGAAGCCCAAATTGTTGCAATGGAAAAGTAAATGGAGAAATTTTTTGTGAACTCGGCTCAGGAGACTCACAGCGGGTTATGGTGTATGGATTATGAGGTAGAAGGGCATATGAAGGAAAATTTTCCTCAGATATCAATAGACATGATGACAGTAGAGTGTGATATTTTCCACGGAGATCATGATGCAAGTAGGTTTCTGCTACTACAACACACGATCCATAAGAATGTGTCTTTCTATTGCAAAATTTACACCTCTATTACTCATGATACCAAGGATTGTAGATTGATTTACCAAATACATGATGCCATTGATATTGGTGTGTACAGACTAGTATTGCAAGCATTTCCAAGGATGAGGGTCATCATTATGAAGGGTGCATGGATAGAGGGAGTTGTCGAAGAGGATTTCGTGGAGGATTTAGAGGTCATGGCAACCATGAAGATAGAATAAGTGAGTTCCCATGTGGAACTTGTTACAACAATGGGTCTACGGAACAATATAAGCTTGAATGCCCCAATCTGCTACATTTCTCTTGGTGTGGAAAAAATACAAGTATGATAAATGCTCACAAATGTTTAAACACATGATCCGAAGCAACAGAAGGATAAGGGTGCTAGGATGGTGAGTGTAAAGCATACAAAATAGTGGATGCCATGAATGGAATGTGATTCATAGTTAGAACTGTCGATGGTGATGATGTGAACCGAGGTTACACACACCAGGGAGATACCAAAGCAGAGGTCGTTGATTACAAGAGAATAAGTGGTACATGGGAAGTATCTGGACCCTACACATTAGAAGGAAGTCTATCAAGAGACCATGGACATAATCATAAGTCTTCAAGGGGAAATACAAAGTGTCTAAAAGATAAATCTAGGAAGTTAGAGTAGAAGAAGAGCGTTGAGGTCCCTCTCATCGGATATAGATGATATCAGAGAAGTGTGTAAGATGTTGTACCAAAATAATAGCATTCCTCTATTAGGATAATGGTTGAGAGATAAAGTACCAAGCACTGGAGGAGAGTGAGAGAGGCAGGTTTCACATGTTAATATACCTCCCCATAGCCTTGACTATAATAAGTAGATTACCTTAAATGCAGTTGTTGATGGATGGCTCATAAGTAATATTTTGATTGACATGGGCATGGAAGTTAATTTTCTCACCATGGATGCATGGAATAAAATGGGAAGGCCCCCATCACATCCATCTTCAAATGTGTTGTATATGGCTAATAAGACAAAAATAATTCCCATTGGTGTTTTAAAGGATGATGCTATCACTATACAAGGGGAAAAATTCAATGGATAATTCGAATTCTTGGTGCTTTCTGGAATACAAATTTTGGCATTACTTGGGTGCCCTTGGTGCTATAAGACCAACATTGACTTAAGTTTCAATAAGGGGTATATAAGGGTTGAGAAAAATTAGGAACATATTATCCTTGCTTTGACGGATGGGAAGTCAACACCCTATACTAATCCCTTGGGAGAAGAAGACCTAAACAAAATCTATATGCGCACTATCATGGACCCTGAGGTTATGCAACCAACAAAATAAGGCATTATTCGGTGGGAAGATGCTGGATATATAAGTAATGCAACTAGTGTGGCATGTGAAAATTAGGAACATGGGACATATGAGTTAGTCGAAGGAGGAAGGTAATTAAGAGGCTTTGTGACAAGAGTAACAAAGGTGCACTCGATCAGAACCCGGGAGGAAAATAGTTTCCAAGTTACACCGAGGGAGCCAAGCCAAATGTTTTCCTACAAGAAATGGAGACTCGGTGGAGATGTGAGGTTTAAAGGAGAAGGATTCTTATCTACACCTTGCTTGGGACCTCAACATGTTGGTGGGTGACCCATTACAATAACCTTCTAGAGTGGTGTAAGTGAGAATCACATTCTCTATTAGGTTTCTCCAAAGATATGTGACTACCTTTGCTATATAAGATTATCATGGGAAGGAACCCAACTCATTTCACGTCTAGGCATGTGAGAAGGCCTAGATGAAAGGAGTGGAAGCATTACCTCCATCTTCATGGGCACACAAGATTTAATCCACCTTATAAGGCTATGCACAAGAATGGTTCATTCACTCATTTGTGCCTTGGATAGGAAACTAACAAGAATTGATGGCTAATCTCCTTCAAGATTTCAAATATCAAGGTACTAAACCATTAGTGAATGAGGTGCTATAGGTTGTTAAGCGCCTAACTATGGGAGATAGTTCCATGGCGGAGAATAGAGTATCTTGGAGTTTTGGGTGAACCTTGCTTGGAAGCATGCTTTTATGAGGATAATCAAAGGAAGTATAACTTGAGTGTGCATGCATGGAAAAAGAGAAAATAAAGTTTTTCTACATGATACATGATGAAGAGGTGGAAAATTTGGATGTTAACCATACTATGGGCACACATGAGGTTATGGATAGTGCTTATGAGTAAGCACGCGCCAATTTAGAACCCCTGACAACCAATAAGGTTAACATTGGTTTGGAGGTGGAACCTAAGGAGGATACTATTAGAGATAAATAGACATAAAAGGAGGTTTCAAATATCATCAATCTATTACGTGAATTTCAATATTTATTTTTGCGGGGACCATGAGCTTAAAGGAGTTCACCACTCCTTGGGAGAAATAAATATCAAGTTAAAGGAATGTGTGCACCCAATTCAAAAGAGACCTAATTAAATGAATCTGAATCTACGTGTCAAATTCAAGGAGGAGATTGACAAGATGATCACATCAGGCATAATTGAGGATATTAAAGAATCTAAATGGATAAGTCCAATGTTAATTAATATTAAGAAGGATGGGAGGATAAGGATTTCCATTGATTATAGGGATTTGAATGTGGTATGTGTCATTGACCCTTTTCCAGCTCCCTTTCTTGAGAAGATCCTAAGATTAGCCAAGCGCGAGATCTATTCTTTCACAGATGGATTCTTAGGATATCATTAGGTTAGAATTGTAAAGGAGGACTAAGAAAAGACAACTTTCACCACTGAATGGGGAAGGTTTAACTTTATGTTGATGCCTTTTGGACTGAAGAATGTACCTGTTGTGTTTTCATGCATTATGGTTTAGGCATTTCAAGACTTCATCCATAAGTTTCTTCAAGTATACCTTGATGATTGGATGGTTTATGGACTAGTAAAAGACCATTGCAACAATCTGTGGTTGATGTTTGAAAGATGTCAATAGTTGAGTATATCTCTCAACATCAAGAAAGTTTTTTCCTACTCTTTTTGTAACCCCGCTGGGAATATCATATATAAGGAAGGTTTGTTAGTTGATCCTGCCAAATTTTCTGTTATTGTGAGATTTGGGGAACCTACCGGAGTGTGATGTGCATATTCCTTAGGAATATGGGGTAATACAAAAAATTTATCAAGGGATATGCCAACATCACTATGCCATTGGAGGGATTACTTGAGCATAGAAGTACATTTCATTGGGGAGAAGTGCAACAGATGACGTTTGATACATTGAAGAATAGGCTTATCACTGCACCCATATTACACTTTCCTTCCTAGGATAAGCCATTCCATGTACATGTTGATGCCTCAGGGATGAAAATTGGAGTAGTGTTGGCACAACCTAGTGAGGGGACTGTTGATCACCCTCTTTGTTTGCAAGTAGGAAGTTGACACCAGTAGAGAAGAACTATACTACTACCGAGCGCAAGGCATTATCAATGATCTACATGGTGCACAAATTTAGGCAAAAGTATCTATTAGCAATACCCTTTACATTCTACATGGACCACATTGGTAAACAAGCTTGTTTTACAAGGGCACATATGTAGGTGGGTTTTATTATTTTACAAGTTCTAGTTTACAGTTGTTGTAAAATCAGGTAAGGGTAATTTGGGTCCTGTCCATTTATCAAGGATAGAATTAGGAGAGAACACACAAAGCATTGAGGATACAATGCCAGATGTACAACTGTTTAGATTGTAGTGCACACCCTTTGACTTGGAAGATATTGTAGTGTTTCTCAAAATGGGTGTGGCACTAAAGGGAATGAAGACTTTGGAAAGGAAGTAGTTAGACATACGTGACATTCCCTATATGTTCTAGAAATGCCACTGCGTAGAAGATTTTACTAGTAGGTATTTAGTGGGAAATCATTTACCAAGATTATATCAAGTATTGCAAGGCCTGTGACCACTTCCAACTCCTTGGTAAACCAATAAACAGAGATGAAATGTTATTAAGACCTATTTCCAAAGTGTAGAACCATTCAAGAAGTGGGAAATTGACTTTGTAGGCCCTATTTCTCCAACCATACAAAGGAATGTTTCACACTATATCATTACATGCACATATTACCTTACAAGGTGGGTAGAATAAGAACCTACAAGGGATTGTAGAGTGGAAACATCAGCTAGGTTCTTGTGGGAAAATATAATCAGCAGATATGGATGCCCACTGAGCTTAACAAGTGATAGGGGTACTCATTTTTAAATGATATAGTTAGAATCTTATTGGAAGAATTCATGGTGGCCCATCACAAGACTACCTCTTATCACCCACAAGTTAATGGGATTGTTGAGGCATTTAACACAATTTTGAATCACACGTTAACCAAGATTTGTGATGTAGGAAGAAAGGATTAGGATGAAAAAGTTTCCGTTGTGTTATGGTAATATCGGGCCACTTATAAGAGACTTAACAAGGCCACACATTTTCAATTGGTGTTTGATGTAAAAGCTGTGTAACCTATTGAATTCATGTTACCATCGCTACATATACCATGCATAAGAGGGTTAGATGATGAACAAGCGCTTAAGGAGAGGTTTGATAATTTGATGTAGTTGTATGAGAGGCAAACTATTTCTTCTTTGGAGTCAGAAAATAGAAAAATCCAAGCATAAGGCATGGCATGATAGACACATCAAGAATAAGTATTTTGAGGTTGGGCCGATGGTTCTATTATATGATTCCAAGTTTATGCACCATCCTTGGAAATTCAAAGTTCATTGGTTGGGCCCGTACATTGTATCTTATATAATTGTTTAGGTGCTTTCATTACAAGTATACTGGATGGAACATGGTTGCCAAGTCATTTTAATAGGATTAGGCTAAATCCCTACTATAAATAAGTCTTCTTTGTGTTTGTAAATAAGGTATTATTTCCAATTAGCCTAGGATTTTCTTTGATGCAGTTTCATTTCTTTGTGTTTCCCTTTCTTGTTGTTTTTTTTTTGTGTGCGTTTGTGTCTGGTAGCCACTTATTAGTTTAAAAAAATTCTATGCACGGAGGACAGCACATTCATTTTTGTGTGGGTGGAGTGATATGAAAAGTGTTAGAAGCTATGGTTATGGATGGCTTGGGTTGAAAAATCAAAAACACATGGATTGGAAGATCACACATAGAAGAGGTGAACATAAGGGAAGGATGGTGTCAAAAGTATTTATAGAAACCACATACAAGAATGAAAAGTGTAGGAACAACATGAGGTAGGTGATGTCAAGAACTAGGATTAGGACATAGAGGAAGAATGCCTTTGGCATTATACATGCGTGTGTAAGGATCTATGGTTAGTAAGGGGTTTTTGTGTGCCTGAAGGTTTCCAAATGTTTTTGCATAGATTTGAGCGTGGAGAAAAAGTGTTGAAGGTTGGCATTGGAAAAATCCACCTTTATTGTGAAAGTACGTTAGTAGGTGGCATGGAATTTATCACGAGAAAATAAAAAGTTATAAATAGAATATCGGGGGTGTGTTATTTCCTACCTTGTGTTTTAAGTTATCAAAGATCTCCATGCAAACTAGGGCATTCTTGTGAAGAAGGTTTGAGAAGAGTTGTGAAGATTTTCGTGTATAGCTAGTTTTATCAAGCAAAATAGAGTATAAAGGAGTATACGGGTGTAAGAAAATAAGGTTGTGTGGAAGAATCTTGCGGGTGTTACATTTTCTTTTAGAAAAATGGTTTTCTGTGCTATGTTTGTATAGCTAGGGCATGGTGTTTGAAGGAATTTTTACAAAGGAGTGGAGCCACAAAGTTTATTAGTGCCAAGACTAGAGAGAGGAAGAAGTTTTTAGGACTCGAAGAAGGAATGACACCAAGGAAAGTAGCAAATGTTTCACTAAAGAAGGGAAAGGGAAAGGGAAAACAAGCCATTTCTACCATTTTCAATGAAGCATGATACATGGAAATGCAAAGACTACCAGACGCCGTATTACTTGGTAAGGAATGGGTGTCTCATGTCGAGAAAAGATGGGTAAGTAATTACAACCATCAAAAGAGAACAAAGAGAATGAGATGACCCTAAAAGTGGCTCACCCTATAGAGAAGAGGACACGGATGGAATGCCTATCTATGAAAATGAAGTGTAGGTGAAAATGGAAAAGGTTGGGTTGTTACAACTCTGTGAGTTTCCCTATTTTGGAAAGCCTAAGCGACTATAAAAATGGTTGATGTCACACGTGCATGAAGACCACTTCTTTTTCATAGGTTAGAGGATGCACATAACCCCCAACTAATTTTTGAGTTCACTAGCCTTATTTGCGAAGGATAATCATTAGACAATGATTTGGGAGACAAGGAATCCATTAAGAAGACCGTTGAGGCTTATGACTACAAGAAGGGTTCACGCTACTTGACATTTCTAAAATTACTGACCCGGTGATGAGGATGACCATGTGCTTGGTCACAAAGCTGAATGGGCAAGAGAGATGGACACATATCAACAAGTCCTGGTTGAATGTATGCCATAAAATATTTGAGAGGACCATATATAACCTCTCACCTTTTATTGCAGAAGAGATTATGAATGTCACACGCGACGAAGAGAAGATCATGTTTAGTAATTTCCTCCTCAACATTTTCTTTTCAAATATTGGAGTGCCTGATGGGCCAGATAAGTTTATTTGGGAATAGTCAGATGAGAACCCCTCCCCACAAAGAGGTTTGAATAGTATACTTGTGACACCATGATGACCACTCATAAGGCGTTCTGGAAAAGTGGTATAAGTGGATGCGCGATGCATTTGGGGCTGAATGGAGAATACCTAAGTAGTTTCCTTCATTAGTACAAGGAGAGGCTGATTTCTTTATATACCAATATTTTTGTCTCGATAGATTTACTTTTTGGATGGCACCAAGATTCCTTGGTGTAAGTTTCCTTTCTCCTTCACAACACAGTACTTCTAGGTGGGGTCAATCGATTCAAAGAGGTGAAGAAACTCAGGTTTTATATAAGTGTAGTAGATCAATATTACCATGAGCTATGTAGGAAGTTAATATACCCCAAGAAGTGTGCCTATGTGGAGAAGTATTCCTCCCATGACATACACTTGTTAAGACCAAGTAACCTTTCTGTTTCGGGGAGGATGGTAGCAAGGATATATTTGTGCGTAAGGCCTAAGTATGAAAAATGTGCTTATATTGAAGATGATGTCTCCATTCTTGAAGACCCCACCACAAGGAAAAAGGTTATGCAAAGGAGAAGAGAAAGAGGGGAGGCTCCTTTAAAAAGGTGTCAAGTGCACATACAATACAAACAATTGGGGCATAGGAGTCAAGCGTGGGCACAAGTACCTAAGTCGATGGAAGAGGTCTCCCATTAGAAAAGAGTTTCCACAGAAGTAAGAGTCACCTAAAAGAGAAGAAAAGAGAATTCCCCTAAATTGGAGTCACTAGTAAGGAAGAAGCAAATGGTGACAAAAGGGTCAAACTCAGGAGAAACAAAAATCATGGAGGATGAAAATGGTGATGAAGAGGGTGCATACTAATGCATGAAGAAAATGATATCCTAGGATTTTGAGCCCCACAATGATGAACCTAAGTTCAAGGTAAATCGTGAAGCATTGATAAAGATACCGGATACCAAGGGAGTAAACTATCTTGTAAATTCCTAGAAAATTTCATATGATAAATTTTTCAACATGCTCAAAAATGTATTAGTGGAGGTAGAAGAAATACTCTTTAGAATAAATGACATAATAGGGTCTTGGAGGAAGATCTTGAGAAAAATAATGAGGAGATCATTGAGTGGGACAAAGAGATAAAACAAAAGGAATTGATCAGTGCACAGTTGAGGCATGAGTTGAGGGATGAAAAGGAAAATGTGTGTGAATTCCACAAGAATATAGAGGCCATTTCAGATGTCATTATCTTGAAACACCCGAGACTTGACCCCTATTAAGTAGAAATACGAGTCAACCATGCACTACTTGGAAGACTTGACCCACATCCTCAACATGGAAAGGTAGCCACTCTTATTATATTTAGGAGAGGATATGATAGTATGCCATTAGGAGGACAAAAATATGAATATTGGGGAGATAGAGACTTGGTACTCACGAGCTCCTTTCCATAGTAAATACTTGCTGCACAAATTTCTAAATCCGTGTATGACAACTATGCCAATAGAGACAAGGTAACAAGCATATTGGTTGCTACACATGAGGTGGATCTGAAATAATTTTAGGAGAAGAACAAAGGAAATAGGGTGGAGTGTGATAATATCCTAGATAAAGTTGAGAAGTTAGAAGCAATCAAAACCTTGTAGGGTTTGATTAAGAATAGGCTAAAGGAACTATACCCCTAAGTCACTCACATGATGGATGCACTAGGTGATCTTAGCAAGTAGCTAGAAAGAATTGTAGATATGCTGAAATCTAAGAGTGATGAAATAAGTTTTGATGAAGTAAGTGCATTGGTGGGTGACCTACTTCAGTAGGCACAGGGAGAAGTGGATTCCTTAGAGAATATTGAGGCATCCGTAAAGGAGTTCCCACTCCTCATGCAATAGTAGCATATTTTTCCATTTTTATTTATTTCAATTCCACTATTCGGTATTCTTTGAAGAAGTATAATTTTCTTGAGGATGGTGAACACGCGTAGTGTGGGGTGATGTTGGAACCTTAATATTTTTAAGTATCAAAAGGCACTCTTGTAGGATCAATAAATAGAAGGGTGCTCGGGAAAAGTGCACGTGAAAAGGGGTTTAAAAAGGGTTTAAGCAAAACTGTGGTGGGTGCGTGGGAGACAGAACAAGGGTTTAAAGCAATTAGACATATTTGGCATCATGGAGTTACTTGAGGAAAAATTTCAAGACCCAACTAGGTGTGATAAGCGGATAAGGTGCCATCCTGGAACCTTAGAGGCCAAGAAAAGGATATTCCATGTAGGGAATATTCTCAAATCCATCATTACGGTTGGTGGAAGGTTTTTCAAAGAGGATAAGATTATCCAATGGATGACAACATTTACACTTGACAAGCAATCTTATCAAGAGAGAAGTCATGGCAATGGACATTGATTCTATTTAAAGAAGTGCTTGGCACAAGAACAAGAGAGAGACACACACACAAGAAGGGAAAAGGGGAGAAGGAAGGTAGCAAGGTGCTACAAGAATGTTAGGAAATGTTAAGGGTTTGGAGCTCATGATGATAGGGTTTAGAGTTCTTAGTTCTAGAGGTTTTTATGGGATATCATTAAGTGTATGTATGGGTATCGGGGTCTATAACAAAGGTTATAGTGGGGAAAGCATAGTTAGGATCTTTGATCAGATTAATTTGCAAGGGTTAGATCTTTATCATTTGATGTATATGGTTTGAGATGACCCTTTTGAATGTATTATGTCTATCAGAGACTCTTTTTAAATCAATATACATGGATCTATTTTGTACATATTTTTATGGGTGTAAACCCTCATGTTATTTGGCTTTTCATGACTCATATCTAGTTTGTTTTGCTTCATATAATGTTTATTTAGATTTTGTGATGCGTTGATGTGTAGACCTGTTAGTTATATCTTCTACATTTTTGACTAGATGAATGTAATTTTGTTTTTTTAAATAATCCTCCATTAATGGTGGAACACTCTTGAAAATCTCACATAAAGGATGAGCATGAAACTCATGCATGCCTCAGTGAAAACCTAGCGTATCTTTGGGTTATAGGATGACACGTTTGGGGTTAGAAATAAGTGTTGAGGGTAAAATAATGACTACATTTTCATAGTATAGTACAGCGACGAACAAAAAATCATTAACTCACCTCCATGTTTAGCTTCAACTTTGTCAAGAAAATCCCTTTCTAGCACTTGAAATCACCTAGATTACCTTCAAGAAGAACATATATGTACTCCCCGACAATATTAGGAATTTACATTCTTGAGCAAATTTAGTTCTTCATATTGGATTATAGCATTATGACAAACTTACTTAGGCCTTGAACCATCACTTAGACTCAATCATGACTTGTAGACCAAATCATTCACTTAACAACATTACCTTACTTATCCTTAAGAGGAAGTAAAGACACTATATCTCCTTCAATATTACTTCCGTCATACCTATTCAAGTACTTATAGGTTTTAGGAGACATTTTTGAAACTAAGATGATCATTCTAGTATCTCATAGTTCATTAGACACACCATTTTATCCTTTTGAGGTCACATTCATCTTTATAGTACATGGACAACATCTTGAAAAAACAAAAATATTCATAATTCATAATACATACCTATGAAGAAGCATGTTTTCCTCTAGTACACACTCTACACCCGTAGATGCTCAATTTCAGTTTGAGATCATTGTAACCTTAATCTTACTAGTCATGGTCAGAGAGACAACCATGTAGATGTGTTTAGAAAAATATTTTTCAGATCAAGATCGCAACAAAACTCACCTTTGCATGCTCATCTTCTTCTTCATTAGGAGTGAAGTGAATTATTCAAATATACTTATAACATTTATCACCTTTTTATTTTCACAATCATGGAGTAACTTACATTTTCCTTCATAGTGATCTTCACATTTGATTGAGATAGATCATGTGGACCAAAAACCTTAAACATATAACAACATCTTAATATTATTACATTTATTCACTGAGTCATTGAGAAGACTTTAGAACCCAAAGATCAACCTACACTCTTGTGCTAGTACATACATACACAATTATAGTCTTGAAGATACTGATAGTATAAGGATAAAATAATCGCTCATTTTATCTTATAATAACAACTAGCACTCACACACTCTTGATCATGCCTTACAATCATATGAGACTCACTATAATCTCACAATCCCAACCTTTTACCATCAAATGTATACACTTAGCCTACTAGCCTGTGTGGAACCTTAGAAAAACACATAAATTTTGATATATAAGCTTTCATAAGGATATCATACCTGATTTAGATGCCCATTTGACCATTTAAATTTCTCCAAAATCCATTGAGAACAAATTCCAAAGGAGTACACCCATCTTTCAATTTTCTCATTTTAACAATTAGGTCTTTTACATTCATACTCTAAAACACGATGTAATGTCATAGTTTCCCAAAAATATTTGCAATTTATGTCTCAAACTACTTCAATCTTGAAAAATAATTTGTCTATATAATATGTATATATATTTTCCCTTGCACCATGTAGAAACCTATTTTTACACTTCCTCGTGCCTTCATTCCACGTTTGTTTTCCACCCTCACATAGCACACTCACTTCCCCCTTATTTTTACATCATAGCCTTTCCGCCCATCCAATTTTATCATTATACCCCCTTATCTAACATTATTACCATATTCCCTCTTTTTTAGTTCACATTAACCCCATTAATCCTAAAATAAATCAATTAAATCCTAAATACTCCTAAATAATTTTAGTTATCCTAAATATATTATAATTAACCTCATATAATTATCCCCATGGGATTGCCACCACTCTCCATTACTACCATTCATTTATTCCCCCTAGGATTCCCCCACTAATTTTATCCCTTCCTAAGATTCCTTCCACCTCCCTTATACCCATTTAAACCCTCTTACACACGCAGACCTAAAAATAGCCCGCCAACCATTTGAAAATTATTCTCATCCTCATTTTTCATTGTAACATTAAAGTGGAAATATTCTCACTCTAATCATCGATGATTGACCCAAGTTCTTTATCGACCCTACCCTAAGATATTTAAAAACTCCTATACCCCTTTCCAAAGGGCTAAAAAATATTGAGACTTCTTTGTGATTTTTTAAACATTGTGCCTTATGAGTTATCTGTGAATCCATTCTAATCATTTGAGATATATTTTGTTTATCCCTTGTACATTGAGAGCTTATATTTGAAGGATATTTTGGAGCTTTGGTTTATGCATGCATTTGTTCTATTTTGCAAGTACTTACAGGTTGTTCTTCAAGCTCTTGCTTGACCTCTAGTAAGCTTTCAATTATCCCTAGATCTAGTAGTTTATCCTATATCCTTATTATCACCCCATCTCTAGTCTAGTCACCGTAGACCCATAGCCTTCATTTTGACCAACCACATTCCTAATCCATCCTATCCACTTTGCATGAAATCACATCTAGTTTATTGTACATCTAACTCATCCCGTGACACATTTTTCATTCTAAGTTGCATCTAGTTATACTGTTATAACATATCAGTCCACATTTTTGGCCATGGCCATGTATTCCCTTTACACGGTTATACTCGGATCACCGTCGTCATTGCATGTTCTACTCTCGAGTCATTGTTGACTCTCTATTCTATTCTTGGGTCACCGTTGACCCTCGTGGTTTTTTCTTTTTTATCACTTTCATCCTAAATCATCATATCATTTAGTTTGTCTTATCAGTTATTTAGTTCAATTTATGTTATCAACATTTCCTTTTATTATCACATTATCGCTCTTTTTTATCACTATGTGGGTTTACATCCTCTTGAGGAGATTACGCTTCTCAGGGTTAAATTTTGTCAGGCAACCCACCATATCTCTTATTAATACAATTTTTTGTAGGTTGAGGACTCAGTGCGAGGAGGACCATTCTTTGTGTGCCCATACCATATCATCCTATCCATATCAAGAGGTTCCTTAAACCCTCCCTTAATTTGAGGTTTCTTGATTTCTCATTTGTTTTTCACTAATCTAAAACAGGTAGCACAAAAATATTTTCAAAATTTCTAGCACACCGGTGGGAACCCCTTCCTTTAGCGAGGTCTCTTTTTTTTTAATTTCTTCCATTTCATATTTTTCTATATCTCTTTTCCACTAACAACGTAGATAGGAGTTTACTTTTACTTGCTCATGGGAATTGCTTGGATTTTCCTTTTCATGTGCTTATTTGCTTCTAATGTCATATGAATAGGAAAATCAAATACGACGTGTTCCTCATCTTTATTTTATTCTCACTTTTTAATTGTACCACATATCTTGTCGTTATTTTCATCAAATCGTCACACTTTATTTTTAGGAATTAAAAATAACCTCCACATTGTTTGGTTGCTCACATATTATAACTAGGGGTAATATTTTTGCATTCACTCATTTCCACACACATCCTAACAACACATATCAATCCATACATCTAAATATTTCCTTACAAGTGGAAATTTAGCGCGTTCATCACCCAATAGGAAAGCATCGTGGTGTTCAACGTGTTATAAATCCTATACATATTCGGCCCTCACGTACCTTTGGGTATATTGAGGAAGCCACAACCACAACATCTTGAAATCAAACTTAGACTAACCATTTCCTAGGTACTTTCTAAGCCTTCTTATTTATTTTTCACATAGTATTTAAGTAATCAATATTAAAATAAATTGTGTTATATGCATTGTCTATTGTAGTAACTAATCAACATAGGTTTTTCTTTCTTGTTTCATGCCCACTCTTACTCGGTTACTAAAAGGAAAAAGAACAAGAAACTTCATCCAAAATTCTTGCCTCTACCTCTTCTCTTACACAAACATCAGTCCCTCTCGTCATTTCTTCCTCTATGGTCACTATGATCATTCCACCTACCGTCTATTCTAGTGAGATACCTATGTTTCACGCTCATACTGAAACCAATCCTTTGATTTATCACCATTTAATCCCTTCCTAATCAGCCACACCTTCATCATCCACTTTTGTTAAGGCCTTTGGGCCCCCCTTATCCCCCAGCGAATGTGTGGAGTTCCAGGAACTCCTAGATGCCAATCCCATTGCACTCCATGATTACCTCATCTATAAATCCACTCACTTTCCCATTGATGGATCTCCCTTTAACAAATTTATGCTTCCGTGAGTCTACCCAAGTCCTAACATCTCAAATTTCCATCTTCTTCCCTCGAGTGATGAATGAATTGGCCATAACACAATGTGAACACACATCCCTTGATTCATCCATGCATCAATATAATCAGTTGGTGGTCCCCATCCCACCTGGTCTACCTCACATCAACACCACTCCTCCCTCCTCTATTCCCATCACATCATCATCCACTATAGTCACTGATATCCTCACTCAACCCCTTCCCAAGGTTATCTCCTTCCATGTTATGATTGAGTATCCTCCTAAAAATTTGGTCTACATCCCCATATCTCAAATTCTTTCTAATGTGGTCTTCTCACAACCAATCTATTCAAGTTACACTCACACCCATAAAAATCCGCCACACTCTACTTTTCATCATACATTATATCATCATCCCATTAAAACATCTCAACCACATCAGCACACCCATTCTCAAACCAACCCTCTTATCATACAAAAATCCCTCAATATTATCCTTCTATTTACATGCCCTTTTAGCAATCTATCTTTCAACCCATCCAATCTCAACGGATCACTTATTCTCTTCCCTATTAACCACCTCATAAAGCTCCTATTTATCCACTATAGTCTCAACCTCAATCTATCCCATCCAATTCCTATATCTAACAACCTCATATTTCAACATCTCCTTTGCCTACTTGCGGTGACCCGATGTAAACATTGATGAGTAGATTGGCCAATCTGGAGGCTCTTACCTTGGGTCCTAAAATCTCATTCCAATACGAACAAATTTGCAATGAGACCATTCATCCTTTCATCCTAGTCAAACCTTACCCTCTTCATTGGGAACTTCCTAATTTTTCAAAATTCAACAGCAAGGAGGATCCTCAAAAATACCTCGGGCTTTCTCGGCATGCTTGTTACCTCATAGCCCATGACCATGACCTTTTTCTTATAAATATTCCCATGTCATTATCTAGCCTTGCATTAGACTTGGTATAATGGTATCCCTTAGCATTCTTTATTCTCATTCACACAACCTTACCAATTGTTCCTTGAGCACTTCTCCATCAATATCACTCGTAAAGCCACTCTTACTAATTTATATGAAATTTGATAGTTTAAAGATGAGTTTATTTATTATTTTATCACTAGATGGCATGGTATTACCAACTGAGATCCTTATCTCTTCCTCAAACCAAAATCATTGAGATCTTCTCCTAATCTTATGCTAAACATATTTCCACTACTCTTTAAATCCAATATTTTCAAATATTTGAGGAAGCATTCACCATGGATCAGAAATTAGAGTTTCGCACCCTTGAACGGGGCCATGTAAAACTTATATCCAAGAAACCCAAGGTGGCATTCAAAAATATTCCTCCTCTTTTTCTTCCCATCATGATAAATCAAAGAATGTGAAATTTTTGTTGTTGTTAAATCTTCTTCTTTTCCTTCCTCCCAAGTCAAGCTCTCATAGAGAGCTCCTTGCCCTACCCCAAAATATACCCCTCTTAGGGAATCCTATAGTTTCATAGTTGATAAACTCATGCTTCCAATCTTATCCAATTCACTCTTATTCATCCCTTAGAAAATCACGAGCCAAACCTACCTTGTATCATGAGGACACTTGATGGGTGTCGTTATTCCCTTCATTTAATCAACTCATGGTTGATTTCATATTTGAACCAAGGGTGTGTCTGAAGCTATATGAAATAAGAGAAATTTATGTGAACTATTAATTCATCGTAGATATTTATTATTTTTATTTTCTAGGAGGTTTTAAAGAGTCTTTAAGATCTCATGGCCAAAGCCTTATTAAAGCTAAACTATAAGAAACTTGCTGAAATAAACAAATCTTTCAGAATTGAACATCTTGCTAGAAATAAACACACTTTCTGAGAATTAAACACACTACGGGAATAAACACACTTTGCTAGAAATAAACACACTTTGGAGATGTTTAAATTTTTTTTGAGGAAATAAAAACATACACTAAAACACCTACAGGGATAGTAAATAACTTATGTAATAGATTTTAATTTAAGAATCAAAAGTACTTATAGAACTGCTAAATAACATATTTAACAAATGTCTTGAAGATATAAATACCAATAAAATAAAGGATCATGTTTCTTGGAGGAGTGGGCCCTTGCTCCACCAAAAATCAGGATTTGAAAAAATATGATACTCTCAAAATGAAATGGCTATCTTAGTATTGAATTGTCTGTCTTACAAAACTTTTTCTTTGTGTATATGTCTATATATTTATATCATCCATTATCTATCTTCATTTCTCTCTATATATTTTTCCATCCAAATATGTATTTACAATCACGAGTCTTTAATAGTTGTCTATCCTCCTACAGGTTTTAGTGAAACCGAATGATGCCCAAAGTAGATATGAAATTTAGAAAACTAGTTGGGCATACAACTATTGGTCTTACATAAGTATTTATGGAGTGTGAAGAATCAGAAATTTGTTGATCTGTTCCTGATTGGAGGGCCCATTAATTTCTCCATAACTGAATTTTGATAGAATAAAAAGATTCCCATTGATTCTAGAACTTTGGAGAAGTTGTAGAACTAAAGGGAAACCTTCCAGAGATAAGCGCAAAAGTTTTGGAACTAAGTGATAGAGTTCGAGCTAAATGATGGGGTTCTAGAACTAAGCCACATTTTAGCCAATTTCCTTAAATAGGTGTTGGTTGCTTCACACTTCGCTTATCTAACTAAATATGACATGTTTATTCAAAAACCTAAATTTCCTACACATTTTGTTAGGAATTATAGAGTTTTTATACATTTGAACTAAATAAAAACAAGATGGAAAATTACATCCTAACTTATACTAGATCAAACAAAAGCCACAAAATGTAGTCAAATTTGATTAAAAGGGAAGTAAAATGAGATCATTCATTGCACATTAATGAGGCATATTTTTCTCTCATCATCTCCCCCACACTTACTTGTTTGTAAGTCCTCTTACAAACTCTATTATTCAAAACTTGGATTTAGAATTCTGCATTCCAACCGACTACTAAGGTCAAATGGTGGAAATTGAATTTCCAGTGATGTATCCGATGCTCCTCTATATTATTCTACCAATCCTCAAAGTGAGTGGGATCACGAGGTTCTCTATTTTTCCATGGAGACATAGGTGTGAGAAGGATATGAGGCCTTTTTCTCATGCCCATCCACATACCCCTGTGTTTTTCATAAATTTGAGGAATGATTGTACACAAAGTTCGGCCCTTTCGAGAATCCATATTAGATTTGTGGGAGATATCACTTCTCTTCTTATTAATTCTACATTGAGGAATTACCATCTCTTCAGGAATTTTTTTATAGGTTGGCAATATAATGTTCCTTAAACCATTATCAAAGGCATTAGACCTAGAATGTATAACAAATGTTGATGATTTTCCATAATGAGCTCTTATACAAAGCCGGATGAAATAGCCTTTATTAAGTGTTCAATATCCATTTATTTCTAATATATTTGATTCTAGAGCACATAAACAAATGCATTAAGTTGGATTTCCCCACATATAGATTAATCATGAAGCATGTATTCTTTTCTAACATAAAGTTGTAGAGATAAAATTTGCAAAGAATATTTTTCTTCTCTGCACTGGCTGAGGAATATGCTTTCATGAATTCTAATTCATCCTTTACTTCATGTGGAAGGCCACATGAAATCCTTGATAGTTTCCAATGGATAAATTGTTCTTCTAGAAAGACATTGTATGTAGGAGAAGGTATTCTACATGTGATTAATATTTCACTCATTATACAGACCATCTGTATCTTTTCCAAACATTTAAATTTTTCTTCCTCCATTTTATAGAATTTTTCTTCCCACTCTTTCCTTGCCTTCTTCTCCTCTTCCATCTGGCTTCTTAGTTCCTGATTTGATATTTTTAACTCATTAAGATTTCTGCAGGTATCATCCCATAATTGCTTGAGTGGCTAGTAAGTCAACTTTGTTTGTACAATTTGATCCATTGAAGATATTTTTTTCATAGCACTCTGTTCACTAGCCAATTGCAATTCTTTTTCATTCTCCACCATTTGTTGCTTTACTAATGTCAATTCTTCATTCTTATAGGTGAGATGAGTTTTTATTTGTTCAATGAGCATTTCTCTATGCTCCAATTTTTGTTTGAGGAATTTTAATTCCTCATCTTTCTCCCTAATGATAAGTTCTACTCTAGACAAGAACAAAGCCTACCTAAATTGTTGTTTTTATTCTTTTTCTGGAAGTTCCTTAGGGAAGGAGAATTGTTCTTCCACTAAAGGGGATATCCCTTTTAGTTTCTAAGATGACAATTATTCTTCCTCATGTGACAATATTGTTGAGTCATCCATCTCCTGAAAATCCTACTCTTCCAATATTTCGTCTTCTTTATTCAACTCCTCGGTTTGACTTAGTAGATGAGGAGACATTATCATGCTGCCCAAATTATCAAAAACTTATTTCTCTAAACCCTCATGTACTTCAATAGTCCGTAGATTTTCCTAGACTTCTTATAAATTGTTTTCCTTTTAGGAGCTTTAATATTTTCTAAAGTGGACTTTCTCCTTAAACTTCTTTGATTTGTACTTCACAGGCCAGCTTGGGTGAAATATCACTGTCAGAGACAAGTATTAGTTCTTCCATTATTATTATAAGGGAAGGAGTTTCTTTAAAATAAACAATAGATTTTCTGACTTCAATCATCCTTTCGGACCTCCCCTCTTTGGTATTTTAACCCCACATATTTCCTTCTTTTTCTCATTAGGGGTATTAATTTCTAAGTTACTTTTAGGAGAGAAAGGGGTTGGTATTCCCCTTATGATAATATCAAGATTTTTCTAAACTTATTGAGGAATTTTTGCCATGCTTCTTCTCCATTTTTCTTAGAGAGAAAATGATGCTAACAGACCAGATGGATTAATCCATGGTGCCTAATCATCCCTACACCCCAAGAATATCTCTGAGCCATTTTTTGGATGGAATCAAAGAGGAAACCAGGAAGGTTTACTATATAATCCTTATTTTTTCCCCATACCTAAGATATATCAACATTTTAAGGACCTCCCTTCCAATAGTCCCATATTGGCCATCGCATGTTAGGTACTTTACTACCCAGAATGCTACTTTGTCGAAGGGTTTGGGTAGGCTAGCTCTTCTGACCCCCTTTATGATCTTCTTAGTATTATAAATGTATTGGGGTTTAGATTCACCCTCTTGCCTTAAGGTTTCTACTAATTCTTTTAGGGTTCCCTTTATAGTTTAGAACATGTACAATTGGTACCCCAAATACATTACTCATTGTATTAATAATAAAGGGAATTACAATGATTTTAACCTTAGTTCTGGACTGCTCTAAATTCACAACAAATTCTCTTACCAGTTCATCATTGTATTTTGATAATTTTTTCAGAAGCTCCAGCCAACCTTTCTATTCAAAAATGGTTGCTACTTCTCCATTTGCAAGGAGTTGTCTATCATCTTCTGGTTCTGAATTTTTTTTGATACCCATGAAAAGAGGACAATTAAAATTATTTATTCTTTCAAACCCTTTCTCTGTGAGGAGATAGCTGTGAAACTAGTGGATTTGGATACGAAACTACTTGATTTGGCTATGGAACTACTAGATTTAGCTATGGAACTCATAATATGACTTCATTGTTTCCTCCTTCAACTTCTCTACAACTATTCCCAATTTTCTTTTATTCCACTTAAATGACCATTTGTTATTAATATGTCACCACTTCTATTTATTTAGTCAACATCACCTTCATGATTATTCCCCTTTAATCATCATGTGCAATAAATGACTCATTATACTACCGAATTCAATCAAGTCTAATCACAAATGCGGACTTTTAATTTAACCTTTAATAAGATCAAGACATAATTACCATCCTTGTTGATGTAATCCATCCACCTTGATGACTCATCATTCCTAAAAAAAAGTGAAAAAATGGTTAAAAAATAATTTGGAATTCCAAATAAGTCCCTTTTATTTGAATTAACCACTTATTGATGAGGCCAAGCACCATTTCTAGTTTTCAATTGGCCTTTTGAGAGTTTTTTTTTCAGAGGAGAATGCCATTTACTAGTTTTCATTCCCTTCCCTTTTTATTTATTTATTTATTTTTATATTTTTTTGGAAGAGAATGTCATTTATTGGTTTTCATTCCCTTCCCTTTATTTTAGATCTTTACATCTAATTACTTGATCATTTTGGAAGAACTAGGTTCTTCCATATGATCAAATTCCTTATCTGCTTTAATTCTCTTCAAGAATTCATCCCTGGTAGGAGGCTTCCTATAGAGTTTCATCCTGTGTACATTGACTAAAAGTGTCCTTCTACTGCCATCAATGGGAAGTAGCTAAATAAATCCATTGTCATATATCTTCTCAATCTGATAAGGTCCTAACTACTTGGTTCTCAACTTGCCTTTGAATTTTTAGTACTTAGAATCAAACAATAATGCCCAATATCTTATCTTTAATTGTCTTTCCTTAATATTTGTATCATGCCACTGATTCCTTTGGTCTTGGATTATCTTTATTTGTTGAAGTACTTATAATCTTAGCTCATCCAATTCATTGAGTTGTAGAATTATTTCCTTTTGTGTTGTATCTAATTCAATACCCAATTTAGTTGCTGTCCTTAATGTTTGTAGTTCAAATTCAATGAGTGACAAGGGTTTCTTCCCATAGACTAATTCATATGGTGAGAACCCTGTTGTAGTATTCCAAGTTGTGTTATAATCCCAGAAAACCTTAGGTAGCCTTTTCACCCAATCTCTTCTACTTGCTTCAATTATTTTGATGAGAATGTTTTCCAATTCCATGTTTGTCACTTTTTCTTGTCTATT
Source organism: Taxus wallichiana var. yunnanensis (assembly GCA_018340775.1). Taxonomy (NCBI): domain Eukaryota; kingdom Viridiplantae; phylum Streptophyta; class Pinopsida; order Cupressales; family Taxaceae; genus Taxus; species Taxus wallichiana. Next base: position 206,249,518 of record CM031244.1, on the reverse strand, counting down.
TGATTGTGGGTGATAGGGAGATGACTTCCTATGATTGATATGATAGTACATTATGAAGGCATGGATCATATTGGACATGAACTATGGGCCTTGGTCTGAAACTATACTTCTTGGTGCACCAAAATTCATCATAATTTTGTGCCAAAGGAAATTAGCAACTACATCTTCATTAGCATTTGTTAAAGCTTGTACCTCTTCCAAATTTGTTACATAATCATTACATACAATAATGTGTTATTTTACTTATGAAGGAGGACTAAAAGGGACAAAAAAATCCATCCGCCACCTTTCAAATGGTTTAATCACCACTTTAGGTTGTAGAGGCATTTAACTAGTGAAATTTGGTTGTCCCATCCTCTAACAGGATCACTCTACTTGATGTATTTATTCACATCTTTATATAGAGATGGTCAATAATAGCGAGTGCAAGTACTTTGTGGGCTATTGCTTTTAATGAAAAGTTTCCTCCACTTGGTTCATCATGACATGCCCTAAGTATGTCAAATATTTCATATTCTCTCACACACTTGCATAAAACCAAATCAGGACCACATTTAAATAACATTACATTTAACCATTTAAATTATGCCTTTGGTTCTCGATTAATCTTTTCATGTGTTTCTTAGTAAAAGAAGGAGGAAAATTCCGTGTTGCAAGATAATTTTCCATATCAAAGCAAACCATGGTGTATCACCCGAAATAGCAAATAATTGTTCATCTAGAAAGTTGTCCTTAATGGATCTTGCTCCCCTGTAGTGTTTAATATTGACAATAAATTAGCTACCACATTACATTTTCTTGTATTATCCATAATAGTAATATCAAATTCTTGTAAAAGTAATAACCATCTAATTATCCTATATCCAACCACTTTTTTTTCATTAAGTATCTAATTTTTGAGTGATCAAGTATGTACAAATAGTTTTTACCCTGTAATATAATGTTTGAACTTATTAATTGAATAGATCACAACATGAAATTATTTTTCGGTGGTGGTGTAATTTATTTCACTTTGGGAGTAAGATTTTTACTAAGGTAGTAAATAACATACATTTTCCCTTCTTCATTTTTCTATCCTAAACTGCACAATTGAGTTATTTGAGGCATCTGTTTGGATGTGAAAAGGTTTCTCCCAATTAGGTCCTCTTAATATTGGGGCAATGATTATTTTTTCTTTAATCATTTCAAAAGCATGTTGACATTTTTCATCCCAATGAAATTCAAAATCCTTGGTCAAAGAAACTAAACACGGGGCAAAAATTTTACTAAAATCTTTGATAAAATGCATATAGTACCCATCATGTCCTAAGAATGACTTGATATCCGTTGGGGATTTAGGAACATGTAAGTCTGAAATAATCTTGATTTTGTCTTGGTCAACTTAAATTCCTCTTTTTGAAATGTGGTGTCCCAGTACAATTCCCTCATCAACCATCATCAAACATTTCTCATGACTAAGAGACAAATGGTGTTGCTCACATCTTGTTAATATTCTATCCAAAATTTCAAGGAATCATCAAATGTTTCTCCATGCACAGTAAAATCATCCATGTATACCTCCACACAATCATTAATTAGACCTATAAAAATTGATAGTAAAACCATTTGAAAGGTTGTTGGAGCATTACATAGTCCAAATAGTAATAATACCTGTAGGAAAAGGTACCCCATGGATAAGTAAAGGTAGTTTTTTTCATGATCCTTAGTAGCCACCACCCGATCTGATTATATCCACTAAAGCCATCTAGAAAGGAAAAGTAATGTTTACATGAAAGTTTGTCTAAAACTTGATCTATGAATGGTAATGGAAAATAATCTCTAATAGTAACTTTGTTAAATTCCCTATAATCAACACAAATTATCCATTTTCCATTCTTTTTAGGCACAATTACAAGAGGATACACCCACTGACTATCTGAGATAGGGTAGATAAAGCCTACTTATAATAGTTTTTCAATTTCCTACTTGACTATGTCCCTCGAGGTTGGGTTGATCCTTCTTTGACGTTGCCTAACTAGTTTAACATTTTTAGTTTAAATGTGATGGGTAAAAATACTTGGATGGATTTATTTCATGTATTTATAATCCCAAGAAAAATTAGCTTTTGATAATTTTTTAAGTAGTTGTTAATGTTCAAAATTTTACAGTTGAATCTCAATTTGTTGAAAAGGTTCCATTAGGGTGTTTAGTGGATATGTATGTGTGGCAAAAAAATATGATATGTAGTAATATCTCTAAAGTTCCCTTGAGAAAGAATCTTTGGATAAAGGACAATAGGTAGAGTTATGCTACTTATATTGTCTTTGGTCAAACTCCTCATCACCGATGTTTTCCAAAAATTCGAACTATTCTCTCGATACATTTAAGACTAAGGATACTTATTCCATAGCTATTTCTTCCCCTCCCGAAGAGAAATCACGTTCCTCATTAGTGAAATTATTTACATCTCGCATGGAATTTCGTGGTTCTAGAGATAAGTATGAATGTTCCATAACTAAGTCTCAAGATTCTCGAACTAAATCCAAAGGTTCTGGAACTAAGTCTGAAGGTTCCAGAACTATCCTTGATTATTTCAAAGATAATTGGTGATCATTCAATGGGTGATTAATCATATTATCCACCTCCCTACATGATCTTGCAATGTTATCATAGCCAAAGAAGATAATTTTTATTTATTAGTATCAGGATTATCAACCCATAATTGTTCTTGATTATCAATAAAAGTTCATGCAAAAGGATATAGTGATATTTTCTTAGAATTATTACCATTAGAGATAGTTATATAAGTTGATCTATAATCAATTAAGGCAACAACTATAGTTAGCCATGGTCTACCCAAAATAATGGGATAACCAAGTGTTTTACATTTTGGTCATAATATAAGTCCACTTGATACTCCCACGAATCCACCATGACTACCACATCTTGATGATCCCTTCTCGTTTCACTCTATCGACTGATCTACCATCTACAATATGGTACTAGTAGGTTATATACCGTTAATTGTAATTTTTTCAAAGTGTCTATTGTCATCACATTTATAGATTCTCCCAAATCAACCAAAACATTATGTATATGTTGATTTCCTATAGAGATAGAAATAACAGGGCTTCAGGATCTCCATATTTGGGAAGTAAGAGTTTTCCTACTAATAAATCAACAAGTTTCCCATCTACCTTAATAGTCTTAGGGTCTTGATTCTTCCTTCCGAGGTCCTTTCAAGCATACAATTTTGATTAATTTGTTTAATTCAGGAATGTCCTTCATTTCTTGCAACAATGATATTTCAATATTTAATTTCCTTAATTCTTGTACTAGTTCAAATTCCTTGGTCTCAATAACTTCCTTAAGTCTTTTTGGAAATGGAGTTTCTGTAGAATTGTTATCTAGTTGCTTCTATTTTTCTTTTTCATCAACCTTAGGAATAACTGAACTAGGGGTTTCAGTTTCATTTGACATCTCGGTAATTATAACAGGTGGAATATTAATTATTTTTCTAGATCTGGTTTAAATATCCTTATATTCCATGACATTAAGATCAACTGTTTTTCTTTCTCTATTCCATAGACATGGGTTTTTTTTTTTGGGATTAGCCATTGGTTGTCTTTGGTATTTGTGTTTGAACCACATTTACATTTTGTGAACCTTTTGCTAGGGAACCCATTATGGCTTGTTGATTTTGGTTGGGATATTTTTTCCCTTAAGCGTAGTTATTAGGGTTCCATCTAGGTTGTGACCAAGCATAAGGGTTACCTTGACCGGACCATGGTTCTTGGCATCCTTGAGCATACCAAGCTTGTCCTACCCAATCCTGGGGATTCAATGTTGGTTGAGGGGCCCAAGGGGGTTGTCCCCAATTTTTTGGTACTGTCTAAGCCACCCATGGCATCATCTAGGGATTAGGAATAGATCTTGGTATGAACTGCCCCGACTAGGTTGTCTCTGGAAAAAGTTTACTTCTTCTATAGTGGATGAAGTGTTGGTTTGTTTAAGCTAATTTTTTATAAATGGAAGAAGAGAAAACATATTAAATTTATGTTCCCTAGATTCATAGATAAGACATATTTCTATTGTATCCATACAAAAATCTCTTATTGCATGCTTCTTTCTACATGTAGGAGAGTACATAGCTAATGGTTCAGTATTAGTATTTGCTTTGGCTTGTAATTCATTCATGGTGGAAGTTAATTGAACTAGGATATTCGTTATAAAGTTTGATAGTTCATCCATAAGTTTTTTCATGTCCGGATTTGTACCTTTCACAGTTTTTCCTTTTCTAGGTCCACCCCTTGTTCTTGAATAACTTCTACAAAGGTCATTAATATCATTTATTCTAAATTGATTTATGTTTACACCTCACATTAAATTAAGGGATTCCCTAGATTCATCATCCAGAACTTTAAGAAAAATGGTTTTGATTATCTCTTCTTGAAGTAAAAATCCACACCTTTTACTTACAAAGAGGAATCTATCTAAATAATCTTCCATATTTTCATCCTCTTCTTATTTAATCCTAAAAAATTGTCCCTTCCTGTTGCTCCCTCTACAAAGTAGTCCTAATATTTTTCTAGGAAGGTAGTTTACATTTTCCCCAAGTGGTAATGGAATTGGATGTTAATCCCATAAACCACCTCATTGCTGCATCTTTCAGAGTAGATGGGAACAACTTGAGTTTTTGATTTTCTATTTTGTAGTCATAGGTCTGACACAATACTTTAAATTCAAACAAAAATTAGTCAGGGTCCTCAGATGACATCCCTCTAAATATGGGCAAGTGTGTAGGTGAAATATTCTTCATAGGTGTATCATCATCCTCCAACTGAATTAGATAAGTAAAGGTCCTATCAGGTTCTCTTTCAGCTTCTTGTGTCATATCTACAATATCTTCTAGATCTTTTTCCCAATCAATGTGGTATGTGATCTGCTTTGGTGAAGGTGAGAAGTCAGGAGTAGGAGGTTGAATACTCAATTGAGAATCAAAACTTTCTCTAAGCGGGTCTTGGGATATAATCCTTCTCCTAAAAGTTCCACTTCCTTTTGGTGATTGATCCAAAATTCCAAAGGCGGAAGTTCAACTTCTTGTATAATAGGGGACAATGGTGCTTCTAATTCCTACTCAACTTCCTTATTTGAACTAGAGGATGCTAATAATTCTTGTTGAGATATTTTATGGAGAAATCAAAACTTTGAGTCTTTTGGTCTACTCATAAATTTTATGATAATGTAGGGAAGATTTTTCAATTACTAGATGTATGATTGTTTTCTTGTTGACACCTAATTAGACAATTCTAACTAGTGTGTCCCAGTGAAGTGGCACAAAAAATTATGGGTATTGTTATTCCCTACATTAAATCAACTCATAATTGATTTTATATTCAAACCGGGGTGTGTTTGAAGCTCTATGCAATAAAAGAAATTTCAGTGAACTAGTAATTGATCGTAGATATTTATTATTTTTATTTTCTGAGGGGTTTTAAATTGTCTTTAAGATTTCCTAGCCAAATCCTTATTAAATCTCAACTATAAGAAACTTACTGAAATAACCACACATTTATGAATTAAACAAATCTTTCAGAATTGAACGCATGCTGGAAATAATTACACTTTGCGAGAATTAAACACACTACCGGGAATAAACAAACTTTGCAGAGAAGAATGAAACACACTTTGGAGATGTTGTTTAAAATGTTTTTGAGGAAAAAAACATACACTAAAACACTGTAGGGATGGTAAATAACTTATGTAACATATTTTAATTTAAGAATCAAATTACTTACGGAATTTATAAATAATGATTTATACAAATTGATTGAAGATATAAATATAAATAAAATAAAGGATCATGTTTCTTGGAGGAGTGGTCCTTGCTCCACCTTGAATCGAAGTTAACAAAGTATGATACTATCAAAATGAAGTGGCTACCTTATTATTGAATTGTTCTGTCTTACAAAACTTTAACTATGTATATGTCTATATATCTATATCATCCTTTATCTATCTTCAGTTCTCTATATATATTTTTCCATCCAAAGATGCATTTAAAATCATGAGTGTTCAATATATTTCTATCCTCCTATATGTTCTACTGAAATTGAATGATGCCAAAAGTAGATATGAAATTTAGAAAACTAGTTGGGCATACAAATTTTGGTCTTACATAAGTATTTACGAGTGTGAAGAACTGGAAATTTGTTGATATTTTCTCGAATTGGAGGGCCCATTAATTGCTCCATAGCCAAATTTTAAAAGAATAAAAATATTCCCATTGATTCCAAAACTTTGGAGAGGTTATGAAACCAAAGGAAAATCTTCTCGGAGATAACTATGAAAGTTTTGTAGGCTAAGTCTTTGGAGTTCGGAACTAAGTGATAGAGTTCCAGAGCTAAGTGATGGAGTTTTGAACTAAGCCGCATTTTAGTCGATTTAATCAAACAGTGTTGGTTGCTTCGCACTTTTCTTATCTGACCAAATATGACTTGTTTATAGAAAAAAAAACTTAATTTCCCACACATTTTGTTAGGAATTATAGATTTTTAGACATTTTAACTAAATCAAACAAAAGATGGACAATTACATCCTAACTTATACTAGATCAAACAAAATCCACAAAATGGAGTCAAATTTTATTAAAAAGGAAGTAAAATGAGATCATTCATTGTACATTAATGAGGCATATTTTTACCTCATCAACACTTCCTTAAAACATCACCGGATCTATGGGCACAAAGCATTGAGAAATATCATACCATTAAGGACCTTGTCCAACAACTCATCAATCAAGGGGACCTCCAAGGAATCCTAATGCCCCTCCTAACCAACCACTAGAACTCTTTAAAAACCTTTTCCTAACCACCCTCCTACTATCCAAGAAATTCCTTCCTCATCCCCAACACTTGAAGTCCACACCATTAGCACCCTAATTCATGTCCCTACATCATCCCCTTTGACCAATTCATCAACTTCATATGCTTCCATCATCAAGCCTACATCTATTATATACGAACCCACTTCTCCCATCATATTTCCCATACCCACACCCGACCCATCATCTACTCCCACATTTTCTACTGATCCTCTTCCTACCATCTCATCTACATCATCAACATCTACTCCTTATCCTCTATTTGATCTTGTGTTTTCTCTTACTTCTTTAACATCCTTATGCATTCGGGTAGAAAATGCCCTATTTAAACATCTACATCTTCTCCCATTAAATCAACATTCTTCCACATTCTACATCCTCCTCACCACCATTCATTTCAAATTTGATCGTACCAACCACTTCACCCCCATATATTTCACCCTTACTTGTTATACCATCCTTAGAATCAACCCCAATCCCCTTCTTACACTGCTGCTACTGCACAAATCACATTGACACCATATCCTCCTCTACATCATTCTCATCATTTGAAGAGTTTTTAAAATCACTCTTACTCACCATAACTTTAAATGATGCCCCATATAATCCACGAAGTAAGACACACTCACATCACCTCAATCCAACTCATCTTTAGACATCCTTGAAAACTACTTCCACCACCAACATCTCCTAGGGTGACACCTTAATCGGGATATCACAATAAACCAATCAATCCAAACCCAAGTCATCCAATGCCCCTCTAAATTCCAATCATTCTTCTAAACCATTAAACATACCTAAATTAGAATCCTAGACACATAAACCACAAAATGATAAAACCCAACCTTCAACATCTAAATCATCTACCACCACTTCTACAAAATCATCATCTAAACTACCTCTACCCCAATCAACCACCATCATCCCTTCCACATCAAAATTAGTGTTCAAGACTCCTAAGGAAAATATCCCACTCGACCTCGCATCCACTTCCTCTAGACCAAAAACATCCACTCCTTCTAGAACATCAACCTCAAAACCATTCGTTGAGTTTTATAACAAGGTATTCAGCAAATCTTCTCCATGCATCCATAGTTACATTTCCTCTCATCAATCCCTTTGACCCACGTAGGCCAAAATCCACTTGGTTTGACCTAATGTTATTTGTACCTATCATTGTGTGTCTGGACACACTACCAAGCATTGCAAGTCCCTTACCTATCATTGTGTGTCTGGACACACTACCAAGCATTGCAAGTCCCTTCATGCCCTCATCAATAACCTTATGGAAGAGAATGACCTCCTCATTGAGGAATAAGACACCCTTCTATCCCCTCACCCATCTTCATCTAGATCTAAGCTTCCCATCAAATCTAAGACTTCTAATTCCACTTTCGCACTATTCCACCTCTAGTATATCTTTCTACTAAGGAAAATTCCCCTCTTTACATAGACATTATCCATGTTTCTACTAGATCTTACCTCTACAAGGCCCAACCATCCATTTATTCCAAACCCAAGATCGTCATCGCTGCCCCTCCCGGTGAAATTTTCACTTATCCTCTACCATTACCTCCTTCTTCCTCTAAGGATAAGGTGTTTATAATGTCCACTTCTTATCCCACATCCATTAAACAAACCATCATTTTAAACAATTGCACTAAGCTCTTGTTTAGATGTCCCTCTATGAGCTCATCCAAATCTCTATCAACCATAAAAACACTCTCATTGAATCCCTACAAGTACATCCTTGTGTCATCCGATGATCCTTAACCCTCATAGCTCTAGATGACACTCTTGTAGCATTGGCCACCATGTCCTTTGAGGATTCTGATATCCTTGAAATTCCTTCTAAAAACATGATCTTCCTCTCTTTATCACAGTTTGCATCAATGACACATTCACCTAGTGGACTATCATTAACAATGGTACTAGTATCAACATAATTTCTTCTCACACCTTCAATCAGCTCAAACTACCTGACAACATTATTGTTGAATCCCCTATTGTCTTTTGTACCTTTAATGAATTTATCTCTCTCGCATTGGGAAAAATTAACTTCCCATTTACGTTGGCCATAAAATTCTTCATGAGGTCTTCTACATTGTAGAAGAGGAATTTTAGTATATTTTTTTCTTGGAATCCCTTGGATTCATGCCATGCATTGCGTCCCATCTACCCTTCACCATTGTATTAAGTATGAATATGAGGGAAGATTCACACCCTCCCCACCGATTGCCCACATATCAAGGCATGTCATATGACCTATCAAAAAAATAATGTATTTGTCCCTAAATCAAACCCTTATTCTAAAGCATCAACCAATTCTTATGTTCCTACATAAAAGTTACTCCATGATGGATATATTGATGACAAGATGTAACACCTTTCCTTGGGGAGTATTAAATCCTCACTCTTAATTATTTTCCTTCTCCTAATGAGCCTCGACCACCCGATAAGTCCCCATGTATCAATCTAACATTGGGGATGTCATCTCATTAGCTCTTCTTTCCTTAAAACTAATCTAATCTAATCTACAATGGCCTTGATCATCCCTCCTCTCATTCGAAGGTCACCCTCACACAAGACCATACACCGATGGTTTTGGCTTCCTCGATAAACCATCCTTTTCCTACATATACATCTATCACTTTACCTATAAGGGTTATAGCCTCGAATGTTATGAACAGGTTTCCATGACCTTCCCTTTAAGAAACCCCATGAATAATAAGAAAAATTGGCTTTGGATACAAAGATCCATCCATCCCCACTTTAATAAATTATACATCCCTTCCTATCGACATTAGTTCACCTCCCTTCTCTCCATTCGACTATCTCATAGATCTAGATTATCTGTATCTATCCCTCCTAAATTTTTTTAGTCTCAACCATTTCCTCGGACAGGACACTTATCATGTTGAAAATGAAACACAATCCTTTCATCTTAAACATCTTGAAATGATAAGTGAATATTCCCTACCATCTACATCATCCAATGCGGTGATGATGGCTACATTATATCTTACATGGGGTTGAGGATTCTCATATCCAAAATTCCCTTCCCCCTGATACTTCCTCCCTTCCAAATGAATCAACCATCTATATAAACATAGGGACCCTCAGATCCCCACATCCTCAAAGTTGGCCAATCTCTTGATCATCAAGAGCTCAAGGACATCACATCCTTCTTATCCAAACATAGCTAGGACTTTACATGGTCATACTCCAACATGTCGGGTCTTGACCCCTCCATCATCTTCCATAACATCGTCATCGCGTTCCTGATGCTAAACCCATTTGATAGAATTTTTTTGCATGTACCCCTACATAGATATTCTTATCAAAGAATAAATTAAATATCTTCTTTTTGCTAACTTCATCTAACCTATCTACTATTCGTGATGGGTCTTCAATATTGTATGTATTGCTAAATCTTCTAGAAATATTTACATTTGTATTGTTCTAAGTCTAAACCTTTCCTTTCCTAAGGATGACTTTCTTCTTCCCAAAATCGATAAAATCATCACCCTCATGAGTGACCATTATATTCTCTTTTACAGATGGTTTTTCTTGATATAATTATATCCTCATCACTCTAGAAGACCGAATAAGAATTCCTCCATCACCCCTGGGGGACTTTTCATTATTGTGTCATATATTTTTATTTAAAAATGATAGAGCCTCTACTACCCGGTGTGCGATGATCTATATCATCCATGAACTTATCCATAAAATAGTGGAAGATGCGTAGATGGCCTCTTGGGTAAATCCAAGCACCGACCCGACCATATTTTAGCCTTTGAAATCCTTTTTGAGAACCTTATTTTCTTTCTTCTTTTCCTTACCCCAACCAAGTGTGTGTTTAGATTCCTAATTGGGAAACTCCTTGGCTTCATCATTTCTATCAGGGGCATTGAGGTTGACCCCACAAAAATCAAATACATTATTAAAATTCCTTCCCCTTCTAACTTAACTCAAATCCGTAGCCTTGGTGGCCATCTCCGATAAATCTAACATTTCATTTCATAACTCTCTGGCCATTATCAACCCTTCCATCATATTATTCATAAGGAAACCTAGTTTAATTGGGACACCTCTTGTTAGAAGTCCTTCAATGATCTTAAACAATATCTTCTTTCTCCAAGTTTGTGCTCATACCTCCACATGAGGGGGAGCCTTTCTACCTTTACATTTCTACCTCTAATCATGCTTTAGGCGCCATGTTGGCACACCATGATGAGTAAAGTAGATAATAGGTTATATATTAGATCTTTCGTACACTTCTTAATTATGAAACCCACTATACCGAAGATGAGAAGATGTGTTATGCTCTCTTCTTCATCACTTCCATGATTCATCACTATCTTCTTAATCACAAATTTTTTTCGCTTGCGATTCCACATCCTTAAAACTATACATTCATAGCCATATCATAGTGATTACATCACTCGTTGGCTCATGATGATGATATATTTTTCCCTTGATTTCATTTCTCATAAGTATATTAAGGGCCAAGCTATCGCTAATCAACTTGCAAAATCCCCTCTTCCAGACACTCATATTTCTCATGAGAAATTATCTCACAAATCCATCAATCAGTTTCTTCATGAGTATGGTAACCTCAAGATGACCCTCTTCTTTAATGGATCCTAATTTCAACAATGGGGAGTAATTTATGTCATTCTCATTCCTCCTTGGGGTACTCCTATTCCTCTTGCAAATAAGCTTAACTTTGAATGCACAAACAATATGGCATATTAAGAATCCCTCATATTAGGCATTGAAACTATTTCCTTCTTACATGTTCAATTTATTGACATCTATGGGCACTTTGAGCTTATCATCAAATAGATCACATGTGAATATCAATGTAAAAATGATACCCTTCACAAATATAGAGATATCATTCTTCTCCTTCTTGAATCTTTTAACTCTTATTCCATCCATGTCATTCCTCATTCATTTAATCATTTTGCTGATACTATGGCTTGCATTTCATCCCTCATCCCTTAGAAAATGGAATAATCCAAACTATTTTTTGTTTTTCATTGTCAAAATCATCCTGCTCATGATCTTCCTCATATTAACCACGTTGACACTAATTCTTTTGATCTTTTGTATTCCTAGATATTTGACTACCTATACCAATTTAAGATCCCCTCCAACATTTCTAAGAACCGTAGAAGGTCCTTTCTCTAGTGTACTAACTGCTACGTCATTCTTGGTGGAATTATCTATAAATGTGGCTTTAAGGGTATCCTCCTTTGATGCCTTAAATCCCATGAGGTTTCTCATGCTATCCAAGAATTACATGATGGAATTTGTGGTGGGAAATTTAATGGATTAGTTATCACTAAGTGCATCCTTCACTTGGGCTATTATTGGCCTACTATTAATCAAGATTGTTGTGAATATGTCAAGAAATGTGAAATGTTTCATCAGCATTCCAACCTTATCTGCATTCCTAGCCTGACCTTACAACCAACTCAAGATCTTTGGCCTTTCTCACAATGGGGCCTCGATATTATTAACACCATCAATCCTCTTTCTTTATAATGACACCACCCTATGATCACCATAACTGATTATTTCATAAAGTGGGTAGAATCAATTCCACTCACCTCAACCAAAGTTAACTCGATCATTAACTTCATCTACCAACACATTATTTTCCACTTTGGTGTCCATCATAGGCTCATAATAGACAAAGAAAGTCCTTCATAAAAAAATAACTTAAGAAAATTATCAATTCCTTTGACATCAAACTTAGTTTCTCCTCTCCTTATTATCCTTAGGCCATTGGTCAAGATGAGGCTTCTAACAAAACCTTCCACAATATACTTAATAAAACTATTAATATAAAGCAGGTCTTAATTAACATCTTCAACTTCCTATTTCCCTTTGTGCCTATCATACTAGCATATGCACCCCTACAGGTGCTACACCTTTCTCTCTTATCTATGGTTTAGAAGTTATCCTTCCTCTTGAGGTCCATATTCCTTCCTTGCATGTTTCCCTTCGTGACTTTATTTCTTACAAGGACTATCATGAGGAATGTTTAGCACATCTCAAGTTTTTATATGAACATTACCTCATCTCCCTTCAAAATCATCAAGTATACCAATATCTAATTAGTCGTGCTTATAAAAACACCTTAAACCTCGTGACATCAAATTTGTTGACCTCGTCCTTAAATAAAATTATAAAAACACTACTCTAGAGAGGATTCAATGTGGAAAGTTCACCCATAACTGGATTTGATCATACATTATCACACATAAGTATGGGTCGGGATCCTATCACTTGGCCTCCCTTTATGGTAAACTAAAAACTAAGCCTCTTAATGTGTTGCACTTATGACCATTCTATTACTAGCTTATCCACTAGTGAGCACTTAGTCATATCCTTAAACCATCCTTCCATCTTTAGAACTATTTCATCTAACATTATAATGATTTGGAATAATGTATTCTACCTTCACTTTCCTACTCTTGAAATTAAATATGGGAACCATGAATCTATCCATTGCATTTTCCTTATGGATAGGTTCTCATTATTTTGTGAGAAATCCACAATCTTTACATTCATCACCTTCTTGTTAGAACCATGCTAAGGGTCCTAAAGGTGTCTATTATACACCCATGATCCTCTCCTAAGTGTTCTACCTAGCTATTCCCATATCTTACCTATGTAAAATTCAAAATTCATGGATTCTCTTATCAAAGGTTAAGTTATCAAAAAAATATTGCTCCCTCGAAGGACAGTTGTTCATGTAAAAATTTAAAAAAATAGAAAAAGAGAAAAAAAAAAATCAAATCAAATGAATAGACCGATCCCTCGAAGGATGGCTATCAGGTATATCATTCTTTCCATAATAATCATAAATGTATAAAGTATACTATACCCTCTAAGGATGACTACTCCCTTGTATCATGGCATCAAAGGCTTCCCACATCGATCAACCTTCTAGTAGCATCTATAGAATACTTCTTGAATTGATAAGTTTTCTCTCTTTTCTCCCTACCTAGATCTGGGACATAGACTTTAAGAAATCAACTTATGGATAACTCTCTTCCCATGTACAAGTTTCATCCTAAACCCTTTTTTCATGTTGACATTAGGTGTATGAGCCTCTTTCATCCATATATTCCTCGTGTTCTTTTGGTATAACTAACTATCGTTGGTTATGTGTTATCACTTGTTATGGTCGCATGTGTATTATGTTACTTGGATCCTTTTATCATTTACCTCCACTATAGTTGGAGGCATCATTTCCCAATCATTCCTTGATACAATGTAGTGTTATTCATACCCATAGATCATCAATCAAAACTAGCATTTTATTCTAACTATTCAAACCTATCTCTTTCTACTTATCCTAGTCATCAACCACGCCTATCATCCGTGTGTTTCCTATCCCAAATTTCACACTTCTATACATCATCAATCACATCTACTATCTATCTATAATTTCCCATATTTTTAAAACATTATCCATCAAAAATTAACATTTTCTCGACAATCATATACCAATCACATACATATATTCTCATCATCATTAGCATCGGACACATAAAATAAAAACATATCATCATTATATCACACGAACATCCACATGAATCAAATCATAAAAATCATACATATGACCCATGATAAACCATGAAAAAAATCATATATCATATATCATATATCATTTATCATATATCATATAAATATATCAATACATCATGATTGGCCTCTAAGGACTCTCTTAGAGTGGAGATATCATCGAAATCAATAAATTATACATCGAATATCCTCAAATATTACCCCATGAGGAAATTCTCTATGTCTATCTCTCGACCTCATCTCCCCACCCTATCCCTCCTCTCGAGTGTAGTGAGCTACACTCGTTGTGCTCCTAGATGACCCAACTCCTATTGCCACTCATCTCTATAGATACTCCCAATATGGTAGTGTCCACACGAAGTTTCTTGATCATGATTTCCTCATAATAATTAGTCTCCATGGCTAAGGATTTTTATCAATCCATGGATATCATGATAGGAGGTTTAACTGTCCCATCCCTGTGATGCCACATATGCTCTACGTTGACTCTCTGTAGTAAGTATAGTTGTGAGGTCTCTAAATCATGCTCTGTATGCATCCCTCTGCTTTTGGTACTGATCCCTATCATGGACATATCAATCCCTCTAATGTGAAGTTGTATCTCTCTCATGGATAGTCATCCCGAGCTCTCGTACCATGGTTTCCATATTTATGCGAGTCCACTCTAGCTCGTGCATAGTTTCACCATCTCGTAGAATACACCGTGATCACCAACTCCACCTTCCACCGTAGCTACTCTCTCATCCACCTCCATCTCTACTATGTCATCATCTCTCTCTCCTCCCTCTCCTATGACCTTATCCTCCCATGTATACATCATCTAATTAGTGAATCCAACTCCCACACCCACATCATCATCATCATCCCATGGTTTAATGTCCTCCTCCAATGGATCCATCCTAATAGGGATCGATATATCTATCTCCCCCTCCTATCACCTATAAAAAAATAGGCTCCCTAGGCACTTTCTACATGACACCAAAATGTCATCGAACCTATCAAACTACACAACCTCGATCATCTCCATCCTCCGGCCCTATACCCACTTAGTCCTCCTCATCCTTTCTAAATCAATGTCAGCTCTTGGCCATACAATGAATTATCTATATGGACATCATTTAATATTATCCTCCTTGATCTTTGTAAACCTATCTACATACCAATCTGCATCCCAACCTCCTCTATCCCCAAAGTCATATTTTTCCTCCATCTAATAAACCCCACAAGAGACTCAATGTAATCCACGATAACCCTAGTGGCTTGATAACTATTATGTTCTCATAATACCAACATTGGAGTATAAAACCAACATCCAACCCCATCGTCCTCCCCAATCTATACATCACTATCTCATGGTAAACATGTGGTAGCAACATTGTCCCTAATGAAAACATGGTCTAGTGATCCATTATGTCTGCCAAAACCCCGCTAGTGCCCATGGAAACTTTGCACCCCTAAATTAGGAAGTGCATTGCAGGATACCACCATCATCAGTAAATAAATAAATCTACTCGTGGAACTCGGAAGTCATATCTTATCTCATATCTAAAATCCCCTCAAAACATTTTAATCTATGTTGCATCGATCGAGAAAACATTGTGTCAACACTACCGGTAGATCATCCACTTTAATGGGAACTATCTACTCCCCTTGTGTTGTAAATCTAAGAGAGTGGTACACATCCTCTAGGGTGATGGTCACCTCACCCATCCTAAACTAGAATGTATATGTGTGCACATCCCACCTCTCCACCATCACAATCATAAAACCCACGTATGGTGGGATATTATGATAATATCTAAAACCACCTGATGGTGCAAATTAACTTTACAACAATTAGTATGTTGTTTATTAATCCATAGTCATTTAATTATCAGACCTAGGGATGTAAACTTTCAATATTTCCAATTTTGTATGCATAGTTACAGATGTTGGGAGGTATAAGGGAAAACTTTTTTCACTACAATTAGAAAATAAAATGATAGAAATGAAGTATTTTATGACTTGAAATGAATACTATGTCTATCATCAAATCATGTAAAAGACATCATAAATAAAGAATAATTTGCTGTAAATATAATCTGATCATGCAAGAAACTATAATAACAAAAAAATGAGAGGGTTAGCTGACCATAAGTGGGTCCTTCCTTGGGTGTTAATCCATCCTAAGGCTTATGTGTAAAACAATTTAATAGAACTCATATTTTATTCAATATAATGGAGATTAAAAATGGAACTTATAAAAAAATATCTATCTATGGATCGATTTCTTTCATACAAGGTATTGGCATTATTTTTATATTCTTCCCTTCAGAAGATATGTGAAGAGACTGCCTCATTACTAACAGTTACAATTTGATTAAGTAAAAGATCATAACCAAGAAATCTAGAGATTCTCATGCATGCAAAAAAACAGTTAAAAGGTGTCCTCATACAATGACATAACTTAGCAAACTGATCAATTTAAACAACTAGTTATCAAATTAAATCAACTAGCTTCTTGTCGGAGTTGCAAAGAATAATCAGGTGATGGTGTTGAATATTCTTCATGCTCTCATAACTACTCCTTTATCAACACATGTAAAATCAGGTGAATTTTCCATGTTTCTCAAGCTTTACAAAATTATGGTCTTATATATGGGTGTGACCTCCCTTGGTTGCAGGTGTTTTGTTGTGGAAAATTCCCTTTACATTGTAAATGAGTTTCTTTGGCTATATGTTAGTGGATACACATAACAAATATTTGGCAATCAAGAATGAAATTTATTCAAAGCACTATTTAATCATCACATTACATTCAAAAGAATAAATGCATCCATAATCCACAAAATAAAGTAAACTTAGTAATAATTATATTAACTAATATAAGTGCCATAAGTTCAAGATATAGTAGATATGTTCAATAGTATATGGGAAACACAGTTCAGGGGGGTACACATGGATAAAAAAATACAACAGATGAGGCATTTTAAACAGTAAATAAAAGGGCTCATCACACCCCTAGACTAAGCTTCTTGAATGTCCTCATTCAAGAATTCTTGCATTCTTCCTCTCCTTTCTTGGGGTTAGCTTGAATAATGTTGCACAATCTCCTAAATTCCATTGGTGTTGAGATACCTTTTGGTTCTATGAATAAATAACTTGCATTCCTTTTGTACCTTTCCATTATCTTGTCTTGTAATTCCTCATCCAACTCGTGTTTCTAGACCAAAGTGGGGAATATGATAGTGGAAAATTGGTGGATAATAACCAATAGGAAACCAAGTTTTTCCACATCCCTTAGAGACTTCAATATATGCATTTATCCTCCTGAAAGTGGGGATGATATTAGGATAAGAATGCATTTCTTTCCTCTGCATCTCTTTTGATATTTCTCCCATATTTCCCTATAGGCATGTACTATTTCTATGTTATTAGACTTAATTTAGTTTTTGCTTCATCATGTGCTTGTTGTCTCATCTCGTAAACCCTTTGTTTAATTTTCTAAATTTCTATAAAATTCCCATATTCCTTAATCATTGAATTAGTGTTTCCTACCTATTCCCTTATCATCAAAGGTTGTACCTTGCAAAAGTTCCTATAATCCATCTTCTAATTCTCCCTATATAGCTCATTATTAAAGTAGGAACACAATGCCCAAATTTTCCCATCCCCAATGTAGACGTATGTATCCAATCTCTGTCATACTCCAAAGCATAGTTATACATATATAATTCACATAACAACAATTAAATTTCATGTGGCATCTTTAAATACAATCTGAAGAAGTTGTGAGATGCACTAATGTCAAACTAAAAATATGAGTTGATGCAAGTAATTTTAGTTACAACATTTGTTCCTTCAAGAAGATAACATATACATTTGAAGGTGGCCTACATAAGAGTATTTCATTGGTTACCTTAATAGTGTCTTCTTGCTTCTTCTTCAGTATAGAAATCTCATTATCCTTAGCCTTGAGCTACCTATCCTTCTCTTCAATATCTAGCTGATGCTGGAAGAGAAATTATTCCTTCTCTCTATCCCACTTTCTCTGCAACTTGTTAACATAATTCTCAAATTGTTGTACCCAATAATCCAGCAAGGTGGTTTGAGTTTCCATATCCCTACAAGTTGGTCTAGGAGGTTCTCTAAAAATTTCCTTGATCACAACCTATGGCTACAAGTTGAGTGGTAGTAATGGTGGGTGTACAGGCTCAAATAATTCCTAAACTTCATCTTGGGTAGCTATAGGACTGTTCACTTGTGTTATTTCAATAGGCTCATAAAGAGGTTTTGGCTCAAGGTATTTGATAATATTCTCAATTATGTCCTCAATATATGGTGGAAAATCATTCACAAAGTGGACATTACATCAGGTCATGGTTTAGTTATTGAGTGTTAGAGTGCTTCCTCGGTATTTTCTTCATTATTTTTTGTCACATTGGCTACATTTTCAATTTCCTCTATTAATACTTATCCTTCATGTTGTATATAGGTTTCCCGACATGAATGACCTCTATTTGAACTACAACTAGTTAATTAGGGCTCTCATGTGTAGGTTTCTCATCTAAGTCATCCTCATTTTTATCTTCCACTTCCTTAGTTATATCCTCCATGTCTATGTATTCATATGTTTCTACATGATCTCCCTACTCAACATCCATGGGAATAGGTCCCTCTATCTTTTCTATCTCCTCTTCATCATTATCCAGAAAGATTTGAATGTTTCTCCTAGGATTTGAGGTTTTGTTATTTTTATTATAGAGCCTATGGGATCTCCTTGATGTTTCAGGGGCTTTGCTTGAGGACTTCCATTTTCCTTTTAATGAGGACTCAAGGTGGATATCTTCAAAGACATGTTTTAGTAATAATTATTCTATCAAGGGAGATTGGCATAGAGTATTTTTTAGGAGATGGAGGTTTGTTAGGAACATAAGTTTCTATAGGTACAAACATTTTTTTAGGGAGATAGGTTTATGTACGGATGGAGTTAGAAGCCAAGTTTTTAGGTACATGCATAGAAAAACTAGTCTTGCTTCTCCTCTTTTTCTTCCCCTTCCCCAACAAATCATTAAGGTATTTTTCCCTAGAAAAATCTCCCCATTTTACTATAGGATGTTCCATTGCCAATGCATGTTTTACAACTAAGGTGACAAGACAATGGTGAGATAATGCAAACCTACCCCTTTGAGATTCCTTACTCATTTTCTTTAGGATTTCATGTAGGAAATTAGGTACATTGACATGTTTTCCATTTTTCAAATGATTAAGAAATTTAAAATGCATAATTTTTATACCTTCACAAGTGCAGTAGTTTATTAAATAGTTTACAATATCATCCTAGAAGGATTTTGAAGATGTTCTTAAGGTACCTTGTATGTCATCCGATGAATTTTTCATACGGGTCTCCAAATTCTCGCATGAGCTTCATCTGGATTTTCCTTGGTAGGATACAACTCTCCTTCTGCTGAGATTCTCAAGTTACTTTAGCTATAATTCCTTCATCCACCTTAATTCTTAAACCTTTAACTATGGCCTTTCTGTCCTTGAAGGTGGTGGAAAAGCTGTGTTTCCATTAACTCGTTAAATCATTGAAATTTATTAATATACTCCTTCCAACCAAAGTGTCATGGAAATACGGTATAATCTGTGGTTAATTATGGAACCGTGAATGATCTTTAGACTCATTCCTAATAAGGTCACCACCCATTTTTAATTATGTAACTTCTTTTAGCTCTAGAGGAAAGATATATTTTACGCTTTGAATTTATTTTACAAAAAATCGAAGGAGTTTAAATATCTCAAGTAATTGGTATTTTTGAATATTTTAACCCACTCACATGCATCTTGAAAGGGAATTTTTGAATTGGATTTGAAGGATGCGCCCATGTGAGGTGATGTGGGAGACAACTCACATTATGGAATTCAATGACAAATTATGGAAAATAAAGTTATTTATGACATGACACAAATATTAATCACTTATAATTATTCTATCACTACTTTAATAAAGTGGATTAAGTGCACTTATCTCAAGAAGTATGTTTGATGATTGTGACATGTGCCTTATCTGAATTTGTACCTTTGGCTGCATGTAGAGTTATCTTGATGCTACAAGTTGAGATATTATGTTACTATAAGAACTGCATAGAGTGTTGTAAGTACATGTTAGAGGTCCCTTAGTAAGAATAATTAATTCTTGGAGAGGGAATAATGCATCTTTCTGGTGCCAATATTATTCATAAGTTCTTACAAGCACAATTTGATCCTTAGTTCTCTTCATGCAATCATGAGTTTTTCCAACAGGAAAGAAAAACATAGCTTTGTTTCATATTGCTACAAGTAAATGTTTTAGTATTTCCATCATCTCCTTCTATTAAATATTATGTACTCCTTGGAAAATATATACTAAAACCTTCAAAACAAAAATTATAAAAAGGAAAACATGTTAGTTGAGTGGTGATGATCACCAAGAAGGATGATCACACCACTTTTATTATTCCTTGGAGTATCCAGCAAGATGAATATTCCAAGGCCACTAAACATCTCATTCCTCAACAACTTCAGAAGATGAACCAACAAGTTCAAATTTTGATCTTAACTTTGTTGTTCTCATCTCCATTATTTGTTTACCTTCTCTGAATTATTGTATGAAAATGTTCCTATCAGTTGGTTTCTTGTACAACTTCAATCTATGACCATTCACTAGTAGTTTGAATCTCACAAGATCTATGGTGATGAGTTTTACAGCCCCATTGGGAAATATTTTCTCAATCTCATATGGACCTAACCACCTTGTTCTAAGTTTTCCCATGTGGTCCTTATACTTGGATTCAAATAAGAGAGCCCAATAACCTTCTTGGAATTGTCTTGTTTTGATGAACATGTCATGTGACATGATCATTTGATTTTATACCACCTCTATATTATGAACAACTTGCCTCCTCATTTCATCCAACTCATTGAGTTGGAGAATCCTTTGTCTCTAAGCTTCAGAAAAATCTATACCTAATTCAAGTGTAGTCCTTAGTGTCTTATGCTCAAATTTAATAGGTAGAACAACAATCTTACCATACAAAATCTTGAATGGTGTAAAGTATGTTGTTATAATCCAAGTTATATTAAATGCCCAAATTACCTCTATAAGTATATATGCCCAATATCTTCTCGTGGAGTGCAATGGTTTTGGTCAATATGGCTTCTATTTCCCTATTCGCTACCTCAACTTGGCCATTCAATGGAGGTGATAAGGTGTAGATTTCATGTGCCTAATTTCATATTCCTTAGCTAAATCAAAGATGACTTTAGTAGTGAAGTGTGTACCTTGATTTGTAACAATTTCTCTTGGCACACCATATCTTGTGAAGATGTGGTCATATAGGAATTTAACAACTTTCTCACTCTTCTGATTTGGTAATAATTTCACTTCTGTCCATTTAGTGAGGTAATTTGTGCACACCAAAATATATTCTTTCTGCTGAGACTTAGGATCTATGGGACCAATAAAGTCCAATCCCCATTTGTCAAATGGTTGCAATACTAGCTGAGGCTATAGTGGCATCTCATCTATCTTGGTAGGTTGACCCATTCTTTGGCATTTATCACACCTTCTGGCATACAATGTTGCATCCTTATGTAGTGTAGGCCAATAATATCCTATTGTCAACACTTTTTGTGTTTTTCTTTTTATAGAAAAATGTCCTCCACATGGCTCACTATGGTAGGATTTGAGGACATCATATATTTCCTCATCATCTATGCATCTCCTCATAACATTATCCTTCCCGTGTGAAATATAAAACCAGCTATCCAAGAAAAATTCACACTTTTCTCAATAATATATTTCTTTTTAGAGTATAGATAGTGTGGAGGTGTCTTACCTAAGACCAAATAATTAGCTATATCAGCATACCAAGGTGTTTTAGTGGAAATGGAAAATAAGTTTTCATCTGGGAAAGAGTCATCCACTACTTTATCTTCAGTATTATTATCCATTCTTGAGAGAAAGTCAACAACAACATTGTCTTTACCAGCTTATCCATAATTGTAACATCAAATTCTTATAGGAGAAGTAACCATCTGATTATTATGTTGCTTACAAATAGTTTTTTGATAAAATATTTAATGACAACATGGTCAGTGTGGATAAATACTAGATAACTTGTGATATAGTGCCTAAACTTGTTAATGGTGTATACAACTACCAAAAACTATTTCTCAGTGACTATATAGTTGAGCTCAACATGTTGTAGGTTCTTACTAACATAATAGATTGCATAATTAAGAATCCCATCCTTTTTCCTAGAACAACTCCAATGGTGTGGTCTGAGGCATCAATGTGTATGTGAAATGGAAAACTCCAATATAGTCCTCTTAACACAGGTGCATAAGTTAACATTTACTTCAAAGTCTGGAATGCAACTTCACATTTCTCAGTCCACACAAAGGTAACATCTTTTCCTAATAAGAAAAACAATGGTGTTGCATTTTTACTTAAATCTTGAATGAATATTTGATAATACCCATCCTGACCTAAGAAGCTCCACACATATTTTTTCTTCTTAGGTGTCGGAAGATTTATAATCAAATATATTTTTGATGGATCTACCTAAATTCCAAGTAGATGATAGATAGTGTCCCAACACTATTCCTTTAGACATCATCATGTAACATTTTTTTGTTGCTTAAGGACGGGTTATGCTCCTTGCATCTTGTGAGAATTTTTTTAGGTTCTTCATTACTTCATCAAAATTACTGTCATGGACTATAAAATCATCCATATATACCTCCATGCAATCATTGGTTAGATTTGAGAAGATGCTAATAATTACTCTCTAAAATGTGGCAGGTGCATTACACAAACCAAAGGGAAGAATAGAGTATGCAAATGTTCCCCATGGACATGTGAATGTGGTATTTTTCTGGTCCTTCGTGCAATATGGATTTGGTTGTATCCATTATAGTTGTCCGAAAAGAATAATACTTCTTACCAAGTAAGAGTGTTGAGTACCGAGATCAATGAAAGAAAGTGGAAAATGATCCTTCTTTGTTGTTGCCTTTAGCTCCCTATAGTCATCCTAGATCTTCCATTTTCCATTATTTTGAGGTAAAATAGTAAGGGGTGACACCCATTGACTGTCTGAAATTAGATATATGAATCCAACATCCAATAATTTCTTTAATTCTTCTTTCACTATATCCCTTATTGTTGGGTTCATTCTCCTTTTTGGTTGTCTTATTGGCTTGCAGTTGTCTTTGATATATATCTTATGAGTACATATTTTAGGATGGATCCACATATGTCTCCATAGTCCCATGCAAATTTTATGTTGTGTTTCTTAAGGAGATTAATTAAAAGCTTCTTTGTTTTCCTTCTCATCATTTTATTCACATTAAGTGGCTTTCCCAGTGCAATCTCCACTTGCTTAGAAAGATCAGTCATAGAGCATAAGATGTTATTTACAGAATTCAATATACAATCATGTGGAATAAGTTGGTGTAGGATGCAGCTCTTACTTAAAACATTCATAGTACTTTGTTGTGGTAAGATTTGATTCTCAAGATAGCTTATGCATTACAATTTTCCATCTTCTTCTTCATTCTTACCATAATTATTCTACAAGATGTTAGAAAGAACAACATCCTCTTCTTGTCCCTCTATTATGCATGACTTCTCCAGATCAAGGGATGATGAAATAAGCTATGATCTTGGTTCCTCCACCCAAATCATTTGGTCTTCTTCATTAAATGGTTGTGTAGGGGTAAAATAATATTTTTAGTGCCACTTCCATTAGAGATGATCATATTACTAGATTTGCATCCTATGAATGCATTAGAAATTTCTAACCATGGTCTTCCTAGGATGATAGGATATCCTTCCAAACTTACTTTTGGTGAAGAACAATAAAATCAAACCGCTACTAATACTTCCTCCATAACTCCTTCAAGCTTAAATGTTGATCTGTCTGTGAGTTGTAAGACTTTGGATATTGTTCTTACTCCCTCTAACTTCAAATCTTCCATAGTTTTTGTTTCATTACATTTATTGCTTTCCCCTAGTTAATCAATGCGTTCTTGATCACTATGTCATTGATTGTGACATTTACTAAAGGGATTCTGAATCTATGTATTTGGGAAGAATTGAGTTCCCAAACATAATATCAACTAGTTGTCTAATGACATGCATAGTAGATGGATATTTCTTTTTCCTTCCTGGTTTCTTTATGCATAGATCTTTAACCAATTTTTTATAGATGGGAACATCCTTAATAGCTTGAATCAATGGAATTTTGACACAAATGTCTTTTAAGCTGGTTGACCAAATTACAATTAGATTTTGATCTGCGTCTAGTCTTATTTTCTTGTAACCTTTCAAGAAATGGTGGCTCATTAACCTACATTTTACATTTGCTATAAATTTGTGCATGTTGTTGTAGATCATCTTACAACGTCTTTTGGTCTTCTTGCTATGGATCATCATGCAAGAACTATGGTTCTTCGTAATTTGAAATGGTGGGTCCGGTTGGTGGAGGAAATGTTATTCTTGAACAAATATGGATATTATTGATATACATAGAATAGGTAGGGTATTGAGTCGGTTCGGTGGAATAAGCTATTTGAGCATATATATTGTTAGGATTGGCATTGGTTCAACAAGTAATTATATAGCTTTTGGTTGAGAACCTTCTTGGGGTTGGGCATCTGAGCTTCTTGTGCGCTACTAATAAGGAGGTTGTGGATAAGTTTGTTGGTAATTAGGAGGTTTGTTGTTCCACTTCTTCACTCCTCTCCAAGGTTATTTCCATGATGGAGGAGGTTGTTTCCATTGTTGTTGTGGTTGGCCTTAGAATTTAGGTTTCCTTTGTTGGTGATAGTTGTTAGGATATATGACCAATCCTTGAGGGTTAGCCCAAGTTGGGGGCTATATATATGAATTATTCAACAAATTTTGAAATGAATGCGTAGGGTCTTATGTCATATCTCCTTTCCTCAAGTGGCCATAGTTTTATTTTAACAACATAGAAAACTTTCCCATCCTCTTTATCCAACATCTTGAAATTAGGTGAAACCTCCTTTCTCAAGCAATGCTTTGGCCAATTAAATACATCTGATCTGATTTATTTCTTTTACATGCATGACAATACTCTATGAGTGTTTCTTCTACATCTTCTTTCTTCTTTTTGGCATGTAAAGCATATATTTGATTGGCCATATCATTGAAAATACCTTGCTTCATTTTTTTGAACATGTTAAGAATATATGACTTGGATATTTCCCCCATTGTTTTTGTAGCTAATCCACCTCTCGATCTTACATTTTTTACCCTCTTCATAGGAGCTCTTGAGTAATTTTCACAGCTTCACAAATTTTCAAAGTATCTTTCGAAATGTCCCCTGCTCCTATCAAATCCAAGGCATCCATGTCCTCCTCACTGATTCCCTTTAAAAAGAGTAATTTGATGGATTCGGGTGGTATTTCGGTGGTTTATCTTGACTTCTAAATACAGAACAAGAACCTTTCCAAATAATATTCCAATGGTTCATCCTCTTTTTGTTCCATTCTATAGATTTCATCACCTCCTCTTCTATTTGGTTTTAATAATATTGGTACTTCTCGAGGAATTAACCTTCAATTGTGCCCTCATGGTTACAACATTTCTTCCCAATATTGTGAACTATCTCAAGGCTAAATCATTGAGTGGAGTAGGGAATAGCTTCAATATTTGTGCATCGTAGTATAATCATAGCTTCTACTACGGAACAACAAACTTAAAAAAAAAAAAGGTGTTTGGGTCTTTTTCCATGGATCCATGAAAGTTAGGCAAGGATGATGGAGAAATATTCTTCATACCAACACTACATTGTTGTCAATGATGGGGAAATCAAAGGTGGTTTTCCAATTTGAGAATTATGATTTACTTATTATACCATCTTGAGTTGTTCGGGATAAATTTAGATCCCTCTCTTGGAGGATTTTCTTGAAAAAAACCTAGTATGGAGGTTTCTTCTTCATAATATTCAAAGGTAAATGAAGAGATCTGTGCTAATTTTGGATTAGGTAAAAATATACCATGGGCATCCCTTGGATGGTGCATGCATCAACTACTCAACTCATTCAATGGAAATTAGTAGGGGTTTAGTTTGAGGTGAATTACTAAAACCTAGACCACTTCTAATAAATGGAAAACCCTCTTCAACAAACTCATAACTATACATTATCCCGCAATGCTGAAAAAATAATGGTGAAAATGAAATTGTAGAAATTATTATGTTTATTAATCCAATGTCATTTAATTATCATACCTAAGGACATAAAATTTCAATATTGCGAGTTTTGTATGCACAATTACGGATGTTGGGAGGTATAAGGGAAATACGATCTTTGGAAAAAAACTAGTTTATGTTTGGAAATGAATACTATGGCTATCATAAAATCATGTAAAATAAAGATCATAAATAAATAATAAGTTTCTGAAAATATAATATGATCATGTAAGAAAATATAACAACAAACAAAAGGAGAGGGTTAGCAGACCACAAGTGGGACTTGCTGGGTGGGTGATAATCCTCCAAAGGCCTATGTTTAAAAAAAAATTAATGAACTCAAATTTTATTCAATATCATGGAGATTAAAATGGAACGCATAACAAAATATCTATTTATGGATTGATTCCTTTCCTACAACCTTAACATTCTTTTTATATTCTTCCCTTTAGAAGAGATGTGAAGATAATGCCTCATTACTAATATGATTACTGATCGATTAAGTACAAGATCGTAACCAAGAAATCTATATATTTTCATGCATGCAACATAATTTTTAAAATTTGTCCTCATATATTGACATAGCTTAGAAAACTGATCAATTTAAACGACCAGTTATCAAATTAAATCAACTTACTCCTTATTGGAGTTACAGAGCATAATTAGGTGATCACATTGGATATTCTTTAGGTTCTCATAACTTCTCCTTTATACACACATGAAAACTCAGGTGAAGTGTCCACGTTTCTCAAGATTTCAAAAATTATGATCTTGTATATGCGTGTGAACTCCCTTGGTTACACGTGATTTTGCTGTAGACAAGTCCCTTTACATTGTGAATGAATTTCTTTGGTTGCATGTTAGTGGATACACATAACAACTCTTTGGAAATCAAGGATGAAATTTATTCAAAGCACTATTTAATCATCACATTGCATTCAAAAGAATAAATGCATCCATAATCCACAAAATAAAGTAAACTTAGTAATAATTATATTAACTAATATAAGTACCATAAGTTTAAGATATAGTGGCTATGTTCAATAGAATATGGGAAACAATAGTTTAGGGGGGTGCACATGGATTAAAAAATACAAAGATAAGGAATTTTAAATAGCAAATAAAAGGGCTCATCACAACCTAGCCCCGCTTTTATGCAAAATGATCCCACTTAGCGTTGGCTATATCTCCCTAGATCTAATCATAGAAGGTGAGGACCCCGCCTCTCAAATACATCTCCTGAGCTCGTAATATAAAAAAAACAATCAAATGAACTAGTTTCTTCATCAATAATTTCATCAAACCCTCATCAAAAATCAAAATTCATCCTAAACCTATCATTCATTACCCATTTGACACCGACCCAAATGGGTCAATGCCTCTAGAGCCAAGTTATCACCTTTTTATGGTGGGTCGACGGTGACCACCCCTAGCTCCCATCTCAATATTTGAAAAATGAAAAAAATGTAATAATTAAAACATTAAATAAATCAAAAGAAAGCTTCAGTTTTGTTACTCACCATCATGCATGTCCTCTAGCTCTTCTTCACCACTCCTCTAACCTACATTTTTTCTCACAAATTCAATCTCCTTTTATCAACTAGAGCTCTTAGTCATCATTTTCAGGCATGAAAATGACCACTTTGGGCTGACCAACGAATTATATACCCCCTTGGTCGTTTTCAACCCCTATGGGACCATCGTCAATTTACATGGGTTGTCTCCACCTCACCACAAACTTCATTGACCCATTTTTCCCTTTTTCTATAATCTACAACAACATACATAAAACACTTTTTTGCCCTTCCTTGGAAAACATCATTACTTCTATCATTATCCTCATCTTATTTAAAAGACACATAGTTTTTACTTGATTCATCATATATGAAGGATCTCAAACTTTATTCACATTTGGTTACACATGATTTCGATGTATTCCTATGACCCATCGGTCCCCACAATTTTCATCAATTTGAGTGGTTTCCCATTGGATTCCCTCCATTTCACAATGATTTTCATTGATTCATTAGCCCGTAGGACATTTTCATTGTCTCCATGAAGACCATACCCTTTGTTCCCTACCAACGTGACTCGTAAAATCACCACCATATTTTAATCATTGTTAAGTATGAGATCCCTTGGGGCATCATGCCTTTACTTTTCCCATTCTTCCCCACCCACATTTATCATCAATATTTTTCAAACTCGTGACCAATTCCACTCTTTCTCTTATCATCGATCCCTAGTTTGAGGGGATCACCTTACCAATTCCTCTTCACTGTCTAACCCATCAACCACTTCGAGTTTTTTTTTTGTCTCACAGTTTGTTATCGTAAACCCCTCAACAAAAAGGGGTAGAATTTAGACACCTATTTTTGACACTTCCTCGTGCCTTCATCTCTCCTTCACTTTCCCCCTCACTTAGCACACTCACTTCCTCTTTATTTTTTAATCATATCATTTCCCCCATCTTATTTTGTCATTATCCCCTTATCTAATAACCCCATTAATCCTAAAATAAATCAATTAAGTTCTAACTAATACTAAATCATTTTAATTATCCTAAATCTATCATAATTACCCACATTTAATTATCCCTCATGGGATTCCCATCACTCTCCATTACTACCCTTCATTTATTCCTCCCTAGGATTCCCCCACTAATCTTATCCCTTCCTAAGATTCCTTCCACCTCCTTTACACCCATTTAAACCCTCTTACACATGTAGACCTAAAAATATCCCACCAACCATTTGAAAATCTATTCTCATCCTCATTTTTCATTGTAATGTTCAAGTGGCATTATTCTCACTCTAGTCATTAGTGATTGACCTGAGTTGTTATTGACCCTTCCATGAGCTCTTTAAAAACACCTAACCCCCATTTCCAAAGGGATGAAAAATCTTGATACTTTTGTGTGCCTTTTCCAATGCTTTACCTTCCGAGTTATCGGTGAATTCATTATGATTAGTTGAGATATATTTGGTTTCTACCTTATGCATTCAAATCTTGGATTTGAAGGATATTTTAGAGCTTTGGTTCATACATGCACTTATTTTTTTTATAGGTACTTATAGGTTTTTTTCAAGCTCTACCTCATCCTCGAGTCATATTCAATCATCCCCAGATCTAGTAGTTTATCCTATTTCCTTATTAGCACCCCATCTCTTGTCTGGTCTCCATCGATTAGACATGGTCTCCATTGATTGATATCCTACATTTTCCCAACCTCATCCTTAATCCATCCTATCCACTTTGCATGCAATCCCATCTAGTTTATTTTACATTTGACTTATCCCGTGACATATTTTTCATCTTGCTTGCATCTAGTTATCTGTTACAACTTATCAGTCCACATTTTGGCCACAACCTTGTATTCCCTTTACACAGTTCTACTCAAATTGTTGTCAACTTATTGTTTTGCTCACGAGATCTCCACATAATATTTGTTCTACTCTCAAAGGTTGTCATTGACCATATGTGGTTTGTTCTCATTTTCTATCACTTTCATCCTAAATCATTGTATCGATTATTTTATCTTATCAACATTTCTTTTCTATTATCATATTATCACTCTTTATTTTCACATGTGTTGACATCCTCTTGAGGTACCTTACACTTCTCGGGTATGAATTTTGTCAAGAAACCCACAATATCTCTTACTAATCCCCTTTCGTGTTCATTCCACCACTAGTTTGAAGGTTGAGGACTCGTTATGAGGAGGACCATTCTTTGTGCACCCGTACCATATCATCCTATCCATATCATGAGGTTCCTTAAACCCTCCCATAATTTTAGGTTTCTTGATTTCTTGTTGGTTTTTAACTAATATGAAACATGTAGCGTGGAAATATTGTCAAACAAACCCCAAAATTTAGAACTTCAAATACCACATTCCTTTTATATCGCTTCAATAAGAAGTGTTAGGATACATTCATGGAAGAGAAGAATCTAACAAGAATTTTTTTCTTTTATGAGCTCAAACTTGAGGGACACCACCTTTGTAGAAACATATTCTATCTTCCGAGCACCACTTTGACATGTTTGAAGAGAATGAACATTAGAAGCATACCTAGAACCACCTTAATTTGCAAATGAATTCACATGGGATGACCATATCATTGCCACAATCCACTTTTGTATTGATACTTTGATCATATGAATTTCTTGATAACTCTTTCTATGTTGAATTCTTCATCTCAAAATATTTGAAAAATTAACAACCTAACATGCACGCCATACACCAGACGATTAATAGCAAATTGACCTAATGCACCTAAGATGACTGTGTGACCTACCAATAAAAAAATAATAAACTTTGATAAACTTACTTACCCAATGAATTGCATTTTGAGACCACTGCGTAGCTTCACTCGATATGGAAACCTTGAAATCCTTGTTTCATGCCCTTAAACCTTATGAAAACATTATAACACTTCAATTTACTCAAAATTGTCACCATGAAACATCACAGGCCATAAATTAAACCATTAATACTAACTACTAACTCAAATCGAGAAATAATTTTCACATGAGTATCATGAAATAAAAAACCTCTTAGATACATCATCAAGACCCTTACACTCTTTGAGACAATTTAGACTATTAACACTCCATGATGATGCAAACATAGACTCGTGAACAAAGACAAACAACACTTGAAATACAAGAGTCATGACATATACAACAATAACTTAATAAACCATATATAGATCACCAAACCATGCAAAAGAACATGAAATGGCATACCTTATCATCAAGGAGAAGACTCATACACTAAACAAGACAAATCCCCCTCTCTCTGATGCTTCATATGGAACAATATACCTCTAAGAAGCATTATCAGAGAGCAATATGAACACCATGAATACCTAAAAGAAGGTATTGGAGACGTCCCAAGCCCTCTTGGACACCCGAAAGACATATTCATTATATCTATTATAATCTACACTATAAGTTATACCTTTCCTTCCATCATCATCAAAATTTGATGAAACACCATGATCTCTTCTTTGGTCCCACACTCTTCTTTGACTATTGTTATGCATCTTAGACCTTTGAAAGCCACTACCTTGCACTCTATTACCTTGAGCCCTCTATTTTTGTCTTGAGGAGGAATGAAAGAATACCCTTTCTACATGACCAACCTCATTACAGTTTGTAACATACCACCGAGTTCTTCCTCTTGTGACCTTTAACTTGACTAGGAGGAACATACAAGCAAAATCTAGTAACATGACCTTGTTCATTGCACTTGTAGCATATAAAATTCTTGAATATTCACTTGTATTGTCCCTCCAAGGCTGATTTTCTTTAGGATATATTTTGCACTATTTATCCATGTGACTAAATGCATTACAATTATAACAATATCTATTGACATTTCCTTCATACCTTGAGGCATTAGCTTGCCTAATTGGCCTTCATATCAAATTTTCCTTGATGAGAATAACCATCTTCTCTTCTTGATGTTAGCTTCACCTATTTATTTTATTGGAACAATGTCTTCTTATTTTAATTACTTTCCTTTAGACTCCTCTTTGAAACCCAAATCGGTTTTATCATCTACGTATATTTGTTTGCTAAGTAGATCATCAAGATCATTTGCACTTTTCTAAAAATTCTGAAAGGACATAGTCTTCTTTATATCCTCTAATAGCCCAACCATTAGGATCTCTATATCTTCTTTAAAATTTTAGCACATACTTTACTTATTTTGGAAACTTGAAACAAAATGCTTTACCTTTTCTTATAACAATCTGATTGATTCATTTTTCTTTCTTGAATTAAACTTGTACTTCCTTCAAGATTGTTAATTTTATTTTCATATTATTTAACCTATAAAATCATCTTCTTGTTCTCTTTCTCAGCATGCTTTAACTTCTTTTGAATTAGTTCAAGATCATCTTCACCAAAATAGCTGAAGTAACTTGATATAAAATCTCCTAACAAAGAAGATTCATCACTAGAAGATATTTTTACATCATTAGTCATGAACAAATCCTCATTTCCTATATCCTCATGATCTAATTCAGATTCAGAATTTAAAACACCACTACTAGCATCAGATAATTCATCATCTTCCTTTGTATAAAAAAATCATTTTGTCTTCTTCTTATGATAAAACTTCTTAAAACTCTTCTTACTTGTGCCAAATTTATAATTTTTCTTTCTAGGTTCAGAATCATGATCTTCATCATCATCTTCTTTCTCATTACCATGAGAGCATTTGGTAGAAAAATTCCTAATTCACCACAATTGAAACAATTGAATGAAATTTTACCATAGTACTTACCAGGATCCAAGATTTAATCTTCTAGCCATCATAGAAAAGAGCTTTTCATCTTCAATTTCAAGAGTAACATCATCATCCTTCATCTTCTTTCTCTTAGCCTTCATTTCAGATTTGAAGGAAATATCTCTCTTGGCTAGTTTGGAATCACCTATTCTCATCTCATAAGAAATCAAAGTACCATGTAACTCATATATCTTCAAAGTTTTTATATCCTTTACTTATTTTATAACAAACACTTTAGAATCAAACTTAGGAATTAGTGACCTCAAAATCTTTTGAACAATAACTTCTTCTTTCACATCTTCACCTAACCCTTTCATATTATCAACCACTTTATCAAATCTAAGAAGATATGTAGCAATGAACTCATCATTATTCATCTTAAGGCTCTCAAACTAATTTCTAAAATTTTGAAGCTTAGTTATTCTCACCTTTGAGTCACCTTCATACAATACTTGTAGTTTTCACATGCCTCTTTTTCTGACTTGTAGTGTATTTACCTTTCCCATTTCAGATTCACCAAGACCACATATGATGGCACTAAATTCCTTTGAGTTATCACTACATGATTTCTTTTCTACAAAAGTAGTTGGAGTAGTGGTAGGAGGAGTATATTCATTTTAAACAGTCTCCCAAACATAAAATCTTAGATACATGATATAGGTTTTCATTCTAAATCTCTACAAAGCATAATTCACACCATCAAAAAGTGGTGCCTATCCAACTAAGAAACCACTCACCGTTTTTTTCTTTAAGGATCTCCTTTCAACTGATCAAACTTCTCCAAAATGACTTTCTATGATACTAATTATTAGAAGAAAAATGGAATAATAAGGTGGGTGAATAATTTCTTTAAAAAAATTAAACCATATTTCATATGTTTATTCAAAACACAAATTCACTTAACCATAGATTAATGTGTGCACATAATCAAATATCATATAAGGAACTAACCATGAGAAAGATAATCAACACAAGACATAAGATATAAGTGGGAAACCCTTAAGGGGAAGAAAACACACTAAAAAAAAATATTTATATTGATATGTTTTGAAATTCACAAGGCACTAACCCCACAAGGAGAACCAACCCCTACTTTAGTAGAGCTACAACCCTACAAGGAGCACTAACTCCTAGTTTTGTGAAGCACTAACTCCACAAGGAAGCTACAACCCCCCAAGATGATCAAGCAACCACTCAACCACCTTATGATGTTCTGATTTCTAAAATATTTGTACCACAACTAATATAGACCAATGATTCAACCTACTTTTCTTCAAATTCTTATTCAAACCTTAGGTCTTCAAACATGCACAATATATCCCTTTCTTCACTTCTCAAGCTTCAAATTCTTGCACACATACTTTTTGATCTTCCTTAACCTATCACACACTTGATCTGATATCAATTCACTCACATACACCTACAAAAATTTCACACCTAGGTCGCACTTCTTGCACACATAGAACTACCTCACAAAAGCACCAAAAATATGATTTTATAAGCTCCTTCTTTATTAAAATTCAAACAAAAAATATTTCCCTCCTTTTGCACAACCAATATATCATAAAAAATCCCCCATATACTTTTAATAACATCTATAAGTGACCCTTATGGGTCATCCTAGCTAAAACCCTTCTTCCATGCAACAAAAATCCTCAAATCCCATGCATTGTGTTAGCGAGAAAATTTGTTGGGTGGAAAAACTTGTGGATATCTTACCAATGCTCTGGGAACCTAATTCCCTCTACTTAACTGGTGTAGCTTCCGTATGTGCACACACATGAAAAGGTGGATTTGTGGTGGTATTTTGACCGGGGATCCAACGGGGGCACTCCACGACCGACCTGCGGCAAAGCTAGAAGTTTTTTTGCTAGGAAAAATTTGTCGAATAGCGGGAAAGGGGAGTGAGAAAAGAGGTAGGAGAACTAATGTTGCAGGTAGAAAATTATATTCCTACACACACACTAGTTGGAAACTTCATCACATGCATTCATGAGAAGAAACAACCCTACAAATAGCAACAAGACCAAATAGAATTTATTGACCACAAAGTATCAAGAAACCCCTTAGTCAAAGAAAGATAGAAAATCCTTCTTCTTGTATTGATTTCTCAAACCAAAGTTGTACATAGTGGAGAAATAGAGGAAATTTGAGAATGAGGGGAATGGAAGAATTTGGCTATCTCCTTTGTTCTCTCAATACACTCTTGAGTTTACAAAATCAATCACCAACCCTTTGAAATGGGAATGGTGTTACAATTTATAGAAGGAGAGGTGACTTATCGTCTTCCTCATGACCCTCCATATGCCTTATTTCCAACTTTAGACTATTCATATTCCTACCAAAATAATTAAGTCCCTTTTATAAAATCAAGGTGACTTAATTTACATTATGTTTCTAAAGTCACTTTTAAGTGACTTAAAGGCATATCAAAAAGTGCAAACCCCAATGAAGAATTAGAACATTTGAAAGTGAGAGAAAGTTGGGGGGAAGAGGAGAGAGAAGAGAGAGAGAAGAAGAAGAGGAGATGTCACCTGATGAAGTCCGTTGATCCTTGTTGATGGAAAGCTCCAAATGTAGTGAAACTATGAATCTTCAAACTCCTTGCACAATGTGAAACTCCTCCAAATTATGTCACAAATCCTCACTAAGTTGAATGAACTAAGGTGGATCTTGAATGCCCTATGAAAAATGACTAGGATGCTCTCGAACAATGATGTCCCCTTGAATGATTATCCTTGTACATCCCATTGTGCCAAAACTTCTCTTTGAGTGTAACTTACTATTTTAGTAAGTGTGAAAACAGTAACTCCCTTGATCCTTTGTTGAGTGTTATGACCTTGATTCCCCTTTCTCCCTGCATTCCTCACTCCTTTAGATAAAACTTTTATTTTAGTAGGTGCTCAAGGGCCCACTTACTATTTTTACTAAGTGCCAAAATTTTCCATTCTCGGTGAATTCTCAACCTGTATTGCACCTCCAATATCTTCATCTCCTTCGTAGGTTCTTCGTTGATGACTTTCCCAAAATAGCAGTTCTATGCGGTGGACTGCTATTTTTAGAAATTTTTCCTCTGTGAGTTTGATTGATGTGGAACAAAGTCTTTTGATAAATTTTTTCCCAATATCATCCCTTTGAAATTTTGGTCAGTACCGCTTAATAATCTAGGATATTTTAAAGTTTTAATTTTCGGACTGGCAAAGTGTTTTACAGTTACGACTGACCATTAATGGACCTCAAAATTGTAGGTCTGATTTTCTCCTCCATTTGCAAAGAAAATTATATTTTTGATGTGGGTTTTTTCTTCTGGTGCTTCACGTGTGATCTTACTTCAATCTGACAACTGGTTTGACGGAAATCCCACTTCTTTCTTCATTGAGCCGAAAAGGAGATTTATTTGTTGTGGATGCTCTGTCACATGAGGGGGGAGTTTGAAGGTGTATTTTTGATGGTCTTGGGAAAATGAATGAACAAAAAAATGGTTCGTTGTTTCATGCACCGGCTTGTAATATTTCTTCAGATCTTCATTTTTAGGCTATGGAGATTTTCACTATTTTCTTCCTCTTGTTCTTCGTTTCTCCTTCTTGTTTTGATGAAAAATCCTTCTGAGACCTGCACATCACTATGGAGAATTTGTTTCATTTCTTGGGTTTAGTAGGTCTGAGCATTTTCATTGGTGGAGTGATGGTAGAATTTTCTGAGGAAGTATGGAGGAATGAAGTGCACATATAACTGTTAGAAGTTAGAAGCGGGAAAAAGCGGCACTTGGAGAAAATTCAAAAGATATGCACAAGTAGGGTTTGGGTGAATTTTTACATGCTTGATGTCCCCAAGCTTAGAGATGTGAGGGACATAAAATTCCATGGTGGTCAAGAGGATGACATGTGGCGTTTGATCCAACAACGGGGAATGAAGGAGGAAAAAGGTGTTTTAAAGCACTGGGAGATGAAAGGCGGTCACATGGGTGTCAGTAAGACTCCATATGGGGGCTGGGAAAAATTTTCAAGGTCTGATGTCTCCTACCTTAGGTGCATAAGGGACATAAAATTCCACAGTGGTCCTGGAGCTAACACGTGGCACCCGATCCAACAACAGGGAATGAATGCTCCAAACAAGCACCTAGGGGTTGAACTGCGGTCACGTGAGTGTCCAGAAGAATCCCTATGGGGTATGGGAACATTTTTCAAGGTCTTATGTACTCCACCTCAGGTTCATAAGGGACATCAAATTCCACGGTGGTCCTCGAGTTAACACGTGGTGCCGATCCGACGGTAGGGGATGAATGCTCCAAAAAAGCATCTGGGGGTTGAATTATCAAGTCGGGAGGTCATATGAGGGTTCCAGAGGTCCCATGGGGGCTAGGTGAATTTTTAAAGGTCTGATGCACCTGAGCTTAGGGACATGAAATCCCTCCAGGCTCCTGGTGCTGACACATGTCCTCTCGAAAAATGATTAAGTCCTGAACTGCCTTTGAGAGGGTAATTTGGAATGAAGATAACTTGAACTCCCAGTGGAATTTATTGGTGAAATTTTATATGATTATGACTAGAAATGGAATTTTAATCCAATGATGGGGGTATCATGTCTTGATTCAACCATCTGATCCCTGAAAAATTGGATTTTGTATCTAGGACTCCACTTGTGCCTGAGAAAAACTGCCTGCCAATCATATGCACCAAGGTGTTGTGAAAAATATTATTTAACCATCATGTAGGTCTTAGAATCCTATTTCTGAAGATGTTTTTTTCACTTCTAACTCCATCCGAAGCTCTCATAATCTTCTTCTGAATCCTAACAATTGTTTTAGGCCTATGTACCGCCTAGGCTTATGAACCCTATTTTTACTTAGACTACTCCAAGTCTTGCAAAACTTCTCCAAACCTTCCAAGATCATTTCCATGATGTTATAAGGTCTTCCATTCACCTCCATGTTGAATTTTTCCCTTCCATTCTGCTCCATGGGGTTGATCTAGTCCTGGGAAGGCCAACGATAGCCCTTCCCGTGACTCCCCAAAATTTGCATTTTCAATGAAGTCCTAAAATCACCTAGGGGATGATATAACATTGGTTGGGAGGTAATTTGGACTGATTGGACAAAGTTGGGGTTTCCTAGGAATGATAAAACATGAAAATTTCAGCATAGGGGTATAGTTTTCATGCTTGGAAACTTTCAATTTCCCTGTTACACATTTGCATGACAACAACTAGCTCTAGCTTGGGGACATGACATGGAATGAGTGGAGCGAAGACATGGCATCAAAATCTAGAATTTAAAATTTAAACCATATAATTTGATGACTTGTGCCTTATCCATTGGGCCTTGCAGAGTCATGTATAACTTCTAGAAAGGAAGATCAGAAGAAGGAAACACACACACACAAAGATAGAAAGGAAACAAATGACACACAACAGAAGGAAACACACAAAATGAAAGGGAAACACACCTAATAATCACCTATGATACAATGTGAGGGACAACCCACTTTCAATGAAGCACTTTCTATTTCTCAAAAGTTACCCTTGAGTGGGCAACACTGAGTGATGTTGTTCTGTGAAGCCATTGACTAGTTCGAGAAAGTAACCTCCTTTCCTTAATTATTTATGGAAGCCAGGTGCTTCCATGATTGTACTTTTACTTTGTAGGAGTGAGTCCATGTGAGCTTCTTGATGCTCAAGTCCTTGCTTAGAAGTTCCACTGCCTTCATGCCCTTTGAAATCGGTTTCATTGTGACAGTTTCCTTCCATGTTTATCCATATAGCTGATTCTCCATCGAGCATCTCATCGCTGCCCCAACACTGATTTTCATTCCAATTCCTTAAACCTTCTAAGTTACTTTCTTTCCGGGTCTATGCTCATTGAAATTTCTTCCATGAGAAACCTTAGACTTATCCTTTTCCTTTACTCCACTGTGAGGTGCTTGAGTACTGATGGAAGGATTGTATGCGGCCTCATACTTGTCTTGTATGTCTATGGCACAAGTGAAGAGATCAAGAATCATCTCAGGGTCTTCCACAACTTCTACTATATCCAATAGTTCTTGCACAGAAATCTGCTTCATTATTTCCTGCAACTCATCTTTGTATGCCTTTGAATAATGCAGCTCAAGGAAACTATCTAGAGGGATTACCTCATCATCTTGGGAATCACTGCACTCTAATGATCCTTCATCAAAAAGAGATTCATCTTCAGAGGCCTTGAAACTCCTTGCTTCAATTTCTTTGTCATGGAAAGAGTCTTCATCTTCAAATGGGAAAGAAAATATCTCCATTTCATTATTACATCCATCAATCATTAGCTCTAGAGCAGCATCATATTTTTCATATTGATTTATCTCAATGTGGCCAACCTTCACACTAGTTAAGGCTTCTAAATCAGCTTCACACTTGTCTTACAGATTTGTGGCTTGTATCAAGAGCTCGAGGCTGAGCTCAGGATCTTTAGTTTCTTCTGCGGCTCTAAGTAGTTCTTGTATAGACATTTCTTTCTCATTTTTCGAGGGCTCATTATAGACTAGCTTGGTCTCTTCCTGGGTGACATGATCAAGGGAGTCCTCATCTTCAAATGGGAATGCAAAAATGTCTTCATCATGGATAAGAACATAAGCTGATTTTTCTTTTTGAAAATCATCAAGAACCATCTCCTCTTCTTCATGGTTTGCATCATCCAACAATTTGGGGCTGCCCTCTTGTAACTTGAATCTCCTCACTGCTTCTTCAAAATCCAAATCTCTCTAGGAAGGCATGTCTAGCCCTATCAAGATGGGAATATCCTCTTCCTCCTTGGTTGCCACAAAGTGATTCATCTTCCTGCTACCTTGATACAAGATGTTAGCTTCCGGGCTTCCAGACTTTCATACCGTGTACCTCATTTTCTTCTCAGGAAGAAATTTCTCCATGTCTCCCTTCACTGGTATGGTTGTGGATGACCAATTCATCTGAATTTTCCCTCCCAAGTCTTGGCAAAAACTTCTACTCAACAACATTCCAAATGAGGCTAGGACATCGGCTACCAAAATCATCACTGAAATTTTCTTTTCTGTAAATTTAGTGAGAGACACCTATGTATATTTGACCTTCCCTACAAGTGGGACCTTTTTGACTCCAAAGAGTAACAAGAGCCACTGGGTGGAGCCATGGTGATTTTGAGAGCTTTAGCAACCTTCAAAGGGATCACATTATCTGAGGCACGAGAATCTATTATGCAATTGCTCAGTACATATTCTCCAACAAGTAGGGAGACATAGAAAGGTTCAAATTTATCATTCTTTGATGCACTCAGAGAAAGCATGTTCTATGAGGAAGGTGTAGGTGGGTTTGGTAGTACTCCTTTAGGATGATGAGCTACATCATTGGGTGTTAGACTACCATTTCTGATGTATTGGACAAACCTCTCAAATTGTTCAGGATGAGTCCTCAAATATTTAGTTTCAGTAATTTGGACTTTGGATTTGTTTGCATATTCTATGAAATCAAAAGGAGAAGATACCAACAAGGGGGTGAAGGGAATGATTTTGGAGTCTGGACAGGCTTAGGAGCAGGATTTGATGTTTGAGGAATGGAGGATATTTTGAAAGGTACACTAGGAGCTTTCAAAGTACTAGATTTTACAGGAGCAGATTTAGATTTAGACTTGGAAGAGACATCAAAAGACTTACTTGGGATTGCAGGAGCCTTCTTACTTGCTATAGGATCAGGCTCCAACAATGTAGACTTCATGGAGGATGGAAGTGGGGATCCTTGACTAATTATTTTGTTTTGCGGAGTCACCATAGGAGGATCATCAACCTTATTTTTCTTAGTAGCTAGTGGAGGAAGAGGCTCCTTTCTTAGACTGAGAATAAGTGAATACCACACATGAGAAATTGGGTGTATCTTCTTCATCTCCTTCATCAGCTCTAGAATACTCACAAAATCTGATTTGTGTATCGTTCTCAAACTCATCATTTTCTAGGAAATCACCACCTTCTTGTTCAATATCTTCTTCACTTTCTTGAAATATGCAATTTACATTCACGGGTGGGGCCTCCAAGGAAAGTCTTTGGGGTGCTCCTACAATCTAATTTTTTTCTTCTTTGAGAAGAAACTCGTTCAAATAATTTCCTCTTCAAATAGGCCATCTCATTTGCCAACTTTTGTAGTGATGGATTGGTTCTCTCATCTCCAATATGTTGGGCTTTTCCCTTTGATGGATTCTTGATCTTTCTAGAGAGGATGAGATCATCATCAATTTCAATGGCCATCCTTTGTGCTTCTACAATACTCCTTGGTTGGGATCTTCACAGAAAAATCCTACTTTTGATGATTGAGCATTGATGAAGAATCTCTTGACATTGTTTTGAGATGGAAAATCCTCTTCAGGTTTCCTACGAAGTAACCGTTTGAAATGATCCATGAAGTCTCTCATGGTTTCATTTTCTCCTTTCCTCATTTGAGCCAACTGCACCAAGAGGTCTTGATAGTCTTCAATTGATTTAAATCTTTCCTCAAACGTAGTCTTGATGTCATCCCAACCAGTGATGGATCGGGAAGGTAGGAGGTAGAACCATTCTGTCCCTTTTCTTGGAGGTCTTGCATGAACAATCTCACAATAACATCTTCATGTTGGACACAAATAATTCCACATGATGTCATGAAAGAAG
Organism: Taxus wallichiana var. yunnanensis; assembly: GCA_018340775.1. NCBI lineage: Eukaryota > Viridiplantae > Streptophyta > Pinopsida > Cupressales > Taxaceae > Taxus > Taxus wallichiana. Next base: position 206,207,869 of record CM031244.1, on the reverse strand, counting down.
CTATGTGTTCTTCAGGATGTTGTGTATTGTCACCTTTGAACTTTGGAAAGTTCTTGTGGGAATCCATTGGTAGATGGTGAAGAGGGGGTTCTTGAGCAAGTAGGCATGAATTCCTTCCCCATGGAACAATGGGTTGAGGTCTTTCTTCTTCTTCTTCTTCATCTCTTGCTTCTATGAATTCTTCTTCAAATTCTTATTCTTCCAAGAGCTCAAAGCTCAATGGTGGTTGAAAAATGGGAGAATTTGAAGGGGAGTATCAATAGGTGTTTGGATAGGATTACTAGGTGAACTAATCAAAGTACCATATGGAGAGGAGGTTTGAGAGAATAAGTATGGATTGTCTCTAATTCATTCTTGCTGATTTTTTTGCTCAACCTAGTGTATCTTCTTTTAGCCAGCTTTTGAAAACTCCTACATTCGGAACATGAAAGGGAGGCGTGGAATGTGAAAATTCACATGTAGAAATTAGTAGTGTATATTTTGGAAATGGACTTTCATGAACTCCTTTTTATTTAATTTTTTCAATATTTGATTTTTGTGAATTTTAAGACCTTGGGGTCATATTTTGGGTGTAGATGTTGCTAAATCTACCCCACGGTGGGTGCCAAAACTGTCAAGTGAGAAATTTATTTGGGTGGACAAACTTTTAGATTTCTTGCAAATGCTCTAGGAATCTAAGTCCCTCTACTTAACCAGTGTAGTTGGCATATGTGCATGTGCATGAAAAGGTGGATTTTTGTGGTGGCCTTTTGACCGGGGATCCAAAAATGGCACTCTACCGACCATGCGAAAAAGCTAGCAATCTCTTGCTAGGGAAGACTTTGTCTAAAGAGTGAGAAAGGGGAGTGAGAAAAGAGGTAGGAAAACTAATGTTATAGGTAGAAAATCATATTCCTACACACACACTAGTTGGAAACTTCATCACATGCATTCATGAGAAGAAACAACCATAGAAATAGCAACAAGACCTTATAGAATTTATTGACCACAAAGTATCAAGAAACCCCTTAGTCAAAGAAAGCTATAAACTCCTTCTTATACTGATTGCTCAAACTAATGTTGTACATAGTGGAGAAATAGAGGAAATTATAGAATGAGGGCAATGGAAGAATTTGGCTATCTCCTTTGTTCTCTCAATACACTCTTGAGTTTAGAAAATCAATCACCGACACTTTGAAATGGGAATAGCATTACAATTTATAGAAGAAGAGGTGACTTATCGTCTTCCTCATGACCCTCCATATGCCTTATTTCCAACTTTAGACTATTCATATTCGTACCAAAATAATTAAGTCCCTTTTATAAAATCAAGGTGACTTAATTTACATTATGTTTCTAAAGTCACTTTTAAGTGACTTAAAGGCATACCAAAAAGTGCAAACCCCAATGAAGAATTAGAACATTTGAAAGTGAGAGAAAGTTGGGGGAAGAGGAGAGAGAAAGAGAGAGAAGAAGAAGAGGAGATGTCACCGATGAAGTCCGTTGATCCTCATTGATGGAAAGCTCCAAATGCAGTGAAACTATGAATCTTCAAACTCCTTGCACAATGTGAAACTCCTCCAAATTAGCTCACGAACGCTCACCAAGTTGAATGAACTAAGGTGGATCTTGAATGCCTTGTGAAATATGACTAGGATGCTCCCAAACAATGATGTCCCCCTGAATGATTATCCTTTTACATCTCATTGTGCCAAAACTTCTCTTTGAGTATAACTTACTATTTTTAGTAAGTGTGAAAAAGCAACTCCCTCGATCCTTTGTTGAGTGTTATGACCTTGATTCCCCTTTCTCCCTATGTTCCTCAATCCTTTAGATAAAATTTCTATTTTTAACAGGTGCTCGAAGGCCCACTTACTATTTTTAGTAAGTGCCAAATTTTTTTGTTCTGGCGAATTCTCAGCTATAGTGCACCTCCAATGTCTTCATCTCCTTTGTAGGTTCTTTTGTTGATGACTTTCCCGAAATAGTAGTTGCTATGTTGTAGACCTGCTATTTTTATAAAGTTGGCTCTCATGAGTTGGATTGACATGGAACAAAGTTTTTGATATGGGTTTTTTCCCAATATCATCCCTCTAAAATTTTATACCCGCCCTCTTAATAATCCAAGAGATTTTAAAGCTTTAATTTTGAGCTAAGCGTAGCCACGGGTATGGCAGCCATTAATGAACCTCAAAATTACAGGAGTCTGATTTTCTACCTACAACATTAGTTCTCCTACCTCTTTTCTCTCACTCCCCTTTCCCACTTTTCATATAAAGTATTCCCTAGCAAGAGATTGCTAGCTTTGCATGCATGGTCGGTGGTTGCCCCATTGGATCCCTAGTCAAAAGGCCACCACAAAAATCCACCTTTTCATGCACATGCACATACTTGACTACACCGAGTTAAGTAGAGGGACTTATATTCTTAGAGCATTGGCGAGAAATCCACAAGTTTTTCCACACGACAAATATTTTCACCAACACATTAGAATGACAAAAATATACTAATCCCAAAAATATTTTTATGCATGACTTAAAATTTAAAAACATGTTTAAAATTACATTTAAACATCATACATGGCAGTTATTATCATGAACCAAACATATAATTTTGTTTAATGGGCCTAATGGTTCAATCCCTTCAACAAACACTTATTTCCAAGAACTTTGTTTTCACCTTTTGCATTTAAGATCACCCAAGAACACCTAAAAATTTTCATGTTTCCATGTTACAAAAATTAGAGAACCTTTATAAAACTTATAAACAAGTTATAGCTCATGAAAAATTCACTAGTTCAAACCACATCAACGTTTTCCTTCATGAAATCAAGATGCCCAAAAGTAGTTTCCAAAAATAAATTGGTTAAAACTTTTAAAAACTTTCAAGACATCAAATGGATTCATTAGATGAAAAATTAATTCCTCATTCTTTCAAAAATGAAGTTTTTTTCTAGAAATCCAAAATATATTCTTGTCCATAAATTTACCTATAAAACATATAAAAAATCATCATCATTAAGTAACCTTATATCCATAAAACTATCTCTTAACTATATTTCCAACAAAGCGTAATCACCTCCTTAATCCTCACGTAGCCCTCCAATATCTATTTTACTTAAGACTAACTCTAACTACCCCAAAATTTCCCTTTGACCAGTCAACCTAAATGAAGCATACTTGACCATTTCTCAACATGAACATGACCTGAAACCTATTTTTACATCAATAAAAACTCACATACATAACAAAATGGTCATTTAGTTTGTAACTCCTTTGGACAACCTTGTTCTAAATTGAACTTCTTCAAGCAACTAACCTATTTGAGTGGGGCCCACTCACCACTATAACCTCTACCATAGCTTTGTGTAAATTTGGAGGATTCCTCTACATTTTTAAATCATCATTCATGTACTAGGAAGAAAAAAATTCCACTTAGGAAGAAAAAAATTCAAACTACTTTTAAGCTAAGGTTTGAAACTCATAAAGTATTTTACCTTCTTAACATTCATTCGGAAAAAATTGACAATGAATTGACCTCATTATTTTTGTAAAACCTTCTAGAATAAATTTGGAAACTTCACTAAAATCCACAAGGTCCCATGCAAAGCACACAATTCAGGGTGATCATCAAAAGTTCCAATTCGAGTTGAAAATGCACTTCTTCTTGACCATGTTTCACAAAAGTTATATAACATGAAAATTACTCATCATGGGATCCTAAATTATTTTCCACATCACAATTAAAAACCCCCAATAACATCTCTAATCATCATAATGTCATAATCACCTCTCAATATTTCTATCCACTGAGACTTGCATAGTTAGCCCTTAGGGTTTTACATTGTAAAGGCTAGGGTCGGCTGAAATATCATCATAACTCATCAAGAAAAAACTCCAAAAGTTTCTAACATACTTGATACACCATGATACAACTGAATACATTCACCCATTAACTCATATAGCTCCATAACTCACTCTCATGCTATATAACAACCATACCTGGGCCAAATGAGTACCTAAAGCATAGTCACCAACATGTATCTTCACCCTAAATCTCATATGAGTGCCCAATCACTCCTAAAATATGTTTTTCATCATGTAAACATGATTCTAAATATTATAAGAATATCTAACCTTCATGCTCCATCACCTAGGCTAGCTAGGTCACCTGAATAGGATTTCGAGAACAAACCATTCTTACTTAATCAACTTGTGCAACCATTAACATACTTGAATCTCCATGTCATCATCACTATTATAATCATCTTACCCTAATCCATCATCCAATTTTTCATTAATGATTTTTTAAATCAATGAAAACACCTATGCATTAGCATGTAACATGCCAAAAATCTCCCCCTTTGTCATTGATGGAAAACCCTGAAATTCTCCCCGTTTTACATTAATGTCAAATATATTCCTATAAAAACATTTTATTCATCATTATCATCTTCATAGGATCATGCATTGGTTAGAAACATTGACTAAAGGTCTCAAATAATCTCAAAAACCTTGAAAATTCACTTAAAACATGATTTTATCCATTTTTCAATCATGGAGACACAAATATCCCCGGGAATAACATATACATCTAAGAATATCAATAAATCATGAATCATCATCATAATTTTTTTCTATAAAAACATCATCATTCGCCTTCAAAACATGTAAAACTATCATTTCTCACCTCAACTTTGTTTTAGCCTTCATAAAACCATTATATCAAACCTGTACAAAAGAAAAATCTCCATGGTCATGCCAACAATGATGCAAAAGATCTGAATAAAACTTCTTACCATAATTTTGGGCTTACATTGCTTTGACTGGGCATAAATTTGACTTATCTTGTATCATTTCTTCCTTCAAAATATCTCAAGGACTCATATCCATAAACAAGCATCTTAGTGCATTACGGACCAACTTTGACATGCTATAAAGATCAATCCATACTTTGAAACAACACCTATCATCTCCCCCTAGACTCGGAACTATCATATCTAGTAGAAAATCAAAACATCATGCATCTTACCTTGATAGTTTTTGTATCTCATAATTATACCTTGAATATGATCAATGAGTATCATAAATTCGAGAAAATATGGGATTGACTCTCGGCTATAGGACTATTATCTCGAGACAAACCTCTAGAGAAAGTCATCTTCCTCTTCCAATTTCCAATGTTACACTAATCCTATTGTTGAAGGAGAGTTTATCTAATCCTAAATTAACTCTCCAAGGGACCAGGGATAGAAGAAATTGCATAAATAAATCCTAAACTAAGGAGGTGATGCACCAAAAAGAGGGTGGAGAGACACTATGAATCTGGAAAATGAAGGAAAAATAGAAAGGAAAGAGTAGATGTAGATGTCACAGTCCCAAAACAATATTTAACCTTCAATCCCTTACAACACATCAAATTTGAACCTTTCACAGTGAAGAGAAGATAGAAAAATACATGTAAAATTAATGAGAGGTAATAAAGTTGCAAAAAAATACAAGCTAGGACAGATTTGGAGTCACAAAACCAGTATTTTATTACTTAGATGAATGCATAGTACATTATATCTAAGATATCATGTAAGATTCACCATGAATACATTCAAATATGAGGTCTGAGAACAATAATACAAAATACAACCTTGGGAGAGAATACACAAGTATTAAAATAGTTTAACAGTGTCTAACCATTTACAAAATACCCCTTTTTACACTATATAGAAGTTATAAGAGAAAGAGAAGGGAAAATCAAATTTTGGGCTTCACCCACTAACAATAGTCATTAAATGACTACAAAACATCATGGAGATCCCTGCAAACCCATTCCTTCATTGTACCATTGCTTGAGGGAGAAGAAAATGCCCATACTTCATTAATTTTTGTTATTTAGCTAATTAGAGATATGGTTTTAAAATTTTAGGGACATGATATAAAGGATGTCGAGACCTTTCCAAAAATTCTAGTTTTGTAAAAATCAAAGCTCGGGTCCAAAGTTATAGCCATTTGAAATTTAGGGCTTGGGATGTTCCACTTGAGGCTCTCATAATTTGCATTTAATTGATTACTTTACCTTTTCCCCTTTTTATGTGGGAATTTCAAGGATTTCAAGTCCATAGGGTACTGGGTCACCTAGGCTCCATTTATCCACACTCCCACATTTAACTCTCTATCCACTTCCTTTCAATTGTGGGTATTTCAGCTCCATGGGGAACAAGTGACCCCAAAGAACATGTACCCCCATGGCCTCCACTCTACGTGTTCCCCACACTTTGTCCTCCATCCCGCATCTCATTCCTTGACCATAATGAACCCCAACACCCCACCTTAAAATTTTAGACATTTAAGCTCCGTGGGGAACTAGTGACCCCATGGAACTTATACTGTCTAGGCCTCATAAACCCAACTTTTCCACAAAGTATACTAGGCATGATAAAAATCCTTTAACTTGCAGCCCTTTTAAGGAGGTGGGGAACTCAATCCTTGGTGGAATTTTTTCTCTTTGTGCCACCATGATCCAATTTTCCACAAAACACTAACTCTACCCTCTTTCCTTATATTTTTGGCATTTAGTCAAGGGTGGGAACCTTAGTTTCACCCACAATTGTTCCATCCATAGCCCATTCATTCGTAATACCTAAAAATAAGCTTTTCTCAAAATTTCTCAACATTTTCCAAGTTTTCACTAACTCTTTGGAATTTTATTGGACTAGGGAGTTAGGAGAAATTACAAAAGAGTACTCTAAAGCCAATTTTATCGATTTCATCCATTTTGGTCAAATTTGGTGAATGCTTAGACTTTTGGGCACGGAGGAAAGGAGAGAAATGCAACCAAATAATTCCAAATGCCCAAAATACATGAAAAGTACCTGAAACCCAGATTCATCACTAAAGTTTCATGAATTTTACCAAATCTAATCTCTTAAGTTGTCCCATTTTTGAAAGGGGACAAAAATCGACAACAATAATTTAGGTAGAAATCAACTTAGTCACTTTTTCCTTGCCCTAAGGCTCTATTTTAGTATTTCACGAGTCCGAGTTGGAATGACATAATACAATTATGAACTATACCTTACATATTCCTTGAGAATATACTCAACACATACCTATAATTCTTTGAAGATCTCCATAGCACCTTCAGAATCAATGTCACTTGCTCCCCTTGACTTGTCTTAGCTCATACACATAGTATATCTCTGTAGAAGATTTTTTTCATACCATAGAACACTGAAAACCAACAAATCATTAACTCACCTCCATGTCTAGCTTCAAATTTGTCAAGAAACTCCCTTTATAACACTTGAAATCACCTAGAGTGCTTTCAAGAAGAACATATATGTACTCCACCTGAAAATATTAGGAATTTACATTCTTGATCAAATTTTAGCTCTTCATATTGAATTTTGTAGCACTTGTGAAAAACCTACTTAGGTCTTGAACCATCACTTAGACTCAACCATGACTTGTAGACCAATTCATTCACATAGGAACATTACCTTACTTATCCTTAAGAGGAAGTCAAGACACTATATCTCCTTCAATATTACTTCCATCATACCTATTAAAGTACCTATAGGTTTATAGGAGACATTTTGAAGATAAGATGATCATTTAAGTCTCTCATAGCTCACTAGAAACACCATTTTATCCTTTTGAGGTCACATTCATCTTTAGAGTATATGGAAAACATCTTGACAAAAAAAAATATTCATAATTCATACTACATACCTGTGAAAAAGCATGTTCTACCTCTAGGCCCTACGCCCTTTATACTTGTAGATGCTCACTTTCTATCTCGAGATCACTATAACCTAAATCTTACTAGAATTGGTTAAGAGACAAACATGTATATGTTATTGGAAACATTTTTTTCTACTAAATATCCTAATGAAAACTCACCACTACAAGTTCATCTTCTTCTTCATCGGAGTGAAGTGAATTAGTCAAACATACATAGAATTCATCGTCTTTCCATTATCACATTCATGGAGTAACTTACACTTTCCTTCCTAGTGATATTCAAATTTGATTGAGATAGATTTTGTGGACCAAAACCCTAAACACAAAGCACAATCTCAATATTATTACAATCATGCACAGTCATTGAGAATACCTTTGAACCTAAAGAACCACCTACGAGTCGTGTGCTAGTACATACATACAAAATTATAGTCTTGAAGCTCAAAGAGAGTATAAGGATAAAATCATCACTAATTTTACCTTATAACACCAACTATCACTCACACACTCTTGATTATTCCTTACAATCATATGAGACTCATTATAATCTCACAATCCCAACATTTTACCATCAAATGTATATACTCAAGCCCCTACTAGCCAGGACACCTCAAAAACACACATAAATTTTGATATATAATATTTTATAAAGATTTCATACTTGATTTAGATAAGCATTTGAACATTTAAACTTCTCCAAAATCCTTGAGAACACATTCACAATGAGGTTCACCCACCTTGCAATTTACTCACTTTAACAATTAGGTATTTTTCATTAATAGTGTCAAACATGTCGTCTTGTCATAGTTTACCAAGAATCTACATAATTTATGGCTTTAAAATTCTATAATTTTGTAGACCACTTTCTCTAGATAATACGTACAATGTTTTTCCCTTGGAACACACAATTTAGACCTTCAAATGTCACATTCCTTTTATACTACTTCAATAAGCATTGTTAGGATACAATCATGGCGAGAGAAGAATCTAACAAGAACACATTTTTCTTTTATGAGCTCAAAATTGAGGTACACCATTGTATCAACATATTCTATCTTCCTTATCACCACTTTGACATGTTTTAAGAGAAAGAACATCATAAGCATATCTAGGACCACCTTAATTTTTACTGATTCACATTTGATCGCATATCACTTCCATGATCCACTTTTGGATTGATAGTTTGATCATAACAACTTATTGATAACTCTTTATATGTTGAATTCTTCATCTCAAAATATTTGAGCACTTGATAAAATGACATGCATGACATACATCCAGATTATCAAGAACAACTTGCCTTAATTTACCTGAGATGACTGTGACCTACGAATAGATAATTAAGAAAACTTTGAGAGACTTACTTACCCAATGACTTACCTTTTGAGACCACTGCATAAATTCACTTATTATGGACACATTGACATCATTTTTTCATTCCCTTACACATTATGACAACCTTATGACACTTCAATTGACGCAAAATTGTCACCATGAAACATCACAGACCATAGACTCAACCATCAAGACTAACTCACCGACTTGGATCAAGAAATACTTTTGATGTGAATATCATGATATAACAAACGTCTAAGATACATCATCAATACCCTTACACTCTTTAAGACAACTTATCATGTTAGTACACCATGATGATGTAAACATAGACTTGTGAACATAGACAAACCACACTTAAAACATACGGGACATAACATAAACAAAAACAATTGAATCAACCATATATAACTCATAGAACTATGCACAAGAACATGAAATTAAATTACTTATCATCAAGAATGATAATCATACATTGACCAAGACAAATCCCCCTCACTCTAATTCTTCATATGGAACAATATACCTATAAGAAACATAATAGATACATATGAGCACCATGAATACCTAAAATAAGGTATAAATGAGGTCCCAATCCCTATTTAACACTTGAAAGACTCCTTCATCAACTCTCTTCTTATATGAACTCTAAGTTATACCTTTCCTTACATCATCACCAAAATTTGATGAAACACCATGATCTCTTCTTTGTTCCCACACTCTTCCTTGACTATTGTTATGAATCTTAATCCTTTAAAAGCCACTACCTTGCATTTTAGGACCTTGATCCCTCTGTTTTTGTCTTGATTGGGCATGAAAGTATATGTTTTCCACATGACCAACCTCATTATAGTTGTAACATACCACTAAATTCTTCCTCTTGTGACCTTCATCTTGACTAGGTGGATCATACAAGAAAAATCTAGTAGCATGACCTTATTCATTGCAATTTGTAGCATACAACATTATTTTCATATTCACTTATATTAGCCCTCTCGAGGTAGAGAGTCTCTAGGATATATTTTTCACTCTTTATCCCTATGACCAAATGCATTACAATTATAACAATATCCATTGAAAGTTATTTCATACCTTGAGGCATTAGGTTTCCTAATTGGCCTTGATTTCACATTGTCTTTGATGAGATTCACCTTCTTCTCTCATTTGATGCTAGCTTCACATTTTTCTTTACTTGGAACAATTTCTTCTTGTTTTACTTCCTTTCCAATATACTCCTCTTTGAAACCCAAACCATTTTTATCATCTTCTTATCTTTTTTTTAAATTAGATCATCAAGATCATTTGCACTTTTCTCAAACTTTTGAAAGGAAATAGTCTTCTTTCCAGCGTCTAGTAGCTCGGCCCTTAGGATCTCTATATATAATTTAAATTTTGATCGCATACTTTCTTTATATTTCTAACTTTAAACAAGATACTTTACCTTTTATTATAACAATTTGATTGACTCATTTTTCTTGCTTGAATCAGCCTTGTACTTATGTTCAAGCTTGTGAATTTTATTTTAATATTCCTTAACCCGTAAAATCAAGTTCTTGTTCTCTTTATCAACATGATTTAACTTGTTTTTAATTCCTTTAATATCATCTTTGAAATTCTCATCATCTTCATCAGAATAGTTTTTATAGCAAACCATCAGTAGAATATATATTTGAATCATTAGTCATGAAAAAGCCTCATTTCTTATATCCTCATGATTTGATTCAGATTCAAAATTTGAAACACCACTACTAACATCATATAATTCATCATCTTCCTTTGTATAAAAACTTCTTTTTCTTATCTTCTTATGATCAAACTTATTAAAAATCTTCTTACCTTTGTCAAAATTGTAATTGTTCTTTGTAGTTTCATCCTCATGATCTTCATCATCATCTTCCTTCTTATGACTATGAGGAAAATTGGAAAAAAATGTCATACATCACCACAATTGAAAAACTTGAATGGAATTTTACCACTGTACTTACCAAATCCAAGCTTCAATGGACAAGGGTGGTAGTGAAAGAGAGGTTCAAATGGATTTTAGGGAGACTGTCGGTAAAAAGGAAGAGAGGAAGACTGATAATCCTCCCAAAGTGGATGATAAGGATGAGATCTTGGAGAACCCCACCCATAATATATAATATTCCATAACAATCCTACATGTGCTAAAGGTTACTCAAAAATACTTTTTCTCTGCCCAAAAAACATGGATTAGGGCTAGTGACTTCCTGAAGGAATTTGAAAATTACAGATTGGACATAGACATTAATAGACATAAAATTAGTATGATGGCCATCAATCTCAGGGAGATTCAAGAGAAGGTGGAAAATCTCACTACCATTATGGTGAATGATAACTTGAAAAATTCAAATGAAATGTGTATTGCCATGGAGAAGGACATACTTAAAATGAAAGAAACCCTGATGCATATGAGAGAAATTCACTTGTTGAATATGAAGAGTTCTATCCAACACATTAATATGTTCAGAGAGTTGTTCCAATCCATATATAAATCCAAGTAGTTGGAGAAATATGGATTCATGCCTAGAAGGGAGATGATTGAGCCTAACTACAAGGAATGGAAGACCATCATAGCTAGCCTAGTCAAGGAATGGAATGAATGCATTCCATCTGTGAAAGAATTGATCCAGGATTGATTTTTTTGTTGCTACCCTTTGGTCATTTTTGGGACTATTTACTTTTGTTATGTTGTTAGTATGGATGTTGTTATTTCTAATGTTGTTATTATGGTTATGGCTTGCTTTGTTAGATCATCTATGCTTTTTTGTAGTTGGATTCAATGGGTATACCCTTGGCCATGTTTCTTGTTGTTTTGACTTGATTAATTTTTACAAGGTAAGGTCCCTCAACCCTTATTTATAGGTAATCAAAAAACATCATAAAAAAATATCTTCATCTTCAATTTTAGAATTTGAATCATCATCCTTCATCTTCTCACTCTTATCCTTCATTTCAGATTTCAATGCAATCTATTTCTCTTGGATAGTTTTGAATCACCTATCCTCATCTCATAAGAAGTCAAATTACCATGTAACTCATCCATCTTCAAAGTTTGTATATCCTTTCCTTCTTCTATAAAATAAACGTTAGAATCAAACTAAGGAGTTAGTGACCTTAAATATTTGTTAACAATAACTTCTTCTTTCGCATCTTCACCTAAACCTTTCATATTATTGACCACTTTATCAACTATAAGAATATATGAAATGTTGGACTCATAATTATTCATCGTAAGGATTTAAAAATAATTTCAAAAAGTTTGAAGCTTAGATATTCTTACCTTTGAGTCACCTTCATACAATACTTGTAGTTTTTCTCATGCCTATTTTATTGACTTAAAGTTCATTGCCTTTCCCATTTTATATTCACCAATACCACATCTAATGGCACTAAATGCCTTTGAGTTATCACTACATGATTTATTTTATGCAAGAGTAGTTAGAGTAGTGGTAGGAGGAGTATAGCCTTTTCAATAGTCTCCCAAACATCAAATCCTAGAGAAATGATGTAGGTTTTCATTCTCAAGCTCAAAAAATCATAATTCACACCATAAAACAATTGTGCCTTACAAACTGAGGAACTACTCACCATTTTTGTGCTTCAAGGATATCCTTTCAAGTGATTAAAATTATCCAAAAGGAACTGCTTTCGATTCCAATTGTTATAAGAAAAATGGACTAAAGGGCGTTAATCAGTCCTTACAAAAATTGTAAACCATATTTATAATGTTTATTCAAAACACAAATACACTTAACCATCCATTAATGCATGCACATAATTAGATATAACATAAGACATGAACCATAAGCAAGATAATTGACACAAAACACAAGATATACGTGTGAAACCATCAAGGGTAAGAAAACCCACTGAAACACAAACTATATATTGATGTGTTTCAAATTTAGTGAGTCACCAACCCCACAAGGAGCACTAACCCCTAGTTTAGTAGAGCTACGACCCTACAAGGATCACTAACTCGTAGTTTTGTGAAGCGCCAACTCAAAAACAAGGATAAAACCCCCCAAGATGATAAATCACCCACTCAACCACCTTATAATTTTATTATCTCTGAAATATTTCTACCACAACTGATATAGACTAATGATTCAACTTATTATTCTTCAAACTCTCATTCAAACCTACGGTATTCAAACATGCACAATCTAACCCTTTCTTCACTTCTCAAGCTTTAAAATATTTCACACATACTTTATTATCTTCCTTAACCTCTCACACACTTTATATAATATCAATTAATGCTCATATACCTACAAACATTTTACACCTAGGTCACACATCTTGCACACACAACTAGCTCACAAAAGTAACCAAACCTATGCTTTTATAAGCTCCTTAATTTAAATTCAAAACAAAACATTTTCCCTCATTATTGATTAAAAATACATCATAATAACATCCCATATACTTTTCATAATAGATAAAGTTACCCATATCATCGACCTAGCTAAAATCCTTCTTCCATGCACCAAAAATCCTCAAATCATTAGGTGACAAAAATCTCCTTATCCAAAAAACTATATTAATTCATTCTTTAAAATTCATCACACATGTTTAAAATAAAATTTAAACATAATACATGGTCACAATTATTATGAACCAATCATATTATTTCATTTAATGGGCCTAGTGGCTCATTGCCTTCACTAAACACCTATTTCTAACACCCTATCTTCACCTTTAGGATTCAAGGTCATGCAAGAACACATAAACTATTGCATGTGACCAATTATGGAAATTACAAAACCTTTAGAAAACTTCTAAACAATTTAGAGCTCATGAAACATTCATTGGTTCAAACCACATCAACTTTTGCCTTTACTAAATCAAGTTGCCTAAGAAGTAGTTACCAAAATGTAACTTGTTAACACCCTTATAGATACTTTCAAGACATCCAAATTGATTCATTCAATGAAAAATTCAAACCTCTTAAAATTACAGGTTATAGAAAGCATCACTTAATCCATTTCATGCACTTAACAACTCAAATAGTCAAGAAAATCGGTTGTCTTAAAATCCAAAAATATTCTTGTCCACAAATTGATTGATAAACCATATAAAATTCATAATAATTAAGAAAACTTATATCACTAGAAATATATCTGAATTATATTTCCAACACAACTTGAATCACCTCATAAATCCTAGTGTAGCTTCCAAAACGTCCATTTTAATGAAGATTGCTTTTGACTACCCCAAAACTGCCCTTTTACCATTCAACCTAAATGAAGCATACTTGACCATTTATCAGAATTACCATGACCTGAAACCTCTTTTTAAATCAATAAAAACTCACATACATCACACAATGGTCATTTATTTTGCAACTCCTTTGGACAACCTTGTCCTAAACTAAATTTACTCATAAAATGACCTATTTGAGTGGGTCCCACTCATCACTACAACCTATACCATAACTTTATGGAAATATGGAGGATTCATCTACATTTTATATTAATAATCTATACACTAGGACGCAAAACTAGCCACTTAGGAAGTAAAAATCTCAAACCTCTTTCAAGCTAGGGTTTCAAACTCATAACAAGATGTTTACCTTCTTAACATTCATTCATAAAAAAATGAAAATGAATTGACCTCATTATTTTTGGGAAACCTTATCAAATCAATTTTTATACATCCATAAAATAAAAAAGTCCCATGTAAAGGACACAATTTAGGGTGAGCATTAGAAATTCCAATACGAGCTGGAAATGCACTTGTTCTTGACCACTGTTTCGCTAAAATTGATATAACATGAAAATTACTCATCATAGGAACTTGAAATTTTTCCCACATCACACGCAGACACACCCTACTAACATATCTAATCATCATAATTTCATAATAACATCTCAATCTTTCCTATCACTGATACTTTCATAGCTACCCCTTAGGGTTTTACACTGTAAAGCTAGGGTAAACTGAAATATCATCATAAATCATCAATAAAAAATAAAAAGGTCATAACATACCTGATACAAATTAATACATGAACTATTGAGCTCATATAGCTCTAAAAACACTCACATTCTATCTAACAACCATACCTAGTCTAAATGAGTACCGAAACATAGTCATCAATTTGTATCTTCACCCTAAATCTCATATGAGTGTCCAATAAATCCCAAAAATTACCTTCATCATTCCAACATGATTCTAAATATTCAAAAAATATCTAACCTTCATGCTCCATCACCTAGACTACCTAGGTCACTTGAATAGGCTTGCAAGAACAAACCATTCTCACTTAATCAACTGTTAAACCATGAACATACCTAAATCTTCATGTCATCATCACTATGAGCATCATTTGACCCTATTCCATCATCCATTTTTTTCATTAACAAGGTTTTCATCAATGAAAACTCCTATGCAAGAGCATGCAACATGTCAACATAACAAATTTTTGGGTTGACATGTATAAATAGATAAAAAAAGTTCCACCAAAATGTAATATCAAAACTAGGGTTAATTTAATTAATATATTGCATGAATGTGTAATAAGAAAATCCAAATTAGTAAATAAATAAACAAAGTAAATACAACAGTCCTAAATTATGAAAGGATGATGTATTCGATCGATACACTTATAGAAAGTAGATGATAGAAATTAGGGATAGGATTTGGAACATTTTCAACAAAGTTAAGCTTGAGTTGTATATGGTGATATTAAACATTGTGAATATGTTGTACAATGTTTCATAAATTTTCTTGTGAGATCTAGGATCCTATAACCGAGAAGAAGAAAATGGCGAGTAGAGGACAAGATTATCTATTTTGGGACTAGATTTCTCAATAAAGGTATCCTAGGCCTATTTTAATGTGTTTTATACTATATTGAATTGCAATATACATTTGTACCTACTTTGTATATGTTTTTCAATCTCATATTTACGTCTATCTCTTCATGATGACTCTTTTTTACCTATGAATATATTCTCTTTGTCTTTTATGACTCTTTTCTTGAAAAATTTCTACTCGTTATATGTCTTTGGAATAAAATCAATGTTCTTCAACTAACATAAGGAGCACTAAAATATGTACCAATATGCCAAAATGGGATCAAGCCACACATAATTATCCAAGTATTAGGATGGAGTAGAGGTTATAAAGTGTAAATAAATGTGGATCCTTAATTAAACACTCAACACTTGGCTTGGATTTAAGCACATGATTTGATATAAGGAAACAAAGGATGGATGTGTTTAGAACTACATACCTCTATTATAATGTGCTCTAAGATAGATATGATTAAATTTTTGTCCTAAGTACCTTATTATTGTGTTCTTTGATATGGCATCCCTAGACACCGCTCATAGTTTAGGGTGTGCAAGTTTATATATTACTTGTACAAAATATTTCCCTCTCAATTTAATCTAAGATAACTTAGGTAAATTTTGCATTCAAAAAGATTAATTCCACAAGGACAATGGATACGTTCATCAACCTTAGGGATAGATTTTTTGTTCTAACATGTCCTAGATCAAAAAAATTCCAATCATAGGACAAAATCTGATATGAGACATGATATGAACTACAGAGAGTCCAAATATGCATTCTATATAAGGTACATTGATTCTCAAGGTACTAACCTTAAAAAAGTCATGGCCTATTGGATTTATAGTGTATGATTGAATACGATGCCTTTAATTTTAATCAATAAACTTGTAAATGGGATAATGATGGGATAAATTTTGAAGGATTATTTCTAATTGTCAAGACCAAATTTTAGGTACTAAAAAGGAGGCATATTAAAAATAGGTTGAAGTAAGCACCTTAGAACATACCTATGATTTTCCTACAAAGAAAATGGACTTGGTAATATATAAATAAAACATTTATCCACCTTCTACACAACATAGTTTCCAATGTTAGCTCGAGAAGCTTGAAATAAACTTGAATTACTTCACTTGTTGATCCACTTCCATTGAAATCCCTCTAACTAGCAAGGTCTAGGATATTTGGATTACTTGTAGACATAATATTATTCCATTACAAGGAGGAGCGTAAATAAATGCATAATATATATATATAATAAATCCATGGAATTTATCACATAGGATTAAAATTACTATATGATTAGGAAAGAATCATTTGCTAATTGACCATTGAACTGTTGTTAGGGGAATTAGGGAGGGATATTCCTTTATCCAAACATCTAGATGATAATTCACTCAAAATATAGATAAGACCTTTAAAAACCAACACATATATGGTGGGAGGTAATGTTCAACCTTTCATGGCATGCCTAAATAACACAAACGTATATTATTTCACACCATTAATGGAAATACAACCACATGCCTCTTGGAACAAAATATTGACCATACGAATAAAATTAAGACCAAAATTGAGTGCATGGAATGTAGATAGAATGAAAGGCCATTCAAATTTCATAGGATATCTCAAAATAAATGTAAAAGAAGGTTTTCTTAGAGGTTCAAGATCATTCCATACCTTAAAAACGATAGTAACATTGCTTAAACATTTTTCTATTATAGACAAAGTTTTTCTACTCAAATTTAATGATCAAAGAAAATGTATATACTAAATACATGTAAAGAAATTTTAAAATGATTTTGTAATAAATGTTAATAAGGGTAGTTGGTTTCAATTGGTAATGATTTCAGGATCTCGATGCCTTCAAAATAAATTTGATATTACCTTGATTAATGAAAATTCTTAATGAGGTTGTATGAAATGGTTCTTGGTAAAATTTATGAAGGTCATGCCCAATCATATCCCAAATATTATGAGAAAAACATAAGGTAATTCATCAATTATTATGGCTTCATTAGTTTCTATATTTGAATACACACCAAAAGATAATTAATTGTGAGTAACCTATCATACACAACTCTATGAGATTTAGAGAGCTTACAGGTGACCACTCAAAGGTAAGGAAAACATCTCGGGATGAAGAGGTAGATGTTTATACACCGGGTTTACATCACCCTAGCTAACCCACCTACACCCCATACACACATATTAAATCATTAAAACTTTTATAAACTAAGTCAATACCCTCACCCTCATAAAATAAATTTTTTACCCTCCATAAATTCTCGACTTAGCTATCTTAACCTCCCTAAAACCTCCTAACCATTCAACAACCATTCTAAACCCATTTTTAACCAAATAACCAACCTATTAACACCACTAATAACATTACCTTGCATCCTCACCCAAGAAATCTGAACTAGGAAGTGGTTAAAATGATTTCCAAGTTGTTTTCCTTGAAATTTCTAGATTATTAGCAATCCTAACAAATTGCCAAAGCAATTATAAATAAAAATTCAAAGCTCCTATTTCAAGTTCTAGATCTATTGTAATGAATCTTTGTCACATTAGTGAACCATATGATGTCATCACTAGCCCCAGGACATCCTCAACACTCCTCAATTCATCGATACTATACAAGTCTCCTATGAGAACTTGCAAGTCTATCTAGTCCATTTTTGTGTCTAAGTTAATCAACTTTTTATTTTTCTTTATCCTTAGTTCATTTTCATATAAGATATTAGATAAATCATTCATTATATATCTATTTTTCTTATAAAATATTATTTTATCAATATATCAACCTTTTCATAGAGATCGATGATAATTTATAGAATCATCTCGTGATTTTGTTGATCGTCCATGATCCCTACAAATCACCAATGACCCCTGTCAATTTAATCATTTCACCTAATATATATATATATAATAATTATAGTAATATATTTTTGGCCTAATTAGTGGTTTACAAGATGTATGTTCTTTATATGATTGTTCCAAGTCCTTCGTACCCCATCACTAGCATATATGATCTCCTAATCATTAAACACTCATTTGTGTGGGAACAATTTGACATTTTCCACGAACTTACCTTGTGCGCCATCGCAATCACACTAGACATCAAATATATTGAGAAGAAAAAAACTCATACAAGAAGATTGAGAAGGTGCCAAAGATTTATGATATAAATACTTAGAGGATTTCAATCTTGTCACCGCCCCTATCTAGGCAATGTATAACGTAGAATAGGATATTTCTATTCTCCTTAGATTATGAACTATCTTTGTAATTTATCTTATCATCATCAAAATAATTAATTTTATCAAATGAGTTGACACCCTTCAAGGAAGTTAATCAGGTTCTTGAGATTAGAATTCTTGAGAAACTTCTTGTTATCTTTATCTAATATTTCTTTGTCTATGTTGACACAAAATCACACACTTAGGTACATTTCTAGGTTCTAAAAGTATACTAGCATGTACATGATTACTAAGAAAGAAAACTAGTAATTTACAGTTATCTTTGGCCTTTTGTATGTGTTTTTTGTTTTCTACTTTGTATTACACACCCTAAAACCCTTTTAGAGATTTACATGTTTATCTTTTATGGCTTCAAACACTAGCACCCAGCCGGGACGTTAGTACCTTTGTCCCCTCGAGGCGCCCTAATCCTTTTCTATCTTACTCATTTCTTTTGGGTCTCTTTTATCATTTGGGAATCTCATTTTCTTATGGTCCAGCCTTTTAGTTGTCAATTATGAAATTCAACTAAGGGAATCATATAACTACTTAACTATGTGATCAAAATAAAGGACCAAGCTCTAAGTATACTTATTTTCACCTAAGATTGCATTCTAATGCATATAAAGAAATTAATTGCATCCATCTAGCATCCATACAAGGGACAAGGGAATGCATTTTCTACATACACTACATAGGAAGGGGAATTTCATTCTATTCCATACATAAATTTTGAATATTGTAGCAAATCTAGCCCATTATCTAGTGCATTTTGTACAAGGGCTTCCTAGGGCTAAATTTTCACAAACTCACAAGAACTACATGGAGTCTGAGATGTAGTGCGGTGCTTTTTTGTAAGTTCACTTTTTGAGTGATTTTCGGGGTTAGTCCAACTCACCATATTACATCTTTATTTTTTTATTTTATATCGTTTTATGCGTTTTGCAAGTGAACATCTATTTTGTAGGTTACATGCATCTTCCGCTATTAATATGTAACATACAGAAACCAACAAGAAGTATCAAAGACACTTGTATGAAACCAAATAAATCATATTCCAACCATTTTTACAGTCACAAGTGCCTAGTAGAGATCTCTAGTGCCTAGGTGCCCTTGTCCTAGTCTAGGTGCCCTAGTTTGAACT
This sequence comes from Taxus wallichiana var. yunnanensis, assembly GCA_018340775.1. Classification (NCBI taxonomy): domain Eukaryota; kingdom Viridiplantae; phylum Streptophyta; class Pinopsida; order Cupressales; family Taxaceae; genus Taxus; species Taxus wallichiana. The sequence continues at coordinate 206,187,614 of CM031244.1, read as the reverse complement.
TATCCAACAGTTCCATATTTTACGAGTGCATAATTTCGATGGTCTACCCTTTCCTTTCATAAATGTTTCCAGTCTACACTAGTCTCAAATCAATCACAAATCAGCTAAGTACTTCTCTTTCTCTTGCACTTAGGGTTTCATATTGTATTATTTTATTACTTTTTTAAAATTGTATCTAGCAGTTCTACTTTATTGTTTACTATCAGTTACTATGTAATTAGGGTTTTAACAAAATTATATTTATTAAATCATTTGGTGAACCCACATTCAAATACACTTGGATCCTTATTTTTTCTTCTTTCATGGCTCCTCAATTTCCTCAAGTCTCTTTGCATGACCTAATTCAAATGCATCCACATTGCAAGGTTGTTCTTCAAAAACCCTAAACACTATATATTTCTAGAACATGTCACTCACTCAAGTAAGTGCCATCTTCGATCATCTATTTGATGAATCTATTCATCCTATTCCTCCATCTAATCAACCCATCTTCAAGTGAATTCAATCTTTACATTCTTCATTTCAAGACAAATTCAAGCTATGGAAATAATGATTACATATCTTAAATATAAAATCTAACATCTCAAGGATGCTTCTCAATCTCAAGATATTTCTCCTTCTATATATCATTCTCCTCATTCTAATTTTATGTCTTTTACATGTGCTAATATAAGTGAACCTCAAGTCTCACCACTCCACACAGCTCTCAAGTTTTATTTCAATGTTAAGCAAAAAGATATTCTTCCATAACTCCTCACTCATCAATTGATCAATTTGTCATCTACTCAATGTTATCCTCCTGATTGACTTGTAAATTATCAATATCATCCATATTGCAATTATCATCAAATTAATGGACATAATGACAATGATTACGATGCTCTAAAATGACAAATTTTCCACCTTAAGAATTATGGTCTTATCTCATTTTCTACATGTTCATCTCTAACTAATACATCCCACTAAGTTCCTAAATTTGATTCATCTATGTCTAATGAGAATCATGCCATCACTTCTAATGTTCCTTCTTTGGTAACTCAAGTTCCACTTATACAAATCACTCCAACTAAGAAATCACCTCTTAAGATGTGTCCTCCATCACCTCTCCTACTAAGTCATCTACCACATCACCCCCTCCAACTAAGCAACCTCCTCTAAAAATATGTCAAACCCCTCATTGGCTCAAGTCTTTTATATCATTATCAATCCCACATAAGCTACCACCATTCAAGATGGACTTCCCCACCCTGATCCACTTCCATTTACATTTCATTTTTTCAAGAAAACTAATCATTACATTGATTGCCAAGACATATTTGAAGCTTCACCACCATGGCATGGTCCTTCTCACATCACCACATAGATCTCCAGTACTAACATACTTGGGTAGAATCATAGCTTCCCCCCATGCACTGATATAAAATTTTTCTATCATCTCTCACACTTGAATGTTGAGGGAATACTACATCCATGAACCTCACACACTACACATTTCATGCTCCGCACTAAACGATAAATATTTTTAGAATTCCATTCGACACATCATAATATCCTATGATGCACTCTAGTTCCATGGTTCATACTTGAATGCTGAGGGTATAAATCTGAAATGAACCTCTCCCTATTCACTCTTCACATTCTTTTCTTCATGATCCATCTTTCAAGAATCTATTCTCAAACCATTTCCCAATGTTTCACTCTTGTTCTATGGTGAATTCTTTATTATTAAGGGGTATTTTATAAATGAACCTTATCTCATACACATCCACCTGGGAGGATACTACTATCACATTAAAACATTTCATTTTTCTCCATTCCACTTATTTATAGCATATTACATATCTTGGTTGCACTTACTCTTTCTTTCTTATACTTACATGATGCACTTTTCTTACTATGTTAGTCAGATATTTAGTATGTCATTATATTTTCTATATACATATACATGTTCACTTTGTATTTAGTTGTGAATGTAGACTTATTATAGGACTTCACATGTTGCAATGATGTTTGGCCCTATGCCTTTTACCAATCCCACCAAGGCTCCTGAGGGCATCTACATTTACTACTCTTACACATCATAGGTGTTATTGTTCAATTATATCTTACTTCCTATTATTATTAGCACATAACTTTACATTAATACATACACATATTGACATAATTTTTATCTTTATAACATGCTAAAGGGTGCTTTATGGGAATTTTTTTCTTTGCAGGACTATATGCCACCATCGTTGTCTTATTTATCTTGTTTTCTATTATTTTTCATTGTGTGATAGTTTTTATGGGATTTGCCCTTTGTCTTGTGTGAACATTGTTTTCTTTTGTTCGCTTTATCCTAGATTTTTGTGACATTGTGAGCAATGTCCCATATTTGAAACCCACATTTCAGTCTATCTTATCTTATTTCTTTATTGGTACATTGTATTCTATATGCATGCTTACTTTGATTACACTAACACATGTTTCTATCCATCTTGTTTACATGTGCCTTGGTTTCTACTATGAACATCCCCTCCCCCTAAAGGGTATCCACTTTAGCTCAGTTTTAGGCATCTCCTTTAGACCGCATGTTCCTACCAGCATCACATGTACCCCAAACGAGGGGGGCATACATTGGGTGAATAAATACCCCACACAACAACTCAGAGTTATAGTTCATAATCTACATAGTACTTAATCAACACATGATACAATTATATAAATAACCTATAATCGACTTGGGTCTCTATTTTAGCATAGACATCAATGCCCAAATCTAGACACTAACACCGGGTGCTCCCGATCTCCTTAGGGGCTTATGTCTGGTGGAATAAGTAGTTACATTCTCATATAAACACAATTCATAGAAGTTCACAGAGTAGTTTTCATAGTAAAAGAATAGTCCTTAGGGCATTGGTCTCTATTTTAGCATAGACATCAATGCCTAGACTCAGAACACACTAACACTTGGGTGCTCTCAACCTCCCTTAGGGGCTTATGTCCCTGGGGAATAAATAGTTACTTTCTCATATAAACACAATTCATAGAAGTTCACAAAGTATTCTTCATAGTACAGAATAGTCCTTTAGTAGCATAATTCATTATATCTCCTTCAATCGGAACAATTCGGTACAACTCAGAACTAATTTGGTACAACTCAGAAAAAAATAGGGCACACCATCTATAATCCAGTGTTTATATGGAAGAATTCATGGAAAGAGTATAACACTAGACCTCTCTCCCTAACACTCTTCTTCCGTGGCATGAGATCATCAAAAACTTGTTCTTGGCTTGAGATCACCAAAAAACTCACTCTTTGCATGAGATCACCCAAGAAAAACTTGCTCTTCACAATATTTTTAGGATATTTTCTATCTTTTATACTTATAAACACTAGTTCCATCCTTAATATGTAAAAATAAGCATCCCTACATCATTAAACACAAACACAACAACATGTACAAATAAGTGCATATGATTCATCCCTAGGGTCACTTCCTCTTTCTTAGTTTCCACACTTCATTTTTATCACTTCACCTTTTCACTTGTCTCTTCAAGCAAATTATCACCATAAAATTATATGGGAACAAAAGGTGCCTATCATCTAACTACTTTATATTATTGAGTATTTGTTATCACAAAAAGGTAGCACCCTGGGATTTTCCAGTTACATATCCCTACTTTTTGCTAACATGGGACTATATCTCAAGTTGTGGGACTTGCTATTTGAGATGGAAATTTAGAGAAGGCTGACTTCCTCTACCTAATATAATGCAAAAACTACTCCTAAAAAGAAAATCTAGCTATATAAGAATATTCTAAACTTTCAAGGGACTAGAGAGATAAAGATGAATAAAATGGAAAATCCTAAACTAATAGAGATGATAGCACCAAAAAATGGAGATCAATCTCCATGAGGGATAAATGAGAAATAAATTAAGGAAGAAGAGGGAAGAAATTTTTTCCTTAGATCCAAAACAACATTCACACTCTCATTCCCATGTAGCACAATAGAAAAAAACCTATAAAAAGAGAATACATATGCACAACATACCACCAACGTAATAGAGAGGCAAGATAATGCAATAAAAACATGTTAGGGTAGTGAATAACCATAAAACATATAATTTATTTCCTTAGAAGGATACACAATCCATTATAATGAAGGAAGGAGGAAAGAATCACCCAACAGATGTTCACATCTGAGGCTTGCAATTCAAATTTGTTTGGGACACCATTTTGACATGGTGCCTTTTACAAAATGGAGAAAGATTACATTCCAATAAAAATGAGTTGCATATATAAAAGAAGAAGAGAGGAGAGATAAAATTCAAAATTAATCATATCACCCACTTCAACAACCACTAAGGACTAGTCATCATTAAATTTTACAGACATAGCATATGCATCATTAGTTTTTGCCGAGACCATACCCAAAATGACAACAGGATCATTTTTTCAATTAAATATCATAAAAGTACATTATTATGACCCAAACATACTCGCATCATGTATTAATCCTTGATACCTTTTTGACAATGTAAATTTTTTTAATTGGAGTCCTGGATCAAAATTTATGGCCATTTTAAGTTGCAAAAAAAATTGTCATTTTCCTTTATGCGTGGATTTTTATTTATTATGTGGATTTTCCTTTGTTATGTGGATTTTTATTTTTTGTGCATATTTTTTTTTTTTTGTGTGACTTTTCCTTTGTTTCACAATTTTTCGTTTGTTGCACAATTTTTCTTTTGTTGCGAATCTTTCCTTATTTTTAACATTTTTCACCAAGTATGGATTTATTTGAGCCTGAAGAAAAGTATATCAATTCCTTGAACCATATAAAGTTCCCAAAACATGATAGATACTTGCTTTTATCAAATTCTTCATGAAGGTCCTATAAATTCTGAAGTCTAGATTTCTGAAGTAAGCCAATTTGCAAGGGGTGTAAAATTAGATAATAGTTTCACAACTCACAGGGTAATATACCTACTATATTGAATATATCAATGGCCTTAAATAATTTATTGGGAATGGAGTCATCCTGATAACCATGAAAACTGATCCAAAACTTTGAAACTCACCCCCTGAATCCACCTAAAGCACTTCCTGAAACTCGGACTGACTTGAAGCTCGAATTGACCATCTCATTATAAGAATTTTCTGAATTAAATTTTATGAGAGTGGAAAATTGTTTTGAACCTAAAATTTTACCTTCTTACCACTTAAAACTATGAATAAACTGAAAAAATAAGTAGTCCCCATCTTAAATGCATACCACTTGATCCTGAATTTTGATCTTATTGGGCTAAATGAATGCACTCATGAAAACTATCCCAAAGTCTCGATTTTTCCAAGTATCAATAAAATCGAATCGATTCCTTGACAAATTTGAGTATTGCAGAGTTATGGATTTCATGTTGACTAGATGGATGCACTTAGAACTATGTTAAAATCTAATTTCCCCATGAACATTGTATCCTTTGTCTTTCGGATAGATTATGCAAGAGAAATAAAACACCACAAAAACTATGTACAAAATGAAAAATCATACATGTTCCAAGTGGAAACATGTAGAGTGTTCACAAGAACTTATTCTCGCTAAAAAAACCTACCCTACCCTACTCTAACCAGACTAAAAAGGAGCTAAACAAAACTTTCAACATGTTATGATAAATAACATCCTTTCCTCACAAAATGCGGCCATGTGATTTGGTTGGAAAAAAATCCACATGGTGGGAATGAAATCATGCCTTGAACTCCCAGTTTCTTCAAAGTATCAACTACAAAAATGACAAATACCTCCTTAAGATGTTCTATATTTTGTTAGAGGTGTTGGAACTAACCTTTGGGACTCTAAATCTTTTTCTCATGCTATGAAATGAACATGACTAATGGAAACTCTCGAATTTGATTGGACAAGAGGCCTTTAGAACAAATAAACGGATCCTTGAATTTTTTCCATATTCTTTGAATTCAACTCCAAAAATGGAGTTGTTAGACACAATTTCTTCTTCATTATAGATGTTTGTAAGCTGATTGAAACCTTGTTTTGTTGTTGCAAAAAAAATTTCCTCTTCTATGATGACTGATTTGGGGATGGTGTCATCATCTTCTTCCCCATTCTCAAGTATGAAGTCTAAAATATCAAATTCATCTCTTTCTTCCTCATGCATACTAATTTTGGTAGTAAGATCTTCTGTTATTTTTTCCTCCATGGTAAGCTTATCAACAAAATCATATTCAATAAAAGGAGAAAAAAATATGAAATTTCATTTCCAAAATAAAGTAAGAAGCTTTTTATGATCTCTTCCTCATCAAAACCTTTAGAATCTGATTTTTTCTCCTCTAACGCTAATTCTTATGAAGACAAAATAACAACCTTTGATAATATAGTGCCATAAGGCACACTACACTCAAAACAAAAATATTGCTGATCATATTCCTCTTGTGTTTTCTCATCAATAAGAATAACCTCCACCTTTTGTTATTTATTCCCAACCTCTGTTGAAGGATTAACTAGATGTGGCATCTGATTGGAATCAAATTTTTCAGCCCATTCCTTTGAACAAATTTCAAGCTTCTCTAATGTATTCTTCAATTTTCTACCCTCCTTCTTTGGTTTTCTGATTTTTCTCTTCCCAAATGGGTTTGGGAATGTAAGAGGAGGGGTGGGCTAGGATTCAACTCATTTTATCAATGGTTGCAATGAAAGGGAAGGTGTTATTTCTTCATGTGGGGAGGGTAAATAGAAAGAGAAGCTTTAAGGAAGTAGGGAATTTTAACCTCAGGCTTAGGTGGCTAGTTATGGATAGGTATTGAATACTGGTATGGTAAAGGTTTAAGAAATCCTATCGATATGGTTCTCTAACCTTAAACCGATAAGATTCTCAAGCTTGAAAAGATAAAATAAGTCCAACCATTTGAGTGAAGGATTTACTCATTACCTTAATCCTTTATTGTGGACTAAACCAACGGGGTATGGGAGCTCCTTATGATGACAAGGGTCCCCGAAACTAGGTTTTTAGCTTGTAATATTTATAGTTTCTCCTTGACATATTACAAAATCTACTTCATTATTTGAAATTTTCCTTTAAAATATTCTTTAAGTGTAGGATGACATCCAAAATCTCCATACTCCTACTCCTGAATAACTCCATAGTCTAATGAATGACCAAAATAGTTTGTATTTTTCCCATAAAACTAACTGGAATCGGGTTATAGAAACTTGAAGAATTTTTTTGTAAGGATGGGGGTGGATTCAAATCAATGCTACAAATAATGGTTCCAATGAAGAAATTAAGTCATGATTGCATAACCTCGTGGGAAATAAAAAATGGAAAGAAAAGGAAATGGTTTGTTGAAAGAGAAAATGGGTTGCTTAGACCAGTGGAGTGGCAATATATGCTTGAAAATGCCTCAAAAGGCTAAAATTTCACCAAGATCAAATCAAAATTGATGAAATGAATTTTACACAAAAATTTGTAATGGAACACCTACAAAATATGACTTCAATCTTCTCCCATTGGGCATGCCAAAAATATTATCACAAAAAAGTAGCACCCTAGGATTTACCAGTTACATATACCTACTTTTTTCTAATATGGGATTATCTCTCAAGTTGTGGGACTTGTTATCTTATTTTCCCCTATGGATAAATTAGAAAAACATGAACTCGCATAGAGAAAATGGAGAAATCATTTTAGCCATGGGAGCTCACATTTTGGGCTTGAGTCAAATGAGTTGGAATGACGCGAAAACATTCAGATTCGACGGGAAAAAAATACTAATGGAAAGTTAAAAAGGTACAAAGGACATCAAAGTTTGAAGTCTAAAATTTGGAATTTGGACATTCGGAGTTTGGAGCAGCAGGTGTTAAGCGGTGAATAGTGTCATGCTTTGGGAGAAAAATAATTTTGAAACCTGAAGTCCAAAATTTGAACTTTAGGATTTCAGAGGTTTCATGTGTTAGGTGGATGAACAATACCTGAAACCCTAAAACCCAAAACCCAAATGCCGAAACCTTGAAACCTGAACCCCAAAACCCCAAAACTAGAACCCCAAAACTCGAAGCTTGAAACCAGAAACCCTAAAAAGACAAAGGTCTGGAACTTGAAGTCTGAATTTCAGACTTCGGGGTTTTGACATTTTGGAACATTAAAGCCCCAAAGCATGCAACTCATAAATGGAAACCAAACCCAAAGTTCAAATTTCAAACTTTGGGGTTTCGGCATTTTGGAGGTTTCACGAACTCAACTAGATGAACAATGATTACAACCTCCGAAATCAAAATACCCAAAGTTCAAAATCCCGAAAGTTTGAAATTTTTGGATTTCAGAGGGTGCGATATAGGTCGAGTCCGAAAAGTAAAATCAATCTATCACATTTATTGTAGTATAGCACCCTCATCTTTAGATGGCCATAATGTTTGACTGGGAGCTCAGATTTACACAAAATAGGACTTTTGGAAATCTCTCAGTGTCCTCTGCATAACAGTGAAAAAATAAAGTCCTCCATTTTAGAGGAATGATTAAAAATTTCTCACCTACCAAAATGATAAAGATATGGGCTTCCTTTCTTCTCCAAAAAGGATAAGTACATGGAGGTATGGATTTTACTGGTGGCACCCATCATTGTTGCGGGTGATTTTAATGGATTTTTGGGTATTTGAAGAATGATTTTGAATTCCTCTCTCTCCCTTATCTCATTCTTCCTATATATTATAAGGAGGGGATCATTTTAAAAGGTTGGACATCTTGTATATGCCCCTCCCTTCTTCTTCTTATCTGTAAGAGATTTTGTGGAGATTCTAAACCTCCATACTAGACATTGTAATGTAAAATAGGTGTCTTGGCCCTAAATGAGATGTATTGTATCAACTTGTAGAGAAATACAATCAGATTTTTGGATGTTTCACACCCTCTTATGTGTTCTATTGCATCTTTATGATCTTTCATTGCATGAAAGGTTATTTTTTCTTGTTGTTTTCATTGCAAGGTTTTTGTAGTGCTGTGTTTATTATCCAGGTTATTCAACATCCTTCTTGGTGCATCACCTTCCCTTAGAGTAGGTTTTAATTTTCATGCATTTTATCTATCTCTGTATCCTTAGAAATATTAGATTAGGGTTAGATCTGCAACTCTCTACACTTTGGAGTAGTTGTCACTATGATAGGATAAGAATTCACCCTTCTCCGAATGGTTATCCCGATCACAAAGTCCCACACTTTGGGATAACTCCATGTTTGACAAATCACACTAACTACCTCAACCATTCACTTGTGAGAAATCAAGGGTGATATGATTTTTTCATAACAGGACTTTCTATTTGAGATATAACTCCATAGAATGTTGACTTCCTCTACCTAATGTAATGCTAAAACTACTCCTAAAAAGAAAATTTAGCTATATAACCCTATTCTAAACTTTCAAGGGACCAAAGAGAGTGAAATTCATAGAATGGAAAATCCTAAACTAACAGAGGTGATAGCACCAAGAAAAGGGGTATCAATCTCAATGAGGGAGAAATGAAAAATAAATGAAGGAATAAGAGGGTAGACAAGTGTGTCATAGATTCAAAACAACATTCAAACTCTCATTCCCATGGAGCACAATAGCAAATAAACCTGCAAAAGAGAATAAATATTTAAAACATACCACCAACATAATAGAGAGGAAATATAATGCAATAAACACAATCTAGGGTAGTGAATATCTACAAAACATAAACTTTATTTCCTTAGAAGGATGAACAATCCATTACAATGAAATAAGAAGGCAAGAATCACCAGAGAAAGTTTGTATTATGATAAAAATGGTGCCTTTACAAAAGGGAGAAAGATTACATTCCAATAAAAATGAGATGCATATATAAGAAGTGGGAAGAGATAAATTTTAAATTAAACAACTCACCCACTCAAAAAACCACCAAAGACCACTCAACATTAAATTTTGTAGACTCAAGACGGCATCATCATTTTTGTAGATCTCATGCCCAAAATGACCACAGGATATTTTTGTAGAATTATGGATCATAAAATTAAATTATTGTGACCAAAACCTACTCCCATCATGTAGTAATCATTGAGACATTTCTGAAAATATAAAGTTTGTCTTATTTGGAGTCACAGATCAAAAGTAATGGTCATTTTAAGTTACACGAAAAAATTGTCATTTTCCTTTGTTATGCAACTTTTCCTTTGTTGCATGGTGTTTCCTTTTTTGTGTGGATTTTCCTTTGTTCCATTGATTTTTTTGTTGCTCCATGGTTTTTCCTTTGTTGCGTGGCTTTTCCTTTTTGTGCGGTTTTTTTGTTGTGGCTTTTATTTTGTTTTGTTGTTTTATCTTATTTTTTACATTTTTCACCAAGTATGGATTTCTTTCAGCCTAAAGAAAAACACTTATTTCACTAAATCATGACATATTCCAAAGTAAATATAGACTCGAGTATTTCAAGTATTGGAAGAAATCAAATCGCTTTTCATCATATATGGATTCCATTTTTGTCTATACTATATTCGAATATTGTCATTATTGGATTTATTCTAGTTCCAATTTCACTATAATTGATTCTAATCTCATTATTATTTATTCTAATATCGTTATTATTGGATTCCAATTTGGCTAATTTTAGTTTCAATAGTATTTTAGGATTTCAATTTTGTTATTGTCATCCAATGTATAAATCCAATTTTTGGATTTTAGTTTCACTATTTTAGGATTTAGTGTTTGAATTTGAATCCCCCACATAATCTAAGCAACCTCTATCTTACATAAGCCTCGTGGATGCTATCTTCAATAAGCCTAGATATTTATAACTTACATGATGAAAGTGCATGTTAGGTAATATTTTCCTTACAGCCATTAAGTTACATAAGCCTTTCGACCTCTAAGTTACATAAAAGGACTATAAGCCTAGAGGTCGCTATCTTACATGAGCGTATAAGATGTTAACTTACATAATCCTATCAACCACTATCTTACATAAGCATATAGGTTGTTAACTTACACAAGCCTAGTGGCCGCTAATTTACACAATAGTAGAATCATCTAGGTGAAATAATCCTAGTGGATGGAAAGTTACACCAGCCTACTAGTAGTAAGTTTCATAAGCCTACCCACCACTAAGCTACATAAGCCTAGCGGCCGCTAAGTTACATAATCCTAGCGCCACAAAGTTACATCATACTAGGGGTTAAATTTGAAGGCCACTTATGCCTGTCAAACAATTTTTAGATAACGGAAATTTTACAATATTGCCATTTAAAAATACAAAATAGTAGTTATTTAAATACTTCAAATTTATATTTATTTAATATTTTATATATATTATATATTGATATAATTTTTATATAAAAATCTATATAAAAATGATCGTGATATTGTAAATATGCAAGTTATGTGTGATAAAGTCAACTACTTTTATGATTTTCCATTTTGTAAATCATAAAGAACAACAAAGAGTTAAGAATTACATTAAACAAGTTGTTTTGAGGAAATGGATTTGAAAATGTATTTCCATAGGCAATAAATCCTTTGAAAAAATTACATTGAAAATTACATAAGCATTGATCCCTCATAAGGGTATTAATTATTGTTCTTGAATTTGTGCAAGGTATTGTTGGATAGCTTCATGACCCCGATTGGTATTTTAATTTGATTTCCTTTCCATATTTTTCTTGGAATCCATGCCTAGATGAAGTTTTTATATCAATATTTGATGTGTCCCTTGATTTTTTCCAACATTTCTTTTCTTTAAGCATTCCTGGTATCTTTATTTTTCTATATTTCCTTTCCTATGGGTTCCACCAGTGTACCCTTATCTTTTGAGTGTTTTTGTGAACATCTTGTATTAGTTTTAGTTTTTCCTTTCCCATCCATATAGGTACATTATCATCAGTTAGTATTACTAGTATCATCTTCCCAACATTCACATCCACTACTGGGTTGAATTTCTCTCGAGGTCTATCACAAATAGGCCCAACATATATATCCTTATTTGAAAGGACATTTTGACTATAGTAGTTATCCATGTCAAGACATGGTGTACCCACTATCTGATCATACATTTTGCTATCTTGAATTATTTTTGCCAAAAACAATCTCTCCTCATCATGCTACAATTGAAAAATGGATTCTCTAGGGCATGTAGAACATTTTTCCAATATGTAATCTTTAGAACATAGTATGCTTCTCCACCATATGTTGAAATATTTTCCCAGTGTGTGATGTATGCCTAAATGCCTCTCTACATGTCTGCCATCTCTTTGGGTTCTTTAAAGGGTGCCAATGGAGGATCCCCTTCAAGAAAGAAAGGTTTCCCATCCACTATTTTCTAGATCTCAATTGAGTGTGACCATTGGACTCCATGATTGATGCTTTGAACTCCATGATGGGCTTGTTGTCTTTGACATAGAATTTAAACATATTTGGTTTTTTGATACCCATGATCTTTTGGTTACCATCTAGCAGGTGTGGTTCCAAAAGGCCTTAAAGTCGTAGAATTCCTCGATAAGATATGAAGTGAATGTGTTGGACTCCTCTTGGCATGATCTTTAAGTGTCCAAAGAGAATGTATCCAATTTGTAAAATGTTGTTGATAATTGGCCGAATGTACCATCTATGTCTTCTTGTGTGTGACCCACTAGAAGGAAACTCACATATGCTTTGTTGAAAACTGTTCTAGTTATCAGCATGGATGAAAATGAAAAAAATGTTTGATTTTTTTTGTCGCTTGTAGAATTATCTAGATGTAAGTAGAGAGTTGGTGGTTGTTTTCTAAATGAACTTGAGCATCTACTTACAATATTAGTTGTATGAGCACCCTCATTTTTCTTCTTTTATTCCTTTCACTTTTCATATGCATCATTTTGTAATATTGCATCATGTAATGGGTGTTTTGATGTCCCATTACTATATAAAAAATCATCATAATAATCTGTAAAAGGTTCTTCTAGATTCCATATATATAGTACCAATGTTATTATTGTGAATTTTTCTCCTCGCTCAAAAAAGGGAGACCAAAGTGCCGAAACCCCCCATTTTTTGCCCATGTGTCAACATACTAGTCAAGGTGATGGGGAGATTAATAGCATTTCTTATTGATTTTGATTTTTTACCCATCCTTGGTATTACAATTTTCATATTGTCCATTTTGTCATGCACAATGCTCAAATAGATATTAGGATTTTTTTTTATTGCACTCTATGTGCATAGTAAGTTGCACGACAACTTTGAATGTAATCATTGTTCCATTTCTAGCGTTGATCTATTTGTGCTATTGTTTCTAGACATGAGGTCACTACACATTTTTTCTTAAGATTTGTACACTTGTCACATTTGGTGAAGAAGTTGTTCTTGGTGATTGAAACATGGGAGAAATGTTCTTTCCATATTTTTCTAAGATTTGATTGTGACGTTGGAGGAAGTCCCAATAGTGAAAGAACATCATTACACTTTTTGTAGTATGTAAGAAAAACGTATAACATGCAGGAAACAATCTCATTGTTACTTTAGTACCATCTTGTCCCACTGAACGAGACATGTGTGGGGATATATCAGAATTATTCTCCACCATTTTGGATATCAATGCAATAGTTGTGACAATGTTTGGCATTTGTTTTTGTTTTCTTGTATTTCCATTTACTTCCCTCCTCTCGCCATTAATCCAAGATTGTTATATATCTGTAATAGGTGCTTTTTGGGATTCCATGACATATGTACCATGCATTTTGACATACATCCCTTCCACATAACTTCAATTTATCTATACTATGTTCTAAAGTTTGACCTTGATCACAACTAATAGCATTTGCAAGTGAATGTATTAAGTACAAAGTTTTTGATGGTAGGTTCATTCATACCTAGAGTTAAATTCCAACTGTGATTGAAAGCACTTAGAGATAGATTGGAGAGACATCCTTCCTTGTAGAAAAGTTTTTTATCAACTTCAAACAAAAATTTTCTCTTGATTTTTCATCATTTTCCCTTTCCTTTGATGTACTAGATGGATTAGAATTTACCTTTTGGCATTTGCAGGCATTGTAAGGTATTTTTATCAAGTTTTCATTACTACTACATATGGAGGATTCATATGAAGTTGGGTATACCAGTTGAGGCAATGGATCTTCAAATGAACTCCACATTTTTACCAGTAACTCTTCTGTAATTTATTTTAGCTTTACTTCCATAACATAACCATATTGATGGGACAACTGGTTTGGGCAGCCATTGGAGAGATATCCTTCGATATGGAGAAACCCTTGAAAAAGCCATAATTAATTTATCAACATGCACCCCAAATGTATTTCCATATAATTTTTTAAAGTGCACCATGTATCCTTCAAATCCATTTGTAATTGTTGATTTTCAGTAACAAATTTGTGTTCTTTTGAACAAAAATGTATCAACTTGGAAGAAACCCCTTGAACTTCAAATTGAAGTCATTATTTGATGTGGTAGTTGTTTCTTGGAGTTTATAATTTCCATTCACATGAAGTACATTTATTTTTTATAGATAAACTAAGTTTTGATTGGCCAAGAAACTTTGTTGTTTTGTTGTAGACTTGGATAGAAATATTTGGATGTAGTTATAATATTCTCCATAAAAACACCAAAGTGTGTGGGTCCTAACACCACTCCCAAAATCACATGTTGTTCTTGTACCAGGGATATAAACCCTTCATCTATGTCACCTTCTTTCTAAGGACACTTATGTTTTAGCACCATGTAGGTTGTAGAAAATTCATCCCTTTCTTTAAGAGATGTGAAAAATGGCTATCATTGGTAGAATTCAAACCCTCATCCTCATTAAATGTATCCTCTGAGTCACTTCTCATGATGTTTTGAATGCCATCACCCCCACATGTGAAACATTTGAAATCACATGCTTAATCATTTTCTTCCTTTCCCATGGGATAAAGTATCCCTTGTTTTCAATTTCTTCCAAGGTTTCACAATCATCAATTGTGTATGGAAGTCTCACTCTACCATTGAATATAATACTTATTGTGATAATGAATAAGATAAACCCCACGTATCTACAATGGAGTGTATATTTAGATGGATAAACTAGTCCCTCCACATCTTTCACACCTTTAGATAGTAAATCCACATGTGCTCCTTCTTAAAAAATAGAGTTCATTTTCAATTGTATCCACAAATAAAAAGAGAAAATTAGTACAAAGAACACTTAAATATTTAACATTAGTATGGAGAATTGAAATCACAATGAGAAAATAAATATTTATATCTTATATGAACATCTTTAAAACCTCATTTAATCCAAATATTTTAACATATAAAAAATTGTATTACACCATAAGATCTTGTTGTTGTGTGTATAATTTTATCCATAAACACATAGTGTAGGGAAAAGATTAATATTTTATAATGCACACATTTTATTTTGTGCATTTAAATTTTGTTGAAAAATTATTTCTAAGGGATTTAAAATAGGTACTTTTTAGTACAAAGAAAATTAATATTGGCCCTTGCTTGTGAATGAAATCACCTTTTCGGGACAACTAATGTGTCACCTTTTTATTGGCTGATTTTTACATGTGACTTGATTTTACTCGTGTTATTGGATACCTTTTTTCTAAATTCTTAGTATAAAATTTATAAATGTTGACTTCGATTTTTACAACTAGTGGTACTATACTACACATTACCACATTAATTGGCTTATGATACTATCATTAGCTTATTTCTCCTATGACTGTCAATAGTTGTATAGCCTAGCAATCACTGTGACGTAATTATTTTTTTACATGCTAAAATTAAAATATTGACTAGAATGGGAGGCCATAAGTTAGCGATCGCACTTCAATGTGCGAATGATTGAAATTCCAAGTTTGAAAACTCGCACTTGGATGTGACAGTGATAGTTGATCATAGAGTGAGAGATTTGTGGCCTCGTACATCTACCAAGTGTGATTCATCGCATGACAAAGTTTGATCCCTCACACGAATAAGGGCAATATACCTCACACTTTTAAGTGTGATCCCTCGCATGTTGACGTGTGATACGCACGACAAAGTACGTGAATTTTCAAGATGAAGTGCGAATTCACACTTGGAATAGTGATCACTTGCATATCAAAGGGCATATTTTCACCTACCATTCTATTAAAAATATCTATAGCCTAGCAGCCTCTTGGACTTAAATTTAGGGCCATTAATATTGTGTCAAAGTAAATCATTCATGTATTTAATTCTATAATTGTATAGCTATGCTTATTTTATGGTATAGAGTTCAGGTGGTTTAGTAGTCTTTTTTGATTAACAATTGTGGTATATGCTTTGACTAAATTATGTGTATTAATTTTTTCTTAGATTTTTATATCTTACGTAATATTTTAACAATATAAGTTTATATTTAATAATTTAGTATTTAATTGATTAACGATGGTGGTATATGCTTTGATTTAATTATACATATTAATTGTTTCTAATATTTTTATATATTTATTTTTTAATATTTGTATATAATATTGAGTAGAATTAACACATGCTATGTAGTTTTTTATTAATAATTCTCAATATTAAAGACTTAATTTCAATTAAATTTAAGTTTCAAACAATGTCGAATTACAATTTTCATACATTAAAAATTATGTTTTAAAAATATTACCTTAAATTTCATATCATGTTGTCATGTGAATAATTTTATGCATAAACCACAATGTGTAGGGGAAAGATTAATATTTTTATAATACAATAACAATTACACTTTTTTGTAAGGTCAAATGTTACATAATTAATATTGTTCTTCCCTAAACATTAAATGGCCATTAAATTGTGTAATGTAAAATCCACCACTTGAGAGTAATTTTTATTTTTTCGTACTGCATTTAATATTAAGTGGTATAATATTAAATTTTAATAAAAAAAATATGCTAATGTCTGTATTTAATGCAATAAAATGGAAAATTGTATACTCATTTGAAGGCGCCAAACCAAAAAAGGAGCACATACACAAATGGGGGAAGAACAAAGTTACAGTAAAATTAAAAGAGGTAAAGCATTGTTATTTTATTTTGAAGAATTTTAGTTTATACACCCATTTCACAGTGATTATAAATATTGCATTTGTTAGTAGGTAATTAACCAATTTTCAATGGTTCTCCACATGTTTTGATTCTATGATTTTACAGAGCACAGACCCTTGTATATTTATTTTTAGAAAATGGAAAATGAAATTAAGTTTAGATAAAAGATGGAGTACGTAAATTGTTTCATTTGTGATTATTTATAGTAACTAATAAATTTGTAGGACATGGAAATATCACCATTTTCCTTGTTTTCACATTTCAAATCCCAAGTTTTCAAATCAACTCCAAGAAACTACATGCAGACAATATGGATTTTTCAACACGACTAAGCTTGTCATGTAAAGGACTTCTACGTGTAGAACTTAGATGGAAATAGTGTCTCAAATTTGCAAGAGAATACAAGTGGCACAAAAAAATTGGCTTCTTGCATTCCAAATTCACAAATCAATCTAAATTATCCATATATTGTTGATGATGTTGATGATTCAAAATTAGAAGAAACATTTTCAATAACCCATGCATATGAAAGAGATATTTGTAACGAGGAGCTGATGAAAGAATACAAAGAAGATTTGTGGTCAAAATATGATGTGAAAACATTTATTTCAAAATATGAAGAGGTGTATGAACATTTAAACCATGGATATATCAGCAAAGAAACATTGGGATAATATAACAGATGCTTTGAATGAAGTTTGTGGAAAAACATTCACTAGGAAGCAATGCAAATACAAGATGAACAGGTTGAAGAAAACCCTCAAGAAGGAGAAACAATTGGAAAACACAACATTGGCAACATAGTCAACATGGAATTTCTATGAAGATATAGATCGCATTACATAGAAAACACACAAGGTTATTGGTTTTAATGGAAAAGAGAGGGTTAATACAACCACTTCTACTTTTGAAAAAGACATGAGAGGGAAATCAGAAATCCCTTCTATCAACATTGAAAATTTGGAAGGAGAAAAGATAGAAACCCCTTTGAATAAAAATGGAATTCAGAGAAAATATGTGAAGAGAAAAATAAACTCTTATGGATATTTAAAAGAGATAATAAAAATAAGCATGCATATATTCGGTCAATTAGTGATCATTGTGCAATTTTTTTATATGAACCAATGTGAATTATATGTTGCAATGATTTATCTTATCAAAACTACAAAAATATCACTTACTCTCAGGGGTATATATGGATTCCAATTTAAAAAGATATATCTTGTATGAGATAAATATGTAGTGCAGAAATTAGGGCTGCCATGTAAAGTCTCGCCCAAAATGATACAATTATAATGACATGTGATAATGATAGGAGCCTAGTGGCTGCTAAGCTAGACCATTGTTTGTTATAATATATCTATTCACAAATTAGAAATTGTTGATCCTAGTGGTTGCTACGTTATTCCTTTCAACTAGTAATTGAGCTTAGCGGTTGCTAAACATTTTATTTGATACTGAACCGAAAGTCTTGATCCCTCTTGATGGAACGTAGTGCAAAAATTGGCTCCACTAGGTAACGTGTAGCCGATTTGAAACAATTATAATCATTGAAAATTAAAATCGATCCAAATATTTAAAGATAGTGATTACTACAATAAGAGTTAATGAAAGGATCCTGGTGGTCTCTAAGCTATATGATGAGTTGTTAATCAATAGCTACTTGGAAATTGAGAAATTGTTAAGCCTAGTGGCTGCTAGGCTTTTTCTTTGAAACGAACAAATATGGATTATAATTTACAAATATATATCTTGGGAGAAATAAATAAGTCTTTAATCATCTCAAAATTAAAAGTATTGAGCCTATCCGCCCTTACATTATTCCTTTCAATGAGTAATGAAGGCTGGTGGTCGCTAAGATTTTTCTTTAATAAGAATAGAAAGTCTTGATCCCTCTTAATGGAAATCATTGTAGGAATTTTCTTCACAAGGTAACGTGTGGAATTTTTTTACATTTTAATAATTTATAATTACAATCGATCTAAAGTTGTACAAATAGTGATTTCTATAACAATAGGTAATGATATGATCGTAGTGGCCGCTAAGCTATTCCATGATTTGTTATTCAAGGGATATTTTTAAATTGATAAATTCTTGAGCATAGTGGTTGATACCCTTTTATCTGATACTAACGAATATGGATTACAATTTTCAAAGATATATCTTAGGAGAAATAAATAAGACTAGATGCCTCTCAAATCAGAATGTAGTGCAATAATTGGTTTTGTCATATGAAGTCTATCTAATATGTGACACTTACAATAAATGAAAAGCACTAACCATCTAAAGTTGAACAAATAGTGATTATAATGGAAAATGGTAATGATAGGAGCCCAAAGTGGCCACTAAGCTTGACCATTGTTTGTTATTATATATCTATTCTCAAATTTAGAAATTGTTGTGCCTATCGGCTGTAACGTTATTCCTTTGATATGAAGAGAAAGTCTTGATCCCTCTCGATGGAAAGTAGTGCAACAATTGGCTCCACCTGGTAACATGTGACTAATTTGATACAATTATAGTCATTGAAAATAACAATCATTCTAAAGTTGTAATTCTAGTGATTGTTACAACTAGAGGTAATGAAATTATCATAGTAGCAACCACTAAGCTAGACCATGATTTGTTATTCAATAGTTATTTTGAAATTAAGAAATTGTAGTGGTCGCTAGGATTTTTATTTGATACGAACGAATATGGCTTATAATTTACAAAGATATATTTTAGGTGAAATACATAAGTCTTTATCCATCTTGTTGAAATGTAGTGCTACAATTGGGTCTGACATGTGAAGTCTAGCCAATACGATATAATTACTATCATTGAAAAACAATATCACCCACGATTGAACATATAGTTCTTATCGGGATGGATAGTCATGGGGATTTCAATGCCCCTCATACTCTGGGAAAAAAAGGAGGATCTAAGGATTTTACAAAGAGGCATGGAGGATTTTAATGATTTTATTACTTCTTCACATCTCCATGATATTGATCTTAAATGCACCGATTTCACTTGGTCTAATAAGAGTTAGAACCGACATATTCAAGTAAGATTAGATAGGGTTTTAGTCTCGAAGGATTGGTTAGTCTAGGATATCTCTTTTCTCTCTTCCCTAGATAGGGTCTAATCATAACCCTATTCTCTTATAAATCAAGAGTCCATCTAGAAAAATAACTCGCTTCCATTTTGAGAAGATGTGGCTCCAGAATGAGGAACTATATGCCCTCATTAATGACTGGTGGAAACTAAAGGTTAAAGGAACAACAATGTATAGACTTTCTAAAAAACTCCAAAATGTTAAAGGTCACCTCAAAGCCTAGAATAAAAAAAGCTTTGGAAATATTTTTTTAAGAAAATAGAAATCAAAGTTGAACCGCATAACGCTCAAAGACAGACATAGAGTTCGGATTCCGAGACGGATATAGAGGACCATGAAAAGGAATGGTCCCTTTCCGCGTAATACAACAACATACCGGGAAAAGAGGAAATCTTCTAGAGACAAAAATCTTGAATTACTTGGCTAAAGGAAGGGGATAAAAATAAAAGATTATTTCACTTATCTACTTTAAAATGTAGAAGTTTCCATAGAATTAATAGAATTAGAAATGAATAGGGTGTTATGGTGGAATAAAAAGAATAAATAAGTGAAGAGGCTATTTCCTTTTACCATAACTTGAGACTAATAATTGTGATCCAAATTTGATTAAAGAGAAAGAATTTTTAAAGTGCATTCCTCCATTGGTTTCAAAGGAAGATAATTTGATGCTTTCAATGATCCCATCAATGGAGGAAGTGGAGTTCACTGTCATACACCCCAATCCTGAAAAGGCTCCTAGGTCAGATGGCTTCCAAGCCTTCTTCTTTCAACACTAATGGGACATAATTAAAAAATATGTCTTTGAGGATGTGAAGGAATTTTTCAGACATAAATTTATGCTAAAAGACATGAACTGTACCTTTCTATCTCTTGATCCTAAAATGTGGTAATGCCATGGAATTAAAATATTTCAGACCTATAAGTCTCTGCAATACCTCCTATAAAATATACACAAAAATTATGGCTCTTCATTTATAGTTGTTACTTCCCTCTATCATTTCAGAACAACAAGGGGGTTTTGTCATTGGTCGCCAAATCTAGGATGGGATCATTACAATCAAAGAGATTATTCACTCGGCTAAGCTCAATAAGAAGGCTACTTTGTTTTTAAAACTGGATATGGCCAAAGCTTATGACAGGGTCTCATGGAGTTTTCTTGATAAAATCCTTGATAGGTTTGGTTTTGATGTTTCCTTTAGGAATCTAGTTAAGGCATGTATCTCTAATGTCTGGTTTTCTATTCTCATTAATGGGTCCCCCTTTGGGTTTTTTCCTAGCTCTCAAGGCTTGAGGCAAGGGGATCCCATTTCCCTTTCCTCTTTATTATCTTGGCAGAAGATTTAAGAGAAGATTAAATGTTGAAACTGAAAATGGATTTCTCAAAGGGATTTCCCGACAAGGGAGATGGAAAAAGTATCACACCAAAGCATTTTGTTGATGACACTTTCTTGGTGGGGAAGCTTCGTCCCGAAGCTAAGAAAATAAAATCTCTCCTTGATGACTATATGGAAGTTTGGACAGATGGTAAACTTCAAAAAAAGCTCTCTCTTCTTCCTTAACACCATGGAAAGTTGTTGTAAGAAGATAGTTGAAATTTTAGAATGTGACTATAAATCTTTCCCTAACTTTTATTAAGGTATCCCTCTTGGGGACAAGATACCTTCTTGTTTGGATTGGAACTTCTTAATTGAAAGGTTTGAAAGAAAACTTGTTGGATGAAAAGCTAATGTGTTATCCCAAGCTGGCAAGATTACACTTCTCATTAGTTCTCTTCAAATTCTCTCGGTGTATGCCATGTCCCTCTATCAACTTTCTGGAGGTGTTGGGGAAAAAATGAAAAAATCCAAAAATGTTTCTTATGGAGTGGCACTGAAAGCAAAAATAGAATCCCTCGGTGGCCTCGGGATAGAGTTTGTAAACATAAAAGCTTGGGGACTTGGTCTTAGACTGGACTAAAATAAATAAATCCCTTCTTGCTAAAATGTGATGGAGGTTAACTAAAGAAAACAAAGTTTGGACCAGAATTCTAAAGAAAAATATTGGATGGATGCTAATAACAATAGATGGATTTTTAAACAGGCATCCTTCAATGTTTCATGCATATGGAAAGTTATTAACTGGGCAAAAGAAATTGTGGCTAGGGGCAGCAAGTGGAAAATAGGAAAAGGAAATGAGATAAGCTTTTGGAAAGATAAATGGGATGGGAATTTTGTCCTTAAAGACCAATTCCCCTAAATTGCTAGTTAGCTCAAAGATAAATATGGGGAAAAAATCAATAACTATATGGCTAATGAAGACAACTTTCAGACATGGAAACTCATGGAATTGGATAGACAGGAACCCAATGAACACTTGAGCAGGCTCAATGATTTTCTAAAAAAATATGTTTCTTCTAACAGCAAGGACCAAGATAGAATAGTCTGGGACAAAGAACAAAGTGGTAATTTCTCTGTCAAATCAGCCTATTCCCTTTTTTGAGGGAGAAACTAGAGAAGAAGATTTAAATGCTGGTAAGATATGGAACAAGAACATAACTCCTAAGGTTAATGTTTTCAGTTGGCTTTTAGTAATAAATAAAATTCTTACTATTGATAATCTTGCTAAAAGAGGATTCCATATGGCCAATAGATGTGTTCTTTGTGAAGTGAATATGGAAATTGTAAATCATCTTCTCTTGGAATGTCCTTTTTCCCATCTAATGTTTTCTTCTATTTTGAGTTGCTTCTTGGTTTACTGGGTAATTCCTAAAGAGATCATGGATGCCTGGAATCAATGGAAATGTCCTTTCTTTAGTTGAGGGCTTAAAAATATCTGGGTCATGAGTTTGGGTCACCTCTGGTGGGAATTATGGAAAGAAAGAAACAAAAGGATTTTCAAAAATAAGAAACTTCCCACTAGGTTGACTATAAACAAACTCCTACAGGATGTTAGAAACAATTTTTCTATCCTAAGGAAAAATGAAATGGAAATTCTTGACAATGAACAAAACTTCCTTAAGAATTGGAACATTATAGGTGACCCCAAACCTAAAATAAGTAATCCTTGAATGGGGATTAATTGGAATTCACCTAGGGAAGGTTTATTTAAACTCAAATTTTATGGGGCAGTGAAAGGTAATCCTAGGAAAGTAGGGGAGGAGGTGTTCTTCGGGACTCTCAAGGAAGATTTCTTCTTGCCTACTTCTTTGACCTGAGCTTCCAATCTAACAATGTTGCTGAGGAAGCCACAATGTTTTGGGGGGTGAAGTTAGCCAAGGAGAAAGGCTTAAAACACCTTGAAGTGGAAGGGGACTCTTTATATATCATATCATGTTTGAAAGGAAAATCTCAACCTTCTATTTCTATTGATGACTTCATAAATAAAACTAAGCTTTTATTATCCTCTTTTGAGGTCATATCCTTTCATCATGTGTATCGTGAAGGAAACTCTCTACCGATTTTATGGCCAATTTGGGGGTGAATGCAAGGGGTCTTAAGGTGGTAGAGGATCCTAATAAGATGCAAGCCAAATTTATTGAAATCATGAAAAGGGAAGGTATAACTAATAATACTCCTACAAATGAGGAGGCAATAATTCTTCAGACTTGTGACATCTCTTTTTCATGATTCCCGAACTCGTGTAAAATCTCCTTTCTAATCCTCGCAGGGCAGAGATCTTTTTGTTTTCTAGAAGTGGGATGGTAAGATTAGGGAAGGTAATTATTTATAGAACAGAAAGAAGAACAAGTTTAGAAGCATGGGGGTGACTTAGTGAGAATTGAACCTAGCAAGAGGCAGGAGATTTCCATAAAGGCTGAGACCCTACTTAAACAGTGGGTATGTTATCCTTTTTCAATATCTTTTATGGCTACGATGAAAAGTTGAGTGAATCTATGGCAAAAACATGGAAAGAAGGCCATGTTAGGGTTGGAAACTTCTCCTTTACCATTTCCCCAAAGCTTATTTCCAAAGTCTCGTGTTTGTCTCTAGAAGGAAGATGCATCTACAAGCCGAAGTCAAACTACAGCCTGGACATTGAATGCTTTATGCAAGGTAAGGGAGTGTCTGTCTCTCTTCATAATGGTTATGCTCAGGGTAATTTACCCCATCCTTTTGATGAAATTTCTCGCTTTTTTAATGTCATACGTTACGTTATAAGGGTGATATAAAGTGATATATGGTTATCACTTCCCTATGTTGAACCATGTTTGTAATGCTAAGCCCTATAATTTTCCTTTCTTCTTGTATACTTCCCTTGCAAAATATATTGTCATGGTAGAGAAAGGTACCTTCCCCTTACCTTTGCACCAAGGCCTCATCAAATCCCTTCTCAGGCTGGGAACTCCCCTTTTGGGAAAAATGATAAATTTGGGGCTTCTGCCACTAAATGTTCGGAGCCCAAGGAGGAAATTTTTAGTGAGGATATATTTGGAAAACTAGTGGCTAAAAGAACCAGATCCAACCTAAGTCAAGATGGCATCAAGAAACGTAGTAGAGAAGAGGGGGATCTTAAGACGATTAAGGAAGTGTAGATAATTTTAGATTCGGACGAGAACCAAGAAGGGAACCCAGACCTTTCGGTTTCCAGTAAGGATAAAGAAGTTGAAGGGGATAACAGTGAGGAGATGGAGAGTGAGAAATCTCTGGAAACTTTAGAAGACAAGCATTCAAAGAACTCAGAGGATGCCATTGAAAGCTTGTATGCTCTTAAAACTACCCAAACGAAATTGTTCACCGCCCAGGACTCTACTGTCAAGTCTCATACTTTCATGCAGAATTTGAGCATTGCAAGCTTGATATTGATATTAATAGACATAAGATTAGTATGGTTTCCATGGATCTGAGGGAACTAACTGATAAAGTGGAAAATTTATCTTCTTTGGTTCTTAGTGAACAACTCAAGAATGCAAATGAGAGAAGCCTGGAGATGGCAAAGGATATGTTGAAGATGAAAGAAGTTATTTTCTAGATTCGTGATGTCCATCTCCTCAATGTTAAAAGCACCATCCACCATCTCAAGCTATTAGCTGAGATGATCAATTCCATGGAACTTGCTAAGGAAAGAGAAAAAGAAGGAAAAGGCCCCAAAGTGGAGATTCCTAAGCCTAACTACAAGTATTGGAAAGCTACCATTAATTCCCTTGTCAAAGAATGGAATGGCTATATGAACTCAGTGGGGGACCTGATAAAAGAGTGATGAATAATATGGGTTAATGATTTGCTACTATTAGTTCTTTGTTGTTTTGTTGTTAGTTCTCTATACTGTTGTTATTTTTTTTACTACCTAATTGTTGTTTGGATACTTTCCTTTATGGTTGTATCTCTTTGTTGTTTGTTTTGTGATGATTTGTTTTTGGTTGGGACTCAATGGTAATCCCTTGGCCTCTTTGTAAGGAACTGGTAATACTTTGTATGGGGTAGGGTCCCCTCAACCCTTTTTACCCGTGATAAAAAAACATATAGTGCTTACAATGACAATCGATAATCGTAGGAGTGTTATCCAAATAAATATTCTAGTTATTTGGAAGAATTACATACATATTATAGCTCAACAATATTCATTACAAGTGGCACACACCTTATTTGTCTCCTTGGTACATTCACTTGGTTACCGTTTCCTCACGTGCCCTTGTACACTTCCCCCTTTCTCCCCTTTCCATTTTTTCCTTTTCCTCTTTGTTCCACTCTTACCTAGCACACATTTTTTGTTCATTAAACTTCTTCAAAGCAAGCTATTCATCTTATGTGTGAGCCTTGGACTTGCTTCAATTATCTAAGTCCATGGCTCTCTCGCATGCCCCACGCATCACTTTGTAATAGTTGCACCTTTACTATACATTTTATGCTCACCGTTTACTCCCTTTTCCTCCACGTGTGTTGTGATTATGCACACACCTTCGTTCTGTCACCCTCTCGTGCCTCATTATTCCATAGGCATACCTTTCACCCTCCTTTGTGCCTTTTGGTTCCATGTCATTTTCTAACATAGTTGAGTGTGCCACACACAATCAATCAAAATGTGTCAATAGGGAACTAAGTCCTTGCAGAAAAATAGTGATTGATGCATGGAAAAAATGAAAAAATAGATTTGCATAGTTGGCCATCCTTTCATCCAATCTGTACATGCCACATGTTTTGTGTGCACAAACAACTCTAACAAACCTCTCGATATCCATATATTTTTCTACAGAGCTCCGATTAGCATGCGCCTAGTCTCAATTGATAACTACTGACGTAGGCTACAATGTTAGATATTCAAATTCAAATTCTTGGCGGATCTGGTAGGTGAGAAATGGGAAAATGTATCTCTGGGAATTGATGAATAGATCTGATTTCTCCAACCACTCAATTTGATCCGATCTCACCAAAACAGACTTGGGAAACATATTTGACAAATTTGTAGGCATTGAATGTTTCTTGATGGTGGTTGTGTATCAAATTTGGGTTTTCCTTCTTCTTATCTTCTTCCATGGTTTCATCTATAAATGTAAGATTTTGGATCATTGTTAATGTTGGAAACTTTGGATCTTTACACATTTTTCTAAGGACTTATTATCTTTGTATTATGAGTTGCATACCTCTAGATCTAACTCATGCATGTGAATATTGACCTTCATCACCATGTAATAATCTACACATTTATAGAAGTAATGGAAGCATCCTTTTATGATTATTTTCTTTCCCAGTGTGTTTACATTACATCTTCTTTCCTTTCTATTACTCTATTTTCTTATTGTGTCATTCTACATTCCTTGCATTGTCATTTTCTAGTTGTGTTTCATGAATTTTTTGTGTAAATGTGTGTTGGTCTATCACATGTGTTTCTAGCCTCCTTGATGCCTTTCCTTAATTTTTGCTCGTAATATATGGTGTTCATGCATCTTTTTCTAGTGTTATCACCTTCCTTAGATTATTTTTCCATTTTTATATCCTTCTATCCTTGGTCCCTTGGCATTGTTATATTAGTTTTTCCTTTCAGCATTAGGAGTAGAAATATCAGTAGAAATAGGAAAAGGAACGGCCTTCTCTAGAGATCCCTCTCAAGCGGGAAAGGTCCCGCAACTTGGAGATGGTTCCATTTTTGTCTCAAACAACTTGGTCCTTCTAGATGTGAGAAATAGGTGTAAGTTTGAATGACCAATAATTTTTGGCACACCCGTTGGGATAAGAAGTGAAAGCTTAAATTTCATATTGCTAAGTTCTGGTGTGTGAACTTAGTATTTCTAGCCTTTAGAGGCTTATTTCAACACATCTGATGACTCCCAACATTTCCAGAGCTCCTATTTTACAATCCTGAGTGCCTTTTATGAGAAGAGTACATACTCTAGACAAAGTAGTATAGTTGAAGGATCCTTTGAATACCTCTAACTTTAGCTAAGAAGCATATGCAGAAAATATTCCATGCATGCATCCCCATCTCTAGCACATCACGCACACTCTACTCCTCAAAACAAATAAGCATGCCCTACCATGGCACTTCAACCACCTCCTCCTCTAAGGAACTTCACCAGCTTCATTGGTGGAAGCCTCGCTCAATCTCAATGAACAACACGATATGCCAGAAGTCGTGCTCAAGATTATTCCATACTTCACATTATAAAATCAAGTCACCCTTGTTGAAAACATTCAAGATGTAGCTAATGTATGCTTTATCTATCTAATTACACATGATGATGTTGTTGTTAGGTTGCTTACAACCTATTTCAAGGGTAATGCACTCTAATGGTACCATGGCATGAGACCTACATCTATAATTACCTGGGATAAACTTGGAACGACTCTATGTAATTACTTTGAAGATAAATCAGATCATTTATCACTGGTGGAGTAGCTAACTACAACAAAGTGTATGCCCAATGAATAGATGACTGATTTCAATATCGATTCCGAATACTTGGGACAAATTCTTCAATTGGTAAGGCCTATAATGCAACATGCTTTCTTATACTATCTAAGGGATTTGAATAGTGACATTTTAGTTGTGATTCAATCCATGTGAGGTAAAACCTTACATGCTGAATACAACATTTCAATAAGGGCAGAAAATAGTCTCATTTAGGCTGGTAAGTTGGCACCTAGGCCTCCTACGCCCTTGTTCCTAGAGATGTATCCAGTGCCCCAAGCTTCTACTACTCTAGTTACAAGGTACAACAAACAACTAGTTGCATCTACATCTTACTTTCCAATGTAGAAGAAAGAAGATGATGAATTGAAGGCCCTAATTAGAAACTTGTCCAACAAGGTCATATCTCTTGAAAATTAGCAGGCACAAGCCTACGGATGTAATTATAATCAGATAAAAATCCAAAATAATCAACCTTGGAAAAATAAGTATGGAAATCAAAGGTACGGAAAAAACTAGCAAAATTATAGATGGTATGTTAATGCTCACTTGTCGTTGCAAGTAATTCCTCCTGCACAACCTTTTCCAACACCCAACACAAGTCAAGAACTTTTCCCATTGCAGATAAACATGGTGCATGAGTTTGAATGGTTTTTTCCTTGTAATATTCCTCATAGTCAATATTATTGTGCCAAAATTATGCATGTGCAAGCCTACATGATCTAGACTACTTCCATCTGTGAGCCTTCAATAAGCTGACATGAAGCAAATAACCTAGAAAATCTAGAAGTGTTTCCATAGGAAAAACTAATGTTCTTTGGTGCTGAGGAATTATGTGTAATCAACCAATATTTAGAGGATATAGGAAGACCTCATGTCTAATTTGTGAACAACACAAGAAACAAGAAGAGAATGCTCAAGTTTGGCGTGTAGATCACAATTCCAGCAACATAATAAGACCCTCAAAAGTAAAAGGAACCTCATCTCATACTCATCTCATACTCATCCACATAAGATGGGTGGAATGAACCTCATCTCATACTCATCCACATAAGATGGGTGGAATTTTCTCCTATCACATTCACATTACATATCATTCCATATCACTTATACACAACATATTGCATATCTTGGTTGCACTTATTCTTGTTTTCTTATACTTACATGTACACTTTGTTTCCCATGCTAAAAAGATACTTAGTATGTCAATATATTTTCTATATACACATGCATGTTCACTTGGTCTTTAGTTGTGAATGAATACTTTCTACAGATCTTTACATGCAACAATGATGCTTAGAAGTGTACCACTTACCAAGACTACCAAAGCTCCTCGGGGAATCTACATTTACTACTCTTACACATCACACATGTTATTAGTTCATTATATACTGCTTCCTAATATTACTAGCACACTACTTATTTTATCGATACATACATGTCTTGACATACTTTTTATCTTTATAACATGCTAACGGGTGCTTCATGTCTAGCATTTACTTTGTAGGACTATATGCAATCATGGTTGTCTGTTACACTTTTCATGTCATTGTTTTCATTGTATGCTATTTTTTGTGAGTTATTCCCTTATTTTGTATGCACATTGTATGATGTTGGTAATTTTTTCCTTAATTGTCTTGTGACATTGTGAGTAATGTTCTATGTCTGAAACCTACTTTTTGCAGTATATCTTATCTTCTTTCCTACTTAATTGCACATTCTCTTCTACTTGCATACTATATTTGATTTCATTAACACATGTTACTATCCTTCTTGCTTGCATTTTCCTTGGTCTCTACCATGGAAATTCTCTCCTCCTGCAGGATATCCACTTTCGATCGGGCCAGTCCTCTCATTTGGACTACATAATTTTATCAAAGATCACATGCACCCCAAATGAGAGGGGGCATACATTGGGTGAATTATTCACACCATACAACATCTCGAGCTACAACATAGTAAATTAGAGAATGGAATTAGCACATGCTATAGTTATAGAAATGGCCCAAAATCGACTTGAGTCCCTAGTTTAGCATAGATACCAGCACCTAGATTTAGACACTAAAGCATCTCGAGCACTCTTAACCTCCCCCGGGTGCCTATATCCTAAGAGTAGATATAATTAGTTTTTCATATCATAATAGTTCATAGAACAATTTTTATTGTACATGCATAGTCCTTCGGTAATAGTATGCATTTTATCTCCATTGCAATTGGTATAACTAGGAATAAATTCAAAAATGATTTGGTACAACTCGTAACAAAAAAGTGACACATAATATACAAAGGGTGTTTATCAAGAAGCATTCATGGAAGGGGAGTAGCATTATACCTATCTCCCTAATGCTCTTATATCATGGTGTGGGATAATATCACCCAAAAAACTCACTCTTGGCATGAGATCACCAAAAATATCTCACTTGGCATGAGATCACCCAAAATACTCATTCTACACAACATTTTCAGGACATTTTCTATCCTTTACACTTATATACATTAGGTGCACATTTTCCCTTTTACATAGTTTTCATAATACATGACTTTGAATACTCTTTCACTCTTATTTTGTGGGTCTAGCCTTAATGTGCAATAAGAAGTTAAAATCACAAGCACAAAATAAAACATAATAATAGGTACAACATGGAACAACACCATATAATTCACCCCTAAGGTCAGTTCCTCATTCTTAGTTTCCACGCTTCATTTTTATCACTCCACGCTTTCACTTCTCTCTTCGACATGTTATATTCATCACACTCTACAGAACAAAAGGTACACATATTATAAATACTTTAGATTATTGAGTATTCACTCAACAACATAAAGTGGTGGAAAATGTAGACATAAAATTACGCACTTGGACACATTTCTAGGTCCTAAAAGCATACTAGCATATATATGATTCATGTTATAAAAAAGTAGCATCACCCTAGGATTTTATTGTTACACATCCCTAATTTTTCCTAATATGGGACCTGTCTCCAAGTAGTGGTACTTGTAAACTAAGACAACTATCTAGAGAATGTTGGCTCCTCTATCTAATCCTAATGTTAACACTACTCCCAATGAAGGGAATGTAGTTAACTAATCCTAAGATAATAATTCCAAGGGACTAGGGAGAGAGAAAATGGTTAGAATATACATGAAATGGAAATGATAAGATAAAATATAGTGATAGCACCATAAAATGGTGAGGAAACTCTAGTGAGGGAGAAGTGAGAAGGAAATGGAGAAGGGAGAGGCCAGACATAAGTGACATAGACCCAAACTGCATTTACCATCTATTCTCACATGAAACATGACAAAATGAACTTGAAAAGGAGAAATACATGCACAACACAATACATCAAGTAAAAGAGAGGCAAGGTTATAGATAAACATGAGTCAAGGTTGAAAAAACACCACAAAACAAGATTTATTGCAATAAAATATGCACAGACCATTACAGTTGCAGAGGAAGGCACAAGAACACATTTCTAAGCCTAAAATGAAGCTTTAACAGCTCACATCCGATCAGAACCATGTAGAAATAGTTATTTTGTATATTTAGAAAGTCCATCTTCAAAATGAAATATTTTTACAATATATAGCTTGAAGAGAAGAAAGAGAAGAGGGAAAGAAAGAAGGGCATGGATTTTTCAACTTTCAACCACCAACAATCTACATTGAATTCTCCTACAAAGCACATTGAATTCTCTTACAAAGCACATGGGCACCCTACAAGGTCATTACTATGTCCATTCCATCTTGCAAAAGGAAATGGAAGCCATACTTCATTAATTTTGGTGGTTGAGAGTGATATTTTACCTTTTTCATGCTCGGGATTGTTTCTCTCCCTCTCGAAGCCTTGTTTACCATTTTACCCACCGAACCTCATTAATTTCTGATTTTCTTGGATTCAAATTTAAGGGCTTGATAAGACCTTTCCATGATATAATTTTTGTTAAATTTGGAGCAAAGAATCAAAAGATGTGGCCATTTGAATTTTTACAAGTTGGGATAAACATGAACATGACAAGTGGCAGCATTTGATTGGATCGGGGATTACCTCTATCTATGTGTGTATTGATTTTACTTTTCCACATGTTTTTCCTTCATTGGTTTGGATATATATCTTTATGAATCCTTTATTATAGTTTTCAAATCACGAACCAATGAGAAAAATCCATGCATGTCTCAATTCCAGTTTGTTCATTTACTTTCACTGAAACTATGAAACATGAGCCAATAATAAAGCCCCATGCTTCTCACAATGTCGATTGTTCTTTAATTTACATTGGCCACCGTGAAATATGAGCCAATGAGAAATACCCACTCTCTTCGCAAAGTTGTCATAAATTTGATAGCCCTTTTCTGTTTTGTTATGAAACACAAGCCAATAGGAAATCTACATGTATAACATGTGTTCACCTTTCATTGTTTGTGTCTTCACGTTGCAATTTTGAACTTGACGAACTTTAAAAATTTGGCTTCATACAAATATAGCCATGTATTCTGTTGAATTTTTGACCCTACTTGGCTGTTTGCCGTACTCCTAAGCCCTTATGAAACTTGGTTTATCCTACAAACTTGAGGTCTGAAAAATGCATCTACTTTGAAGAGTGTCGAATGTCAACATATTTCTCTGCATTGATCATTTATCTTCTTCTATGTTTCCTCTCTTTAAGCCGTGTCGCGTGTCCCATTGACCTTTTGACTTTGTCTACCCTACCTGCAGATCCAAAATTCTATTGAGCTTGGTTTATTCCATGGACTTGAGGTCCATGAAACCCGAAACCTTTGAGGAAATCCATAATCCTACCACATGTCCTACTACTTGATGTTTTGCATTGAATTTGATGGCCAAATGAACATCATGTGGCATTGTTAAATATAACCCACTAATTGATTAAAGCTTAGCCTCCCATGGGTTTTAAATGCCAATGGATAATGGCTTAAAGAGGTGGATTTTGATGGTCATTTACACATAACATGCTTATTTAAATGGATAATTCCATTTTAAATGAGTTATCCAAATTGGCTATAAATTACTATTATTTTGTCCTTTCAAGTTACCTTTGAAAGTGGATTTAAATGTAATATAGGAACTTATAGTTTTCTTAAGATAGTATATAGGATATATATCTTTTTCATTCTTTAGAAATATTTTGTTATCTATTTTATTGACTAATCCTATTGATTATTTGAGAAAATATGCAAAGTCTTGTGTATGCAGCCATAAAGGAAAGATAATGCTAGTATTAGGAAAAGGGGAATTGATCATGGATGGTATATCTAAAATCAAAACATATTCAGATTCCTATTGAAAAATTATGCAAGTTCAAAAAAATAATCATCTCAATCCAACATCGTATGCAAAGTTATAGTTGTTTTAAGTTAGCTCCAGAACTCACGGGATTAGTTCCGAACTTACAAAGTTAGATTCGTAACTCACAGTCTTAGTTTCGAACTCACGAGTTAGTTCTAGAACTTGCAGAGTTAGTTTTGGAACTCACATTCTTATTTTAACTCGTAGAGTTAGTCCCCGAGTAACTCACAGGTTTAGTTGTAGAACTCAAAAAAATTATACTTCTTGAGGAATTGTGAAATATCATAGAATCTAATGGAAAATATGAGAGAGGTTTTTGTTCATAGAAATGTGTTTAACAAAAACCTCATTCATATTTGCTATAGGTTTTACCAATGAAGAGAGATCTAACTTTTAGTGAGCTGTAGTCCAAGGAAAAGTGTATCAGACGAGCACTAAAAGTTCCATAAACAGAAATAGAAAAGTCAAATGGAAAATATGAGAGATGTTTTTGTTTATAGCAATGTGTTTAACAAAAACCTCATTCATATTTTCAACAAGTTTTACCAATGAAGATAAATATAACTTTTAGTGAACTACAGTCCAAGGAAAAAGTGTATCAGACAAGCATCAAAAGTTCCACATCAAAAACAAAAATTCAAATAGAAAATCTGATAAAGGTATTTGGTCAAAATCATATTTTGAGGAAAATCCTCCTTCTAATAATATAGAGGAATAAAATCATTATGATTCTTGTTACCGAAAAGAAAGGAGAAGATTTGGGAGTAAATCTTCCTAAAATAAGTGAGATAAGACTTTGACTCCAATAATATATCTCTCTCCATATTTTTGGAGATGAAGATCTTAATTATTAGGATTGGAATAAAGATAAGATCATATTGTATTTCCTAAAATAAGGAGTTGGTTGGATGCATGAATTATAAATGCAACCTTCCACACTGAGATATGTAATTCTTTTCTCCCAAGAAATAAAGATCTGTTCTTTCTTTCCAATCTTTTGAAGTAAAGTTATTCTGCAAGTTCTGAATTAAAAGTATGAATTAAGTCCTCTTCCAAGGAATGAGATAGCCACTCATTCCAAGGAAGATGGATCAATGTGTTAATGTTTGTTTCTTTATTTCTACAGTTTTCCTTTTGTTATAAACTTTTGATTTCATGTTATGTGATCCTTCTTCAGTATAATTTTTGTTGTGAACCTGCAGGTGTCTTTTTATCTTTCAGTTATTTTTAATTTAGCAATTTCATTTATGCAAGTTTCATTTCTTTCATGCAACATTT
Organism: Taxus wallichiana var. yunnanensis; assembly: GCA_018340775.1. Classification (NCBI taxonomy): domain Eukaryota; kingdom Viridiplantae; phylum Streptophyta; class Pinopsida; order Cupressales; family Taxaceae; genus Taxus; species Taxus wallichiana. The sequence goes on along the minus strand of CM031244.1, from coordinate 206,153,075 downwards.
ATTTATGCAAGTGTGCCTTTATATTCCTACAAATGTGATTTCCTTTATGTAATTGTTTTTACATTTTTGAAAGTGCGATTTTAAATTTCTACATGTGTGATTTATTTTATGCAAGTTTAGATTGTGTTTAGAGGATCCGCTTTCTGAGATCTTCTTCTCTTAATGCATACATCCTTCAGACACCAACCCAGATTGACATTATTAATGGCAAGGATTGACATCCCTCATCATTTTGGCATCATTTCTGGGGACATGGTGTTATTAAAAGATTCGGAGTTCTCTAAAAGAATATTCTAGTGACAGTAGAATACCTTTTAGCAAATTCTGTGACAAGAAGCATTTGTTAATTAGTTTCTTTAGAATTTTATTATTTGTAAGTAACTTAAAATTTCATTTCTACAATTAGTAATATTAGATTGTAAATATTTATCTCCCCACAAACTAACTTTGTGTACAAGAAAATGACTATGATGTTTGATCAAGAAGGTATAATGGTATGAAAAAACAATTCAGATTTGGAAATGGTAGAATATGATATTGAATATGGAAGTAGATCTAGTTGATGAGATATAATGTGTCATTCTTGATAACCACCACCATTTCCTCTTGTATCAACTAACATTCGTTGATCTTATTACACATAACCTTAGTCAAAAACTAGCTTATCCAGTTTGTAATAATTAAGTGGTAGCATTTCTAGTTAAATCCATCCATATTCAGGATTTCATTAGAGCTAAAATAAAAACTCACTCATAATAAATCCACCCATTCAAATTATTTTCCATCCCATGATAAAATTCAACTCCTAAACCATATCCATTAGCAAAATTTGTTTTCATGTCTTTCAATTTCTTCATTTTTGTATATGCTTGTATAATGTTAAGAAGTAATTATGGTGAATATCAAGACAAGAACATTTTTGTACTAACATCTAAGGACTAGATCTATAGGAATTTCCAGAGTTGTTCTTGATACCAACATTCAGATTTTGGAGCACCAACAGTATTAACCAAGGAGCATGCAGATTTTGGAGGGACACACGAATACCTTCACTCTCTCTTTTAACAACTATCCATCTCCTGAGATCACTAGTCTGGGCTTTGAAGATTACTATGGTGATTTTGATAATGCACAATTCATGATGGGCTTTTAAGATCTAGAAATCATCTACACAATTTTTGGAAATCTTCTTGGAGTTACCAAGTATGCAAAAAGGTTTTTATGAGATCTCAACCATTGCTTCCTATTTTACACAAGTTGTACTTTGATTAATATAGTCTAATGATGGATCAAATTTTTCTCTAATCCTTCTCATGCTATCATTTCAACAAAAATAAAATTAAAAAAAAAAAACTTTGATTGGAAAACTAACTTGCTAGCCAATAAAAGGCAATAAAAAAATTAAAAAACTTTGATTGGAAAACCAGCTTGTTGGCCAATCAAAGGCGAAAAAAAAGAAAAAAATCAAAAAGATTTGATTGGAAAACCAGCTTGTTGGCTAATCAAAGGAAAAAAAAAAAAATAAAAAATCAAAAATATTTGATTGGAAAACCAGCTTGTTGGCCAATCAAAGGAAAAAATAAATAAAATAAATTTGATTGGAAAACTAGCTTGATGGCCAATCAAAGACAAAAAAATTGATTGGAAAACTAGCTTGTTGGCCAATTAAAGACAAAAAAACAAAATACAATTCTTCTTCAAAAGAAATCAATTGTTACTGGTGTCTTCTTTCTCGACACTATTTGACCATGTTAATAATAGGATGACGAGGAGAACTAGAGGTATAATCAAGTTATTTTTTTCTACTATTTTATTTTTAAGATTTCTTGTAAGTTTTTTTACTACAGCTAGATCCATTTTTAAGATCTCTAAGGAAGGAAAGATAAAATTCATATCTTCCCTACTTATATGAAAAATATGTGCACCTCTTTGCAATCAAACTTTTAGAGTCTAATTTATGGGCAGCCATGAATAAACAACATGCATGAGCTTAAGTGTGAGAGAGAAGGAGAAGCACGAGGTATGCATTTTGATTTTAAATATGAGACATAACAGAAGGAGCTCCACACAAGAACCTGTTGTAAAAGAAAGGAGATCAAAATCACCAGAAAGAGATCCACACAAGAACTCGTTATAAAATAAAGGAGATCAAAAATAGCAGAAGGAAGGAGATCAACACAAGAACCTACTGCATAAAAAAGAAGATCAAAAACAATAGAAGGAGATCCACACAAGAACCTATTGTACAAAAAAAAAAAAAATAGCAGAAAGATATCTACACAAGAACTGTTGTATAAGAAAGAAAATCAAAAACAACAAAAGGAGATCTACACAAGAACCTGTTGTACAAAAAAATAAAATCAAAAACAGCTGAAGGAGATCCACACAAGAACCTATTGTAAAAGAAAGAAAATAAAAAATAGTAGAAGAAGATTCACATAAGAACCTGTTGCACAAGAAATAAAATCAAAAATAGCAGAAGGAGATCCACACAAGAACCTCTATTTGAACTATATATGGAATGCATATATGCATAAGCTCAATACGAAGAAGACTCTAAGAAGAGGAGATAATAATATAATGCATGAGGACATGCATAAGATTAAGTGTGGGGCAATGATGAAACCATAAATTACTATTATTTTTTCCTTCCAAGTTACCTTTAAAAGTGGATTTAAATGTAATCTAGGAACTTATAGTTTTCTTAAGAGAGAGTATAGTATATATATTGTTCATTATTTATAAATATTTTGCTATCTACTTTTTTTTGACTAATCCTATTGATTATTTGGAAAAATATGTAAATTCTTGTGTATGTAGGTGATAAAGGAAAGATAATACTAGTATTAGGAAAAGTGGAATTTATCATGGATGGTATATCTAAACTCAAAATTGATTTCATATTCAGATTCCTCTCAAAAAATTATGCAAGCTTAAAAAAGAATCATCTCAATCCGAGATCATATGCAAAAGTTATAGTTGTTTTAAGGTAGCTCCATAACTCACAGGCTTAGTTTCAGAACTTGTAGAGTTAGTTCTGGAACTCGCAGTCTTAGTTCCGGAACTTGTAGAGTTAGTTCTAGAACTCGCAGGTTTAGATCTGGAACTCACTGATTTTGATAGTTTTTGAGGAATTGTGAAAGATCAGAGAATCCAATAGAAAATATGAGAGAGGTTTTTGTTCATAACAACGTGTTTAAAAAAAAATCATTCAGATTTTCTAAAATTTTTACCAATGAAGAGAGATCTAACTTTTAGTGAGTTGCAGTCCGAGGAAAAGTGTATCAGACGAGCACTAAAAGTTTCATAAACAGAAACAAAAAATTTAAATGGAAAATATGAGAGAGGTTTTTGTTCATAGCAATGTGTTTAACAAAAACTCATTTATATTTGCAACAAGTTTTACTAATGAAGATAAATCTAACTTTTAGTGAACTGGTAGTCAAAAAAAAAGTGTATCAGACAAGCGTCAAAAGTTCCACAGTAAAAAGAACAAAGTCAAATAGAAAATTTGAGAAATGTATTTAGTCAAAATCATATTTTAAGGAAAATAATCCTTCTAATAATTTAGAGAAATAAAATCATTATGATTCTTGTTACCGAAAAGCAAGGAGAATATTTGGGAGCAAATCTCCTAAAATAAGTGAGATAAGACTTTGACTCCAATAATATATATCCTTCCATATTTTGTGGAGATGGAGACCGTAATTGTTAGGATTGGAGTAAAGATAAGATCAGATTATATTTCCTAAAATAAGAATTTGGTTAGATGCATGAATTATAAATGTAACATTCTACACTGAGATATGTAATTCTTTTCTCCTAAGAAATAAAGATCTGTTCTTTCTTTCCAATCTTTTGAAGTAAAGTTATTCTGCAAGTTATGAATTAAAAGTATGAATTAAGTCCTCTTCCAAGGAATGAGTTGGCCACTCATTCCAAGGAAGATGGATCAATGTGTTAATGTTTGTTTCTTTATTTCTACAGTTTTCCTTTTGTTGTAAACTTCTAATTTCATGTTATGTGATCCTTCTTTAGTATAATTTTTGTTGTGAACCTGCAAGTGTCTTTTTATCTTTCAGTTATTTTTAATTCAGCAATTTCATTTATGTAAGTTTCATTTCTTTTATGCAACATTTATTTATGCAAGTGTGATTTCCTTTATGCAAGCGTGCCTTTATATTCCTGCAAGTGTGATTTCCTTTATGTAAGTGTGTTTACATTTCTACAAGTGTGCTTTTAAATTTCTGCATGTGTGATTTATTTTATGCAAGTTTGGATTGTGTTTAAAGGATCCAATTTCCAAGATATTCTTCTCTTAATGCATACAGACTTCAGACACCAACCTAGATTGGCATTATTAATGGCAAGGATTGACAACGCTCATCAATTCCTAAGCAAGAAAACTATTAATTGATAGCTATCTTTGACATTTTGTCTTTGTTTCTTTTTTGTATTTGATCGACACACCCTATAACCCAATCGATAATTTACTTATATTTATGAATTTTGACACTAATGTCCAGCCGTAACGCTAGCACCCAAGTGTCCTCATCCCCTCTAGGTACCCATGACCTCTTTTTACCTTACTCTCTCTTTTTGGGTCTACTTTATCTTCTAGGCATCTTATTTTCTTATGGGTCAACCTTCCAATTTTAAATTATGAAATTTAACCAAGGTAATTATATAAATACATAGCTATGTGATAAAAATAAGGGACCAAGCTCTAAGCATATTATATATCACCTAATATTGCATCCAAAGGCATTCAAATAACTCAAAGGCATCCATCTAGCATTCATTCAAGGGACAAGGGAGTACATTTTCTACACACACAACATAGGAAGGGGAAGCCTCTTCTACTCCATACACACATTTGAATCTTTTAGAAAATCTAGCCCACTATCTAGTGCATATTTCACAAGGGCATCCTAAAGCATAATTCTTTCACACACTAACCGAAACTACAAGGAGTTTGAGATGTAGTGCAGCAATCAATTGTAATCTCACTCATTCAGTGACCATTGGGGTTAGTTTGAATCCCCATATTGCATCTTTATTTTTTTGGATTTTATGTGGTATTATAGGTTTTGCAAGAGAATATTTGTTTTGCATGTTACAAGTATAATCAAAGATCATATTACGACATATAGGTGACCAACAATGAATATTAATGACATTCTTGTGACACTCTAGAAATCAAACTCTTAACTCCTCTGCAATCACAAGTGCCCAATAGAGGTATTTGGATCCCTAACCTCATTCCACGAATCCTAGTCAAACCTTATCAAATAGCTCTAGATTTTACATTGCATAGTTACGACATTCTACCCTCTCGGTTCATCAGTTTTCCTAGTCCAAGTCAATTCTAGGAAAAGTGCAAATCATCTAAGTCATTTTCTCTCTCATCTTGTGTTTAGGGTTTCATGTTTACTTACTTATTTCTTGTGTCATACTATATCTAGGAGTTGTATATTATATTGTACATTCAGTTACTCTACAATTAGGTTTTTAAAAAAGCTTTATTTTTCTTAAATCATTGGGTTGTGTAATCTATTATTCTAAAACTAGTTTGTGAAGATCTCGGGGATAGGATTTTCGGGAGAGTACATAGCCTCCTGGGGCATTGGCATCTTTTCTTGGTGTTAGTATCCTTAGGAAAGATCTATATATAGTTCTTTTAGTGTTACTTCTTATCATTTTTATCTTCTTTTAGGTCAAATCAGCTTGTTTCACTCTACCTTATGACACTTGTACCTACAAAACAAACCCTAGCTACCTACACAAGACTCAAACACACATTATACTAAATGAAAATTATAAATGAGAGATTTATGTTGACCCAAAATGTCACCTTGATATGGTCTTATTGTCGATTTGTGCATTACATTTTAGACTCCATGTAGTTCTTGTGGTGTGTGATTAAGATAGTGTTTTTGATCTAGGATTCCCAAGTGTCAATATGACAAGAAATGGAATGGATACAACTAATTTTTCCCGATGCAAAAATGTGTGATATGGAATTCTAAATAGTCTTCCCTTATGTAGTGAATAATGCAGCCCAAAATTTTTGTATGTGATAGATATGAAAAATGATAGCCCCAAAATTCCCCTTATAATAGTTAATAGGTTTTATTTATATATGAGTTATTTGTTTGAATTTCGGCACATAGTGACACCAAAATATGACCTAATTCATGAAAAGGAAATAAGAAAATACCCATTGCCAAAGCAAACCAATGAAGGAGAGCAATAAGCAAATAGGAAAAAGGCACCTAGATGGACATTAGTGCCTAGGTGCTAGTGTCCTATTTGGGCAAAGTATTGTCCTTTAACAAGTAAATAGAAATAAAGTAAAATAAAGGAATAATGATCCCTATGAATAAACCAAAAATATTCAAATATCAGATAAAATATGTGAGAAAAGACAAAAAAATCAAGAAAGGGACCAAAGAGGTGTCACTAGTGCCTATTTTCTAAACTTATAAATCATGTATACAACAACATACTAGAGGAGTAATGTAATATTAATAATTACATATTTTAGTTACTACATTTCCCCCTTTATGCCATTTGAATGAAATTAAAGTAGTATAAAGGATAAAAAAGAATGTATTTGAAGTGATTCAAAGGAGTTGTATCTATAATGTACCGATAGTAAGAAATGCAACGTGGCAAACCATGGACCCGTGCTTTGATCCATGTGGGGTGACCTTTGCGTGTGTGGAGTGATAATGATATGTGCACGTAGTTACTTATAATGTCATCTTTTATAGAGCATTCTTGATAGCTTTTTTATGGTTTCTTGTATTAAATTCTCCATTGGGATAGGATAGAACTTGTAAAATAAAATAGTTGTATTAAATGCTCTAGGTAAATGCAATTGAACTTTAACTTTAACATTATGTAGAATTGGAAATGTGTATTGGAAAAAGCTAAAAAAAAAAGGATTATAGTACACCTAGAGTGTTTGAAAGTGAAAGTGATTCGTAAACTTCTACTTTGGAAATTTCTACGAAATTACAGAAAAATGTTGTTCTACTTTCAACATTGGAAAATGAGAGTATAAGAGATTAATGATTGAATTTCTTGGTGTTTAGAATAGAATTGCATAAATGCTAAATAAATTCAACGCACAACACAAGTATTTTTATCTTGGAAACCTCCAATGGAGGAAAAATAGTTGGGAAGGGAAATTTCTCTTTCTTCCCACTTGTATTGGCTAATTATATAAAAATTACATATTACAATAAGTATAGAGAGAAGAAACAATGTAAAACCTTCCCTCTATTTACTTGTTTGTTATGTTCTTTGCACCTTTCTCCTACAAATCCTCTCCAACATAAAATTTATTTTGCTCACTTATTCTCATACAATCTAAATCTTTTCTCTTTGATCTCTTTGGATCTTAAAATGAATCAATTCTCTTTCTCCTCCTTGTATTTATAGCCTTCTCCCATGTCCTTCTATGCACTGGAGAATGGGAAATGTTAGGGAGGGAAGAGATACATTCGAGCACTTAAAATTTGCATCTATTTATGTTCCATTTCTATTTTTGTTCGAAAGTGCCATGACCATCGTTACGAGTAGATCAGCAGCTTTAGGACTACTTCCCGATAGGAAGTGGTTATAGGACTGCCACACTATAGGGTGGAAGTTCTACAATCGCTGCTTTGTAAAGAGTGGTGGTTCTATCTAGAACCTTTGTTTACCTAATTTTCCTTAATTTTCTTAAATTATCCTTCTTGGTGCGAGATGGATCTGATGGAATGGTGTGGTTTTCTAGATCCCTGTGGATCATACCTCCCCTTCTTAGGAGGATTTTTGTCCCACAAAATATTAGTGGGGGAGTGGTAGAGGAATCAACTCCCTCTCTTTCTCCTTTGAGTACCACTGGGTCTTCCTTGGTGTCTTCTCTTGTCCAAAATACCAAGAATATTGTGGATCTTTAGTTTAATGCTGAGGTGATACATCCTCCTTCGAGTTATATGGAGTACAATCCTCTTTAGAAGGAATATTTTTATGTTTCCTTATTTTTCATGCATAGATGGATTTAGTAGGTGTGAGCTCTTGTAACTTTTTATCGTGTGCATCTGCATGAAGTGTGGCCTAAAGGTTTCTTTTTCAACCTACTCAAGTATGGAAAAGGTCCCATACTATAGTGGTGTAGTGCTTCTTGCTTGTCTTTGTCTCTTGAGATGGATTGGCTGAATCCTCTCCATGTACGTTGTTGTTATAGTCACCATTATTTCATGTATCTCCTCTTATCCTTGCTACACCATGATCTGGTCCATTGAATCCATATGTTGAGTTGTGGAGCTCAATTAATTTAGTTTATCATGTTATATTAAACTTGCAGAAAACACGATGAATTGGCATAAGTTATGCAGAACCGACATCGATCAGAAAGTAGGAATTGACATCAATTAAGGCTAATCGGTTTGGGTTTCCTATGCATGATTGTTTTATTTAACTCCCAGTGAATTAGATCTGATTTTAACATTAAAGTATATCTATTGATTATAATTACATGGCTAAGTTCCCTAAGTTTGTATATGCCTTTATATAAGCATGAAAGATAGGGTTATTGATTACTTTTCTATGTTATCTACTTTGATTCAGATGCATGCATATGGCATAATCGGTTGGGCCATATGATTCAAAAAGGAATGCAGATCTTAAAGGCTAAGGGTAAGTTATCATATTTGAAAGATTTAGATCTTGAATTCGTGAGCATTGTGTCTTTGGAAAGCAAAAGAGAGTGATATTTCTCAATGTTTGGGCAACTAAGAAGGAGTATAAATCAGATCTTGTACACTCGGGTATGTGGGGACCACTCGGGTAGCTTCTCATGGAGGATCCTAGTATTATGTTACTTTCATTGATGATGCTACAAGAAAGGTATGGGTTTATTGTATTAACTTTAAATATGATGTTTTTGAGACTTTTAAAAGATGGAAGGACTTTGTTGAGAATGAATTAAATTCAAAGTTGAAGTGCCTTAGATTTGTCAATGGTGGTGAATATTGTAGCAAGGATTTCAATGATTATTTTTCAATGAATGGAATACATAGAGAAAGAATAGCTCAAGAACACCACAAGAGAATGGTGTTGCAGAAAGAATGAATAGGAAAATCATGGAATGTCCTAAAAGTATGAGGATACATGTTAGATTACCCTTACAGTTTTGGGTAGAAGGAGCTGATACAGTGTTTTATTTGATTAACCATGGGCCTTTAAGTCCACTAGATGGAGGAATACCATAGGAAATTTAGACCGAAAAAGAGGTAGATGTTTCTTTTCTTAAATTTTTTGGTTTAGAATATTTTGTGCATATTGATAAGGAAAATAGGAAAAGTTGGATGCAAAATCCAAGATATGCACTTTCATTGGTTATGAATCGGTGATTCTCGGATTCCATTTTTGGATTTAGATAATTCTAAAATTATTATGATTCATGACATTGAATGGAATGAAAAGATAATGTACATGTATAAAATTTTGGTACCCAAATATGTACCAGTTGAGAAGTTTGTGAATGAAAATGAACTCTCAGATTTAAAAATCATACCGACATGGTTCTGAGAGTAACCGAGTGTTGATTGACCCTTGACGAATTGGTCAAATGAACTGTATCGATTACTGAGAAGAGCCAAACCGACATTAGTTAGAATAACCGGCATTTTTATAGGTGATTTGGTGTTGTTCACAATCGGGATTGGAAAAAATATCTAGGAGGTCTAGAATGAGCCTCCGGTACCCCAAAATTCTGTGAGAAGGTCACAAAGGGTAAGTAAACCTCAAAATATATTTACACCTTCTCTATCTTATTTATTATTGATGATAATGGTGAACCATAAATTTGTGAAGAAGCAATGTAGGATAAAACCCATGTGCGGTGGGAGCATGGCATGAATAAGGAGATGGAATCCTTGGAACATAACTTGAGACTTGGGATTTGGTTAAGTTACTAGCATGTAAGAGGACGTTACTGGAACAAGTGGGTTTACGGGATCAAGGAAGAAGAGGTGGACAAAAAGGTACAAGGAGAGGCTTGTAGTAGAGGGATTTACATAGAAAGTAGGTATTGAATTTGGTTAAATATTATCTCCTCTTGTAAAAATGACTTCCATACGCACATCTTGTATTGAGTATAGTTGTAGTAGAGGATTTACATTTAGAGAAACTAGATGTGAAGATGGATTTCCTTCATGGTGATTTGGATGAAGAAATATATATGCAGCAACCACTTTAGTATGAATTAAAGGGTAAGGAGAAATTAGTGTGCACGTTGAAAAAGATCCTATATGGGCTCAAGAAAGCTCCCAAGAAATGGTACATGAGGTTTGATAGTTTCGAGTGCATGAACATGGTTACTTGATATGTGAGTCTAATCATTGTGTCTATTTCAAGAAGCTTGAAAATGGGACCTATATTATTTTGTTACTATATGTAGATGATATGTTTCTTGTGGGATCTAGTATGCAGGACATTGGTGAGCTTAAGGGAAAGCTAGCTCACACATTTACTATGAAGGATTTAGGAGCTGTAAAAAGAATCCTTGACATGTAAATACACAGAGATAGGAAGAACAAGAAATTGTATTTGTCTTAGGAGGCTTATATCAATAAGGTGTTGGAAAGGTTTAACATGCAAGATTCAAAACATGTAAGTACACCTATGGCTAGACACTTCAAATTGAGCAAAGATAGGCATTCTTCATCACATGAGGAGTTCAAATACATGACATGAGTACCATATGCTTCAATAGTTGGGAGTCTCATGTATGTTTTGGTTTTTACTAGACCAGACATTGCATAGGAAGTGGGAGTTATGAGTAGATTTATGGCTAATTAAGGTAAAGAGCATTAGAAAGTAGTCCAATGGATAATCAGGTATTTGAGAGGGACATATAGCATGCAGTTATGCTATGGAGGTTCAGATATTTCTTTTATGCAACCATGTTGATTCAAATATGGATGGATATCTAGATGGTAGAAGGTGCACTCTTTGGATATATTTTCACGAGTAGGTGGGATGACAGATTAACTAGATTTCGAGATTGTAGAAGTTTGTGGCTTTTTCTACTACAGAGGCGAGTATGTTGCAGCTACAATGGCTAGAAAAGAGATGATATGGATGAGCAGGTTCATGGAAGAGTTGGGAAAGGAGAAAGATGATTGCAAATTGTTCAGTGACATTTAGAGTGTAATTCATTTAGTAAATAACTTAGCATTTCATTCTAGAAAGAAACAAATTTAGTTGAGATATCACTTCATACGATAGGTATTGGAGGATGGGAAATTAAAATTGGAGAAGATTCATATGAGTAAAAATCCTGCGGATATGCTACAAAAGCCATTAGTTAAAGAGAAGTTAGAGCTACACTCCACTTCTATTGGTCTTTAAGTTTGGGACTTGATGAGGAAGAAAAAGATAAGGAAAGGATTAAAGAATGATGTTTTACATGTATGGTGTAGTAATTTATCTTCAAGTGGGAGATTATTGAGTTGGAGAGCTCAATTACTTCAGTTTAGCATGTTAAATTAAACTTGTAGGAAAACGCAGTAACTGAAATTGGTTATGAAGGGTGACATCGGTCACCTATGACCGGGATCGAGTCAGAAAGTAAACCGACATTGGTTAGGGCTAACCGGCGTCATTTTCCTATGTGTGATTGTTTTATTTAACTCATGGGAATTAGATATAATTGATTGTAATTACATGTCTAAGTTCCCTAAGTTTGTATATGCATATATATAAGCATGAAATCTAGGGTTTATAAGTAGAAGTTAATGATTATTGTGAGAATAATTGTGAGAGAGAATTTTGGAGAATAAGGAGAAGCTTGAGAGAAAGAAATTTTTGTACATATGAGAGGTGTGGAAGACTCAAAATATTCATTGTATATCTTGTGAAAGATTTGGATAATAGATTGGCTTATTTCTTGGTGGATGTAGCCACACCTTTGGATGAACCATGTTAAATCTTGTGTTGATTTATATCTCATGTTTTGTATGTTTCTTCGGTAGAATATCCACTTTTATTGCATGTATTCTTAGATATGATATATTATCTATAGAACCTTATGCTAACCCTAACAATCTAGTGAATTCGTAGGTATATATGGTTACTACATAGTAGAATTTTGTTTTTCTCCTTGAATGATCAGTTCCTGTGGTGGCTTCTTCTACAAAAATTTCTAAGTTTTATCCAAAATATCTATGCTCTCAAGTCCATTTTACTTTTCTTCCAATGAAATTAAACAAAACTGATGATTTTCATGAATAAGTCTTAGTGATTGGTTGGCACTTACCATAGTGTTGGCAAGGAAAATTTTCAGGTGGAAAAATATGTGAGTTCCTTACCAATGCTTTGGGAATATAAGTCCCTCCACTTAAGTGGTATAGCTGTCATGTATGCATGCACGAGAAAGCATGGATTTATGTGGTGTCCTTTCGGCCGAGGATTCAACAGGGGCACTCCACTAACCCTACAGAAAATACTTGCAGTTATCTGTAAGGGGAGAATTTGCTATGAAGGTGGGAAAGGGAGTGAGAAAATAGGTAGGAGAACTAATTTTGTAGGTAGAAAATCAGATTCCCGCATGCACTAGTTAGAAACTTCAACATAATCATTTATGAGAAAAAACAACCCCGCAAATGGCAACAAGACAAGATAAGATTGTGAACTCAAAGTTTCAAAAATGTCCTCATCAAAGAGGATACAAAATCCTTCTTCTTGTATTGATGCTTAAATAAAAGTTTTACATAATGTGGGAATGGAAGAAATTTGAGAATGGAGGAAAGTAGAAGAAAATGGCTATCTCCTTTGCTTTCTCTAAGTACAATGCACTCGTGAGTTTATAAGATCAATTGACAATGCTTTTACAATGGTGTGAACAAGACATTAAATATATTGCAAGAAACAATTACAAATTCTTCTTTGTTAGCAAGAAATGGTTTACAATCTTTTCAATCATTCACGTTCATTTAGATTCTTGATTCACGAAGAAATGCCAATGGCAGAAAAAACCAGACTTTTCATAATGTAACCATTACACTCATTTTGTAACTTTGAATTTGAACTGTTCATCTTGCCTTTGAAACTTTAAACCAGAGTTGTCCACGTGGGAGAAATTTAGTGGAGCGGGTGTGGAGGATGCCTTTTGCATTATGTGAAATTAAAGAGATTTGGAATTTTATACATTTTTGGTCTTCCTTTTCGCTTTTGATATAATCTTGACATGTGGCTTCACTTGATTGGCAAAGGAGTTATGGCTCGCTTTATGAATTTTAGCCCTTTTTATAAAAAGGCTCAAAACCTAAAAGTTCTCCATCGACCGCTTCCCCACTTTGAATTTCAAAGTGGGCTCAACATTTTACTTTTTCCTCATAGCATGATCAAGGCTACGGGTCACTTTATGACTTTTAGCCCTTTTTACAAAAAGGCTCAAAACCTCAAAGTTCTTTATTGAGCCACTTCCTTGCTTTGAATTTCAATGTAAGAATCAACATGTGGCATCACCTAGATGCTCGTGGGGTTGTGCTTCACTTTTACAACTGTTATCCTTTTCACCACAATGCCTCAAAACACAAAAAGGATCCGCCTTTCCACCAATTCACCAATCGAAGTCTTAGGGACCGTGGGGCCAATATCACATTTTTGCTAAAATAACGAAAATGTTAAGTTCACAAAATAGGACCCGGCCCTGCCACATATAATTAGAGATGTCCACATACCCATGGATAATGGGGCCAAAATTTGATTGGGAAGAAAATGCTTGTCATTCACGACTATGGAAAAATGCAGAGAAGAAGAAAACTTCACCATTTTGGGCCTGACTTTCAAATATCTTTCACAAACCAAGGAATTGAAAATAATACAAGGTTTTACAATCCATGGCCATAGAAATATTGACAATTTCATGCAAATTAAGACAACAATAAAATTTTCATGTGTCCAGACAAGAAAATAATTTTTTTATCAAAACGTGTAGAAAGGAGAGTTTAAACAACTTCAAGGCATGAATTTCTCTATCTTTTCAGACTTCCAACTTTACTTGAACACTTTTAGAGGGCATGAGCTCAATTTTTTTGAATTTTAATTTAAAAATGAGGGGGGGATTTTGAGGGAAACAACAGCTAGCTCTTGCTTGGGGACATGACATGGACTAAGCATAGTGAAAACATGACATGGGAATCCAGAATCTAAATCTCTAGACCTTGTAATTCATTGATGAGTGCCTTATTCATTGGGCCTTGCAGATTCATGTACAAGTTCAAGAAAGAAAGATGAGAAGAAGGAAACACACAAGTACACAATGGGAAGGAAACAAACAACACATAACATAAGGGGAAACAAAGCCACATAATGGAAAGGGAAACATGCCTATGGTACAAGGTGGGGGAAGATCCCTCTTTCACTGATGATACAATTTCAAGTATTTCCCACTCGAGGTAATTCTAGTTGTGTTCCATCAAAATATGAGAGAAGAAAAGCATTCTCACTGCGAGCTTCATGAATCTAGAATGGGCCAAGCCATAATGAATTGAACTTTCCATGGCTGCCTTTTGGTTCTCTTCTCTTGACCCATAGTAGGATGGAGTCTCCAACTTTGAATTCTCTTTCCTTAGCCTTCTTATGAAAAATCTTATTTACTTTCAATTAGTGCTCCTTAATGTGATCCACCACTTTGAGTCTATTTTCTTCTATTGTCTGTAGTAGCTTGAGAGATGGTATCTTGATCGTGAGAGAAATTTCTGCTTCGACTCCATACAACAGTTGGAATGGTGACATACCTATTGCCTTCTTGGGAGTGATCTTATCTGCCCATAATGAATCATACAACCTTTTGTGCCAATTCCTTTGATTCTCATTTACAAGCTTGCAGACAATGGTCACAATGTTCTTGTTGCTTGATTCACCTATCTCGCTTCCTTATGGATAGTAGTCGGAAGAATCATATAAGGAGATTACATAGCTATAGGAAAACTTAGTCAACTCTCTTGAAGAGAAATAGGTAGCATTATCTGCTACAATCTTTTGTGGTACTCTGAAACAGACTATGATATTCTCCTTGATAAAGTTACATAATGTTTCAATGTTGGCTTATTTGGCTAGAATGCCTTCAACCCATATGGTGAAGTAGTATGTTGTTATGAGTACATAAGTGTTCCCCATGCTTGAGTGAGGGTTCAGAACACCAATGAAGTCTAGCCCCCACTGTTGAAATGGTTCTTTAATAACCACAACCTTGAGTGGTAATACAAAGTGAGTTGTGGTCTTCCAATAAAATATTGGCATGCTTTCCATTTAGAAACCCAATCTTGAGTGTTTACAAAGATGGTGGGACAATAATACCATCCTCATAGGATCTTGTGTGCAGTGACCATTTTTTAAAAATGTCCACCGCATGCTTGGTCATGGTATGCTTTAAGAAACTTTTCTTGTTTCTCTTTATCTACACACTTGAGGAAACAATAATCCAAGCCTCTTTTGTAAATCACATGATTCCATATTACAAATTTAGCTACCTTTAGCTTGAGTTTTCTCCTTTTCTTGTAATCAAGATGGGTGGAATTCTCCATAATTCAAGTAATAGGTGATATCAACATACTACTCATTAGTAGTGGTGACAAAGAGAACCTATGGGTTATCTTCTGAACAAGTTGAGCAAGCACAATTTTCTTTTCCATGTTGAACTTTGAGTGTTTCATCTTCAGCAATCAACTTACACAAGCCATTTCCCCTTACCAAATTGGAGGGTTGAATCTCCAAGTCATATTCTTGAGTCTTTACGATTATCCAATTTCATCTTTTAGCTCTAGGATCCTGCTGTGTCAAGATGGACTTGATTTCACTGTCGAGGACCATCACCACCATATGGGAATTGAGGATGTAAAACCTAAAGTTTTTTATAGCCTTGACCACTACATAGGCATGCTTCTCCAATTGGATGTATTTTAGCTCATGCTTTTTCAAAGGACAACTCATGAAATAAATAGTTGCTTCCACGCCTTCATCATTTTTCTGAACAAGAATGACAAAGAGTGTATGTTCTGGTGGATAACAATACATGATGAATTATTTGTTAAAATCTAGAGATACAAGATTTGGAGCCTTGGAAATGGATTTCTTGATCTCTTTGAATGTTTCCTTCCCTATATTATTCCATTTTGAGTTTGTGTGTGGTTTCATCATAGAAGTGATGTGCTTCGTCAACACAACAACCGAGGCACAAAACGACGAAGAAAGTTCACCTTTCCGAAGAATGAATGAAATCCTTTCTTACTTGTGGGAAGGGCTAATGCTTGAATGGATCTAATCCTCTTAGGATCATTGTGTGCTCCATGTTTGTTCATAATGTGCCCTAACAAATTTCCTTATGTGACTCCAAAAATGCACTTTTTGGATTTAGTGATATGCCATATTTCCTACACCTTGCAAGTACTGCTCCAAGTGATAGATATGATCTCCCCTCTTTTTGAAAATACGTGACATCATCAAGATATATGAAAATGTAATGCTTCAAATCTTTAAAGTCCAAATCCATTGCCCTTTGGAATATAGCTCTTGCATTGATTAGGCCAAAAGGCATTCTCTCAGAGTAGGAAAAAGTGCCCCAAGGTGTTGTAAAGGCTGTCTTGGTGTGGTCATCCTCTCCGCCAATTTGATTTGATTTGATTATATCCGAGAATCCATCAAGTAATGAAAGCATTTTAGATCCAGTGACTACTTGTAGGATATGGCCCATGATAGGAAGAGGATAATTGTCCTTTATTGATGCCTAGTTCAGGTTGCGAAAATCTACACATATCCTTATTTCACCATTCTTCTTCCATAATGGCATAATGTTAATCATCCACATTGAATGGTGGATGGAAAAGATGATCATTGCATTAAGCATATTTGTTACCTCCTCCTTGATGGTATCAGCAATCTTTAGGTTGTACGGAATTTGTTTCTTCTGAAGGGCTTAACACCATGCTTCAAAGGAATTGAGTGATGCATTTCCTTTGTTTGGAAGGATTTGAGTTCATCATAAGAGTAGGACCAGACATCCGAGTATTTCTTGAGTAATGTAACAAACCTTGTTTTTCTTCGGGAGAGAAATTTTTTCGAATATTGACCATCCTTTACTCCTCCTGGGTACCAATGTTTTCTATATCAAAATCAGATGGGAACCGAGAAGATTCCTTTTCTTTCTCTTGAATGAATCTTCATGTTTGTCAAAGAGGTCTTCTAAAGAGATTAAGCCTTTGGGAATTTTGATCCCTTTCAATTTGATTACTCCCTCATCATCAATCCCTTTAATTCCTTCTTTCTCTTCTTTGGGGACTAATTCTCGATGTGGATTTTCACCTCCTTCGAAGAAGAGATTATTGAAATTATCCCTTTTATCTAAAAAGGCTAGAATTTGTTTATCATCATTGAAGACTTGTCAATGCTTTGCATTATCTGGTACAATAGGATTGAATATCATTTCAATGGACAATTTTTATTTACCAAAAGAAGGATGAGGTGTCACTAGGGAAGCTAACAATACATGAGAATCATCTTTTTCATTCTATTCCCTTGGAATAGCTTCAATGGAAAATACATCAAAAGATTCAATGCAGTCCAACACTCTGTTTTACTGTAATGCAAGAATCTTGGATTATTCACTGATATTGTTGGCATACCTACTTTACTATAACCTTTGCATCACCTCAAAATATCAATTTCTTGATTCCCATGTCCTCTTCAAAGCACTCATGACTAAGAGTAGTGCTTCATAGTCTACGATGTTTTTGTATTATCAAATTGCATCTTGTAGGAAAATGGGTACAACTCATTGGAAGGAGAGTACAATACTACACCAGCCCCCGAGCCCGCACTTGGAATGACTACCATCAAATTGCATTTTCTAAATTTTATCTTCCTCTTCCTCCATGAGAAGTGGCAAGTTATCCTTTTTTTTATGTAAGTAGTTTCCTAGCCTACAATCTTGAAAGAGAATGTTTGCTTTTGGATCATCGAATTTTGTACTTTAAACTTTATCTTTCTTACTTGGTAGAAAATTCTTCATCATTCCTTTTTTGGGATAGTTATAGATGACCAATCCATTTTTATCTCTCCACCTGGTCTCTGAAGAAACTCCTACTCAATAGCATACCAAAGGATGTTGGGATGTCTGCTACCAGTATGGTTAGGAGCACCTTCTCGTCTGGAAAATCAGCTAGTGCTACCTGTGCATCTTTGATTCTTCCTACCAATGGAACTTGTTTGGATTCCATTAAGTAGTAGGTGCCATTTACCCAAGTCAAGGTGAGGCCTAAAGCATTTGCAACTTTGGTGGCATCACATTATACGAGGCTCTGGAATCTATGAACAATTATTTAGTGGAAGCCTTTAATGAGGAGTGACGGGTAGAAAGGTTCAACCTCGTTGGTTTTTAGGCACCGAGGGATAGCATGTTTTGGGAAGGTGGTGTGGATGGTGTGGGCAATAATATTTTAGAATTAGGACTTGAGGATACATGGTTACCACGACGAACTACATTAATGAACTGTCAAATTTAGCAGGTGTGTTTTTAGGTATTCTATTTTTTAGAGTTGGACTTTGGTTTTGCTTGCATGTTCCACAAAGTCAAATGGGGTTATGGTGAGCAAGGAAGAGGTTTTGGAAATGGAGGAAGATTTACATGGTAGAGGCTTTGCTACTTTTGGTGTTGAATTCTCCTTTTTGAGTGTAGCAATTAGCTTGGAAGGGGGTGAGGATGTAGCTTTTGATTGAACCTTAGATTTTTTGTGGGAACAAAATTTAAAGGAGAATTGTTCTTAGCAACTTTTGAGTGGGAGAAGAATTAGATGACTTACTTGGCATAGTAGCATGATCCCCGACAATAAGTGAGTTTGGTTTTTCTGTAAGTGAGACTCCATAGAAGGTGGTAATCGTGATCCTTTATTGATGATTTCATTTTGTGTGACCTCTGGAGGAGAATCTTCTTTATTCTTCTTATCCTTTACCACAAGCATTGAGGATGAAGCACCTTTCTGGATTGTGTAAGAGTGAAAACAACGGATGAGAAACTTGGAGCTTCTTCATCATCCTCATCTTCATCATAAACATAATCAATTAGGCCATTATGCATATCAACTTCCTCAACCTCAAGATAGTTTTCATAGTCTTCCATATTTTCTTCTTCAGTTTCATCAATTTCTGCTTCCTCCTCTAGCTATTTGGTGTCACAAATGGCATTGAGTGGTGGTGCTTCAAGAGCAAGCTGAAAACGAGGTGGAGTAATCCTTGGACTATCTCCGGAGGGTTTGGTTTCTTTAAATAATTCCACATTGTGATCTAAGATAACTTGCTTCTTCAAGGCATCTAAGTCATTTTCCATTTTTGGAACATCGGATCTGTGGTGTGAGTTTGAATTCTGATCCTTTTGTTTTCCATTGGGGCCTTTTACCTTTTTGGAAAGGATTAGATCATCATCGTTTTTATTGCATAGTCTTGGGCTTCCCTCAATGTTCTTTTTTGGGATCTTTTGAGGAAGAAACCTACTTTTTATGGCAAAGCACGATAAAAAACGTCTTCAAATTATTTTTAAGAGACATCACATCTTCAAGGATCCTTTTTATCACTCTATTATATCTTGCTATGAAGTCCCTCATTGACTCAGAGGTTTATTTCTTCATTTGTACCAATTGGACCAAAAGATCCTGACAATCTTCTATGCTCTTAAACCTGTGTTCAAATGCACTTCTTATATCCTCTAAACAAGTGACAGGACCTCGGGGGTAGCATGTAGAACTTTTTTGCAGATTTCTCTTAAAGTGACTCCACAAAGAGTCGATTGACACATCTTCATCCTCAACACCAAACACATTGAAAGTAGTGATACATGCTGCTACATGCTCTTCAATGAGTTGAGAACCATTCCCCTCGTATTTTGGGAATTTTTTTCTCAAGCCTCTCGGTAGCTCATGGAGTTATTGAGCAAGAGCGATGGACCGATGTTTCCTCCCAAGTTACATTAGGCCTACGTGCCTCACGATCACGTTCACGCTCATGATCATGATCCCCCATTCTATTTATTTTTCTAGCTTCCAACCTTGCTAAGGTTGCAACTTCTACTACTATTCTTTCATCTACCTCATCTTGAAGTCTCTCGATTTCTTTGAATTGAGCTCTTATTTCTTATTCAGCTCTCACCTCTCTTTCTCTATCTTATTCTTTGGTCTCCACATCAGTGAAGTCTAAAAGGTTCTCGTTGATGTATGGAAATTCACCATCAAAGGATTGGAAACACTTAGGTTCCCAACGTGACCGATTGCTTGAAAAGGAAGCCTCTGGATTCTAAGTAGCTCTTGTCTCCTTTGAAGTTCCTCAAAAATGGGATCAGTTTTTCCTCCTTATCTCTATTTCCAGGTGTATCTTCTATCCACCAGCTTGAAAATATATGCTCTTCTTTTACATGGTGTTGGAATTTTTCTTTGCCTCTCCAATTCAGCAGTGCATTCTTTTCAAGGTCCAGAACTCTCTTGGCAATGAAGTAGTGATTGGCACTTTGTCTATTATGTCAGATAACTTCCCTCAAATATGAGGCAACGTCTTATTAGATGTGGAAGATAAATTCATGTCTTTCAATAGGAGGGTTTCCCGAATAGCCATGATTTGAATCCATGTGGCTCATATAGCCATTCAAATTCAAGAATTTTTTTCTCTTTTTTGAATTTTGAATTTTTTGACCTTGCGGTCGCATTCAGGTGTAGATGCTACTAAATATGCTCCATGGTGGGCACCAAAAACTATTGGCGAGAAATTTATCGGGTGGAAAAATTTGTGAATTCCTTGTCAATGCTCTAAGGAATCTATGTCCCTGTACTTAACCGGTATAACTTTTGTGTATGCATGCGTGAGAAATCATGGATTTATGTGGTGGCCTTTCAGCTGGGGATCCAATAAGGGCACTCCACTAACCCTACGGAAAATACTTGTAGTTATCTGCAAGGGGAGAATTTTCTATGAAGGTTGGAAAGGGAGTGAGAAAAGAGGTAGGAGAACTAATGTTACGAATAGAAAATCATATTCCTGCATGCACTAGTTAGAAACTTCAACACATGTATTTATGACAAGAAACAACCCTACAAATGGCAACAAGACGAGATAAGATTGCAAACTCAAAGTTTCTAAAATCTCCTCATCAAAGAGGCTAAAAATTATTCTTCTTATATTGATGCTTAAACAGAAGTTGTACATAATGTGGGAATGAAAGAAATTTGAGAATGGAGGAAAGTAGAAGAAAATGGCTATCTCCTTTGCTTTCTCTAAGTACAATGCACTCATGAGTTTACAAGATCAATTACCAACACTTTTACAATGGCGTGAAGAAGCCATTAAATATCTTGAAAGAAATGGTTGCAAATTCTTCTTTGTTAGCAAGAAATGGTTTATAATCTTTTCAATCATTTGTGTCCATTTAGATTCTTGATTCACGAAGAAACACCAATGGCGGGAAAAACAAGACTTTTCATAATGCATCCATTACACTCATTTTGTAACTTTGAATTTGAACCATTCATCTTTCCTTTGAAACTTTAAACCAAATTCATCCACATGGGAGAAATTTACTAGAGCGGGCGTGGAGGATGCCTTTTACATTTTGTGACTTTATAGAGATTTGGCATTTTTTACATTTTTGGTCCGCCCTTCCGCTTTTGATATAAGCCTGACACATGGCTTCACTTGATTGGAAAAGGAATCACAACTCACTTTATGACTTTTAGCCCTTTTTACAAAAATGCTCAAAACCTCAAAGTTCTCTACCGACCCGCTTCCTTGCTTTGACTTTCAATGTGGGCTCAACATTTGACTTTTTCCTTATAGCATGATCGGGGCTACGGGTCACTTTATGAATTTTATCCCTTTTTACAAAAAGGCTCAAAACCTCAAAGTTCTTTGCCAACCCACTTCCCCTCTTTGACTTTCAATGCAGGCATCAACATGTGGCATCACCTGGATGCCTGCGGGGTTGTGCTTCACTTTTACAAATTTTCTCCTTTTCACCAAAATGCCTTTAAACAAAAAAAAGGATCTGCCTTTCCACCAATCCGCTAATCAAAGTCTTCCAGGACCATGTGGGCAATTTGACATTTTTGCTAAAATAACAAAAATGTTAAGTTCACAAAAAGGACCCTTCCTTCCACATCCAATCATATATGTCCACATACCCATGGATAATGGGGCCAAAATTTGATGGGGAAGAAAACGCTTGTCATTCACGACTATGGAAAAATGCAGAGAAGAAGAAAACTCCACCATTTCATGCCCGATTTTCAAATTTCTTTCATGAACCAAGGAATTGAAAAAAATACAAGGTTCAATGATCCATGGCCATAGAAAGATTGACAATTTCATTCAAATGAGGACAATAATAAAATTTTCACGCGTCTAGATAGGAAAACAGAAAATTTATCAAAACGTGCAGACTAGAGAGTTTATACAACTTCAAAGCATGAATTTCTCTATCTTTTCAAACTTCCAACTTTACTTGAGCACTTATGGAGGACATGAACTCAAAATTTTCAAATTTGAATTAAAAAATGAGGGGGATTTTGAGGGTGACAATAGCTGGCTCTAGCTTGGGGACATGACGTATACTGAGCATAGTGAAGACATAACGTGGGAATCTAGAATCTCAATCTCTAGATCCTATAATTCGCTGACCAGTGCCTTATCCATTGGGCCTTGTAGATTCATGTACAACTTTGGGAAAGAAATATCAGAAGAAGGAACATACAAGCACGCAATGGGAAGGAAACACACGACATGCAATAGAAGGGGAAACAAAACAACACAATGGAAGGGAAATGCACCTAAGGTACAAGGCAGAGAGGAACAACTCACTTTCACTATTAATACAATTTCAAGTATTTCCCACTTCGAGGCAATTCCAGCGGCATTCCATCTAAATATGAGAGAAGAAAAGTGTTCTCTCCGCAAGCTTCATGAATCTGGAATGGGCTGAGCCATAATGAATCGAAATTTCCATGGCTGCCTTTTGGTTCTCTTCTCTTGTCCCATAGCAGGATGAAGTCTCTAACTTTGAATTCTCTTGCCCTAGCCTTCTTATAAAAAATATTCTTTACTTTAAATTGGTGCTCCTTAATGCGATCCACCACTTGGAGTTTATTTTCTTCTAGCTTCTCAAGAAAGAGGATCCTCTTGTCAATGGAATCCTTTTATTGACCATCTTCTATTGCCTGTAGCAACTTGAGAGTTGGCATCTTGATCATGAGAGGAATTTCTGCTTCGACTCCATACAGTAGTTGGAATGGTGACATACCTATTTCCTTCTTAAGAGTGATCCTATCTACCCACAATGTGTCGTATAACCTTTTATGCCAATTCCTTTTATTCTTGTTTACAAGCTTGTGGAAAATGGTCACAATGTTCTTGTTGCTTGATTCGGCCTGTCCATTTCCTTGTGGATAGTAGTCAGAAGAATGAGATAGGGAGATTCCATAGCTATAGAAAAACTTGGTCATCTCTCTTGAAGAGAAATAGGTAGCATTATTTCTACAATCTTCCATGGAACTCAAACAAAGCTATGATATTCTCCTTGATGAACTTGCATATTGTTTCAGAGTTGGCTTATTTAGCTAGAATGGCTTCCACCCATTTAGTGAGGTAGTATCTTCTTTGTGAGTACATAGGTGTACCCTACGCTTGAGTGAGGGTTCAGAACACCAATGAAGTCCATCCCCCACTATTGAAATGGTTCTTTAATAACCACATGCCTAAGTGGTAATGCAACAATTTGTGGTCTTCCAATGAACTGTTGGCATGCTTTGCATTTAGAAACCCAATCTTAAGTGTCTACAAAGATGGTGGGCCAATAATACCTTCCTCAGAGGATATTTTGTGTAGTGAACATTGCTGAAAAATGTCCACCACATGCTTGGTCATGGTATGCTTTAAGCAACTTTTCTTGTTTCTCTTTATCTATGCACCTAAGGAAACAACCATCCAGGCCTCTTTTGTAAAGTGCATGATTCCAAATTACAAATTTAGCTTCCTTCAGCTTGAGTGTTCTTCTTTTCTTATAATCAAGATCGGGGCATTCTCCATAAGTTAAGTAATTGGTGATATCAGCATACCACTAATCAAGTGGTAACAAAGAGAACTTGTGGGTTGTCTTCTAAACAAGTTAAGCAAGCATATTTTTATGTGCCATGTTGAACTTTGAGTGTTTCATCTTCAGCAATCAACTTGCACAAGCCATTTCCCCTTTCCAATTGGAGGGTCGAATCACCAAGTCATATTCTTGAGTCTTTGTAATCCAATTTCCTCTTTTATCTCTGAGATACTACTGTGTCAAGATATAATTGATTACACATGTCGGGGACCATCACCATTGTATGGGAATTGAGGATGTCAAACCTAAAGTTTTTACAGCCTTGACCATTGCATATGCATGCTTCTCTAATTGGCTATATTTTAGCTCACAATTTTTCAAAGGACAACTCATGAAAGAAATAGGTGCTTCCATGCCTTCATCATTTTTTGAATGAGAACAATAGAGAGTGTATGTTCTGGTGGATAACAATACATGATGAATTCTTTGTTGAAACCTAGAGATATAAGATTCGGAGCCTTGGCAATGCATTTCTTGATCTCTTTGAATTTTTCCTTCCCTTCATTATTTCATTTTATGTTTGCATGTGGTTTCATCATGGAAGTGATGTGCTTCATCAACTCAAAGAACCGAGGAAAAATGATGAAGAAAGTTCACCTTTCAGAAAAATGGATGAACTCCTTTCTTTCTTGTGGGAAGGGCTAATGCTTGAATGGATCTAATCCTCTCGGGATCATTGCGTGCTCCATGTTTGTTCACAATGTGCTCTAATAACTTTCCTTCTATGACTCAAAAATACACTTTTTGGATTTAGTGATATGCCATGTTTCCTACACCTTGTAAGTATACATTCAAGTGATAGATATGATCTCCGCTCTTTTTGAAAATAATGTGAGATCATCAAGATATATGAAAATGTAATGATTCAGGTATTTAAAGGCCAAATCCATCACCCTTTGGAATGTAGCTCCTGCATTGATTAGGCAAAAAGGCATTCTACTATAGGCAAAAGTGCCCCAAGGTGTTGTAAAGGTTGTCTTGGTGTGGTCCTCCTCTGCCACTTTGATTTGATTATATCCTAAGAATCCATCAAGTAATGAAATCATTTCAGATCCAGTGACTTCTTGTAGGATATGGTTCATGATAGGAAGAGGATAATTGTCCTTTAGTGATGCCTGGTTCAGGTTGTGAAAATCTACACATATCCTTATTTCACCATTGTTCTTCCACACTAGTATAATGTTAGCCACCCACATTGAATGGTGGATGAGAAAGATGATCCTTGCATTAAGCATCTTTGTTACCTCCTTGATTGTATCAACAATCTTTGGGTTGTATAGCCTTTGTTTCTTCCTGAAGGGCTTAACACCTTACTTCAAAGGAATTGAGTGATGCATTTCCTTGGGTGGAAGGATTTAAGTTCATCATAAGAGTAGGCCAAGACATCGAGTATTTCTTGAGTAATGTAAAAACCTTCTTTTTCTTCAAAGCTAGCAACATTTTCCAATATTGACCATCCTTGGCTCCTCAGGGTACCAATGTTTTCTTTATCAAAATCATTTGGGCACCAAGAAGATTGCTTTTCTTTCTCTTGAATGTGTTGGTGCCATTTTGAGCCTGTAAGATTTTCCCTAATTTTCCTTCATTTTTGTGCTCTAAAATGTTTTTCTCTCAAATTGGTGGTTTCAACTTTTCCCTCCAGTCGAATACCTTGAAATGCTTACAAACTTGTTTTTTTGCCCCAACTTGAATGAAATCAGCATGTGTGCCCTCTTTTGTGCCCTAATTTTTCCAAAATCAGTGGGCTCTACCATTTTTCCTTTTTCCGATTGTGGAAGTTTAAAATTGATCGTTTTATACTTATTTTCCCTCAAAAATCCAATTCCATGATAAAAAATGCTTTAAAACATGTTTCAGATTGGTTCAATTTCATGAAATTTGTCGTCCTTAGCGAAAAAATTGAATTTTAGGGCATCTCTCGGCATTTTACGTGTTTTTGACAATCAAATGGGTGTCATTTTCCCATCAATTTCATCTTCATCATTCTAGGTCATCATTTGTGCAACTTTTTGCGTCTTTTTTAGTCATACGGGTGTCCTTTGCCCGTCAAATTTT
The DNA here is from genome assembly GCA_018340775.1 of Taxus wallichiana var. yunnanensis. Classification (NCBI taxonomy): domain Eukaryota; kingdom Viridiplantae; phylum Streptophyta; class Pinopsida; order Cupressales; family Taxaceae; genus Taxus; species Taxus wallichiana. The sequence continues at coordinate 206,126,836 of CM031244.1, read as the reverse complement.
AGCTCACAAATCTTCTCCTACTTGGTTTGTTCTAATTGGACAAGGATCAACACGTAATTTCTAAAGACTTAACATTTTTTAAGTTTTTGGAAAAAAGTACAAATTTTCCCCACAGCTCCGCAGGTCCCAAAGGAGGTACACGTGTCGCAAGCAGAGTGAAGGTAGATGGGCGGGTCTTTTTGTGCCTTAAGGCATTTTGGAAAAAGAGTTAAATTATAAAGAAAATGCCTATGGCCCACAACGAATAGAATGGAACATGTGGCAGCTTCAGAGTGTAGGCCCTCAGTGAATCAGAGGTGGACACGTGTCATGTTTTCATCAAAAGCGGGATGGAAGGTCAGAGAGGACTTAGAACATTTTTCCCTTTTGGCAAATGGGAAAAAAAGTTGTGAAAAGGGTCGTGGGTCTATTGGGCCAATCGGGCGAGGACACATGATAGCATCGGTGAAAGAAGGGAGTGTGGGCCATCGGAGGAAAAAGGATATGTTTCCTTTTTGACAAAATGAGTTAAATTGGTAATTTGAAGCGTGGCTCGCAACGAGTCAAAGGGAGACACGTGGCGGGACGTGTTTTAATCTGCGGGAGTGCGGAGGAAATGTTGAAAATTTTCCTTTGGTGAAAAGGAATTAAAGTATGAAATCAGAGTGCTTCCCCTCAGCTAATCATATGAGGACACGTGTCTTGTGGGAGGGTGGAGTGGCGGAGGAAAATTGAAAAATTTTCCTTTTTCCAAAAAGAGGCAAAATGTGTAAAATTGAGCCGCGACTCCGGATCCAATCATATTGTGCCACGTGTCAATGCCAAATCTCAAGGGCGAAGATGTGGGAATATTTTGGAAAATTTACTTTTTCCAAAAAAGGTGGAAATGTGTGGAATCGAGCCGCGATTCGCTGGGACCCACTTTGGGACATGTGTCAAGCTCATTTTCAAAGGGCGGAGGGGCAGAGAAAAATGTCAAATTTTTACATTTTTCCAAAAATGTTAAAATGTCAAAAAGTGATCCCAAGCCCATTTAATATCACATAATGACACGTGGAGGGTTCAGATTGAAGGGAGAAATGCAAATCAACAGAATAGCTGTGCATTTTTCAAATAGCCCACCTTTTTTGCTCCAAGAAGTGTGGAAATGCATTTTTTGCATCGATTTTGATCAAATTTTTGGCAAATTTGTGTCGTTTGTGCTTGCAAGGACCAATGCAATTGGTTTTGAGGATCAATTTGAAGATCAGAGATGTTTTTGGAATAAATTTTTTCCTAACCCATCCAAAAACATGAAATATCAAATCCAAAAGTTGCAGAGTCAAATTTTGGAGGGATAAGGATGAAATAATGAAAGGAAGGGGGTATGCATGCTTTGAAGATGAAAAATGTGCCTCCACAATGGATAATGATGTGAATTTTGCAATGATTCACCTTTTTTGAGGCACCTGGCAACTTTTTGAACGTTTTTCTGTTAGATGTCCCTTTCTGCAAGTCATGAGTGAATTTGTAACAAACTAAGATGCCATAGGATATTATTTTCTTGGGAAAGAAGGATCAAATGTAATAGAGAGATATATAATGCATGTTTTTGACATACAAATGGTCGGGAAATTGAAAATCACAAGAAAATTTTGAGAGAAGCTCATCTTCTGAGAAACCTTCCAAAAACCTGGTTAATGTCTTTTGTGTTAGATCTTCATTCATGTTGAGTTGGTTACAAGTGTATAGCCATCACACAGCTCTGAGATTGTTCCTAAAACTCTCCCCTGCTGATGAATCTAACAATCTTTTGAATTAATCTATGTTATTTTGGGCAATATGATGTCTGTTATCATGTTTAAATGTCTGCAAACAGTTTTCCTTGTTCTTGTTGCAATCTTGCATTGAAATCTTTAGGAATCACACAGATCTCATCCTTATTGATAGTTTAGTGGCATTTTCAATTTCATTTGTCAGAAGAGCTTTCATCTAGCATTGAAAATAAGTAGTTTAAAATCACTTCACCTTCATTTGTTGACAGAGATTGCTTGTAAGCCTTTGGGGGTACCTTAGGTGTGATTTGATAAGAGATTTTGATGTTTAATTAAGTCCTTTAACTCAAGATTTTGTGTTGAGGTCTCAAAGATTGTGTGAAGAGTGCAAACCTGGGCCTCCATTTGTGTATCTCTTCTGGTTGAAAGAACATCCTAACTATTTTGAAGCATTTTATCTAATAGTTGTTCAAATGTTGTAGAGGTTGTCAAAGATCTGGCATAGTCAAGTTTGTCTTGTCAATATCCCACCAAAAATCATTCTAAACAACTAATCCTACCCCATACTACCCCTTTTTTGACCTGTATACCCACAGTAAGATCAAAATCCATTTCCTAAAGTATGCAAAATAGATCAGGATTTCAAATGTCTTCAGTAACCCTTGCCTTGCATTGAAAGTATCTCCATAATTTGGAAGTGACAACTTGTGAAAGTTAGATTTGGAGTGTTGATCATATTTTCCCAAGGCCCTTTTCATATTATTTACACAAATTGAGGGATATCTTCATCTCCTTCACCATTTGAGGGTTACAAAATAGGTTCTCTTACCTTGGTTGAAAGGCACAACCTAAAATAGTTAGGACAATATCAAGTCCTATTTTAGTGCTATCCATATCTCGATAAATCTGAGTGCCAATTAGATCACATCCCTGGCTATAAAACAATATACATCATGATATATATGTCTTCAAGCTTCATGCAATATCTTTTATGCTACTCAGACTGAAAAGGAGAACAAATTTGGGTACCAACAAAATGAATTTGTCATGTTTGTCAAAGAGGTCTTCTAAAGAGACTAGGCCTTTGGGAATTTTGTTCCCTTTCAATTTGATTACTCCCTCATCATCAATCCCTATAATTCCTTCTTTCTCTTCTTTAGGGATTGCTTCTCAGTGTGGATTTTCACCTCCTTCAAAGAAGAGATTATTGAAATTATCCCTTTGCTCTAAAAAGGCTAGAATTTGGTTATCATCATTCAAGACCGATTTGCATTATCGGTACTTTAGGCTTGAATAGAATTTCAATGGTCACTTTTTCTTTACAAAAGAAGGATTAGGTGTCATTAGGGAAGCTGAAACTGCAAGAGAATCAGCCTTTTCATTTTTTTCCTTAGAATAGATTCAATTGAAAATCCATCAAAAGATTCAATGCAATCCCACACTCTATTTTTGTAATGCCGAGTCTTGGATTCTTTCCCTAATATTGTTGGTGGACCTGCTTTACTACAACCTTTGCATCACCTCACCAATACATAGGCTTCTTAGATTTTCTCTAGTGTTCCCAGTGTTAAACCGACTACTTCATTGATCCATCTGTATCAGACTCCCTCCTTGTGAACACAACATCCATAACATTGAAGTAAGGACTTACAAAGACAACATTAAATGCCTCAAGTGGAATGATATCAGCCTCTAATACATCAATATATTGTGTATTTATCCCAAACTGAAAATTACACTTTCTTGTAACCTGTATTTCTACACCCTTCTTCACCCATCCCAATGGGTATGGATGTGGATATACGTAAGTATCTAGACCAAGTTGTTCTATAACTACATCAGAAATCAAATTTTCCTAGGAACCAGAATCTACGAAAGCACTTACCTTAGTCTTCTTGATTTGGATTCTAATTTGAAAAATCTTTCACATCTCTTCTTCTTCTTCTGATCCCCCATACATTTTAGTGGCCATGCATCCCAGCCTCTCATCTAGATCTGAATCATCCTCAATATCCACCTCTCCTTCTATCTTCATAGTGGCCATGGATTTCTTAAAATCCTTGGTATGGTGTTTTGGGTGTAATTCCAGATGAAAATTCCAACATGTGGCATTAGTGTGTCCATTTATATCACAATTCTTACGAAATTCTTAGGATCTTTACAAGTATGCAAAGCAGTAGTGGCATGTTTACCTTTCCATTTACCTTTGTTACTTGTCTTCCCTTGTTCTTTTTCCTACTAATCTATTGACTGATCTCCCTTTGGCTCTGCTTCTCCTTGCTTCTTCTCATCATCAATATAGTATGCTTACAACAAGCTTTGTTGAGATCCTTGGGCTTCATGGAGATTACCCTCCTCCGAAGGTAAGTGTGAATTCCTCCCAAATAGTTTGCTAGAATGTCTTCATAATCCAAGTCCATATTAGGAAACATGGCATGTTTCCAAAATTTCATAGTATAGTCCTACACACTTTGACCACTTACATGCCTAAAGTACTACCACTTAATCACCATGTCAGTATTATGGCCAATATGATAGAATCTAGCTCTAATCGATTCTTTAAAACCCTTCCAAGTACTAAAAATAGGACATTTCTTCTTTTCACAAGTTGTTAGATGGGTTTCCCACAAAACCATAACATAACCTTCCATTTTGAGATGTGAAAATGTAATCATTTGTGCCTCAGTAATATTATGCAAACTAAAATAGACTTCCAACTATTTTATCCACTTATCAAGTAATTTTGCATCTACTTGTCCTTCAAATTTCTTTATTTCCACTTTAGTTTCAACTTTAAAAGGTGTATGAGTAGATTTTACCTTCTCACTTACAATTGGAATCTCTTCTTTATGATCTTCCCATTCTTTCTCTTCGTGGCTCTTTACAATACTAAATTTTTTGGATAGTGCGCAAACCAATGATTCAATGGAATATTTCTTAACTGAAGCTATCTTTTGTAGATCTAAAGCTCTTCTTGTTTTCTATGCAACCTATCCATCATGGTCTATAACATATCGACTCGTTATCTTCCTCAATTTGAGCTCAAATTATCTGTTTCCACTTCTTTGTAGAAAAATCTAGCTCACAAGGTAAAAATTGTTCTCCTTTGAACCTTGTCATGTCAAATACAAAAGAAAGAATTGAATACCACAGTCCTAGATATATAATCAGCTCTGATACCAAAATGATTTGTAAACTTCTACTTTGGAAATCTACGAAATCACACGAAAATGTTGTTCTACTTTCAACTTTGGAAAATGATGGTTTAAGAGATTAATGACTGAATTTCTTCATGTTTAGAATAAAATTGCATAGCATGCTAACTAAATTAAACACACAACAGAAATATTTTTATCCTAGAAACCTCCAATGGAGGAAAACTAGTCGGGAAGGGTAATTTCTCTTTCTTCCCACTTGCATTGGCCAATTATATAAAAATCACATATTATAATAAGTATAGAGAGAGAAGCAACATTGTAAAACCTTCCCTCTAGTTACTTGTTTATTATGTTCTTTTCACCTTTCTCCTAAAAATCCTCTCCAACACTGAAGTTATTTTCTCACTTTCTCTAATACAATCTAATTCTTTTCTCCTTTATCTCTTTGGATCTCTAAATGAATCAATTCTCTTACTCCTCCTTCTATTTATAGCCTTCTCACATGTCCTCCCATGCACTAGAGAATGGGAAAGGTCAGGGAGGGAAGAGACACAATTGTGTAATTCAAATTCATGTCCATTCATGCTCCATTTATCTTTTATGTTTGAAAGTGTCAAGACCACCACCCTAAATAGACCAGAAGTTTCAAGACCACCACCCTATTTGGGCGGCAGTTCTAGAACTGCCGATCTGCACAGAGTAGTGATTCTGTCCAGAACTTTCATTTGCATCATTTTCCTTCATTTTATTCAATTCTCATTCTTGGTGTTGATGGATTTGAGGGAATGGTGTGTTTTTCTATATCCCTATGGATTAGAAATGGATAGAAATTTTTTCATGCTTGTATACTAAATTCTTAGGATCTCATTGATAATGTTGAGAGTGATCAATTTTTGAACACATGCTAACACTAAGAGGGGGTGAATCAATATTATATAAAATTTCACTTATTTATACATTAACATCCATAAAAACATCAATCACATAAGATATAATAATTACACAACCTTAGAACACAATATTTATGTGGAAAATATTTCAGGAGATAACCGCATAGAAAAAGACTTCTTGGATCTCTTGTCCAAATCCAGCCAAAAATATCTTTTTAGGAACCAACCTACTGGAGACACCAATCCCCAATGTTGAGCTTGAACTCAGTAGGTTCATGAGAACCAACTCACTAGAGACACTAATCCTCAAATTATGAGGAACCAACCTCAAAAAAACAAAAATCCACCTTTTGTAATTGTTTCTTCAACTTGATGATATAAATTCAATCGTTCACTTCATACACACAAATCAGATCATTCTTCCAACATGGATTTTGGTCCAATCAGTTAAATTAGATCACTCTATACTATACTCTTCATTTTTTTCACACTTTCATTTACTTTCTCGCTTGAATTTTTCCTTTAACTTAAAATGTAGATCCTCCCTGGTCTCAAATTCATAGATTGCTTCATTATCAAGTTTTCATGCTCTATTTTTCTCTTCCTTTAACAAGTTGTCACTTCAAATCTATTTGATTTTTCTCTTCCTCTTCTTTATCATGTTTTCATTACTTCATACTCAAAAAAATGTTTAAGACACAAAGGAATATATATTTTTTATGCACATTTTGTTCACTTTCTTCACGACCTCCTACTCTACTTCATGTTCTTCATGCAGGCATGTTTCCTTCACAAATTCACTCTTCATGTATTCTTTTCTCCACAGCTCCAACATTATAATTTGCTACTTTTTCCTCTCAAACACACACCAAATAATGATTCTACATCTCCTTTTATACCTGTGCACACTCTTAACATTGACATCCAAACAAGATGAAGGTTGGCCATAATTACAATAAGAATATCAATGCCAAGATACAAGAGTAAACCAATAAACTTAGGTTGGCTAGACAATTGAATATATGGAACATTTTAGTGTTAAAATAGAGACATTCGGCTAGAAAAAAATATCATAAAATTTTTTTAAATCCTTGGAAGGTTGGCCAAACATGATCATAAATACTAATTCAACAAACTCATAAATGCATTACAAATCAGCCCAAATTGTTAATCCTAGAATAAGACAAACCACATACTTTGGATAAACTCCAAAGCATTATGATCATACTTTAAAACAATACAAATGGAATCTAAAGCTCTCGGTCAAACTCTAAAGCAATAGAAAGAGACTCCAAAGAAAAAATATGAGACTCTAAAGCAACAAACAATATTCTTTCAACATTTTTCTCTATCAGTTAAATCTTGCAACATCCTTTGACATCAATGACACTAACTAATATTTTATCTCCTTCAAATTCCTTTGAAATTAATGATAATTATTCCAACAATATCTCCTTTTTCATTGATGGGAAAATAAATCTTATATAACCAACCACCTTTTCCTCTTGCATATGAATAACTTGAGAATGTAGCTTTATTCCCCTTTCTACAAAACTCTCCTTTTCAGTAATATCTTGTTGTATGCTTCGTCTTACTATTCCTTTGTTGTATTTTTAGGTACTTCCCCCTTTATTTATCTCTCCCCTTTGACATCAATGGAAAAGGAGTAGAACTCTCAAATTCTCAAATTATCCCCCTTTGAGTATGCATCTGCTAATATTTTTCTAAATTTTCTTCATTATGATAAGGAAAGCACTTTCTCCCCCTAAGTTCATGCTTCATTTTAGTGACAGTATGAGAAAGATACCACACCCAATTTTTTTCGAGATATTCAAAAGCATGTTTTGGAATAGGCTTGGTAAAAATATCAGAATTTTTTTCTTTTGTGGAAATATATTCTAACTTAACCTGATGTTCTACAACTTTCTCTCTCAAAAATTGATACTTGATGGGAATATGCTTAGTTCTTAAATACATAATTGGATTCATGGATGTTGACCTAAAACCCCAACAGGATTGTATAGCTTAGGATATATCATCTTAGTTAAGGATGTATGTGGGAAATACACCACCACTATGCTAAGAACAGAAATGTAAATAAAAGCACATAACAAATTATACTCCAAACTCCATTCTTTATTTATTCATTAGTAATAGTTACATTAGTTTCTAGTACATACATATTCTTTTCATTCTCTTATCTCTACTCTCATACAAAATCTCAAAATGGAACACTCACATAAGTATTTCATGAGGCACACCTATACAATACATTAGTTACAATAAATATATATAGAATACAATATGTTTCAAAAGACAATTCTTTTGACTCGTACCTCTGTTGTCTTATGTCTCATCTTTGGTGTAATTTATCTTTATTCCATAGTTTGATATCGACTTCCATGACTCTTTTCAGTGTTATGTGGCTTTTATTTAGCTTTTGCATCTTCCAGTAGTGTATCTCGACTTTTTCCCTTATTATGTGGCATCTTATTATTCGGTGGCATCATCTAGATTTGAGTGTCTTTCCTTAGTTATGCACAGTTTCTCTATGTCTCGTGGATCCACCTTTTATGCACATATTTTACTTCATGTCATGGATATCTCCTTAACTTCATGGCTTATCCAAAATTTGATGAAGACTTCTATCAACATTATCCCCCCTCTTAAACTTTTTCTCGTCCTCGAGACAACAATTGATGAAGACTCATGTATTTCCTCCAAAAATTTGTTCCAAAAAAATCGAGTTGGGAATCAACCACCAAGACTTAGATGTTTGACGTAAGGAAGGGTTCCCTTGCTCAACTCTCTTGGCTGGATTTATGGGATGCCAAACTATAGAGGCATCAACCTCCCTAGAAAATTAGACGTCTGGCATAAGGAAAGGTTATTTCACTTGACTCACCCGACCGGGTTTCTAGGATGCCCGGCTTCTAAGCCCTTTAGGTGTACTTTACTGACATATTATTTTTTTTATTTTTGGAAGAATATTTTTCTCATACTTGAACCAAGAAGACAAATGGCTATTCACATGTTCTATTCATTCTTACCACCATGTATTCTCTTGAATGAGTGGAACTAGTTTGAGTTAAGTGGGATCTTTATGTACCTTATTCCATCAATCTTTTATAGTTTTAGCCTCTTGTTACATCTGCACTAAAGTCCAATATGTTGCTATAGTCTTGCATGTCATATATCTTCTCTTTTCATGCTCATTGTTGGTTGTGATATTTACTCATGAGTTTCACCAGTCTCTCTCTCTCGTACCATCTTTATCTCTTGAAATATCATTTTCTAAGGATGCTTTGTGAATGTCATGTTCAAGTTTCTCTATTTACACCTTGTCTTCCACAAACATGCTTGGGCATCCAACAATATATGTATAGTATACAATGGCATTGTACATATCTATTTCCATCTTTGTTACCATGGTTTGTAGTTCACTTCTTTTTCTAATTTTCTCCTATATGTGGTTTGATGACTTCTGACTTGTGTTCTTCTATAGTAGTATTGCAGATTCATTATTTTTATCCCTCCAAGTTAATGTGGTGTTCCTTTACAATTTATCCTACCATGTATTTTGTGGTTGAATCAATGGAGAAATTAGGATCAATCTTACTTTGTGGCTTATCCGTTTGTATGGAGGAGATCATTTTCTACATTTCTTCTTTGAGTTCCACACACCTTTACATCCAATCACGAGTAGCACTTTGCTCTAATATTTGAATACTACAAGTGGATTTATGTAATGGAGTGATTTTATCTAGGTTGACTTGGACACCATCCGTTGTTTTTCCACAACTCCTTTTTGCAATTACATTGATTGTGCCTGTTTCCTTTGCAGTAAATTTTGCTTGATTTTTGTTGATGGGTCTTTAGGTGCTTATGTAAACACTATATTGGTCAAGGAGGATCTTTGTGAAATATATCTTGTTTGTGCCTCATGTGCCTCTTTTTATTTTTCTGCCTTCTCCTTTTCCTCCTTTTCTTTTAGTGCTTCTTCTTCCTTCTTTTTCATTTCTTCTTCTTCTTCCTTATTTTTCCTTTCTTCTTCTTCCTACCTTTTCTTGTCTTCTTCTCCCTTCTTTTTCCTTTCTTCTTCTTCTTCCTTCTTTTTCCTTTCTTCTTCTTCCTTCCTTTTCTTTTCTTCTTCTTCCTCCTTTTTCCTTTCTTCTTCTTCACTCCTTTTCTTTTCTTCTTATTCCTTCCTTTTCTTTTCTTCTTCTTTTTATTTTTAGGTGGATTCTTCGTAGCCTTTTTCTCCTTCTCTATTTTCACTTCTTCTTTCTTCTTTAGTTTTTTTAGTATTTTTTATTTCTCTAAATTTGCTTCTTTCTCTTTTTACCTCTTTTCTTCTTTCTATTTTCTCTTTGCTTCTTCTTTTTCTTTCTTTTCTTCCAGTTCTTTCTTTTGTTTTTTTATCTCTTCTTGCTTCTTGTTTGCTTCTAACTCGTATGTTTTTATGTTCTTGTAGCTATGCTTGTTTGTCTACTTTTGTGGTTATTTGTTTTTCCTCCTCAATTTTCTTCTTCTTTTATTCTTCCATTGTTTCCTTTGTAGGTTTTGATATCATATTTTCCCTTTTTTTCTTGTTTTATTTATAAAACCAATAAGTTATTCTATTTCTTTAAACCTTCATTACTCTTCGTAGTTCATTTCTTTATGACCTTTAGTTGTGATATTTCCTGTTGAAGATCCTTTAAGTGGCTTGTTTCCTCGGATTCAATGTGTTCTTGTATCTCCTTTATTAATTCTTCTGGAAGAAGGCTCATAATGTCTTCAAGAACAAAGTCAATTTTTTCTAAGTAATAGACTATTTCCATTTGTTCTTTTCCTATGCTCACCATATATTCTTGTGCCAATTGAGAGATACCACCTAGAGATAAACATGTATGATAGTATATGTATGTTATTTTTGTTAAACTTGTCTCTATCCAAGGCTTCATGTGTTCTAATACCTGTGGTATTCCTAAATCTTATGGATGTGGTGGTGAGGGAGTATATTCTTCATCTTCTTCTTCGTCCAACCCTAAAATTTCATCTATCTCTTCATATTGTTCTTCTTCTCTTGCCTTGTTCACCATGGCTTGTTTTAGCTTTTCTTTTTCAGCTAGGGCTTTCTATTGTTTGGTAATATGTTTTTGAATGGTAGGGGTTTCTTTTTTATGTGTCTTATATGTAATTCCACTTGTTTCTATTTTCCCTAATGGTGCAAACTAGTTCTTGTATTCCTCAAATGTTTATGTAATTACATCATCAAAACTAGGAAGATTGGGTTTCCTTGGATCCATAGGATTTTCATTCATTTCTTATATTGATGTTTCTAATACCTCATTTAAAGCTTCATAGGCTAATGGTGGTACTTAACCTATCCACATAACTATTGGTTTGATAAAAATATAGTCAACGTTTTCAATAAACATTACTTTTTGTTCATACTTAACTACTATTTGTTACGATACCCTAGATTTATTTGCAACTATATCCATGATCTTATATGTCCATTTAATTAGGTATGTTATTTGATTGATTGCATCCATGGTTCTCATGTGTTCACAAATTTTTTCTACCATGGGGGTATCTATTCCAATCTACCAATTCCTCTTTTTGTGGAAGTGCTTTTGTGAGGTACATTGCCAAACATATGAGTATCAATCCATAATAGAAAGTATGTTTTCCTTCTTTAATTCTCTTCACATTCTCATGAAATTTTGTGGCTAGTAATTCAGGTAGGTTATATTCGAATGAATCATCACCATATCTAATGTCAATTATTCACTAACCCCATGGGTGCCATCCTCTCTATTCATATGATAATTTTTTTAAAAATGGATTTTGTGTCATACCTAAAAGTAGGGTTTTGAATATTTGTAATTTTTATGCCCCTGTTGCATGTTGTGACACCCATCACCTTAAATCGTGTCTTTCCGCAGGTCTTCTTCTTTGTTAATGCGGTGCCCTTTATCCCATAGTTCGGTAATCCTATTCATTACTTCAATGGTAATTTGATATGGCTAATCTAGAAAAATTATTTGATTATGTAAACGAATGAGAAGAACTTTAATTTCCCTATCTACCCTATTAAAATAGAAAATTCTACTCCACACATCTAGTTTCAATTCTACAATGACTTTTGCATTTTTCTTATACTCTTCTTATTGAGTAGTCAGATTTTATGAGCAACAATGCCATGTCTACCTCCAATCGGGTATGATCATATTTGACATTGGATGAATGAATATACTTCTTTAAATCCCATGTATGTGAAACTTTGAAGAGAATGTGTGAAAATGTGCCTTTAGATCATGTTTGTATGTTTTTTCGAATGCTTTTCAAATTTGGGTCGTGTGAATTCCGCTTGCATAGATTCAATTGGAGTATCAATAACTTCCTCTCAATTTTCCTAAATTTTCCCTAAATTTATTTATCGCTCTATTTTCTTGATCTCTTCATGTGCTTGGAACGCCTTAGCTCATCGTAATGTACTCCCTTATATTTTTTTATTTTCACCTACCACATTTATTATTTTCATATAATGTTGGATTCTTTCTTTGTGTCATGTTTTCTTATTTATCTCCCGGATTTGTTCGTTACACGGTTTGAACATGGTTTTTACATGGATTTTATTTTCTTTGTTTCATAGTTTTGTCGTATCTGCTTCATTTCGTGGTTTGTTTTTTTTTCTCCTTATTTGTTGGTTTTTTCTATTTCTTTGTATCATGGTTTCTTCTATTTATTTATATCATGGTTTCATCCTTCTCCTTTATAAATCGCAGTTTCATATTTCTCCTTTATGTGCATCTTTATTGATTTCCTTTTCTATTTTACAGTTTTGATGAATTCATCTATCTTCCTTTATTTTATGGGTACACTTCCTCCATGGTATTCCTCTTCCTTTATTTCATGGGTATGCTTCCTCCACAGTTTTTATTTTCCTTTATTACATGGGTATTCTAACTCCATGAATTAAGTTTCTCAATCTCCTTCTTAAGGTTAGAGACACCCTTGTGGGTTTTCATCCTACCCCTTGACCTATCCATTGAATTTCTGGTTTTCAAATAGGTTGATGTTCTTCTTTATTGCATGGATATTCCTCCTCCGTAAATTCTTCTTTTTACTCTCTTTATTTTTATCTTCTAAGGGTAGAGATGCCCTTGCGGGTTTTTATCCTACCCCTTGACCTACCCGCCAAATTTTTAGTTTTCAAGTAGGTCGTTCTTTTTTTTCAATTATTTATCTTTGTACTAAGCTACATAGATCTTGATCCTTGCTCCATTTACATATCCATACAGTTCTTTCATTTGCGGTGTTTTTAGTTTTACTACTTCGGAGGTAATATTTCCTTGATGATATATGGCCCTAGCCATCTAACCTTCAACTTCCTGGGGTACTTGTATTTACTATCATATAGTAGTACTTGATCTCCAATATCAAATTGTTTTTTCTTTATATGGTGGTCGTGCCATGCCTTTTGTCTTATTTTCTCTTGTGTTTGATTGTATGCGGATATGAATCTCTTTTCATCTAATTTCTCTAATTATATCAACCTCTCACGAAGGGAATCATCTTCTTTCATCCTGAATGCTACTGTAATTCTCAAACTAGGAAGAAAAAACTCTATGGGAACCACAACTTCCAATCCATATACCAATCTGAATGGAGAATACTTTATAATCTCTTGTATGTTGTGTGGTATGCCCATAGAGCAGCGGGTATCTTCAAATCCCAATCAACAGTTTATAATGAGTAAATCTTCATTAAGCGCTTATCTAATACCTTGTCAAACACTTCTACTATTCTATTTTCCTGCGATGGTATGGAGTGCTCATGTTTTGATTGATCATAAACCCACCCAAGTATTTCTTGGATGGTTTCATTTACAAAGTGATTTCCTGATCATTGGTGATACTCAAAGGGAATCCAAATCTTGTAATTGTAATCTCATATAAAAATTAAGTTGTTATCTTTATTATACAATCTTTTATGGGAACCACCTCCACCCATCTTGTCAGATATTTTGTTCTAGTTATGATGAATCTCACTTGAGAATTTTTGGTGGCTGGTTTGATTGGTCCTATGAAATCAATAGCCCATTTCTCAAATGGGGCCAATGCCAAGATAGGTTTGAGTGACATTTCATCTCTTGCATTATGTTTTCCCACTCATTGACAGATATCACATGATCTAGCATGCTTATGAGCATCTTAAAATAGTGTAGGCCACCATTGGTTGGCCATCATCACTTTTCTTGTTGTTTTCTCCTCCATTATGTTCGTTAGTAATACCTTCATGAGGTTTAATCAAAATGTTCTTCCTTTCATGTTCCAATGATACTTTTCTCAAGACATCATCTTGTCCCTCCTTATACAACTATCCTGAATCAAGGTAAAGGGAATGCTCTACTCAACATTTTTTCTTCTTTTATTGGGTATAATTACTTGGCAATTCACCTCTATGTGGTAGCTAGGCAATATCATCAAACTCTTTAGGTATGGCCTTAATTCTAAATAAATGAGCTACGAGAAAAGCATCATCTATAGGCCCTTTGTCTCCTCCATTCTCAATCCTTGACAAGTAATTTGGACAATTATTGAGATTTCTTGGTTTGATTACTCTTTGTGAAATCATATTCTTGAAAGAGAATAAGCCATCTAAAAATTCTTCCACACAACACTAGTCTACTTATAAGGTAATTCAATGGTTCATTATCAGTGTATAATGTGAAGGAAGTGGCTAACCATAAAATAACATTGGTTAACCTAAACCATCATCAGTTACCATACATTCACTTTGCAATTTGTGTTTCGTGAGGTTGGAATAATCATTAAAGTTTGAGAGAGAGATATCTGCATGCAAGCATGAACCAGAGCCCTCTCGCACATCCAGACACACCCTAGCTAACACCAAGACTGATTTGGAGACATTGGCAGTCACAATAGCATTTCGAGAAGCACTACTGCGGAAATGACCACTAGTTACACAAATCAACCATCACCTCCATCCAACCACCAAGTATGCAAATATAAGTACATTTGGATCTGCATCATTCCATACTTATTTAGATCATCATTTCTTTAACTTTCACCTTTAAATCCTATTCTCCTTTGTATCTTGTCATCCTCACCTTCCTGCCAATCCACCCATCTGACCATCCATAACCCTTTAGCTCCCCACATCCAACCCCAAGAATCTTTGAGCATTCTTAGCTTCTTTGGAAACCTAACCATCATTCTCCCATTCTTTGTGTAATCATAGAGAATCACCAAAACCAAATTTTATTGAATTTCTACCAATCCACCTCTACCGACACCAGTTGACCTAAACCGTCGTCGGTTTCCTTCTCAACCTAAGCATAGGTCATATCAAACTGATGTCGTTCTTTGTATCTAGTAATTCTACCTATAACAACAACCTAATAACCTTCACCCAAATAGCCCAAACCATCCAAAACTTGATCCTGACCTATTCTAGTCACCTTGGCTACCTGCCCAACCTCCAGATCTGATCATAACCTTACCTGTTAGACTAGATTTTCTTATTGTATTTGAATGAGATACCTAAATCATATCAACTATAGTAGGATGTTATTTTCTTACGTTATTTCTTACATTAAATTGTATTAAACAATGGATTGAAAACCATCTAGGAAGTATCACACTTCCCGAATCTAGCACACACTAGGCAATCCATTGACATATATTGTTTAGCATTCCTTTTGTGGTCTTGTTTTGCATTCATGGGTAGTTCCTCCTAGAAAAAAGGAAGTTCTCATAATCAGCATTAGATCGAGAAGTCGAGTGCACACATTCTACCTCGCAACTTCATCTCATAGGTATTCCTCCTCACCTTTACCTTATTAGTTTTGATCATACTTATGTAATTATTGGCGAAACATTTTGGCACGCTTTGATGGGACCCTAGTTTTTGGGTTCCTTTCTATTCATATAGGTTGCATCTTGTGTGTTTCCTTTCTAAATCATCTTCTTTGGTAATCTGCTCCTTATTTTTAATTTCTCTAAATGAAACATTTCTTTTGGTGCATTTAAAAAAGAATTATTCTTCTTTCTCTCTCGCATTAGTGAAAATCATTCTCTCTCTTATTCATCACTTGCTACATCAAATATATAGCTGTCGATTTGGGTTATAATTTTTTTTGCATTTCATCCTTGTATGCTTGCATTATTAGCTCACATTTAAAACCGAGGGAAACCTATACATTGGAATTCATGCCCAGCTGATGGTTGACACAATTAAATCGTAGAAAGCACTCTCTCTTCTCTCTCTTTGCCAAACTACACAAATATGAATTTACACATCTTCTTAAACAACACCTTACCTAGAAGAAGTTGTCAATGATCACACAACAAAGGATTGACAATGGGAACCCAACTGGTTTCTCTATCTAGTCATACCTCAGAGAAAGGACCGCCCCATCAAAACATAACCTGAAACCTCCCCTTTAGAATTTTCCTCTTCATAGGACACCTTCCCAACCAAAAAAATTTGTTCTAAATTCACAAGTCAATCTCAAATAGCATAAGATAAAGTAACATAAAATTCACTCATAGGATTACGTGTTTTCTTAGCTTTCTTCCTAAATTGTGTTTTGAGTTGTGAGGATTACATTTCTTCATTTTCTTCTTCCTTTCACACTCCACCATCATAGTTGGAGTATTCGACTATTTCTGAGTGTGTCAGGGCCTCATATTATCATTCTTAGATCTTCTAGGTTGATTCTTCATCTGATTTAATTTACAAAATCCATTTTTCTTCATTTCTTCAGATTTCACAAGAATCGGTGCCGGTCCAAGCGACCATCATTGGTTCAATCTAACCATTGTTGGTTTACGATCGGTGTTGGTCACCAACTCTTTTGATTATTTTACCCAAAATAGCTTTCATCACCTTCTATTTTCTATTTGTAGTCCTCAGGACATCATCATATTCCCAACATTCTGATATCACTATCAATTACAATTTCCCCATTTCATTTTCATCAATTCTACTTCATTTTCTCAAACTGGGTATCGATTCATAAGAATTATCATCGGTCCCCTTTAACCGTCATCGGTCACCTTAACCGATGTTGGCTTCCCTGTTCTGATTTTTAATTGAAGCATCGACCAAATTCACCTATGAGTATCTTTTCTTTTACATTTCTGTTATTTTCTCTCATCATCTGATTACGGAGTTTACCAAGTCAACACTAATTCACATGGTGTTGACTCGCAGCCAAACCAATGCCCTTATATTTCATGCTAGTCTTTAACCACTCCCACCTAGCCCATCATTGCCTTCCATCCTTTTTGCTATGGATCCAACTCAACCTATCACCATCTCTACCGATAACAAGGAGTTCCCAAGACTCCTTGACTAGAATCCTACGGCCTTACAATACTATCTTTCTCACTCACCTACCTGAGACTCCTTAGCAAAATAGTATATGGCATGCCCATATTTATTCCTCTTGCCTCACCCCACTTCTGCGTTAGCTACCACTAGCTCAACATTTCCTTCATCCACCCTACCCCTTGTGGTATCTCAATTGGGCCCCACATCCACTATAGTTACTACACCAACGACATCTATTGCACCCATGGTGTTAACCATCCCTTCACCAACCACCTTGAGCATGGCCCCATCTTCCCCCTTTTCCTCATATATACTAGTTGCATCACAACCACCCTTGGTGTCGAGCAACCCACACCCCATTTCAAAACCTATTCCTTTCTATCCCCCAATCTCTACCCCCGATTACCATGAGAGTCGTTACGACTACCCCACTTATTTTCATGCATCACTAACAACCCCAATCTTGTCTATCACTTATTTGGGGTATATTCCACCTATATCTATCCCCCTTCACAGTTTTCATATTTGGCACCCCCATATACTAGGATTTCATCCACATCATACACCCATCATCAACCTCCCTTTACTATAGGAGGCACCCATTCCTCACAACCCACCAATGACCTCATTAGGATGATGATGGAAAAGATGTAGACACTAGAAGCATCGGTTTCGGCTCTCATAACTCCTTAACTTATGAAGAAATATGTAATGAGCTTATTCATCCATCTATTCCTATTTTCCCATACCCCATGCATTGGGAAATGCCCAAGTTCAACCATTTCAACAGTAAAGAAGACCCACAACAACACTTGTAGTCATTCAAACATGGGTGCTATCTAATTTCCCATGATGATGCTTTACTCCTACAAACATTCCCCATGTCCCTAATAGGACCTACCTTAGATTGGTACAATAGTTTACCTAGACATTCCATCTACTCCTTTAACCAAGTGGCTCAAGCATTCCTAGACCACTTCTTAATCAATGTAGTCAAAAATTCACCATGACTGACCTATATTCGACATGATAGTATGACAATGAATCTATCGCAGATTTCGTTGCTCACTGGTGAAGTCTTATCAACCAATTAACATTCTAATTACCTCAAGCTAAACTTATAGAGTTTTTCACTAGAGCTTGTGCTAGACACATCTCACCAAATCTGTAGGTATAAACCTTCCATACCTTCAATGAAGCATTCACCATGGCACAAAAGCTGGAAATTCATGCCATTGAAGAAAATAAAATCCAATTATGAAACAAGAACTCCCTGTTCAAATCAAATGATTATTCTTTATCTTCAAAATCCCAAAACAATTATTCAAAAGCTAAAGGATTTGCCAACGCAGTAGTTCTCAAATATGGTCCATCTCATCCATCTAATCAAGCCAAACCTTCCTCTAATATTTCCCCTATTCAGACTTTTCAGTTTCGGTGGGAACAACGAAAGTACACTCCAATTGGAGAGCCCTATTCTTTAGTCTTGGAAAAGCTTCTTAAAGTGAAGCCATTGCACTTCCTCATGTAAAACCTCATACCGGTTTTGATCCCGCTCTTCCTATGCCCGCATGGTATAAGGAACATGACTATTATAATTATCATCATGTCAAAGGCCATAATGACGGTAATTGCATAACTTTTAAGAACATTATCTAGGAAATGTTAGATAATGGAGATCTCATCCTGGACAACCCAAATTTGCACTTGTGTGACACGTGGAGACCTATGCGCTCCTCCACTTTATCTTTGACTTTTCAACCTTCTTGGGGATACTTATCCATGCTTCACCATGTGGAGGATTCTTATTACTCAAATACTACCGATTCTTTGTGCCTTGTACAAAATGTGCCAAATGGAAACATGGATACCCTCCACGTCTAGCTCCATACTTAGGAAAAAATCAGTCCAACAAAATACAAAATGGTTTGGGTGATGAATGAAAAATTAGTAGAACTAGAAGGGCCCCAAAAAAAATTATAAATCATTCTACAGCTATGGTGACACACCAAGGGACTCCATGCCGAGTTAAAATGTGGCTCAAAGAGATGTCACTCAGAGCTTCTTCAAAGCATCTTGGTACCTAACCCATTCAGCCTTTTTCGTGTACTTTCTTTATTGTAGAGCCTGAAAGGCTCTATCCATCTCAATGATCTCTTTGTGAGAGAATGACTAAAGATCTTACACCATTGGAGGTAGATGGAACTCCAGTTTTACAATTGGATTCAAAATAGCCTCCACTTCAGCAATGCTAGAATCGACTTTTAAATACTGAAAGAAAATCTTATCTTGTTGTTTGGCTGTAAGAAGTTGTTGGATCTGGTCCTCTGATAGGAGAGTGGAATCATCTAATAAGGGAGATGGGAAGACCACTTGAATTAATTCTTTGATTCCTCGCTTCCGCTCTTTGATCCCTAATTGGAGCTGGGTCATGAGATTCTAGCACTCGGTAGTAGCCTTACTGCAACTCAAAATCTCACCGATCTTTTCCGTGACATATCGCATGTCTATAATACCAACCTTTGGGGCATAGTCTAAGGATTCATGTAATTTCTTAAAAATCATATGTGATTCAGGGACCTTGGTGGATACAACATTATTGATGGTTGAGGTCGAGGACTCCATGTTTTTGCATAGGTTTTGTGCATCGAGATATGAATCTAAGTGCAAGCCTTAGGTCCTTTTCCGTGGTGGTAATTCTCTTGTAGCAGAATTATATAATCCATGCACAAAAATTTTAGGATTGCTTTGAGCCAATTTCTTGGTCGATCTTTGATTATGTCCTCTTCTATCTCGAATTTTGTTTATAAGTTACCCTATACCGATCAAGTGAACTACCCGCAACCTTGGATGTTTCCGGTTTAGACTCTAACCTCTTAGTCTCTACTTGAGAATTCGTAAGAGCTTCTTCTCATGCCACCTCTTTTAAATCCTTATGGAGTTTCTCTATTTCCTTTCCATTTCCTCCGATTTCAGCAATGAGGTGGGCTATTGTGCTTTTTGTCTGTAGGAGGCTAGCCTCCATATTCATCTTATTGCTAATTTTGAGGTAGTCATGGTGTCTACAAGTATATGTCTCTCTCATGAGTTTGTCCTTATCTTGAGGCTAGAACTAAGTTAGGTCCACCACAACAATATTCATGGATTAATCATCAGGATGCATCTACTCAACAAGTTTAGAGACGTTAGGGACCATGTAGGCAATGGTCAAGGAACTCTGTTGATGGTCATACAATGAATGCATCTACCTTTGATCTCTCGGCTACCATTTATTTCTTCTTCTTCCTCTCCCTCCTATTATCTTGGCTCGGTTTGGCCATCTCGGATTGATTCACAAAGTATGAAGAGGAGGGGACTATTTCGCTTGCAAATGGGAATCTTGGTGATAGGCTATAAGGGGTTGTAAATTATCATTGGGGTTGGGAATTCACGAGAGCCAAAGAAGGGATCATCATAAATCGGGAGATAATGTGGGAATTTTGGATGGTGATGGAGGGATAAGAGAATAGTTAGGAGAAGGAAGAGACTAGGTTGGGGTGGTCAGTGTAGGAGTGCTCCTAGCTGGGGAAATGAAAGGTGGATGATATGGAGATGGATGAATGGGAGGAGAAGAAGGGATGAAAGAAGGAGATACCTCAACTATTTTCAACTTTTTCTTCAGAGGGATTTGAGGGCTAGTGACTCCAATGACAGTTATGGAGGGTGAGGCTATTGATTGGGCCAAAGTGAGCCCCTAGGCTAGACCCAACACAAAGTTGAGTTATTATTTGAATCATGGTCATGTGGCTCGTAGGATCTAGCCGAGGAGAGGAAGGAGGGAGACGTGGTGGCATTTGTTGTTTAGAGGGGTGAGGGACCCCATCGTATATTGTGTGAGTTGTTCTTTAGTGAGTGCAACCGACTCCTCTTTGTCTAAGTCGACCCATGCTCGGCAGATCCCAAAGATTCTTCCCACTTATCATCAGTGGGCATAGCCTTGAAATTGAGGGTCGTTTTCCCAATTTCTTTCCTATATTTCTAATAGGCTTCAATTTTCTCTGCATTCTAGTCCTTATTCTTTAGGGCTGTCCTCAAGCCCTTAGTCATAGTAATAATTGGGTCATATTTGTACAACACTGGATGAAAAGACTCCCATAGTGGGATCGGGATACCTTTCAGCTCAACATAAATTTTAGGAGTTTCTCCAAGCAGACCTCCTTTCTTCAAAAAAATTTATGTGTTTATGCTGGCAGAGTCGAGAATCTATTCTGGCCAGGTGTCGGCCATCCACCCATTCGGGTCATATCTCCATGTGTCTTGGATGAAGGTGAAGCCATAGGAAGCCAACTTCTATGTGAGAAGATGCTTTTCCTTGTGTTTAATGATGGTAAGTCCTCCCCGATTAAAGGGATATCGAATAATTCTTTCTTCTTTCAGTTAGAACCAAACTCTACATCGAGAAGCACCAGATGCTTAGTTATCTTCAAGCAACCACTCACTCTGTGAGAATTCTTGGAAGCATGAAGGATTCATCTCGGAATCCATGTAATCTGGATCATTGAATATGTTTCCCTAAATAAATAGTTACTGAGGATGCAAGGGGTCTGCCATAATGGCTTGGACCGAGTCATTCATTTTGTTATTGACCCCTTCTAGATCAAATTCAGCTAGAAGGGGCGCAACAAAACATTTGGAAAATTCATATGTATATGAGGAGCGAGACAACACATGAGTCCATAAAGATATTGGGATGATGTTTTGGGGGTCTACCTCCATGTACCATATCTTTAGGTTCATAAATTGGCTAAAGAACTGGGAGTTTTGGTATAAAATGAGGTGGAACAAATAGGAAGAGTACTCAAGATTACATTAACAAGGGACATGGCCAATTGTTTACAAATAGAATCATGCAATGACCTCGTGAAAGTCAAACCAATATACATGTTCCTTCTTCATGACTCTCTTCCCGAATAAGGCTACAACTTTCCATTTATGTTATTTTCTATCTCGATTCTTGGTGGAAAATTAATGCCAACATTGAGCAAACATCTTGAGAGCTTGCCAAGAACATATTCATGGGAATTGGGAATCTCGATGTCCCAGAATTACTTGAATCATCTTGTCACAACTCCTATTGAGGAATGTGATTTTATTTTGGAATCGATCCCAGACATTTTGGAGCTTAGGAATATTGTATAAGTTAGCCGTTTGGTCATAGGGAAGGACCAACATATCCCTTATGTTCTTTATTTTAATCACCACATGTATGTTTGTGCCCTTTATGATGTTGGAGTCAAGGTTGAAATAGCATGCACACATCTCGCACAAGCTCGGGTTAGGGTGCACGAGATGCACCATATATTGTGTAAGCATGGTGGTCCAAATCATGGAGCCAAAAGATTCAGAATCCCCCAAATTTAGGAATCCGACATGGGTTGCATCCCTCATAGCCTTTGGTTTCTTAGTGAGAATGGGATCAAAGACCTCATCTATGAAATCTTTTACTATAGATGAGTCACTGAATTACATTCCCCTATTAGGGAAACTCATCCTCATGTGGAGAGAGAAGTGTGGCACAAGTTACCTTGCATAATATTTCGTAGGGTAGGGTAGGGAACTAGTTGTTGCCATGATTGCTCAATATCTCTTTTGTGAGCTTTGATTTTTCAAACTAGGGACTCAGGCATTTGAACAAGAGACTTATAACATTTAGAATGAGTCATTCATGTGATCAAAGCTTTCCTTAAATAGACTCCTCAACTCACATTAAGTAATGGCTCGCACATACATCAGGTCACATCATAATACAACACTTTGGTTGTATGACCTTTAGTGCCAAATTCTATGTTTCCTAAGATATTTTTCATTAACACCATGATCCTTTTCATTCATTATTCCCAAAAATGTTGGATAATTTACTTGGGAAACTTAGGAAGGTACAATACCTTCCAAAACTTCAAAAAGGGACAAAAGGGGTATCCTTTAGAGAAACGTGTCCAAAGACACTTATTCAAAGGGGTGATACTATGAAAATAAGGAAAAAGAAAAAGAAATAAGGAACTATACATATGATACATAATTTTACAATGTTCAAGAGGATTTAATTGAAAGGCTTAAGGTGGATCGCATTCATCGAAATTGCCAAGGGCTCACTCTCCATAGTCTCGAGCTTGAAAGTATTGTGTTACTTTCATGCATTGATCCTGAATGAGCCTGTCCATCAAGGGTCGAATTTTCCATTATTTCTAGGTTTGGTTTCCCTCACATCCCATTTCAAAACTAAAGTACCAATTCAAAAATTGAGCTCAGAAGTCTTCAATCAAACCAATTCTTGACAACCTTTTGACAGATGATCATGGATTCATGGGTTATCTCCCATTTTTCTTAAAGCTCTATCAATTTCACAAGTCTTACTTGCATCACTCCATGTTCTTCAATCTCAATTTGTTTTAATAATTGCAATGTTGGGACTTCCATAGTGATGGGCATTACGACACTTTTACCATAGACCAAAGTACATGATGAGGAGTTCAAGATTTTCTTGGGTGTGATTTGATTAGCCCATAAGGCCATCTTGACATGCTCATGCCATAATATCTTATGTTCATCCCCCATCCTCTTTATGAGCCTGATCAGATTCTTGTTGGTAGACTCCACCAAACTGTTACCCTGTGGGTAATAGTTGGAAGATGTCTTCAGATAGATTTCATGTCTCATTGCGAATTTAGACACCTTGGCACCTAGAAAATCCTTGGCATTATCATATATGATCATGTGGGGGGTCCAAAGTGGGTGGTGATATCTTAGAGGAGTTCTAGGATCATATTTTTCATGGATTCCTTCAATGGAATTGCCTTTGTCCATTGGGTAAAGTAATCAGTGGTAGTGAGAATACACTTGTCACATGCGCTTGAAATAGGATTGGCCATTCTATGAAATCCATACCCCATTGTGTAAATGGTTCTTCAACTAAGATAGGGTTAAGAGGAAGTGTGGCATTTCTCTAGAAGCTCATATAGAGTTGACAATTTTTGCACTTTATAGCCATTACATAGCAATATGCAACCAAGATGAGCCAAAAGTATCTTTCTTGTAAGACCTTTATAGTGGTGGTTTTGGTAGAGAAGTGGCCTCTTGAGCCTCCATGATGTAACTCATGTAAGACCCTTTTGGCCTCCTCCTTTTCTAGGAATCTAAGCAGGATCCCATCAAAGTTCCTTTTGAAAAGGAAATTATCAATAATGATAAATTCAAATCCCTAATGTCTGTAATATATTTTATTCTTGAGAGGAAGGTAGCTTGGATACTCACCCATCTACATGAAATACATCCTATTTGATACCTAGTTTTCATATTCATTTTCTTGGATATGGAGCACCATCTTAGATTCTTTAATATATGATACTATTGGATTTTGCGTGTGATCTTGCAAAGACCTCTTCCTCGTACCAACTTCATGGGATTTATTTCAATGTCATACTCTAAAATATTAGTGATCTAGTTGGCCCTTTTATCAATTATCTCACCTTCCATGATGTATTATTTGACACTAGAGTGTGTAACCATGAATGTGACCTTGTTATTGGTGACAAGGTGTCTTAATTCCTTCAAACCTTTGACAATGGCATAATATTTTTTTCCACAAAGTTATACCTTGTATCATAATCATCGATGGTCTTTGAAAATAAATCAATTGGATGTTCCTCTCCTTTTAACTCTCATTTTTGTGTTAGCATGGATGCTACGCTATGCTCGCTCCCATAGACATACATGACAAAATATTTGGAGAATTTTGGGTTTCATTGCACCATAGAGATATGGTTTCTCTTTTTATTACCTTAAAGGATTACCGACCTTCGGTGGTCAATTTAAATTTTATATCCTTTTTCAAAGCATCGGTGTGATCGGGAGGATCATTCCAAAAAAAGTCTGAAATGAATCTACTGATAAATTTGATCTTTCCTAGGAAATATTTCACTACCTTCTTGTTGATAGGTAGAGATAATTCTAGAATGGCCCCAATTATTTCTAGATCAATTGAGATCCCATCTTTTGATACAATGTGTCCCAGGATTTTTCCTTACGATACTCCGAAAACACACTTCTTTGGGTTCGAGAGATTCTTAATTCCTGAAATTTATTAAACATGTCTTTTAGGCGTCGAAATGGTCCTCCTCCATTTTTTTGAACACCTTTGTGAGATCATCCAAGTATATCAGGATTATCTTATTAATCAGTTCTCCAAATGCGGCATCCATGGCTCTTTGAAAATTTGACCCAAAGCATTGGTGAGTCTGAATGAAATTTTTGCATATGCAAAGGTTCCCACTTTGTTGTAAAAGTGGTCTTATGTTGGTCTTCCTCTGCGAGCCATATCTAGTTGTAGCCCAAAACCATCCCTAGCAAAGAGAATATTTCTGAACCTACTACTATTTGTAGTATCTACTCTATGGAAGGTAATGGGTAGTGATCCTTAAGGGATACTTTATTCAGATCCCTAAAATCCACACAAAGTCTAATTTCACCATTTTTCTTTCCTTTGGTACCAAATTGGAAACCCATGTGGAGTGCTTGATCGGGAATTTTTTTTTCTAGGAGCTTCGATTTCTTTGGCCATGAGAGATTCTATCTTCGGATTCATAGGTCTCTACTTCGACACATAAGCTTAGTCCCCTTTTCTAGGTCAATATTATGTTGGATGATTTCCTTATTATAACCATGTAGGTCATCATAAGTTCAGGTTATCACCTTATCATATTTATGACATAGAGCCACAAGTCTTTCTCTTTCTTTCGGGGTGACTAACTTCCCAACCTTTAGCTTCTTCCCATTGGCCACTTCCAACTTGACATAATCTTCCTTAACTACCGCAAACTTCCTCCTATCTATATTATCATCATCAGAATCAAAAATAATTTCCAACATTATTAGTCCCTTTGGAATTTTGTTCATTTTAAGCTAGATGACTTGATCTTTGTATGCTTCTTCAATTCTGGGTTGGAGTTTGTCTGCAAACTCTTCAAAAAAATTTAAGAAGAGAAAAACATGTTGGTTGCTTTTAAAAACCTGCCAATGATCTACATTATTATGTATAGATAGACAAATGATCAACCTTACCAATTATTTGTTTGTTATCAAATACCATGTTGGATCGAATTGTGATGTGATCTGGTTCATTCTATCTGTGTCTATGTTTTTGTCCCAAGGGATAACCTTAATGTTAAAGGATTCAAATTCTTCAATAAGATCCTATACCCTATGATGGTAGGAACTAATTCTTGGATTCTTTGTTACGAAAGTTCTTCTAACTTGAGTCGCAACTATTTCAAATTCCCCAAAGACTCTCGGTTACACACCTTCTTTTCCCGCCAACTTCAAACCATGGACTAAAGCCTCATATTATACTTCATTGCTTTGGTGCACATGAAGTGAAAGTGAAATTCCTAGAGTATATTTCTTCCACTTCATGAAGATAGGAATATTTTTACTCCCAAGTTGTTTTCCTTCTGTCTCCATTGAAATTTAGAGTCCACATTTGGGAATCCTTCATGATATTCTTTTCATTTTTTACTATTTTCTCTTATGATCTTTGGTATGTTGGGATTCTCATCAAAGATTACATAAGTACCTAACCTAATGGAGTCAAAATTTCCAAAGGGGTCTCCAGGTGATAGGTCAACCAAATAGTTTCCACTTTGGTGGTCGCCTTCATCTATATATGACTCTTCTTCTTGGGTGATCATGGCATGTGAGGCTTCAAAACCTGAGGCCACTTGATCCGTTATATGTTCCTCTACAAGGGGCTCTAATAGTACCTTCATTTTGGATCCATACTTAGTCCACATAATTAGATGAGACCAATCCAGGGACATGTAGCCTCCAATTTTAGCTATGAAGTCATGGGATAGACAAAGTCGAAGACCTGGAAAAACATCAATCACCACTATATCCTACGGAATAGTTATGTTTAGGAAGGAATAGAGTTGTAATGGGAGACCTATGATAACACCAATGGTTTGAATTTATTTCCCATCTAGTTGCATGACTCCTCTCCTTAGGGGCTCATACTTAATTCCCAATGCATCCGCTATTTCTTTAGGCATTACCATAGTGCTTGCGCTAGAGTTAATCATGGAGTTATGTAGTAATTTCTTACCTATTATAAGAGTCATGAAGAAGGGTTGGGGTCTTGGTTTACTTACCCCTTATTTCTAGTTCATTATTATTGACTCTGTTTGAGATTGAGTTGTTTTGAGTTGCTCTTTCCCCTTTTTGGTCTCGGTCGGGCCACCACTAGATTTCAGAGCTTCTTAAAGCAATTCCTTTTGTTTTGAATACCCAAGATATCCCACAAGGATACATTGGCTAGCGTCATTTTAAGTTTCTCAACCTGTGTTCATTGGCCTCGAGTGGTTTTTCTTTGGATATTTGCTAATATTTTACCCTCTCACCACCTTTGGGTGGAAGGTACCTTGATTCTGAGTGGCTGCTAGAGTCTCTTGTCTGGCTGTGGGTGGAGGGACGGTGAATGTCGAGGTTGTTTCCTTGCTTCATTCATTATTATAGGAGTAGGGATCGTGGCTTCTATCATCCACCTCTTGGATCAAGTGTTGTAATCTAACTACACCATATTATTGGATGTGGATGTGTCATTTGTGAATAAAAATTCTTCTCCTTCGATCCAGGAGAAAAGTGCATGTTCGAGGTGCAATTTATGCCTCTTTTTCTAGGTATATCCCTTGCATTTGCGTAACAAAGGCCACATTTTGAATTCCCTGTGGGAATCTGGTAAGTTCCACCATCATTTACCTCTTAGCCCTCTATCACTCTTTTCTCAGCTAATTTTTGTTGTAGATCCCCTTGTGGGAAATATCTTAGAATATGAGGGGTATAGTAAAGGAAACACCAAACATTGGGATCTTCCAAAAATTACTCTATCCTAGAATCACTTCTCTCCCACTATTTGAAGGGAGTGTCTGGAGTGGTATTGGGACTGGAACAATTTGGTTAGAAGCTTGGGTCGGAGGTAATCTCTAGGCATTCTGATATTGTAGAGGATAAGTGGTTCTACCCCCGATAGCTTTGATAATTCTCTCTTAAGTACGTGCTTTGAATCCTCTTAAGATTAAATATCTCATTAGAGAAACTCCTAAGGATAATTTTTACTTCCTCTATCTCTGAAGAATAATATGATGGTGCAATAGTAGGGGTGATATATCCTTGAGAGGATGGGTAGTTATATATGGACATAAGAGTTTGAGGCCTGTACTTAAGGAAGGAGAGTTATCTTGGGATACACTAACAAAGGGATCTTTAGGGGGATCTTCCCAACATCTATCAAATTATCGCAGCTTGGACTATAAGAAAATATGCTTGCGGAAAATAATCCACCCCTAATTATTGAAAAGAGATATCTAAGTTTAGATACTTTAGATAAAAGACAATAACCATACATGTAGGTGGTCTAGATAGAAGCTGGAATCCTTTGCCATGCCTTATGGAATCTGGTATTAAAATCAATTGTGAGCTCTTGCAGGACCTTTCTTGATGTTGATAATTTTTTGTAAGAGTGAAGATGATTCATAAGGATCCAAAATGACTCTACTTCATAGGATTAGCCGGGAATGAAGAAGGAAAATGAAGAAACAGAGGTTCTATATTTATGCTAATAGAGCGCCACTCTATGTAGAGTGATGTTTAAAGAACCTCTACCCAACCCGAGTGACAGTCATGTAGCTACCACCCAACTAGGGTGGTGGTCCTGTGTCTTCTGGTCTACATTGGGAGGCAGTCCTAGCTCTTTCAGACAAAAAAATAAAATTTGAAACGAATAGTCCCAAAATTGGAAATGTTTTTTGTGTCTCTTCTCCTCCATGACCTTTCACATCCTCTGGTGTATGGGAGGACATGAGAAGGGATATAAGTACATGTAGAAAGGAGAGTAATGGATTATCAAAGCATGAAAGTAAGTGAGCAAGAAATTCTTATTGCTCTAATTGTGTTTGTGGAAGAAAGGAGTGTTGAGGCAGAGCAAGCAAGTAATTAGGAGGAAGTGTGATATATTATCTACTTCTCTTTCATAATTATTGTAAATTTTTTACTTCTTAAATTGAATTGACCAATAAAAAGTGGGAAGAAAGAGAATTTTCCCTTCTCGACTAATTTTCCTCCTCGAAGGTTTCAGGATAAAACTTGTTGGTGTTTATGAGTTTATATTCTTTCCTTTCGTGCATTTTTTTATTCTAATCATAAACAAAATTCATTCACTATTTATCTCTGTCATTTTCTAATCAAAATTATAACAACAACGTTTAATTGTGATTCCATGAATAATTATAAAGCTGAGATTTTACAAATCATTTTGGTATCAGAGCTAACAAGTATTTAGGACTGTGGTATTCATTCTTGGATTTTTATGAAAATGATGCGATCTAAATCTAAAGAGGCTTTACCTTGTGATCCAGATATTTCTACAAGGACGTGGAAACAAATAATTCGAGGAAAAATGGAGGAAGAGAACTTGGTCTATAGAATCAAGATGTTGGAGACCATGATGGATAGGATGTTTAGAAGACAAGAAGAACTTGCAAATTTGCGTAAGGCGGCTTCGTTAAGCAAGACTCCATGAACTCGGTGGTTTGAGGATTAGCCCAAAAAATTGGCATAAGGAGGAGCCACCTTGTGAGGAATATAATGGGGAAGAGCATGAAGAAGAGACTTCAAATGCAAGAGAAAAGGTAAAATTTGATCATGCTCCTTTTAAAGTTGAGATGAAAGTTGAAATTAAAATATTTTAAGGATAAGTAGATTAAGAGTTGCTTGATAAATGGTAAAAACAACTAGAAGTATACTTTAGTGTCCATAATGTCATTGAGGCACAGAGGATCACCTTTACATGTCTCAAAATTAAGAGACATGCTATGGTTTGGTGGGAAACCCATCTAGCCACTTGTGAAAAGAAGAAACATCCTATTGTGAAATCTTTGCAAGAATTGAAAGAATTACTTAGAGATAACTTCTATCCTATTGGCCAAAAGACTGACCAAATGATTAAATGGCATTATTTTAGACAAGGAAGTGGTCAAAGTTTGTAGGACTATACTACGGAGTTTTGGAGGCAAGCCATGTTGTTGAACATGGACTTGGAGGATGAGGATATTCTAACTAAGTACTTGGGAGGACTTCACACTCACATTCAAAGAAAATTCATCTCCACAAATCCAAAAGATATCAATGAGGTGTGTGTGTAGGCATACTACATAGATGATGAAAATAAGGTGGGAGAAGCGAGAGATAAGGAAAAAGTAGTAAGTCGTCAAATCAATAGGAGAAAGAACATGGGAAAATAAGTAATAAGGGTAAATGGAAAGGGAAAGGTAAACAAGTTGCCACTACTTTAAATACTTGTAAAGATCCTAAGAATTTTTGCAAGAGCTGTGATATCAAGGGTCATATTGACGTTACATGTTGGAAGTTGCATCTCGAGTTACATCCGAAGAACCAAACCAAGGACTCAAATAATTCCATGATAACTGTAAAGATTAGAGGGGAGGTGGAAATTGAAGATGACTTTGATGTAGATGAAATTATTAGATGCAAGGCCACCAACATGGACAGCCAAGAAGAGGAGATGAGTAGACTATTCCAGATCAAGAGAACTAAGGTAAATGCTTTAGTTGATACCAGTTCTTAGTCTAATTTGATTTCTAAAGTAGTGTTAAAGAAGCTTGTTCGTGAGACTTACGAGCATCCAACCTTATCATTTGGGTTGGGTGAAGAAGGGTGTTGAAATTTAGGTAAAAAAATATGTAAGGTCAAGTTTGCGATAAATTCCCAATATATTGATGTATTGGAAGTTGATGTTATTCCACTTGATGTTTTTGATTTTTTTAGGAGTCCTTACTTGTATATCGGGATGCTATATTTTTAGAAGGGAAAACTGGTACAAATAGGTCAAGGATGGGATTAGGTATAACATCCGGGAACACCAAACGTAAGACACATGTTACTATGGTGAGTGTTAACCAAGCAAAATGACTTATTCATATGAATCATAATCAGTTTTGTTTACTTTTATTAAAGGCTAAACAATATGGGGTAGAAGTTTCAAAGATTTATAACCAGGGAAAATAGGATTTAGATAGTATTATTCATTCTTTTCAGGTAAGTTTTCTAGGCTCCCAGGTGGGTTACCACCAAAAAAAGAAGTAGAGCATGATATTCGGTTGTTGTTAGAGTCCCATATACCAAACATCGGGTTGTATAGGTAATCCTTGTTGGAGAGTAATGAAGTAAAGAAAAACTCCATGAACTACTAGACCAAGGGGTGATACATATGATAACCTCACAATGCGGTTAACCTATTGTGATGATTATGAAGAAGGATGGTTCTTGGAGAATGTGCATTGACTACCATGCTTTGAAGAAGATCACCATAAAGAAAAATATTCACTTCCCGCATAGATGATCTCTTGGACCATCTTCAACATGCCAAATTCTTCACAAAGTTAGATCTCAAGTCAGGTTATCACCAAGTTAGAATGAAGGAGGAGGATATATGGAATACTACCTTTAAGACAAAATAGGGTTTGTATGAATGGTTAGTGCTTTCATTTGGTTTATATAATGCACCCGCTACATTTATGTTATTGGTGAATGATGTATTGCGGGGGTTTCATAGATTCATCTTTCATTGTTTATCTAGATGATATATTTATTTTTAGTGCCACATGGGAATAACATCTAACTCATTTGCAACAAGTCTTACAAGTTCTCGGGGAGAAACAAGCGCTTTGTAATATGAAGAAATGTGAATTTTCCAAAAGTCATATGTCTATCTTTGGAACTGGTTGGAGGAGGAGAGATACAAGTGGATCCAAAGAAGGTGGAAGCCATCACTTGTTGGCCAACACCAAGAGGATCTATAGAGACTAGGAGTTTTGTGGGAGCAATACAAGTACATGCGGAAGTTCATTTTGGGCTTCTCCACGATTTCAACACCTCTATACATAGTGGTTGTAAAGAGTAAGGCTTTTGACTGAGGTAAGGAACAAGATAACTCCTTTGAGTTGTTGAAATATAAGATTAGTAATGCTCCAATACTTGTTCTTCCTAATTTTGAAGCCCTTAGAAGTAGAGACAAATGTCGGTGATTACACTATGGGTGTAGTGTTGCTTTCAGGAGGTAAACTCGTATGCTATCATTTTGAAACTTTCACTTCATAACTTAAAGGATATTCAATATATGATCAAGAAATGTATGAAATAGTTTAGGAAATTAAAAAATGGAAGAATTATTTATTGGGTAAAGAAACTATTATGCACAAAGTGACCATAAACATCTCCAAAGATTTGCAAGCACATTCTAAATTGTAGCAAACAAGGCACTAAAAATGGATGGGGTTCCTTCGATTACATCTGGTGATAAAATACAAGAAGGTTAGTACAAACTTGGTGGTAGACATGTTTTCTAGGCCTCCCATACAGGAGAAGTTCTCCTACTTGGTCACTATCTCTCAGATTGAGCCCTTTGTGAAGGAAGTTTATGAAGAGGCATATGCCTAGGAAAGAAACTTTGAGGTGACATTTCAGCAATTGTAGTCCCAAGGGGATGAAAGGATGGGGATTGAAGATTTTTATCTCAAGAAAGGCCTACTCTACCGATGGGGAACCTTTTTGTTCCTAAAGAAGAAAGGATTTTATTGATGAGGGAAGCATATACCTCAAAATTAGCGGGACATTTTGGTGTTGGTACCCTAGCCCACTTGCAAAAGTACGTGTATTGGTCCAATATGCAAGAAAAAGTATCAAAATTTATACATGGATGTAAACTTTGTTGCACCAACAACCCTAAGACTAGGAATGAGGGTTTATATATGCCTTTTCCAGTACCTAATCATCTGTGGGAGGACATTTTTATGGATTTTGTAGGAGGATTAACTATTTCTAAACATGGTCATGACTATCTCTATGTTGTTTTTGATAAATTCAATAATATGTGTATTCTTATGACATCTAAAAAGATAGCAAAATCACATGAGGCAAAGTAGATCTTTTCTTTGCTAATGTATGGGTGCATTTTGGTTTTCCAAAGTTTATTATTTCAGACAAGGATTCCATATTCTTGGGGAAGTTTTGGACTACTTTTTGGGACAAGATGGATACCAGGTTATAGAGGAGCATGAATTTCCATCCACATACAAATGGAAAAATAGAGGTGGTGAATAAGAATTTGTTACAGTTGATCAGAGGGTATAATAGTAAATACCTAAGGACTTGGGATGAGTCTTTAGCCTACATTCAAGCATTCCCATAATCGGGTGTTACACACATCCACTATGAATTCAACATTTGAAGTATGCTTGTGATATCTACCTATAAATTTGTTGGAGATAGTAGTTGGGAGCAGGATGAGGAAGAGACATGAGACATGAGACACAAAGGAGACTAAAGAAAACAAATTCATTGAGAGGATCCAAAAATCTGTCTCAAAGTCAAAGAACAATTAGAGAAATCTCTAGCCAAGTACAAGGCTAGGCACGATCAGCATAGGAGAGAACATAAGCTTCATAGTGGAGATAGATTTTGGTTTTACTTAAGCAAGGAGAGACTAAAATTTCAAGCAAGAAAGCTCAAGCCACTACGATATGGACCCTTTACCATATTTGAGAAGGTTGTAGAAAATTCCTTTTAACTTGATTTTCCATCATTTATGAGGATGTACTCCGTAGTAAACATTGAGAACTTGCACCTATATGAGCCATCCATGCTAGATGAATATGAAGGACTATAGTTGCTACCTTCCATTGAAGATTACATATTGGAATCATGAGGTGAATTGGAAGAGGATGGAGTGCTACAACAGAAGCTCAGAGAGACTAGGAGAGGTATATAGGATTCTTGATAGGTTAGACTAAAAGGAAAGATACCAAGGCAGGCCCGGTGGTACTCAAAAGAACAAGTGAGGGAATTATTTCCTCATCTACTCCCCCACTAAGATTTTGTGGGACCAAAATCCTCCTAAACAGGGGAGGTGTGATCCATAGGGATCCAAAATGACTCTACTTCATTAGATCATCTAGCACCAAAGAAGTAAAATGAAGAAATGGAGGTTTTGTCTTTATGTTAACAAAACTGCCGCTCTGTACATAATGGAGGTTATAGCGCCATTGCCCGACCTAGAAAAATAAAATTCAAAAGGAACATTCCCAAAATTATAAAGGTTTTCCATGTCTCTTCTCCTCCATGACCTTTCCCATCCTCCAGTGAATGGGAGGACATGATAAGGGCTATAAATACATGTAGGAAGGAGAGTATTGGATTATCGAAGCATGAAAGCAAGTGAGCAAGAAATTCTTAGTGCTGGAATTTTGTTTGTAGAAGAAAGGAGTGTTGAGGAAGAGAAAGTAAGTAATTAGGAGGAAGTGTGAGATATTATCTACTTCTCTTTTATACTTATTGTAAATTCTATAATTCTTAAATTGAATTGGCCAATAAAAATTTTGAAGAAAGAGCATTTCCCTTCTTGTCGGGTTTCCTCTCTGGAGATTTCCAGGATAAAACTTGTTGGTGTTTATGAGTTTTTATTATTTCCTTTCCTACAATCGTTGATTCTAAGCATAAGAAAAAATCATTCACTAATTATCTCTCTCATTTTCTAATCGAAAGTAGAACAACATCATTTAATTGTGATTATGTGAACAATTCCAAAGTAGAGAGTTTACATATCAGAAGATCTATCTCATTTTTCATTGAATCTTCCAATGAATAAATTTTTCCCAATTGATCCTAGGTACCAATGGTGTTAGGAATCAAGGATCTATACCATCCGATAGCTTTTCCCTTAAAGGAGGAAGCTAGTAATTTTAAGGAAATATCTTTCTCCGTGATATAATGTACCGTGCAATCTTGAATATGTTCCTCTGGGGTCTTAAAGTCTTCACCACTGAACTTAGGAAGCACCTTAAGTGCATTTTCTGGGATGGGATTCCATGTTTCCAAATGTACTAGAAATATGAGTGGACTTCCTTGATTCTATGATAAAAATTGTATCGGAGGAGGAGGTGGTTGATGAACCATTACGATAGGCCTAAGAACTCTAGTGGATTGTCAGAAGGGCCTACTGAGACGGAGGTGTTGAAGGAGTCGGTTTGGAGAAGATGGAGATCTTTGAATCTATCTACCTCTTCTGCCTCTTCCTGGGGATAGTTGTAGGTATTCAAATGTGCCTTCTTCTCTTATTCTTGACCTTTTTTAATCCTTCTCATGAACCAGAGAGGATTGAACCGCCAATATTATTGATACCAGTAGATATGTTGAGTAGAGTCACCAAATGTGTTATTACATAGCCTCAAAAGGCTATGTCATACAAAAAAACCTAGAAATATTTGAATTTTAACCTTTCACTACTATCCCACCAAGCGTGCTAGGAAAAATGTTAAAAATTATGTTTGTAGATGTATCAAAAAAGTTGTGGGAAATCTTAGATATGTGTGACTTGGCACCTAAGATAACCTCTAGATTTTATAGAAGTTGGCTCTTCTCTAATTCATGTTTGAGATAAGGGTTATAGAGAAAACAAAATTATGTGAAAATTGTAACTAAGGTAATGCACCGAGACTTTACTAAAAACACAGGAATATTATTGAAATAGCTACTAGATTAATTGAAGAGATTTCAGCATGATCAACTATTCTAGAGATATCTCAAATTATCAAAGGCCAAGGATGAAACTAAAACATAATCACAACACAATAAAAATATTTATGTAAAATATCTAAGGGCATGTAGCATGATAGACACTTAAACATCCATCAAGAACTGAATAAGAGAAAACAAGAAGAAATAGAGGACACAAAATATTGTGAACTTATCAAAGTGCACAAAACAAGAACTCTTATTTATAGAGAAAATAGTACATAAGGCCAAGATGACATAGATTACAATAATTTCTTTACAATAGAGCCTTGCTAAGGCCAATGAACATAATAGAGTGAACCTAACTCCCTTCTCGGAGCTCGAAATTATCTTTTTATCTCCTCCCTTTCTATCCGGCTTTAACATTCTCTTATAGATATTTATGGTTATTACTTCAAAGTGCCTCCATTAAGGTTTCCATTACCCGCATTTAGTTCTTACCTATGAGATCTTCAAATTTTGGAGCAAATCTCAACTACATGATTTGGGACCTTAGATTACATTCAATCCACCGAATCTCAAGCATTTTTCCTCTTTAATTGGTCCTTTCAACAGTGGTGGGATCTTTGTATGACACGTGGAGATCATGTGCTCCCTTAGGACTTCTTCCTTTCTTTTTTCCTTTTGAATTTGCGCTTGGGTGACATGTGGAGGCTTGTGTGCTCCTCCACTTTATCTTTGACTTTTTAACCTACCTAGGATACTTAGTCATGCTTCGGACACGTGGAGGATTCTCACTACTCAAAGACTCCTGATTATTTGTGCCTTCTCCAAAATGTGTTGAAGGGACTTCAGGATACCCTTCGTGTCTAGCCCCATAGGAAAAATCCAGTCAAAAAAAAATACAAAAGGGCCCAAGAAATGAACGAAAAGTAGCTAAACCGGAAGGGCCCCAAAAATATAGAAATCATTCTACAACACCAACTTCAAAAAAAAAAAAATCCATGTTTTGTAGTTACTTCTTCAACCTAATGATATAAATTTAATTATTAACTTCATACACATAGATGAGATCATTCTTCTAACATAGACACTAGTCCAATTAATGAAATTATATCACTTTATACTTTTTTATTCATTGTTGTTCACACTTTCATTTACTTTATCTACTTGCAACTATCTTTTAACTAAAAATGTAACTCCGCCTCATCTAAAATTCACAACTTGCTTCATTATCAAGTCTTCATTCTCTATTTTTCTCTTCCTTCAACAATTTTTCATTGCAAATCTACTTAAGTTTATTTTTCCTCTTCTTCATCATTTTGCCATTACTTCATACTCAAAAATATGTATGAAAAATAAAAGAATATATTCATTTTACACACTTACTACTCACTTGCATCACAACCTCCTACTCTACTTATTCATGTTATTCATGTAGGCATGCTTCCTTCATAGATTCACTCTTCACATATTCCTTTTCTCCACAGCTCCAACATTATAATTCACTACTTTCTCCACTTAAAAAGAAAAAACCAAATAATGATTCTACATCTACTTTTATATCTGTGTACACTCTTAACATTGCAATCCAAACAAGATGAAGGTCAATCATAGTTACAATAAGAATATCAATGCCAAGATACAAGAGTAAACCAATAAACTTGGGTCAGCCAAACAATTGAATATATGGAACATTTTAGTGCCAAAACAGAGACAAGCCGAAACAAAAATATCATAAAAATATTTTAAATCCTTAGAAGGTTGGAAAAACATGATCATAAATATTGATTCGAAAAATAAAAAATGCATCACAATACTTATCCCAAACTGTTAGTCACATACCAAGACAAACCACCAACTTCATATAGACTTTGAAGTAATAGAAAGAGAATCTAAAGGTTTCCATTTAGAATCAATCAATAGAAAGAGAATTTGAAGAAAAAAATGAAACTCTGAAGTAACAAACAATATTATTTCAACACTCTAATCTTTTCATTAAATCCTACAACATCCTTTAGCATCAATGACACCAACTAATATGTTATATCCTAAATTTCCTTTGACATCAATGACATTTATTCTAACATAATTCTTAACCTGATTGGATCATACTAAGGATTTGGGTTTCTTATATAAAAACTAGGGATTTGAGTGTCTCGGTGTTAAACTTTGGATTTAGGCATCATGTCACTTTGTTAAGGGAAAGTGTATTGGAATAGCAATCTATTTTTTCATCCAACCTTTAATGCTTCCCTATAGATAAGTGTCACTACAAATGATCACAAAACCAAATTTTAACTTTCATCAGGTGATGCAAAGTCTCTAGGAATATCATTGTCTTGCATATGCCCTAGATTTCATTCACTTATTTTGTTCCTATTTTGGTTCCTATATTAGAATTTAGTTCCTATTAATGACTGATTGTAATATGAAACTTGTTGTGTAACTGTTGAAATTAGAGAATACCGTGAATGTGCAATTGTTGAAACTACTCTGTAATTATTTTTTCCCTAGGACAATAGTTCTCATGTGGGACACTAGTGCCCATACATTCTTGTATGTTCTATTCTCTTATGTTCATGTTGAGTTTTGTGGCTAAGTCTATTTCTAACCATGTTCTGTAATTGATTTATATTTTTTATGTCATTTTGTTTCAAATAACTATGTTATGTGACTATTGTGAGGGTCAAAAGGTTTACCCAATGTTTTCCCCACTCATTTGGGGTGTGTGAGATTGATAAATGTGAATGAAACTCAAACAAGGAAGAATAAAATTGATGTGAACATCTAACATAGGAATCGTGATATCGAATAGGGATTGCGCATGGTATTTTCATGGCATAAGAAAAACAATGGGAAAATGCTAGCATACAAGTGTTAGTGATAAATAAGTAATTCACATTGAAATAGAAACTACTAAAGTCATATAGGAAAATTAAAAACAAGGACTTTATGAGTAGTTGGTTGTATACATGGGACACCACTCAAAATTTCACAAAGACAATCTAATTCGTCAAGGCTTTTGCAAACAAATAAATCAATAAAAACATAGGTAATAACCCATAAATAATGAAAAAGAAGGTGTAAGTAAATCAAAAAACCATGATTGGAAGGAGTCCTATAAGGAAAATTATACACATGAAGCACTTGCTATCATTTTAGGAAAGGTGAATAGTATGGAACAATGTAATATCTAAAGATATGAGCGAAAATATGAAATATTGTAATGATAGCTCCGATAGTAAGTGAGGAAAGGTATATGCCCCCATGAGACTCATTAGGATTGGTAATGGAAAAGTCCAAGCCTCATACATCATGTAAACAACCTTTAAGTGACTTCCATTCACCACAAAATACCATGTGAATGTGCATGTTTGTATAAAAATCATAAAGCATACTAGTAATGATAGTAACATGAAAGGCGCATCGATCAAGATCTAAGGAAACATGTTTTTGGATTTTTTTAATGCATATATGTGAAAGAAAACCATCTAAGAGGTAGGAATAAGGATTTTCCCTAGTGTAGTGTGTGAAAAGTGAGGTCCACGTGAAGAAACCCTCAATATTAAATTATGAACCAAAAAGAGTGTGTCATCAAGTAGTGTGGGGAATTAAGATGGCCCCAAGGGTGTAAATATATAAGTGTAGTATTGCTTAAGGTGTATGACATTCATATGATTTTTGAGAGGATTTCCAAGGAGGGTTGTAATATGGTAAACACCCTACCCCATTCATTCAATAATAACATATGGGCTAAACTAATTGGGTTGAAACTTTCCTTTTAGAGAGGGGGAAGCATTGGTATTTTTTTTTCTTTGAGTAGTAAATCACCAATATTGAATTCACAGGATTACACTTTCTTATGATAATCATGTTTGATACAATATTTGTAAGGGCGAGAGATGTTACAATGTTTGGACATGCATAGAATATCACTTTTCAAGTCCATGCAAGGCGACACTCTTGATAGTCACTATCTTAGAGAATCGTTTTAAGGTAAATGTGTGAAGTTGGGATTTTGAGATCTAGAGGGATAACAACGTTAATATCATACATAAGATAAAATGGTGTGGCATTTTTAAGAGTTTGAAAAATAGTGCAAGAATACCAAAGAGCATATAACATTTTATCGCTCCAATTGTCACCACTTGTGATCAACATTTTTTTACGGAGAATATTGATTATCATCTTATTAGTAGATTCATCTTGACCATTTTCTTAAGGGTAATAAGAGTAAAAAATGTGTATTTGATCTTTTAATTGTGCAAAAATTGACAGAGAAAGTTTTGAAAGATGAGCCATTATCGATCCACAATTGCAAAGGGAACCCCAAAATAGGTTATGATATGGGTATTAAGGAATTTACAAATATCTTCACCAGTAGTAGTTTCTAAGGGTGTAACTTCAACCCATTTAGTGAAGTAATATATAGCAATAATGATGAATTTATGTCCTTATGATGAATTTTGGTTAATAGTTCCATTAAGGTCAAAACCCTGAGTGAAAAGGCCATGGGGATGTAAGATGTTACAAATCATGAGCTAGTGGATAGTCTATGTTGTTGTGGCATTGGAACTTATCACATCAATTGGAATGTTCTAGGAAATCATGTTCCATTCTTGGAAAATAATACCCTTGTTGTAATAATTTATGAACCATATATTCACCATTAAATTTCGACCACATCTATTATCATGTATCTGAGAGAGAGATAATGGGATATCTTAGAGTCCTAAATAACAAAGGAGATTACCATCAAGAATGTCTCGTAGTCATTTTTATGCCTTTAGAATAACTTTCTAAATCCCATGTGTGTGTCGGCCTATCACCCAATGAGCATTGGGAAATCATTCATTCGAGATCTTAGGATGATTTATTATATCAATGCACCTATTCAAATAATAAGAGAAACATAAAAAGATAACAAATCTAATCCATAACATAAATAAAATGCACTAGGGTTTATACCCATGAACAATATATACATAGAATTGAACCATGTATTCATATTTATCTTATTTTGATAACAATATTACATTCACCAAGGCCATAAGAGGCCAATACATTAATACAAAGAAGACTCGTGCAACAGAAGCCCTAGCTATGCTTTCCATATTATAAAACTTTCCATGACCCATCCCTTTAGATAATGCCAATACTCATATAGTCCTCTTAGTGAGAACCCCAACCCATGGAACCCTCTATTATTTCTATAGATCTTCTCCTATCCATTCACACTCTCTTCCTCTATCACCTCTTATAGGTGTTGTCTCTCTTCTACCCAAGCATCTCTATATATAGATTTTAGCATCTATTTCCATGCCTTCCTTTAGGAGTAGATCACTTGCCAAGTGTCCATGTGGTAATCCAATGGAGCATTCTTGATCTGATCCAAGCTCTCCACTCTTTTAATGATGTCTTTCTGGATCCTTCCATCATATAGAATATTCCTTTCTTGACCACCATGTTGTCAGGTTGGCACCTTATCCACTCTGCATGCTTAGTCGGTTAATACTTTTCGTGTACTTCTTGGAACACCAAATATGGCTAAGTCTTTAAACCCATGGCTTTGCCTCATGTGCATGCCATGGGTTCTAAAACCCTTATCTTGTGTGCCTTCACCCCATGCACCCTTCTTCATATTGGTCATGCATGCCCACGCACCTTTTGGAACTTATCCAATATTCTAAGGCCCAACATCACCCCACACTAAGATTTTCTCCATCCTCAAAAACATCCTTCTTTCAATGAATAAAGAATGGTGGGGTCCTAAATTTTGGAATAAATAATTAAGGAATGGGTAATTTTGAAGAAAGAATTAAAGAATGGGGGATACGAAGAAGAATTTGTTTATTGTTGAAGGAGGAGTGGGTAGTCCTTCCTTATATCTCCCTCAAGATTTTCCCATGCATCTACCTCACTCTTTGCTTATTGGCGAGGTCACCTGCTAGGAGTTCACCTCCTCAAATATTAGTTCATCCCCTTTAGTGCTCATCATTTTAAAATCCCTTTCTATTGTTTTCCAAAGTCATCAAGCGCATCCATCCTGTGGGTGATTTGGGGATATAGTTCCTTGACCAGCTTTTTTATCGAGCCTTGTAAGGTCTCGATAGCTTCAAAAAAAGTCTTCACCTTGGTTAGGATTTTATCCCACTCTACCATATTCCCTTTATTCTTCTCCTAAAATTCTTTGAGTTTTTCCTCGTGTGTGGCCACCGAATACTATTCACCCTATCCTTTTCTGTGTAGTTATCATAAGTGGATTCAACTATTTGTGCAGTGACCTTTACCTTAACAAGGAGCTTGGTGTATTGAGAAACTATCTCCACCAAATTAATCTTCTCCTCTTTATCCTAGTGTGTCGCAGTGCCTCTTCTTTTGTCTCTAAGGCAATTGGATTCCTTTCCATTGTACGGATGCGAGTCAAATCCTTCGAGGCACTACAAGGTTGATTCATACTTTTGTTCGGGCGGTGCTAGGTTAGGATGCTTTAAGACAATAGCATCTGTAATCATTTTGATTTTGTTATATAATTTTCACACCCTTTCCTTCTCCTCTTTCAGCTTTTACCTTAATTTTTAGTTGATCAGCTCTTCTTGTTTCATGTCCTTTCTCTTCTCAATGAGCTCCTCCTCCTTCTCTAACTCCCCTTCTAGGAATCTCACTCTATCATTCCTTCCAAAAATTCTTGCCTCAACCTCAATTGAAACCTTGTTCAACGTATTACAGAATTTCTCATGAAATAAATATTGAGCATTTACCAAGGGTTTATCCCCTTTATCTCTAGCACCTTCATCAACACCCCTTGGTTAACTTTGAACTCGGCCTTGTCAACATGACACTCAAATGCCCAAGATAAAATCTTTCTAGTACGTGGGTATGTGCCCTCGTGTCAAAAAAATACATGGCCAAGAGTTTCTCTATTGGCATGATGCTTTGGAAGCACGCACGTAGCACCTTACTTGGATCATAGATGTACCCCATTCCTTTCCCTTTTTCTACCACCATACTCTTTCCCCTATGTGTACAGGATTTGGAAAATCTTATAGCCAAATTGAGATCTCCACCCATGTCGCCATACTCCTTTCCCAACTTTATTCTTCCACTTCCTTCAATATTTCATCTACGTTGCACTCTACCATCTACTCCACCAAATCCTTAATAATTTCAACCACTTCTCTCTCCATGACTTCCTCTATTTTCTATTTTGTGAGGTTTGGGGTCCTTTGATCTCTTGTGTTCACTTCCTCACTAACCCCTTTTCCTTGAGCATTTGCTTCCTTGCCATTATTCTCTTTATCTTCCTCATCCTCGAATCATGCACATCATACACCTGGATGATCTTGAGCTTCCTTGAGCTTGTCATCATCTTTTTCACCTATATAGGCCTTAAGGATCTCTATTTCTTTTGAGTCAACCTTTTCTATCATCCTCTGCTTCTTCCTAACTAGTTATTCTAGTATAAGAGACCCTTCCTTTCTTCCTCTTCAACAAGTTACTCATTCCTTGGTGATTATTCTTATGTGGGAGGCTCTTCTTATTCTAGCACATCTCCCTCAGGAGTCTATTCCCTAATTGGGGACTTCTTTCTACGTGTGTAAGTACTTGGCTTAGCGTTTGTCTCTAGCATGCCCATAGATTGTGTTGTTTTCACACTTGGTGCCTTCTTATCCTACACTTATTCTCTCTCCCTCTTCCTTGGGGTAGCCTTCTTCCTCCCTGTAGGGTCTTCTGGAATGGAGATATCATTATCCGGGTAGGCTCCTTTCTCAAACTTTATCCTAATGTGCAAGTAAACCCTGTGTGTAGTCCTTCCGG
Source organism: Taxus wallichiana var. yunnanensis (assembly GCA_018340775.1). Taxonomy (NCBI): domain Eukaryota; kingdom Viridiplantae; phylum Streptophyta; class Pinopsida; order Cupressales; family Taxaceae; genus Taxus; species Taxus wallichiana. Next base: position 206,083,267 of record CM031244.1, on the reverse strand, counting down.
TAATTGGCAACATTAAGGGATTCATCATATACAACTCATGGGAGACATACTTCTTCACATATGCATGCTTCTTTGAATATATGAGCTTCTGCACAATTCACGGTGGTCGTGGTCTACTTCACTAAGTCTGAAGCTTAGTCTTTTTGCCTCCTTGAAGTGATTCACCCCTGGCTAGAAGTATCTTGTAAGGTGAAAGAAAATGGTATTTTGCACCATGGGCTCTTAGTCCCATCCATCAGATTGAATTTTTTGATGCATAAATGTTGATATAAAACAAACTCAACCTCCCCATCTATGAACACTGGTAGCTTCTCTGGTATCCTCCACTCTACCCCAAATGTGTCACACATTTTCTTGTACCATTTCTCCAGGTGCACCTTTTGGTCGGCCATCATGGTATCGCATGTATAGTTCTCAAATTTTTTTTAGGCAAGGGATCTTCTTCTAGATACTCCCATACAAACTTCTTTGTCCCATCAGACACTCCAATCTCTCGAGAAAATGATGGTGAGAAGGATATTGCCAAACATTATCTTATCTCCTTCTTGTGTGGTGCTAATGATCTCTTCTAAAATATAGTCGAACAAGTTGTAGATGGTCCCTTCTGAAATTTTCTGGCATATATTCAACCATGCCTTGTTCACTTGTGTCCACTGTTCTTGACCATTCATCTTGGTAACTAAGTGTGAGGCAATTCTCATAACAGGGTTAGAGATATCTACAATATCAAAGTAGCGAGAACCCTTTTTGTAGTCATAGGCCTCAATAGTCCTCTTTATGGCCTCTTTATCCTCGAAGTCATCATCTATGGAGTCTCCTTTGTAAACTAGGCTAGTAAATTTTGATATAAGTTAAGGAGTTATGCACATTTTTTGGCCTACAAAATAGAAGTGGTCTTCATGTATGTGCAACATCAACCACTAGTATAACTACTCAAGCTTGCCAAAATAGGGAAACTCATATAGTTGCAGCAACTTGACCTTACCCAACTTCACCTTCACTTCATCATTGTATATCAGCATCCCTTCTAGTGTCCTCTTATCATTTGGATGAACCAGTTCCAATGCCATCTCCTTCTCTTTGGTGCTTGTGTGATGATTGTAGTCACTCACAGCCATCTTCCTGATGTGTGATACCCATTCTTTCCCCAACAATACTCCATCTGGGTATTGCATCTCTGCATACCACTCCTCATTAAAACTAGTTGTGGTAGTTTTCTTCCTTTTCCTTCTTCTTTGGTGATATGGTCACCTTATTTGGTGCCATTATTACTTGTCGGCTGAACCCTAAACTCATATTCCTTACTCTGCTCAACCATGTGGCTTAAGTATGTGAGTATGTGAAATAATCCTTTTATTATTGTTCCCTAGCTACAGAACCCCAACTTGGAAAAACTCTTCCACAAGATGACATACTCCTCTAAAAATTTCTTCCCTATTCTTATGTACTCTTTTTCGCATTGGTTCGTAGATCCATCCTAGTCATGCACTCAGATATCTATGATTATTTCTTCACGCAAATCTCTCTTCTTGGATTCCCTAGTTCGCAAGACCTCTTCAATCTCGTAATAGCAAGGTAAATAATAATGTGCCCGACTTCATACTTCTAGATTTTTCCTCCTTTCTGTAATAAATGTTATACCACCTATTAACATACTTAACATTAAATGTAGATTTTTTCACTAAATATGGCCTTAAGTGCCCTTACCCACACACCCAATCCCGCATGAAAAAAAAATTCAACCTTTCGGCATGTGAAAAATCCAAACCGACCGAAGACTCTTATGCGTGTGTCTACAGTGCCAAAGGCACCTCTTCTCGTCCTTGACCTAATTTTTGCCTTCGCCTACCTCATGTTGTTCCTACACTTTTCCTTCTTTATACGTGGTCATTGTTAAGCCATCTTGACACCAAATTTCTTGTGCACCATTTTCCCACATGCTTTCTCAACCCTAAGTGATTTTTATCCTTCATTTGGGCCATTTAACATAAATTTAACTACAAACTTATACTTCACTTCGTACTAATCCATCCCAAACTAAAGATATGTGTGGTCCTCTGCGCATACACAACCTTTTGAAAATAATATGGTTATCGGTGCACAAGGCACAAAACAAAATAAACAGAGAGGAATAAGCAACAATAAATGGAAACACAAGGAAAGAAATGCAATAAGGGAAATTCTAAGCTAACTAGCAATACTGCCTTATTTACAAACATAAGGAAGACTTATTTATAGTAGGGCTTCAGCCTACTCCCATTGAAATGGCTAGGAAACCTTGTCCCATCCAGCACTTGTAACTGACATGCACCTAACTCAAGGATGTACGAGATGATGTAAGGGCCCAACCAATGGAATTTCAATTTCCCAGATGGTGCAGAACTTGGAATCATACAACAAAACCATCTACCCAACCTCAAACTTTTTGTTCTTTATATGACAATCATGCCATGCCTTTTTTCTGGCCTTTTCAATCTTCTGAATCCATCTAACAAGTGATCACATTTCATCTAACTAGATTAACTTATCAATCCTCTCGTCAAGTGCTTGTTCATTAGTCAATCCTCCTACACATGCTATAGTTATATGCAGTGATGGTAACATGAATTCAACCAATAAGACAACATCCATGCCAAACACCAATTGAAATAGTGTGGCCTTATTCAACCTCTTATATGTTGTCCTATATGCCCATAGAATGGTTTATACCTTGTCATCCCAATCCTATCTCCCAACATCAAAAATTTTGGTCAACGTGTGACTTAGTATCTTGTTAAATGCCTCAAGTAGTTCCATTTTCTTAGGGATGATAGGGGGTGGTCTTGTGATGAGCCACCATAAATTTTACTAGCAGAATCCCGACCATTTCATTCGAGAAAATGTGTACCCCTATCACTTGTCAAGCTTAAAGGAAATCCATACCTATGTATTATGTTCTCTCACAAGAATCTAATAGTTGTCACTATAGTGAAATCCTTGTAATCGTTGCCTCTATCCATCTTATCAAGTAATTAGAGCAAGTGATGATATACCGTGAACCAACCATTCGCGTGGTAGGTGAAATTGATCCTACAAAGTCAATGGCCCATTTTTCAAATGGATTTGCATTGGCTATAGGTCTCAAGGGCATTTCATTGTTTGTCCTAGGTTTTCCAAGGCCCGGCAATGGTCACAGGCCTTGTTGCAAAACTCAAAAAAATTCTAGTAGATGATTTCCCACCAAATCCTGTCATTAAAATCTTCCACGCGGTATCATTTCCTGCATAGTTTCCTCCTGCAATCCCATCATGCACTTATTCCTTAATTTCCACACACTCATGTTATAACATGCATCGGCGTAGAACCTCATCACATGACCTAATTTGTACAAATATCCACTAATCAACATGTAGGGTGAGACGCGTATATAGCAACTGATTTTTCTCCAAATCCTTCATTCCTTCTAAAGCACCACACCCATTTTGAGGAACACGTAATGTCTTCCAAGTCCGAGGGCATATGCCAAAACCTAAATAGTTACATGTCTAGCATGGTATCCTTAATGCTTCACGCATCCTCCGTTTAGGAAATCCTTGATAAGTGGTCGGGTCCTAAATTTCTCCTTCCTAGTTTTACCACCACTTTGTGAATTCAAATTCTTGAAATAATAGGACCCAATGACATATACACCCTTGTATAATGGGCTTGTTTACAGTGTACTTCAATGCCATGTGGTTTGTGTAGAATACAAAATGTGTAGCCAACAGATACTACCTAAAATTATGTAGCACCTAGATCATTGAAATTTCCTCGCACTCGGTAGTGGTATAGTTCGCTCTGCTGGTGTCAACTTTCTATTGGAAAAACATAAGGGATGATCAACAATCCCCTCACCGATTGTGCTAATACCACTCTAATGGTTGTTCTGAGGCATCAATATGTACATGAAAAGTCTTATCCCAAGAAGGAAAATGTAGTATGGGCGTAGTAACAAGTTTATCCTTCAAAGTGTCAAATGCCTTCTATTTCCCCCTTCCTAGTGAAAGTAACTTTTGTGTCTAAGAAACTCTTCTAATGCCACAGCGATATTTGCATATCCCTTAATAAATTTTCGGTACTACCGTATTCCCAAGAAATATGTGCACTTGTGCTTTGACTAGTAGGATCTCCCAATACCACAATAATTGCAACCTTGGTGGGATCCACTAGCAAACCTTCCTTATATATAATATGTTCTAACGGGGTCCCAAATGGAGAAGAAAAGACACATTCCTTAATTTCGAGGGATATCCTACAATATCGACATCTTTCAAACATCAGTCTCAAATTATCACAATGGTATTTCATTAATCCATACAGAGTCCAATCATCTAGGTAGACTTAAAGAAATTTATGGATGAAGTATTGAAATGCTTACACCACAATGCGCGAGAATATAGCAAGCGCATTCTTTAGTCCAAAAGGCATAACATTGTAGGAAAATATTTCCCACTCAATGGAGAAATTTTCTCTTCTCTGGTCTTCCTTTGCAATCCTAACTTGGTGATATCCTAAGAATCCATCCATGAAATAATTGACCTCGCACCCAACTAATCCTTCTAGAATTTCTTCAGTGAAGGGGATTGGAAAAGGGTCGATGGAACATACTATATTCAAGTCCCTGTAATTAACATAGATCCTTATCATTTCATCCTTCTTAATGCTAGTGACCATTGAGATTATCCATTATGATTCCTCCATAGCTTCAATTATTCCTAAAATTATCATCTTATTTATCTCCTCCTTGACCCATATGCGCAATTTTAGATTCACCCGATAAGGCCTCTTCTAAATTGAGCATGCACCTTCCTTCAACTTGATCCTCATTTCTCCCAAGGAATGGTGAACACCTTTAATTTCATGGTACCCATGTGGGAATAAATCCTAAAACTCATGTAATAGATCAATGATCTTTGAAACCTATTTTTCTACCAATAGTCTCCAATGATAGATTCCTTAGGTTCTATCTCTGACCAAATGTTAACCTTCTTTGTCTTCAAATTTTCATGGTAGGCACATGCTCACTCATCGGTGCTATCTATGACTTCATGTGTATGTTCGAATGGTTAACATCCGGACTATCCATTTATTCACCATCTATCACATGGACCATTTTTCCTTTTTCCTTTTCCATACATGCGCGCTTAAGATGTATCTCCTCTAGTTCATCTTCATCAAATCACATCTCCAAACCAAGTTCACCTAAAAATATAGTATCTATCTTCCACCATGGCACTATCTCCCATGGTAAGGTGCTTCACAACCTGCAACGCCGTATCCGCAAATGGTTTTTTTTTCTTCGATATTCAAAATCTTGAATGAGATCAGCCGCTAACTCCTATTGATTCCTTGTTTGACAAAGACACATATCTCGAGTGAATATACCATGCATGTGCATAGCCTTGTAAAGTATAATATAGCTTATACACCCATAAAGAAGGTGGTAAAGCTTCTTCACCTTCTATCTAGGAATTCTCATGCAAGCTTAGATATGGAATGAGGCGGGTTCCTTTCCATGGTAGTATTGAATGACGGTGGGCGCGTTGCTTCTAGAGAACCTAAAAGAGAATGTGATTCTTACCTCATACCATTCTAGAAGAATCTCACAATGTGTATCCCACCAATGTGTTATAGTCCCGACAAGGTTATTGTTGAGTATACATCTCTTGATCTCATCATTCCTTTGAGCCTCCATCTCTCATAATAAATCATTAGGACTAGCTCCTCTAGAATAGGTCACTAACTTTTTCCTTGCTAGGTGCTTAATTGAGTGTACCTTTGTTACCCTTGTTACAAATCCTCTCAACTATCACCCAATCAGCTCATAAGTCTCATGCTCCTAATTTTCACATGCCACGCTAGTTGTAGCACTTATGGAGTGAGCATCTTCAAATTGGATAATTCCTTCTGTCAAATGAATTATTCCAGTGTCTCTGATTGAGCGCACATAGATTATGTCAGGGACTTCTTCTCCCAAGGGCTCTATATAGGGAATTGATTTCCCATTTGTCATAGGGATGATTATTGGTTCCTCTTTATTCTCAAAACTTTTATACCCCTTGTTAAACCATAGGTTAGCATTGTTCTTGTAACACTAGGGGTGCCCAAGCAATGCTGGAAAGTTATCCGCCTCAACTAGCACCAAGACTTTGAATTATCTAGTGAAATTTTCCCCCTAAATGGTGATAACCACATCCTTTAAGACTATAATGGGCACGGCCTTTGTATTTTTTCCATATACAACATATTCGAAGATGGTTGTAATGTGGGGATAACCATTTGATGCCAATCATCCAAGGTGAGAACAGTGACATCCACACTCGTGTCAATTATATTATTACTCGAAGCCACCCATCAACAACTACATTTAATGTGATCGCTTTATCATGGTCAAGGCTATGAGGAGGAAGGTTTGCATCTAAAACCTATCTTTCTCACTCTCCTCCAACATGTGGTACCTTCTCTCGTAACCATTCTCCTAGCAAGGGAATAATATTTTCTTGTCTTCACATTTTACATACTTCCCTGACTTCATTTAGGTACTTCTACAGGGTCTTAGTATTCTTCCTCTACTCCAACATCCTTGACTGCTCCTTTAGACATTGGATATCTCCTTGCAAACTCTGAATCACATCCATAGTCTCTTGATACACCTATTTTTGATGAACAGGGTATGGATACTTCTCATGCACCACTTCTCTTGTAACCAGGGTTTTCTTCCTCGGTATCACCCTGGTGTACATGGCCTTCCCGTGTAATCACCAATACAGGTTCTAATCTTGACTCATGCACTACTCTTGGCATCGACTATGATTTAGCCTTCTTTATGCTCACCATCCCAACACCTTTGTCTTTGTATTGCTGCTAGCTCATGTTCTCACAACTTAGGGCACTCCTCATACTTATGTTTCTTTCCACACCATGAGCATTGTAACATATCAGGACACTCATGCTTATAATGTTCTATATACCCATATTTATAATAGGTTCCTCACAGAACTCACTTATTCCTCCATGATTGCCATGACCACAAAATCCTCCACGGAAACCTCTACCACATGCTCCTCCATCTGTGCAAACTTCATAGTAGCTATCATCATCCTTGGAACTTCTCGCAAGGCTAGTCTAGCACACACCAAGATTAATTCATCATGAATGGTCAATTAGTTTGTAACCCTTGGTTTCATGAATTGTTTAAGTACATATCTTACAATAGCAAGACACATTCTTATGGATTGTGTGTTGTAGTAGAGGACACCTACTTGCATCATGATCCCCATGGAAAATATCATACTCTATTATCATGGTGTGTACCAATTTCCAAATGAAATTGTCCTTTTCATGCCCCTCCACTTCACAATTTGTCCACCAAAGACCACTACGAATCTCATGTGTTGGGTTTATAGGAAGCTTCTCCAACTATTTGGCCATTACAACAATTTGAGTCACAAGGAAAGGTCTAACACTATTATCAATGCTTCGATGGCTTCAGACTCTGGGAAACCTCCAAGGCCTGCATGGGTTAGTGAAAGTATTGTACAACAACATGACCTTCTAAAAATGTCATCAACCCTCTCGAAAAACCATTGAGCATGCCGAGAAGGGAGAATGTCATATGATAGTTTTTACAAGAGAGTCTTGAACCATGCGTCATATTCTTGAACACTCTTTGTCATTCCTTGTTGGATCTTCTTGAGAGCACTAATACTCTTCTTCTCAAAATAAGGGATATGGAACTCTGTTTTAAGGAATTCTACAAAATAGTATAATCCACCACCGTCTCGATGGGGATCATACTTTCGGTACCGATTATGTGCATGCCCCTACAACGTCATTGAAAACTGACTTACTTTTCACTCTGGGGTAGTGATCCCCTTTGTGCGCCATATTAGTTCACATTTGTGTTTATCTTTTGTTGTATCCTCAACACCCTTATAGTCCTGGAAGGTGTAACAACATCTAAAAAATACTTTGTAGAGGTGGCCGAGGCCCTTATCCCCCGGTCTAGAAGCTTGGTTCCCTCTAGTAGTTCCTCCACCTTTGGATCCATTTGGTTTTATGCCTCTAGATCCACAGATCTCCCAGACCTCCTATACTACCAGATCCACCCCTAGAGTCATTAAAGGGCATGAAGTGGTCGTGCCTAGTGTCCCCAATGTCCCACCGAATTGTTTCCCAATGGTTTGTGATATTACTTTGGTGCCATATGTGTATCCCACGCCACTCCTGACATAATGCCCAGACATTACATACTTTCACTCTACCCAAAAATTCCCCAAACAAAGGAATGGTTCATACAGCCATAGATGTCTCAAATGAGAAATTATACCTCCTAGGTGTAGATCGAGTTACTTCCACTAATGTCAACTAGGTTAGAAATGCTTATCCCTTGATCTAGAAAACCAAGCACCTGGGGTTGGTCACAAGGTGGATTCAGACACGCACCGATGTCTCTCCTTTCTCCACATGATGAAATCTCATTAGAAGCTCAAGGGGTTTATCTCATGCACTTGCCAAGATGGGGTAACATAGAGTGCGTGAGTTTCACATCCTCTACATGAACCTCAATTCCTTCTCGCAATGTCTACCTTTATATATCCATCACTCCTACAACCTTGCATTGTCTAGCCATCTCTCTTCCATGAGATTTAATATACTTCATTCATCTCTCTCCCCTCTCCTTTTCATCCTCAATTTCTGCCATCTTCCTCTACCTTAGCTTCCTCACCCAACACTCAAACAAGTTTATCCAGCCATAGGGAATGCCTCTAAACTTAATGTAATGATCAAGATATTCATAGCCAAATGGATAACACATAGAAATGATCCTCTAGGTTCCCTTAGAAACTCAAACTCAGAAATCACCGGACAAAAATACATAAAAATGGTGTATTCTAGGGTATATATGGTTAGCAATCCTCTCCACCAATGATCAAAAACACACATCCAAGTCAGATCCGCATCATGTATCCTCGATAATTATCTTGGGTGCATACGCGCAATATATAGTACCATTTTGATCTAGATGCATATGTTCAAAGCCACTCATACAACTCTTCTCTTAAGGAAGCAAGAAAAGAAAGTTTTATACAGCTCATGATACATGTACTCTTCTCCCCTTACGTGTGTATCAAGTGCTAAATATTTGAGGAAAATCATCCTCTGTAATTTTAAACCATGCTTAAACACTTTCCAAGGTCAAACACTCTATCATCATGCATCACAACAACCAAGATGTATGTCATTTCTCACAAAAATTTGAAAAGGGATCCTAGCATCGAACCAAGATGTAGTCATTTTTATTCCTTTATAACAACATTTCAAATCCCATGCATATTTTCCTATCACCCAGTGAGCCTTTGGGTGCTCACGCGAGGAACGACAGGTGCACCGAGCCCCTCCTTTATGTGATTCTTGTGAGAATGCATTGTTATTGATAGAAACTTAGATTTAAAAATGAAAATAATCATGCATTCATTTCGAGAGCTTAGGATGAGTTATTATATCAATGTACCTATTCATATAATAAGAGAACCATCATATAGATAACATATCTGATCCATAATATAAAGAAAATACACTAGGGTGTATACCCATAAACAATATATACATAGAACATAACCATGTATTCATATTGATCTTATTTCCGTAACAATATTACATTCACCAAGGCCATAACAAGCCAATGCATTAATACAGAGAAGACTCATGTAATGTAATCCCTAGCTATGTTTTCCATATTACAAAAATTGTCAGAACCATCCCTTTAGATAATGCCAAAACTCTTGCAGTCCTCTTAGTGAGAACCCCAACCCATGGAACCATCTATTATTTCTATAGAGATTCTCTTCTCCAGTCATGTTCTCTTCCTCTATCACCTCTTAACATTGTTGTCTCTCTTCTACCCAAGCATCATCGTATATATATCTTTTATCATCCACCGCCATACCTTCCTTGAGAAGTAGATCACCTTCCAAGTGTCCGTGTGGTCCTCCAATGGAGCACACTTTCTCTAATATGAGCTATCCACTCTTTGTAATGAATTATTTATGGATCCTTCCATTGCATAGAATATTCCTTTCTTGACCACCACATTGTCGGTTTGGCACCGTATCCAATCCACAAGCTTATTCAGTCACGCTTTTCTTGTGTGCTTCTGAAACACCGAATATGGCTAAGTCCTGAAACCCCTCACTTTGCCTTGCATGAATGTCATGGGTTATAAAACACTTTTCTGCACGCCTTCACCCCACATGCCCTTCTTCATATTGGTCCTGTGCACCCACACACTTTTGGGAACTTACCCAATATTATGAGGCCCAACAACATGTTTGAATAAAGAACCACCTATGATGACATAACATATGGCATCACGGTAGATTCATCATGCCTCATGTGGGGATAGGTTGGTGGTAATATCTTTTAGATAAATGGAATTATAAATAGGAGTGTAGCATTCTATATTATCAATGTTACTTGTAATAGTAAGAACTTGAGAAGCATGTACATTATGGGAATCAATAAAAGTATGATACAATTGGTGAATAATAAATTTAGCATGATCATCTGTTTTATCAAGGGAAATGAGTGAAGTATTAGTTTACATGGCATTAATATGTTGATTGTCCTTCCGAGGGATAACAGTGATAGAGTGAGAGTTGAATGTAGCAAGAATACCAATAATAATGGTATGATACAGGATGAGTTTCTCTTCTTTGACTTTATATGTACCATCAACTTGATTAACAATGAGATGAGAATCACCAAATATACAAAGGTGGTATATAGGGAGAGATTGAGAAACATATAATCCTAGAATCAAGGCTTCATATTTAGCTATATTATTTGTGCACAAGAAACCAAAGTGATAAGAAAAGGGCATAGGTTCACCATGTGGTGTAATGAAAATAATACTAGTGCTAGACCTATGGTGCATTGAGAGCTATCAAAATACATATTCCAAATACCGAAGAATCAATGGTATATGTAGTAAAATCATCACGAAATTCATCTTGGATAGGGAAAGAATCATCGATAGGATCCTATGTTAGTTGGTTAGTGATGACTAGGCCTTTAATAGCTTTTTATGGAACAAATTTAATGTTTAATTCAGTAAACAATATAACCCAATGGGCTAAGTGGACAGATAGATGGGTTTCTGAAAGCAAGTAGCAAAAAGGATCAAATTTTTTAATAATATGAATTTTATTAATAATCATATAGTGATGTAGCTTTTTAATGATAATACAAGGCTGAGGCACAACTTTTTAATATATCTATAATTTTATTCATAAGGTAGTAAGGTGTGACATATATAATAGATGGCACATTCACACTAATCCATATCATGTTAAGAAATAAAATTTCCTAAGGCATGAAAAGTGGCTAGAATGTATAGAATTAATGGTTGATCGAGGCACTAGAGAAGTTTAAAAATGCATATTAAGTACATAATAGTTGATATCATTGAATACCTATTAATAACTAGCATCCCAAGGAAATTTAGTATCCTTTTTCATGAGACATGTAAATGGTTCGGTCTTGTTAGCTAGTTGTGCAATGAAACGATGGATAGCCTAGATTTTACCTTGTAAATAATGAATCGATGAAGGTTTTGAAGGGGAGGCATATCTACCGTGGCACCGATCTTCCGGGGATTAATTTCAATACCTGGTTAGTAAATGATGTATCCTATTAAATTTCTTGTAGTAACTCCAAAGACACACTTTTTGGGATTAATGCGGACATGATATTGTTGTAATGATGTAAACAGTGTATAGAGATCTTGAGCATGGTCAATATGATGTTTAGATTTAGCCATGATTTCATCAACATAGTCCTCAATGATCTTATGAATATAATCATGGAATATGTGGGTCATAGCATGTCATGGTATGTAGCCCCAACATTTTTGAGACCGAAGGGAATACAGTATAGCAGAAAGTTCCTCAAGGGGTAGTAAAGGAGGTTTTTTCTTGGTCACAAGGTTGATTTTAATTTTATTATATTTATAAAACTTGACCATAAAATAGATCATATCATGGCCAAATAGTGGAATCAACAATATAATCAATGATTGTTAGATGAAAACTATCCTTAAGAGAGGCTTTATTGAGATCGAGAAATTTGGTGCAACAATAATTTTTTCCATTAGGATTCATATCAGGAACAATTTTTGAATCCCATTATGTATATTCCATAGTTTGAATAAACCTCACATCTAGCAAACATTGAATTTATTCTTTTACTAATAAGGCCACATGGGGATGTATTTTTCATATTTTCTATTGGACTAGCTGAAAATCTTCATATAAGTCAATGTTGTGCATAATTATAGAGGGTCCATTTCCTAGAATATCATGATAATGCCAAGAAAATAAGCCGGGAAATCTTGCGAAAAAAAAATTTATATTATCTCATTTAGTATCAATAAGAGAATTAGCGAGGAGAATAATATGTGGGTCAAAATCAGTGCCAAGATTATAAGGAATAGTTTCTTCACTAATCAAGGTATATTTTTCTTCATTATATGGTTGAGTGAGTATAGTGTCAAGAGAACTAAAGTTAGACATAATAGGATCACCCTCACCAAAATATGCAGTGGCGTGTAATGATTTAGGACACATCTTCTTATGATGGTGTGAAGGTAGAGCATCGTATGTGCCCATGTACTCAAGGAGCACCTCATTATTGTGAAATTCATCTAAACATGGGAGATCGAGAAGATGAAGTGTCATCAATAATATGTGAATGAAATAACTGCAATGTGGAGGAATGGGAAGTAGTGAATATCTCATAATAGAAATGGGTGGGGAGAAAATTGGTTCCCAAGAAAATGCAAAGAGAGGATTGAGGGACAAAACGATGTCAACCTTATCAAGCTTCTCGAGGATGGAAATGGGCTTAGTGATGTCTTAGCCATTATTTTCAATTCTTGAGCGTAAAATACATATCGAAGTAAATACTTATAACAAGCACCATTAGTATTATAATAAATGACATGTGGGATGGGAGGAGATGAAGAAGTGGATGAGTGGTCATTAGCATTACAATAAGTAAAAGGGGATGGATCAGCTAAGACATTATAAATAATACCCTCAACAAAATTAAGTTAAGCATATAGGGTAAAGGTAACAACATGCATAGAATGTAACCAAGGGTGACCTAAGAGAAAATTGTAATTGAGATTATTAGGCATAACATGAAATGATACATTGAGGGTACATGGTCCTATTGTAATGGGTAGGGAAATTTCACCTAACACTTACTTGGGAGTATTATTAAAAACCTCATATACATAAAGTAGATGGGGTGAGATTAGTTTCAGAAAGGACTATTTGATGTAAAAAATAAATATTGCATATATTAAGACCAGATCCATTATCAACCAAAGCACACTTGACTAACACATTGTGAATATGGGCTTGAATATACAAAGGGTGCACATTATCAACTATTGCTTAGGAAGGAATATCATCAGAAGTAAAATTAATATGCTCATGATTTAAAGAAAAAATTAAGGATACCTTGTGAGTAAAATAGGTGGCGAGTGCTATCAAATTAGATTAGGGTATGATCCATAGTGTTCCGTAAAGAATTAGTACATTTTGAATGAGCTTGATAGAATTCAGTAAAAGAGATGTCCATGAAGGATCGTAAAGTCCAATCAATAAATGGGTTCACCAAATGATTTAATAAAATTAAATCTAATGTAAGGAAACTACTAATTAAATAGATATAATAGTAAAAAAGAAAGATCAAGCAAAGTAAATACAAGAAAAAGTTATAAATAGGGTTTTGAGAATGACTCAAGTTGCACTATAGGTTTAGGTGATTCTGGGTAGGTGAATGATCCGAATAAGAATATTCTAGGTTGTGTAATCTTTGACTCTAAAATTGACATGTGAATATCTTAGGGATAGGAGAACACGGGAGAGGACACGACCACTTGGGAATATTCATCTATTCTAAGATCTAGTGTCCTTGGGATGGATATGGATCTAGTTCTTTTTGTGTCACTTCTGGTCATTATTAGCTTATTTTAGGTCCTGCAAGGTTTGTTGCACTCCTACTTTTGCATACACATACCTACAAAACAAACCATAGATACCTAAATAAGACTCAAGCACACATTATATTGAATTAAAAATGTAAATGAGAGAGGTGGAATGACCCTGATGGTCACCCGATGTGATCTTGTTTTTGAGTGTTACACTACATTTTAAACTCTATGTAGCTCTTTCGGTGGGTGATTGAGATCATGTCCTTTGGGATAGGATGCCCTAGTACCAGTCACACAAAGAATAATATGATACAACTAATTTTTCCTAATGTAAGAATACGTGATATGGAATTCATAATAGCCTCCCATATGTAGTGAATAATGTAGTGCCTTATGTTTCGTGGTAGATATGTAAAATGATAGCCCTGAAATTCCATTTATAATAGTTAGTAGGTTGTGTTTATATATGATTTCTTTGTTTGAATTTTGGCACATAGTGACACTAAAAGTTGACCTAGGTCATGAAAAGGAAATAAGAAAATACCTAAATCTAAAGCAAACCAACAAAGGAGAAAAATACACAAAGAGGACAATGGCACCTAGAAGGACATTAGCATTTGGGCACTAGCCTCCTATCTAGGTGGTATTGTCCTACAACAAGAAAAACAAATATACAGTAAAATAGAGGAATAGGTATATTTGTGACTCGACCAAAAATATGTAAATTTTAGATAAGATGCGTGAGAAGAGACAAAAAAAGCAAGAAAAGGACCAAAGAGGTGTCACTAGTTCCTAGTTTCCAAACTTAGAAATCATGTATATAACAACATACTAGAGGTGTAATATAATAGTAATAAGTGCATATTTTAGTGACTACAACAACCAATCCAATCTTATTGCACAAGGTGACACAAAAAAATAAGGTTGAATCTCAATAGGGAATTTATGGTCTCAACTTACAGTTTTTGACATTATTTCTTGTGTTCTAAATTATAGATGGAAAATCTCTCTATTTGTTGGATCTATCCATCTCTCGATGACATTATTTATCTCTCTAAAAACACATGCACACATGTGGAAAAAATACTTAGTGCATTATCCATTTTATATAATCAAATCAACTAAAATGAACTAAAACATCATAAATAAATAGTAATCCATGACTTTAATACAAATCATGATATTAAATACTAAAATAAAATCAACTCGATAGAAATGCTTCACTTACCAAAATGTATAAAAATGATAACTAAATCAAATTAAAACAATATAATATGTTATATCCAATGTGGAAACATCCACCTACATCTGAATTTTGATAATTTGGGCATGTGATGCTAAGAAGAAGATAAAATCTTAGCAACAATATTTAGAAGGTGAATTTGAACATGAACCCGACTAATATTCTTCTATAAACTCTTCAATTACTTGATCATCACTATGGGAAATTGTAAAAGAGGAAACAACAGCTCACTCATGATAAATTTGACTAAAGGAGCCATCAATTACATTCCATAAGTCTTCAAATACAAGTTGAGTTCTATACATTTTTTCCATGCAACATGATTATCTCATCTTATAAGTGTGAATATGGAAGTAAGAATTTTAGAGCATTTGCAACCATTTTTGTAAACTATTAGCAAGAAACAGGATTTCACAAGACTTATGTGCATGTGCAAGGTGTAATTGATGACAAAATCATACATAGTTTGGTACCGATACAGCCACCTTGAATGGTGTATACACCCAAATTTGGAAATTTACCCTTTGACACTACCAATTGTGAGAATGCTCTTTTGTTAAGACAAATATCAATATTTTATCTATGCTTAGTACATTTTATTGTCTCTCTCCCAAATTTCTTATTTCTACATACTAATGTGTCATCACATTCTAAATATAAATGCATAAAATTAATACTTAACCTCTACTTATCATGATGCAAATTTCATATTACACTCATTATCACCCTATCCAAAACCATACAATAGGTCGGGATGTAATTTCTTATCTTGTATGACATGTACGGTCTTGGTGTAGGAACTTAAATTTGGTGATTTACTCTTTGGAAATACTAATTGTGATTACACTTCTTAGCTTTAAGACAAACACCCACATCATATCCTCACTTAGTAAATGTTTCTATCCCTTTGGTAAAAATATATTCCCACACACTAATATGTTGACATATTCTGAATATAAATCCATGAAATCAAATCTTAACCTCTTACCATCCTAGTGCAACTTTCATATTTTATTCACCTTTTTGATTCAGAGCTAACAATAAACCAAAAAAATTCTTAGCAATAAAAAAGTTAGAATCAAAAGAAGAACCAAATCATGTAAAACATTCACAACTATTACAACCAATTTCTAAGAAACGATGATTGCTTTAAATGCTTTGGATGATATTTCCAACATACATCCCTACACTCTCATCTTTGAAACTCAATTCTTTCCATTCACCTTCTTATTTGAGTCCTTTTTAACTTTATCCTCTTAATATCCTTCAATACTTCTAGGATTATTCGTAAATCTTACTAGTTCTTCCCTTTCTCCAACTTTATTCCTCTCTTCTCTCTTTCTAAGTAATTATATAATCCACATGGATCCACTATAAAAAAATTCCTCATTGAAGTTAAGGATAACAATGTTTCAATTATGTTCTCAAGCTTTACAATAAACCACCCTACAATGATCCTTGGTCTAATATTTTTAAACTCTAACCTCTTCTTAATAGTCAACTCTCATTGTATAAGGTGTCTCCTTCAACTAGATTTATTCCTTACAAATAATCCTCAAGAATTAACAATGATAAAGATCAAAATTAAATCCTCCTTAATATTGATATATGTATAAACCACACAATTATACTCCTTACCTTCATATGTTCTTCCATCAAACTCGAGCACCACCAAATTATCATAAATTTTGTTATATTTTTTTAACTTTTGGAATACCTACTTATATTTTCATTCAAGAGGGTAAATGTTATGACTGTAAACTTTAGGGACTTTATTATCAACTCCTAATCATGGCAAGTCTCCTTACCACCTCTCCATACAAAATGTTTTCATTCCAACTCTAGACTAACTAAATTATACTAAAGATGGTCTTAGACAAATTAAACTCTTTTAAGGGCTTATAGACACAAATGATAGCTTAAAATTATTTTTACTCATTTTCTCATAATTTCACCGTACACTTTGTATTATTGGCATACAAACCTCACTTTACTCAAATAAGATTACAATCCTCTTAAGTGCACCTCATCACTAAGTTAATGAAATATATCACGTATTAATTGTTAAATAATCACTATGCTTACCCTAATTTGGTGGTGTAATCATCTATAATTCTCCATTATCTATGTATTTGATCACAAACCTCATCATTATTGTCCTAAACTACCTACACCATTTTCATCTAGACCGAGTTCTTATCCTATGACTAGCTTCATGTAACTTTTTATACTTTTCTCTCTATTGACTATCACATTTTCGTCCTCACCATCTCATTTATTTCACAATACTCCTTCTAATCCTTTAACATAACGCCAATTCCCACCTAGATAAATAAAATTCAAATTGATTAGTATACGTTAATTAACTAAAATAAGAAATATTCTAGTGTAATATAATGTTATAGGAGTAGTAAAATAACTAAATAAATGAAGTAATAAAATATTAAAATACACCCAAGAAAAATAAGATAGAAAATATGAAACCCTAATGTGTAAGAAGGGTTAAGAAAAGCCTTAGCTCATTCACATATGTCATGGTATTGTGTTGTAGTGTAGAATAGGTGAACAGGAGAAGGAAATGACCACACAGAAGCCTAAAAAAGCATAGATCTAAGCTATCTGACTGGACTAGGGCACCTAGAATATGATAGAGACCTTTGTGGGAACCGTGGTATAAGATTTTGGATGTTCACATATGTTCACTTCTTGTTGCACTAATGTCACCAAACTACGCCAAATTTCATTATGAATAGGAGATGGAGGAATCACCTATAAAACCTTATGCAAAACATCAAAACCCTAAAAATAAAGATTCATATGAAGGGGTCAAACTATCCTCAATGACCATAATGGTGGACTTACTAACTGAGTGTTGCACTACATCTAAGACCCAATGTATTTTTTAGGTGTGTGTGAAAATCATGCCCTAAGTTTTTCTTGTGCTAGTAACACTTTGTCAAGTAGCGAGAAAGTATCTAGATGTAGAATGTAATAAATGTGTGCATGGAAAAAGAGACTCCCCTCCTATGAAGCGAGATGAATATGAACCAGCCTTGTGTGTATTTTGATGGAGCTAGATAGATGTAAATGTAGCTTTATGTGCCTTTGATGGGTGTAACTCTAGATGGTGATAGTAGATACTTAGTGCTTGGACTCATTATCGTCACATAACTTTATTTTTATATGGTTCTCTTGATCAAATTTCATGATTAACCCCGAAAAGGCCTACCACCAAAAATATAGAAAGCTCAAACGGCTAGAAAGTGCCCAAAAGGTGAGAGTAAAGTGCAAAGAGAATTAGGGCATCCCAAAGGGGACCAGGGAACCGGAGTACCCTCAGTCCTAGTTGGGTGCCCCAGTTAGAAATAGGAAGAATGTAGAATGATAATAAAAACTAGGAAAGTGTGGGTGAAATACCAAAAGAAATAATAGAAAGAAAAGTAAAAGTTCTAATGCATGGGCTAATTATTACTCTTTTCCCTCAAGGACTATATGAATAGTAGTATGATACCAAGACTAAATAATGACTCAAAGTGTGTAATTTTTTGTCTACATTTTCCCCCACTTTATGTTGGTGAGTGGAAAGCTCGATAACATAAAGTAGAAATCCATGTAAAGGGATGTAACAAATGTGTCAAAGGACTAGAAAAAGTGTGGAGTGAAAAAAAGATGGAGCATGGAGACTAAAGATGTAAAAGTGTAAAAAGTGATGAGAGTGAACCAAGGGAGGAAGAAGGTGTGTATATGCTAATGTGTGTAGTTTACTCACCATGTGTGTGTTGTTGTTGTTGATTTTTTTCTTCCGATATGGATGGACTGTAAAAGAGAAGATGATCAAGTATTCAACTACACATAGTGTACTCACCTAATGTGTATTGTTGTTGATTACTTGTTTCCCATATGATGGACTGTAAAATAGAAGATAATCAAGTAGTCAAATATGCATGTATATGTGTAAAAATGCATGTATATATGTACAAAAATATGTAAAAATAGGATGAAAATGACAAATAAAAAGGAACATGTCATCTCGATCCATGGTGAGACAAAAGGGAGTAGAAAGGATATCATGTAACTGTCAATGAAGTGAGATTTTTGGGTGATCTCATGCCACTGTGGCCGAAGAAGTGTAGGGAGAAAGTTGTGTTATTCTTCAACCTGTAATTGTTTCCTTAAGATTGGTGAAGATATCTCTCGTATCGTATGGTTTTTTGGGTGATCTAACACCACTTGGCCAAAGAAGTGTAGGGAGGAAAGTCTTATGTTCCTCCAACCTATACCGCTCCACGTAATGCTAAGGAAAATATTCATTATAAAATATGTTGTGTATGGGGTTCATAGACTAGACTCGAACCCAATCACTATAAACCGAACTGTCTCATGGACAAAAGCGCATGCAGTTGAATTGTACTAGTATCGTGTGTAAACCCTAAATGATTCCACCCTCTTTGGGGATGCATACAATGTCGCAGCTTATGAGAATGTGGCCCAAAGAGGATCGACAATGTAATTGAAAATTTTCCGTATGGGAATGGAATATCCTTATTAAATACCAAGGCACACAAAGAAGTGGCTAGAAAACAAGTTTTAGTATGAAAAAACATGCATGTAGAGAACAAGTATAAGCCAAACAAACAATATGTAAGCTATAACATTAGAAGACAATGTAAACACCCAAGAAGATAATCATAGACCATGCAAAGTGGGTTACAAACATGGGACACCACTCAAGATAGAGCAAGACACTCAAGATCGAAGTGGCCGCAAAAACACAAGTGTGCACACAAGACAAAATGTGAATCCCGTAAACAATAATAAGAAATAGCAAACAAATAAACAAGAATGGAATAAAATATTCCTACATAAAAATGTTGTACATGAAACACCCATTAAAATTTTTATAAAAAATAGTAAGTATGTTAAAGTTTGTATAAATAGAATTAGTGTGTTATGAAAAAAATGAAACAATAGTACCTATAGCATTTGAATGTAGATGCCCCCAGTAGGTAGTGTGTCAAGCATCAGTGTTGCATGTAGTAACTTTGTATCTATCATCACAACTAGAAAAAGACATGAATGTGCATGTTTGTATGTTAAAGATAATGACATATAGTAGATCTATCTAAAATGTGTAGTAAACTCGAACATGTAAGGGAAAGTGGAAGCAAGTTTAAATGCAACCATAAAATTTAGTATGTTATGGATGGATTGAATGGAATATAGAGTGAATGATAAGATCGATATGCCCCCAAGTGAATGGATTTATATGCAGTGATTTTTATTTAGTATTCCCCCTTAGCATTCAATAATGAACCATAAACGAGAGTGTGTCATCGGGAAATGGTCGAACTATGTGTTGTGTGTAATGTACTCGATGAGTGTGTAAAATCGTGGCATAGAGATGAACTGTGTGTGACTCTATAACCTAAGTGTATATCATGACAAGATGAATAGAAAGGAGGTGGTGATTTATCCTAAAGTGTATACCACTAAACAATGTAAGTGAAAGTGATGGTATGACCTATCACAAGATGATGCTAGGAGAAGTGACCCTATAACCTAAAGCGTATATCACTAATCCTAGGAATTTCACATGAGAAAAATAAGATTGAATGATTGAATGCATGAATGGGATGTGGTCCATTTGTAATGTATACCCTCAATAGTCCAGTATGGACCATGAGACTAGAGTGCGTCATAGGGTAGTGAGTGCAATGTATATAAGTGGATGTACAAAATGCATAGTATGTATGGTAGAATAGGATGTAAATGCAAGATGTTCCAATTCCCTAAGATGTATAGCATAGTGGATGTAAGATGTAACATGTAATGTGAAGGATGTATAATGTAAGGTGATGTGTATGATGTGTGAAAAATGTGCAACATGTGATAGCTAAGGTGTAGTAGGTGTAGAATGTGTATGATGTATGAAGATGCATAATATCTATAGCTTGGAATGTAGTGTATAATGTGTAGATGATGTGTGATGATATGTGGTGCCTAATGTGTAGTGACTACTATGCAGTGTGTGGGTTTTATGTATATATAATGCCCTAAACAATCAAGTGTGAACCGAAGCATAAGAGTGTTTCATCGTGTAATGAAGATGTTAGAATATGTCAATATGTTTGTGGCAGATGTGTAAGTCTAGATGTGCAAAGTGATGAGATAATAAGATGCTTTTTAATGCTATAAGGGGGATAAATAAGTGCATCACCCCCAAGTGTACTACAATGATGGAGATCTATGCAAAGTGATGTGAGAGGTTACATTCCATTATGGGAGAGTGTTTTTGTGTCATGAGAAGAATGAGGGCCAACAAAATAATACGCCAAAGCAACAATAGAAGCATGTAGTGGTGGCATAATTTGAATTGTCTTTTCCATCAATAGGATTAGTTGCTTTAATAAAAGTAATGGGATGTTGAGGTGAGAAAGGAATGTGACTATCAAATGGTTCATCATCATAGTAAGCTTCATCTAGGTCCCATTCATTGACATAGGTATGGTCTATAGCAGATGGCAAAATTACAAGTTTAACTATAGGAGGTGGTTGTTGAGCATGACCTAGTGATGCCATAAATACCTTTAATGGAGGAGTGATCTCATCCTTAAGAGTAAGTTTCTTAGCTTGACTTGGTAATGTCATAGATAACTTGAGTGAAGGATTAGGACTATCCGTAAGAGGAGGTGGAGTAGACTGCATAGGCAACACTTGAGTGGCCAAATAAGGAACCATAGAAGTGATAACATGATGTTCATTATATATAAATGAATCATATTTAGGAACCCAATGATATGTAGCATTTGTATATGGGATTGCCACTGAGAATGTTGTGTAGTGAATGAGATAAATCCATAATGCTCAAGATGTTTGATTCTACATTGTAAAGCATAGAAATTGTTTTCATTATGTCCATCAATTTGATGATAGTTTAAATATGGATGACCTTGATATTTTTCTAGCCAATAAGGAGGATGATAATGATTAGGTGGTAAATTCATCAATTGATGACTAAGGAGCTCCATAAGAAGGTCATGTTGCTTAATATTTTAATCAAAGGTGAGAGGCATTGGTAATGGTATGACTTGAGGCTCATTGATATGAGTACATGTAGTAGACATAGACTAAAGATAAGATGTAGAAGGAGAACAAACATGAGCATGAGAAGCGTCCTTAAGATGTTGGATTTCAAATTTAAGAGATATGATTGTGGATTCCATAGCATGAAATTTGTCGGAAAATAGAGTATGCAAAGCTTGAGTTGACTCTAATGTGGGTTGATTGGATATAGGTTCACGAAGGATAGAATTGTCATATAGAAAATGGAAAATGTGACTTATTTCATTTGGTGATGTATCTTTAGCAAGACACATGGATTCTAATGATTTTTGTAGAACATCCCTGGTAGTTGGAATGCATTTTAAGTAATTTAGAATAACTAATTTGAGGAACTTTATGACCCATGATAGAATAAAAATGAGGATCCTAAGCATGAAATCATTCGGGTTCACCAAAATGATTAACTAAAATAAGAAATCTTCTAGTGTAATCTATAATGTTATAGAGCAAGTAAAATAATTGAATAAATGAAGTAGAAAAACATTGAAATATACCCAAGAAAAATAAGCTATAAAATATGAAACCCTAATGTGTAAGAGAGGGTTAAGAAAAGACTTATTTGATTCGTAGATGTCACGGGACTATTCCGCAAAGTGAAGACCAGGTGGACAAGAGGAGGGAACGACCACATAGAAACCCGAAGAAACACATATCTAAGTTATCCGACTAGACAGGGGCACACGAAAAGGGATAGGGGTACCCATGGGTGCCCTAGTCTATGGAAATGGTCCAAAAAACTCCTCTGATGTGTCACTTGATGTTCTCCTGTGTTCACTTCCTATTGCACTAATGTCTTTGAACTGCGTCAGAAGTCATTATGAATATGAGATGGAAGAATCACTTGTAAATCCCCAGACAAAGAATCAAAACCCTAAAAAAAAAATATACATATAAAGGGGTTGGAATTTCCTCAGCGGCCACAATGGTGGACTTATTAGCGAGTGTTGCACTACATCTCAAGCCCAATATAGTTCTAGGTGTGTGTTTGTAAATCATGCCCTAGGTTTCTCTTGTGTTAGTTACACTTTGGGAAGTAACAAGCAAGTAACTAGATGTATAATGTAATAAATGTGTTCGTGGAAACAATAGAATCCCTTCCTATGAAGTGTGATGTAGATGAACTAGCCTTGTGTTACTTTTTACGAAGCTAGATGGATGTAGATGTTGCTTTAGGTGTGTTTGATAGATGCAACTCTAGATGGTGATAATAGATGCTTAGTGCTTGGTTCCTCATTGTGGTCACTTAAATTTATATTTATATGGCTCTCTTATTCTAATTTCTTAAATAACCCCAAAAAGGCTGACCACCAAAAATATAGAAAGCTCAAATGGCTAGAAAGTTCCCAAAATGTGAGAGTAAATTTCAAAGAGTACCGGGGCACCTAGGGTTCCCGGTCTTGGTTAGGTGCCCTAGTCGAAATAAGAAGAAATCGAATGACAATATAGATTGGGAAAGTGCATATTGGGTGAGCTTATGGTAGTCATTGATAAAATTGTTATTTATTTAGTTGTAACTTTCCCCCTTCTATTCAATACTTAGAATTGGTTTGGGTGTGTAATGAAAATTATGACCTAGAGAATAAAGAAGTACGGGATGTGATTCATGCAAAGTAGTCTTGTCCCTATCCCTGAAACCTTTGATGAGATCTTGGGGCTTCATTACAATGAATATTTTATTGATATAACCATTAAATCATTGAAACAAATATGGGCTAATCATAATGATGTATACTCTAAGATACTTAATAATGTGTTATTATTGAAGCAAAGGATCACTTCTACAAGACTCCTCAAGAGGTGATTAGAGAAAATTTCCTCGAGGAAGTTGAGGATTTCATTACCTTGTTAACTATAATTGTGGGGCTTGAATCAACACATTATTTCCATGATTGGATGTTTAGATACATCTATTTTATCCTCAATTTAAAAACACTTATTCATTGGGGATATTTCATCAATAACTCTATTCATGACCAGCTTATTGGGATAGTGGTGCAAATCCATGATGGGTCTAAGAATAAGCATGAGTTCTACATGACTTCTTATCTAGTATACAATATAGCATGCCATAATTCATTTCTGGTATCCTTGGGGTTAAAATTTATTTGAGTATAGGCTATACAATGTATATCTATAGATCCTCTTGGAGAATTAGAAGGATAATTTAGAAAGAACTCATGATGCATTCTTTTCCCCATAATTTACATGTTTAAACTTGAGTGGGAGAAATATAGAATTTCACGTATGGTGAAGAAGGTCATAAATGAATTTAGATGCTATTTAAATTATTTTATATTCTTTACATACATCAAGGTGAGTGGATTCCATGGAACTCCTTATATATTTCCCAGATACTTAGATGAGAAATGAGAATTACTTGAATTGTTAAGGTATCTTTCTAAGTTCCATAGGCTTATTACAAGAAAACATAAAACAAATATAAAATTCCCAATCACTATTAATAAGTACACATGCCCCACTATAGTTAAGGCAAGGCATTTAGAGGAGGAAATTAATATATTAGTCATACAAAAGGTCTAGGCTAGGAAAAATTATGATATTAAATGAATAAGGAAAATAGTCCACAACAAATCCTATCAACATGATCCTCATTATGAGCATTACTTGATGGACTGTAGAGATGAGGAGAAAGTGTGAGTCGATGATTTTTCCTGCATTTAATCTATCTCAGGTCATAGAGTATAAAATTTTAGCTACCCTTGAGGGCTTGGTGGAAAAAAATCTTATGAGCAAGTTTTACATTGAACAAAACTTAGAAGCATAACCAATGTTACCTATTGGTTGGAATAAGCTATAACCAACTAGTTTGCATGAAATAATATACAATGTGATGAGAAGTGTCTTTTGTCTCATGAGTAAAGGTATGGACCTATCTCTTCAAAACACCATTATCTTAAGAGAACATAAGGCTTTGAGGATACTAAGGGAGGGAGAATCCAAGTTAGATTCATTGAGGAGAAAGGCGCAAAAATTTCTACTAAGGGGCCAACTTCTGCAATAAGAGAAGAGTTGAGTGCAACAGCTAGTAAAATAGGAACTTTTATGTGTCACTTGACACAGAATTTGGAGTAGATTCTGATAACAACAATGAAGGATGTACCTATTACCTAGTTGTTCCCATCATAGCTAAGTACCCTTACACTACAGAGCCCAAGGTATTTGTCTCCCATGAGAAGGATTAAGTAGATATAACTTCTGTTATCCCCAAGGATCATTAAGTAAAGGGAAAATGATGAGGGGAGATTTTTCACTAAAAGGATCAGAGGTTGGTCTTGTATTGGGCATTGTACTTGAAAAATATGAAGATCCCCAACTTAATCATTTTTTTTTAAGAGAGTAAAGGTTTTATACCTCACAACTAAGGGGCTTATGAGTGCAACTATACATGGAAATGTTCAGAACCTTTAGGTTCCTATGAAATAGGTAGAGGATGCTAGAATGACTAATACCACCCCATCATTGTCAACACCAAATGTTCTTATTAAAAATACTACCCTAGGAAGAGAAAGATAAACAAGTGGAAGTAGCGGTGAGTAGGGTACAAGTGAGTCCTCATAAAAAAATATTTACTGACTTATTTTTGGGTTTTAGACAGATGTGGGTACCGGCCTTCCTTTACGGATGCTCAAAAGACACTTGCTTAGGAAGTATCAACTGAAGAACAAGGGTAGGGCCCAATATTATCTCAATAGCCTAACATATAGACAAATTTAATGACAAAAGAAAAATATAAATAGGTAAAGGAAAATCCCACCAATAAGGTGGAGGAAGCTACCAAGTAGATCCTCTCCAATCAGTATTAAAGGTTGTTGATAGGGTGTTGAAAACTTATGAAGTTGTTAAATATTTTGAAGAGGTAAAAACTCAAGAACAAGTAGAAAATAAAGGGTATCCATCACAAGAATAATATTCATCCAATGACTTAGAAGACATTATTGAGGGAGAAGGTCTAGTTGATACAAATTTTTGGAAACCTAAACCTAAATCGAGAAGGAAATGTGGAAACCTCATATGTATAGGATCTTGGTCATAATGTTTCCCCATCTTATTTATCATAAATTATGATTATTTCAAGAACTTCACAACAAAGAAAAGGATATGGAAATACCCCAAGTGCATGATGATTGAAGCATCCCTTCAAAGAAAGAAGAGTGTGAAGATACAATTGTATGCAATAAACATTCATATTGATATCTCCTTGATTCCCCGTGGTACCCAAACAAATCTAAATTACCATCAAAAAAATATAAATGAGATATATTTGTAAATATTACAACTCTAAAGGGTGATATCTTAAAATATGATGCTACCACTATGACTACCATGTCACACAAGTCCCATTAGGGAAAAAAACTAGTGAGATCATAAATAATGATCATTGTTGTTATGGGAGGCCTCTTCTAGAGGATTCAAATGATAAAGAGAAAAAAATCAACTGAGAGAAAAAAATTTACATCTTTTCAACCTAGGTACATAATTGGTTGTAACATCATAATGTAAACATGGAAATTGTTGTTGACATTACCCCTAATGCATGGTGGAAGAAACCAAAAGTGCTGGGAGGATTGGATTAGAAGAGGGTGTATGGTCCTTAAAAATGTAATTGAATGTTATAAACAGGTTTCATAGAAAATTGAGGCTTCCAAAATGTAAATTGAGAAATATCAAAATGAGGTAGAGTATAGGGATGGAATGATAGCCAAACTCAAAGCCATTATTGTACTTGATGAAAAATTTACAGAGAAGGAAGGAATTGTGTCTTCATATTACAGAGGTAAGAAACATGAATATGAGAGCACCATAAGATTGAGGATAAAAAATTTAGAGGTTGAATAGAAAATTTCCAAGATATGATGGATAAGACATGGAAGTATATCGATGATATTGATTAAAAGATTAAAAAAATGCTCCCTATCCTTAAAAAGTATGTTAGGGGTAAGTTGGGATCATTCAAAGATTTAGATTATGCCTTAATTCAAAGGATTATCCATTTTAAGGGTACATAAACAAATTGGCAAAAATGGTAAGGAAAATGAATACTATTTCTAATAAATTTGACAACATTCTATTTAAGCAAGAGATAGTTTTTCTTTATCATATTGGGCCAAATGAGGATCCCCTTTAAGATATGTTTAGTGGATTAGATGCATATGTTGATAAATTGGAAAATAAAAATGAAAATGAGTGAATAAAACTTGATTTTTCTTAGTTTCCCATTGTATTTCTTCCCCTCCTCCACTTTTCATTCTTTATTCTTCCCATTTTTGTGTTTATTCAAAAACTTAGAGATATCAAAGTGATAAATACAAACAAGGAATATAGCATAAGAACATAAACTTCATGGGATATACCCATTGCATATATAAAAAAGAGGGATTTTATAGGGGGCCTAGCCCTTGGAAAATATAAGATAAACATAAAGAGGATCTTTTGATTGATATACTACTTGTCAATATTTACAAACTCCCAGTGAAAATGATAAGGGGAGTTAGAAACTTATTTTTTGAAGTTCAAATTATCTATTATTGAGAGCACCAAGGACACATTGAACATAACCTGAAAATACAAAATAAATCACCTTGTACATAAGTTCATAGATTTTCTCCTTAGGCCCCTCCATAATTTGGATCAATTTATTTTTGTCTCAAAGGAGTTGACCCACTCTAGAAGGTTTTCTCCTCCAATAAGATATGTTTTTGTCCCACGCTGAATTTTAGTTTTGGGCATTGAAATTGATTTTTTTTCATCATCAGGTTTGTTGGGAGTTATCTATAATTTATTTAAAGGATAAGTTTGATACTTTTCAAAGTATTCCTTAGGTTATGAATTTGTAACAACTTATTCAAGGGTGGAAATTATCTTCTCCATTTCATCCATTCATTGAGCAACCGAGACTACATCATCTAGGGATCACTTATAGGTTTTTTAGGTTCATCTTGAGGGATTCACACCCCATCACTTCAAAGGTTAAGAAACCTTTCAAAACACTAAATGTTTTGTCCTGGATGATAGGAAAATAATGGAGCCAAAATTGTTTCAGTTTGTCTAGTCAAACATGATCTTCTAAGGGAAACAGGTGGTAAAACATGATTTGAAAGGTAGAATAAAGGGAGTTATCTTATTAATCCTTCTTATTAGATCCATTCACACAATTTGTGATTTATAGTTTCAAAGGATTATTATGGTTGATCAAGAATCTCAAATAAAATCTTAACGAAATCTTTGTATGGGCACGAGAGTTAGAAAATAGTCTACAAAATTTTAGAGGAAAACTCAGATAATTTAGTTCCCAATCTTGATGTTTTCATCATTTAATAGGAAATCTCTTGATTATTGAATCTATGAAATAATAGGCATTATTTCTAGTCATTGAATAAATATTGTGTTGTAGTGTTACCTTGCAATATTTTGTTCAATTTTAAAATCCTTTCTACAATAGTTCTTAGAAATGATTTCTAATAACCTTTAAGTGTATTTTAGGTTTTTGAAATTGAATCAATGAGAATTTTTTGTGATTATTAAAAAATTGCTTGTGTTAAGGGTTTAAAAGGTTATTTGGTATTATTTGTATGAACTTGGTATCAATGAATGCAAATGCCACTTTAAAATCAAATGTTGAATTGATTGTGTTTTCTTTGTATTGTGCAAGTAGTAGGATATCATGGAAATCACTAACGTAGTGTTTTTGAGTCAACCATCATCCACTCCATCCCATTTTGATAATAGCAATACCATTTGGCCCCTGCAAATACATTAACCTTACTTTTCATGAATGTGTTTTACTACAAATTACATTTTTCCTCACATATTATAAGTGAATTTTCCATGATCTTGTGAATATAATCATTCCAATCTCATAAAGTTTCATATTATTGATTTTTTACATAGAGATGATGTAAGTGAATCACATTTAATCTGTATTTAGTAGCTTATGCCTTTTTTTTTTATTAAGGGCAAATAGTTTTGAAGGGACTATACCCTGTATACAAAAGGGCTCAAAAGCTAGATATCAGAAGTGAGAGAAATAGCCCAGAGAAGGGCAAAACAACCAACCTAAGAGGGCTCATCAGCCAGATAAAACAACAAATTAGAAGAAAGGATCTAGACATACAATGATCCAAAAAGTAGCAGAAGAGATCAAAAAGCAAACAAAATATATCCATCATATAATATCTCCACCAAAAAAACAGCTCCAGAACCGCCTTGGTTATCAAGAACTTCGTAGCCTTTAGTATCTTATGCCTTATGCATTAGGTACATGTATGATGTTTTTGTGACAAATCTATGAGTAAACTTTTTATTTGTGGCTATACTTAACTCAAATTGACCCACCAACATTTTATAGGAGATTTAATCATAGTATCCCTCCGCATTCAATTAACCCCTTGGGTTCTCTCAACCTCGGTTCAGCAGAGCTAGAAGTAGTAGGAGTTAGCCACTCCCTTTATATGTTCCTCCTAGTCATTTCCAATACACTGGTGATGAAATAATGCTAGATTTTTTCCCATTTAAAAATGACCTATCTCTCATCTGTCATTATTTTATCCATTTGTTTCTAAAATCACTTCCAAGTCTCCGAGGTGTAAAACTAGTAACCAACACGCTTTTAAAACCATTTTTAGGGAATGAATTGAGTGTCTTGACTTTTCTAAGACTATAACTAGGATTATTGACCCATAAGTTCAAGGTTTCTTCAATGATTTATCAAATTTATAAAATTATTTCTCAGTTAAATTGTTCTAGTAAGTGTTTTGTTGTTTATAAGGGATATTCGAGAGGGTTTTGTCTTTATTTTTTTTCAATAATTCTCTGCAAAAAAATTTAGAGTTATTCTAATATTTATATAGTGTAAATATCTAGTGGCGACTAGACCCCTAATTCTAGGTCAAACTAATATTTTATTAATTAATATATTTTTCCGGTAAATCTACTCCTACAAATCTATAAGGATTAAGGTATTCATTTAAATCAAATCTAACTAAGAAACTTCTTCTCGAATTGAAATATTTACCAAATGTAAGGAAACAAGTTTGGAAGCCTGTGGAAGGGTAGTGTTCAAGAGGTAAGGGTATTCAAACTTCTATAATTAAGGATTTCCTTTATTTTAATATTATTATATCTCCTCCGATAGTTTTGAAACAAGTATTCTTGATTATCAATTACATTCATTATTTCAAAAGGATCTATTCCCAAATCGCCAAGACTTATCCTAGGTCCATTCATTTATTCACAAGTGATAATAGGTATTTTTTTTTAAGTTACACCTCCTAGAAATTTCCATTACATTGACCATACTCCTTTAATTCAAAGGCATCTTATTTAGAACCAAGTTGTTCCCCCTCCAAAAAAACTACTCGAATAACAATATGGATCAACCTCTTCCCCATGCTCCTTTTAAAATCAATCCCTTCAAACCTATTAAATTTAATGGCATGGATGGATATCCAAATGAAGTACCAAATGAAATTAGAAATAGATTTCCAAATTTTCAAGGTAACAATGCTATCAGTAGTGATCAACACCTTAAGTTGTTTCAGAATATTATGGATGATTATGAGGTTGAGTGTAAATGTTTTTATGTAATGCCTTTTATACACTCACTAGATGAAGATGTTAGGGAATGGTTGAAATCATTACCTCAAAGATCAATTGACTCTTGGGAGGACACGAGAAATTCATTTAGGATTCATTATGGTGATAGGACACATCCTAGGTTTCTATTTTATGATTTTGAGAACATAAAGAAGAACCCTAATGAGTGTTTGCAAAAGTTTAACACCAAGTTTAACAATGCTTTGACAAGATTGAAAAATAATTTAATACCTAGTGATGGATCTTTTTCTATTAAATATTTTGATGCATTTTTAAAGAAGGTTAATTATTACTTGAGGGGAAAAAATCACAAAACTTACGGGAAGGAATTTCTTATGGCGATTCGGATCAAAAATAATACTAAATTTTTTTGAGAGCCTGTAAAGAGAGAGGGAGTAAAACTTTTAACTTGAGAGAAGCCTTAAGAAAGAAAATATACTTATCTAGAGGAAGTGTTTAATACTTTAGTTTTGGTAGTCAAGGAAGTTTCATATAAGTTGGCTAGAGCAGAGAAATTTGTATCCCCTAACCCCATGCTTAACATCAAAATAAGGGTCAAAATAGATTTGGGAATCATCCCAAATGATACCACAAACCTAAGGACATAGGTCACAAACCTATGGGTCAAAATGAAAAACAAAACACATTCAAAGATAATAATTAGTTTCAGATCATTCGGTAGAGAGTGGTTTTTATAGAAGAAGAATACACTATAGATTGGTGTGAAAATGCTTACTACCCCATTTTTCTTGTAGAAAACTAGCTAATGATGATGAAGATATTAGAATTTATTTTGGGGATGCATGTGTCCTTGAGCACCAAGAAAATTGT
Organism: Taxus wallichiana var. yunnanensis; assembly: GCA_018340775.1. Taxonomy (NCBI): domain Eukaryota; kingdom Viridiplantae; phylum Streptophyta; class Pinopsida; order Cupressales; family Taxaceae; genus Taxus; species Taxus wallichiana. The sequence continues at coordinate 206,051,438 of CM031244.1, read as the reverse complement.
GATAAAGGTACATCTTCCACCAATATTATTTATGCTCATAATGTAAGTGATTTTTGGGCATGTGTAAATAAGGTATGCTCCTTCCTTTTAAGGGTAATTCAGAAATTGATATGGCACAATATTTTGAATTTATTAATCATGATTTTGAGTATTTAAGGGATTTTATGATAAATAAATACTATGGATAAGTCCCTTTTAAGGAAGATAAGGAAGTTTTGATAAATTTAGAAATGGCCCAAGAGAAGGAGTATAATTTGAGGAACAAGAAAATCAAGTGATATGCCCCAACCCCTAAGTTTAATATGCTCATCCTAGCTAGTTTTCCCAAATACATTTTTAATAAAAATTTCCTTACAAAATCACTAATGTTAACCCAAACCCTAGTACATTTCCCACTAATCACATTGTGAGGAATTTTATCTCAACTAAGAAGGTAGTTACTCTTCTTGCTAATACATCCCTTCCCAAATATAACATTTTTTATATGGTCTAAATTCTAATCTAATAAAAATTATTGTCCCTTTAGTGAAAATTCTTAGGATCCTTGAGTGTAGGGAAAGAACATTTAAATATCTAAGATTGAATAAGGATCTTGTTGTTAAGAATGGTATTGTTGTCAACAAATTAATTCCTCCTATTGTTTCTAAAAATGAGGTAGAATAATTTCATGAAGATATTTATCCACCCCCTCAAGTATATTTGGGTACATCCGTTATAGAAAATCAATTGGATTTAGAGCCTTTCTTCACCACACTTATAGTCAACATTCGGCTTCTACATAATTTTATTTTTGATTCGGGTGTGTCATGTAATACAATGCTACTTTGGAAGTAATGAATGAGTTGGGTATTAAGATAACTACTACTTTTTGGAAGTGTTATGCTATGGATTCCAGGGAGGTACCTGTGGTTGGATATGTAAAGGATTTGGTTGTACGGTTGGCTTCTTACCCTAGTAAATTCTGACAATGAATGTTTTCATTTTTATTACCCTAATAAGTGGGGAATGTTTTTTCAATTAATTTTCAGAAAGTGTAGGAGGAAGTGTGTAGATGGAAATTTATTTTTCCACTATACCTTTCAAAGGGAATTTGATAAAATTACACAGTGAAGATAAGATGTTGTACCTAATTAAGGACCCCATGAATGATTCATATCGGGTGTTGTTTTTCGATGTGGATCTAGATAATTTTATGGGCACTACTGATTTTGAATATTGGTGCCTTTATGTGAATGCCAAATCAGAAAATCCTACTTCTCAATGGACTATGTCCTTTTATGGAGCATGTTCCACTCTTTGAAATGGATTTTTGGTTCTACTAGTTTCACCAAGCCATGACTCGTTTAATTTTTCTTTTAAGTTAAATTTTAAGTGAGCTAATAACATAGTTGAATATGAAGCACTCTTATTTGGAGTAAATATTTCTTGGATACATGGAATTATTAATTTTATTATGAAGGGTGAATCTAAGCTGGTTGTGAAGAAAATTAGAAAAATGTATGCAACTAAGAATCGAGGTTGAATGATTATAGACATGCAATATGGGATTTGATTAAACTATTCAATTATTTCAATATTGAATATCACAAATGGATTTAGAATACATCATATTATAGGTTAGTAGTCATAGCCTCTTAGTATGATAGTAAAAATATATCCCCATACTATAAAATTGAGGTTGAAGTGTTGGTCATACCCTTTGTTCCGACAATATTCAACACTAGAAAATTTCGATTTTGAATCACTTGTCCAAATATTTTTGATTTTTCAAGGTGAATTTTCAAATCATCTTATTTATATTGAACCTATGGTGGAGATTTGTGATGGAAAATAAACATGGTTTGGAAAGAGGTGATTAAGTTGAAAACAAATAATATCCCAAAGTGGTTATTCAGACTTGAATCCAATTTTGATAGTGTTGTGAGCTATTAAATATCTATTCACACACCCAGAGAGTGTAGCAGATGGGTCTATGTGGAAACATTACAACCATTGAATATAAAAATCAAAACATGAAAATATGGATCTAACAATCCCTACAAAATGTACAGCAATAAAATCATAAACAAGAATAATCCAAATCACACAAAAGTACACACACATAACACAACATGTATCGTGGTTCACTCAATGTGGGCTACATCCACCAAAGATAGAGATATCATATATATAACATATAATTAAGATATTACAAACCAACTCCTTCACAAGAGTACATGTATCTCTACAAGATTATCTCCTCTCTAGATATCCAACTAGATCTACTTGATTACACTAAAATGTGCCTCCATACCACCACCTATGTCTCCTCCAGATCTCTAACCAGATCTACCTAAGTGCACTACAACCATGCATCTAAAAAACCACCAGATCTCACATACCATAAGTTACCCACATCTTCCATTATGCAACCAATCTCTTGTTGTATTGTGAATCTGCAAACAAGACCTCTAGAGAGGTCTACTAATGTGAAACCATAATCCTGCACCAAGAAGTAATTCTCTCCTCCATCACTGCATAACCTGTGAAAACATGAAGAAAAATTCCTCTACAATACTATATTCTTATGGATCAACAATACATCATGATCTCATGGATCTGTAATACAAGATCTCACAACAACCCGTGGATCTACAGGAATGAGAAATAACAAGATCTCACAATAACATGTGGATCTAACAAGAAGAAACCATAAGTGTTTTGTGTACTATGCAATCCATTACATGAGACTAAATAATAAAAATGAAATAAAATAGAAGATAATATGATGTTCTCACCAACAATGTACCTATAATTTCCTTCTATTCAACTTCTCTCTATGAAAGCTCTTGTCTTCATGCAATCCATTTCTTATTCTTCTTCTTCTTCTTCCTCTCAACCAAGGATAGCTCAATTCTTATCTTTCCTTATTCCAACCTATCTAACCCTATTTTTCTATCTTATATAATCCTAGACAAACTTAGGGCACAATAGCCATGCAATTACATCCTTTAGATTTTCTTTAAAACAAAATCTAGATAAAATCTTGTGACTTAAAATAAAACACTCCCGCATAGGTAACCAATGTTGGTTACTCCCTATCATCGACCGACCGATGCGGTTCCTCCCGAGTGATGTCATTCAAGCCCGACTAATTCCAATCTCTGTGTAATCTAGTCACTTTGTTATGCATGCTCTAATGAAGCTATTTAGCTCCATAACCTAACAATCTCCCACTTGGAGATAAATTGTTGAACCTATGTACCTGTACCTGTACATCACCATCCTCTACATACCATGAAGACCATATTTCTATCCATCAAAAATTCTCTCATCAATTAAACTAGGAATATCAAACCATATTCTCAAACCAAGAAGATAAACCATGAGTCACCAAACCTGCATGAAGCTACAACTAATATGTGACACCAAGCCTCAATCTCCCACTAAATCGTAACACCATAATAATTGTTTGTATAAAGAAATCAAGATAGCCAAGATCATCATGCAATAATCCATCGTGACTACCACACCTGCAAGATCTCCCACTTAAACTAAATTATTAATCCTTAATCACATCCTTAGCCATATTTGTAAAACCAACCATGTTCTCCAACGATCTATACATGTCTCCATGCAACCACTAATGCAACTAACCAAACAAGTCAAACTGGAATATGTAAAATCAAAATAGGGTCATGGGTAAAGACAACCCAAATGATTTCTACCTAAAATAGTGGGTGATCAATCTACAAAATTTGCATAACTCAAAGAATTCAAAGACCGCAATCTGAAAATCCAACCCCGCATAAACAACGAGCATGTCCAAGATAATCATCTATAGATAACATCTCTCATAGAGTAACATATTAATCAAGAGGAAATACAAACATCCCCTACTCATGATCAAGGCATCCATGTGAAAAACAAACATCTACATCATCATAGACTCACAAAATAGAATCTATCCATATGTACAAACTCACTATGTACATCCATCCATATCACCAAGCTCTCCAGATGCTCCAAGTTTGCCACAAATTAACTCCAAAGCCAAATATGAATCTTGTGCTCATAAATTTCAATAAAAACATCCATGATAAACCATGTCACTAATACCAAGTACAAATACCAACAAACATGTCATCAACATACTCTACACAATCAACCAAGATGAAATCAAAACAAGGGAACCATCCAAAAATGGTAAATATACACTGTTGTCAAACATGTAACCTAACTAACCATGGTTGCTCAACCAAACTTGATCAACCCTTGATCAACTATGATTCCTAGATGACCAACCATGGTTACCCCTAAGCGACACTTTGGTCTCTCAGAATAACCATATTTTCTTTCTTTTTCCACCCTTCAAACTCAAAATTTTCTCTATCATCTAAACCCAGTTGAATCAACCATCAAATGCCATCCCATAGGGATATCCAGAACCAAAAAATAAAACCAGAAGTGAGATAACCATGTAATGAACACAAAATACTAGTAAAACTGTCACTGTCCTCCAAAATAACTTATGCCTCATGCCACACTAAATAGTAGCATAATTGATCCATAGGGATCCAAAATAACTCTACTTCATCGTAAAGAGTCGGCAAGACAAAGAAGGAAAACAATGAAACGGAGGTTCTTTATTTTAAGTAACAAGATCACACCCGCATGGGCGGTGGTTACAAAACTGCCACCTAGCTAGGGCAGCAGTCCCATGACCGCCGGTCCACACAGGGCGGTAGTCCTAGCCATTATGGACAGAAAACTAAAATCGAAACGAATGACCTCTGAATTTGAAAGGATGTTCATTTATCTTCTCCTTCATGACCTTTCCCATTCTCCAATTCATGGGAGGACATGAGAAAGGCTATAAATACATGATTTTAGAAGTGTATAATATCATCAAAGCATGGGAGCAAGTGAGCAAGAAGTCTTGGTGCTAGAAATGGTATTTTTGTAGAAGAAATGAGTGTTGGATAGAGCAAATAAGTAACTAAAAGGAAGTGTTGAGATATAATCTACTTCTCTTTTTACTTATTGTAAAAATTTTGCCTGTTGATTTGAATTGGCCAATAGAAGTGGGAAGAAAGAGAAATTTCCCTTCTCGTGGTTTTTCCTCCATTGGAGGTTTTCCAAGATAAAATTGTTGGTGTTGTGAGCTTAGATTCTTTCCTTTATTATAATTGTTGATTCTAAGCACAACATTAATTCATTCACTAGCTATCTCTATTATTTTCTAATAGAAAGTAAACAACAGTAATTAATTTGTGATTTTGTGAATAATTCCTAAGTTGAAGTGTTTACAAATCAATAATCCTCTCACTCTACACACATGCATCTGTGTCCAACCTGCAATGCCAATAGCCATGGATTTCTCCTACTCAACATGAAATCCCCTGCATTGCATCTAATAACAAGCTCAAAAGCTCAATATATATATATATATATATATATATATATATATATATATATCAGTGAGAAATAAAACCAGATGAAATAAATATAAATTGATTCCCATCTTAACCAAGAATACCTCTACATCACAGAAGTTTGGACTTCTTGTGAATTAGGTGAATCACCTTCTTTTCATCTGTGTGTACTAACATCTCTGTTACCTACAATTGTGTTTCTAATGATGAATTTCCATTAAGGATATCATCCTTAGACTAGATACCTTTTCCTCAAGATTCCAACACATCCTAGAAATAAAATTCAAACCCACCAAATATCCATGGTGCAAATTTTTTTACTTGTGCACACAATCCAAACATAATACCAGTTGCTTCAAATGAAAGAAATAAAACATGAACCATATAGAGATACCTAACCCAAAGTCTCACTGGACTAACCAAGCCAACTTTGTCCTCTTTCTGATTCAAACATTGAAGTGATCTACACCATCTCTTCCATGTACACTCTATGCAAGAAACCAAATCCTCCAAAATAGGACATAAAACCACCATGCCCTTTCTTGCTTTGTAAAAACCCCGTATGGATAAGCTACCATAGAGACCGACCATGGTCACTAACCAAGTATCATTTACACTTTGTGGTGACATTGGTGCTCTTTGGAACAAACCCAACACCACACAATTTGGCAAAGAACACCATACCATGTGCCTACTATGACCAAATCCGATATTTGATTTGATCCATTCATTTCAAGAAGCACCCAAATCTCATACAAAAAAATATAGCAAATACATGCAATAAATTTCATCAAGATGAAATACATCACCTTACCAAAGACCAATATACTTAACCAAATCTTCAACTGAATTACATGTTTCTCCGATAGAATGTTTGTCTTTGTTTGTGCTATAACCTCTCTACCAAATCTCGTGCATCTAACTACACCAAGGATGCATAACTGCTCCTCTACCTCAGATCTACAATCCAAAACATGCATGTGCAATCAAAATGCAAAGCATTACAAAACCAAGATAAAACCATACCTCTGTAACTTGGATTTGTAATCTGACCACCATGTTTGTGCCTCCAAGAACTAAGGACACCTCAATAAACAAGATACATTACATGCATCTTCTCAATTTCTTAGATCTCGTGATTTTTTTGTTTTAAATTATACCATTTGAGTAACCAACCAAGGTCACCCTACCGATGTTGGTTACCACCTAATCGACGTTGGTCACTGTATTCTCCAAGAACCTCACATTTATAGCTTCCACTTGAGATTTAAATCTCTTCCTGTGATTTTCACATCATGAAAAACAAACCATACTCTCATACACTTGTCAATAAACCACTAATAAAACCATGAAGTAAATGCCTTTTCTCTGAAAACTAAAGCCATCGCTTTATCAAACAATGCTCTAATACCAGTTGTTGGGGATGGGTCTATGTGGAAACATTATAACCATTGAATATAAAACTCAAAACATGCAAATATGGATCTAACAATCCCCACAAAATATACAACAGTAAAAGTATAAACAAGAATAATCCAAATCACACAAAAGTACACACACATAACACAACATGTACTATGGTTCACCCAATGTGGGCTACACCCACCAAAGATAGATATCTCATATATATAACATATAAGCAAGAGATTAAAAACCAACTCTTCTACACAAGAGTACATGTATCTCTACAAGAGTATCTCCTCCTCCATATCTCCAACCAGATCTACTTGATTACACTAAACCATGTCTCCATACCACCACATGTGTCTCCTCCAGATATCTAATTGGATCTACGAGTACACTATAACTGCTGTTCCTCCGAAAAACTACCAGATCTCACATACCGAAGGTTACCCTATATCTACCATTGTGTAACCAAGCTCTCAATTTACATCGTGAGTCTACAAACAAGACCTCTAGAAGGTTCTACCAATGTGTGCTTTGTAACCCGCACTAAGAATTAATTATCTCCTCCATCACTACATAACCTATGCAAACATGAAGATAACTACCTCTAAAATACTAGATTCCTATGGATCAACAATACATCATGATCTCATGCATCTGTAATACAAGATCTCATAACAACTTGTGGATCTACAAGAATGAGAAATAATAATATCTCACAACTACTTGTGGATCTAACAAGAAGAAACCCTAAGTGCTTTGCATACTATATAAGCCATTACATGAGACTAAACAATACAAAGGAAATACAATAGAAGATAATATGATCTTCTCACCAACAGTGTACTTGCACTTTCCTTCTATTCAACTTATCTCTATGAAATATCATGTCTTCATGCAATCTATCTTTTGTTCTTCTTCATCATCCTCTCAACCAAGGATATCTCAATTCTTATCTTTCCTTATTCCAACCTATCTAACCCTATTTTTCTAGCTTATATAAGCCTAGACAAACTTAGGGCACAATATCCATGTAATTACATCCTTTAGATTTTCTTTAAAACAAAAGCTAGATAAAATCTCGTGACTTAAAATAAAACACTCCCATATAGTTAATCAATATTGGTTACTCCATGTCAACCGACCTATGTTAGTTCCTCCCTAACTGATGTCAGTCAAGCCTTGATCGATTCCAATCTATCCTTGATCGATGTCGGTCTCATCAACCCCGAAACTTTGTAATGCATGCTCGAATGAAGATATTTAGCTCCACAACCCAACAGAGATGTTTTTGAATACCATTTTGGCACTTTTTAGGATCTTATAAAGGTTTTTCTAGGAAGTAACTTGAATACGTAAGAAAAGAAAGCTTATGTTAAACTACTAAAGAAATATCTGGACTACCTTTTCTGGTCATATTCTAAACTAAAGGAGTATAGAGAAGATTTTTTCCAATATGAGATACCTTTAGAACCCCATACTAAGACCTTTAGGTAGAATAAGTGACCTATCAACCCTATCCTTGTGACCAAAATGTAGGATGAGCTTAAGAAGTTGAATGAATGGGGTATTATTCATCCTCCTAGATATTCCTTGTAGGTTGTTAATATTATCCCATTTAGAAAAAATAATGGGGATATCTGAACTGTGTGTATAATTCAAAAACATGAACAAGACCTCATTTAAAGATAATTACCCACTAGCAAATATGGACAACCTTTTGTAAAAGGTAAAGGGATATGAATTATTGTCTACACTAGATGGGTTCTCTTATTATAACGAAGTGGTGGTCAAATAATCAAAACAATATAAAACCACCTTCACGACCCCTTAGGTCACATATGTTTATGTTAGAATGTAATTTGGGTTGATGAATGCAAGGGTCGCTTTCAGAGAGATATGGATGTTGCATTTTTGGGTTTATCAATGAGTTTATAGTTGTCTACCAAGATGACATAAGCTGTGTTTTCTAGAAAAAGGGGTGATCACTTAGAACACCTTGAAAATATCTTGATTGGATGTAGATAATATGTGATTTCATTAAACCCAAGGAAGTTCCACTTTGGAGTGTAGAAAGCGAAGGTGTTGGGACACATTTTGTCTCATGATGGGGTTGTTATTGATCCTAAGAGAGGAAGAAATAAACAAAGTACCTATTCCCCAATCTAGGAAGGGTATACAATCCTTCTTTGGTTAGATTAATTTTGTGAGGAGGTTGATCTCTAATTTTTTTGATATTACCTTACCCATTATAATTATGTTAAATAAGGACAAATTTATCAAGTGGGGTGATGAGGCAGTTCAATATTTTAAAGGAGTAAATGATGCACTAAAGAGCGCCTTTGTGATGGCTAGTCCATATTGCAAAAAGGATTATCAGATATTTTCCTTTATATTCATGTATAACATTGCTTTTGTCCTATTGCAAAAGGATCAAGAGGGTTATGAGAGACACATTGCCTTCTTTAGTAAATATTTGTAGGGATCTGGAGTGAAATATTCAATAATGGAGAAATAATATTTTACTACGGTAAAATATACTAAAATATTTAGGCCCTACATTTTAATCTCAAAGTTTAAATATATCCTTACCCAAATGGATATGTCAAGTAAGAGATGCATATGGGTGAATAAACTCTAAGAATATGACAAGGATATTCAAACTACTAAGCTAGTGAGAGGCATGGGCTTGACAAGGTTGATGGCTGAAATAAATTTATAGGTTGTTTAAATACACAATCTTAATGATGATAAGAAACACCCTTATAATAAATTAATTACATCTATCTAATATCACCACATTGTATATTATTTGCTAAATTTTAAATTATCTCACAGGATTTGATAAAAATTAGAGGAGAGCACTAAAGTTAGTATCGAGAAGTATATCTTAACGAGATCATGGATTGGATTGGAAAATATATGAGGGGATCTTATTGATATTTATAAGCTGGGGATGAAGCCCCTAATATTATTAGAGAGTTTCATGGAGGGTTGTGTGGAGGTCATTATGTATAAAAATTAATCTCATAAAATATTAAGAGTTGGGTACTAGTGGCCATCTCTTTTCGAGAGATGTTGCTCACTAGTTTAAAAATGTGAAAGTTACCAACATTTATCTAACATATTGAAATATCTCGGATCTATCCCCTTACCTTATTTTTTAATAGAGGCTCCTTTCAATAAATTGGGGTTAGATTTTATAGGTGAGATATCATATCCCTCCAGTACATGCTTAAATGGGTATTGGTAGAGAATGATTACTTCACTAAGTGGGTGGAAGAAATCCCCACCAAGAGGGCCACACATTAGGTGGTCATAGATTTCCTATTAAAAACATAATATATATATTTTTGTTCCAATAAAATTGGTTATAAATAATGTTATGAGCTTTAGAGCCAAACCTCTTATAACCATGTGTGATGATTATGGAATACCATGTCATTATCACTACCCTTGTCTACTTGACCATTCCCATTCACCATATTCCCCCGTTAACCCAATCACCATTTCCAGCCATAGAAATTTCAAGACAAAAAACCCCTCTTTCTCCAAAGTAATCCCCTCTTCCTCCATTTGAGTCCTTCAAGTAGAAAGGATAATTTCCCACAATATGTTACATATCGATAATGTAGGCAAGATAATGATACTCAACAAGAGAAGGAGAATATTCTTCACAAAATGGAAATATTGGAAAAGAAGTGGAAAGTATCAAAAATATCTACATCAGACTTAATAAGAAAAGGGGAAAAGAAATTTGAATGAGGATGTTGATATTGGGGTAGATCAGACAAATGAAATTTATAAGAAATTAAATTCCTGGACAATAGAATTGGGAAATCTAAGGATAGACACGATCACAATATGGCCATTTTCAAGGCTATATGTGATTTTCTTGAACAATAGGTAAGAAGCATTACTATGCTGAGTGGTGTCCCTGAGGACATTTGGGGCACAGATAATGAAAGGAACCAAATCCTCTCACAGCTAGATGTAAATGACCCCACGCATGTCACCACTCTAGCATTATTTACCTCTTTGCAGATGGTCAAATCAAGAATCGATAGGGCTTCAAAGAAATAACTTCTTCAGAGCAGGCTGGTTGCGAACAAGTTTTTGTTTTGTTGCTAATAATATGTTGTTTTTTTTTTCTTCTTTGCGGTTGTGTCCCTCTCTTGATTTTTCTTAGTAGTTTCTCTTTTGACTACTGTCTAGATTATTGTAATATCTAGATTCAGATCCTTTTTTGCTATTTTATCATGTTTATCTGGTTGTTGAACCTCTTTTGTATTAGGGTATAGTCCCTTCAAAACTATTTGTCATTAATTAAAAAAAAATGGAATAACTCTCACATATACCTCCAATTATAATCCACAAGGAATGGGCAAGCTAATTCTAGCAATAAAAACTTGCTCAAAATACTAAGAAGAACATTAGAGGTAAATAAAAATAAATGGGGTGAGTAACTCAAATTTGCATTATGGGTTGATAGTGTTACAAGAAAGAGATTTGAAGGGAAAATCCCATTTGATCTAGTATATGGTGCACAAGCCATCCTACCTCTCTATCTATAGTTGTCTACTTACTAATTTATGTAAGAGGTGGGAGATGGAGATGATGTTGATCCTTATGTTGATAGGGTCAAATAGAATATTGAGATGGATGAGATCGAAAGATAATCTCATTAGAGACACATTAATTTTACAGAAAAACTCAAGAAAATATTTGACAAAAAGGTTACTCCAAGAAATTTCCATGTATGTGATTTAGTTCTATTATGGGATAACATACATCAAGATAAGGGAAATCATGGAAATTTTGATGTACTATGGATCATGTTAGAGTTAAAATATGCACCCATCCCAAATATAAGTGACTTAGGACTTGATAAAATATGGTAGTGTCTCCAAGTTATGGGACTCGAACTGAGACAGACCTCCAGAGAAGGTTGGTTTCCTCTACCTATTCATAATACTAAGACTACTCTTAGAAATGGAAGTGCAGTTACCTAAAACTAACCTAAAATTCCAAAATACTAGGGAGAGATGGAGATGCATGAAATTTAAATCCTAAAATAAGGGAGGTGATAACACCAAGAAAAGGGGTGGTGAGTGAAAATATTATGGAAAAAAAGTAGGAGAGGGTAGAAAGAATTTCCACAGTCCAAAAAAAATCCAAATCTCCATTTTCATGTAAAGACAATGATTTGAATCCTGTAAGAAGAAAAAAGTATGCACAATATACTTGTAAATACAATGGAAGGAAAGAAATGCAATATAACATAAGCTAGGGTAGAAAAAACCACAAAACATGAATTTTATTACTCAAAAGGATGCACAATCCATTACAAAGTAGAAATAAGGAAAGAATCCTTTATAGAATGCTCAAATTTGAGGCCTGCAACTCATTAAAGGTCCTGGAACAATTTTGATAGAGTTATTTTACAATTTCAGAAAATCATCCCAAAAATGAGGGGTTTTACACATATATAGAGAATTCACCTCACCTACCATGCATTAATTTCCTAACATGTAGTTGAGCTACCCAAGATCTTGTAATTATTAATGTCTTGTGTTTGATCGATAGAGTGTGTTATGTCTTCATTCCTACTTTCGGTTGATGCGTATTTATTAAACTAGATGGTAGCACATTTCCCTACCGCTAGTCAATAGTGACCATAAAAATCACCATTTTTTGCATCACCTCGATCTCGCATAATAAAAACTTGAACATTGTACATCTCTCGAAGCCATCCGGTAGTGCATAATTGTTATCATGCTACCAGCCAGTAGAATCAAACATGTTACCGTCTAGTAGCATTTTAAATACTACCAGCCCATAGCATCCATCGATGCTACCATCCGGTACCATATAAAATGCTACTAATGCCTATGTATCACTTCCTCCATGTGACCCCACTAACTCTCTAAGTCATTTCCTACTCCTACTACCATCCGATAGAAAGCTATATTGTTGTTGGCTAGTAGTATGAATAATGTACCGATCAATAGCAACTTTGATACATTTTCTCATCCTCTTAACTAACCAACTTGACCTCTTACCAATGTAACTCGCCCATCTTTCCGTATCTAATCAACTCACCACAACTCAGCCAATTTTTACCAGAGCTACGCTAGAACTTCCATATATTGCACTTCATTAACTAGAAATGCTCAAACTGTTAGGTTTTCCAATTTTCAAGGGGTGAAAAATTAGACAACAATTTGGTGACTCATGGGGTAATCTACCTAATAGATTAAAAATATTAGTGTCCGAAGCATCTATTGGGCATGGAGTCAGCATGAAACTGAAACTAATATTATATTTGAAATACTACCCATGAATCCATCTCGAAACACCGCATGGACCTAACATTGATCCGAAACTTCCGAGTTGGTAATTAATTGTTCCCATCATAATACCATTCTTAAAACTGGAAATTAAAACAAAACAAAAATCACAACTATGTACAAACATGAAATATCATACATGTCCCAAGTGAGACATGCAGAGTGTGCACAAGCACTTATACAAAAGAAAACCTACACTACCAGTAGAAAAATGTGTTACAAGCACTTGGAGGAATTACAAATCTAATCTAATATGTACAATGATGCAACAAGATAACCTAATGAGAATGCTTAAGATAAATCCCATTGACTGGGATTGGTAGTGCACCTCCATCAAGGTTAGTCAACTCAAAATAATTGGCTTCTTTGCAAGAACTAATGATATATGGACCACTCCAAATTACATCAAATTTGGAGTGTCTCCCTGGTTTAGCTCTATCAGACATCCCATTTTAGGACCAAATCACCAACTTTGAACACTTGAAATCTAGCCTTTTTATCAAACCATTGTTTGATTGATTCTTGATGTTTCTCAAATATGATCATGGCATAATTCCTCCGTTCTTCAAACTCAATCAATTCTACAATCCTGGTCTCTCTTTGGTTTTCCTCTTCTAATTCCAACTATTGGGCCAACTCAAGTGAAGGAAATTCCATTGACAAAGGTAGCCTATCTTCTTTTCCATAAACAAGTTTGTAAGGAGAGGTGTCAATTACCTTTTTAATTTTAATCTTATCACCCCAAAGAGCATTCCTTTCCTTGGTATTTCATTTCATTTTATTTACATACATTGTTCTTTTCATAATCCTAATCATATTCTTGTTAGTGTATTTTGCCAAACCATTACCTTGAGAGTAATAATTAGAAGAATTATTCAAATAAACACCAATTCCAAGAGTCAAATCAGAAATCTTAGATCCTAGGAAAGATTTTGTATTATCTGAAATTATTGTCGTGGGATACTAAACCTAGTGAAAATATCCTCGACAAAATCAAGAATGATCGATTTAGTTTCTTCCTTCAATGGCATAGCCTCGGTTCACCTGGTAAAATAATATGTAGTTATTAGAATCACTTGTGGTCGAACTTGAAAGATGATTGATCATTTTTATAAAATTAAGGCCTTATTGAGAAAATGGTTGATCTAATTAAATTGGATCAAGTGGAAGAGATTCCAACCTCTTCTTGTCAAGAAAGAAAGTACAGTCCTTGAATTTTTGACCCTCTTATGACAATCAAAAAAATAATGTAGGCTAGAAGTAACCTACCCTCAAAATTTTCATTGTTGTGGATTTGGCTGAAAAATGACCACCAGATAAGCCATCATGAAATTATCCTAAAACTTTATTTTCTTTTTCACCTTTAATAAACCTAAGAAAAACCCCATCAATATTTATTTTGAATAAAATGTCATCCACCAATACATAGGGAATGGATTGCAGCCTTAAATGTATCCTTTTTCTTAGACCAAGAGGGTATGCACATGTAGATAGAAAGGTGATCATATCACTCATCCAATTGTGACTATTGACTACATCTCACCCACCATTTTGAATTTCAGCATCATGGAGAAGTTCCTCATTCACGAAGAGGTATCTTGATTATCCTAAGCATCAATGGAAAGCTACTCACATATTCCTCTCCCTCTTACCAATTTTTGGCTTCAATATTCACATCATATTCCATTATTTTAGTTACCCATCCAGCTCTTTTCTCACTAATATCTTCCCCCATAGTGAAATTTCTCACATTAGAATGTGATACTAAAACCCTAATATTACTAGTGGAGAGCATGCTTTTGAATTTCTTAAGATCTCTCATGATGGAAAACACATGTTCTCAATGTGACTATGCTTTAATTCATATTTCTTCAAAGTGTTTTGCTAAAGAGGGCCACGGTCTATTCCATACCTTTAACATTATGTTGTGTCAAAACAACATCAATACTAACATCATCGCTATATCCACACAAAATAAAATTCTTACCATAGTTAGGGTTGACAAGTGTAGGATCCTAAGTAATTTCTTGTTTGATCTTGGAAAACTTTCCTTCCCTTCGTTATCAATCGAAGGTTGAATCCTTCTTCAACATTAAAGTGATGGGCTTGAATAATCCTATAAAATTTAGAATAAATATCCCAAAAAGTTAATTTTCCAAGAAATGATTGTAACTATTTTTGAGTTGGAAAAGAGAGAGAAAGAATGACTTTGATTCTATCCGGTTAATGGCAATGTCATCCTTTGAAATAATATATCCCAAAATTTAACCCCTAAGGACTGTAAATTACACTTTTGGGGTTAAGAGACACCCTAATTCCCTACATCTCTCAAATACCTTCTCCAAGTGGCTGATGTGATCCTTGCTCTATTTTGAGAAGATGGTAATATCATCTAAGTATATAAGGATGAACTCATTAATGTAACCTTTGAAATCAATATCCATTACTCTCTGAAATGTGGCACCTGTATTTGACAAACCAAAAGGTATCTTCTAATAGGAATATATACCCCACTTGGTTGTAAATGCAGTCTTAAATTGATCTTCTTCCCTAACCTTAATTTGATTAAAACCTAAATACCCATCCAAAGCATGGAGAACCTTTCAGCCCCTGCAATAGTTTGTGAAATCTTCTCCATGGAAGGAAAAGGATAGTTTTCTTTTAGGGGAGCCTTGTTAAAATCATGGAAATCACCTCAAAGTTTGATTTCCCCATTCTTATTTCTAACTGAGACAAGATTGGCCACCCATGTAGAGTACTTAATTGGAAAAATTATTTTTGCCTCAATGAGTTTAGATAACTCCTTCCTCATGAGGGGCTCTATCTTAGGGTTGTTGGCCTTTTTTACCTTATTGGCTTGATATTGGGATCAAGATATGTGGAATGAGATACAATATCTAGATTAAACCCTTTTAGATCTTCATAATCCTAAGAAAATATATCACTAAATTTTTGACACAAGGAAATGAAAGCTTGCTTCTCATTTTCATCACATACCTTTCCAAGCAAAAGCTCTTTTCCTTTTTAATTGTGATTGGTTGGCATTCCTCTTTCTTTGTTTTTATATTATTTTCATCCCTTTGAATTCATCATCCGGGCTAAATATGTGCTCTAAGGTGACCCAGTACCTTTGGTAATTTATTTGTTTTTAGCTAACTAATCTGGTCATTATAGCTATCATGTAAATTATATTGCATCTCAAAGGAGAATTCAACCTCATTTCAAATAAACTAAAACAAAATCATCACTATAAAAACCTTCCAGCTTGTCTTGTTATCTAAAATGGATGGCTTGATTATCACATCGATGTGATGTTCACTTCCTTTGAAAAAATCCTCAACAGTGAGAATTGTGATCCAAGGGATTCCATTTGATTTGCCTCTTTGTTTAACTTCCTTGGCACCACCTACATATCGAGATCATAAAAATCTCCAACATTTCGCATACTCTATTTTTATAAGCTTTCAGTATCTTATTCTTGGTGGCACACTTTCCTCTTACCTGATGAGTCACCAATTCTGTATCCCCAAAAATATGCAATGCCTTAATCTTCATTTTTTCAGCAATTAAATGGCCATAAAATCATGCTTCATACTCTTTTCCATTGTTGGAGCATGCAAAATTAGCCTATGGTCAAAGAAAAAAATTTCATCCATTGAAGAAACAAGCACAACACCTACTCCATCTCTATTTTTGCTTCTAGAACCATTAAAAACATTTTCCAAAGTCTCAAAGCATCATCCTTTTCTTGCTTGATTGGTGCAGAAAAAACATATCCTTATTCAAAAATGTAGTAGGTACCAAGTCCCATTTCAAAGGATTTAAGATCTTCGGTATAGGGATCAAATTTACAGCGCCTCTTAGCCCATTCATCTATCAATAGCTCGGGAATAGGAGGAGAAATAGGTTTCTCTTCTGAAACTAAAACTTGTTCTTGGATTTCTTGGATTAGGAAATTATTTGGGAGAGGGGTGGAGTCATATGACTTAATATGATAAGAAAATATGGGCTCATCCTGTATGGTAAATTTGGTACCATACCTAGTTCTCAAAAGCATATGGGTCCAATCTAAAGACAAATAGCCACCTACTTTGGCTATAAAATATCTTGATAAGAAAATGGAAAACATAGGAGGAAATTCAATCACTGATATGTCATGGGTTATAGTTATGCTTGGTCAGGTATGAAGGGTTAATTTCATATCTTGTATGACTCTAAGAAACAAACAGTTGAGCCATAAATATGCAAGGAACTTTTATCAATAAAGTTGTACTCAAGACCTAGGATATCAACAATTTTCTTTAGCATCACTGAAGTACTAGCACCTGAATCTATCATATAATTATATACCAGGTGTTTACCCATAATTAATGACATATAAAATGGTGGTATCTTGACAAATTTACTTACATGCTCTTCCTTTAATTGGAAAATATTGACTACAACATGTGTCTTTTGAATCACTTGATCAACTAGGGGAAGTTTCTTAAGAGCTTCACATAGGAGGTATCTTTGTGATGGGATAGAAAATCATCCCACATTATCACATTAACATTCATCCTCTTCATTTTCTCCACAATATTGAAAGGGAGACCCATATATTTATGCAATTTTGGTACATGTGGTTCTCCTTTCTTAGATTACTAAAATGCTAAAAAGGGCATCTTTGGTTGGGGAGAAACCTCCTTGATAGGAGCCCAGAGAACTCTAATTTTATCTATTATAACCTCTTTCTCCTTGTTGACATAATTTCCTTGATTAAAAGAGGATGTAGGTTAAGATTTCAACATGCTTTTCTTAGACTTGGTATTATCAGCAACTACCTGATTTAATGTATAGAAATCATTAGCACCAAATAAAATGAGGTTTGTGTCTTTATTGGCCTCTTGAACTCCTTCCAAATTAGGGGTGGGTGCTTCTACCAATGGCTCTTGCTTTTTAGAAGAACGTTGAACCATGAGGGTTTGGTCATGCAATTCATATGCACAACCATATGGACTATGTAGTTGGTTGCATGAGAAACACCATTCAACCTCTTATACCATATTATTTTGCACTGGGATTAGTTCTTGAATAGAGTTAAAAACATGAGGTAGTTACGGAGGAGTAGCTATTACAAGTGAGATTTATTTTGAGGCTACTACCTATTATTATATTGATTTGGTTTGTACCTCTAATTATGTTGTTGATTCCTATATGGTTGATATCATTGATTAAATCCCTAATTTGAAGACTACCCCGATTGTAAAATTTTCTATAATACTCGAGCTTGTTGCTTCTCCAAAGATATAAATTTATCATAAAAAATTCTAATAAATTATTTCATGTCCTCATCCTCCTTTTGTTGTTCAGGGGAGTAATATGTGGATGCATTAGGTTGGTAATTTTTCTCAGGAATAGGAATAATATAAGGTTGGGAAACTTGAGGTAACTCAGGGTACAAGGGAATAGGTTGTGTAGGGGATAATTTTCCAACTTAAATCAGAAAATTTTCAGCCCTAATGGATATTACATAGGCATCAGGAAATGTTGTACCCCTATAGATTGAACCATGACAGCAATATCATAATTTAAAGCTCTTAAAAATAAATAAAAGAACCTTCTGAAGTTGTTCTTACAAGGGTTGGAATTCTCTCCCATGTCTATTGAAATTTGAAATTGAAGTCTTCTATGAGCTCATTTGGATCCCTCTTTATGGTTTTCAACTACTCTAACAAGGATAGGTTATCTTCCTTTCTCCAAATGGTTACAAAGGGATGTTCCAGATCATTCCAATTGTTGATTGACCCTAATGTCAAAATTTTGAACCATTTTCAGAGTTTTTCCTTTGAATGAAGAAGCTAGTAGATTTATAACTACATCTTGTTCAATAATTTGATGAATAACATAGACATTGGAAATATCTTGAATATGGTTAATAGGGGTACTATGGTTTTCCCAAGTAAAGAAAGGGATACTTTTTAGAGCTATTGTAGGAATGGGGTTTTCAGCATTGAGAGTAAGGTGAATGCTACCTATAAAGCTGGAAAAGGGTAGATTTTCTTGTTGTTCCATTCTAATAGGCCTCGAGAACTCTATTGGACAAGACGAAGGTCCTACCAAGAGGTGGAGTAAAAAGATTAATGTTTGGAGGTGAAGGTGGCCTTTCATCTATTATGCCTCTTCTTCCTCTTTCTCGGTGACAATGGGAGATACTCAAACACTCCTTTTGATGTTCTATATCTTGTCCGAATTCATCTCATGAACCCAAGCATTAGCACTACTAGAACTAGTTGATTAGAATCATGGAGTTTCTAAATGTGTATAACAAGCCTCCAAGGGCTATAAATTATTGAGTTACACACCAAAACTCAAAAAGATGAAGATAAAGCTTTCATGTCCCACCGGGTGTGTCAAAACTATTGTAGCTCAAATATGCACTCATCCCAAATTAAAGTGACCTGGGGCTTGAGACAACATGGGACTTTCTCCAAGTTGTGGGACTCAAACTGAGACAGACCTCTAGATAAGTTTGGCTTCCTCTACTTATTCCTAATACTAAGACTACTCTTAGAAACTAAAATGCATCTACCTAACACTAACCTGAAATTCCAAGAGACTAGGGAGAGAGGGATATGCATAAAATAGAAATCCTAAACTAAGGGAGGTGATAGCACTAAGAATAGGGGTGTAGAGATTCCTATTGGGTCAAAATAGGATGCAAACAAAGTTGGAGAGGGCAGACAAAAGTGCCATAGTCTAAAACAACAATCAAATCTCCATTTTTCATGGAGCACAATAGAGTTGAGTCATACAAGAAGAACAAAGTATGTACAATATACCTGCAAATGCAATGGAAGGAAAGAAATGTAATATAACACAAGATAGGGAAGAAGAAGCCACAAAATAAGAACTTTATTCCTTAAAAGGATGAAAAAACAATTACAAAGTAGAAATAAGGAAATAATCCTTTGCTAAATGATCAAATTCAAGACCTATAACTCACAAAATTTCTGGAACAATTTTTATTGATTTCATTTACATTTTCATAAAATCCCCCAAAAAAATGAGGGGTTTTACAAATATATAGATAATTTTCCTCACCTACCATGCATTAATTTCCTAATAGGTAGTTGAGCTACCCAATACTACAACCATTAATGCTCACTCACAACTAATGATCTTGTGTTCGGTTGGTAGCATCTACTCTATCTTCCTTCCTTCGTTGGTTGGTCACATATTTATATAACCGGATGGTAGCACATTTCCTATTTATCGATCGCTAGTGACCGTACCATCACCATCTTTCACACCACTTGATCCATGCCATGATGACCCGACCATCATCCATCTCCGCAATCGACCGGTAGCACATAATTTTTTTCATGCTACCAGATAGTAGCATCTACGGATTCTATTGGTGCCTACTCTCCACTTCCTTCATGTGACCCCACCAACTCTCTAAGTCACTTCCTACTCATGTTATCACTTGGTAACAAGATATAATGTTTTTGGCTAGTAGCATGATATTTTCTACTTTGGTGGGTAGCAACTTTTCTACCTTTTATCATCTACTTGACTAACCAGCTCGACCTCTTACCAATGCAACTCACCTATCTCGCCATATCTAATAAACTCAGTCACAACTTGGCCAAGTTGTACCTGATTTACCCTTGAAATTTTCATATATTACACTCCATTAATCGTCAATGCTCAAACTCGTTAGGTTGTCCAATTTTCAAGGGGGTGCAAAATTAGACACCATATGGGTCCTTACTCCATAGATATTAGGATTGGAGAAAATACCTTTGTTTTAAGAGACTTGGAAGGAAAATTTATTGAGTTTTTTTAATGATAGGAATATCAAGAACTTTTGGATTAAAATGTTTCTCATCATATTTTATTATATAGCGTACAATGTTGTGTTTCTTGTTCTTATTTTATTTATGTTTTTGTTCCTTTTAATGACCTATGGTCTATTTTTTTCGTTCTTATGCTTATTTCATTTTTAAAATTAAAAAATAGATGTGTTGTTATGTGATTATGTTTCCCGATAGATACGAGTCTAGTATGTTTCCATGAGTTTTTGTGGTTCTTGTGACACCCCTAGGGGCATACATCCATGAGCTAGAGCTAGTGTTGATTCCTGATTTGATTCTATTGTAAATCATGGCATGTTATGCATAATTATATATTTTTATATGTGCACATTTCATCGTTCAATTCATCCTTAAGTATTTCAATGATAATGCCTGGTGTCCCATGTGTCATGAGTTAACAAAGTATGTCACATCCTTGATCCAAAGTGTCATTTTTTTCCTAAAAATATTAATATTTCTCATGTTTATTGGTTTAATGAAATGATTTTTACATTTTTGGGTATAGAAAATGATATGGTGGTCTTATATGTATCATTGATCTATCAAAACAAGGCCTTTTGCCTTTGGAAGTATGTTCTATGAAATTCTATAAGTTTTCATCCTGTGTTCTTACAAACTACAATCACATCCTCAACACTCATAAAATGGAATATTGTAAGGATATGGAGGTGCACGGGCCTTAGACAAAATTATGTAGTTTCTATGAAATTTTTAATTATAAGTGCAAGCATGATCCCCTGCAACATAGTAGTTAGGGGCACGTGGTGGTATTTGATGAAATATTGGTTGTTGACCAAAGGTATATTGCACTAGAACATTTGGGAAATCTGGTAGTTTTTGCAACATTACAGATTTTTCCCCTTTCCCTGAATCCTAACAGGAGAAAATGCATGGCAAGATATTATGCATCAAGGCTAAGGATGCACCTTCGTAGGACACCAGTTTTCCACTGTAAATTTTTTTCCAAAGTGCAAGTTGCTTCTCCACATTCAAGGCTCGAAAAAGGACATGTGGAGCTGTATGGAGGAACCTTGAGATCAAACTCTTATTGCAACATTGCATTTGGTATGTCTGCAGTTCCTACAAGGTGCTACTTGTTCCCCTGCTTCTGCCACCCACCAAGTATGGCCTATTTTTAAACTTAAAAGTGAGGATCAATGGATGAGAGTTTGAAAAATGGTAGTAGGCTTCCACCATTAATGGGTACATGTGGAGATACTATATGTTCAAAATTTTGGCTAAGTCCTACACTATGCAATTATAGTTTAAAGGTGTTGAGCATCCTAGAGCCCTAAGATGAAGGAAAGAACCCCTGAATCTTGAGAATGAGCCACACTGTTGAAGTGTTTTCAAATATAATTTTGTGCAATAACATTATCTCTTAGCATGAAACTAAAAATTGTAATTTTGCATGCACAAGTAAGCCTTATAACAAGAATTACTTTCCTTTTTCTTGTGTTAGGGCATTGTGTGGGATTACAAGATGAATTATATTTTTATTTTGTTTGTTCTAGTTTCTTGGTTTATCGAGGATATTTTTTTCCCTAAGTTTTATATCATGAATATTTTATTAGCTGGAACCCCTGTCACATATAATTTTGTGTCCAACATAGATCATATAACCAACAAAAATTTTGATAAGGCTAACCTAAATGAATTTCTTCAAATATTACATGCACTCGACATAAGTGAGCTTATGGCATCCATTGATAAAAATTTTATTAATTTAGTTACAAATTTCCCCCTTCTATTTAGTACTCATAAATGGTTTGGGCATGTGCTGAAAATAAAGACCTAGAGACTAAGGAAGTATGGGATGGGAGTGGTGCAGTAGTTTTGTCCCTATCCCATGAAACCTTTGATAGGATTTTGGGGTTCCTTATAATGAATATGTTTTGATATAAACAATAAATCATTAGAACAACTATGGGCTAATCATAAATTTTCATACTCTAAGATATTAAACAATTAGTGGTTGTTGAAGCCAAGGATTTCTTCTACGAGACTCCCCAAGAGGTTGACCAGAGAAGAATTCATCAAAGAAGTTTAAGATATAATTACCTTGTTATCTATAATTATGGGTCTTGACTCGGCACATTATTATCACGACTATATGTTTAGATACATATATATTATCCTCAATTTCAAAACACCTATTCACTTAGGAGAGTTCATCAGTAACTTTATTCATGACCAACTTATTGGGATAGTGGCGCAAATCCATGATGGAGTCTAATCAAAATCCTTAGTTCTACATGAATTCTTAGCTTTTCTAAAGTATAGCATGCCACAAGTCATTTTTGGCATCCCGAGGGTTAGATTATTTTTTGAGTATATGGTATATGATGTATATTTGTAGCTCTACTTGAAGAATCGAGAAGGGTAATTTAGGAAGATATAATTATGTATTCTTTGACCCCATATTTTCCCTCTTTAAATTTAAGTGGAAGAAATATAAAATGTCACTCGAAGAAGGTCATAAATGAATTTGGGTGATATTTCATTTAGTTTAGATTATATACATACATCAAGGTGAGTGGATTCCAGGAACTCCTTATATGTTCCCAGATACTTAGATGAAAAATTGGAATTGCTTGAGATGTAAAGGAAACTTTCGAGGTCCATAGACTTATTACAAGAAAACATTAAAAAAATATAAAAGTCCCAATAACTATTAGGAATTACACATATCCCAATATAATAAAAAGTCAAGGATTTTGGAATGAATAGATTAGTCATGCAAAAGGTCCTTGTATGGTCGAGTTAAGATATCAAATGGATAATGAAATCATTTCTCAAGTATCTCCTATGACCGTGAGCCTCATTATGAGGATTACTAGATGGGCTGCAGAGAAAAGGAGAATGTAAGACTGGGATTTTTCCCATATGACTCTATCTTAGGTCATAGATTATAAAGTTCTAATTTTTTTAGGGCTTGGTGAATGACAAAAATATTGTGAGAAGGTTTTACATTGAACAAAACTTGGAAACATAGCCTATATTACCCATTGATTTGAATAAGATAGAACCAAATAATTTGCATGAATTATTAGCCAATATGATGAGAAGAAATCTCTCCTGGATCATGAGTAAAGGTATGGAACAATCTATTCAAAACACCACTATGTTATGAGAATATAAGGCTTCGGGGATACTCAGAGAGGATATTTCATTATTAAAGGAGGTTGCAGTGAATTTTGATCCACTGAAGGTAAAATTACCACAAATTTCTACCAAGGGGCCATATTTTTGAGTAAGATAATAGTTGAGTGCAGGTCCTAGTAAAATAGGCACTTTTGTTTGCAACTTGATATAGAAGGTAGAGCAGATGCTGATAAAAACAATGAATTATGTACCTATTACCTAGGTTATTCCCATCTAAACCAAATCCCCTCACAATATGGAGCCCAAGATATTTTTCTCCCATGAGGAGGCTCAATTAGATAAAATTTATGTTGTCCCCAAGGGATCATTAAGTAAATTAAAAAGGATGAGGGAAGATTTTTCACCAAAAGGATTAAAGGCTAATCCATTATTGGCCATTGTACTTGAAGCAAATGATGAATAGACATAACTTAATAATTTTTTTGAAGAGAGTAAAGGTTATGACCCTCACAACCGAGGGGCTCGTGAATACAACTATACTTGGAAATGTTACAAACGCTAAGGTACCCATGAAATAGGCAGATGAGCCCAAGATTACTAATACCATATCATCATTGTCAACACATAAGGTGTTTATTACAATTACTTCCCAAGAAGAGAAAGTGGAAGCAGTAATGAGTGGGGTACAAGTGAGTCCTCATGAATAAATATTTATTGACTTGTTCTTGGGTTTAGGACGGGATGTGGGTATTGACCTTCCTTCACTTACTTAGGAAGTATCAATGAAGAAGAAGGGTAGGGACCATTATTATCTCAACAACCTAACATAGAGACAAATTTAATGACAAAAGAAAAAAACATAGAAAAAGTAAAATCCCACCACCAAGGTGGAGGAGGCTACCTAATTAGATCTTATCTAATTATTAATGAAGGTTGTTGATAGGGTGTTAGAAACTTATGAAGTTGCTAAATATTTTGAAGAGGTAAAGGATCAATAATAAGTAGAAAATAAATTAGATACATTATAATAAGTAGATCCACATAATGAACAAAAATTTATTGTTAAGGGAGCATGTCAAGTTGAAAGAACTATTTGGTAGCCTAAAAATGAATCGAGAGAAGGAAAATGTGGAAAATGAAGACTATTTGTACTGAATTTGACAACATTTTATCGAGAAATATATAGTTTTTATTTATCGTATTGGGCCAAATGAGGATCCCCTTCGAGGGGTCTTCAAAGGATTAGATGCATATGTTGAAAAATTGAAAAGAAAATGGATAATGAGATAATCAACCTTGATTCTTATTAGTTTTCCCTTGCATTTCTTCTCCTCCACTTTTCATTATTTATTCTTCTTATTTTTGTGTTTATTCAAAAAAGAAAAGGTGTCAAAGTGATAAATAAAAATAAGGAATATAGCATAAAAACATAAAATTTTTGGGATATACCCATTGCATATACACAAAAGCAAGTGGGGACTATTTAGGGCCCTAGCCCAAATATAAGTAAAATATATACATGATCTTGTGATTGATACATTACTTTTCAATATTTACAAACTTCCTTATGAAAATGGGAAGGGGGCTAGAATCTTATTTTTTCAAATTTTAAATTATATATATTCGATGGAACCAAGGTCATATTAAATATCGCCTACAAACCCACAACAAATACCCTTGGCCATAAGTTCATAAATGCTCACCCTAGGCCTCTCCATAATCCACATCATTTAATTTTTCCTCTCAAAGAAGGTCACCCACTACAAAAGGTTTTATCCTCTAGTAAGATTTGTTTTGGTCCCACATTGAACTATAGTTTTGGGTTCATCTTCAAGTTTGTTGGGATTTATCTAGAATTTATTCGAAGGATAATTTTGGGACTTTGAAGGGGATTCCTTGGGTGATGATTTCATAGCATCTTCTTCAAGGGTGGAAATTCTCTTCTCCATTTCATCTATTCATTGATTTTCCGATATTGTTTCATTCTAGGGATCACTTATAGATTTTTCATGTTTATCTTGAGGGATTTCATGCCCGATCAATTCATAATTGAAGAAATATTTCAAAACAATCAATGTTGTGTTATAGATTACAAGATGACAAGTAGATCCAAAAAAATTCAGTTTGTCTATTCGAACATGATCTCTGGGTGAAATAGGTGGTAAAACATTATTTGAAAGCCATAAAAAAGGGATTTATCTTAATAATATTTCTTATTAGATCTACTATCACCGTGATGTGAGTCGATTTTCAATGGATGATTCTAGATGATCATGAATCTCAAATAACATCTTAACGAAAGCTTCGTTTGGGCTGAGATATAGAAAATAGTATGTAAATTTTTAGAGGACAACTCAGATAATTTAGTTCCCAATCCTAATGTTTCCATCATTTAAAATAAGTTCTTAAAATGAATTCACAAGGTTTCTATTTAAAATGCCAAGTAAAATGTTTTAATTCATGAGGGAAGAAGTGAAATTTAAATAAGAAGAGGCTCCTGAAATGTCATGTGTGAGACATTGTTTCACATGGGACTGTGAATTTTATCCAGATATTTGGCATGATATGACTAGGAGAGGAATCAAATAATTCATATGATATTTTTTTCTCTGGCTCATTCTTAATTTGTATCCATGAGATGTCATATCATAGCGGATTACCATTATACATGTGGTCATTGAACATGCTTCCAAAAAGGTAAAAACTAAATCAAATGATTACATATGGAATAGACCCTCAGTGGATGTGTGTAATGAAAGATTGCAAGAGTGTAAAAACTTTTGTAGAGAGCACACTTGAGATGGTGATAAGGCAAAAAGGATAAAGAGTTTTGTTGACATGAAATATTATTTTGTGCATTTCTAATGGCTCAATCATGAAACATAATTTCTCTAATGTGGCATATCAAAGTAGAATCTTTTCAATTATAATAGACTCCCCATCCATTTTGTATAAGAATGAAAGAATAAGAGTTTGGTTTTGATATATTGTTCTAGATCCGTATTTCCATCCTAAAGAATATAAGAGTTCTAAATATGATATTTAATGCTAAGGTGATTACATCTGTATAGTCATTACCAAACATTGAAGGCATCAACTATATGTCTCCATGTTTAAATAAAAATTCAAATAACGTTTTTCCTTGTCTATTTATGGATCTTATGGTTCCCATTGGGAAATTAATGAGATTGGAATTTAATGTAATTTCTTACTTTTAAAATCTATGAAATAATAGGTGTTCTTTATAGTCATTGCATTATATTGGTCATTGAATAAATATTGTGTTGTAGTGTTTTTTTATTAATGTTAAAATAAAGGTTAATGGGACCCTACCCCAATATATATGGAGAATAAGATATTGCACTAAGGAAACAAGTAGATCCAGCCTCCTACAGTGGCACAACAGGGAGACAAATAACAAAGAATACAAAAAAAAACTTAACCAAGAGATCCCTTCCCATGGGATCTTAAATTCCTTTTAAAGGCGGCATTACAAGTTTCCATTTCTTATTTTGAACCACTTTATTCCAACCCTTTTTGATATTCAGATCATCATTTTCATTTCTATGAGCTGGTATTTCAAAGTCCTCTTTCTCCACAGTAACATGGAGATCTGTTGAGACTAAAGTTGGAGAGTTTCCATCAAGTGAAGTAGAAGGAAGATGAGGAGTAGGCTCCTCATTCTTTGAATCATCCTCATTCTTTGAATACCCCTCTGATTCACTATCCAATGGTCCTTTAAAACCAATTGACATGGATTAGAATTCTTCCATCATGAAGTTCTACTCTTGACAGGTTTCCTCACAATCTGACAATTTGAGGCTAAGTTTTTTTGGCTAAGACAAAAAATTTAGTTTTAAGGAGACCAAAAAACCCCATACATATAGAGTAGTTAGATTATACAAAATCAATAGAAAGCCATGGATGCTAAGTCAAAAAGGCTTGACAACAAGCCACCACAAAACAAAGCTAGACAACCCGGTCTCGAAAATTAACAATTACTTATATTTTGTAAAATTAGGAGAAACTAACCAAAAAGAAGATGGAAGAAAACACAAGAAAAGGAAGAAAAATGCCCACCATTAGTCCTCCTTAAAAAAATTTGGTACCAAAACTTGGTTTGCTATCCTTCTTACCTATACCTTTGAGGATCACATGTTTGGGAATTTTCTCTTTCTCCATAGTCTAGGTGTCCACAATCTCAGGTTCTTTGGGCATAATTTCCTCCTTATCATATGTCTAGTTGTTTGGTTCAAAATTGGAATCCCCATCCATCTCAGAATCTGATGAATCATCACTATCATAACTACTAAGGGACAATTTCATGTTGGGCTTGTTTTTAAATTTGTCCATTTGGTCTTGAAGGAGAGAAACCCTCTACTCTTGCATGATGAAGTCAACATGAATACCCCAATTCTTTTGTTTTGGACCTCAATTTTATGATGGCACTCCTTCAACTCCTGGATCATATTATTATTAACCATGAGAATGGTGTCAACAGTTGACTCAACACACATAATCCTAGCTTCCCAATCCACAAAGTCTCTCTCCTACTCCTAGAAATTTTAGTGGCATTTTGAACCCCACGTTTTAGGTTGTAAAGAGCGTTAGCAATCCCTTCAGGAGAATTTTTCCCCTTCATTTTCTTCAAACATTTAATTAAAGTAGAAATGGTTTCATGGTCGACTCAGGATCACCAGTTTGCAAAGGATGAGTAGGAATGGTGGGTTTTTCTTTTTCACTAATAAGAGGATCAAGCCTTGATGCAGAGGGATCTTTGTTTTCTTGTTTTTAAAGTCAAAAATGGTGGATAATAGAGACCTATAGAGAAAGAAATCCAAACTCATAGTTTGGTTCCTACGGAATAAATTTAGAATGGAGAGATGATAAGAGAAGATATTTCTAAATTTTCCTTCCAAAGTCAAATATTTCATAACAACAAGGTAAACATTGGCCTAGCACTTAGGGAGGAAAGTCTAGGAAACTTCATCATCCTAGGAAACAATGTGCTCACCAGGATTAAAGAAAACAACAATCTCATGTTTTTTATGTTATTTTTCCTTTAAAATTTTAAGACCACCCATTGCAAGCCTAGTAATCTCATATATGGATTCCCCGTAACCCCGATTTCCACCCCACTAAAGTTGAAACCCCCTTCAACCTAGACATTTCCAAAATCAACAAAAAGACCAAGGTCGTTTACCTTTTAATCATTTAATGTACTTGGAGAAGCCCCCTTATGCATCATCTTCCATAAAATGGAGTCATTTCTTTGGTGGAGGAAAGAATTAGGTTCAAATTTGAATCTATGACCTCCCACGTTTTCCCTGAAACACTTTTTCTCTTTGAAATGGTACATAATGGAGTTTCCAGTTCCAAGGAAATTGAAAACCAACCTAAAGAAATGATATTTTATATTTCCCCAAAAATATCTTTGAGAGCTCCGAAGTGTGTGAACCTTAGTCACCATCATTAAACAACCTCTAATATCATGTCATCATTTATAAATTTTATAATATCTTTCCAAGGTATATGTGTCCCTAGACACGTCGTTAGATTATGCTTGTCATTACCTTCATTTACGAGCGTGTCCACAAGTTTATTACCCATCCTATAGGTGTGTTGAATCTCCACCTTGTCAAATGATTTCAAAATTACACGAGATTCCTTGATGATATTACTTAGTTTCCATCCACACTTACTCTAGTATTTAAGAGCATTGATGACACAAAGGAGTCACCTTCTATAATGATGGATCTAAGTTTTAAATATTTGCACATCTTGATGCCCCAAAGCATGGCTTTGGATTCCGCATAATTATTGGTATGGTTACCAATGTGACCCGTATAGGCTCCAATACATCTACCAAGATGATCACAAACCAGACCACCCCCTCCAGTGGTTTTATCCTTCTATTTGGTAGAGCCATCAAAGTTTAATTTACAATGGCCATCAAGGGGTCTTGACCAATTGACTTTGTGAATAACCTTCACCTTCAAAGGGTTGGTAGGAGTGATACTCATGATTTTAAGAATATTTCTTTCCCATTCCAAACCCTCCTTAGATGATTTGGTCCTTAAAATTTGAGCATTTTCTTTTAGATATTGTCTTACACTATTTATAACCATATCCAGGCTAGAAGATTTGTTCCTAAAGATCTTATTATTTCATTCAATCTAAAGACCCCATAAAGTATGTGGAAGGGAAAGTTTACAAATTTCTCTTGATTAAATCACTTTGGAAATTAAAGATCCAATGTTCAAGGAGGAAGGCCACATCTCGAGGGAGGAAAAATATATCTTAAAACAACTCAAAATAGTAGAGAAGACTTGAAAGGAATAGGAACATTCTAGGAAGAGATATTGGATTGACTCCTCATTACATTTACAAAGGCTACACCTGTTAGTGATGATCATCCCCCTTTTTCTTAACCTATCCACCATAAGAATATTTCCTTTAACAACTTCCCAAAGAAAAATATTGATCTTGGGAATAAGATTTTTATTCCAGATCTTCCTCCGAAGATGTTTGGTTCAATATTCTCAAAATTCAGCAAGTAGCCAAATTTGACCCCGTACTCCCCTATGTCCATGGTTCTCCAAATTAGCTCATCCTGAGCTCTGTTATGGGGTATGTGATAATATTTAAGGAGCTAATTTAGTTCTTGAAATGGTTGTAAAATCCCATTATAGTGAGGGGGAGGTTGGATTTGGATCCACTTCTGCTCTTCATTCTAGTAACTACAGATAGACTCCCAATTTCTTGGATGAAGAAATGCCCAAGCACATTCCATGGTTCCTCTAGAATGAGGGATTTATCCTTGATCCAAGGATCTTCCCAAAATTTTATCTTTGTACCATCCCCCAAATTCCATTTTCTCCCTTTTATTAACAACTTTCTAGACTGACAAATATTATTCCAAAATATAGAACCTCTAGGAGTTCCAAGTTAGAGAAAAGAGCCAAAGTACCTCCAAAGGGCCATAAATATTTCTCTTTCAAAATTTTAGTCCAGGTACCCTCCTCCCTGTGCAATCTCCACCCCACCTTAGCTATAAGATCTTGATTCATGTACTGAATATTCTTCAAACCAAGGCCCCCTCTATCCTTAGGTTGCGTAACCTTGTCCCAAGAAATTAAGGGAATTCTATTATTATCCTCATATCTAGTCCATAGAAATCTCCTTTGAATACTTTCAATAGCTTTCCTAACCCTAACAGGTAAGGAGAAGATGGACATGATGAAAATAGTTATCCCCTGTAGACAACTTTATAGGAGTAGAACTTTCCTAGCCTGTGACAACAATGATCCTTTCCATGAGGCCAATTTTTTATGAAACTTTTCTATAAGTTTATTCCATCCTTCTTCCTCTAAATTTTTCCCACAAAGAGGAATTCCAAGATAAGTATCTGGGAGACTTTTAATACTATAGTTCATAATGTTGGCTAGTATGTTATACTTCTCCTCCCCAACATTTATGAAAAACTAGGATCTCTTTATAAATTTTATCCTCTGACCAGTGACTTCTTCATATTGTGTTGTGATTTTTTTAAAGGCACGAGCCTCCGAGAAACAATCGACCCATAAGCACCGTGTCATCCACGAACTACTATAGGCATTGGTTATCCACTCCATAATCCACTTTTATACCCTTAATGTTACCTTCAATTTTATCTTTAGAGCATAAATTGCTTAAGGTTTATGCAACAATAATATATAAGAAGGGTGACAGGGGGTCTCCTTGTCTCAGACCCTTTCGGAGGTGAAGAAACCATTAGGTTTCCCATTTATAATGATAGAAAAACTTGGGTCTTTAGTGCAAGCTTGAATCATTTTGATGAAGTGAGGATGGTATCCCAGTTGGCTTAAAAGGGAGAAAAGGAAGTCCCAGGATATCTTATCATAGGATTTTTGCATGTCTAGCTTGACAATCATAGCCTCTCTTCCGAAAGTTTCCACTGAGTGGATCGTTTCATGGATGGTGATTATTCTATCCAAAATTTTTCTTCCTAGCATGAAGGCCCCTTGATTAGGAGAAATGAAGTTACATAGGGTCTCCCTTAGTCTAAAAGCCAAGATTTTAGAGATTATCTTATACATAGTGTTGCATAAACTTAAAGTTATGAAGTATCCTAAAACTTTAGCCCCTGGTTTTTAGGTATGAGGGATATGAAGGTGTGATTAATTTGTTTGAGTAGGCTTCTGTTTGGAAAACATCTTGGATAGCTAGAACCATGTCCTTCTTGATAATATCCTAGTACTTTTGGAAGAATAAATGCGGAAAGCCATCTGGTACAAGATTTTTGTCACCTTTCATAGCATCTAAAATTGATTTTATCTCCTCCTTATAAGGAATAGCTATGATTTGTCTATTCTCATCATAGCTAATGGTTGGCTCAAAGAGCTTTAGAGTTTCATTAGTAGAAAACTCAGTTGAAAGCTGACCTTTGACAAACAAATTCCTGAAAAAAGAAATGATGGTATTAGAAATATCCTTATCTTTCATGGCCATTTCACCATTTTCTTTCTTTATTTCATGGATTCTTCCTTTATTGGATTTAATGGTGGAAAATATGTGGAATAGTTTGGTGTTGTGGTGTCCCTCTTTGAGCTAATTTATCCTTGACTTCTTCTTCCAATAAATCTCTTCCCTACTCAAGATGTTGTGGAATTCAATAAGAAGCTATTTTTCCTTGTTTTGTCCTCGATGCTCCATCCTCCCTATTCCATAGTTTCTTCTAAGGCTCTCAGGTCTTCAGAAATTCTAATTTTTTGAAGGAAAATATTTCCAAACACCTCCTTGTTCCAAATTTTGATATTCTTCTTAACATTTTTGAGTTTAACAATAACCTTGAACATACTGTTACCTGTGATATCTGGTTGACACAACTCTTCTATAATTTTTTCCAACTCGATGGGTGGTCCACATATTTTCAAACCTAAAAGTTCTACCAATGGGTTGCTCCCTTTCATTGAATTTGAGGATTAGAGGATTATGATCTGAACCAATACAAGCTAAGGAGGATAGGTTATATTATTGCTCCTAAATCCAATTGAGGTTCACAAGGAATCAATCCAACCTAATTTGAATCAGATTATCCCCTTCCCTCCTATTGGTCTAGGTGAATTTAGAGCCACTGAGGTCTAGATCCATCAAACCATTCCAACCAGAAAGTTAGCAAGATCTTCCATGCTTTCGGTGAAAACATTGATTCCTCCTTTCTTCTCTAGAGGGTATAAGAGGAGTATTAAAGTCACCCCGATGACCCACTAAGACCATTAAACATTCTTCTTAAGATAGTTACCTCCTCTAAGAGAAACATTCTTCCTACAAAGTGGTATTAGGAGCATAAATATTGGAGATAATGCACTATTTTCTGGTTCTAACATAAGTGAAGAAAATAGCAAGATAGTGTTGACTATTATGAAGAGGGAATCCTTCCAAAATTTCCTTGTTCCACAAACACGACAACCCCTCTGAGGCCCCTACAGATGGTTGACAATGGAAATCAGAATCCTTAAAAAAATCATGAGAAACCTTCATCCTATCTTGATTCATCTTAGTTTCTTATAACATTATGACATCCATTTTTCCTTACTCTTAAAATCAAACAAGATCTTATGCTTAGTGGGGTGGTTTAGACCCCTTATATTCCAAGATAAGAAAATCATTTAGAATGGGGAAATTTATGACCCACCATCAAAGGTTTCTATCTCCCTTCCATAATATCCTTTCTTTTTGCTCTCTCCCTTTTATCCTTTTCAGATGGTCTCCTTGGGTAGGCATCTTCCTTTAATCTAGTTCTTAGTTTTCCCTCCTCTTTGGATATGGTTTGACCTTCTCTCGAAGATTTTGCATCAGATCATTCTATTTTAGAACTCTCTTTATCCTTTCCATTGGTATGTTTTTCCATTGAGACCATGACTGGAATCCTTCAGGACTAGATCCCACAAGACATCTAGATTTGTTTGCTCATTATAACAGCAAGTTGTGCAACAAAGTACAGTGGTAGGGCCTTCTCACCACCAGAAGATGTCACCTCCACTCCCTAGATCAGGAATCCCAGGTGAGGGAGAGATTCATGGATGACTCTACCTATCTGATCATGTATTGTGTATCATGTATCTGATGTATGCCTCATATGCAGCGTTATGTTTTATCTATGTACATGTATTATTTTTGTTATGCACCGGTGATGAAGGCTTATTTTGATCTACGCCTATGATGGTCATTTGTGTATCCAGATGATGTACATTTTTATACATACATGTGTATATGGAAATTTTACATTGATATTTATGATGATGATGATTAGTATTATGGAATTTGTGTTATTAATGATGTATCTCATGTTTATTGATTCATGATATATCCGTAGATGTTATCATTTGTTATTGCATATGATGTTGTTTTGATTTATTGCACATGATGATATGATGATATCAATGTGGGGGATAGATTTTGATATTTTCAATCCCTCTTGCCCCCATTTGATGATACAATATGTGATTATTAGCTTAGTGTACATGTATGATGTAAACTTAGAATTTTATTTATATATGATGTATAGATGATGTTAGATGTGATGATATAGATGGAGATATGATGATGTGATAACAAAACTATGTACAAGTAACAAAAAGCACAAGCAAATGCTAACAAATCTACCAAATATACACATTAAAACAACCTAAAGCAACTATGTACAACTATATAAAAAAACACACTCCATAGGCACACATATAAATAAATATATTCTAAGTAAGAAAAGATTAATTTCAAGTGGTAAAGATGTTCTAAGAAACACAATACAAATGTATAATAAAGTAAAAATGATATAAATAATGTACATACAAGCAAAGGAAGAAACCAAACAAAGAAACAAAGTAAGTTAACTAAAACTATTGTTTTTGTGGTACTTTGTTTTTCAATGCGTTTTGTGTTGTTTTTGGGAGTTTTGCGATACAATTTTCTATAATTTTGGGTTTTTCAAGTATTATTTGAATGTCTTTAGAGATTTTGAACATCTTCAAATGTTTTGGGATTTTTAAACATATTTGAATGTTTTTATGTTTTCAAAAATTTGAATGTTATTGCGATTTTAAACATATTTGAATGTTTTTGTATTTTTAAACATATTTGAATGTTTTTGTATTTTAAACATATTTGAATGTTTATGTATTTTCAACATTTTTGAATGTTTTACGATTTTAAACATATTTTAATGTTTTTTTATTTTTAAACATATTTGAATGTTTTTATATTTTAAAAAGGTTTTCCAAAATTATGAATAGGAAACCAAGAAATGTGGATTCCCATGCGTTAGATGGGATTATACAAGGGCGGGTTCCATGCTTTATATGTATAAATATGAAAGTGATAAGGTACCCCCAATGTTAGACTAGGAATATAAAAAAGCAATCCTTTCATAGACAAGCAAGAGGAGAAATAGTCATATTAAGGCTTGACAAGATAGGTTCACAAAGAATTTTAGATCCATGTGTGGAACTAGCCCTAGGATAAGCTAATAGTACCCCCTAGATACAGGATGTGTGTGAACAATGAATCCTTCCAAGGCATGTGAAACCAGTTTTCACCAAGGGACTTATCCAAAGTGCCACAATTGCATGGTTTTCACATTTGGATGACATGTTTTCTCTTTTTCTTTTTCTCCTTTTTTGATTTTTGTATTTTTGATAATTTTCTACTTTTTGTTGTTTTCACGATTTTTGCACCATGCTCAAGCATAGAACCACTTGAGATGCATGGTATTCATGGGTTCATGGAGCTCATCACCATCAGGATGGGAAAGCTTATATGCTCTGACCCATATTTGGCCATAATGACATAAGGTCCTAACCAATGAGGTTTGAACTTTCCTTTCTTCTCTCTTTTTGCCCTTGTGTTGAACTAGTTCTCTTTCATCACCAAATCTCCAACCTCAAACTGACAAGGTATGATCCTTTTGTTGTAATTCCGTGAGACTCTATTTTGATACACCTTGAGATGGTTGAGGGTGCAGATGCATATTTCATCTAGGAGATCTAATTTTGTGATTCTAGCCACTCTGTAATCCTCATCCTTATCTAGGTAATCCCTAAGATATATTCTTAGAGAAGGAAGATCAATCTCTAATGGGATGATAGATTCAGTTCCAAATACTAGGGAGTAGGGTGTCGCACCAGTAGGAGTGTGAATAGAGGTCCTATAAGCCCAGAGGGCTAGGTGAATTTACAAATTCCAGTTGCAACTTGTCTTACTCACCATCTTCTCCATGATTTGAACCAGTGTTTTGTTAGTGGCTTATGTTTTCCCATTACCTTGTGGGTAATATGGCATGGACCACTTTAATCTTATCTGAAAGTAATGATAGAGATCCTTAACCATCTTGTTCTTAAATGATTTTTCATTATCAGTAACAATGGCAGCAGGAATGCCATACCGGAAAATAAGGTGATTTTTGATGAACTTAAAAATCAAAGCACCTCTAACATATGTCAATGGAATGGCCTCCACCCACTTAGTGAAGTATTTTTTGGTCGTAATGATGTGGGTATGGCCATCAAGTGAGTTAGGGGTGAGCTTCTCTATTAACTCTAATCCACATTTAGAGGATGGTCATGGTGTTTTTATTGGCTCAAGGGTTGTGATGGTGCATGAATTAAATTTCCATAATTTTACATAGAATACACTTTATTTCATGGTGTAGAAATTTGTCTCTATAGTAGGCTAGTAATATCCTACCCTTAATAAATTCTTTCCTAATATTATTCCATTTGTATGGGCACCACATACTCCTTCATGCACCTCTTTGATTGCATGGACTAACCATGTTACATCTAGACAATGCAAGATATTCCCATCGTAGCCATGATGATAAAGTGTACCTCCTAGGAGGGTGTAACGGGCTATTTGGAAGATAAGGATTTGTTTTTATAATGGTTAATTTCATAAGGAAAGGTACCGCTTTGGAGGTAGTTAAAAATATGGGCATACCATGGGGAGTGGGGACCAACAACTTCACATGCCAAGAAATAATCTGGCATGTCTTATGCAGGCTGACATAGATTTTCAACAAAAATTGTCTATCATTGCTCCCTAGCAGAATCTGACATAGAACCCACTATTGTCAACACAACTACTGAGATAGGTTTTTTCCCTTGGAATTTGTTCAAAGGTGATGCATACAAAATATTCTTTGATTCTCTAAAAAAATTTATATGGGACGATTTTTTCATCCTTGAACTTGTACTCATCATTGACTTGCTTTATAATCAGTTGTGAGTCATCAATGACCTTAACATGGTGGATATTCCGCTTTATATCCAGCTTCATTCCAGCTATGATTGCTTCATATTCCATAATGTTGTTTATTTAAGGAAATCCAAGATGTAAATCTTGTGGTATGGGGTCTCCTAAAGGATTGATTAGCACTACACCTTCCTCTCGAACCATGAAATGTAAATGATCCATCAAAATGCACTTGCCACTTAACAAATTCTTCAATGTACATCAACCATGTCTCAAGTAGATCTAAACTCACAGGATCTATTACAGGTAAGGGGGATTCTTCCAATTGGTCTATGAGTACCTGTCCTTTAATTAATTTCTGGTGTACATACTCAATGTCAAATTCACTAAGTAGAGTGATCCAATTAGCCATTCTACTCGTAATGGTAGGTTTTAAGAATAGGTATTTGAGCGGTTCAACCTTGGATATAATCTTGGTTTTAGTATTTAATAGGTAATGGAAAATTTTTTGGAAGGTTAAAACTACAACCAAATAAGCTTTTTCAATTTGGGGATAGTTGAGCTCATAGGTGATTAAAGTATGGTTGAGATAGTACATTGTTTTTTCTTTTTAGCTTAGGTCATATTGAGCAAGCAATGTGCCAATAGCAAACTGGGTTGCAGATATATAGAAAAAGTGGCTCACCGAGAGTTGGAGGCATGAGGACGGGTAGATTTTCTACGTATAATTTGAACAAGGAAAATTCTTGCCACTACTCGGTCCTGAAATTAAGTTGACATCTTTCTTAAGTAGATGGATGAATGAATGACATTTTTTAACAAGCTACGAGATGAAGCGGCGAATGGCTTGTATTTTCCCTTACAAGATGTGCAGTTGTTTCATATTCTTGGGAGGAGGAATTTTAGTAATGGCAATAAATTTTGTTGGATCCACCTTAATCCCTCTCCTTGATACAATGAATCCTAGTAGCTTCCCTGATAATAACCCAAACACACATTTCTTTGGATTCAATCGGACCTTATACTCTTGTAGACGTTTAAAGATATGATGCAAAACTTCAAGGTGGTCTTCTCTTGTCTTGGATTTTCCTAGGATATCATCTACATATTCCTCCATGATTTCATGCAACATATCAAGGAATATCACTTTCATTGCCCTTTCATAAGTTACACTTTGGTGTTTTTGAGGTCGAAGGGCATTATTTAATAATGAGAATGTTCTGAAGGGGTTGTAAAGGCCATCTTATGTTGATCTTCATTTGTGATCTTTATGTAATGCCCCCCCCCCTAACCTACCTGGGCTCGGTCAGCGTCATCCCCTTGGCGTGGAAGGTGGAGCTTTTATTGTTCGACGTGTTGGAGTCACGTTTTTTTTTTTCTTTGCCGTGATCTCTTCAGGATTCTCCTTCAATGCGTTTGGGTGGGTGTTGGGCGCAATTTGGTTGACGTGATGGATTAGATGGAGCTTCAAGCCAGTGTAGCAGGCGTGTATGAGACGTTTCCTTCCTGTTCCTCCTGGGCGCGTCTTTTTTTGTCTTCCCTGGCCGCGTGAACAAGGAGGATTGTTTGGTTTGCCCACGGTTTTCTTTCGGTCTGGCCGCGTGAGGAGACTAGATGGATTTTCCTTGTTGTTTCCTGAGGCGTTCGGGTGAAATGGAGGCCTGTTTCCCTTCTCCTGGCCGCGCACAGCTACCAGCAAGAGCAGTGGGCATGTTTCCTCCTCTTCCTGGGCGCTGGGGGATGTGTTCTTGTTGGGGATCCATAGCAGAGACCTGCCGCTATTTCCAGCCTGGCTGCAGGCACGTTACAGTATAGTGGAAGCCTTCGGGAGTGCCTCCAACAAGCAGGTTGTCCAACTATGATGTTATCCATTCAGTGTCGACTGCAGCTTCAAGTTCGGGACTCTCCTTCAAGATAGTTTTTATCAAAATCGATTAAGTGACAGTGTGAGTGTACCAGGAGACCCGATGAAATTTATTACAGAGATTCTCTGTTGAGACCTTCTTGCTGTTCGATGTAACTCATGGGAGAGAATCCCATAGGCGTGGATCTGTTTCATATCAGAATATTCATGAAGCACGTTTTGCTTTGCAATTATATGAGCTTCGTCAACGAGTCACTATATTGGCAGGCAATAAAATGGTGCATGCTTTTGTGTAGGTGACAG
The DNA here is from genome assembly GCA_018340775.1 of Taxus wallichiana var. yunnanensis. NCBI lineage: Eukaryota > Viridiplantae > Streptophyta > Pinopsida > Cupressales > Taxaceae > Taxus > Taxus wallichiana. Next base: position 206,011,885 of record CM031244.1, on the reverse strand, counting down.
ATCACACCCACAGGCACGGGAGATCTCTGCAATGTTGGAGAAAATGTCTTGGGAGATGAAGGTAGCAGAATATTTCTCAGATCCAGAACATACACTGAGTGTGTATCTCCAAATCGACTGTGTGACAGTGAGAATGCTTCCAACAGACTTGATGAAATTTATTTACAAAGACTCCCTACTGAGACCTTGCTTGTTCTACGATGTAACCCATGGGAGAGGACCTCATAGAGGCGGATCTATTTCATATCAAAGTTGCGCACAGAAAGGAATGGCACCCAAATCTCGGCTTGCAACATATAAGGTATGTTGGATGTCTGGTTGCTATCATTCTGACATTCTTCCTGCGTTTGATACTGCTGTTGAAGATGGTGTGGATGTGATTTCTCTATTTCTGTGGGCGGGGATGCTGTGCCATATTATCTAGATAGTATTGCAATGGGTGACAACAGATGGGGCGAGGACCTTAGACAGGGATTTCCCTGCAAACATTATTTTTGGGTAATGGGAAAATCATCAGGGGAGTGTCCTTGTTCAGTGGAAGGGCGTTGGGGTCTGTTTTAGTGCCCTTGATCTATGTTGGCAGGCATAAAGGTTTATATTGGAATTATCACACCTTACAAGCTACAGCTGAAATGTTTGCACCGAGAGTTTGATGCTGTCCTCAAATCTGATGAAGGAAAAGGATTGTGTATCAATACGGTAGATGCCTTTCAGAGCCAGGAGTGATGTTATCATTATGTCTTGTGTCCGAGCTTCAAACCATGGTCGGTGTGTAGCTTTCTAGTGCAAGTGCTCTCGGACTGAGTGGTAAGCAGTTCGACTCTCCCCCAAAGCAGCTGCATTGAAGCAATCTAGTGTTTGGACAGCCACCTATTGCATCCTTCTAGTCATGCCTTCAAAAGGGAATCCTGGTGTGGTATATTGCAAGAAAAGACCAGTGAAGCAGAGGATAAAGCGGAGGGCGTGTGGCTGAAGCAGTCCCTGCTGGATGCGTTAAAACAGGCAAGATAGACTAACCATATACATAATATGCTAGTATCTAATAACCTCTTGAAATGAAACTTTATCTTTCTAGAAATTGGTTTAAATATGTGATTTTGTGGATTTGCGTTCAGTACATGGTTATCAGTTTGTTACTTCTGGTTTTGCCTCTGTTGGTTGTTCTTGTTGACGTGATCAAACCCTTTTATATATAAAACAAACAAAGGTTCTCAGTGTATGCTTTGATTGATCTTATGAAATATATATTATATATATGTATATAATCTTAAAGTTACTTCCTTCTGCAAAAATGTCGTTGTTTCTTTTGTGAGCCTGGGTATGTAATCGCCCCTAGAACGTTGTAGCATTGACTAGTATTGGTTTCCTGTTATGTTGTTGCCCTAGAGGAAAACATACAGTTAAATTATTATTATTATTTTTATGATAAGCGTGATTATGCACTTCGTGTATTGTGCAAATTATTAGGGCTTTTGGAAATTAGAAGTTCAATATTTATATGCTTGATAAGAAGGAAGTTTTGGGCCGAAAATATGTCCTGGGTTGATAGAAGGGCATAAATTATTGATAGAACCCCATTTCGATTCTACTCTTTCGATGAGTAAAATTTGATAAAATTAATGACCTTTATGGTGTTAAGATATGGTATGTTGATGATTCCTTGTGTGATCGATTTAATCATGTATCGACATAATGCCTTGATGGAGTAAGGTAATATCTTTCACGGTTCGTGAAAGTTAAGGTTTTCATCAACTGCTTAAGGTAACATGAAGTTCCTTAATTTAGTCAAACTTGTTTTGTACTTCCTTCTTGATGAGTGACCTTTCATTGCAAATTTAGAATGATTGTGATGGAAGGTCGTGAATATATTTTGTTGTCAAAAGGGAAAAGAAGTTATGGAATAGTTTGTTTATGTGTCGAACGTAATAATTGTGATTACATCGTTATAGAAGTTCGTTATTGGAGGATATCTATCTTCAATGGTATGTTATGTGTTTAATCTCTGCATAGGTTACCATAAACTTAGTGATGAGATGTAAATTAAGGAGAGTTGAGAGACCTTTTTCCTTTGTATGCATCGTTTATGATATTAGGAAGTGAGTTGATGTCGGAAAATTTCAACCAAGTCTAGATTCATGGCTATGTTCCTCTAAAACGGGAGGATTATAAATCTAAGGTATTATGAAAATTGCAAGGATGTGTTTAGAATGCTAGATTGCCTACTCAACTTGGGTATTAATGAGGCTTGTCGCTATTCCGGCCCTGGTTATGTTCAGTAGGTAAGATGTTAGGCAATACCTATTCCGGACATTCTTACTGTCCTTTCCACTCATCCTTATTAGCTATGAAGTCACTTATTACCTAAGATATAATGGTTGTGGGTTTGAATATAAGATTTTCATCCTTTAAACCTTTTTGTTTACATGATGGAACTTTTTTTTACCCTCGTTGTTCGTTTATAGCCTATTAGGCCTATGGCCCTACGGAACGATTCCAAACTATATTCTTTTGGCAGCTAAGATCGTGTCTGGTTTTTATCTTTTGACTTCACCTTGAGAATGTGGATTGATGGGTTACATTTTAGATTTCAATCATGTAATCTACAGGATTAAATGATTGAAATCCTAATACTCTCAACTCTTGTGTCTAATCATTTAAATTTCATAGTCTTGCGTATTTGGTTGTCAAACTTTTGTAGTTTTAGAGGTATCTTCATAACTAAAACTTATGGTTTTCTTCTTAGTTGATATGTTGAAAATTATATCTTGTTTCAAAAGGTTGTTAGAGGGTAGAAATTTGATCCTTTTCCTGAGATAGAATGTTTCCTTTCATGGTATTGTTAGCTAGTAGCTTATTGTTGCTATGTATAGTCTTATCTTGCTCAGTTCTCGTGAACTGACTCTTGTAGAAAATTTGTTGCAGATGGCTTACGTGGTTAGGTGATGGAAAGACTTGTAGATTATTGCATCAATCTTGGTTATGATGTTCCTTTGTACGAATGTGTACTATGTTATAAAATTTGGAAAGGGCCTTTGGACATTTTAGAAGAAGGGTCAGTGCCTAGTAGATGTATTGTAGAGTATTGTTGTTGTAACTGTTGAAACTTTGGCTTGTTTGGTTATCATGTGAAAGATGAAATTTTGATTACTGCTTGGTTATGGGATATTCTAGTGAATTTTTAACCCTTAGTATAGTAGCGGGACAGGTCCCATGTTATTACTCTCTTGCTCCCTAGTCTTGGTTCAATAGAGATAGTATGTCCCTTTGATTTGTGCATCATGTTGGAATGAATTGATATAACCTTGTTTTGTTTCCGCAAACGAGTACTGTTAAACTTTGCTCTTGAGTTAAAATGTTGAGTTGTAAATCCTCCTAAGACTTAGTAGCAATGAGTTTGTAAGCACTATAAAGTGAGCTGGATAATCCTGATAAAAGTTAAACTAAAAATTTATATATATGAACATATTATGTAGATGTGATCTACTGGATAACCTTTGAGACCTGGAACAATCAAGAGGGAACTATCTTTTGTAACGAAATATGATAACTTATTTTTTTTTTTATTTCGAGCCAAGCTAATAAACATTATCCTTTTATGGTGAAATCTTAAATGACCTCATGGTGAAAGCAATGGTTAGATTTTAGAAGATGATAGGATTTAATAAGTAGGAAGGAAATTGATTAATAAAACCTTAAATATCTCTCTATCGTTTGAAATGTCCTCCTTTGTCAAACTTAATTAAGTAAAGTCTAGATGGAGCATTTAACCAATCTTGATAAACCCTTAACCTCAATAAAAGACTGATAGTAAACAATGTGACCCTGAAGCTAAATTTTGTGATCCTATTCTGTTAATCCTTGCCTTGATTCATGGTGATATTTCTTAAGCAAGGTCAAAATTTGATCCTTAAACAAGAAGGCTATTGTTTTGAACCCTAAGCGGTACTTCCCTCAATCGGAACTTATGCCTTCACCTGTGTAACAGAGGTGTGGAACTTGTGTTAGTGGCTTGAATAGATTAATTAACCTTGTAAGAAATGGAAAATGTTCTAAAATCAAATGAATAAGAAAGATTTGGACATCAAATTGATGTTCCCAGTTTAGAAAGCTTGGCCTTAAGCTATTTAGTCAACCGTTGAAAAGAAAGAAGTTCTCCCTTGTGAAAAGAATTGTGTGAATCATTACATGAAATTTTATAAGAACGTAAGTTAAGAATTAAGAGACACCTTGGTAAACAAGAAAATTTAACAAGAAATTCCTCATGGGATGCCCTAGCTGTGAGTGTGTCATGTGGAGTGGACTTCCTTGTTGTCTTGTCAAAAGAAGAGTACATTGTCCTTGACTGGTGTGAACGTTTCCGTGCTGACCTTGTGGTCTCCCTCGTAACAAGTGGTTCCTAGTGTTGGTTGTAACCTTGTGACGACATGTTGTGTCGTGTTGTGTCAAAGCAAGTCAAAAAAAAAAAGTTATCCTGTATTTCACTGTGTTGCCCTTGTGTTGGGTATTTTTGGTGTGTTACACTTTATTTGGTTGTATCCTTAAAATCCATCCATAAGAGATAGCATTTCATATCTTGCAGTTGAATCAAAAATCATGTCAATAGTACAAAAGGAAAATCATCTTTTGGACATGCCTTGTTCATGTACCAAAATTTTGTGCATATTTTGATTCCACCAAGTTTCTTATGTACTGGAACTACATCCGATATCCACTGATAGTATTAAATGGGTTTGATGAACCCTTCGCTAACAAACTCTCTAACTCTTTAACCAAAAGGGCCAATTTTGGATTCATCTTCCTTAGCTTTTATTTAATAGGCTTTACATCCGGGTGTACTACTAATTTATGCACCACCAAAGTTGGATCTAAGTTCAGCATGTCATTATAATACCATGCTAATATATCCACAAATTCTCTAAGAAGCAAGGTGAATGTCTTCTATTCTTGTGTTGAAAGCAAAGCTCCCAGCTTGACTATCTTTGGGTCTTCTTTTGTTCCAATATTCACATCAACAGTTTCCTCTACGAGCATTTTTGACATATCCTCCATACGCATAGGATCGGGAGGAAGGTTGAGATCTTCTTCCAAGGGAATCTCTATGATATTTTCACCCTTAACATGGTCACTTCTTTTGTCCATTAATTTTTTTACTTGTTGGTCAGCTAGCACCTCAAATAGGTTTTCATTGTGTGACTTGGATGTATGTTTTTTCTAAGGCTTTTCTTTGGAACTTTTTCCCTCTCTTTTTCTTAAATTTTATAAACCATGAAGCTCAGCATCCTCTCCAAAGTATGCATAGGTATCTAAGTCAATGAATAAACCCTTCTTATGATCTCTCGATAGGAATGGTATCACGCATGCCCATAAATTCTATAATAGCCTCATCATTCTCAAAGATATCCAATGGCATATGACATTTTTGGTCCCAATTGACAAGGGCAAGGTATAAAAGATCAAATTTAGGATCGGTGGGGGTTATGGTAAGGATAATGGTATCCATGAAAATTTTTGTGGAGGAAATATCCTCGTATTGGCTATAATGGGAATCTATATTGCTATCTGAATAAGTAGAGATATCCTCGCGCTCAGAGTAGGTAGAATCTTGGACCATTAGATGTGACCCATATGACCGAATACCAATACCATAGCATTCTTTTTTTAAATGTGGAAGTGGGACCAGTTCTCTTTCTCCTTGTTTAAATTTTCCACATTTGAGTCCTTTGTAACCCATGGAATACATCATTCTACTAGATTTGGCATATTCTAGGTTTCAAAGAAAGTAAGCTTAGTGTCCTCGGGGACCCAAGTTATAGGTGGGTCTAATGATTTCTCTTCTGCAAGTAATCCACTAGGTAAGAATGTCCTTATAGTATGTTCATCTTTAGGCCATTTAAAGTGATAGTTGGGTCTGCCTCTTATTTTTGGTGATAAAGACATATCTGAAACTAGGAGAGCTTGTTGCACATTGTATTCTCCACAACCATAATCAAGGATTTTCATCTCCCATGAATCAAAGGGAGAAGTGGATGTAGAAGCCTCATGAGCATAAGAACTTAGGGAGTCTGAATCTACCCATGATTTAAGAGCTTCTAACTGGAGGGGAACAACAATATCAATGGAGGGACATGTATATGTACCCATACGTGTAAATATGTTGAGATATTTGTAGTGAGCGAAGGGTTCTGGACTCATCACCTTGAATGGTAATAGTGTGTCCCTCATGTTTCAATTCAATACACTTTGGTGAAACATTGATGGTATGTCCTGCATGACATGGATTCATGGGCGGCTAAGAATCATGTTGTATGGAAGTTCCAAATCTAAGACATGAAACTTTGTGTTGTGGAAAATAGGTCCTACTTCCATCAGATGGCGTTATTATTTTTCGATAACTCCCATTCTACATTGTCGTAATTGATTATGGTGATAATGTGGGACTCTATATCTTCCTCTGTGTGTCCCATCTATTTGATTAGTTTAAATGTGCATATATTCAACTCCAAAATTTTGTCTACAAGCACTTGTTTTATCTTCAGGTGGGTAAAAATACCCCTATATAAAGGGGAATATTATATGTGTGATCTTTGTTAGGGATTTCCTTGTGGTTAAATGAGATGTGTTCAGCTAGTGCAATGTTTTCCACCGTGGCTTGTAAATTTGAAGGGTCTTCTTCCATTCACATTCTTGATCCCTTGAGAGTTTTATAAAGTATGTATTTATGTACATTTGATATTTTAAGAAGATCCAAGACTAAAATCTCGGTAGATGTCTTCTCAAGTTCCTCTAATATGTTGTATTGAACATCCTTAGGGATAGACAAAGGAGGTTCTGAGATCACAAGACAAGTGTGCCTTGTTAATGCAGTGCAATCTTTTCCCTTGATCATAATGGTATTCACATGCTCATCATAAAAGTAAACAAATCCAATGAGTGATTCATAATGAGTGTTATAACTTTTGGTATGTATATAGTTTGTGGCTTTGTAACTTTGGGATTAATATTCCTAATCCATCTTCTTCTCATCTACTTTATCATGTTTAGGGAATGGTTCTTTGAATATCCCCACCTTTTCATTTAGCATTTGATTTATCTCTAGTGGATCAACTTCTATCTCTCCATTATCAATAAGATCTTGGATGAAGTGGCAAAGTCTTAGGAACTTGTCTATCTTGAGTCCCTTTACATGATGAAAATCAAAATATTCATGTTCTTTATATCATGAAGATTTAAGATAATTGTCAACAAAGGGTTGTGTCATAGGATAAGTCACCATGACAGCTGTATCCAATTATTTCAACATTGAAAAAAATAATCGTTAAGGGGAGGGAACATTATACACTTGGCTAGTGATTGGAATGGCCCTTTGGTCATTTTAAAAGGTTAACCAACTTGGACTACTTGTATACATTTGGAATCTGTGATTCTATCTCCCACCACATTCTTGTTTTAGTTAAAGATATTTGGCTTATCTGTTAGTTTGGAAAATTGATTATCCTTGGAAGATGATTTTATAGTCCCTTTTGTAATGAGGGTTTTTTCTATTTGTATTCCCTTCTTGATGACATCTTCAAAGATCCGAACACAATGCATTTGTAAATGAAAATTGATGTCCAAGTTTAAATTTGGTACAAATATGCTAACAAGTTTCTTTTCAGGTATTGAGCAAGGGAAGCGGAAGCTATCCCCCACCGTATTTGTATAAAACTTATGAAGGTTTCATTTAGATGTTGTTTGGTGTTACACAAGTCTGCCATGGTTATGTCACTTTCCATGTTGTATGAGAAATGTTGTACAAACCTCTATGCTAGTTCAGGCCATGTGAAGATAGACCCACAAGGTAAAAATGAAAACCATTCCAAGGCTTTTCCTCCTAGAATTTTGGAAAGAGTCATATGAGGTAGTTGTTGTTGTAGGCCACTTCTTGGCATGCCATGTAAAAATATTTCACATGATCGCATGGATCACCTTTCCCTCTATACTTGTCAAATTTTGGCATGTAAAATTTCTTAGGAAAGGGTTGAAGCAACATAGCCTTATCAAATGGATGGGGACATAACTCTTCGTATTGATATCTTTTTCTATTTCCCCCATTATTTTCTTGAAGGCTTGTGAGTGTTGCTTTCATAGATTTTAGTTCTTATGAAAGAAGTTGTTCTTTTGTGGGAGAAGTTGGCATATACACATGACTATATTTTGATATTCCTCCCTCTTGGTTTTCTATGTGAAGTTCACTATTTTTGTCCTTAGGTTTCTCTCGATGTACATTTTTGTTTGTTTCTTTTTGTACATGAGATGTCAGTAAAGCTAATTGTCAACTAAGTATTTAAATTACTAGAGCTAAACTATAGGTTTCTACATTTTCCACTCTTTGGGGTGGCGTAAGTGACGCCACTTCAAATATAGTAGACAGGTAAAATTTTGAAGGGGTAGAAGAAAAATTAGTAGAAGTGAGAGATGCCCCCTCGAGTGTCAATGGGGTGATGAAAGAATATGATCGACGATCAAAAAGATGAGAGTAATGGATAGAAGAATGGGCAGGAAAAAGATGCCCCAATTGAATTAGATCAATAATATTGATAGGAGAATGATCAAAAATAAAGAGAGGCAAAAGGATAGGGAATAAATATTCTTGCATCCAGTGTAGAACAACTTTCTTATCATCATTTTGCCAAGGATCTACATCATCGGTCCTTATTAAAGATATAAACATATGAAAAAAGTAGAATGACATGAAATCAATATGACGAACATTTTTCCATTGTTGAAGACACCAACTCAATGCAACATACAGATATTAATGCACTATGATAAGGAAATAAGATCATTTAAATGGGAAACAAGTACAAATGCACATACTCAAACCAATAACAATCAAGATAGTTGTAAAAATGTTTTGTTATCAAGCTGAAGATCCCAAAATGTTTGTGATTGATGACAAGGGTTAAAAATTATGCCCCTGGAAAGGATACATGTGAGGGAAAATGGTGAAGAACATAGGGTCCAATGATAAATCGTTGTGCATAATGAAATAGTACCGGAGTAACAGGATGTGCCCAGTACTAACAAAGAAAGCGAGTTAGCTTTATAGATGGATGAAAATATAATGATCTGTGAGTTGTTAAATTCATGAACACGTGAAAACACTAGCAAGATATGGAATGAATACCATGCACAAGATATGAGTTTTAGCCACTATGGGCCTGTCACCGAGTTTTGAAATTTTTTTGATTTTGTACGATTTTTAGGATTTTTGAGAAATGTTGAAATGTTTTTGGATTTTCCATTTTCTTGATTGTTTTGGAAAATTTGATTTTTGTAATTTTTATGGATTTTTAATTTTTATGGAAGAAATAAAAAGGTATGAGATCACTTGAAAGCAAGAAAATTGTTCCAGGGAGAAGAAATGACCGTCGAGTAGAAAAAACATTCTCGAGCATGGCGAAAATTAGTTTTAAATGATTATTTAATAAAAATAATCATCATGATAGATATAAAAAGTGTTAAAAGAATCAAAACAATCAAAACATACCCGTAGTGCATTATGGTAGTGTAAAATGGTGATATATATACCCCTTCCGAGGGGGAAATCATAGCGACCACTTTTATTTATTACCAAGCTTTGTGGAATTTTTCTTGTGAGATACCGTGAACAATTAGCGAGATGGCCAAAGTTAAAAGCCACCATACACGAGTTGATAGCTTCGGAGAGTACACCCGATATGATGACGATGGATGATTTATGAGTTTCCTAACCTTGCTTCATCTTTTTAGGATTTAATTTCAAATTTATTCTCATTAGCAAGACTAGGTTAAAAATGTGTACACATGGCATGGGGTGCATATACATCCAAAGGTTAGCGTACATAGCCAAATTTGTATATGCGTAGGCATACATACCAAATGACATGTATGTGTGCACATATATGGTTAATGGGGGGTGTATGTTGTTTTAGATAGAATATGTGTGTGCCTAGGCATACACATTGGGAAAGAACACGCATGCAGCTAGCAGGCCACATATATGATAGGGTTAGTGGGAAAACTATGGTACACGCACACACAATCACAAATATGTGTATGTGCCATGAAAGGTACTTATACAAATAAACACGTATACACCAAACGAGGTGTATACATTCCCAAAGGTGCACATATGCGCCACATGAGGGAAAATCCAAAATTTTCCAAAGTTTTGAGAGGAATTGCGAAGTGAATGAAAAGAGGAAATTTAGATGAAAAAGTAGTTAGATAGAAGAAAATAGAAAGAATTAGAATTGAAGAAATTCGTAACATGTGTATTACCTTTCGCAGTTAGCTTACCATTGCTTTAGATGAGGGAGCAATACAACCAACTTGCCACTATAGAGGCCATTTTTGTCCCCATCACCGGCGGATTTTGGTGATCTTACTAGATGTGACCGGATTGTCTTATGTGGCACAGCTGCCAAAAATCACCTTAGACCATGGTCTCCTTATAGCCTTGGCCAAGAGGTGGCACTTAGAGAGTCAGTGCTTCTGACTCTTGATAGGGGAGATAACAGTTACACTCAAGTATTTCTAGTGTATATTCTATGTTCCCATAGTTGGTCAGTTAGTTGAGTATACTACTGATGATGAGGATATTACAGGGTTCCTCAATGAGGTGTTTTGTTTCTTGGACATACCTCACCAAGGGATGGTGGTTTATCTGAATCATTGCATTATAAAGACACATTTTCATCACATTACTATATATTTAATGGTTCTTGTCAGTGGCATTCTTGTCTCGAAAAGACAGAGCTACCTTCCGCTCAGCCTCATTGGAGTCATAGCAAGTTTACTATGAAGTGAGAGATATTTTTGGGGATAGTGTATGTTAGTGGACCTATATTGGGATCTTCATCTTATTACTTACCATGGTCAGAAGACCATAGTTCTAGCACTTTTGTTACAGATCTAGTCATGGGACCACATAGCTATTGCTCGCCTTGTAGGTGAGTTACAAGCTCGAGATCTAGAGGATCCATCTATTATGGGATGGGTCTCGATAGGTGGCGATATTCGAGGGCACACAGGTAGCACCTACCACTATAGGTGAGATTTTGATGAGCTTACATAGTAGATGATAGTGTGGAGGCCCTACCACTATTATCAGTGGGTTGAGGATGCCGGTGAGATCGGTGTAGTGATGGTCGAGCACTTTATGTTCGGAAGAAGTTTTTACATTATTGATTATTATCATATGGACTGATATTCCCAGTAGCTTGGGGAGTTCAGAATGTTCCTAGCACAAACATGTGGTATTCCCACAGGCTTTCAAGATATTGGACATGGGGCCCCAAATTCAGCTAGCGTGGTCCAGGATAGTTTTGATCGAGATGGTTCCACGGCGGTGGCTTCCATTGAAGCACACTAGAGATGTGAGGACCACTATTGATATGTTCCTTGGTATGTGACAGTGTTACCATGTTAACTTACTATTCCATAAGAAGCATGGGCCGTAGGGGTTAGGGTACTTGCAGAGGGTAAGCGGGATGATGTCAATGGTGGGGAGGAGGAGCGATAATGATAGCTTGTGGGATAGGTTCCTCCAGTGGTATAGAAGCTGATACAAAGACACAAGAATTCTAGGTACGGAAGATCGAGATGCCCCGAGTGGGCATAGTTGTGGGATTAGATTTCACACTATAGTAGGTGCTAATATAGAGAGTTCCATAGGGTCCTCTTACGGGAGAAGTTCCACAAGAAGGGCCACCTCCTAGTTCACCGATGGATGGTGGAGAGAAGATGATGGAGGATATTGGAGAGGTGGTGGAGATGGGGGAAAGATAGTTGCACTTCAATTGTAGCTTCAATAGGTCATAGTTGTCTAGTTACAAAGGTTAGAGCAAAGAGGGACTAGGCCAGGTCCAGATAAAGACACTCATAGCCAAGTGGAATCGGGAGGCTGGGAACAATCTCAAACACCGATGACTTAAGCGGGATAAGGCCAAGGCATAGGTTAGATAGGAATGAGATGGTACCACATGGTTCCAACAGATACGGTAGATGGTGGCCCAGCTGTCACAAATTACGAGCACATTACAAAAGGTACAAGCTTAGCTCCTCACTATTATTGTAATAGGGATAGACATGTTGCCTTATTGACACAAGCATAGGTTGATGTAGCTCAGGTTACATGAGAGCGGGATGATGCTATAGAGGAAGCCATAATTGTTGGAAAGATAGATATATTTTCCATTATCATAAGAGCCAGTGGGGAAGCTGCCTATTACAAGGTAGTTCCATAGGGTCAGAGAATTGTGTCATTTGAGTAGCTTGTTGTTAGTAGGTCGGGGACTAGATCCAGAGGACATCTAGATTTTTCGCTCAAGACAGCCAATTTTGTAGTAAAGTACATTAGCAAGGCCTTCTCACTAGCAGTAGATGCCACCTCCACTCCCTAGATTAGGAAGCTAGGCGAGGGAGAGATTCATGGATGACTCTTCCTCTCTGATCATGTATTTTGTATGATGTATCTGATGTACACTCATATGAAGGATTATTTTTTATCAATGTACATGTATTATTTTTTTGTGCCTCATGATGAAGGATTATATTGATCTACGCCCATGATGGCTGGTTTTGTATCGAGATGATGTGCATTTGAGACATAAATGTATATTTGAACATTTGACATTGATATTTATGATGATGATGATTAGTATTATGGAATTTGTGTTATTGATGATGTACCTCATGTTTATTGATTCATGATATATCCACAAATGTTATCATTTGTTATTGCATATCTTTGTTGTTTTGATTTATTGCACATGATGATATGATGATATCGGTGTGGGGGATATATTTTGATATTTTCAATCCCTCTTACCCCATTTGATCATACTATATGGTGATTATGAGCTTAGTGTACATGTATGATGTAAACTTAGCATTTTATTTATTAATGATGTATAGATGATATTAGACGTGATGATATAGATGGAAATATGATGATATGATAACAAAACTATGTACAAGTAATGAACAAGTACAATCAAAAGCTAACAAATCTACCAAATATACTCATTAAAACAACCTAAAGCAACTATGTATAACCATGCAAAAAAACATGCTCCAAGGGCACACATACAAATAAATCTATTCTAAGAAATAAAAGATTAATTTCAAGTGGTAAAGATGTTCTAAGAAACACAATACAAATTTATAATCAAGTAAAAATGACATAAATAATGTACATACAACCAAACAAGCAAAATAAGAAACCAAACAAAGAAACAAAGTAAGTTAATTAAAACTATTGTTTTTGTGGTAACGTTTTTCAATGGGTTTTGTGCTGTTTTGGGAGTTTTGTGATACAATTTTCTATCATTTTGGGTTTTTCAAGTATTATCTAAATGTTTTTAGAGATTTTGAACATCTTCAAATGTTTTGGGATTTTTAAACATATTTGAATGTTTTTGTGTTTTCAAAAATTTGAATGTTTTTGTGATTATAAACATATTCGAATGTTTTTGTATTTTTAAACATATTTGAATGTTTTTATATTTTGAACATATTTGAATGTTTTTGAATTTTCAAAATTTTTGAATGTTTTTACGATTGTAAACATATTTGAATGTTTTTGTATTTTTAAACATATTTGAATTTTTTTGTATTTTTAAACATATTTGAATTTTTGTATTTTAAAAAGGTTTTCCAAAAATATGAACAAGAAACCGAGAGAAACATGGATGCCCCCAATGTTAGATGGGAATATACAAGGGCATTTTCCATGCATTATATGTAGGAAGATGAAAGTGTGAAGGTGCCCCAGCGTTAGATGACAAATATACAAAGGAAATCCTTACACATAAAAGTAAGAGGAGAAATAGTTGGATCAAGGCTTGACAAGATAGGTTCACAAAGAATCACAGATGCAAGTGCGGAACTAGCCCTATGCTAAGTTAAGCAGTACTTCTAGATATAAGATGCTTGTGAAAAAGAATCCTCCCAAGGTGCTAAAACCATTTTTCACCAAGGGACTTATCCAAGCACCACAATTCCGTGGTTATTACATTTGGATGACCTATTTTCTCTTTTTCCTTTTCTCCTTTTTTATTTTTTTGTATTTTTATCATTTTCTACTTTTTGGTTATTTTCACAATTTTTGTGCCATGCTCAAGCATAGAACTCTTGAGATACATGGCGTTCATGGTTTCACGGAGCTCATCACCATCAGGATGGGAAAGCTTGTATGATCCTGACCCATATTTGGCCACAATGACATAAGGTCCTAACCATTGAGGTTCAAACTTTCCTTTAATCTCTTTCTGGACATGTGATGAATTGGTTCTCTTTCATAACCAAATTTCCAACCTCAAATTGAAAATGTATGATCCTTTTGTTTTAATTCTGTGAGAATTTTTTTGATACACCTTGAGATGGTTGAGGGCACGGATGTGTCTTTCATTTAGGAGCTCTAATTTTGTGAGTCTGGTCACTCTGTAATCCTCATCCTTATCTAGGTAATCCCTAAGAGATATTCTTAGAGAAGAAATATCAATCTCTAATGGGATGATAGATTCAGTTATGAATATTAGGGAGTAGGGTGTCACACCAATAGAAGTGTGAATAGAGGTCTTATAAGCCTAAAGGGATGGGTGAATTTGTAAATACCAATTGTGACCTATCTTACTCACCATCTTATCCATGATTCAAATCATTTTTTTATTATTGCCTTCTTCCTTCCCATTACCATATGGGTAATATGGCGTGGACCACTTTAATCTTATCTAAAAGTGATGACATAGATCCTTAACCATATTGTTCTTGAATGATTTTTCATTATCGAGAATAATGGCAAAGCAAGAATTCCATATCGACAAATAAGGTGATTCATGATGAACTTAAAAATTTGAGCACTGTAACATATGTCAATGGAGTGGCCTCCACCCACTTATTGAACTATTCTATGGCCATGATGATGTGGGTATGACCATCATATGAGGTAGGGGTGAGATTCCCTATTAATTCTAATCCCCATTTAGAGAATGGGCATGGTGTTGTTATCGATTGCAAAGGTTGTGATGGTGCATGAATGAAATTTCCATACTTTTGACGTAGAAAACACTTTTCTTACATGGTTAGAACAACATCTCTCCATATTAGGCCCGTAATATCCAACCCTTAAAAACTTCTTTTCTAATACCATTCCATGTTTATGGACACCGCATATTCCTTCATGCACCTCCTTGACTTCTTAGACTGACTCTGCTACATCTAGACAACGCAACATATTCCCATCATAGCCACGATGATAGAGTGTACCTCCTAGGAGGGTGTAACAGGATATTTGGTGGATAAGGATATGTTTTTTGGAATGGATAATGTCATGAGGAAAGGTACCACTTTGGAGCTAGTTAAAAATATGAGCATACCATGGGGAGTGGGGACCAACTTCATATACCAAGCAATAATTTAGCATGTCGTATGTAGGTTGACGTAGATTTTCAACATAAAATGGTCTATCATTGGTCTTTGGTGGAATCCCCAACATAGAACCCACTTTTGCCATTACATTTGCAAATCAGTTTTGTGCCCTTGGAATTTGTTCAAAGGTGATGCACACAAAATATAATTTCATATTATCCACCAACTTTCTATATGGGATCAGTTTTTCATCCTTGACCTTGTACTCATCATTGACTTGTTTGATAAATTCTTAAATGACCATAACGTGGTGGATATTCCACTTTATAGCCACTTCATTCCATCGATGAGTGCTTCATATTCCATAATGTTGTTTGTGCAAGGAAATATAAGACAGAAAGCTTTGCGGTATGGGTTCTCCGAAGGAGTGATTAGCACTACACCTTCTCTTGAACCATGAAATGTAAATGGTCCATCAAAATAAACTTTCCACATAATAGATTCTTTAATGTATATCAATGATGTGTCGGGTAGATATAAACTCATAGGATTTGTTCTTGTTAAGGATGCTTCGCCACAATTGGTTTGTAAGCACATGTCCTTTAACAAATGTTTGGTGTACGTACTCAATATCAAATTAACTAGGTAGAATGACCCAATTATCCATTCTACCCATAAGGGAGGGTTTTGACAATAGGTATTTGAGTGGGTCAACCTTGGATATATGCTTGGTTTTAGTATTCAATAGGTAATGCCAAAGTTTTTGGAAGGTAAAAACTACACCAAACAATCTTTTTCAATTTGGGGATAGTACGAATGATATAGTACATTACTTTTTATTTTTGGTTTACATCATATTGAGAAAGCAATGCACCAATAGAAAACTAGGTTGCAGATATATATAGAAAAAGTGGCTCACCTAGAGTTGGAAACATGAGGACAGAAGGATTGGCCAAGTATTTTTCTATCAAGGCAAAGGCTTGTCAATGCTCTAGTCCCCAAATGAATTTGACATATTTCTTAAGAAGATGGGTGAATGAATGACATTATATTGCAAGCTACGAGATGAAGTGGTGAATGGCTTGTATTTTCCATTGTAAGATGTGCAGTTGTTTGATATTCTTGGGAAGAGGCATTTCTGTAATGACAGTAACTTTGGCTAGATCCACCTCAATCCCTCTCCTTGATATAATGAATCCTAGTAGCTTCCCTGATAATACCCCAAACACACATTTCTTTGGATTCAATCAATCCTTATAATCCTGTAGACATTTAAAGATACACCGTAAAACTTCATGGTGGTCTTCTCTTGTCTTGTATTTTCCTAGGATATCATCTACATAGTCCTCCATGATTTCATGCAACATATCATGGAATATCACTGTCATTTCCCTTTGATAATTTTTGGTGTTTTTGAGGCCGAAGGGAATTACTTGATAACATAATGTTCCCCAAGGGGTTGTAAAGGTCATCTTATGTTGATCTTCCTCTTGTGATCTTGATTTGGTTGTATCCTAAAAAGCCATCCATAAGAGATAACATTTCATATCCTGCAGTTGAATCGACAATCATGTCGATATTAGGAAAAGTAAAATCATCTTTTGGACATGCCTTGTTGATGTCCCAAAATTCTATGCGGATTCCCGATTCCAATGAGTTTCTTCACGTATTGGAACTACATTTGATATCCACTCAGAGTAGTCAATGGGTATGATGAACCCTACTGCTAACAGTCTCTCTAACTCCTCTTTAACTAGAAGGGCCACTCATGGATACATTTTCCTTAGCTTTTGTTTAATAGAATTTTCATCTGGGTGCACTACTAATTTGTGCACCACAAAATTTGGATCTAAGCCCAGCATGTCTTTATAAGACCATGTGAATATATCCAAAAATTCTCTGAGAAGCAAGGTGAATGTCTTATGTTCTTATGTTGAAAGTGAAGCTCCCATCTTGACTATCTTTGGGTCTTCTTTTGTTCCAATATTCACATCAACAGTTTCCTATACGAGCATTTTTGACATATCCTCCATACGTGTATGATCAAAAGTAAGGTTGAGATCTTCTTCTAAGGGTGTCTCAATGATATTTTCACCCTCAGCATGGTCACTTCTTTTGTTCATTGATTGTTTTACTTGTTGGTCAGTTGGCGCCTCAAAGACGTTTTCACTATGTGACTTGGATGTACGTTTTTGTCAAGGATTTTCTTTGGTACTTTTTCCCTCACTTTTTCCTAAATTTGTATGACCACGAAGCTCAGCTTCCTCGCCAAAGTAAGAACATGTATCTAAGTCAATGAATAAACCCTACTTGTGATCTCTGATAGGAATGGTTTCACGTATGCCCATAAATTTTGTAATATCCTCATCATTCTCAAAGAGGTCTAATGGCATATGATGTTTTTGGTCCCAATCGACAAGGGTAGGGTATACAAGGTCAACTTTAGGATCCGTGGGGGTTATAGTAATGATAGTGGTATCCATGAAAAGGATAATCATCATTAGATGTCATCTTTGTTGGATAGAAGAATCTGTTATGTGGTAAGTGCATTTTTATTAATCATTTACATTTCATGGTTTGGGGGTAGGTGTAGTGCAAATCACACCTATAATTTATCTCCAGCAATTTAAATACTTAAATTGCACTAATTATACTACTTCCCACAAATTGACGACATATCGTCAATATAGTACACTTTCTCTTCTATTATTGTTAATTAATTACATTACACTAATTAATTGACCCTTCTATCAAGAAAATAAAAAAATTAACAACCTTTCATTAATTAAATATCTTTCTACTTGAATTAATTAATTAAGTTTCCTCTTCTATTAGATAAATAAATCATCATTTATTTATTTTAAACCCTTCCTATTCCCTAAATCATACTAATTGTTCTTCTAAAAGCTTCTATAAATCTTGCTCACCTATTAATTAATCACTTGGGTTAATTAATAAATCCTCTCAAACCCCATGAGTCACTACAGGACAAATTAAACTCCCCTAAGGTTGACTCAACCCCTTTTAACCATAGTCACCCCCAACTAACTCAACCTAGCTATTATCCCACATGTAAAGGGATGTAGAGATTCTTTTATCCATTGGGCTATATAAGGATCCCTCCTCTTACCATTCTACTTACACCTAAATGAGCATAGAACATAAACTATAGCCATTTTATCATCTTAGAGTATTCTTCCATTAGAGGAGCTAGATATCTTCGTTTTTTGCATTCATCCATCCAAGTTTTAAGTTATATGGAGATATGTCAAATGGTCTTGTAGCCATGGATTGACAAGACTCCATTCTTGAAACCTTGGGATTCAAATATACAATCAACCCTTTTGATTGCTAAGGATCTAAATAGGTTCATTCCATTGATTAACATTCAATAGAGATAGAGATTAATTGTTTAGCATATTATTTTAATATTTATTCATGTTCTAATGCAAATATGTTGGTAGATTAGTCTTGTTTAAGCTCTAAGCATGATGGTGCATAGATTTTAGTTTAGCATTATATTGAGGCTATTAGGTGTTAGTATTGATTTTACTTGCATATCTAGCTAATTCTTGCACACATTTGGCATGCCCGGGGGGTGGATTCTTAGTCCCTTAGCATTATGGTTCAAATTTTGTTGTTATTTCAATTTTTGGCTAACCCTTGATATGTACATGTATGAAATAATGTTGAATTTCTTATGATTTTTGTAACTTTACATTCGTTGAGTCTTTCTTATAGATCTAATTTAGATGGGTTCTTGTCAATTTTGAGCTAACTATCCAAAATTTTGAGATTTTTGAGATCGATTACATCATTTTCTGTGTTTTGATGTCACTTCTAGGTAAAAGTGTACACAAAATTGATAGAGGTATGTACATGTCCAAACCTACATGTACACATCCAAATTCTAGCGTATGTGTCTAGAGTCAGTGTATGCATCATCTCGCTTTAGCATACATGATATAATGTCCTATGTGTTTTTGTTTCTATCTAATGGAGCATTAACCCTAAGCATACACATTCATACTCCGCCATACCCATTTGGTAGTGATTCTATTTGACCCATTTTTACTCTGTGGGCATACATGTCCAAAGTACAAGTGTATACATCTCACCGCCAACGTACATGACTTTCTCTCTCTTGAATTTTATGTTCTTTTTATCTACTAGCATATGTGTTTAGATCCTAGTGTACACGCCTATACCTGAGTGTACCTATCTACTAATGTTGTTTCTTTGACCATTCTGTCTATGGGCATATACATCCAAAGGCTAGCGTACACAACTCTTTGGTCGCATATCCATTAGCTCACTGTCAGTTTCCACATAGGGGTGTACATGTCCTGAAGCAGGTGTACACACCCAGAGTTGAGCATACACATCACAGTTCAGATTTTTATTCACTTTAAAATTTGCAAAAAGGTGTTTTTGGGATTTATTGACTCCTTGTAAATTTTAATTAAAGAATAACTTTTGTTTTGCAGGTTTTATTTGCATGTTTTTTTCTAAATTGGTTTGATTTGTTTAAAGGGATTCAATGAACATTGCATGCTTAATCATGAGATTGGAGTCATGTATGCTCTTCCCTTGCACCTTCTAGGTGATCTTGGGAATCAAAAATGATTTCTATATCTATTTTTCCTTAAAAATCGTTTTAAAAGGATGTCAAATTTGGTTTAAATGAACAAATTTTGCATTTGAATCAAGTATTTTCCATTGTTGATTTTGTATTTGGATTTTACATCATGTATGCTCTTCTCTTGCATCCTAGGATGATTATGAGAATCAGAAATGAAGTTCATCCTCTTTATGTGTATGGAAAACTACTAAATCTGTCATGTAGGACCTAAACGCTTGTCGAAGAATGAAGGATCAAGACAAAACAAAACTACTAATATAGTTTTCATGTAGGTTGTCAAATGGTGTTCAAGAAAACCACATTAAGTATACAAGATAAAAAATACACCACAATCAAAAGACTGTATTTGCAGGTTTGGATAAGGGTATGCCCCATCCGCTTAACTAGGACATAACCCTTTGGCATAAGCCTTAAGCTATAATAATGGGGGTGGTCCTAGGAACCCCAAAGTAGTCCATGTAAGAGGGAACCTTGTGGACGAAACGGGAAGTTCTCCGTACTACCTACTTGACTAGTGATACACGTGAGATTTAGCGTCAAATTTATCTGTATAGTAACCCTAGTGAGAGTACACTATGGACACATTTATTTTCCATTGTGCTTGAATGGGGTAAAGTAAAGTTGGGATACTCCTTAGGAAACCTTGGTAAACTGATCTTGCTTCTAGATAACTTGTAACACCTACTTGAGTGAACCACCTAGGAAGCTATCTTTTCTAGGAGCCAACTTTGACCATATCAAAACTAATTTGAGTTGAGAGACATCACAAAGGGAGAACTTTCTCGGAATCGAAATCTTGTTTGTTGAATAAGAGGAAATTCCATTAAAGTTCAAACGGAGTGTCATTCATCATGGAGATTGTGAAGCTTTTATTTTTCACTCGCCCTAAGGTGAGGAAAAACTTTGTCGAAGTGATGCCAAACTCTCTTCAACCCCAATTGATCTACTTTCTTCACTTTATTTTGACACTTTGTTGATCATGAGAAGAATGACTACCCTTGTGTTGCTAATTGACTTTATTCACCACTTTTGTGTCTTTTTATGCTCATCCATGTTTACGGATGATTTTTTAAATGTCTAAAGTGCATGGAGACATTTTCATATCATTGGTATCCTTTTTTATCTTGATACCCAAGTCAAGATCATAAATTGTAGTTAGGCGTGATTCATCATCTTGATTCTCCTTTGAACTGTTATCTTGCTTGTATCGTATCATAACATTTTTATACTTACATCTTATTTCTTGCAAACTTGGCCTAAGTGTCTAGATTGTAACATTACGCTACATGCATTCTAACAATTCCTTAGTATACTCTAGCATTAGTTTGTTTTCAAAAATTACCTCGATTTTGAAAAGTGTTGAGTGTTACCATTTGTGCGCATTATATCAATATCATTTTGATATTAATACCTTACTTTTCCAAAAAGTTTGGTTAACATATCTTAGTGGTATTGTTGTGTCACTCACAATCATAACTACCAATTTTTGAGATATAGGTCTTGATTGGATTCAAGCTCACTTTTAGTATACTTTGTTTGGGGATCGTGTTAAAAAAATTTATTACTTACGCCTTGTTCATTTCTTTGAACTTGACATAAGTGGTGACATTTTGTTAACCATCTTAAACACCAACTACCATTTGAGAACAAACTTAGGAAGTATGAAATTTTGATTGATCGGTCTAAAATGAGCATTGTGTGATTGTATCTTGTTTATCACTTTTGACTTATTCTTTTAAGACAATCACTTTGACACATTGATTCTTTGAAATTCATCATTCTTTGAACTATTGACATTCTTTGACATTTGTAAACTTTCACTTAGGTTTGATCAATACATTTTGAACAAATTCAAAACACCTTAGTGAAGTTCTCACACGTCATGGCCCCCAAAACAAGACTGGGAGCTAGAAGACAAGTAATTGAAAAAAAAGCATGGGAAAAATCAAACAAACAAGGGTAAAATCCCTTTATTGGTCATGATTTAGGACCTCTATTTTCTGCAGAAAAAGAAACAAAAGACATGATAGATCATAGTGGTGATGAGGCAAGATCACCATGCACAGAGTTTGACTTTGACCCTGCCCTATTAAATGAACTCCTTTTCATAAAAAAGATAGGGTACTTGCTATAGTGGTGGAAATAGGTGCTCAAATGCTAACAGTAACATGAAACTAATCCACCTACAAATAGGGATAAAGAGGAAGAACCACCTCTCATTAATATAGATGACATTTTAGCACATGGACATGCTTCCACATCAAATGTAGACAACAACAACATGGTGGGTTATAAATTACCATTTGTCAAGGCACCACGCAGAATACAAATAGAACATGAAAATGTGGAACAACCCTCATGTGATGAAGATGATGAATAACTTCATGAGGAAGAAGTCACTATACCACAACAAATTCACAACCATGGTCAAAAATTAGCTTTAATGACATCTCATGTACAAAAAGAAACAAACAAAAATGTATATCAGGATAAACCTATTGGTGGTGAAACTTGCACCCGTGTCTCAGATATGGAAGGATCGATTTGTTTGAGACAACAATGGAACTATATCCAAGTTGTGGGACCTTGCGTACTTGAGAAGGATCTATAGAGAATGTTGGTTCCTCTATCTTTTTCTACTACTGTTGCTACTCCTAATGCTTAAAGGTAAAACTAAGCTAAGAATTCCCAGGGACCAGGGATAGAAGGATAAAAATGAAAGTAAACTACACTAAAAGGTGATAGCACCAGAAAAAGAGGGATGAACACTATCTATTCTAATAAAAAATTAAGGGAAAGGTGTCGAAGAAGGCTAGGCACTTGTAGCACAATGAAAACATATTTGCCAGATTATTTTCATGGAACACAACTAAAAATGGAGCTGCACGGGATTTAAAATGACACAACAAGCATGTAATGTAAAAGAAAGGTAAGAAGAAAGAATACAAACACACTTAGGACATAGAATAGTCTCAAAACGATGATTCCATTACTTCCAGAAAAGCATAGAACTGTTACAATGGCAAAATAGGTCGATATCCACATGCATGAGCCGAATCTAGAGGTCTGCGACTCAAAATACAGAAAATATGAAGTCCTTGGTAAAATGCATAAGGATCCAAAATGTCCAATATTAATAATGAGCCCAAATATTTCATATATAGATGAATCCATGAAGAAAAAGAGAAGGAGGGAAAATCTGATTTTGAAATACAATCACCAACAAGAAGTAGTCAATGCCTGTAAATCTATCAAATCCATTTCCCCATGTCTTTTTGGCATGTTGGATAAGGGAGGAGGGTGGATCAGATCAAATCAAGTGGTTGAAATAATCATATCTACTCATTAATGCCCAGAAATATGTTTTCCCATTTCTTACCTACCATATCCACCAAGAATTTGAATTTGAATATCTTAGCATTGTAGCCTACATCAATAACTATCAATTAAGACTATGCATGCACTTATTGGAGCTCTATAGAAAAAGATATGGTTTTTAGAATATTTTTAGGGCCTCCCGCATACGCAAGACACATGGTGTGCACTGATTGAATGAAAATATGGTCACTGTGAAAAAAATTGTCATTTATGCCATGTGTCACTCATTGGTTTGCTATAAGGATTTGGCACCTTGTTGGCGTGCTTTGGTTGGTTGTATGTGGCACACTCAAACGTGTTAGAGAATGACGTGGCACATAATGGCACAACATAGGGCACAAATATATGTGTGCGGAAGAAGAAAGAAGGGCGGGAATAAGGTAGAAGGAAGACACACATAATCGAAACACACGTGGAGGAAATGGGGAAAACTGGTGAGCAGAGAATGTATGGTCAAGGAACAACTATTAAAAGGTAATGTGCGGGGCATGCACAAGGGCCAAGGACTTAGCTTATTAAAGAAAGTGCAAGGCATACATGCAAGATGAATAGTTTCTAGGAAGAAGGTGGATGCATAAAATATGTGCAAGGTTAGAGTGGAACAAAGAGGAAAAGAAAAATGAAAGGGGAGAAGGGGAAGCATACAAGGGTGCACGAGGAAAAAGTGACCAAGTGAATGTGCCAAGGAGACAACTGAGGTGTGTGTCACTGTAATGAAGATCTTTGAGCCAAAATATGTATGTAAGTTGTCCAAATAACTAGGAGATTTATTTGGATAATATTTTGGAAACTTTTGGGGCCATCTTCATGCTAAATGAAGGAGATTAGTAGCCTATAGCATCCATTGGGAATAGAGTCTACTATGTAATCATGAAATTATGATTTGCAGATTTGAATAACTACCCCTGAACTCACTTGAAGGATCATTTCTTGACTCTATTATGAATCCTGCAAACTTTTGAAAAAATTTGGAAGAAGATCAACACCCTGGGAGCAAAAGAAGAGCACACACAAGAAGCACGTGAGAGGAAAGAACTATGTACAAATAAACAATGTGCATGTAGTGCACTTGGAGGAATTTAAAATATTCTAACATATACAAAATGATGCAGCAAAATCAATGGAAGGGTTTGAGATAGATCCCATTTACTGGGATTTGTAGCACACCTCCATCAAGATGATTTAACTTGAAAGAGTTAGCTTCCTTGCATGAACTGATGATGTATGAGCCACTCCAAAGTGCATCAAACTTTGAATAATTCCCTGGTTTATCTCTTTCATCTTCCCATTTCAAGATCAAGTCCCCAACTTTTTTAAAGCTTGAGGCCTAGCCTTTCTATCAAACCATTTCTTTGTTTCTTGTTTATGTTGTTCTAGCTTGATCATGACAAAGTTCCTTGATTCTTCAATATTAACTAGCTCTTCCATTCTGATTTGTCTCTAGTGCCTGCAAGATCCAACCATTGGCCAAGCACCAATGATTTCAACTCAAGCATGAAACGAAGGGTAGCCTCCTTGCCATAGACAAGCTTTTATGGCAAAATTCCTATTATTTTTTTAACTATGATTATATCTACCTAAAGCATGCGTGAGACCTTTGTATGCCATTTCTTTTGGCTAATGTTCATTGTGTGCTTCATGATCCTGATCAAGTTCTTATTTGTTGAATCTTCAGACCATTTCCTTGAGGGTAATAGTTGGAAGAATTCATCAGATAGATGCCTAGATTTAGAGCCCAATCAATGATTTTAGTGCTAAGGTATTATTTTGAATCATCATAGATAATGGTTTGAGGAATGCTAAAACTTGTGACTATAACCTCAAGAAATTCAATGATGACTAACCCGGTTGATTCCTTGAGCATGATAGCTTATGTCCATCTGGTAAAGTAGTATGTAGCTGTTAGCACCCATCTATGTCTAGCACTTGAAGGTGGATTGATCATTCCTATAAAGTTGAGACCTTGTTGCGTAAAAGGATGATTTGTTTGGATTGGTAAGAGGGGAAGTGTTTTTGATCTCTTCCTTCCTACAAAGAAAGTTCATTCCTTACATAATGTGACCCGCTTGTTTGAATCTACAAAAAAGTAGGCCAAAAGATACTGTCATTATGATATTCATTAGTGTAGTCTCGAAGAGAAGTTTCCACCGGAGAATCCATCGTGAAAGTCTTCTAATAATTTTACAGTCTACATGTCATTGATACACCTTAACATCACGCCATCAAGATTATTCTTGAAGATAATTCCATCAATAAAAACATAAGGGATGGATTGTAACCTCATATGTCTTTTGTTTTCCTTATTCAAGCCAAGAGGGTATGTGCCCTTGGAAAGGAATTTGATCATGTCCTTCATCCAATCACACATGTCAAGATCTATATTGTTCTCAAGTTGTGCATGTAGGAGAGCTTCATCAAGAAATAATGAAGTCTCGAGTTTCAGCATGTGCATCCTCAAAGAAGATTCTTATAGAGTGTGTTACCTCTTACCAAATTTTTGGATTTGATAGTCACATCATACTCCAAGATTTTGGTCACCCATCATACTCTCTTTTCATTGATTTATGCTCCCATGATGAAGTCTCTAACAGAAGAGTGGGAGACTAACACCTTGCTATAATTTGTGGTAAGTATACTTTTGAATTTCTTGAGCATACACATATTGGTGTAAACCTATTTCTCCATATGACTATATCTTAATTCATAATCCTTCAGTGACTAGGTGAAGAAATCCACTTTGGTTGTGCTCCAACCCTTTTTCATTTTCTTATGTTAGGATAGCAGCAAAACTCACATCGGTGCTATAAACATAAAGGATAAAATCCTTTGAGTAATTCGGGTTGATGAGTGTTGGCACACAAGAAATCTCTTGCTTGATTTTGTTGAATCTTTCCTTTCCTTTTGTTGTCCATCTAAAAGTTATGTCCTTCTTGAGCATCAGGGTGATGGGTCAAACTAGTCCTACAAAGTTAGGAATAAAACACCTAACAAAATTAATCTTACCAAGGAAGGACTGCAAGGCCTTTTGTACGCCATTAGGGAAAGATCTAGGATGGTTGAAACATGTTCAGGATCAATTTTGATGTCATCCTTTGAAACCAGATGGCCCAAGAGATTTCCCAATGCCACTAAAAAATTACACTTCTTTGGGTTAAGGGATACCCCAAATTTTCTTCATCTCTTAAATACTTTCTCCAGGTGCACCATATGATCCACACTCTACTTTGAGAAGACTGTAATGTCATCAAGGTAAACCAAGATAAACTCATTAATGTAGCCTTTGAAGGCAATGTCCATGGCACTCTGAAACATTATGCCTGTGTTAGACAGACCAAAGGACATCTTGTAATATGTATATGTTCCCCAATTGGTTGTAAACACCTTTTTGAATTTATCTTCTTCCTTGACCAAGATCTTATTGAAACCCGAGTGTTGGTGCTCAATTTGATCTCACCCAATTTTCTCTAAAAATTCTTCAATCTGCGGGCTTTGTCGTATTTTCTATTTTCCCAAATGGATGCATGAAAAGTTTTATTCATCTATATGTTGTTGAAAGATCCTTCTCCATGGTCGTGGATCACATTTGGGCCTTATATCATTTCTAAATTCTTTTTCCTTAAAGAAAGATTCATTTCCGGGTGCAAATGGTGAAGTTCCCCTACATCTTACTATTCAACGGGCATGTTTTCCATGTCAAAATTTATCTCTAACATCTGTAGATACATGTTCATTCTTGATTGGATGCGGGTCAAAGAGGAATTTTGAAACTTTAAGAACCACTTCAACTCAAATCTTGTCCACATGGAGGGCCGATGCTCATTTGAGGATCTCGCCTAGGTCCTACCTTAGGAGTTGTGCCAAGGATACACATGGTGAGCCCATGCTTTTTTAAGGTCTCCACTTTTGGGTACCATATTGAATTTGTGCCAAGGAGACACCTAGAGGCTTTTGTTGGCTCCCCGTCTATAATTAAACCTTTCAAGCAACTTTCTAAGGCCCGGGACACGTGGAGGGCCCGCACTGCTTGGTACTTGCCCCTATAATTTACTTTTAAATAAGCACTAGGAGGACATGTGGAGGTTTCCACTAGGTCTTTCCATACTTAGACTTTTCAACGACCGATGAAACTTTCTCGGACCCTAGGCACATGGCACTGAGACACGTGGTGAGCCCGTACTTGTTTAGGGTCTCCACTTTTGGGCACCATATCAAAGTTTCACCAAGGAGACACGTGGAGGATTTCGATAGCTCCTCTCTATACTTAATTTTTCAAGTAACTTTATAAGTCCTGGGACATGTGGAGGACCCACACTTGTTTGGAAACTTGCCTTTGTACTTCACCTTACTGTGCACGCCAAAGAGACACGTGGAGGCTTCCGCTGGCTCCTTTTTATACTGAAACTTTTCAAAGGCCAAAAGGCAATTTTCTTGGGCCTAGGGCACGTGGAAGGCCCGCGCTTATTTGGAAACTTGCCTCTATACTTCACCTTTATAGTTACACCAAGGAAACACGTGGACGGATCTAATCTAAAGTTGAGAAAGGGAAGAATCAACGGTTGTTGTGCATTGCATCTAATTTTGCTGCCATTTTTTCTCCAAGACTCCTAGAGATGCGAATACGCATTGTTTTTCATCATTTTTGATGAAATTCCTTGTCATTTTTGTCTACAAAGTGTAATTGAATGGATTTAGAGCTTAATTTGTGATTCCAAGGATTATAAAGGTTGATATTTTAAAGTTGGAATTACTCGGGCACTTGCAAAAATGCAAATAACCAGAGAAGATGGATGCAGAGAAGAGTTAGAGTTGCAAAGGATGAAAAATATGTTTCCAGAGTAGATGATTGGGTGCCCCAGTTAAAAAAATGGTGTAAATATTTGCAATGATTCACCTTTTTGAACAACTAGCAACTTTTTGTTACAAACTTTTTAACCTTCATTTTCTAAAAATCATGATCAAACATGTAACAAACAAAGGTTCCTAGAATATTATTTGCTTGGGGGGAAAGCTTTAATGTAAATGAGTGTTATAAAAAGCATGTTTTAGTCATGCAAATGGTCGGGGGTTGAATTATTATGAGAAAATAGGATAAATCATATCTTCTTGAGAGACCATCTGAGAAACCTGTTAATCTCTTATGTTTTATATTTGATCATGTCAAGTTGGTTGCAAGTGTACAGACCATTAACAAGCTCTAAGACTATTCAAAGAAACTTTCCCCTACTGATGAATCTAATCAACTTCAAATTAATCTGTGTTAATCTTGGGAAAAATTGTGTATGCTTTATTTCAAAATTTTTGCAAGTAGTTTTTCTTGTTCTTATTACAATATTATGTTAAAATCCCTCCAAATCACACAGGATCTTGTCTATGTGATAGTTTAGTGGCATTTGCAATTTCATTACGAGAAGAGCCTTCATCCTATAATGAGATAAACAATTTAAAATCACTTTACTATCATTTTGTTGATAAAGATTGTCTGTAAGCCTTTGAGTGTATCTTAGGCATGAGGAACCAGGGTCTTTAATGTTTAATTGAGTCTTTAGCTTGAGCCTTCGTGTTAAATTCTTGGAGATTGTGTGAAACCGTGTAAATTTGGGCCTCCATTGATGCACACCTTCTAGTTGAAGGAATATTTTAGCTATTCTAAAGCATTATGTCATTTATTTTTCCAATTGTTGTGAAGGTTCTCAAAGATCTGGAAAATCAAGTTTATCCTACTTAATCTCCCACCAAAAATTATTCAAAAACAATGAATCCTACTTGAACTACCCATGTTTTCCCTGTATGTCCAAAAATGAATAAATTCTACTACCAAAATATGCAAAAGCAATCAGGATTCCATAATGTCTTTAGTAACCTTAACCCTGTTTAGAAAATATCACCATTCTTTAGAAGTGACAACTCATGAGAGTTAAATTATGGTGCATTGATCATATTTTCTAAAGGTTTCCTTTCAAATTTGTGCAAAGAAGGATATCTTAATTCTCCTTCACCAACAGAAGTTACAAAATGGGTCCTCTCACCTTGGTCGAAAGGCACGGCCTAAAGTAGTGAGGATAGATTAAATCCTTTTATATGGTGTTATCCATTTCTCCAAGTGCGCTGAGTGACAAAGAGCCAGTTGAATCCCTTCCCCGGCTACAAAGCAACTTATGATTCATCTGTCTCTAAGTATCTTATTGAATATGTGATGTTTCTCAACTTCCAAGGGAGAATAGATTTGGATACCAACACTTTTGGCACCGCTGCCAAGGATGATTTGAATTACAGAGTACTTATTTGTGTAAGTAACAACACTTTTGGCATCGTTGTCAGGGATGATTTGAATTACAAAGGAATTATTTGTGTGGAAACAACACTTTTGGCACCATTTCTGGGGATCTTCAAATGAATTCTTATATTTGGCCCTGGTAATGTTTCTTACATGCTCTAAGTGTAAATACTTTTTTGAAACATCATCCTGTGTCCCGATTTGTAAGAATCGAGAAAAGTTACAAGTTTTGTGTGCAATATTTCTAGTTTCTATTGGTTTTTTGCACTAAGTTTACATCATCAATGTTAAATACGGGTAAAGGAAGGTTAGATATGTGAAGCTTTGCATGAATTTTGTTTTGACTGAAATTTTACAAACCAATTTTAGTGCATTTGTACAACTAAGGTGAAAATCCTTAGTGGTGACATCGTGTTCAATTAATTTTTGATAAATGCCAGTGGTTTTAACCTCTTTCAATTGAAATTTATCACTAATCTTTATAAAGCTCGAGGAAGAAGATATTTCTTCACTAAAGACCCTACCAGAAAGTTGTTTCTAGAATTGGGAAAGACAAATTCTAAAGGAATAAGAATATGAAAAGTTATTGGAGATCAAAAATCAAGAGAGGAGTTATCAATTGTGGAAACCTGATCAACCTGTCATTAAATATTTTTGTACTTTCTCAAGTGCTCTACATCATGTAGTCTTTTTGTAGATTGGAATTCTCTATCCTGGAGAGGGTGCTTCATTTTTATTTGAAAAGTTTGTGTCTCATCTCTGCCCCTATGTTTCCCAAAGCTTATAGGATCTTCTAAGAAATAGAGTTTTTAGAGAACATTCATTCTAATAATTGTATTTGTGTTCCCTACGGACACCTCACTCCTCATCATTCTGTTTCTCCTATAATATCACCTCCCCAAAACAATATGGCACAGCCCCACCCAGACCTCTATTTATTGTGAACACTTTTGGTCCTATAGATTTCAGAGGTATGGCTAGATATCCAAATGTTGTGCCCCAAGACTTTATAAATAGATTGCCTAAATTTCAAGGAAATAATGTTATTACTAGTGATCAGCACTTAAATCTTTTTGTCAATATGATGGAAGACTTTGATATTGAATTTAAGGATGTGTATATAAAACTATTTATCCATACTCTTGAGGAGGATGCACGTGACTGGTATAAATATTTGCAAGACAACTCCATTGATTCATGGACAGAAATGAAGAATGCTTTTAGATTGTAGTACGGAGATAAAACAGACCCTAGGTTTCTTTTATCGAGAATTTGAAAACATTAAAAATAATCCTAATGAATCTATTCATGAATTCCATACAAGGTTCAATAAGACCGAATAGGCTACTGTGATCCTGAGGCCAAGTGATGTTTCCTGTTTAATAAATACTCTTATACTTTTGATAAGAAGGTTGCTTATTATTTGAGGGATAAGAACCTAGAAACATTGAGGAAAGCATTCACCATGGATTTTCATATTGAAAACAATATCAAAGCAGTTGGTAAGCCTCCTAAGAGGGAAGGTATCAAGCTGATCAATCCAGAGAAGCCTCAGTCAAGTAAGTCTATGGATCTAGAAGAGGTTATGAAAACATTGGTGGAGTGTCAAGGAAATATCCTATAAACTAGCTAGGGAAGAGAAGGGGATTGGACAAGGTTCCTAGGGTCAACACAAGCCACAAGGTCAAGAAATATTTTTCAATCATCCCAGAGGTGATCATATATTAGATGACAGGGGTAAATGACCTATGGGAAAAGGAATAGACAGCCCCAACTCGGGAAAAGAAATTGGTGCCTGATCCTTTAGCTACCAGAGTTGTTGTTGTTGAAGAATCCAATAAAATTGAGTGGTGTGACAGATGTTTCTTACCACATGCCCCATGTGATGAAGACAACAAATTTGAGGAAGCAAATGATGACACTAATGAAGATGTGTGCATAATGGGGTGCTCTACAAGCTCACGGAAAGGAGCAACCTTGATTGAATTAATCAATGACAAAACTACTACATATTTTTGGGATTGCATTCATTGGGTATTACCCCTTCCTCCCTCTCATACTTTTTAAATATATATGGTACAAGATTTTGAATTTCTTAATAATGATTTTGAATACTTAAGGGCATTAATGATTAAAAAGTATGATGGAGGAATCCCTTCTGAGGAGGATAGGAAATTGTTAATGAATGTTGTGGTTGCCCAAGAAAAAGAATATAACACTAGGAGTAAAGTTGTCAAAGGGACGGGCCTTAGGCCAAACCAAAAACTCCAATTCTCACCAATATCCTAAAAGAAACTCCTAAGAAAGATACATCTGGAAAAGGCCTTATTTCCCCAAACAGAATTGGTATCCCTGCCCATGCTTAGACCATGAAAAATCCTTTGTTGTCAGATGAGTTTTTCAGTCTTCCTCCAAATGTTGCCTTTCCCAAATACATTCCTTATGACATTGCCCAAGTCTTGAGTCAGATCAATATTTTTGTTCCAATTTTTGAGCTGCTTAGGATTCCTGAGCACAAGAAAAGGGCCTTTGAGTATTTGGGATTGAAAGAAGAAAAGATTACCTAAGGCAAAAATGTAAACAATGTTAAGACTCCTCCTACCATTGCAGAGTTGGAAAAACCCCAAGTGATGGAAGAACTAGGTGAGCCACTTGAAGTATATTTGGGAACATCCTTGGTTGAGTCTCCCTGCCAAATGGGGAATTTTGTTATCAAGAAAAGGGGCTGCTAGTGTGGGTGGGAGTGTGCAAATGGATATGTCTTTTACCACTATACCTATTGAGGGCAGCCTTGTAAATTTCTATGGTGAAAAGAAGATGGTACATCTCATTGAGTATCCCAATAATGTTTTCTATGAAGTGTTATACACTGAAATTGATGCTGATAACTTTGTTGGATTTTTTGATGGTAAAGAGCACAAAATTGATCAATGTAAGTCTCTTAATCAAGTAGGTTCTCCTTGGACATTGTTGTTTAATGGGGCTTTCTCTAAATTTGGAAATGGTGTTGGTATTGTTCTGATATCTCCATGCCAGGAAGAGTTTGTTTTCTCTTTTAAACTCAACTTTGAGTGCACTAACAATATTGTTGAGTATGAAGCACTACTCTTGGGTCTAAGGATTGCATGGAAATATGGTATTAGAGACATCATTATTAAAGGAGATTCAGAGCTAATTGTCAAGCAGGTTAGAAAACTATATGGAACAAAAAATCAAAGAATGAAGCAATATAAGAATGCAGTCTGAGATTTCATTGAAATTTTTGACTCCTTTAACATAATACATCACAATAGGAAGTACAATACTCTAGTAGATAAATTAGCCGTATTGGGGTCCAGATTTGAAAATTGTATTGTATCCCCCTATTGTGAGTATAATATTGAGGTATTGACTAGGTCATCTATTCCTGACAATGTTAAACATTGGCAAGTGTTTGAAGACAATGCCTAGGTGTAAAGGTTTTTGTAGAACCAAGGAGAATTTTCTGATCAACGTATAGATTGGGAGCCAATGGTTTGTGCAGCTAATGGAAAGGATACTTTATTTGGCAAAGACATCATTCAATTGAAGACTAATACTATTCTGAGAGGTTTGGTAGCACTTGAATCAAACTTTGATAATTTTGATTGTATTGTCAACAGAAACATGTCAGTCTCGAGGGATGTTGAAGAACACGACCTGGGCATGAAGGATAAACCACATAAGATATGGCTAGGTAGCAATCTGAGAAAGGAAGAAAAGTAGTCATATGTCCAATTGTTGAAGAAATATTAGGACTTCTTAGCATGGTCTTATTTTGAACTGAAAGCATATAGAGAGGATATTTTCCAAACATGAAATTCCATTGGAATCTTCTCGCTAAGTCATTAGGTAGAAACAAAGACCAATCAAACCACTCCTTTCCCTGAAAATGCAAGAAGAATTGAAAAAATTGAGGGATGGAGGAATCATACAGCCCACAAGGTACTCATCATGGGTTGCAAACTTGGTACTTGTCAAAAAGAATAACGGATATATAAGGTTATGTGTGGACTTTAGAAACTTGAATAGAGCATCAATGAAGGATAACTACCCTCTTCCAAATATGGACAATATGTTACAATTGGTTATTGGTTTAAAATTTTTATCCAACTTGGATGGTTTTTTTGGATATAACCAGGTAGTTGTGAAGGAATCAGAGTGAATCAAGACTACCTTTACCACTCCTTGGGGAACATATGTATATGTCAAAATGCCTTTTGGTCTAATGAATGCTAGAGCCACTTTCCAAAGAGCAATGGATGTAGATTTCTCTGGCTATATTAATGATTTCATTGTTTTATATCAAGATGATGTGACTATTTTCTCAGAAAAAGGAGTGACCACCTGCAACACTTAGAAAAAATGTTGTTAAGATGCAGGGAGTATGGTATTTCACTAAATCCCAAGAAGTGCCATTTTGGAGTTCAGAAAGCAAAGTTGCTTGGAAACATTATGTCAAAGGAAGGGGTCATGATTGATCTTGAAAGGGTATAAGCCATCAGCAAAGTCCCTATTCCAAGAACCAAGAAGGGAATTCAATCATTTTTTGGGAAGATTAATTTTATTAAGAGATTTATCTCCAACTTTGTTGAACTAACTATCCCAATCACTAGCATGTTGAAGAAAGATCAAAGTATCAAATGGGAAGAAGTAGTTATTCAAGATTTTGTTGGGATCAAAGAAGCATTAAATAATGCCCCTATTTTAGTAGCTCTAGATTATAAGAAGGCTTTCCAAATGTTTTATTTTGCTTCGAGAAACTACTATTACATCTCGTGTTGTTGCAGAAGGATGATTAGGGAGCTGAAAGACCAATTTCCTTTTTCAGTAAGGCATTACAAGGAGTTGAGCTAAAGTATACTATCATGGAGAAGAAGGCATTTACTTTGGTAAAAGCAACAAAGGTCTTCAGGTCATATATTCTGAGTTCCAAAGTCATTACTTATGTTCCCCACGCCATGGTGATAGATATCCTATCGAAATGGAGATCAAGAAAGAGATGCCGATGGGTAAACAAATTGCAAGATTATGATATGGATATCCAAACAACAAAATTAGTCAGTGGTTTGGGGTTGGAAAAACTTATGACGGAGAGCAATCTCAGACAATTGAGATAAATGAATTTGAAGAAGAAAGGTTGAATGTCCTTGAAAACTGATAATTTGAATGGTACAAGGGCATCATTTTTTATCTCAAACATCTAAAGTGCCCTGATCATTTGAGAAAGAATTAGAAAAGAGAACTTAAGCTAGATTCCCAAAAATATGTGATTACTGATTTTGGATTATCTTGGAAAAACCCCGAGGAGTTCTCTTAAGATGCATTACTGAAGATGAAGCCCCTAAAATAATTTTTGATCTCCATGGAGGAGTTTGTGGGGGGAATTTTTCTAGAAGAGTCACAACTCATAAGATCTTAAGGGCTGGTTATTGGTGGCCAACTCTTTTCAAAGATACAACTTTGTTGGTAAGAAAATGTGAAAGTTTCCAACACTTTTCTAGAATACTAAAAGCTTCAAGATCCCTTCCTTTGTAGTCTATATCAATTGAAGCCCCATTTAGGAAATGGGGAATGGACTTCATTGGTGAGATTTCATATCCTTCAAGTGCTAGCCATAAGTGGATTTTAGTAGCCACTAATTACTTCACCAAGTGGGTGGAGGCAATCCCCACCAAGAAAGAAACTCACCAAATTGTCATGGATTTCATTCTAAATCATATCATTTGCAAGTTTTGAGTGCCTACTAAGATAGTTTCTGATAATGCCATGAGCTTTCGAGCTAAAAAATTGGTGGCCATGTGCCATGAATATGGGATCAATTTGACATATGCTTCCAATTATAATCCCTAAGGAAATGGACAAGTAGTATTCAAGCAATAAAAATATGTTGAAAATAATTAGAAGAACTTTGGAGTTGAACAAAAGGAAGTGGGGTGAGTAGTTGAAGTTTGTTGTTTGGGATGATTGAATCACTATTAAATGAGCTACTAGAAAAATCCCATTTGAGTTGGTGTATGGAACTCAAGCTCTGTTTCCCCTGCATATGCAATTTTCTTCATTTCAATTTCTTCAACAACTGGAAGATCAAGAGGTTAGCCCCTATGATGCTCGCATCAATCATATTGTTGAGTTAGATGAAGAAAGAAGGGAATCCCATCAGAGACATGTAAAATTCAGAAATAAATTGAAGAAGTTGTTTAATAACAAGGCGACTCCAAGAGATTTTAGTGTGGGAGATCTTGTGCTATTGTGGGATAGCAGGCATGAGGATAAGGGAAAACATGGAAAGTTTGATGCATTGTGGATGGGCCCTTATTCAATTGACATTTGAATTTGTGAACATGCCTTTTCTTAAAATAACTAGATGGGGAATTGTTTGAATTGTCTATTAATGGTAGGAATTTGAAACATTTGCTTGATTGAATTCTCAAAATTGAGGTATGCACCATTGACATGCAGTGTATACTCTTTTGATTTCTTTTCGCTTCGTGTTTTTTTTTGTCTTGGTTCATCCTGGTCCTTGGCAGCCATTTTTTTGGATTCTCGGTTTGTTATTGGAGGGTTGGATCATGACTTTTTTTCCCAATGGTTTATTTTTGGCACTTGGTCTATTTATTGTTCTTATGGTACTCACTAGAAGTGCTTATCCAGAGTCGGAGTCAATTTTGGTGCTCAATTTGATCTCACCCCATTTGCTCTAAAAATTCTTCAATCTACGGGCTCTGTCATATTTTCTATTTCCCCGAATGGATGCGTGAAAAGTTTTCTTCATTTGTATGTTGTTGAAAGATCCTTCTCCATGGTCGTGGATCACATTTAGGCCTTATATCATTTCCAAATTATTTCCTTAAAGAAAGATTCATTCTAAGCGCAAATGGTGAAGTTCCCCTACATCTTACTATTCAATGTATGTTTTCCCTGTCAAAATTTATCTCTAACATTTGCAGATACGTGTTTATTCTGTTTGGATGCAGGTCAATGGGGAATTTTGAAACTTTAAATCCCACTTCAACTCAAAGCTTGTCCATGTGGAGGGTCGGCACTCATTTGAGGATCCGCCTCTGGGTCCTACCTTAGCAGTTGTGCCAAGGAGACACGTGGTGAGCCCGCGCTTGTTTAGGGTCTCCGCTTTTGGGCACCATATAAAATTTGTGCCAAGGAGACACATGGAGGTTTTCGCTGGCTCCTCTCTATACTTAAAACTTTTAAGAAACTTTCTAAGGCCTAAGACATGTGGAGGGTACGCGCCTATTTGGAACCTACCCCTGTACTTTACTTTTGAAGAAGTGCTAGGAGGACACGTGGAGGTTTCCGTTGGGTCTTCCCATACTTAGACTTTTCAATGGCCAATGAAACTTTCTCGGACCCTAGGCACATGGCACCTTTCATTGGTCCTTAAAATTTTCCAACAACTCTATTGGACTGAGACACGTGGTGAGCCCGCACTTGTTTAGTGTCTCCACTTTTGGGAACCATATCAAAGTTACACTAAGGAGACACATAGAGGCTTCGTTGGTTCCTTTCTATACATAAACTTTTCAAGCAACTTTCTAAGTCCCTGGAACACATGGAGGGCCTGCACTTGTTTGGAAACTTGCCTCTGTAATTCACCTTTGCAGGTGTGCCAAAGAGACATGTGGAGGATTTCGTTGGCTCCTTTTTATACTGAAACATTTTCAAAGGCCAAAAGGTAATTTTCTTAGACCCAGGGCACATGGAAGGCCCGCGCTTGTTTGGAAACTTGCCTCTATACTTCACCTTTGTAGTTACGCTAAGGAAACACATGGATGGCTCTAATCTAAAGTTGAGAAAGGGGAGAATCAATGGTTGTTATGCATTACATTTGATTTTACCACCATTTTTACTCCAAAACTCCTGGAGATGCGAATACACATTGTTTTTGATGAAATTCCTTGTCGTTTTTGTCTGCAAAGTGTAATTGAATGGATTTAGAGATTAATTTTTAGTCCAAGGATTGTAAAGGTTAATATTTTGAAGTTGGAATTGCTTGGGCACTTGTAAAAATGTGAATTACCAGAGAATTTGGATGCGGATCGAGTTATAGGTGCAAAGGATGAAAATGTGTCACAGAGAGTAGATGACTAGGTGACCTAGTTAAAACAATGATGAAAATATTTGCAATGATTCACCTTTTTGAACAAATGGCAACTTTTTGTTACAAACCTATTAAACGTCATTTTCTAAAAATCATGATCAAACATGTAACAAACAAAGGTTCCTCGAATATTCTTTGCTTGGGGGGAAAGCTTTAATGTAAATGAGTGTTATAAAAAGCATGCTTTAGTCATGCAAATGGTTGGGGGTTGAATTCTTATGAGAAAATTTGAGAAATCCCATCTTCTTGAGAGACCATCTAAGAAACCTATTAATCTCTTATGTTTTAGATTTGATCATGTCAAGTTGGTTGCAAGTGTACTAACCATTGACAAGCTCTGAGACTATTCAAAGAAACTTTCCCCTGTTGATGAATCTAATCAACTTCAAATTAATTTGTGTTAATCTTGGGAAAATTTGTGTCTGCTTTATTTCAAAATGTCTACAAGTAGTTTTTCTTGTTCCTATTGCAATATTGTGTTAAAATCCCTCTGAATCACAGGATTTTGTCCATATGATAGTTTAGTGGCATTTACAATTTTGTTACAAGAAGAGCCTTCATCCTATAATGAGATAAACAATTTTAAATCACTTTACTGTCATTTTGTGTATAAATATTGTATTTAAGCCTTTGAGTGTATCTTAGGCGTGAGGAACCATGGGTATTTAATGTTTAATTGAGTCTTTAGCTTGAGCCTTTGTGTTAAATTCTTGGAGATTGTGTGAAACCATGCAAATCTGGGCCTTCATTGATGCACACCTTCTGGTTGAAGGAATATTTTAGCTATTCTAAAGTATTCTGTCATTTATTTTTCCAATTTTTGTGAAGGTTCTCAAAGATATGGAAAAATCAAGTTTATCTTGTTTAATCTCCCACCAAAAATTATTCAAAAACAATGAATCCTACCTGAACTACCCTTGTTTTCCTATATGTCCACAAATGAATAAATTCTACTACCAAAATATGCAAAAGCAATTAGGATTCCATAATGTCTTTAGTAACCTTAACCCTGTTTAGAAAATATCACCATTCTTTAGAAGTGACAACATGTGAGAATTAAATTTTGGTGCATTGATCATATTTTCTAAAGGTTTCCTTTCAAATTTGTGTAAAGAAGGATATCTTCATTCTCCTTCACCAACAAAGGTTACAAAATGGGTCCTCTCACCCTGGTCGAAAGGCACGGCCTAAAGTAGTGAGGATAGATCAAATCCTTTTATATAGTGCTATCCATTTCTCCGGTTCTCGAGTGATAAAGATCAGTTGAATCCCTTCCCGGCTATAAAATGACTTATGATTCATTTGTCTCTAAGTATATTTTTGAATCTATGATGCTTCTTGGCTTCAAAGGAGAATAAATTTTGATACCAACACTAAGTACGCATCCAAATTTGATAATATTTGTGCGCCAGCCACACTCTGAGAATTTGTTCTATTAACAGTAAAGGATAATGATCCTTTAAAGATGCCTTGTTCAAATATCTCGGAATCAACATAGAGTCTAATTTCACCATTCTTCGTATGCAGAGAACTAGATTCGCGACCCGGGTAGAATACTTTATGGGAAAAATAATCTTCACCTCGGTGAGCCACGGATAATTCCTTTCTCATGAGGGGCTATATCTTTAGATTAATTGGTCACTACTTTTGTCCGAAGGGCTTGATGTCAAGATCAAGGTCTATAGAGTGTTGAGCAACACTTAGATCAAAAAAATTGAGGTATTTATACTCCCATGAGAAGATATCATTGTATTTTTGAGAAAGAGAGAGAGATGAAGGATTTTTTTCATCATGCGTGTAAGATTTTCGAGCAAACAACTCTTTTCCATGTGCATAAGTAACTGGAGAGTAGTCTTCTTACATGGCACAGATATAATTTTCTTAACCCTTGAACTCATCGTCAGGGATAAACATTTTCTCTAAGGTGATAAGCCCTTTAGGTAACTTTTTTGTCTTCAGCTATATTACTTGGTCACCATAGCTGTCATGAAAATTAGCTTGCATACTTCAAGAGAACTCAACTTCATTCTTGATGAACTAGAAAATATGTGCGTCACTTTCAAAAACTTTCCAATTGTTGTTATCTAGAATGGATAGTCTAATCACCATCTTAATGTGTTGAGTGTTTCCTTTGATAAAGTCCTCAGCAGGAGATAACTACAAACCAAGCGCGGTCATCTAGTCAGACTTACCTATTCATTTTGCATGGCACCACCTGCATATTTAGAGCATAAAATATCTCAAGGAGGTCCCAAACTATTTTTTTATAATCTTTGAACAGCTTATTATTTTTCATACACTTGTTTGTGACTTGGTGGATAACCAATTATGTATCCCAAAGATTTGTAGCACCTTAATCTTATTCTTTTCAAGTAATAAACAGACCATGCACTAGTGCCTCATATTCTACCACATTATTAGAACATGTAAATTACAACCTGCGTGAAGAATAATTTCTCATCCTTAGGGGAAATGAGAACGACTCTTGCTCCCACGTCATTTCTTCTTCTGGATCCATCAAAGTATAATTTCCATAGACCAGGGTTCTCTTCACTTTTCTTCAACATGCACGGTAGTATAGCTTCTTCTTCAAGAATGCAGTAAGTACTAAGCCTAGTTTCATAAGCTTCCAACTCTTCAACATATGGGTCAAATTTATGGTGCCTCTCTGCCCACTCATCAAGTACTAGATTAGGAATAGAAGGTGGAAGAGGTCTGCTCTTCAGAAACTGAAGCTTGTTCTTCTTGGATTAAATAGTTGGATTGGAAATGGGATGGGACATATGAAATGCATGATAGGAAAATATTGGATTAGCTTTTATGGTAAACTGGGTACCATACCTTGTCTTGAGTAGCATATGAGACCAATCAGAAGATAAGTAACCACCCACTTTAGCAAAGTAAAATCTTTTCAAAAACATAAGACAAACAAAGGGGGCGAGATCAATG
This sequence comes from Taxus wallichiana var. yunnanensis, assembly GCA_018340775.1. Classification (NCBI taxonomy): domain Eukaryota; kingdom Viridiplantae; phylum Streptophyta; class Pinopsida; order Cupressales; family Taxaceae; genus Taxus; species Taxus wallichiana. The sequence continues at coordinate 205,971,112 of CM031244.1, read as the reverse complement.
ATTGACACATATTGATTTATTGATAGACTTGTACATGCATGGAGGGTTAACTCAAGATCCTTGATGATTCCTAGGGTAGTGACAGTTGAACCATCAAGTTGTAGGACTCCTTTTGTTAGGGGGAATAATTAAGACCTAAGACATTAGCAATTTTCTTAGGCATTGCAGAAGTACTAACACCTAAGTCAATCATATAGTTATGGACAAGATGTTTTCCTATGATCAAATACATATAGACATGTGGGGTTTTAAAACTTTACTTATTTGTTTCTCTTATTCATGGTAGATATTGATGAAGCACGTGGTTTGTGAATAGTGGATCGGTGCACATAAGTTACACAAGAGCTTCATGAAACAAGTCGCGCTAGGATGGAATAGTCAGGGCATCCCACATTATAACATTTATGTTTATCTTCTTCATCTAGTCCACAATGCTAAATGGAAAACCCATTGACTTGCACATTTGAGGAACAACAACATCCTTGTTTGGTTTCTCGAGTACAAAGACAGGAACCTTAGCTGGTGTAGAGGCTTGACCTACCAAATCCTTGGGTGTAGGCACTTGAGATATTTTACTACTAGATGTCTTAATTGTTTCCTTTTTCTTTTGAGGGTCTACTTGTGTTATTGGAATTATGACTCGTGTGCCAGGCTCGAGCATTCTCTTCTTGTATCTTAAGTTATCTGCAACATGGGTATGTGGTATTCTTGTATCATCGTAGCTTGGTTGATTGCACAGAATTCCTCAGCGCCAAAGAACATAAAATTTTCCTCTAGAAGGAGCTTCTATCCTTTCTTGGTTATCTACTTCAGGTGGGCTTGTTGAAGGCTCACTGATGGGAGCATTTTGAATCATGTAGGATTGCGCGTGTGCAATATTGGTGTAATGATATTAACTATGAGGCATATTGTAAGGAAATCACCATTCAAACTCTTGTGCCATGTTGTTTCGGAGGTGGGACAAGTGCTTGACTTGTATTGGGAACTGGAAGAGAAGGTGCGGGAGGAATAACCTGCAAAGGCAAGTGTGCATTAACATGTCATCTATCATTATGCTAATTTTGTCTGTATCTTTGATTTCCATACTTGATTCCACCAAGGTTTATTACCCTATCTTTGTGCCTAATTGGAACTATCAGTAGACTTTCACTGTTATTTTTCCAATGGTATGACCTTGTTGGAAAATTTTCTAATTAGGTCCTTCAATTCATCCTCTTCTTTTTTTATATGCAAGAGAGTAGGATGTAGATGCATCTGGTTGTGCACTCTACACTAGAACTAGAGTGATAGAAGGTTGGGGCACTAGAGACATCTCTCTGGGAACAAGGGCACATGAGGCTTAGGTGCCAACTTACTAGCCTGAATGAGATTGTTTTCTACCCTTATTTCAATTTTGTATGAAGCAAGTAAGGTTCTACCTCCCATAGATTGAATCATGATTGAAATTTCACTATTTAAAGCCCTTAGATAGTACAAGAAATCATGTTGGGTTGTAGGCCTTACCACTTGAGTAATTTTGTCCCAAGTCTTTTGGAAGATGTTGAAATTAGTCATTTTCTTATTGGGTATGTGATTTTTGTATTCAACTTCTCCACCAATGATAGATGATCTGATTTATCTTCAAAGTAATTGTAAAGAGTTGTTCTGATCTCATCCCAAGTAGCAATAGATGTAGGTCTTAGGCCACGGTACCATTGGAGTGTTTTACCCTTGAAAGAGGCTGCAAGCAACCTAACAACAACATCATCATGTGTAATCAAATAGATAGAGCATACATTGGCCACATCTTGAATGTGTTCAATAGGGGTGACTTGATTTTCTCCTGTGAAGTATGGAATACTTTTGAGTGCGCACTGCTTTCATATCATGTTGGGCATTTATATTGAGCGGGCTTCCACCAATGAAAATTGTGAAGCTCCTTAGAGGAAGAGGAGGTTAAAGTGTCATGGTAGGGTGTGCTTGTCTATTTTGAGGAGGAGTAGAGTGCATGTGGAGTGTTGGAGATGGGGACATGCATGCAGAAGATCTGTTGTGTGTGCTTCTCGATGAAATTTAGAGGTATTCAAAGGATCCTTCAGTCGCAGTACTCTATCTAGTATGCACTCTTCTCATAAAAGGCACTCAAGACTACAAAAATAGAGATTTAGAAATTTGAAATTTTAGGAGTCACCAAATGTGTTGAAATAAGCCTCCAAAGATTGAAATACTAAGTTCACACACCAGAACTTAGCAATATGAAATTTAAGCTTTCACAGTTGGTCCCACCGAGTGTGCCGAGAAAGTGTTAGTGATCAAACTTGCACCCGTGTCTCAGATCTAGAAGGATCAAGTCATTTGAGAGAACAATGGAACTGTCTCCAAGTTGTGGGACCTTACGCGCTTGAGACAGATCTCTGGAGAAGGCCGGTTCCTTATCTATTTCGATTGCTTAGTGCCAATTATAATGCTTTGAAGGTAAAACTAAGCTAATAATTTCAAGGGACCAGGATAGAAGCATAATATGAGAGGAAACCACACTAAAAGGTGATAACACTAGAAAAATAGGGATGAACACTATCTATTCTAAGTGAAAATGAAGGGAAAGGCATGAAAGAAGGCTAGGCACATGTAGCACAACTAAAATGTATTTACGAGATCAATTTTATGGAACATAACTAAAAATGGAGCTGCAAGGGACCTAGAATGACACAAAAATCACGTAATGTAAAAGAAAGGAAATAAGAAACAATAAAAACACATTTAGGACAAATAATGGTCTCAAAACGATGCATTTGTTACTTCCAGAAATGCATGAATTGTTCAATGGCAAAAGAGGCCGATGTCCACATGCATGAGCCATATCTAGAAGTCTACAACTCAAAATAATAAAAAAATATGAAGTCCTTAGAAAAATGCATTACGATCCAAAATTTCCAACATTAATAATGAGCCAAAATCTTACATTTATAGATGAATCCATGGAAGAAAAAGAGAAGAAGGAGGGAAAACTTGATTTTGAAATACAACCACCAATAAGAAGCATTCAATTCCTGTAAATATGTCAAATAAATTTCCCCAAGTCTATTTGGCATGTTGGAGAAGGAAGGAGGGTGGATCAAATCAAATTGGGTGGTTGGAATCATCAGATCTACTCATTAATGCCCAAAAAGATGTTTTCCCATTTCTTACCTACCAGATCCACTAAGAAATTGAATTTGAATATCTTAGCAATGTAACCTACATGAGCAATTATCAAATGATACTAGGCGCGCACCGATCGAGAGATTTGTAGAAAAACATATGGCTATCAAAATATTTTCAGGGCTACTTGTATACACAAGACACATGGCACGCATTGATTGTGAAAATATGGTCACTGTGAAAAAGTGTTCTGTCATTTTACGCCACATGTCACTCCTTTGGTTTATTGTAAGGATTTGGTGCCTTGTTGGCATGCTTTGACTGGTTGTATGTGGTACACTCAAGTGTATGAGAGAATTATGTGGCATAGAATGGTGTAGAGGAGGGAAAAAAATATATACGTGTGGAAGAATGAGGCATGGTAAGAAGGCGAAGGAAGGCATGTAATCGCAACGCGCGTGTGGAGGAAATGCATAAAGCTGGTGAGTGGATAATGTATATTCAAGGCATAAATATTAAAAGGTAATGTACAAGGCATGAGCAAGGGCCAAGGAATTAGTTGATTGAAATAAGTGCAAGGCGTGCACATGATGAATAGCTGTTAGGAAGAAGGAAAATGTGTAGAAGATGCACTCAATGTCACGGTGGAACAAAGAGGAAAAGAAAATGGAAATGGAAGAAGGGGAAGTGTGCAAGGGTGCACAAGGAAACAATGACCAAGTGAATGTGTCAAGGATACAACGGAGGTTCATGCCACTATAATGAAGATCTATGAGCCATAAAATGTATGTAAGTTTTCCAAATAACTAGGAGAGTTATTTGGATAACAAAACCTAAGATCAAAAATAGTGAGCTTCACATAGAAAATAAAGATGGAGAAATATTGAAATATAGTCACGTGTATATGTCATCTTCTTCCACAAAAACCAACTTCTTTCACAAGAAATACAATCTATGAAAGCAACACTCACAAGCCTTCAAGAAAATAATGGGGAAATAGCAAAAGATATCAATACGAAGAGTTATGTCCCCATCCATTTGATAAGGTTATGTTGCTTCAACCCTTTCCAAAGACATTTGACAAGTATAGAGGGAAATGTGATCCATGCGATCATGTGAAATATTTTTACATGGCATGCCAAGAAGTTTCTTACACCGACAAGTACCTCATATGACTTTTTCCAAAATTCTAGGAGGACAAGCCTTGGAATGGTTTACTCGCTTACCTCATGGGTCTATCTTCACATGGCCTGAACTAAAAGAGATATTTTTATGAAATTTCTCATACAACATAGAAATTAACACAACCATGGAAGACTTGTGTAACACCAAAAACCTCTAAATGAAACCTTCACAAGTTTTCTACAAAGATGGTGGGGGCTAGCTAACGGCTTCCCTTATTCAATACCTAAAAAGTAACTTGTTAGCATCTTTGTACTAAATTTGAAATTAGACATCACTTTTCATTTACAAATGCATTGTGTTCAGAGCTTTGAAGAGGTCATCAAGAAGGGCATACAAATAGAAAAATCCCTCATTACAAAAGGAACTATCAAATCATCTTCCAAGGATAATCAATCTACCAAACCGATAGATAAGCCAAATATCTTTAACAAAAACAAGAATGTGGTAGGAGATGGAATCACGGATTCCAAATGTATATAAGTAGTCCAAGTTGGTCAACATTTTAAACTAACCAAAGGGCCGATCCAACCACCAGCCAAGCGTAGAACATTCACTCCTCTTAATGAGTCTTTTTTTGAAATCTTGAAACAATTGGATACAGCTCACATGGTGACTTATCCTATGACACAACCCTTTGATGACAATGCTCCTAAACCTTCATGGTATAAAGAGCATGAATATTGTGATTTTCATCATGTAAAGGGACACAAGACAAAAAAGTGCCTAAGACTTCACCACTTCATTCAAGATCTTATTGATAATGGAGAGATAGAATTTGATCCACCAGAGAGAAATCAGACACCAAATGAAAATATGGGGATATTCAAAGAACCATTCCCTAAACATGATAAACCAAATGGGAAGAATCTAGATCAAGGAGAGTCATCCCAAAGTTACAAAGCCGTAAACTATATGTATACCAAAAGTGATAACAATCATTACGAATCACTCATTGGATGTGTTCACTCTTTTGATGAGCATGTGAATACCATTAGGATCAAGGGAAAATATTGTACTGTGGTAACAAGGTGCACTCATCTTGTGATCTCAAAACCTCCTCTATCTACCCCTCAGGATGGTCAGTACAACATCTTAGAGAAACTTGAGAAGACATTTGCTAAGATTTCAATCTTGGATCTTCTTAAAATATTGAATGTACATAAAGACATCATTTATAAAACTCTCCAGGGCTAGGAGTGCAAATAGAATTAGAGCCTTAACATTTGCAGTCCATGGTTGAAAACATTACACCGGTTGAACACATCTCATTTAACCACAAGGAAATCCCTAACGGAAATCACACATATAATATTCCCCTATATATATGGGTAGTTGTTACCCATTGGAAGGTAAAATAGGTGCTTGTAGACAAAATTTCAGGGTTAAATATATGCACATTCAAACTAATCAAACAACCGGGACACACACGAAGTCGATATAGAGTCCCACATTATCACCATAAGCACGACGATAATGCAGAATGGGAGTTAGAAGTAAAACTAATGTTTCCGATGGAAGTAGGGCCTACTTTCCACAACACGAAGTTTCATGTATTAGATTTGGAACTTCCATACAACATGCTTCTTGGCCACCCATGGATCCATGTCATGCAAGCCATACCATCAACGTTTCATTAGTGTATTAAATTGAAACATGAGGGACACACTGTTACCATTCAAGGTGATCCAAAACCCTTTTCTCACTATAAATATCTCAAAAATTTACACATAGAGGTACATATACATGTCCCTCTGTTCATGTTGATGTTCCCCTCTAGTTAGAAGCTCTTAAATCATGAGTATATTTGGAATCCATAATTTCTTGTGCTCATGAGGCTTCTACGTCCACTTCTCCCTTTGATTCATGGGAGATGAAAATCCTTGAGTATGGTTATGGAGAATATAATGTGCAACAAGATCTCCTAGTTTTAGATCTGTCTTTGTCACCAAAAACAAGAGGTAGACCCAACTATCACTTTAAATGGCCTAAAGATGAACATATTATAGGGAAATTCTTACGATGGATTACTTGTAGAAGAGAAATTGTTGGACCCACCTACAACTTGGGTCCCAAAGGACACTAAGCCTACCTACTATGAAACCCCAGAATATGCCAAATCTAGTAGAATGATGTATTCCATGGGTTACAAAGGACTTAGATGTGGAAAATTTGAACAAGGAGAAATATAATCGGTCCCACTTCCACATTTCAAAACAAAACACTATTGTATTGATATTTGGCCATATGGGTCACATCCAATGGACCAAGGTGCTACCTGCTATGATCACAAGGATATCTTTGCTTATTCAGATAGAGAAAATGATTCCCACTGTATTCAATAATATAACCCCCACCAATCCTAAATTTAACCTTATATACCCTACCCTTGTCGATTGGGACCAACAACATCATATGCCATTGGATCTATTTGAGAATGATGAGGCTATTGCAGAATTTATGGGCATATGTGATATCATTCCTATTGGAGATCATAAGAAGGGTTTCTTCATTGACTTATATACCTAAACGTACTTTGGTGAGGAAGTTGAGCTTCATGGTCATAAAAATTTAAGAAAAAGTAAGGGAAAATTTACCAAAAAAGCCTCGGCAAAAACGTACATCCAAGTCACACGGTGAAAATGTCTTTGAGGTGCTACTTGACCAACAAGTAAAAACCCAATGGAAAAAATAAGTGACCAAACTCAAGGTGAAAATATCATCAAGACACCCTTGGAAGAATATCTCAACCTTCCTTCCAATCCTATGTGTATCGAGGATATGTCAAAAATGCTCGTAGAGGAAACTGTTGTCGTGGATATTTGAACAGAAGAAGACCTAAAGATAGTCAAGTTGGGAGCTTCACTTTCAACACAATAATGAAGAAATTCACCTTCTTTCTCAGATAATTTGTGGAAATATTTTCATGTTATATAAATACATGTCGGGCTTAGATCAAACTTTGGTGGTGCACAACTTAGTAGTGCACCCAGACGCAAAGCCTATTAAACAAAAGCTAAGGAAAATGCATCCACGAGTGGCCCTTCTGGTTAAAGAGGAGTTAGAGAGATTGTTAGCAGCAGGGTTCATCAAACCCATTGACTACTCTAAGTGGATATCAAATGTAGTTCCAGTACAAAAGAAACTTGTTGGAATCAGAATTTACACATACTTTTGGGACATCAACAAGGCATGTCCAAAAGATGATTTTCCTTTGCCTAATATTGACATGATTGTTGATTCAACTACAAGCTATGAAATTTTATCTCTTATGGATGGATTTTCAGGATACAACCAAATCAAGATAGTAAAGGAAGATCAGTATAAGATGGCCTTTACAACCCCTTAGGGAACATTTTGTTATCAGGTAATGCCCTTCAACCTAAAAAATTCTGGTGTAACTTATCAAAGGGAAATGACAGTGATATTCCATGATATGCTACATGACATCATGGAGGACTATGTAGATGATATCCTAAGGAAATATAAGATAAGAGAAGACAACCCTAAAGTTTTATGGCATATCTTTGAATTCTGCAGGAGTATAAGGTTAGATTGAATCCAAAGAAATGTGTATTTGGGGTATTATCAGGGAAGCTACTAGGATTCATTGTATCAAGGAGAGGGATTGAGGTAGACCCATCCAAAGTCACTGTCATTACTGAAATGCCTCCTCCCAATAATATCAAATAGTTGTATAGCCTATAAGGGAAAATACAAGTCATTCGCCGCTTCATCTTGTAGTTTGCTAACAAATGTCATTCATTCAACCATCTTCTTAAGAATGATGTCAACTTTAGAGCCTTTTCCTTGCTCAAACAATACTTGGCCAATCTGCCTATCCTCATGCCTCCAACTCTAGGTGAGCCACTTTTTCTATACATATCGCAACCTAGTTTGTTATTGACACATTGCTTTCTCAATATGACCTAAGCCAAAAATAAAAATTAGTGTACTATCTCAATTGTACTTTAATCTCCTATGAGCTCAACTATCCCCAAATTGAAAAAGCTTGTTTGGTTGTAGTTTTTACCTTCCAAAAACTTCACCATTACCTATTGAATACTAAAACCAAGCTTATATCCAAGGTTGAACCACTCAAATACCTATTTTAAAAATCCACCCTTACGGGTAGAATGGCTAATTGGATCATTCTACTCAGTGAATTTGACATTGAGTACATACACCAAAAATTAGTTAAAGGACAGTGCTCGTAATTTTTATATGCCAAGTACATTTTGATGGATCATTTATGTTTCATGGTTTGGGGGAGGTGTAGTGTTAATCACTCCTTCAAGATACCCTATACCACAATCTTTCCATCTTGGCTTTCCTTGTACAAAAAACATTGTGAAATATAAAGCACTCATCACTTCAATGAAGTTGTCTCTAAAGTGGAATATCCATTACATTAAGGTCATTGGTGACTCACAACTGATTATAAAGTAAGTCAATGATGAGTACAAGGTCAAGGATGAAAAACTCATCCCATATAAAAAGTTGGTAGAGACTCTAAAATAATATTTTGTGTGCATCACCTTTGAAAAAATTCCAAGGGCACAAAACCAATCTATAGATGTGATGACAACAGTGGGTTTTATGTCTTTGTGGATTTTACCAGAGACTAATGATAGACCATTTTTGTTAAAAATATATGTCATCCATCATACGACATGCTAGATTATTTCCTAGCATGTGAAGTTTTTGGTCCCCACTCCCCATGGTATGCCCATATTTTTAACTACCTCCAAAGTGGTACCTTTCCTCATGACATTACCCATTTCAAAAAATAAATCCTTATCTACCAAATAGCCTATTACACCCTCCTAGGAGGCATGCTTTATCATCGTGGCTACGATGGGAATCATTGCGTTGTCTAGATGTAGCAGAGTCAGTCCAAGCTGGTCAAGGAGGTACATGAAGGAGTATGTACCATCATACAAATGGAATGGTATTAGCAAAAAAGTTGTTAAGGGTAGGCTATTACTGGCCTACTATGGAGATAGATTGCTGCAACCATGTAAGAAAGTGTGTTTTATGTCAAAATTATGGAAATTTCATTCATACACCATCACAACCTTTACATTTGATAACAACACCATGGCCATTTTCTAAATGGGGATTAGACTTAATAGGGAAGCTCACCCCTACCTCATCACGACACAGAATAATTCACTAAATAGATGGAGGCCGTTCAATTGACATATGTTACAGGTGCTCAAATTTCAAAGGTCATCATGAATCACCTTATTTTCAAGTATGGTATTCATGTTGTCATTATTCATTGATAATGACAAATCATTCAAGAACAAGATGGTTAAGGATCTCTTTCATCGCTTTCAGATAAGATTAAAGTGGTCCACACCATATTACCCACAAGGTAATGGGAAAGTAGAAGCCACTAACAAAAAGCTGATTCAAATCATGGAGAAGATGGTGAGTAAGATAGGTCACAACTAGTATTAATAAATTCACCCTACTCTATTCACACTCCTATTGGTGTGACACCCTACTCCCTAATATTCATAATGAATCTATCATACCATTAGAGATTTATATTTTTTCTCTAATAATATCTCTTAGGGATTACCTAGATAAGGATGAGGATTACTGAGTGGTGGACTCACGAATTAAAGCTCCTAGATGAAATATTCATCCATACCCTCAACCATATCAAGGTGTATCAAAAATAGTCTCACTGAATTATGAAAAAGGATCATACCTTGGAAGTTTGAGGTTGGGTATTTAGTGATGAAAGAGAACTCGTTTAACACAAGGAAAAAGAGAGAGAAAAAGGAAAGTTTGAACCTCATTGGTTAGGACCTTATGTCATTGTGGCCAAATATGGGTCAGGAGCATACAAGCTTGCCCATCTTGATGGTGATGAGCTCCATGAACCCATGAATGCCATGCACCTCAAGTGGTTCTATGCTTGAGCATGGTGCAAAAATCATGAAAACAACCAAAAAAGTAGAAAATGATCAAAAAAATCAAAAAAGAAGAAAAGGAAAAAGAGAAAACGGGTCATCCAAATGTGAAAACCATGTAATTGTGGCGCTTTGGATAAGGCCCCTTGGTGAAAACCAGTTTTCACTTCCATGGGAATATTTTTGTTCACAAGCATCTTGTATCTAGGGGTATTGTTAACTTAGCCTAGTGCTAGTTCTACACCTGCATCCTAGATTCTTTTTTAACCTATCCTGTCAAGCCTTGATCCGGTTATTTCTCCTCTTGCTTGTCTATGAAAGGATTTCCTTTGAATTTTCCTCGTCTAACATTGGGGGAACCTTCACACTTTCTTATTAATAAATGTAATTCATGTCTCCTACCCTTATATATTCCCATCTAACATTGGGGGAATCCATGTTTCTCGGTTTCCTATTCATAGTTTCAAAAAGTCTTTTAAAATACAAAAACATTTAAATATGTTTAAAATCACAAAAACATTCAAAAATGTTGAAAACGCAAAAACATTCAAATATTTTTAAAAATCCCAAAACATTCAAAGATGTTCAAAATCTCCAAAAACATTCACATAATACTTGAAAAACACAAAACAATAGAAAATTGTTTTGCAAAACTCTCAAAAACAACGTAAAATGCATTGAAAAACAATACCATAGAAATATTAGTTTTAGTTTACTTGCTTTGTTTCTTTGTCTTATTTTTTTCTTTGCTTGTTTGGTTGCATGTACATTGTTTGTATCATTTTAATTGATTGTACATTCATATTGTGTTGCTTAGAAAATACTTACCACTTGAAATTTATCTTTTTTACTTAGAATAGTTTTATTTTTATGTGTACCCTTGGAGTGTGTTTTGTTTGAATGGTTGTAGATAGTTTCTTTATGTTGTTTTAATGAGTATATTTAGTATATTTTTAGCTTTTTCTTATGCTTGTTTGTTACTTGTACATAATTTTTTATCACATCATCATATCTCCATCTATATCATCACATATAATATCATCTATACATCATATATAAATAAAATGCTAAGTTTACATCATACATGTACACTAAGCTAATCATCACATATCGTATCATCAAATGGGGGAAAGAGGGATCGAAAATATCAAAATATATCCCCCATACCAATATCATCATGTGTAATAAATCAAAACAACATCATATGCAATAACAAATGATAGCATCTATGGATATATCATGAATCAATAAACATGTGATACATCATCAATAACACAAAGTCCATAATAATAATCATCATCATCATCATAAATATCAATGTCAAATGTCTAAATATACATGTATGTCTCAAAATGTACATCATCTGGATACAAAACCGGCCATCATGGGCATAGATCAAAATAAGCCTTCATCATGAGGCATGACAAAAATAATACATGTACATCGATAAAAAATAAGCCTTCATAAGAGGTGTACATCAGATACATCATACAAAAATACATGATCGAGAGGAAGAGTCATCCATGACTCTCTCCCTCACCTGGGTTTCTTGATATGGGGAGTGGAGGCAGCATCTGCTGCTGGTGAGAAGGCCTCGCCACTATAACTGCGTAACGAGAACTGTTGTACTAAGTGAACAGATCTAGATTTCTGTGGGATCTAGTCCCCGACCTACTAACAAAAGGTTGTCCAAATGGAACAATCCTCTAACCCTCTGAAACTACCTTTAGGTAAGTTGCCTTGCAATAAACAACTTCCCCATTGGCTCTCATGATATTGGACAACATATATATCTGTCTAACTATTGTGGTTTCCTCCATAGCACCATACCACTCTCCTGTAACCCGGGCTACATCAGCCTATGCTTGTGTCGATAAGGAAACATGTCTATCCCTATATGTAGTTTTAGTGAGGACTGGTCTTGTTCTTTCTTGTAAGGTGCTCATAATCTTTGACATTTGGGCCGCCATATACCGTATCTTTTAGAACCATGTGGCATCATCTCCTCCCTAGCCAACTCTGTGCCCTATCCTTATCCCGCCTGGGTTTTCATTATCTCGAGCCTATGCCCCGGCCTCGATTCCACTTGGTCATGTGACTATCTGTAAATGGACCCTGGGCTGGTCCCTTTTTGATGTAACTTGTGAATGGACAGATATGACCCATCGAAGTTATGGAATCGAAGTGCAGCTATTTTTCCCCCATCTCCACCCACCTCTCCAATATCCTCCATCATCTACTTCCCACCATCCCTTAGCATACTAGGAGGTAGACCCTATCGTAGAACTCCTCCTACGGGAGGACCCTATGGTGCTCTCTTTGCTGGCACCTATTGTAGTGGTACATCTAATCCCACGACCATGCCCACTTAAGGCATCGCGATCTCAAAGTACCTAGACTCATTGTCTCCATATCGGTTGTTTTACAAATGGAGGACCCCCCCCCTAACTTTTCATTACCCCTCCTCCTCCCCACCATCAACATCCTCATGCTCACCTCTCCGCAGGTTTCCTAACCCTTATGGCCCATTTTTTCTATGCAATAGTAAGTCAACATGGTAATACTATCACATACCAAGGAGCATACTTAATAGAGGTCCCAAAGATCTTTGATGTGCCTCAATGGAATCCACTATTACAAAACCATCTTATCAAAACTAGCCTGGCCCTTGGTTGGCTAAATCTAGGGACCCGTGTCAAATCTCTCAGAATCCATGTGGGTATACCACATGTCTATGTTGGGAACATCCTAAACACCCCAAAATTTTTGGGCACATCAATCCAAGCGATAATACTCAATAATGTAGCCCATGTTTCCTATCATAAAGTTCTTGACCATCGTTACTTTCAGCTTATCAAAGCATCCTCATCCCACTGATAATAGAGGTAGGGCCTCTATAATATCATCTATTATGTAAGCTCAACGAACTCTCTCCTTTAGCAAGTAGGGGCTACTTGTGTGCCCTTGAATATTGCCACCTTAACAAACCCATCCCATAACAGATGGCTCCTCTAGATCTCAAGCCCGTAACTCACCTACAGGGTGAGCAATAGCTATGTGGTCCCATGACCAGATCTATAACAAAAGTGTTGGACCCATGGTATTCTAACCATGGTATGTAATAAGATGAAGATCCTAATATAGGTGTGCTAACATACACTGTCCCCAACAATATCTCTCACCTCATAGTAAACCTGTTATGAATCCAATGAGGCCAAGCGGAAAGGTAGCACATGTCTTGTCAGGGACAAGAATGCCACTAACAAACACCATCAAATATACAGTAATGTAATGAAAACATGAATATATAATGTAATGTTTTAGATAAATTTTCATCCCTCGGACAAGTATGTCCAAGAAACCAAACACCTCAGTGAGGCATCCTGTAATATCCTCATCATCAGTAGTATACTCAACTAACTGGCCAACTATGGGAACACAGAATATATGCGGACATCCTTAAGTGTAGATGTCATCTCCCTTGTTGGGATTTGGAAGCACTGACTCTCTAAGTACCACCTCTCAGCCAAGGCTATAAGGAGATCATAATCTAATGTGATCATCAGCGTCTATGCCGCATAATACAATCCGGTCACATCTAGCAAGATCACCAAGATCGTCGGCTTCTGATCTGGGACGGAAACCGACCACTATAGTGGCAAGTTGGCTATGTTGATCCCTTTTCTAAAGTGACGGTAAGTGAACCTATAAAAGGTAATACACATGTTATGAATTTCTTCAATTCTAATTCTTTCTATTTTCTTCTATCTAACTAATTTTTCATCTAAATATCCTCTTTTCATTCACTAAAAATTCTTATGAAACTTTGGCAAAGTTGGGATTTTCCCTCCCGTGGCGCATACACCCCCTTCAGGAATATACACACCTCCTTTAGTGTATACGTGTGTATTTGTATATGTGCTTTTTTTGGTGCATACGCATATTTTTTATTGTGTGTATATGTACCCTAGTCTTCCCATTAACGCTATCGCATACGCTCCCACTTACTTTTGCATGTGTGCCCTCCCATATGTGTATGCCTAGGCACACATGATATTTTCTAAAAATACATGCCCCTATTGATTACATATGCACACACATACATGTCATTTGGCATGTACTTGGTTTTGGTTGTGTACACTAATCTTTGGAGGCATACACACCCTGTGTCGTGCGTACACATTTTTAACCTAGCTACTAATGATATTAAATGCAAAATTAAATGCTAAAAATAAAAAGCAAGGTTAGGGCACTCACAAATGGTCCATCTTCATCATATATCAGGCATACTCTCAAATGATATCAGCTTGTCTCGTGGTGGCTCTGAACTCGGCTATCTCGTTACTCGCTCACGGTATCTCACGGTAAAAATTTGGCAGAGCTCGGTAACAAATAAAACTGATCACAATGATTTTCCCCCTTATGAGGGGTATATATCTCTCCTTTTACACCGCTGTAATTCCCTAGGGGCATGTTTTGACTATTTTGATTCTTTTAACACTTCTTCTATCCGCCGCAATGATTATTTTTATTAAATAATCATTTTTAACTAATTTTTGCCATGCTGGGGCATGTTTTTGCTACCTGGCGCCTATTTCTTCTCCTTGGAACAATTTTCTCACTTTTAGGCGATCTCATACCTTCTTATTTCTTCCATAAAAATCAAAAATCCATTAAAAATTTACAAAAATTGAAATTTTCCAAAAAAATCAAGAAAATGGAAAATCCTAAAAATTTAAACATTTCTCAAAAATCCTAAAATCGTAAAAAAAAAAAAAAAATGCAAAACTCGGTGACATGCCCATAACAAATGAAACTTGTATCTTTTGCATGGTATTCATTACATATATTTCTAGTTTTTTCATGTTTTCATGAATTTAACGGCTTGTGGATCATCATATTTTCATCCATCTACAAAGCTAGCATTCTTGTTTCGTTAGTACTCTGCGGCACATCTCTTTGTCTGCGGTACTATTTCATTGTGCACAAAGCTTTATCATTAGACCATGTTTCCTTCACCATTTTCCCTTACATTTATCCTTGTCAAGGGCATCATTTTTAACCCTTTTCATCAATCACAAACATTTGGGGATCTTCAGCTTGATAATAAAACATTTGTGCAACTATCTTGATCATTGTTGGTTTGAGTATGTGCATTTGTACTTATTTCCATGTTAAATGAGCTTGTTTCCTTCTCATATTTCATTACTATCTGTATGTTCAATTGATTTGGTGTTTTTAGGAGTGGAAAATTATTCATATTATGAATTTTCATGTCATTCTACTTTTTCGTATGCTTGTATCTTTAATAAGGACCGATGACGTAGATCCTTAGAAAAATGATGATAAGAAAGTTGTTCTACACTGGATGCAAGACTAGTTCTTCCCTATCTTTCTTCCTCTCTTTCTTCTCAATCATTCTCCTATCAATATTATTATTCTAATTTACTTGGGGCATCTTTCCCCTACCCATTCTTCTATCTATTACTTTCATCTTTTTGATCGTTGATCACCTTCTTTCATCACCCCATCGACACTCGAGGGGGAATCTCTCACTTCTACTAATTTTTCTTCTACCCCTTCAAAATTTTACCTGTCTACTATATTTGAAGTGGCGTCACTTACGCCACCCCAAAGAGGGGAAAATTTAGACACCTATAATTTATCTCCAACAATTTAAATACTTAAATTGCGCTAATTATACTACTTCCCACAAATTGATGACATATCATCAATATAACACACTTTCTCTTCTATCATCATTAATTAATTACATTACGCTAATTAATTGACCCTTCTATCTAGCAAAGATGACAATTAACAACCTTCCATTAATTAAATCCCTTTCTACTTGAATTAATTAATTATTCTTAATTAATTAAGTTTCCTCTTCTATTAGATAAATAAATCATCATTTATCTATTATAAACCCTTCCTATTACCTAAATCATACTAATTTTTCTTCTTAAAGATTCGTGAAGCTTGATCACCTATTAATTAATCCCTTGGGTTAATTTATAAATCCCTCAAACCCCATGAGTCACTACAGGATAACTTAAACTCTCCTAAGGTTGACTCAACCCCTTTTCAACCATAGTCACCCCAAACTAACTCAACATAGCTATTATCCCACATGTAAAGGGATGTAGAGATTCTTTTATCCATTGGGCTATATAAGGATCCCTCCTCTTACCATTCTACTTACACCTAAATGAGCATAGAGCCTAACCTATAACCATTTATTATCTTAGAGCATTCTTCCATTAAAGGAGTTAAGTGTCCTCATTTCTTGCATTCATCCATCCAAGTTTGAATTCATATGGAGATATGTCAAATGGTCTTGTAGCCATGGATTGACAAGACTCCATTCTTAAAACCTTGGGATTAAAACATACAATCAACCCTTTTGATTTCTAAGGATCTAAATAGGTTCATTCCATTGATTAGCATTCAATAGAGATTGATATTAATTGTTCAGCATATTAGTTCGATGTTTATTCATGTTCTAATGCAAAGATGTTGGTAGATTAGTCTTGTTTAAGCTTTAAGCATGATGGTGCATAGATTTTAGTTTAGCATTGTATTGAGGCTATTAGGTGTTAGTCTTGATTTTACTTGCATAGCTAACTAATTCTTACACACAAGGATGTTCTCCAAATTAATATCTAGAAAATTGAACATGTTACTTACTAGTAGTGGCTCCCTAGGTCTTTGGGTGAAAAATTTGCATCCATAGTATCCTGAACTATAGATCCCACAATACTATCATCCTAGATCTCTTCGACAACCACCTCTTCCTCAGTTTTTTTGTCTTGATCATCCACTATTTTTTTGACCTCTTCCTAACCAACTTCTACAACTTCTTCCTCTAGAACCTATTATGTCTTTGGACACTGATCTTTAATATCTAATGGTTTTTTAATTTTTTTCCAGGAAGTATTTACCTTTGAATTCCCGATGCCATTTGGTTTTAATACACCTTTTCCCTTCAAATCTTCCTTATTAGATCCTTTATTCTTATTTTCCATAGCCTTTGTGGTTACATCCTCTATAACCTTTGGACATGATTTAATGTTGTGTCCTACCTTGAATTATGAGAAACATATGAAAGGTGTAAACTCATAGTCAATTTTTGGATATGCGCACACCCTTGAGGTTTTAAGTTCAATGCTTCTTGGCACAAAAGTTTCCGGGGCCACATTAAAACAAAAATGGGAAAACATGAGTTTGGCCTTAGCACAAGTGACTGGATCTATAATAATAAGGACCCCAATGGCTTTGGCAATCCCCTGCAGGATATCCAAATCCCAATATTCAAGGGTTAAACCTAGACCTAACCCAGATGGGATATTATTTAATGATTGTTTCCAAGGGTTGAACCTAGGTAGCCATTTTACACCAAGATAATAGCATAACCCATAAACCATGGTCCCCTAGTAAGGATCCATAAGAAATCCTCTTCCAAAGATAGAGTAATCACAAAAAAACATTAGCATATGTTGTTATTTCCATCGATCCTTTGGGCATCCATTTCTGTTAGCCCATTTCCTAAATTCTTTAATATTTGGTCTGCTTCCTAGAATCTTGGCTGGGATGATATTACTCATCTAATACTTGAATTTGTTGTCCACTTGTTCTGGTATCTCCAAGAAAACACCATTTTCATTATAATAAGGACTGAGACAAAAAGAGGGGGATACATGTTTTGGTGCATTGTTGACCACTCGTCTTTCCCACGTGACTAGGCATCCTTGGTGGCTCCACTTTATCCCTTTCTATTGTAAATTTTTCATCCTTCCTACCATCCTACATATTCTCCACATGAACCCCGAAATTTAGATTGTGTACCTTTTCATGCATCCTTCCTTTCATCCCGCATATTGTGTTATAGTGTTACATTGCAATATTTTGTTCAATTTTAAAATCCTTTTACAATAGTGCTAAGAAATTATTTTTGATAACCTTTAATTATATTTTAGATGTGTTGAAATTGAATCAATGAGAATTTTTTTGGATTCTTGTACAATTTATTATGTTAAGGGTTTCAAAGTTTAGTTGGTAATATTTTTATGAAGTTGGTATCAATGAATGCAAATGTCATTTTGAAAGTAAATGTTGGATTTATTTTGTTTTCTCTGTATTGTGAAAGTAGCAGGATATCATGGAAATCACTAATATGGTGCTCCTTTGATTCAACCATCATCCACTCCATACCCTTTTGATAACATAAATACCATCTTATCCGTACAAATACATTAACCTTTCTTATCATGAATGTGTTTTCCTATGAATTACATTTTTCCTTGCATATTATAAGTGCATTTTCTATTATCTAGTGAAGATTAGCATTCAAGTGTCATCAAGATTCATATTATTGATTATTTACACAAAGATGATTTTTTTGAATCACATTTCATCTTTCTTTGGTAGTTTTTATTTGATGAATTAAGTATGTGTAATGTTTTTGTGACAAATCTATGACTAAACTTTGCATTTATGGTTATACTTCAAATTTACCCACCAAAAATTAGTAGGATATTAGATCATAGTATCCCTCTTGCATTCAAGCTACCCCTTGGGTTCTCTCACCTAGTTAAGGAAGACCCATAAGTAGCAAGAGTTATTTTTTCCCTTTGTACGCGCCTCCTAGCCATTTCTAAGACCTGGTGATGAAATAATGTTAGATCTTTCCCAACTACAAATGGCGTAGCTCGGCCTAACATTATTTGAGCCATTTGTTTCCAAAACTACTGCCAAGTCTCTTGTTTGTAACACTAGGAACCAATATGGTGTAAACACTTGGACCGACACATACTCCAAATTTGTTTTCAATTTGATTATATTTTTTGGTTCATTTTACCCTCCGGCTTGGCCTTCACATAAAAATTACCTCCAAAAAAATTTATAAGAAAGTTAATATCTCATTTACTCACCTAACACTCTTATGACATCTCATTACAAATACTAATACAAAAGGATCCCAAGACTCCTTGAATACTAATACGTCGAGTTAAAAATAGAGAGAATGTTTGAATGTTCTCAAACATCTATGCCCCTAATAATTTTAATAGTAGGAAAATATTTTTAGACACTGAAGGCTTTTAGAAACAATTACAAAAACAACAAATGGTTGATTATGGGAAACTTCGACACTTTGTTGTCTCTTATAGAGAAAAAGGTGGGCATCGGGAGTTCAATATAAGTATGGATGACTTAGCAGACATCATTACCGATAGTAATATCATTGACATTGAATTAGGAAGTGCTAAATTCACATGGAGCAATAGGCATATGGGGGAGGATTTTATACATGTAATATTAGACAGATCCTTGATCTTTTTCGATTGGAATCTCTCTCAAGACTTCAGAATCTCCTCCCTTCCCAAGATATGTTCCGATCACAATCCCATCATCTTTTTTTTTTATTATTGGTAAATAGTTTTTTGAAAGGGACTATACCCTTGTACAACAAGGCTCAGAAGCTAGAATTGGAAGATTGAGCACAAAAAAAGACCTCAAAGTCCAGATAGAACAATAATGACCAACTGCAGAAAGTTGTCTGCAAAGAAAAAAATCCACAACCAACAACACATCAGCAAAAAGACAACTGATGTACAATGAACAAACAGCAATGGCACATCAACACCATTGGAAAAGAAACACTCTGTGATCTCGGCCATGA
The DNA here is from genome assembly GCA_018340775.1 of Taxus wallichiana var. yunnanensis. Lineage (NCBI taxonomy): Eukaryota > Viridiplantae > Streptophyta > Pinopsida > Cupressales > Taxaceae > Taxus > Taxus wallichiana. Next base: position 205,951,201 of record CM031244.1, on the reverse strand, counting down.
AAAATGCTATAATGTAACCCGACCGAACATTAACAGAGAAGATCATCTAGGTGTAGAGATTTCCTTTAGGGTGAATTTTTTTCTTTTTGTTGACCGTTACCTAGCTGAAGGAGCCTCCACGGTTGGAGGAGAAGACCAAGGAGGAGTATTTTCCTTAGTCACATTTGTGCTAGTTGAGGCAGCCTCGTTGACATCTAAAGAGATATATTTATTATTTTCCTTGCTGCCCTCAACAACTTGTGCATTTTTCATGTTGCTAACAATCGAGTTTCGAGATAGAGGGGTTTTCAGGGCTGAATCGGATTCAGCTATGGTATCTGCTTTTGATTCAAGATCCTTTTAGCCATAAAAATTAGGTGTTCCATGATTGCATCTTTCCACTAGTTGTGCTTCTCATGTTGATGTTTTTCCATCCCATAAGCAGTAGAGGTGTGTCCTAATCCAAAATACCTTCTACACTAGAAAGGTAGACCTTCATAATCAAGATTTTGTGACCAAGTTCTATTTTACACTCTAAGGTCTATGGTAGTAGGAAGATTTTTATCAGTGTCAAGTTCCACCAGGATCCGGGCATAGGTAGTATGGGTGTAATTAGTGGTTTGAGAATCTATATAGAGTGTAGTACCCAAGGTATTGCCAATGGATGTCAGACAGTCATGACTCCAGAATTGGAGAGGTAAATGGGGTAGCCTGATCCAAACAGGTTTCCATGAGAATGATTCTGTGTGTGGGTTAAAGGATGGGAACCAAGGTTTCATGACCAAATATTTGGACTCGCAGGTCCAGAGCTTGGAAGAAATGATGTCTTTATCAGCTATTGAAGAGAAAACCATAATGAAAATGCCTTTAGCACACGGATATAAGTCTATCTTACTAGTTAAATATGGATTCCAATGCTTAGAGATCCACGCGTGAAGAACAGGAAGGTTGGGCCACAAACCCCGAATCTACAAATCAGAGCATGCTCTTTGTAGTAAATCTCAGATGAAATGACATCTTCCCCAAATGTAATACATGGGGTGATGTCTATAGGTTTCATGGAGGATTCCTTACATTTTAAGACATCTTTGAAGGAGGTTTCAAGAGGTCCATGCCTAATCTCTCTATCCAACATTGGAATAACAGGTAGAGCTCCCTGTTCCAACCCACCACAAATAGAGCCTTTCCCAGGAACACCCCCAGATGGTGCTTGAAAATGGATAGGCTTTACACAACCATTTGGTGGCAGACGTACAGTTGCAGCATTGGTAAAGGCAAGGTCGATCCACAACCAGGGAGAATCCCTTGAAGCTAGATTCAAACCCCCATTATCATTGTTTTCTAGCTGAGGAGCACCAGTCGGATCTTTGCATGGATCAACTACGGGGTTCGCAGGATTGTGAGCAAGCAAGGCAAGGGCACATGTAGAGACCATTTTTAGGGCAATTCATACAATCCCATCATCTTTAATATGCTTAAAAGTGAAGTAAAAATTCATACTCCTTTCATATTTGAAAAAATTGGATGGAGCACCCAAATTTATATGAAAGAATTAAGGAATGCTTTGGAATATTTAGATTACAGACTCTGCATGTATGTATGTAATGGTAGAAAAGTTGAAAAACTTCAAGAAGAATATTGGAAAATATAAAAAAGAGGTTCTTAGTAATATATTCAAAAAAGGAAAAATATCAAAGAAAACTTGACCAATCTTGAGAAAAGAATTATGCAAAAAGGTATGGATGTAAATGACTATTACTTAGAAACAAAAATCTTAGTGAGAATCATAATATTAACTCTAATAAAGAATCTCTCTAGAGATAGAACTACAGGGCCCTTTGAGTGAAGGAAAGAGACCATAAAAAGAATATGATTACTCTTCATCATTTCCATCATAATAAAATATCGCAGATTATTCATAAGGATGGCAATACAAGTAATAACATGGATATTATTAAGGAGGAGGTTGTCTCCATCTTCAAGGTACTTCTTAATGGGAACTTCTTACAATAGGATGAGGAAATTTTTACTAATTTTAGTATGGATATTCCCCCAATCTGGGTGGGGTAGGAAAAATTTAAAAGGATCGCAGATAAGGTTATAATTGAGGAACTTCAAAATATAGTTTATTCTATGGTTCAAATGGATTTCCTACCATCCTTTTTAATAAATACTAGGAGATATGAAAATATAATCTTCTTAGAGAATCTAATGAATTCCTTGAGATAGGAAATATTCTTAAGGAAATAAAAAACACCTTCATCATCTTAATACCTAAAAATAAATATTCCAAGGAATTCAAAGACTTCAAGCAATAAGTCTCTCTAATGTGTTATATAAAATCCTCATAAAAACTATTGCTTCAAGATTGCAACCCCTTCTTCCGAATCTCATCTCTCATCAATAAGGGGGATTTTTCAAGGGAATAATTATTCAAGATGGCATAATCCTTGTTCATGAAGCCATATACTCCATGGATAAAGCTAAAAATAAAGGTACGAGCATTAAATTTGATATGAATAAAGATTTTGACGACAAATTTCTCAAAAAAAATTTAGATAAGTTTGATTTTTCTACTCACTTTAGGAAAATTATTAAGAATTACATCTCCTCCCGATGTTCTATATACTTATAAATTTCTACCCTATGGGTTTCTTTAAAATCAATTGGAGAATCAAAAGAGGGGACCCTCTTTCCTCTCTTCTTCTTCATTACGATGGCTAAAATTCTAAGTATAAAATTTTCTAATGAGGTCTCCTCTAGATTCTTAAAAGGTTTTAAACCCTCCTATAATGAGCTCAACATTTTTAATCAAAAATTTCTGATGATACTATCTTTATCATGATGGCCTCAGTGGTGGAAGAAGAGAGACTAAAATCTATTCTTAATAATTATGAAGAGGTTTCGGGCGGTTGATTAACTTTGAGAAAACCTCGGTGTTTTTCCTCAACACTCCAGGTCATAGACAATAATATCTCTAATATATTGGGTTTTTGTATCCAGAAACTTCCATCCTCTTATCTTGGTATGCCTCTCTTCATATGTAAAATTCCTTCTCAAGTTTAGAACTCTTTCTTTGGAAATATTGCAAAGAAAATTGGTTAGATGGAAATTTTCAAATTTGTCTCAAGTCAGTAAGTGTCTTCTCAATAAGAGTACTCTTCAAAATATTCCAATTTACTTGATGTATCTCTTCAGGATACCGTGTGAATTCATTCAGAAAATTGAAAAAATTCAAAAGAGATTTCTTTGGTCAGGGGTAGAGGAAATAAATAGGATTCCTCTTGTGGCTTGGGATAGAGTTTACTTTCCTAAGGCTTATGGTGGTCTTGGGTTAAAGAACATAAAATGGATGAAAAAATAAATGATTTATAAAATTGGGTGGAGGCTTATCAAATAATAACTTTCGTGGACTAATTTTATCAAAGCTATATACCTTGATAACTTCAATGATATTAGATGGCTTACCAAAGAGGATATCCCTATTGGATCTCCTTTTTCGAATACCTTGATCAAATGAAAACATAGTCTAGTCCAAGTTAGCAAGTTGAAACTGGGTAATGGCATAGATATTTCCTTTTGGGGTGATAAATGGTTATCCTCTTCTCTCGCTTAAAAATAATGAGGATTGGACTCACTTGTTTCTCCCTACAAAATATATATTGTTCTAAAAGTTAGTGATTATATCATGAGTTCTAGATCTAAAAAAAATATGGGTTCAGCTTCCCAAAGATTGAATTCCCTCCCCATATGCCAAGAAAAATAATAAATCTCCAAGATCGTCTAATTACTCATCACTTAGGTCATTTTTATTTTCAAGATGAGCTCATTTGGGAAAAAAATTCTATGGATCCTATTCTATTAAGGCATGTTATTTACTCCTTTCTTCTACTCATCCTTAAGCATTTGAATGGAATAGGATTTGTATGATAAACTTTTTCTTATGATGTGTATTATTTGTAAGAACTCTAAAGAAATTTTTAATCATCTATTTCTTCACTACTCATTTTCCTCATCTATTTGGAAGGAATTATTTAATCTCATAGGAGTCAACTGGATTCTTCTTGAATATTTTTTCAATGCATGGGATTAACGGTTTGTTCCCTTAAAACATCCAATCATTACAAAAATATAGCCACTTTCCTTTCCTCACATTCTCTGGAGTATATAAAAGGTACGTAATACATTAATTTTTGAAAGTAAGAATCCTTCTCTGACTAAAATTTTCAATCAGTTGTTTGAAGATGTTAGAAAGAATATTGTTAGCTTCAAACCTCATAAAAAGTTCCATCAATATGTGGAAGAAGACAAAGTCTTGGAAAAATGGAAAGTCCCCTTTTATTAATGTTATCCTTGATAAATGCATTTATAGAACCCAAATATCATGGAACCCCCTCCCTAGGTATTTTAAGCTCAACTTTTATGGTGCTTCTAAGGGAAACCCGGGTAAATCTAGTGGTGGTTGTAGCATTCACAATGATAATGGGCATCTTATTTTTGTGTATGTTTGACCCATAGGGGTGAATTCTAACCATTATGTGGAGGCTTTCGATTCCTTATGGGGAATTAGACTCACCAAGTAACTCAACATTCAAAATTCATTTATTGAAGGTAACTCTGTGAATGTTTTCAATTGTCTAAAAGGAACCTCTCATGCCATATGGACTATTAACATGATCATTGATGAGGCCATCTAATTGTCTAAATCCTTCCCTAATTTCTCCATTCTTCACACATATAAGGAAGGCAATAAACTCACTTGACATTATGGATAATGTAGGTGTGTCAACTAGAAAATATAAATTTTGGTTTCACAGAGAACCACTTACTCATAATGTACTTACCATTATGATTAATTATCATCAGACATAAATCCTCCCTTGTGTATAATATTACACATGTATACAATATTAAGAGCGGGCTCTCATTTTTAAGATATTAGAATTCACCTCTAAGGGTACCAATTTTTATTCAATTCTCAAAAAGGGAAAGATTATTATGATTTGATCTACTAGTAGTATGGGTGGTAAAATCTGCAACATTGAGCTAGTGAATAATGAGGAATGGAATCTCAATTCAGAATTTTGGGAGATCCTGAGTAAAGATAGTTTTAATAACTTTATTGAGAGGGTTTGAGGGCATGACTTGCATCTCTCTCATGATTTTTTTAAAAATTATAATGAAATAAAAATTAGGTATAAGGAGAAATAATTTAAAATAACTAAGGATCTAATATCTATTATCACTAGTCTACATATGAAAGGGACTAAATTTTGTAAGACCAAGTATGATCGTGAGGTGGAAGAAATGAAATTTATTGATCTGAAGTAAAGGTTGATTAATGGTAAGAGTGGATTTTGTGATATAATCTCTTCCTTCCCCCTTCAACAAGGTGAGCCTTCTATTGATGAAGTTCATCACCATTGATAGTCATTTTAAGGAAACCCCTATTTCAATCTTTTGTTCCTTAACCATTTCCATAGAGGAGTTAATATTAGTTTCCATTTTTCATTCTACACTCTTTAGAACACTCTATCAACCTTGTAAATCAAGGAAAGAGAGTCCAACCTCCTCACCACACCATCATTCATATGATTTACAAGTATTTTGACCACCTTATCCTCTATTCCAAACTCTCCCCTACTCATAAAGTCCCATGCCCCAATTTTTAACTCCCTTATTCCTCTACGTATATCCCTCCTCCACCATTTTTGCATATTCCTCTAATAGGTATGCTTCCCATACCTCATATCACACACTTCATAGAAAAGGATAAAGGAAATACAAGTAGTGAATTTCCCTCTTCTCCACCCCCTAGGGTGAAGGAGAGGTTGCTCTGAGTTTTCTTGTTATGGGTAAGAAGAATGTAGAAGCTCCAAAATATTTTGTGCTGACTTTAAGAAATTATATGGAGTTTCATAGTGACATGATTAATTGTCTATTGGATCTGAAAATTACACCCGTCCCAAATTAGGATGAATTTGGGCTTTCAAAAACATGGGATTTTCTCCAAGTTATGGGATTTACGTTTGAGATAGACCTCCGGATAAGGTCAGCTTCCTCCACTTATTTATATTGCTAAAACTAATCCTACGAAGGGAAATACAACTACATGTTACTAATTTATGATTCCAAAGGACTAGGGTGAGAAGGAGATGCGTGAAAGGGAAACCTAAGCTTAGGGGATGTGATAGCACTATAAAGAGGTGGGATAAACATTCTTAGTTGAGCAGAAATAAGGAAAATGCACAAAAAGAGGGTAGGAAAATGTGCCACAACGAAATAGCATTCACACACTCACTTTTATGGAGAAAAATAGAAAATAAACCTATAAGGGACGTGAAATGTGCACAATATGTTAATAATGTAATGGAAAAGTAAGAAGAAGAAACAAAACATAAAGTAGGGAAAAACATAGCCATAAAAAATTATCAATTCTAAATGATGCACAATCTATTACAATGGTGGAACAGGTAAGTATCTAGATGTAGTGAACCGGATCGAATCTCGCAACTCATAATGCCAAGGAATAATGCTCTGAATAATACTCTTAGCAAACCAAGAGGGTCCAACCTCTTCAAATGAGCATTGTTCAACACTATATATAAGAAAGAGGAAGAGAGGAGGAGGAAAAGAGAGGGAACTCATATTTTCAAATCCAACCACCAACAACATGTAATAAATTCTGTAAAATCACCTTTAGCACTTTTAGATCTTCATTTCCATGTCATTTTAGTTTTTAGAAGAAGGAAAGACGAAAGATATAATCAAATCTTAGTGGTTGAATTGACTAAATTTGTGCATTAATGGCTTGAGTCAATTTTCCCCATTTCACCTACTAAATCAAGTCCAAATTTTGATTTTGAAAATTCAAACGTGTAGCCCACACCATTATCTTTCTAACAAGACCAAGAGCACATATATTTGGGCTCTGTACGAGAAGTTATGATGATTTAAAGTTCACAAAGTATAAGATGAACACACAAAACACGTGTTACGACCTAATCGGCCTAAAGGATTCGGTATTTGTCTATTTATTTTTTCTTTTTTACCACGTGTCATATATTCATTTGACATAAGGATTTGGAATGTGGTTTTCATGTTCTAAAAGGTTTCTTATTCTACACACCATCTAACAATTTGACATGTGGCACTTGATAAGTAGTGTAGAAGATTGCACTTAGCGCGTGTGCAAGAGAAAGATCTGTGAGGATAAATGAAGAAGTCTGTAAGTGCACACAAAAATAGGTTTTTGTAAGAAGGGGAGTGTAAGACAAGGATGTATGAAGGAAAGATGTGAAATGGAAATGATTCTAGGTGAGAGGATGCACAAAATTCAAGGAGGAAGGCACACGTAAAATAAAACATGTCGGGGACTTAGCAATATGTGATGCAAGTCGCAAGTCGGTAAGTGTACCTAATATGGATGTGCAAAGTGACCCTCAAGGATGAAATTGTTGCACAAGGAATGCGTGTAGAGGGGAATTTGAGGTAGATAGAAGATTTAAGGAGAAGGGCAGAAGTGTGTGGTGTTGGTCCTCAATTTTACACCCCTGGTGGTTTGACAACATTATATAAGAAAGGGAATGCATGGATGGTGGTATATTGTGTGTTGTATGTCGTTTATAGCTAGGGAGAGGTATAAAAATTTCCTTGGTATCAATTCTTGAGGCTTGAGAAGCATGTATAAAGGATATGGCATCATCCTGCTACTTTTGGTCATGCCTTAAACCAGGGTGAGAGAACTTGTAGGGTAACCTGAATGGAGAGGGGGAAGTCAATTCTTTATTCCTCTTGATTTTTCGAATAATGGATCAATCTAAGATAAACATGTCCATGAACACAACACTCACTCTCATGAGTTGTCACAAAATATGTTACATATGCTTAATGCACCAGACATAGGTTACTATAGATAGCAAAGTTTGGTTGCTCTTATATTTTCTTGATAAGAGAATTAAGTCTAGAAGGCACCTTCAATGATATTTAAATACAGATAAACAAAGTAACAAATAAAAATTATGTTACTAGTATGATGGGGTAAGACTTGGTATAGTAGGTTTTAATTTTGTGAAGAAGGGGGTTATGAGTGTCATCAATCCTCTTCATTAATAATGTCAATCCAGGGCTAGTGTCCGATGGTTGTATGCAATAGGAGAAAGAGATCTTTGGAAAACAACTCCTTCAAACACAATCCAAACTTGCATAAATTGAAAATCACACTTGCAGAAATGGAAAAACACACTTGCAGAAATCAAAATCACACTTGCATAAAAGAAATCACACTTGCAAAAATGAAATCATGCTTACATAAAGGAAATTGCTAAATTGGAAATAAAGATAATCAAATAAAACACCTGCAGGTTCACAACAAACTGAATGAAAATGAATATTACAATACAAGGAGAAAAACAATACAACAAAATGATAATCACAGAAAAAGGAATAAACATAAACATAAATTATTACAAGACAAAAACACAAATACACAGATCCATCTTCCTTGGAATGAGTGGCCAACTCATTCCTTGGAAGAGGATTTAAATCATGCTTCCAAGATCTTAATTCAAAACTTCATAATATTGGAGAGAAAAGAACAAATTTTTCATTGATTGGTAAAATATTACATACAAGAGTGTGGAAGGTTGCATTTATAGTTCATGCATCCAACCAACTCCTTAGTCCACACACCAAGAACTAACTACCTATTCTTGGGTAGATTTATTCAAAGAAATAAATCCTAAACAAACTTGACTACAATCAATCCACTTATCATGGAGAATATTTCTACAACTCATCCCTTTAATCTAGGAACACAAAGTGGGAGAGTACTTATTCAACATTCCTAATATTATTCCACTATTTTCTCATCCTTGAAACATGGAGAGAAAATGGAGGAGTGTTAAGTCCATGACTTTGAATTCTTCTTGGAACGCCACATGCATGCATGACTTTGGATTGCCACATGTTTATATTTGTATTCTTGGTTGTTGATGTGGAAGAAAAGAGTAGGATCAATAGTTTGGTGCTCTTTTACATTACTTTGGAACAAACAAAAATACTTTCGTTGGATGGGTCTTTTAGTAGCTGCATGAAGACTTTCGGTAGTTGGGCATTTTAGTAGTTGTGTGAAGACTTTCGGTAGCTGCAATCTATGAACTTGGAGTAGAGTTTCTTATGACATGTTTTCTACACACTATTACATTCCAACTTTAGAAGAAATATCAGGAAATAACAACAATTATATTGCAAATATATTTCTAAAGAGATGATAAAATAATTATTATATTTTACCTTAAATATGTTATCTGTTATTATAGGTACATCTAAATTCACTTGAAAGCTTGATTTTAAGAGAGATAATAAGAGTGTTATTTGGTGATATAATGAGACATATTTTGGTCTCATCATTTCCCCCAAACTTAACTTCTTGCATGCCCTCATGCAAACTATTGATCTTCCTGTAGAATCCGATTTTTTCAATACTTCTACATGTTTCAAATTGTCTTCTCCTTTTTTTCATGATAAAATAAAATTGATATTTCTAGAAGTAAAAAATTTTACTTCTTTCTTATTCATGCTCTCATGAGGTTTTTCTTAGATAATGTAGAGATATTTTTCCCCATACTTAGCTCTTTGTTTTCTCATGCATTATTCAAAAGATTTGGAAGAGAGTGAGTCTCCCCACACTTATCTTTATGCATGCCCTCATGAAAACTATTTTTTTATTAAGCATTTGATAGATCCCAACTGCTGTAAACTAGAAAGACATCATCTGCATCATCTACTTTGTTACTTGACTTGATCAACACATGTAGATCTTGAAAAATTTCTTTCTCTTTTGTTTTCTCTCTTTTTTTTAAGCTTTCTAGAAGTGAATCTATTTGTAATTAAAACAACAAATAACAATATTTGAGAATAGAAAAATAGAAGTTACCATACCATACTCAATAGTTATCCTTACTTTCATCATGTTGTATAACCTTGATTTCCATCAACAAAAGAATAAAATAAATAGATATGAAGTCAAGGCCTCTGCAACATAGAAATTTTCAGTAGTAAAATAATTTCATCAACCAAGTTGGCATAAGAGTAGTCATATGTATCCAAGAAATACTTTGAAGTGAAATGTTTGGGAAAAGCATCCTTTTAATGGTTTTCAAATTTCCCCCTTGTTTTGTTTTTTTAGTAATTAGCCAGCCAGTAAAGTGGTTTTCTAACCAATCACTATCCTTTTGAGAAATGTCAACATGATGGAAAATCGGAAGCAATCTTCTAGAGTTTCTGCAACATCCAACCAACTGAGAAAGTTGATTATAGTCTTTTGAGAAACAATGGTAAATTGTTCGAGAAATGGGATGGTTCAGGACTTATTCATTTATTAGGAATGGATGGTTTATTATGAGAGGTTGTGGGTATGATCCTGAATAAAAATGGTATGTTGGCATTTTAATTAGCATATACTGGTTGAGCCAGTATTTTTCTACAATCATGAGAAGAATTAACATTGACTACAAAATATCAGAGGAATTTTTAGTGGTTTTAGTAGTTGGGAAAATGATTTTTAGAAAAAACTCAAAAAAAAACTTAGACAGAGAGGGTAGCATGGAATGAATCAGGTACTGAAAATGAGGAGTATTAGCAGAATACTTGCATGCATCATAAGATTATTATTTTTTAACAAAAGAAAACAATATTCTTCCACATGTTTTTTTTAGATGTGTGTATTTAAACTACGATATCTTGGGTGTTTCTCATAAAAATTAGCAATTCAAATGATCTAGAAATCTCAATGCGTGTAGAACAAAACCCAAAAACGTTTGAGTTATTTCTTTCGCTAATCATGTAACAGTTTCCATCGAAAACACTGTTATTTTTCATATGAGAACTCCTTATCAACTGAATCTTTTTTCCTTTGACCTCCTCTACAATGCTCTATTTCTGTTGATTTTTCACTTTCCTACAGTAATTATGTCATCTAAAAAATATATTCTTGCAACATATAATTAGCTCTTTCAAATTTGAATCTCTAATAATTATTAAAAATAATTTAGAACACGTCTCTCTCATTAAATAAATTGATTCAATTTAGGAGCATTCTTTGCATGTAACCTGGAGCATTCATTGCATGAAAATTTATTTCTTCTTTGTATGCAAAATCTATTTCTAAATCAATTAGGTCAACATGCAAAGAAAAAATTTAAAAATTGACTAATTCATTAAATAAAAGAGATAAAATAGGGATGCATGCTATTTGAATTTTTCTAACAACTGCATGAGTCATTGCATGTAAAAAGGAATGTCTCACTTCATCAAATGTAAGATTTAAAAATAGAATTATCTTCTTGCATGTTTGAACTCTTTAACCAAATGAGTTGTTATATGAGAGAATAATGCATACCTTTTTGCATTTGTCTACTATTTTCTAATAGCTTTCATTATTGATATAGATTCATTTTTATTCCAAGTCAAATAATTCAAGTTACAGAGATTGATGCATGAAAAATACTTTGTCAAATAAGCTCGAGATGTAGGAAAGAGCTACAAATGAAAGGATGCAAGCATGAAGACATCCTACATCTTTTCCTTCAACATGGCATTTCCTTCCTCCATGACAAAAACAACTCAGCTTTTCCTTCAACTCCCAATCTGTTTGCACACAAATATTACATAGAAATATTTTGTCTCTACTAACCTGCACAATTTTTTTGTATTTCTTGCATGCATGAACTATTATTTAATCTTTGTAGAAGTAATAATACATGCAAACAAGAAATATTTTAGAATAGGAAACCCTCATTGCATGAAAATAATAAACATGAAATGATGTTTCCATTTTATTAGGGGGGGTTTCTTTTGGAAATATTCGGTAGGTTTCTAAATCTAATTATAGAAATAAAATTTAATCTATTTGTAGAAAATAAATATTAATCTATTTTACAGAAAATAAAATTTTAAAGAAACTACCACCAAATACTTCATGTCACAGAATTTTCTAAGAGAACTCTCTTCGAAAATTCTAAATCTCATATTAACACCATGGTTCCCAGAAACAGTGCCAAAATGATGAGTGTTATCAATACTCTTCATTAATAATGTCAATCCAGGGCTGGTGTCTGATGGTTGTATGCAATAGGAGAAAGATATCTTTAGAAAACAACTCCTTCAAATATAATCCAAACTTGCATAAATTAAAAATCACACTTGTGGAAATGGAAAAACACACTTGCAAAAATCAAAATCACACTTGCATAAAAGAAATCACACTTGCAGAAATGAAATCACACTTGCATAAAGGAAATTGTTGAATTGGAAATAAAGATAATCAAATAAAACACCTGTAGGTTCACAACAAACTAAATGAAAATGAATATTACAATACAAGGAGAAAAACAATACAACAAAATGATAATCACATAAAAAGGAATAAACATAAACATAAATTATTACAAGACAAAAACACAAATACAAATATTCATCTTCCTTGGAATGAGTGGCCATCTCATTCCTTGGAAGAGGATTTAAATCATGCTTCCAAGATCTTAATTCAAAACTTTAGAATATTGGAGAGAAAATAATAAATTTTTCATTTATTGGTAAAATATTACATACAAGAGTGTGAAAGGTTGCATTTATAGTTCATGCATCCAACTAACTCCTTAGTCCACACAACAAGAAATAACTACCTATTCTTGGGAAGATTTATTCAAAGCAATAAATCCTAAACAAACTTGACTACAACAATCCACTTATCATGGAGAATATTTCTACAACTCATCCCTTTAATCTAGGAACACAAAGTGGGAGAGTACTTATTCAACATTCCTAATACTATTTCACTATTTTCTCATCCTTGAAACATGGAGAGAAAATGGAGGAGTGCTAAGTCCATGAATTTGAATTCTTCTTGGAACGCCATGTTGGTATCCAAATTGATTCTCCTTTGCATGCTTTGAGCATCATCATAGATTTAACAAGAAACCAAGAGACAGTAAATCATCATGTATGTTGTTTTGTAACCAGGGAGGTGATTCAGTTGGATCTTTGTCACTCAAATGTTGGAGAAATGGATAGCACCTTCAAAAGGATTTGATCTATCCTCACTAATTTAGGTTGTGCCTTTCAACCAGGGTGAGAGGACCCATTTTTTAACCTCTTATGGTGAACGAGAATGAAGATATCCTTCTTTGCACAAATTTGAAAGGAAACCTTGAGAAAATATGATCAATGCACCACAATTTAACTCTCAAGAGTTATCACTTCTATAGAATGGTGATATTTTCTAAACAAGGTCAAGGTTACTAAAGACATTATGGAATCCTGATTGCTTCTGCATATTTTGGCAATATAATTTATTCATTTGTGGACATACAGGGAAAACGGGGGTAGTTCAGGTAGAATTCATTATTTTTGAATAATTTTTGGTGGGAGATTAAGTAGGATAAACTTGATTTTTCCAGATATTTGAGAACCTTAACAACAATTGGAAAAATAAATGATAGAATGCTTCAAAATAGTTAAAATATTCCTTCAACCAAAAGGTTTGCATCAATGGAGGCCCAGATTTGTACGGTTTCACACAATCTCCAAGAATTTAACATGAAGGCTCGAGCTAAAGACTCAATTAAACATTAAAGACCACTTTGGTTCCTCACGTCTAAGATACACTCAAAGGATTACATACAATCTTTATCAAAAAAATGACAAGTAAAGTGATTTTAAATTGTTTATCTCACTACAAGATGAAGGCTCTTCTCATAATGAAATTGTAAATGCCACTAAACTATCACATGGATGAAATCTAGTGTGATTCAGAGGATTTTAACATAATATTGCAATATGAACAAGAAATACTATTTACGAGACATTTTGAAATAAAGAAAACACAAATTTTCCCAAGATTAACACAAATAATTCAAAATTGATTAAATTCATCAACAGGGAAGGTTTCTTGAACAATATCAAAGCTTTTCAATGGTTGTACAATTACAACCAACTTGACATGATCAAATCTAAAACATAAGAGATTAACAAGTTTCTCATATGGTCTCTCAGGAAGATGGGATTTCTTAAATTTTCTCATAAGAATTCAACCCCTGACCATTTTCATGACTAAAGCATGCTTTTTATAACACTCAATTTACATCCAAGCTTTCCCCCCAAGAAAAGAATATTCAAGGAACCTTTTTTTGTTACATGTTTGATCATGATTTCCAGAAAATGACGTTTAATAGGTTTGCAACAAAAAGTTGCTAGTTGTTCAAAAAGGTGAATCATTGCAAATATCTCCATCATTGTTTTAACTGGGAGCATGTTTTCATCCTTCATGCATGCAACCTCCATCATTTCATCCTTTTCCCATTCTTTCCTCTGTAACTTTTCTCTTGCATCCAACTTCTTTGGTAATTCACATTTTGCAAGTGCCCGAGAAATTCCAACTTAAAAATATCAACCTTTACATTCCTTGGACTCACAAATTAAGCTCTAAATCCATTCAATTGCACTTTGCAAACAAAAACGACAAGGAATTTCATCAAAAAATGATGAAAAACAATGCATATTCACATCTCTAGGAGTCTTGGAGCAAAAATGGCAAAAATAAGATGCAATGCACAACAACCATTGATTCTACCCTTTCTCAACTTTATATTAGAGTCATCCATGTGGAAAATTCACCTTCACGCTTGTAACATGAAAAACTAAAAGGTCAAAGTAAGACTTTTTACCTATCACTTCATATTTCTTTGAATGGCCAATCGTGAGACCATTGTAGTCATTTTTACCCCCATTATAAAATGAAGGAACCCTATGCACATTGGCGTATCACTCAGAAGCCGAGTGCTCACCGAGGCACGGGTACCAAGTCTCTCTTTTATGTGAGTTTAGCGGGAAGCATCATCTATGATTAGTGTAAGATTTTTAGGAGGGAAGTTAAGACAAACAAGAACCATAGGGCTTAGAATGGCCTCTAGATCCTTGCAGTCACTTAGACCGAGTACTTTAATAGAATCAGAACATGCATTATGATAGAAAGAATTATACAAGCATTCATACATAGCATGAAAGGAAAGAGAACTCATATGAGAGAAATGTGCATTAAAACCATTGATATCCATGTCTATATATAATAGGTAACCTCATTATATTCATTGATTCATTATAGAGAGTCACAGAGAGAGTAGACCCAGTCATGCATATCACTGGACGTATGTAACTAAGCTAACAGAAAAAGAAAAATTACAACTCCATGCTTAGTGCATTCTTTCCTGAATACAAATATCCCCTCGCAATAATTCTGCAGAGCTCCACCCATTCTCTAACCCGCTATACCTCGTACTTCTAGATATTGATCTCTCTCTCCTTTTTCTCCATAGGAACTTGTATTTATAATTCTCCTATGCACTGCCAACTCACCTTCCAGCACCCTCAGATCCAGTGCCAAGTGTCGAATGTGGTCCTTTATGTGAGCATGCTCCTCCAGGCCTGAGCTTTCCACTCCATCTCATGATGATCTTCTAGAAGATTCCATTCAGGGCATGCTCTTTCCTGGGCCAGCCTATCGCTAAGTTGGCATCTTATCCACAACCGATCACACTTTTCACGTGTTCTACCTTGGGTGCCCAAATTGACTAAGTCTGAGCCTCCTTTTGCATGTGCATGAGCTATGTGCTTCCTTAACTCTTTCTATCACGTGCTTTTTCCTTGCGTGCCTTTTCATAACTGGGACCCTGTGCGCCCACGTGCCTTCATACTTGGTTAATATTACAGGGGTCCAACATCACCCCACACTATACTGTTCTCCATCCTCGGAAACACTTAACCAAGATGCATGTTGTCTAGGGAACTAATGAATAGCCTTATACTTTACAAAGAAAATAATAAGGAATGAAAGAATGGGGAAAAGAATGAAGAATGGGGGACATCAACTCAACAAGCTAGGAAAATATTTTTGGAGGTCTACCTCTAGCTTATTCCACACTTCGACCTCACCCTGTGCCTTCTGGCAGAGGTCTCCCACCAGGGTGCTCACTTCATCAAAACTCAGGCCAACTCCCTAGGTGCCCAAAATGTCCATAATCTGCTCCATCTCTTTGCCTAGGTCCTCAAGTTTATCCATCCTTCTAGTGATCTGGGGGTATAGTTCCTTTAGTTGGGCCTTAATTGAGCTTCTTAAGGCCTCAATTGCCTCTCGATTTCTTCTCTACTTCAGCCAAAACCTTATCTCTCTCCACCCTGTTCCCCTTGTTCTTTTCTTGGAACTATTTTAGTTCCATCTCAAGTGTGGTGACCAAGGAGCTTACCACCTTATCTCTGTCCGTGCATGTATCATATGTGGCTTCTGCAGACTAGGAAACGACCTTAACCTCCATGAGTACTTGGTTTTACTCAGCAATGAGCTACCACCTTCAACCGGTCTTCCTCTTTCAAGCGCATGGCCACTTCTTCAGCAGATTCTAGGGCCAAGGGTCATCTCTCCATAGTGAGGATGCGCATTAGGTCTTCTATACACTCTAGGAGGGATGAGTATTTCTATGCGGGTGGCGCTAAGTCGGGTGCTTCAGGAGGATGGCACCCTTGATAGACTCCATTTTCTTGTAAACTTCCTACACCTTTACTTTCTCTTCCCTTAACTCAGCACCTTAACTATGTGCACTGATCAGTTCTTCCTGTTTCAAACTGTTGGCCTTCTCTACCAGTTCTTCCTCCTTCTTCCCTAACTTCACCTCCAGCATTCTAATCTGTCATTGCATGTGAATAATCTAGCCTCGGCCTCAACCACGACCTTGTTCAAGTGCATTGCACACTTACTCGTCCGAGAGCCCTTGAGCATTCACTAAGGGATTGACCCCCTTAGATTCTAGTAGTGTGATGAGCGCTTCATGGTAGACTTCAAAGTCTGGCTCATCAACGTGAGACTCGAATGCCCAAGAGAGCATCTTCTTGGTTGAGGGTACACACCATCCTTCTCAAAAGACCCCATGGCTATGAGCCTTTCCGTGGGTACGGTGCTCTGGAATCATGTGCGTAACACCTTCCTTGTGTCATCAACATAGCTCATTATAGGTCTTTGTTCTGCATCAAGAGTTCTTCTACCCGAGTGCACACCTTTGGGGAAGCTTACTGTCAGAGCGGGGCCTCCTAGGCTGTCATGTTATTTTTCAATGTTCTCCTCCTTCCCCTCCTTTAACACTATGTTCTACGTTGCACTCCAACTCTTGGTCTACCAAGACCTCGAGCATTCTTTGTGCTTCTCTCTCTGCCACCTCCATGATCTGCTCCTTTGTAAAACTTATGGCTCCCTCCTTTTTCCTAGAAACCTCCTCATCCTCCATGTCTTTGGCATCCTCCTCATCTTGTGTGCCCTTGCGCCGTGTGAATACAAACTCCGCTTCTCATCTTCACTCTCCTCTTCGAGTCATAGATGCTAACCACATGGGGCTCTTGGTCTTTCTCTATTTCTTCTTCTTCTCTGCCACCATCTTCTTCACTTTCATCCCCTCTTCCACCCATGTATTTTTCCAAGCTATCGGTTGCCTCCGAGTCAGCTTCCTCATCCACCCTCTGCTTCTTCCTGAGAGGTGGCTCTTGATCAGGGGATTTGGCCTTATCTTCTTCCTCAGGTGATTCTTCCTTAGAGATGGGTTTCTAGGTGCCTCTACCTCTGGCATCTTCTCCTTCACCGGAGACTTCTTTCTCCACATGTAAGTGCTTGGCTTGGTGCTTGTGGATGGCATGCTCACTGTCTGAGTAGTCGGCACACTTGGTGCTTCTCCATCTCTTCCTCTCTTCTTTGACATGGGCCCCTTCTTGCCCAAGGGATCTTCAGGTATGGAGACTTCACTCTCCAGATACGCACCCTTCTTGAACTTTGGCCTTATGCACAAGTACACATGTGCGTCATTGATCCTCCAATGATGGGTAACGTTATCGGCCTTGTCATTTGAATCTCATGTGACATGTACTTCTCCACATATGCATCTTGCCATTGGGGTAATTCAACTTCTTTCTCATCTCCTGTGTTCCCGGTCCAGCCTACCTAGTTCCAGCCTTAGCTTCTTTGACTCTTTAAACCTATTCACCCCTACTTGGAAGTATTGAGCAAGTAAATGCAAAGGGAGCTTGCACCAAGGGCTCCATGAATCATCTATCAGTTTGAATCTACCTAGGTAGTAGTGTTGATAGACCGTGAACTCAGCCTCTCCCTCAGTGGCTCTTTGGGAGTTGTTTAGGGATTCTCCACTCTACCCCAAATGCATTCCTCAGGCACGTGTACCATTTTTCCAGCCGCGCCTTGTGGGGTGCCGTCATTGTATCACAAGCATATTTTTGAACCTCTTCATGGGTGAAGGATCCTCGGCTGGGTACTCCCACACGAACTTGTCTTGGCATGTCGGGCACTCTAATCTCCATGAATACAATGGTGAGAAAGATGTTTCCGAAGAGGATCATGTCCCCTTCCTTCGCAACTGACAATTTCTTCAGCGATGTACGTGGATAGGTTGTATATAGTTCCCTCTGCAATCTTCCTGCAGATGTGTAGCCAAGGTTTGTTGACCTATGTCCATCTTTCCTGGCCATTTAGCTTAGTCACCAGATGCATGGCCATTTTCATTATGGGGTCTTTGATGTCTAAAATGTCATAATACCATGACCCTTTCTTACAGGCATACTCGGTGATGGTTTCTTGAATGGCTTCCTTGTCACCAAGGTCATCTTCTAGGCTATCTCCCTCACATATGAGGCCTGTAAATTGTGAAATTAACTGGGGAGTCACACGCATCTTGTGCCCAACAAAGTGGAAGTAATCTTCATGCACCCATGACATCAACCACTAGTACAGGTGTTCTAGCTTTCCAAAATAAGGCAACTCATAGAGTTATAATAGCCCTGCCTTCTCCATTTTAACCTTCACATCATCATCATATATAGGTAAACCCTCAGGTGTTTATTTGTTGGTGGGGCATACCAATTCCAATGCCATTTCCTTTTCTATTGTGTTCATGTGGTGATTATAGTCACTAACAGGTACACTTCTCAAGTGGGATTCCCATTCCTTCCCCATCATCACCCCATCTGGGTATTACATCTCTACATACCATTCTTCATTTGTGTCTACCATGGGTTCTAGTTGTTTAGCCTTGGCTTTTCCCTTTCCTTTCTTGGGTGCCATGGTGGGGTATTTTTATTACTCTAAATCTCTCCTTGTTACTTTGTTTTACTTCCTCCAATCCTTTGATCTCAAATCCATGATATAACTCTTCTAAACCCGTGCCCTAGTTTTTGAACCCTAACTGGGATAAAATCTTCACAAGACAATGCCTCTTCAATTCTTTCCATGCCTGTGTAACCCCTTCCTTCTGGTTCACAATCTCAAACTGGCTGCTTCAATCTCACAGATCTTCCTTCACTTGATCGAATCTGAAAGCCCTAGTTTTCTAACTCACTTATATCTCCAACTCTTCTATTTCACAAAGTAAAAATGAGAGTGCCCCGACCCTCTACTTATAGTTTTTCTCTTTTCTAAACATTAAATGCTACTTCACCTACCACTATACTTTGCTCATTTAATGTGGATTTTTCAAACAAAGCCCATCTTCAGTGCCTTCACTTGTGCACCCAACTTGCGTGAAAACTCCTCCAACCTTTTCGGAGCACGTAAAAATCCAACCCGACAGGAGACTCTCACGTGCGTGCGTAACCCATGCCGAAGGCACTTTCTTCTTCCCGATCTTGCTCTCACCTACCTCATGTTACTTTCAAATGCACTTTCTCCTCCTTAGTACATGGGATCTACAAGTAGCTTTACCCTGGCACCAACCATTCTTCCATCTTCCTCTTTATATACCTCTTTCAACCTGGCTACTCAACAAGGCTTTTCAACACAACTTCCTTGGTACTTTGATCATGCGCTTCTTCACCTTTCTCCACCCCACACTTAAAGTGATGTGTGGTCCTCTGTGCACTCACAAGATTCTCCAAAAATAGCAATAAGGTTACCGGTGCCCAAGGTGCAAAACAAAACAACAACGTGAAAGGAAACACAAGAAAGGGAAAAAGCATAAAGGAAACTTCTAAACTAACTAGAAAAACTACCTTATTTACAAACACCAAGAAGACTTATTTATAGTAGGGCTTCAACCTACTACCATTGAAGTGTCCAGGAAACTTCATCCCATCTAGCACTTGTAACTAGCATGCACCCAAATCAAGGATGTACGAGATTGTGTAAGGACCCAACCAATGGACTTTCAACTTCCCAAGATGGCGCAGAAACTTAGAATCATATAATAACACCATCTGCCCAACCTCAAACTTCTTGTTTCTAATATGGTGATCATGCCAAGCCTTTTGCTTTCCTTTTCCATTGTTTGGCTCCATCGGGCAAGTGATCATCTCTCATCTAGTTTCATTAGCTCCTCAATTCTTTCTTCCAGCGCTTGTTCATCGGCTAACCCTCTGCGTGCGCTATTCGTAGAGAAGGAAACATAAATTCAACGAAAAAATAGTTTCCATGCCAAACACCAATTGAAAAGGTGTGGCTTTGTTTAGTCTTTTATACATTGTCCTGTAAGCCCATAATAATGCCGATACTTTGTCATCCCAATCAAGTCTTCGACATCACAAATCTTGGTCAAGGTATGACTCAGTATTTTGTTGAATGCTTCGTGGTTCCATTTTCTTGTGGGTGATAGGGTGTAGTCTTGTGATGAGCCACCATGAACTCAGATAATAGGATCCTCACGGTCTCATTCAAGAAATGTGTACCCCTATCACTAGTCAGACTCAAAGGGCATCCATACCTTGTGATAATGTTTTCCCACAAGAACCTCATTGTTGTTGTTGTCATGTGCAATCTTTAGTTGGGGCTGCCTCTACCCACCTTGTGAGATAATCTATGCAAGTGATGACATAACGTGACCTAGTCCTCCGCATTACCGGTGTAATAGGTCCTACAAAGTCTATCGCCCACTTTTCAAAAGGCTCCATGCTAGGAATAGGGTGCAAAGGCATTTCATCTCTCCTTCTGGTTTGCCAATGCGCTGACAATGGTCACATGCTTTACAATAATCTCTATAATCCTTGTACAAGGTTTCCCACCATAAACCTACCATTAATATCTTTGTGTGGTGGCATCACCTATATAATGCCCACCCGCACTTCCTCCGTGTGCTTCCTCCATGATGGCCAGGCACTCATGCTCTAAGACACACCTACGCAAAACTTCATCACGTCCCAACTTGTATAAGTCTCCACTGATTAACATGTAGGGGCAACGCGTATGGCCAACTGATTTTTTTCCAATGCCTTCATTCCATTCGGTGCCACACCTTCCTTTAAGAATACTGCAATCTCCTCTAAATCGAGGGCACATGCCACAACCTAAATAGTTGTGCATCTAGCATTACTTCCTCAATACTCTGCATGTCCTCCTGAATCAATTCTTGACAGATGATTAGGCCCACAGTTGCTTTTCCTAGGTTTTACTACAACGGTGAATTCAAACTCTTGAAACAACAACACCCATCGATAGATGCGCCCTTGTAGAATAGGCTTGTTTACTAAATACTTCAATGCCATGTGGTCGGTGTAAAACACAAAGGGTTTTTACCAGTAGATATTGTCAAAACTTGAAGAGCACGTAGATCATTGACAATGCCTCGTGCTCGGTTGTGGTATAATTATTCTCTCTGTTGGTGTCAACTTCCTGCTTGCAAAACAGAGAGGATGATCAATAATCCCTTCACCTGGTTATGCAAGCACTACTCCAATGGTGGTCCCTGAGGCATCTACATGAACATGAAAGGGCTTGTCCCAAGAGGGAAACCATAAAATAGGCACGGTAATAAGCCTATCTTTTAATGTATCAAATGCCCTCTGTTGCACCTCTCCCCAATGGAAGGCACTTTTATGTCTAAGTAGTTCCTCTAATGGTGTGGTGATCTTGGCATATCCCTTAATGAATTTTTGTAATAGCCCGCATGCCCAAGGAATCCACACAGTGCGCTCTGGCTAGTAGGCTCCCTTAACCCCATAATAACTACAACTTTAGCGGGATCTACCAGCAAGCCCTCCTTACATATGATATGCCCCAATAAAGTCCCAAAGGGGGTAGCAAACACACATTTCTTAATGTTGAGGGATATCCTCAACTACCTACACCTCTCAAACATTAACCTCAAATTGTCACAATGGTCTTTAACCAGACCATATACTATCCAGTCATCCAAATAGACCTAAAGAAACTTATGGATGAAGTCTTGGAATGCTTGCACCACTATGCACAAAAAGACAACAAGCACATTCTTCAACCCAAAGGGCATGACCATATATGAAAAACTTCCCCACTCGGTGGTGAAAGTTGTCTTCTCCTAG
Organism: Taxus wallichiana var. yunnanensis; assembly: GCA_018340775.1. Lineage (NCBI taxonomy): Eukaryota > Viridiplantae > Streptophyta > Pinopsida > Cupressales > Taxaceae > Taxus > Taxus wallichiana. The sequence goes on along the minus strand of CM031244.1, from coordinate 205,928,848 downwards.
TCTTCCTTTGCAATCGGACTTGGTGGTACCCTGAAAATCCATCCGTAAAGGAGTAGATTTTGCGCCCAATGACTCCTTCCAAAATTTCTTCAGTGAAGGGGGTCAGAAATGGATCAATGACACAAACTGCATTCAATTCCCTATAATCCACACAAATCCTAATCCACCCATATTTTTTGATGTTGATTACCATCGGACTTATCCACTCGATTCTTCCACTACCTCAATGATCCCAGAAGCTATCATTTTGTCTATCTCCTCCTTAACCTTCACGTAAATTGGGATTCATCTCGGTAGGGCCTTTTCCTAACCGGGTGCACACCATCCTTCAACTTTATCTTCATTTCCCCCAAGGAGTGGTGAACGCCTTTGAGCTCATGGTACCCACACGTGGGAATAAATCCTCAAATTCATGCAGTAGATCAATGATCTTTGATACTTCCTTCTCTATCCAGTAATCCCCAATAATAGCTTCCTTAGGTTCTTCTTTTGAACTGATGTTAACTTTCTTCATCTTTAAAGGCTCATGGTAGGCATGCGTGTGAGCATCTGCACTATCCACTACCTCATGCATCCCTACAGAATGGCTAACATCTAAGCTTTCTGATTCCTCTCCATCAATCACATATACCAACTTTCCCTTCTCTTTTTCCAAACATGCACGCTCAAGTTGTAACTCTTTGTTTCCTCAACTTCTTCAAAGCATGCCACTACACCTGGTTCACCTAATAATTCCAATAGCCTATCCTCCATCCTGGCACTATCCCCCATGGTAAGGTGCTTGATACCCTGTAAGGCCTTATCAATCGATGGCTTGGTACTCCGATACTCAAAGGTTTGAATAAGGTCAGCCACGAGCTCTTTCAATTCCTCATCTAGTGGCGTGTCTCTCGAATGAATGTACCATGTGTGCACAACCCTACATAGTGTAGAATATAACTTGTGCACCTAGAGGGATGGTGGAAAAGCTTTACGCCTTCTCTCTAGACCCGTTCACACTCTGGATATGGAAAGAGGTGGGCTCCTTCCCATGGTAGTCCTTGATGATGGTGGGTACATTACTCCTAGAAAATGACAGAGAGAAATTCTTACCTCGTGCCATTCTAAAAGGCTCTCCTGATGTGTGGCCCACCACCGAGCTGTTGTGCCAAGCAAGACATAACTTAACATCTCCCTCCATTCCTTCTCATTCTTCCATTGAGCTTCTACCTCCTATAGAAAGATCTCAGGGAAGGCTCCTCCTGAATACTTGGGTAGTTCTTTTCCTCCAAGGTGCACCTAACCATGCATGCCTTTGTTACCTTGGTCACCGACCCTCTCAACTGTCATCCCATTAATTTGTAAGTTCCATGCACCCAATTGTCACATGCCAGACTGGTGGTATCACTCACTGACTGAGCATCTTCAAACTAGATAACCCCATTAGTAGGGTGTATCATCTCAGGGTCTCTGATTGAGCACACATAAATCTTGTCCAGAACTTCTTCCCCAATGGTTCAATATAGGGCATCAAATTCCCATCAACTAGGGGTATAATGACTCATTCCTCCTTGTTCTTGAAGCTGATGTACCCTTTGTTGAACCGAAGGTCCACATTATTCTTGTAACACCAAGGGTGCACCTAAGTAGTGTTGGGAAATTGTCCACCTCGGTGAGTGCCAAGACTTGAAGTCCCTAGTAAACTTGGCTCCCTGGATAGTAATAGTTGCATCCTTCAAGACACTGATGGGCATTGCCTTAGTTTTTTTTTCCATATATAGCACATTCGAAGATGGTTGTAATGCAGGTCTCCCCATCTGATGCCATGCATCCAAAGTCAGAACATTAACCTTCGTGCCTGTGTTAATGAGGATATTGTTGACGAGCCATCCATCTACGATTGCATTCAATGTAATCTCCTTATTGTAGTTGAGGTTGTGGGGGAAGGTTCATGTGCAAGACCTGTCTTCGGCACGTGGTACCTTCTCTCTCAATTAGGATCCTAGCAAAGGAATGATGTTCTCCTGCCTTAGCATTTTACACACCTCCTTGACCTCATCCAGGTCATCCTTTTGCACCTCGACTCTCCTTCCTTGTTCCTCCCTCCTGGATTGCTCCTTTAGACACTAGATCTCCCCTTGTAAGCTTGAATAACATCCATGGTGTCTTGATATATCTCCTTTTGATGTGGGGTCTAGATATTTTCCATGAATGACCTCCTCCCTTGTAACAAGGGTCTTTTGTCTTGGTACCTCTCTTGCACGCGCAGCTTTACCCTTGTTGTTACCAAGACAGGCTCCAAACCTTCATCCCATGTTACCCGAGGCATCCACTGTATGTCTGCCTTCTTGATACTGACCATCAGCATGCCTTTGTCTTTCTAGTGTTTTTGATTCATATGCTCAAATAATTTTGGGCACTCCTCATACTTATGCTTCTTTCCACACCATGAGCACTATAACAGGTCCAGGCACTCATGCTTGTAATGTTCTGTAGATCCACAGTTGAAACATGTTCCACATGGGAACTCACTCCTTCCTCCTCCATGGTTACCTCGACCATGGAATCCTCCTCAAAACCTCTCCCACGCGTGCCTCCATCTACGTGCTCCTCATAATGGTGATCATCATTTTTAGAACCACTGGCAATGTTGGTCTGGCACACCCCATGATCAATGGCCTCATGGATCTGATCAATGAGCCTATAGTCCTTAGTATCATGGGTTGTGGAGGTGTAAATTTTACAATAACAAGATACATTCTTCCTAATGATCACGCGTTGCAGCAAGGGACATCTACTTGCATCATGGTCCCCATGACAGATCTCACAATCTACTATCACACAAGCATACCATCCTCTAGGGAAATTATCCTTAACGTGCCCCTCTATTTCACAATTTGTGCACCACAAACCACTGCGAGTCTCATGGATTGAGTTCGCAGACAATTTTTCCAACTGTTTGGCCATAGCAGCAATCTGAGCCTCAAGAATGGGCTAACGCTAGTATCAATACTACCAACAACCTCGGTGCACAAGGAAAGCTTCCAATGCTTCACACGGGTCTATAAAAGTCTTATGAGACAAGGCCCTTCTAAAAGGGGTGATCAATCCTCCAAAAAACCATTGTGCATGCTGAGAAGGATGGATATCATATGATAATTTAGACAAGAGAGTTTTAAAGCGCACATCATACTCCACACACTCTCTGCCATTCCTTGTTGAATCTCCTTCAAAGTGCTAATGCTTTTCTGCTCGAACTCAAGAATGTGGAACTCTGCCAAGAATGCATTCTTTAAGGTAGTATAGTCCACCACCATTTGATGAGGGTCATACTTTCTATACCAGCTATGTGTGTGCCCTTGCAATGTGGTCACAAATTGACTAGCCTTTCATTCTAGTGTTGTGATACCCTTCACACGCCATAGCAGCTCACATTTGTGAACATGTTCCTGCTACATCCTCAATGCCCCTATAATTGGAAAATGCAGAGACATTTCAAAGAATACTTGAGGTGGTGGTTGGGGTCCCTATCCTCCCAAAGCTTGATCCTTGGTTCCCACCAGTGTTTCCTCCACCGCCTGATCCACTAGGTCCACCGGGTCCTGTGCCTCTAGAGCCACCAGATCCACTAGAACCACTGGGTCAATAGGGCTGTAGGAGCTGTGCCAAGCACCCCCATGGTCCCACTGAACTATGTCGATGGTCTGTGATAGTGCCCCACTACCACTACTTTTCCCATGTACCACTCCCTGATGTGAGACCAAAAGCTTGTATACTTGCCCCTTGTCCAAAGACTCCTCCAAATACTAGAATATGTGCAGCCATAGAAGAAGGAACCAAAAATTATACCTCCTAGGTATGGATCTGTCTCTTCCACTGATATCAACTAGGTCAATAACACTTCTTCCTGGATTGGGAAAACCAAGCACTAGGGCTGGTCACTGGGTGGGTTCAGATATGTGCCAATGACTCTTCTTTCTCCGTGTGAAAACTCTCACGAAGTCGAAGGGTCTCCCTCACATGCTTGCCAAGATGGGGTAACACAGAATGCTCAGGTTCCATGTCCTCGCATGAACCTCAACTCCTTCCCTACAACGTCTGTCTCCATAGATCCATCACACTAGTAGCCTCATGTCATCTAGCAATCTCCCTTTCACGTGCTTCATTATACTTGAGCCATCTTTCTTCCCTCTCCTTTTCTATCATGATATCTTCCATCTTCCTCCACCCAAGCTCCCTTACCCAAAGACTCAAAATGGTTTATTTGGCCATTGGGAAAGCCTCTAAACTCATGGTAACCATCAATATCTTCATAGCTAGAGGAATACATGTAGAAACATTCCTCTAGGTTCTTGTAGAAATTCAAACTCAGCAACCTCCAGATAAGAATACATGGAAATGGCGTATTCCAGAGTGTAACTAGTCAGTACTCCTCTCCACCAATGATCTACAGCATGGGTCCATGTCGATTGTATTATGCAACCTTTGGTAGTCTTCTTTGGCCCATACATGTGATCCATAATGCCAACTTGATCTAGACGTATAGGCTGAAAGCCATTCATATAGTTCTACTGGGAAGTAGAAGAAGGTCTCGTATAGATCATGGTAGAGGTTCTCTTCTACCCATCTACGTGTATTAAACTCAAGTCCAGTGTTGTATCTCCGAGAAAATTCATCCTCCGTGCTCTTGAACCATGATTCAACGTTCTCCAATGTCAACCGCTCTGTCATTACTCATTACACAGATCATGATGTATGTTATATCCCACTACAACTTTGAAAAGAGGTCCCAGAAATGGAACCAAGATGTAGTTATTTTTACCCCATTATAAAAGGAAGGAACCCCATGCATGCATGCTAGCCTATCACCCAGCAGAAGCTGAGTGCTCACCCGAGGCATGCGTGGTACCGAGTCTCTCTTTTATGTGAGTTTAGCGGGAAGCATCATCTATGATTAGTGTAAGAGTTTTTAGGAGGGAAGTTAAGACAAACAAGAACCATAGGGCTCATAACGGCCTCTAGATCCTTGCAGTCACTTCAAACCAAGTACTTTAATAGAATCCAAAACATGCATTATGACAGAAATAATTATACAAGCATTCATACATAGCATGAAAGGAAAGAGAACTCATATGAGAGAAATGTGCATTAAAACCATTGATATCCATGTCTATATATAATAGGTAACCTCATTATATTCATTGATTCATTACAGAGAGTCACAGAGAGCAAGACCGTAGTCATGCATATCACTGGATGTATGTAACTAAGCTAATACAGAAAAAGAAAAATTACAACTCCATGCTTAGTGCATTCTTTCCTGAATACAAATATCCCCTCACAATAATTCTGCAGAGCTCCACCCATTCTCTAACCCGCTATACCTTGTACTTCTAGATATTGATCTCTCTCTCTCTTTTACTCCGTAGGCACTTGTATTTATAATTCTCCTGTGCTACCAACTCACCTTCCAGCACCCTCAGATCCAATGCCAAGTGTCGAATGTGGTCCTTTATGTGAGCATGCTCCTCCAGGCTTGAGCTTTCCACTCCATCTCATGATGATCTTCTAGAAGATTCCATCCGGGGCATGCTCTTTCCTGGGCCAGCCTATCACCAAGCTAGCATCTTATCTATGCACAACCGATCACGCTTTTCATGTGTTCTACCTTGGGTGCCCAAATTGACTAAGTCCCGAGCCTCTTTCGTCGTCACGCGAGCTATGTGCTTCCTTAACTCTTTCTATCACGTGCTTTTTAGACCAAGTGACAAAACAAACTATTAGGCAATGGAGTCATGAGCCAACCCTCTAGGAATAAACCGAGAAACCAACAAAAATATCCTCCAAGGACTAGGGCAAACCAAAACTGAAAAAACCTAAAAACAGAACAAAAACCCAAGACTTTACACTATACCATGGTGCATACCTTGATTCCGAGAAATCAAACAAGGAAATGTTTCAAATTCTCGCCATTAATAGGAAATTCAAGAAATTCCCCATCTAGGTTGTTTAAGGAGAAGGTATGTTCACCAATTCAAATGTCAATTGAATAAGGGCCCATCCACAATGCATCAAACTTTCCATGTTTTCCCTTACCCTTGTGCTCGTTATCCCACAATAGCACAAGATATCCCACACTAAAAGCTCTTGGATTCGCCTTCTAATCAAACAACTTCTTCAATTTCTCTCTAAATTTTACATGCCTCTGATGGGATGCCCTTCTCTCTTCATCTAACTCAACAATCTAAGTGATGGAAGCATCATAAGGGCTAACCTCTTGATCTTCCAGCTGTTGAAGAAATTGAAATGAAGACAATTGCGTATGTAGGGGCAGCAGATCTTGATTTCCATACACCAACTCAAATGGGATTTTTCTAGTAGCTCGTTTAATAGTGATTCGATCATCCCAAATAGAAAACTTCAATTGCTCACCCCACTTCATTTTGATCAACTCCAAATTTCTACTAATTATTTTCAACAAATTTTTATTGTTGTACTCATCTTTTCCATTTCCTTGGGGATTATAATTGGAAGCATATGTCAAAGTAATCCCATATTCATGGCACATGGCCACCAAAGGTGTAGCCGGAAGCTCATGGAATTATTAGCAACTATCTTAGCAGCAACTCCAAACCCGCAAATGATATGATTCGTAATGAAATCCATGAAAATTTAGTGTATTGCTTTCTTGGTGGGGATTCCCTCCACCCACTTGGTGAAGTAATCAGTGGCTACAAAAATCCACTTATGGACAAAGACTTGAAGGATCTGAAATCTTACCAATGAATTCCATACCCCATTACATAAATGGGGATTCAATTGATATAGGCTACAAAGGAAGGGAGCCTGAAGCTTTTAGTCTTCCAGAAAAGCGTTGGCAACTTTCACATTTTATTACCAACAAAGTTGTATCTTTGAAAAGATTTTGCCACCAATAACCAGCCCTTAAGATCTTATGAGTTGTGACTCTTCCAAGTAAAATTCCCCCACAAACTCCTCCATGGAGATCAGAAATTATTTTAGGGGCTTCATCTTCAGTAATGCATCTTAAGAGAACTCCCTCAGGGTTCTTCCAAGCTAACCCAAAATCAGTAATGACATATTTTTGGGAAGCTAACTTAATTGCTCTTTTCTGATTCTTTCTCAAATGTTCAGGGCACTATAGAAGTTTGAGATAAAAAAATGATTTCCTTTTACCATTCAGAATTTATTCATTTTTCAAGGACATTCATCCTTTCTTCTTCAACTTCATTTACCTCAATTGTTTGCAGATTTCTCTCTGCCATAAGTTTTTCTAGGCCCAAACCTCTGACCAATTTTTTTGTTTGGATGTCCATATCATACTCTTGTAATTTGTTTACCCATCGGCATCTCTTGCTTGAAACCTCCATTTCTGATAGGATATCTTTCACCATGGTGTGGGGAACATAAGCAATGACTTTAGAACTCAAAATATATGGCCTGAAGACCTTTGTTGTTTTTACAAAAAGAAAATGTCTCGCTTCTCCATAATAGTATACTTTATCTCAAATCCTTGTAATGCCTTCATGAAAAAGGCAATTGGTCTTTCAGCTCCCTCTTCATCCTTCGCAACAAAACAGATACAATAGTACTTTCAAGCAAAATAAAACATTTGGAAAGCCTTCTTATAATCTAGAGTTGTTAAAATAGGGGCATTCTTTAATGCTTCTTTGATCCCAGAAGAAAAGCTTGAATAGTTTTTTCTTCCCATTTGATACTTTGATCTTTCTTCAAGTATGCTAGTGATTGGGATAGTTAGTTCAAAAAAGTTGGAGATAAATCTCCTAATAAAATTAATCTAACCAAAAAGGATTGAATTCCCTTCTTGGTTCTTAGAATAGGGACTTTTATGATGGCTTATACCCTTTCGGATCAATCATAACCCCTTCCTTTGACATAATGTGTCCAAGCAGACTTTGCTTTCTAACTCCAAAATGGAACTTCTTGGGATTTATTGAAATACCATACTCCCCGCATCTTAACAACATTTTTTCTAACTATGCAGGTGGTCACTCTTTTTCTAGAGAAAAGTAAATACATCATCTTGATATACACAAAGAATGAAATCATTAATATAGCCAAAGAAAGCTACATCCATTACTCTTTGGAAAGTGGCTTCAACATTCATTAGACCAAAAGGCGTTTCGATAGATAAATATGTTCCCAAGGAGTGGTAAAGGCAAAGATTGATTCACTTTAATTCCTTCACAACTACCGGTTATATCAGGAAAAACCATCCAAGGTGGATAATAATTCGAACTAGTAACCAATTGTAACATATTGTCCATATTTAGAAGAGGGTAGTTATCCTTCATTTATGCTCTATTCAAGTTTTTAAATTCCACACACAACCTTATATCTCCATTCTTCTTTTTGACAGGTACCAAGTTTGCAACCCATGATGAGTACCTTGTGGGTTGTATGATTCCTCCATCCCTCAAATTTTTCAATTCTTCTTACATCTTTAGGGAAAGGAGTGGATTGATCAGCCTCTATTTCTACCTAAACAGCTTGGCAAAAGCTTCTAAGGGAATTTCATGGAAAAGATCCTCTCTGTATGCTTTCAGTTCATAATAAGACCATGCTAAGAAGTCCTGGTATTTCTTCAACAATTGGACATACAACTACTTTTCTTCCTTGCTCAAATTGCTACCTAGCTAGATCTTACGTGGTTTATCCTTTGTGCCTAGGTTGTGCTCTTCAAAATCCCTCGAGGCTCACATATGTCTATTGACAATGTAATCAGCATTATCAAAGTTTCATTCAAGTGTTACCAAACCTCTGGGAATAGTATTAGTCTTCAAATGAATGATGTCTTTTCCAAATAAATTCTCCTTTCCATTAGCCACACAAACCATTGGCTCCCAATCTATACATTGATTGGAAAATTCTCCTTGGTTCTGTAAAAACCTTTGCACCTAGGCTTCATCTTCGCACACTTGTCGAGTGCTTAACATTGTCGGGAACATATGGCCTAGTTAATATCTCAATATTATACTCACAATAGGGGATACAATAAAATTTTGAATCTAGACCCCAATACGGCCAATTTGTCTGCTAGAGTATTGTACTTCCTATCGTGATGTATTATGTTGAAGGAGTCAAACATTTCAATGAAATTCAGCATCGCATGCTTATACCTGCTTCATTCTATGATTTTTTTTGTTGCATACGCTTTTCTAACTGTTTGACAATTAGCTCGAATCTCCTTTAACAATGATGTCTCTTACACCATATTTCCAAGAAATTCTTAAACCCAATAAGTGCTTCATATTTTGCAATATTTCTAATGCACTCAAAGTTGAGTTTACAAGAAAAAACAAAATCTTCCCGACTGGAGATATCAAAACAATACCAAAGCACCATTTCCAAATTTTGAGAAAGCACCATCAAACAACAAAGTCCAAGGAGAACCTACTTGTTTAAGAGACTTGCATTAATCAATTTTTTGTTCTTTACCATCATTAAACCCAACAAATTTATCAAAGCATCAATGTCGTTTATAACACTTCATAAGAAGCATTATTGGGATCCTCAATGAGATGTAGCATCTTCTTTTCACCATATAATTTTACAAGGCTTCCCTCAATAGGAATAGTGTCAAAAGACATATCCATTTACACACTCCCACCCACACTAGCAGCCCATTTTATTGATAACAACATTCCCCATTTGGCAAGGTAATCAACAATAACAACGTCTAGTTTTAATTTCTTTCCTGGGTAGGCTGGAAGTTGCACTATCAAACCCTTGACACATCCAACCACTGGAACCTCTCTGGAATCCATGGCATAAAGTGCACTTCCTATAAGTTTTTTCACTTTGATATCTAATTCATTCATGACATCAAGAGGCATAACATTACATGATGCTCCGTAATCAAACATATAGCCGTGTAATAGCTCATGTCTGTAATAATCGAGTAGTGAAAAATGGATCTACTTTCAGATGGGACTCAACCAAGGATGTTCCCAAATATACTTCAGGTGGCTCACCTATTTCTTCTAGTACTTGGGGTTTTTCCAACTCTACAATGGTAGGAGGAGTCTTAACATTGTTTACATTTTTGCCTTGGGTAATATTTTCTTCTTTTAATCCCAAATACTCAAAGGCCCTTTTGTTATGCTCAAGAATCCTAAGTAGCTCAACAATTGGAACAGAAACCTTGATCTGACTCAAGACTTGGGAAATGTCATAAGGAACGTATTTTGGAAAGGCATCATTTGGAGGAAGACCTATAAAATCATCTAATAGCAAAGGATTTTTCACGGTCTGAGCATGGGTAGGGATACCAGTTTTGTTTGGGGAAACAAGGCCTTTGTCAGATGTATCTTTCTTAGGAGTTTCTTTTGGGATATTGGTGAGAACTAGAGTTTTTGGTTTGGCCTGAGGCCATGTCCCTTTGACAACTTTACTCCTAGTGTTATATTATTTTTCTTGGGAAACCATATCATTTATTAACAACTACCTATCCTCCTCATAAGGGATTCCTCCATAATACTTTTCAAAAATTAATTCCCTTAAGTATTCAAAATCATTATTAGGCAATTCAAAATCTTGTACCATATATATTTCAAAATTATGGGAGGGAGAAAGGGGTAATACCTGGTGAATGCAATCTCAGAAATCTGTAGCAGTTCTAACACTGATTAATTCAGTCAAAGTTTCTCCTTTCGTGAGCTTGTAGAACACCCCATCATGCACACATCATCATCGCCTTCCTCAACTTCTTTAACTTCACTATTAAAATTCAACTCAAGGCTGACAAGTCCTCTAGGAATAGTATTTGTCTTTAATTGAATTATATATTTTCCAAAGAGGGTCTCCTTTCCTTCACATAGCACCACCATAATTTTTAGGTCAATAAGCTGATTTTTGAACTCATCTTTACAATTTAGGAATCTCTGAATGTGAGTATCATCCTCAAAGACCTACCAATGTTGAATTTTTCAAGAACTAAATGTCTCAATAGCACTCTTAATTTCAAATTGTAGTAAGGTTATATTGTCTCATTATCATCTTGAGAGTCCACGATAACCAAATTTTCAGCTTCTACATTATGAGTTCTCTCATGATAAATGATATTAAAAGAATCAAACAATTCTATGAGATCCTAAACTGCATGCTTATATTTTCTTAGCCTCTAGTTTTTAGTTGCATATAATATTTTAACTTAATGTTATCCAATTTTACACACATGGAAAAATTGGAAAACAGGGCCTTATTACTATCAAATCACGACGTTGGTCCCAGGGACCCACTTCTGGTCATCAGTGAGATCGCTCAAATTTTTATTTTATTTTTTTGGTACGCCAGCCATCGAGGAGTTTGATAAGCTTATCTCACTTGGTCGAGCTAAAACAGTGTCAAATCGGGAATAAAGAGACGAGTCATCAAAGGAGTTCGTGCCTTGTCCTAACTCGGTCATAACTCAGATCACAAGCCTTAGACGAGTTCATGAGTAGGAAATGTAAGTTCGGTTGTCCAACTTTGGCTTGTCATAAAAGAGTCTCGATAGGAGCGGAGGATGTTTCGATGGTTGGCTCATTGAGGCAGAGAAATGATGAGCTCGACTCGGTTTAATTCAACATGGAGAGATTGATGCTTCCTTGTTGGAATATGAATTCAGTTTTAATGACTCGACGGAGACAATAGCTGCCTCAAGATTTGGTCGAGCTTCTTCCATGGAAGAGAATTTCCAAAATGAAAAGGCAAGACAACTCAACTAAAACTTTATCTCGTTCTTCTACTACAGCGGCAAGATTTTACAACAACTGATCACGACTGTGGTCGCATGCAACTAGAACATCAGGATCAACACCAACGGTTCCTTGGGATCACCTGCGGCCTGCCGTGAATCGACTCTCTCTAGAGGCCACTCATTTTCTAAGATAAGTTTACTTCTCTACCCTGTAGCTGCTGCATATAGCCAATTACTTCCTCACGGCACTTTCCTAGGAGAATTTCAGTTCTACGCTCAAAGCGGCCGAGCATTAGATGCACAGGCATGTTGCAAAGATAGTAGAATACTTGTTTGAGCAAGTAAGTTGTCTAATGTTGTTATCTGATCAGCATCAAATGCATCCTAAAATTTGGGATTTTCCTTCAAGTTATTTTTATGAAAATCGATTAAGTGACTGATGAAAATTATTACAAAGATTCTCTATCGAGACCTTACTGGTTTTACGGTGTAACTCATGGAAGTGAATCTCATAGAGGTGGAACTGTTTCATATCAGAATATTCATGAGGCACAATTTGCTTTGCAATTATATGAGCATCTTCAACGAGTCACTAAGTTGTCAGGCATAAACGTTTCTGTCGGAATTATCACACCTTACAAGCTACAGCTGAAATGTTTGCACTGAGAGTTTAATGTTATCCTCAAATCTGTTGAAGGAAAACTCGGCAGGAGAAGAAATCCGGACGTGGGAAATATGGCAAGCCAAAGAAGAAATCCCGGATGTGGGAAATAAGGCAAGCAATGCCAAGTGGAAATTTGATGATGGTGGGCCAGGCTGTTAATCCCGCGCTGAGGCTGTTCACTCTGCGTTGGAAAAATTGGATCAGATTGCCAAGTGGAAATGTAACCGTGGTAAACCATGACCAAACTTCCGTGAATGGGAGAAAGCAGATCAAACTGCCAAGTGAAGACAATATGATGGCTATCCATCATGAAAACCCCGTGCAGATTGGAGGATCTGAGTCTTTGTGCGAGTCACACGGAAGGTAAGTCGAGGAACGTGGGAATGAAACAGTTGAAGTTTCAGGCTCCACACATTCTGCTTACCACGCATAGCATATCCCTGTAAACCCGTCTACATATCTTCAACTATTGCGAACTCCGCATTTCTAGGAATATGCTCTCACAAGAAAGAGACGCCTTCTCATGGAATACCATAATTACTTGGCATGTAAGACACGGGTTTCCTCACGAAGCGTTCATACTATTTCACCAAATGCAACAAACAGATGTCCGACCTGATCAGTTCGCCTCTGCCAGCATACTTCTCCCAACTCCCGTTCGGGCTCTGATCATTCAGGATGCGAGGCAAAATCCCCACGCACAGTAAGCATGCATGTCGCAAAGCGATGCAAAGAGAAGCCTTCCTTTTGAACGCTTCCAGCAAACAGGTTGTCCAACTGTGTTGTTATCTGATCAATATCGAATGCATCCTCAAACTGTGGCTTATCCTTATTCTGAACTCGGATCTATGACAGCTGCAGGAAACAAATATTCACTGCTGTGTACGATGGATTGGAGTCACGCCATTCAAGGCTTCATAAAATCTGCCTGAATCAGGAGATGAAGGTTTATTACGGTGCAGAATGAAACGATTCGTATTGCTCAGCATTTCTTTTCCTAGAAACAAATTAAATGTGAAGGTCAGCTCTGAAAATACCCGGTCGGCCGTTTTGCATGCTACATCCTTGTTACTCTGTAAATGGTCTCTTTGAGAAACTCTGAGGGCAGAAGCAATATTTATACCCTTCCATTATGTGCGTCCAATCAGATAATAAAATTATTCCTTTACTAGGTTCAGAGAAACTTGTTTTTAACAAATGGACGATTATACTGTAGTTTCAAGCTAATTTTATCTAGCTTTATTTCTATTAGCTTTGATCCACGACTAAGGAAGAATTCATATGGTTTTTACCTGTACATTTTTCCAAGGTCCTTTTGGTTGCCCCAGTTGTTCAACGTATTTTTTGAAGGGCTTATTTTATGTGGTGCAAATTATAACATAAAGGATCTTTTTAGTTTCGGAAAAATGAGTATATTGTGTAGCTCACAGCTACCTATGCCATACTAAGATCCCAATAGTGGCATAATTTTTGATTGGAGCCAAGATTACCGAGTGCACTGCCAAAATACCGAAGGGTTCTTTGACCAAAAATCAGTCTTAAGGGTGTCTATCGACATGTTATGGGCATGAACCTGGGTCATCATCATGGCAGCATTAGGTCTTTATTGATAATGGCATTTTCTCATCGTTTGGAAGGTACAAATTGTGCTTATTATGGCAAATCCAAAACATTCTTACTACAAGTGTTATATGATAAGGAAGAATCGTGAGCATTGTGGTAAAACCATTCTTTTTAGAAATATTGGGTTAAGCTCGGTATTCAAGTGAGTTTGAGCCCAGGAAAGGTAAGATCATTTGCTGGATGAAGAACTCGGTGACTTTGCAAGGAGCTTGTGGTGATGTTTCATGAAGTTTGAACGTGGAATGCATAAATGGTCTCGAGTTAACAGAGGAAGATGATAAGAATTGAGTTTGATAGCTCACCATTCGAAGGACTCAATGCAAAAGAGCCCGATTGCAAGACAAGGAAAGAGTTGGTGTGGGGTTCAAAATCAACTGCGCAACACCGAGTTAGAGGATTCGAAACTCACCGAGTTGAGATTTGTGTAGACTCTATCCACATGGACCCCCCTCCTCTTCAAGTCAAACGGGTCAACGGGGGGTCCCAACATTATGTTAATTAAATTAATATTTTTATTTAAATATTTTAATAATAATATTTATTATTATTATTTAAATATTTTATTTAAATATTCTTTTAATTAATTGAGAAGACTAGGTCATCAGGCAATTAATGACCCATGATGGAACCTTCTCAGGTGGTTCAACTAATTGTAATAAATACATCATGGGCCTTCAATTTAGGAATGTAATTATGACCTTTCCTCTTCTTTCTCACATATTCTTCTATAAATGTAAGTTGGAATCTCATTTCAAAGGGTTCCAACAGATTGCATAAGTTGACAGCTTAGATATCTCAAAGCGAGTGTATACTTTTCAAGAATCCTCTCTCTCGCAAGTTGTTCTTGTGTGTTGAGAGAACTTTCAAGCCTCCTCTTCAAGACCGTAATGGCAACTATTGCCTCTTCGAATGTATGATGCATTGTGCATGTTATTGAAGCAATAAAAGTGTGTGTTTTATGACTAATCTCGGTCCTTTCATCTTTTATGCTTCTTTGTGCCTTTCTCGTACTTGCGCAGGTACACGTGCAAGTTTAAGTTTCTATTGCAGTTCTGGAGTTCTCGTGCTTATCAAGTGGTGGAGTATTGCATGCAGTTGAGTTGTGGTGTCTGCTCACCCTTCTTGAGTTCATCTTTCTTCACCTGGGAGACTGGTATATTTCTCATCGATAAAGTTTAACAAAGGGAACGTGTGTCTCTTAGTTTGTGGTATCCTGTACCCTCTCTAAGTTGCAGTAGGTGAAGTTGACCTGTGGTGCACACACCCTCTTCAAATTAACCCTTCCTGAATCTGAAGACACCCTTTATTTGGTGCATCACCATCCCTAGTATAGTTTCATTTCTGTAAATCTCTTTCCCTAAAACCCCATGAAAATGTTAGCGTAGGATTAGATAATCATTTTTGTTACACTAGGAGTAGTACAACACTTAGTTTAGGAAGAGGAAGCCGGCCTTCTCCGGAGGTTCACCTCGAGCCCAAGTCCCACAGCTTGAGAGGTGATCCCATGTGTCCCAATCACACCGAACGTCCTATTCACATCCTAGCCATTCGGAGGGTGCAGTGATTTGGTGACAACAGTTTTTGGCACGCCCGGTGGGACAGAGTTGGTACTTCTCTTCTCACTTACACAAGTCAAAGTACCTGGCGACTCTATATCTCTGGATTCCAAATCTCAGTGCAGTAACTTATGCGAAGAATTCAGACAAGAGCTTCTTCAAAGAAAGGAAAGTATCAGCATATCGAACTTTCCTTGTCTCCTCCAAAGAGAAGCAGAAGAGGCATTTCCACATCCCCAGTTGCAGATTTACCTAGTAGGGGTCATTCAACTCCTCCTTACGGAAGATTTCCTCCACCCAGGAACAATCAACCTTTCATTGTTATGGCGAGGAACCAAGTTTTTCCCCCTTTCAATGCAAGCAGTCCTCTTATGTTGGCTCAACGTGACCCGATACCTATTGCGGCACTCAAAATTTTACCCTTCTACATGGGGGAAACTCACGTTACTCCAGTGGAGCATATCTTTGATGTAGCCAGCATCTGTGCAGTACATAATATCACCGAAGACAACGTTGCAGTTAGACTTCTTGCTACCTCTTTCAAGGGAAAAGCGCTTCAATGGTTTCGCGGGTTAGGTGTTGGCACTATAACCACTTGGGACGAGTTGGGAGAAAAGCTATGTAAACAATTTGAAGACAAAAGTGATCACCTATCACTTTTGGAACAACTTACTACCATAAAGAGAGCTTCCCAAGAATACATGAGTGATTTCAACTTCCGATTCCACAGAACTTGGAATAGGATTCCGGTGCTCGTAAAGCCTTCTGCGCATAATGCATTCTTGTACTATTTGCAAGCCTTGAATAGTGATGTAGCAGTTATGATCCAGTCCATGGGAGGGACTACACTTCCTGATGCTTACGAAGTTGCCATAAGTGCAGAGAATTCTTTGATTCAGGCTAGAAAGATAGCTCCACGACCACCAATGCCCTTTTCTCCAGATCTTACGAATCATCAGCCTATCATTGCTCCCATTCCAGTAGACTCCAGGAAACCATCTCAATCTTCCTCTGCCTCTTCAAATGACCTATTTGAAGTCAAGTCACTACTGCAAAATTTTGGAAATGAGCTCGTTGCACTCAAAAGGCAACAATTTCAATACAATCATCCGTATCAGCCACAAAATCAGCAGTATCAAGCTAACCGTTCTCCTTTTCAAGGGAACAATCAGCCTCGAAATCAAACTACAAGTCAAGTTGCAAATGTCAGGCCCTTGAAATTTCAGAACCCTCTTGCAGCTAGCTCATCTAGAGCTATAGTACCTGTTCAAAATAATCTAGTTCAAGACTACGAATGGTGTTATCCTTGCTCTCAACCTCACAATCAAAATCTTTGTCCCAATGGAGTTCTTAGCCAGGCCCTTATGGTTCAAAGTGTATCTACCCCTTCAGAGTTAACAAACAATTCATCTATGCAAGAAGCAGCAGATCAACCGCAGGCACCTGAAGAATCCACGTTGCTAAACTGGCAAGAAGAAGATTTTTGTGGATTAAATATAGATTCTTCATCAGTGGCAGCAAACACTCATTCCAAAAAGAGAGCAATGGAGCCTCAACCTCTCGAAGCTGATCTAGCATCCACTTCTCAACCTGGGTTTCAAATGGCAGTTGATAAAAATGCGGGAAAGAAATCACCGTAAACACCGCTAACCACACCAGTGAGGAAAGATGGTTCTCCTGCATCACAAGTACCCAACAAACATTTTCCAAAGGAGGACCCCAATACCCAAAAAAGTGTCATCAAAGTTGGAGCAATTCCCTTCAGCATAGTAGAACAAATGAAGAAAACCAATCTGAGCGTTACCATGTGGGATGCACTCTCGATCCCTTCCCAAAGAAACCTGTTGCGAGAAGCTCTGAATAGTTTTAGTACAACCAGCGGATCACCAAGCCATGGAGTGACAAATGCTACAAATTTGTGTCAACCGGAAGGGAAAATCATTCCTACGGCAAACAAACCACCGCCATTCTACATTTCCCTGATCATTGGCGACCACCTGGTACATAATTGCATGATCGATTCTGGTGCCAGTAGCTCTGTCATGCCGAAACAAATTATAGATGTACTAGGCATACAATATGCGCCAGTTGTAAGAGGGGTTGTTCAACTAGATGGCACAACTGTTAAGACTGTTGGGGTTATCAAAGGACTTCAACTTACCATTCATGCATGCCCAAGTTTTTCATTCACCCAAGACATATCGGTCATCGATCTCCCTCCCCTCTTTGCCATCTGCCTATCACGGGATTTCACTGCCAAGATGGGCGGTTACCTATCAGCCGATTGGTCGCATATGATTCTCAGGACTCGATACGGAACCAAAGTAACTATAAGGGCAGAACTAATCTGCCATAATCATGTAGAACCCTACACTCCTAGTCCCATAAATGGGAATTACACCATCGGCGATCCCGAAGAGGAAGATGCCGATCATGAACCAACCACCCTTGTTGAGGAAGTCCCTGATACTTTGCTAGATGAAGTATGTAGAGATCATCGCACGATCCCTATGCTTTGATGTATTGGCGTAAGAAGAAGCAAGTTTCTTGGTATTGGAAGAAATAGGATTAGGTACTTACTGTATCCATGAAGAAGATACGATCATACCACAACTTGTCAAAACACCAAGTGATTCTAAAGGATTGTGGAAATTGTTCTTCATGGCTCAAGAAGTAAGAATGGATCGGGTCTTTGGTGTTATGTTAATTTCTCCAGAGGGAGATAAGTACTTCTCATCTTTTCGGTTGCAGTTCAGTTGCACTAAAAATGTTATTGAATACGAGGCTCTTGTGCAAGGAATTCATTTAGCCCAAAGGAAGGGAATCAAGGCCCCGACTATTTTGGAGATAGTGAGTTAGTTGTTCATCAAGTTTTCGCACGTAGTGCATCCAAAAATAATCTTTTAAGATCATATAAGAATCAAGTCTGGGACCTGATTGAAGATTTTGAAGCTTTTGGAATCCATGCAGTTCCTAGAAATCAAAATCAAGATGCAGATAGGCTTGCTACAATTGGTTCACAATACAACATACCAATTGATATCATGAAAGAAGGGTAGCAATTTGTTAAAATGGTGGTTTGACCAGCAGTCCCTGATAATGTGAGTAGTTGGCAAGTGTTTGATAGTGACAAACAAATTGTCCTCTTCCTACAAGAAGAGGTGGAGTTTGCTACAAAGAATCAAGATAAGTTGCAGGAGTCATATGGTGAGCAAATTATCCAATTGAAAAGCAACAAGTTACCAAAAGGTTTAGTCACTTTGGAATCCATTTTCAATTCAGATGACCAAGCCACAAGACAAAGCCCTAACATGGTGGTCAGAGAAGAATATTTTGAGGAAGTTGAAGTATCAAATGAAAAATTTCTTAAGATCGGAAAAGTGTGTACTTCTGAAGAGAAAGAAGCTTTCATCAAACTTTGTCAAGAGTATCATGACATCTTTGCATGGAGCTATAAAGATCTGCGTGGTTTTGATCCAGGTCTAGCACAACATACCATCGAACTGGATCCTAATGCTAAGCCAGTTCATCAGAAACAGAGACCAATTAATCCCAAAATTGAGCCACTAATGAGAAAGGAGCTAACCAAGCTCATCGAGGCTTGTATAATTTTTCCCATCAAGCATTCCTCATGGGTAGCCAATTTGGTGCCCGTGAGGAAGAAGAACGGAGAGATCCGGTTATGCGTAGATTTCAGGGATTTGAATCGTGCATCATTAAAAGACCATTATCCTCTTCCATCGATGGAGCAGATCCTTCAAACAGTGGCAGGAGCTCAAATATTTTCTTTGCTCGATGGATATTCAGGTTACAATCAAATCCTAGTCCAAGAATCCGACCAATTCAAAACGGCTTTCACTACCAAGTGGGGCACGTATGCCTACAATAAAATGCCATTCGGATTGTCCAATGTCGGGGCTACTTTCCAAAGAGCCATGGACATGGCATTTAAGGGACTAATCAACGACATTATTTTAGTTTACCTTGATGATATAACTGTATACTCTAAGCATGCAGAAGATCACATCACGCATCTAAGGAAAGTTTTCCAAAGGTGTAGGGAATTTGGGGTTTCACTTAACCCCAAGAAATGTATTTTCAGCAGTGCACGAGGGAAAATTGTTGGGGCATGTGGTTTTAGCAGAAGGATTATCAATCGATCCAGCTAGGATTCATTCAATTATGTCCTTATCTCTCCCAAGTCACAAGAAGGGCCTCCAGAGTTTTCTGGGAACCATAAATTTCGTGCGGAGATTCATCCCTCAATTCGTGACATTGGCTAAACCACTGACATCCATGCTAAAGAAAAACATGCCATTCTCATGGACAAAGGAAGGACAAGAAAGCTTTGAAGCCATCAAAACAGCCATTTCTCGAGCTCCCACGCTTGTGAACCCCATGTTTGACAAAGATTTTATCCTTTATGCTTTTGCAGGTCAAGAGAGCATTTCAAGGATCCTCACCCAACAAAACAACAACCTGATGGAGCAACCAATCGCTTTTCATCAATCCTCAAAGACTATGAGTTCAAATACTCATTCATTGAAAAGCAAGTCTTTGTGGTTATTCGAGCTTTGAAGAAATTCAAGCACATGTTGTCCAACAACAAGATTCATCTGATGGTGTCTCATCCAGGTGTCAAGGAGTTTTTGCTGAACAAAGAAATGAACGAAAAGCATGCTGGATGGATCACGAAGGTAATGGAGTATGACGTGCACATCAAAGTCACTAAACTTGTCAGAGGTAAGGGTTTATGTCAGCAACTTGCAACAGATATGGAATCAAAAAGTAATGAGGACGTGACACTCCTAAATACTGATGAGAATGTTGATCAAGCTGATTGGTTATCCAAAATGAAGAATTTCATCTTCTCAGAGCATACCCGGAAAACATGGATAAAAACCAAAGACGAACTTTCCATCTTCAATCTATCCCATATGTTTTGGTAGATAGCGTTCTCTTTCAAAAAGATTCGAACGGCGTCCTCCTTCGGTGCATAGGACCAAAACAGGTCAGTAAGATACTAGAAGAATTTCATAATGGCTTATCTGGAGGACATTATTCCACACGAACGATAGCTACCAAGATCATGTGAGCTGGCTATTATTGGCCAGATCTATTCAAGGATGCCCATTTTTGGGTAAGGAAATGCAAAGAATGTGCCTTTTTCACAGGTAAGCAGAAGTTGGCAGCTCTTCCATTGCATCCAATTCAAGTGGATCAACCCTTTGTTCAATGGGGGTTGGACTTCATCGGAATGATTAATCCTCCATCCAGTGACGGACATAAGTGGGTCCTTACCACAACAGACTATTTTACTCGATGGACAGAGGCGGTAGCATTAAAAGAGAGCAATGAAAAGGTAGTTCTAGATTTTTTGGAGGGTATAATGACGAGGTTCGGTGTTCTGTTTACAGTCATTTCAGACAATGCGTTGGCTTTTCTTGGTATGAAATTGAGTGAATGGGCTATTAAAAATGGGGTATACCTCAAAACTTCATCCAATTACTATCCTCAAGGAAATGGATTGGCTGAGTCTAGCAACAAAAACCTCATAAGGATTATTAAGCGCACAATGGAGACTAACAAGAGGACTTGGCATACACAGCTTAAGACTGCCTTATGGGCAGATTGGATCACACCTAAAAGGGCCATCGGAAATTCTCCTTTCGTTCTTGTATATGGAAGAGAGGCAAAACTCCCACTCTCATTGGAGTTACCTTCTTTGGAGTTAGCTCATCAACTTGAAGTTATAGAGAGTGATCCTCTGACAGTAAGGTTTGCTGAACTCATGGAGTTAGAGGAAGTACGAGACAAGGCTATGAAAACTTTGGAGTAGCATCAGGCTCAAGTTAAGAAATATTTTGATAAGAAGGCATCCAACAGGTGTTTTCAAGAGGGAGATTTAGTTCTCAAATGGGATGAAGACAGGGCCAAACCAGGTAGGCATGCCAAGTTTGACGCTCTCTGGAGTGGGCCGTATATCATCACAAGTTGCAAAGAGGCAAATTCATTCCATCTATCTAGGCTCAATGGAGAAGAACTGCCCATTCATGTGAATGGGATACATCTCAAAGCTTGTTTTTGAGAAGCGTTCCACCCCTTATACAGTTAAATTAGGTGTTTTCCTCCAAGTTCTTATGCACATTGTTGTGTGTTGTTGTTTTTCTTTCCTTGTTGTTGTGTTTTGTGTTGTTTTGCACATTGTTTCATCATTGGAAGGTGTCAAGGAGAAGAAAGGTTCAAGGTTTCTATAAGAGCTTCAAAATCTACTTCATTCAAAATTTTGTAGTGCTCCATGGATGTCAACCATCAACAGATTCAGTATACTTCATTCTTAGCATTCCAGGGAGGTCTAGGATATCGGCAATGTTCAAGGAGATTTCGGGATGTGTCAAAGAAAATCATACTACTTTCAGGATTCCAACACATGACTCCATGCCCAATGGATGACTTAAGGCTACTAGAATCATGCTTAGCAGGCAATCATCCCGAGAGGTCGCCAAAAATGTTATCCAATTTTACGCACATGGAAAAATTGGAAAACAGGGCCTTATTACTATCAAATCACGACGTTGGTCCTAGGGACCCACTTCTGGTCATCAGGTGAGATCGCTCAAATTTATTTTTTTTTTGGTACGCAGTAGCCATCGAGGAGTTTGATAAGCTTATCTCGCTCGGTTGAGCTAAAACAGTGTCAAATCGGGAATAAAGAGACGAGTCATCAAAGGAGTTCGTGCCTTGTCCTAACTCGGTCATAACTCAGATCACAAGCCTTAGACAAGTTCATGAGTAGGAAATGTAAGTTCGGTTGTCCAACTTTGGCTTGTCATAAAAGAGTCTCGATAGGAGCGGAGGATGTTTCGATGGTTGGCTCATTGAGGCAGAGAAATGATGAGCTCGACTCGGTTTAATTCAACATGGAGAGATTGATGCTTCCTTGTTGGAATATGAATTTAGTTTTAATGACTCGACGGAGACAATAGCTGCCTCAAGATTTGGTCGAGCTTCTTCCATGGAAGAGAATTTCCAAAATGAAAAGGCGAGACAACTCAACTAAAACTTTATCTCATTCTTCTACTACAGTGGCAAGATTTTACAACAACTGATCACGACTGTGGTCGCATGCAACTAGAACATCAGGATCAACACCAACGGTTCCTTGGGATCACCCTGCTATGCACTGTCGCAATCGACTCTCTCTAGAGGCCACTCATTTTCTGAGATAAGTTTACTTCTCTACCCTGTAGCTGCTGCGTATAGCCAATTACTTCCTCACGGCACTTTCCTAGGAGAATTTCAGTTCTACGCTCAAAGCGGCCGAGCATTCGATGCACAGGCATGTTGCAGTATAGTAGAAGTCTGTTTGAGCAAGTAAGTTGTCTAATGTTGTTATCTGATCAGCATCAAATGCATCCTCAAATTTGGGATTTTCCTTCAAGTTATTTTTATGAAAATCGATTAAGTGACAAGCCTGATGAAAATTATTACAAAGATTCTCTATCGAGACCTTACTAGTTTTACGGTGTAACTCATGGAAGTGAATCTCATAGAGGTGGAACTGTTTCATATCAGAATATTCATGAGGCACAATTTGCTTTGTAATTATATGAGCATCTTTAACGAGTCACTAAGTTGACAAGCATAAACGTTTTGTCATAATTATCACACCTTACAAGCTACAAAATTGAAATGTTTGACCGAGAGTTTAATGTTATCGTCAAATCTATTGAAGGAAAACTCTCGAGAAGAAATCCCGTGACGTGGGAAATATGGCAAGCCAAAGAAGAAATCCCGGACGTGGGAAATAAGGAAAGCAATGCCAAGTGGAAATTTGATGATGGCGGGCCAGGCTGTTAATCCCACGCTGAGGCTGTTCACTCTGCGTTGGAAAAATTGGATCAGATTGCCAAGTGGAAATGTAACCATGGTAAACCATGACCAAACTTCCGTGAATGGGAGAAAGCAGATCAAACTACCAAGTGAAGACAATATGATGGCTATCCGTCATGAAAACCCCGCACAGATTAGAGGATCCGAGTCTTTGTGCGAGTCACACGGAAGGTAAGTCGGGGAACGTGGGAATGAGACAGTTGAAGTTTCAGGCTCCACACATTCTACTTACCACGCATAGCATATCCCTGTAAACCCATCTACATATCTTCAACTATTGCGGACCTGCATTTCTAGGAATATGCTCTCACAAGAAAGAGACGCCTTCTCATGGAATACCATAATTACAGCTTACAGAAGACACGGGTTTCCTCACGAAGCGTTCATACTGTTTCACCAAATGCAACAAACAGATGTCCGACCTGATCAGTTCACCTTTGCCAGCATACTTCTCCCAACTCCCGTTCGGGTGCTCGATCATTCAGATGCGAGGCAAAATCCACGCACGCAGTAGTAGGCATGTTGCAGTATAGTAGAAGCCTTCCTTTTGAATGCTTCCAGCAAACAGGTTGTCCAACCGTGTGTTGTTATCTGATCAATATCGAATGCATCCTCAAACTGTGGCTTATCCTTTTCGAACTCGATCTATGAAAGTCGCAGGAAACAAATATTCACTTCCGTGTATGATGGATTGGAGTCATGCCATTCAAGGCTTCATAAAATCTACCTGAATCAGGAGATGAAGGTTTATTACGGTGCAGAATGAAACGATTCGTATTGCTCAACATTTCTTTTCCTAGAAACGAATTAAATGTGAAGGTCAGCTCTGAAAATACCCGGTCGGCCGTTTTGCATACTACATCCTTGTTACTCGTAAATGGTCTCTTTGAGAAACTCTGAGGGTAGAAGCAATATTTATACCCTTCCATTATGTGCATCCAATCAGACAATAAAAGTATTCCTTTACCAGGTTCAGAGAAACTTGTTTTTAACAAATGGATGATTATACTGTAGTTTCAAGCTAATTTTATCTAGCTTTATTTCTATTAGCTTTGATCCATGACTAAGGAAGAATTCATATGGTTTTTACCTATACATTTTTCCAAGGTCCTTTTGGTTGCCCCAGTTGTTCAACGTATTTTTTGAAGGGCTTATTTTATGTGGTGCAAATTGTAACATAAAGGATCTTTTTAGTTTCGAAAAATGAGTATATTGTGTAGCTCACAAATACCTATGCCATACTAAGATCCCAATAGTGGCATAATTGTTGATTGGAGCCGAGATTACAAGTGCACCTTTGCCAAAATACCAAAGAGTTCTTTGACCAAAAATCAGTCTTAAGGGTGTCTATCGACATGTTATGGGCATGAACCTGGGTCATCATCATGGCAGCATTAGGTCTTTATTGATAATGGCATTTTCTCATCATTTGGAAGGTACAAATTGTGCTTATTATGGCAAATCCAAAACATTCTTACTACAAGTGTTATATGATAAGGAAGAACCGTGAGCATTGTGGTAAAACCATTCTTTTTAGAAATATTGGGTTAAGCTCGGTATTCAAGTGAGTTTGAGCCCAGGAAAGGTAAGATCGTTTGCTGGATGAAGAGCTCGGTGACTTTGCAAGGAGCTCGTGGTGATGTTTCATGAAGTTTGAACGTGGAATGCATAAATGGTCTCGAGTTAACAGAGGAAGATGATAAGAATTGAGTTTGATAGCTCACCATTCGAAGATTTTCATATTTTCTTTTGGAAAGAAGCTAGTTTCCATTGTCAACCATATGCGGTGGCTGCGGCGGTCTTTTTGTATGTGTAATAATAATATCTTGGAAGGCCTCCCCCTCATCAATAGTCATCATCATATAGCCATCTGTGTCACTGAAATCAACTCTAGAAAATAGTTTATTCTCTCTAATATATATGCTCCCAATACTACAACTGGTAGAAGGTTTCTTTGGGAAGAATTGACCACCTTCAGAAATATGTTTAGTGATCTAAATTGGATTATAGGAGGTGATTTTAACACTCCTATCATTCCTTCATAAAATAAAGGATTTAATGTGTTTACTGAGAGTACGGAGGACATTGGGAATTTTTTGGGGTGGAATAATTTGATGGATCTGAATCTTAGTGGCTCAAAATACACTTGGTCCAACAAGCGTGAAGGGTAGAACCTGATCCAAATCATACTGGACCATTTTCTTGTGAATCTCCAATGGATCCAAGAGCAACAATATAGTCTATCCTCCCTAGCTCACATTGGTTTGGATCACAATCCTCTGATTCTTAAATTTAATATTAGGGAACAACCTATTGGCATACCTTTCAAGTTTGAAAAATGTGGACCACTCATCCAGAGTTGGAAAAAATGATAGAATAATGGTGGATTTTGGAAATCAAAGGCAATAACATGTTTAGGGTGGCTACCAAATGATGAGGCCATAAATTGGCCATAAATTACTGTATTTTGTCCTTCCAAGTTACCTTTGAAAGTGGATTTAAATGTAATCTAAGAACTTATAGTTTTCTTAAGATAGAATATAGGATATATATCTTGTTCATTCTTTATAAATATTTTTTTATCTATTTTGTTGACTAATCCTATTGATTATTTGGGAAAAGATGCAAAGTCTTGTGTATGCAAGCCATAAAGGAAAGATAATGCTAGTATTGGGAAAACTAGAATTGATCATGAATAATACATTTAAAATCAAATATGATTTCATATTCAGATTCCTCTCAAAAAATTATGCAAGTTCAAACAATAAAAATCTCAATCCGAGGTCGCATGCAAAAGTTATAGTTGTTTTAATTAGTTATGGAACTCACAAAGTTAGTTCTAGAACTCACAGAGTTAGTTCCGAACTCGAGTTAGTTCTGGAACTTGCAGGTTTAGTTCCAGAACTCACAGATTTAGTTCCAAAACTTGTATCAATTGAATGGAAGTTAGTTCTGGAACTTTTAATTCATGGACAAATCAAATTTAGTTCTAGAATTTGCAGATTTAGTTCAGGAACTTGCATAAAAGGAATGACAGACTTTAGTTAGGAAATTGCATCAATGGAATGACAGTTTTTGAGGGATTTTGAAAACTCAAAGATTCCAATGGGAAATCTGTGAGAGATTTTTGTTTATAGAAAAAAAAATTTAAAAAACCTCATTCATATTTGTTACAGGTTTTACCAATTAGGAAAGATCGACTTTTAATGAGTGCAGTTCGAGGAAATGTGTATCGACGAGCACTAAAAGTTCCATCAACAAAATGCAGAAAAGTCAAATGAAACATTTGAGAGAGGTTTTTGTTCATAAAATTTTTTAAAAAACCTCATTCAGATTTGTTGAGTTTTACCAATGAAGAGAGATCTTACTTTTAGTGAGTTCGGTTCGAGGAAATGTGTATCGATGAGCACTAAAAATTCCATAAACAAAAATAGAAAATTCAAATGGAAAATATGAGAGAGGTTTTTTTAATAGAAATATGTTTAACAAAAACCTCATTCATATTTGCTACAGTTTTACAAATCAAGATAAATAGAACTTTTAGTGAACTGCGATCCGAGAAAAAGTGTATTTGTGACAAGCATCAAAAGTTCCATAATCAAAAACGAGAAAAGTCAAATGGAAAATCCAAAAAGCTATTTAGTAAAAATAATATTTTGATGGAAATCCTCCTTCCAATAATTTAGAGGAATAAAATCATTATGATTCTTGTTACCGAAAAGTAAGGAGAAGATTTGGGAGCAAATCTTCCTAAAATAAGTGAGATAAGATTTGACTTCAATAATATATCTCTCTCCATATTTTATGGAGATGGAGATCTTAGTTGTTAGGATTGGAATAAAGATAAGATCAGATTGTATTTCCTAAAATAAGGATTTGGTTGGATGCATAAATTATAAATGCAACCTTCCACACTTAGATATGTAATTTCTTTTCCCCAAGTAATCAAGATCTGTTCTTTCTTTCCAATCTTTGGAAGTAAAGTTTTTCTGCAAGTTCTAAATTAAAAGTATGAATTAAATCCTCTTCCAAGGAATGAGTTGGCCACTCATTCCAAGGAAGATGGATCAATGTGTTAATGTTTATTTCTTTATTTTTACAGTTTTCCTTTTGTTTTAAATTTCTATTTTTTTATGTTATGTAATTTCTTTATTTCTGCAGTTTTCCTTTTGTTGTAAATTTCTATTTTTTATGTTATGTAATTTCTTTTGTGAACCTGTAGGTGTCCTTTCCTCTTTCCTTTATTTTCAATTTAGCAATTTCAATTTATGCAAGTGTGCCTTTATTTCTGCAAGTGTGCATTTCAATTCATACAAGTGTGTTTCTTTCATGCAAACTTTATTTCTGCAAGTGTGCCTTTTAATTTTCGCAAGTGTGATTTATTTTATGCAAGTTTGGTTTGTGTTTAAAAGAGTTTTTTCCAAGATATTTTTATCTTAATGCATACAACCTTCGGATACCAACCCAGATTGACATTTTTAATGGCGAGGATTGATGACCCTCATCACCAAACTTTAAAATATTAAGGTAAATCTCAAGATTTGGAACAAGGAAGTTTTTGGCAATATATTTCTCCAAAAAAATAGAATATCAGACGATCTTCATGCTATGGAAGAAGCCATGGAACAGGAAGGATGAAGCATGGAGGAAAAATTAAAATAAAAATATATACTTGTTAAATACCATAATATTCTATGCAAAGAAGAGATATATTAGAAGTAGAAATCTAGAATTACTTAGCTTAAAGAGGGAGACATGAACACCAAATTCTTCCATATCTCAGCTACTATTAAGGCCAACAAATGAATAATCCAAGAAATAAATAAATACAATGGTGAAATGGCTACTAGGGATAAGGATATATCTACTACTATTGTGTCCTTTATGAACTTGCTTATTGAATATCTTCATACGAGATGAAATATCTAGAGCGAAGATCCTTAATCTTTTCTAACCTACTATTATCCAAACTGAAAACTGAATAGTCACCCCTTCTGAGGATGAGATAAAATTTATCCTTGATGTTATGGAAGACAAAATCCCAGTGCCGAATGGTTTCCTACTTTATTTTTTCAAATGTATTGGGATATTGTTAAGAAAGAAGTGGTGTTATCAATCTAAGACTTTTTCCGATCTGGCAGTTTTCTCAAACAAATCAACCACACTTTTATTTCCTCATCCCAAAAAATATAGGATATAAGGACCTTGGGGGCTTTAGACCTATTATTTTATGTAATACCATGTATAAGCTCATTTTAAAAATTATGGCTTTCAGATTAAGGGAGACTCTTATTAATTTCATCTCTCCAAATCAAGGGGCCTTTGTGCATGGCAAGAAAATCCTGGACAACATAATTACTATTCATGAGATGATACACTCAGTGGAGATCTCAGGAAGGGATGCTATGATTGTGAAGCTAGACATGTAGAAAGCCTATGACAGAATATCTTGGGATTTCTTGTACTCCCTCCTAATTCAGTTGGGATACCACCCCCACTTCATCAAAATGATTCAAGATTGCACTAAAGAACCAATCTTTTCTGTTTTAATTAATGGAAATCCCAATGGCTTCTTCAAATCTGAAAGGGGATTGAGGCAAGGGGATCCCTATCACCTTTCCTATATATAATAGTTGTTGAAACTTTGAGTAGGTTATGTTCTAGGGCTCAGAGAGATGGTATTATGGAAGGTATAAAAGTGGCTCATGGAGTTGAAAACTAATGCTTGCAGCAATTTGTTGATGATATGGTTTTTATGGGTCAAGCTGTAGTTTAGGAAGCTAGGGCTATCAAAGGAATCACTAAACATTATGAAAAAGCTACGGGCGGAGGATTAACTTTAGAAAGAGCTCATGTTTCTTCATTAATGTGGGGAGAAGAAACATAATAGATGGTCAACATTTTGGAGTGCAACATCGGGAATCTCCCTAATACTTAATTTTGAATGAACCTTTGTGGGAAAAGGTTAGAGGAAGAAGGATGGAATAAACTAATAGAAATATTTCATAAAAATACCCTCTTGGAAAGGTACACTACTCTCACATGATGGAAAATTTCAGCTTCTTCAAAGTTTCTTACACAGCATTGCTATTTTTATTATGTCCATATTCACTCTACCTATTATAGTCAAGAAAACTATTGAGAGCATACAGAAACAGTTTTTATGGACTGGATTAGAGGAAAAGAATATAATCCCTTTAGTTGTTTGGGATAAAGTCACTCAACCAAAGGACAAGGGTGGTCTGGGATTAAAAAACATTCAACTCATGAATCAAGCACTTATAGCTAAGGTTGGGCGGAGATTCCATAGAGAGGGGGAACCTAGGGTAACATCTTGAAAGAGAAATATTTGTGGCCCTTTGGTAGTACTTTTTCTCTCTTCTCTAATATAGATCTTCCTAGAGGTTCTATATTCTGGAATAACCTATTCCAAACCAAAAAGTTGTTGATAAAGGGAAGTAAGTGGAATCTTAGAGATGGGTCTAAGATAAAAAATTTAGAGGACCCATGGATAGTGGATGGATCCATTAAATCAGTTGAACCATGGAGTGATATTTGGCCTTTTTCCACTCAAGAGCATGGAGAATTGGTCTGTAATTATTGGGATGAAGAGAGAAAGTGGATATCCCTCCTCCTTCCCCCACTTCTTAGGGGATATTCAGCCCTTTCAAGATTTAAATAAGAGGCTTAAGGATTACCATATTCCCCATGATAGAGCTTAGGATGAGTTGATCTAGAGAACCATGGATACGAGGGAGTATGGTGTTAAGTTTGGTTATTTGTTAAATTTTGAACACATTGAACCTAATACTCTTTGGAGGAAGGTCTGGAATAAGAATATTATCCCAAAATCAATATTTTATTTTGGGAAGTTGTTAAAGGTAAGATTCTTATTGTGGATAGGCTTAGAAAAAGAGGAATGGTCACAATCAACAGATGTGGCTTCTGCAAATGTAATGAAGAGTCCATTTAACACCTCTTCCTCGAATTTCCCTTTTCTTTTCAAGTTTTATTTGTTGTCCTTAATTTTTTCAAGGTGAATATGGTCCTTCTTAGCAATGTGCCCCTTTTTCCTAATCAATGGTGTTTCAATTTTCAAAATGCTCTGGTTAAGGAAATTTGGAAACTTTTTCTCCCTCACACATTATGGGGTTTATGGCTGGAATGAAATAATAGGACTTTCAGGAACAAGGCTTCCACTTTGGGAAGGTGATTGAAAAGGTGAGACAGTCCCTTAAAGACAATGCTCAGATTTTAAATCCCAAACAGGCTAAAAATTATCCAGATTGGGAAAAATATATCCTAAGGTGCATGGATTTCATCCCTAATAGTCCTGAGAAGAAGAGGGTTAACCAAAAGGTCAAATGGTAAAAGCCCCCGCATTGCAACTTCCTTAACTTTGATGGCTTGGAAAAAATGATGAATGGTGTTTACGGATGAAGGGTTTTGATTCACGATCACAGGGTCATGTGCATCGGTGCCTACGTGGGACCCATTGGTAATCATACCAATAACTATGCTAAAGCTAAGGCTATGCTCTGGGGGGTCATGATGTGCAAATATTTGGGATTAAAATCCATCATCATAGAAGGTGACTCCTATGTGTGATTAACGCTCTTAAGGATCAGATTAAGTGTGGGTGGAATTTCAGTAACGTGATCAAGGAACATCATGGTATCTTAACATCATTGGATAAAGTGGACATTCAACACATCTATAAAGATGTAAATAAACCCGCGGATGCTCTAACAAACCAAGGTAATGACATGGAAAACTTGATGACGTGTCCAGGGACACGTATTCCCTAGGGACCCATTAATAATCGATTAATGATGACATGAATTAGGAGGCGGCCTAATGATGATGACCAAGCCTCTCACACTTGGGTTTTTGAAAATACCTTTCTCTT
Source organism: Taxus wallichiana var. yunnanensis (assembly GCA_018340775.1). Classification (NCBI taxonomy): domain Eukaryota; kingdom Viridiplantae; phylum Streptophyta; class Pinopsida; order Cupressales; family Taxaceae; genus Taxus; species Taxus wallichiana. The sequence continues at coordinate 205,897,502 of CM031244.1, read as the reverse complement.
TTTTAAATGGTTATGATTCACTTAGATTAGTATTTTCTTAAGTTTTTGAGATTGGTGGGTGCTTCTAAATGTTTGAATTCGTAAAGTTTGAAAGAGCCATGGGAGGTGACAGGGTCCACACCAAACCTACTACTTTCCTTCACCTAAAAAATGACAATGCCTTGTGGAAACTGTTACACAAAGGGGGCTTTATCAGGTACATTCGTCATCTGAAAGGTAATGACCCTACTCTCTCTCTGTGGATTTTTGAAATGCTTAGATTGATGGGTGATTTAATGTTAGAGGGGTTTTAATTAATGTCTCAAAGTAAGCCATAGCTAAGATAATGGGTCTAAAAATGGAGGGGATAAAAATATTTAAGGATAAAACCCGCAAAAAACATGAAATTGCTACTTTTTTAAGTTAGAGAGAACATTGTGGCTTATGATGATGGTATTACCCGTACTTTCCTCCCGACCGATGGGCTTATGTTTGTCTTTGATCATGAAATACTTACCTTAGAGGGGAAATTTCAGAATATTTTTTCCCAAAGTATCTCTCAATTCTTAATTTCTTCCATGAAACCAAACAATGAGTTTGACCTTCTTCCTCTATAGGTATCTTTTCTCCACTAGTGAGGACTTCAAAAACAATAAAATTGACATCCCTCGTCATCAAGGCTTGATTCTTTTTTTTTTGTTTAAAGAATCCCTCCCATTATTTCTACCTAGTCTACCTAAATTAGTGAACCCGAGTCGATCATGAAACCCTAGCTTCGGCCCTCAATCATATGAGGAAAAGGAAAGGGATTTATCCTACTAAGGGGATTGCAGAGGCTCTATGTAATCTAAAAATGGGAGGTCGAGATAGTGTGTGAGAGTTAAGTAAAAGGGATCATGATTTCATGGATTGGGAAGCTAGACTTACACGCCACGGAATCAACTGTTGATACTATCCTTACTATAAACAAGAATCTCATTCAAGAATTGAAGGAGTGTCAACACAATATTGATGTCCAGCATAAGAGGATTGGGGGTATTCAGGTGGATTTTGTTATGCAAGAATATAGGATATCTATTTTACAAGATCAAGTGGCCAAGGTGGATACTAATCCCAACATGAGGCTCATGCTTAGTAGTTCTGAAAGTGATGATTACGAGACCGATGAGGGTTCGACATGGAGGTTTTGAATACCGGGTTAAAGACAAGGATCAGGTTAGCATAAAGGAGCTCGTGAACACTCAAATAGAGGAAAAAGAGAGGAAAATACCAAAGTGTGTGATCATAAAAGTTGTTGGTAGGAAGGATGGCGTGGCAAGTACCAAATCTTGTAGCAAGGCCTCAAAGAACTAGTTGTTGACCTTTGTCTTTCCTTTCTCATTTATTTTGTTGGTTTTTCCTTTGTGGTTATTTTTCAAAAAATGTATTGTTTAATATGTAGACTTTAAAGGAGTCTAGATTTTTTTGGGTGGCTTTGTCGTCAAGTATTTTGACTTAGCCTCTATAGCTCACTTTTTATTTTGTTTGAAATTGGCTACTTTTTGTTTGGGGTTTGTTTGGTCCCATTATAGAACAAAACTCTTTTTATATTATCTAAAACAAATATTGGAACATGATCCATCAAAATTCATGGTCCATCGACATTGAAATATTCAAGGTGTGCATTGACATCCATATAGTGATCTTTGAAATCTGCACAACCTATAAAGTTACTCGAATATTTATCAACAAGTAATATCTCATAAGAGGCATTTAGCGGGTCTTGATGAGATGGACCATTTTCTCTTCTCTATGCAACTTGAATATCTTTCCTTCCAATGGTATAGAGGTGAAGGAAATTTCCATTGAACACTTCCCCTATCTTTGGAAGTCCACTTTCTTGATAATAACATGCCCCATTCTAGCAGGGTAGTCAACTATAGCCATGTTCATGGTCAAGTACTCACCAGGATAGGCGAAAGTTATACCACTAAACCTTGACATACCCAACAATAGGTACTTCTCTTGAATCCATGGAAAATCATTTCCAAAACACTACTGTTATTTTGATGTCTAATTCATTCATGACCTCTAGAGGCATGATATTACATGAGGCCCTTGAATCAAACATGCAATTGTGGAGAAGTCATTCATTGACAATCAAATTAGTAAAGAAAGGATCCACATCCAACTATGATTCAACTATGGGATTACCCAAATATACTTCTAGGGTTCTTATGTATTCTCCTCGTCTTCTATTATTTCAATTTAAGTTATAATAGTTGGAACCACCCTATTACCTGCACTCCTTTCTGGACAATTGCATCCTCCTTGAATCCCAAATATTCAAATTCCCTCTTTCTATGTTTGGTAATTCTTAACAATTCCACAATAGAGACACTAATTTTTATCATATTCAGGATCTAATCCATCTCACATGTTACATATTTGGGAAAGGTTGTATAGGGGAAAGGGTAACTATTTTTCCGATGAGGTGTTATCTCTTATTTCTTGAGTAGATTTGGAGGTGCTTGGCTTTGATGAAACAATAGGGCCTTTATCTGGCATGATTTTCTTAGGAGCTTCTTTAGGGATATTTGTTAAGAGAGGCATATTTGGATTAGGATTAGGGTCGGGTCCCTTGACTTACCTATTATTGAGATTATATTATTTTTCTTGGGCCACAACAACATTCGTCAATAATTTCCTATCCTCTTATGAAGGGATTCCATCATCATACTTTTTATCATTAATGCCCTTATATATTCAATTTCATGATTTGGGATCTCAAAGTATTGATCCATATCAACATCATCATTAACTATACAATGTAAGGAAAATACTTGGTGGTGTAAGCCTAGAATTCTTACATAGTTACGGTATATAGGAGATCAGTGGAAGTAGCTCCTTGCATCAAATCTTGCAGACACTCCATCATGCATATATCACCAAAATCAACCTCATAATTATTAACATCATCTTCAATAAGCTTCTCACATGAAAAATGTGGTAACATAAATTTATCACACCAATCAATAATGTGCTCTTCCTCCACCACCGATATTGTTTTTGTTAATCGATCTGGGACTATTTTGTTATCTTTGAAGGCTTGTTGTTTATTTCCTTGACCCATAGGTCCTTTTCCTCAATCCTCGTTTGGTAATCTCCTTTGGTATTATTCCCGGATCTATTGTGTCTTGGGACCTAGTGATTGTTTTGAGGGTTTGAAGCTAATCCCTTCTCAACTCTTACAATCTTATATGAAATCTCCTTAACCACTCTAGCAAAAAATTTAACCACTTCTTCAAGATCTGTATATTTTTTTACTTGTGGCTTCTCAGGATTTACCAACTTGATACCTTCCCATTTAGGAGGATTCCCAGCACCATTGATATTGTTCTCAATCTAGATAGCCATAGATAAGGATTTCCTTAGAGTTCTAGGAGCTTTGTCTCTTAAATAATAAGTAACCTTCTTATCAAAGGCATTTGAGTATTTAATCAGGAAAGAATCATCATTAGGACTCATGTTAGTCAGTAATATAGTCAATTTTTGTTGAACCTAGTATTAAATTCTTGCACACACTCATTATGATTATTTTTAATGTTTTTAAACTCTAATAAAAGAAACCTAGGGTCAGTATTATCACCATATTGCAATTTGAAAGAATTCTTCATTTCATCCCATGAATCAATTAAGTCAATTAAGTTTGTGGGTAGAAAATTATACTATTCCCTAGCATCTTCTTCTAATTTATGTATGAACAACTTAAAATAAACATCCTCATGCTCTACTTCATAATCATCCATGACATTTTGGAAGAATATAAGATGTTGATCCCCACTTATAGCATTATTCCCTTGAAACCAAGGCAGCCTATTTTTAATCTCATTAGACACTTCATTAGGATATCCCATCATTTCATGGAACCTTATTAGTCTATAGGTGGCAACTACAAAAGGATCTCTTGGTGGAGGTTGTTCCATATTATTTAGTGGAGCAGGTTTGAAAAAAGGGATAAAAAGTGGGGAAGCTGGAGGTCTTTGAGGTAGAGGAGTATGATCCACAAAATGGAAATCTTTTGGGGACTCAGTTTCACAAAATACTTTATTCTCACAAGTCAACAAATAGGGGAGATGAGGAATATATTTTTTATTTATAGATTTTGAACCCTCTTGAAAAAAGGAATGTAGATATGTTTGAGGACTACAGAACCATAAGCGTCGGATGTACTCAAGTAGTCTTCCACTAAAGGTAGATTAAATTCATATGATTAAACAACCTTTTCTCTTGAATTTTAACCACCCACAAGTTTCTAAATTTTCGTTCTTCTCAAATGGAAACTATCTAATTCTGGGAGTAACTTCTTGGTAGGATCAGATCTGAAAAAGGATCTTCATCCTTCCGATTTTGCAAAGGGAGAGTTAATCAATAAATTAAGTAGGATACAAAGTTTGTACTAGTCTAACACATATTTTCTTCAAAAATTTGAGTGACCACTTGGGCCTTGCACCCTAGATGTATAGATTAACTCAATATATTCACAAAAATTGCTTCACAACCTGGTAAAAAAAAGGTTTTATAGATCTTTATGGTTTCCTCTATAATTTTGGTCACCAATCTTTTAGCACACTCATATAATCTCAAGTTTTATGGAAATCTGTTTGTATTTGGAAATTTATGGATGATACTTTACAGACTAGTCTACATTTACATAATATTAACAAAACTCTGCAAAGGCATGAATTCTTGACCTTTCTGGAGAAAACGTCCTTAGGAATGGCACCGAAGTGTGTTGGTCCTTAATTTTACACCCTAGTGGCCTAACAACATTATCTAAGAATGGGAATTGTTTTATGGTGGTAGATTATGTGGTGTATTTTATTTGTAGCTGGGAGGGGTCTAACACTTTCCTTGGGATCAATCTAAGGTGATTGAGGGGAACGTATAGAGGGGATGGCCTCATTCTACTACTTTTAGTCCTTTCTTAAACTAGGGTGAGAGAACCCATATGGTAACCTGAATGGAGAGGGGGAGATCAATTATTTGTTCCTCTTGATTTTTCAAATGATTGTTCAATTTAGATAAGCATGTCCATAAAAACAACACTCAATCTCATGATTTGTCACAAAAGGTGTTTTATATGCTTAATGCACCAGACACAAGTCACTATAGATAGTAAATTTTTATTGTTCTTGTATTTTATTGATAGGATAATTAAGGCTAGAAGGAACTTAAGTGATATTTAAAGAAAGAGAAATGAAGTAACAAAAGGAAATTAGGATATTGGTATGATGGGGTAAAAATCGATAGAGTATGTTTTAATTTTGTGAAGAAGGAGGTTAAATGATGAAAAACTTCTTTGTAACAAATATTTTAATCACTTACTAAGACAGCATATTGTTCAAGAAAAGTAAATAAATCTTGATTAAGTAGTGATAGTTTCTCTAATGAAATATTTTCATTCATTGATACCCAATAGATGCAAATATTTAACACAATCTCTAAAATACTTGACACAAAATCTCATGTAAGCATTTTAATAAAGTATTTATTGCTTCCAATATCATATGCCAAAGATACACTCAAAGGCTAACAATGATCACTCAAATGGTTATAGTAAGGATTTTAAAATCATGTCCAATATTGTAGAGTAAATGCTTACAACACAATATGGATTTAATGACAAAAACACAACCACTAAGGACTGATCCAGTGTATTACACAAAGAAGAAATAAACACAAAATTGTATCAAAAACCATAACTTGATAATCAAAATCCAACATATAGGACCTAGAACACAAAAATTAGACTCATAAGAAATCATATTTCATTCAAATCTTCAATCTCTTGACAGGGGAACATAAATCAAATGCTCTCAGTGTTTTCAATGGTTGTACAGTGTAACCACCTTGACACAAGAGCCTGAGGACCCAAAATTCATACGTATTTCACAAAGGAAAAATATGCAAGTGTTACATTCTTTTCTTTCAAAATTTTCAGATAGAAAAACTAATGGACCCTTCTATGAGGATAAATCCTCATATTTATAAAAATTGGCTATGAAATTCCCTTGATTTCTCCCCCAAAAACTTCAACGAACCATCCTACAAGGCAGGTAGAAAATGAACTCCATTTTTGAAAAATATCTTGTAACTACAAAGATTCCTTTTTTATTCCTTAACTTGATTTTGTTTCTATTTGTTGACACGGGTGTGTGTAAGATTTTTATTTTACTTCCTAATCCCTTTTTGTCCCATCTATGTTGTCACCATCATTCATGCGCCCAATCACAAATTGTTTGTTCCCTTATGTCGTTATTCTAACTGATTTGACACCTATATTTTGGAGGATATGTTTTGGGAAATGGATAATCATTGATATTCTCTTGAAATTGATGCTTCCCTTGTGTGAATCGTTGAACCAAGACAAAAACCCATGTTTTGATAGATATCGATTTGTTTTTCCCTTTTTAAATCCATCGCAAGTATATAAAAATATTTTTAGCATTCAATCATAATATGATATTTCTTATGCAGTCCCTCTTAAGATACATTTTTCTATAAATTATTACCAATTTCTCATGAGTTTGCATCTTCCTTTGAGTATTCTAAGTGAAAAGAGCTCATGTTAATCCTTCTCAAGTAATGGCAGATGTGGAATTAGGAACTAGTTTAAAAGAGCTTTCTTTGGAAACCTTGCACACAAGTTTCAACCTTTTTTTCCCAGATGAATCTTTTGTGAGGATGTTATTTTTGATTGAAGACCAAGAAGAACCCATGGGACCATTAACATCTGACATATTTGTGATGGCATTGATGCAAAATTTTGTCAAGATGACTCCCTTCTTCTCTTCTCGTTTGGATGGCATTCAGTATGAGATAACCACATTGCTCCCGATAAATTGAAGAAATATTTTCTCCATTGCAGGCCCAGTACTAGAAAGAACACCATCCACATATCCCTTTTATTTTTTACTAAATAATTAACAGATAAAGATATTCCATTTAATTTCTATGTAGTACCTGATGATGATCCTATAGAGGATATATCCTCTATTTCCCACATAATAGCCACAATAGAGTAGAGGATTACCATTCTTAAGAAATACCCAATAAAATATTCTTTCGAGAGGGCCCTGAAACACCACTACCTCCTTTGAAGAGACACAAAAGGGGTTGAATTCACCCAAAGCAAGTGTATCCAAGCCAATTTACGTTAATCAAATTGGTGCACCTGGGCATGTTCTGCGATGCCGGTGATGTACCTGGGCCATCTTCAATCTCAAAAAAATTATTCGATGGGGTACCAAGGCTTATCTCAAAGGTGGGTATAATCTCCTTGAATGGGTATCCTCTTATAGGAGAAAATTATATTTAATCAAAATTCTGGAAGGGCTAAGAGTTGATATCAAGGAACTCATGAATAAGGGCATGTCCGTGATTTAGCAGGGGACATCCAATATGTTTATGGGGTTCAAGATCGTAAAGAGTTTTACTTTAGGAATTAAAATATTTTAGATCATATCCCCACCTTTGCAAAGGATTTTTAATCATAAATTGACAAATGTATCTAATTACAAAAACATCCCTTTTTGTATATGCATACCAGAATTCATATGAATTTCAAGGGTTGGGGCCCCTATAGAATCCCCATTTTCTTCCTAGTATATGCATATGCTTTCTTTTTATCTTCTTTGTCAACTTAATTACTATTTTTATAAATGAATTTACCTTTGGATAGCATAACAATTGTATCTTAATAAATCTTGCATGGTTTGGATACCCGTAATGATATGTATTGATAAAATTTTCTCCTTTTATGTGCTCTGAAACTTTCACTTGCATTCCTCATTTTCTTGCAGAATTTTTTAGTTATCTTACATGTTTTGTGTCCTTTGGTGGATTTCTAAGTGTCGTGAGGCTTTTTGGAATCGTGGGGTGTCATCCTTTTGACAAACCCACTTGTATTCATAAAATCACGCACTTACTACTACCATTATCTTTATCAAGTATGTTATTTTATGTATAGATATCACGAAGAAAATTATTCACTAATGGTTCATCCCCAAGTCCTATCGTCATTTTAGTTAGTCATTATCATTAATTTTCTTTCATAGTCATTAGTTACTCACATAGTTTTGGTCATCTCTCATGGAGTCTCAGTTGTCATTATTTACTCAATCGTTGTCTTTAGTCTTAACGAGGGCACCTAGGAAAGGATTAGGGCACTGTCGGCGCCCGGTCCTCATTTTTAGGCACCCTAGTCTTGGTTTCACTTGGTTCTCATTTATAATTTTGAGGTTGGCCTTTGTACATTTTCATCTCATTCCCCTAGGTACTATTTGGCATGTCAGGTCATTAGTGTCAAAATTTAAGAAAGAGATCCTTATATAAACACTACATACACGCCATCTTAATGGAGACTATTTCTACTAAGGGATACTTATCTACATAAGGCAATGGACTACATTTGGGAACTATTATGCATCACACACAGGAAGGGTTGTATTCATTCTATTCCATCCACATTTGTATCCTACATCTAGTTATTTCCCACTACTTTTTACATCATTGGAGGTAGGGTACCCTAGGCACATGATTGCACACATAGGCACATATAACTACATTGGGTCTAAGATGTAGTGTAGCACTCATTCAAGATTATTCATCGAAGACTTACAATGACATCAGCGAAGCTAGTGTGACATACATCGATAAAGATTGAGCTATTACGAATACCTGGTAACCAACTTAGATTCGGGTTTTAAGTTATTCTATAGATCAAGGCTCCCATACTATAAAGCAAAGCAGCCACAGGTTCCATAATCCTCCCACGGGCACCCGGTCTGGACAATTTTTAATCTACTACAATCTCTTTAGGTGTTTTGTCATACTTTGTTCGCATGTTCATCAACTAGTCCAGTTTCATATTATTGTGTGGTAAGTCATTTTTAGGTTAGTACATTTTCCCTCCTATTTCAATTATTCCATTTTATTCAAAATATCAAATAAAATTAGCTAGCATTTATACTTTATTTATTTCATTGTTGTACTTTTTAGATTAATTCTAAAATTCATAATTTTAGTTAATCATTTTGGTGAACCCGTACTTTAGAATATTTTTCCCTAGGATCCACTTCAAACCCTAATGGCTAAAGATAGTTCATCTTCTTCTCATGCCATCATGTCTCATTTTCATTTCATCCATATCTATTATGAGGTTTCCTTCACCGAGCTCATGTCCCTTTATAATAATCTCATTATGCCAGATGATATTCAACAACAACTCTTAGATGGTCAATAATATGTGCCTACTAGTTTTGAAAATTCTCCTATTGGCATTAGTATTGTTGAGGACCCGGTAGCCTTTACTCATTGTACACCATGCTATACGGATACTAGTGATCCTCCTTGATCTTTCTAAGCATATTCTAGATGATTCTCTTATCGATTACATGTTTGGTATTGAAAATCACTCACATGTGCATACCGATTCTTCTTATCATCAGATCACTACTATGGTTTCATCTCATGATTCTCCTACTTATGATCTTGCTTATCATGATACATCTCATATTATTTTACATACTCCTCCATATTATTTTGACAATCCTTTTGATAGTATCCTTAGCAACACTCTCATTTATGAGTCTCTATCTGATGGTGATGAGGTGGTTGATATCCATGATTCACCTTCTTTTCATATTGCCGAGTGTGAATCCCCTATTCCATCACTACCTTCTCCTGAGATTGTGTCTAGCACTATACATGAGTCACCTCCATCTATTACTTCTTCTTCTCCTACCATTTCATCTTCTCCTATCACTTCATCTACATTTGTTTCTCCATCTCCTCTTATCATTGTATCTCCATCGATGGTTTCTCCTCTTAGGTATGTTTCCAATGATATTCCTACCACTATTATGGGTATTCCATCTGCATCATCTATTATAGCTTCTTGGCACCCATTCCTAGTGTGCCTTTAGCATTGAAATCTCCTTTATCTTCTCTTGACATTCCTATGGTCACTCACAATGGAAAGTTACAATTGCTCAATACATTATTGCCATCTTCTACTATTCCTTCACAGGATATCCTATCTCTCATGCATGTCGTAGGTCAATTACAATCTCAGGTTCAATCTCTCACTCTAGAAAGTAGGGCTTACTATGATTCTATTGACAATAACTCATTACATGGTAACCCTATTCCCAAGAGGATTCATAACTCTACATTTCCTAAGGACTTTATCATGCCTACATTCACATGTTTTGATGGTACTAGTGACCCTCATGCTCATCTCCTTCATTACCGCATGGCTATGACTTCCTATTCTAATGATAGGTTATTGCTTAAGGCTTTCGAAATAGTCTTATTGATGAGGCATTGTAATGGTACACTCATCTTCCCTTTGGGTCCATTAGTACTTACTATGACATGGAGGATGCTTTCCTCCATCATTTTATCATCAACAATGGCCTAGAGTTACTTATGACTGCCTACCTACTTTACATCAAGGCTCATTAGAATTTATCACAAATTATATCTTACGGTTCAATGCTTGTATGCATCAACTAATATTCCAACCCATTGATTTAGAGAAGCAATTCATTTTCTATCATGGTTTGATTCCTATGCTTAAGAAAAGATTACAATATGATACATGTGAGTCATTCACTCTCTTGTGCTACAAAGTCATATACCTCAAACAAGATCTTCTCTCAGCACATGTCATTGACCCTCCATCTACCTCCACTTCTATTGCATCATCTAGTGCTCCTCCATTGACATCAGTTGAGCATCCTATACAATCTCCATCTCAACCCAAAGCAAGCATGCTCAACCTACTCCATCACATAAGCATACTTCTCCTCCTCTTCCGCATACTACTTCTCCACCTACTCCATCTATCTCACATGATCCATTACACTTATCTCATCATGCTCAACCACATGATGTGATGCGTGTTTTACTTAATGAGTGTCTAATTCTATTACCCTCTAACCACATCATCTAAAACATCATCTACAGCATCAGCGTGATCAACCCTATTGTAATTATCATCACATCAATGGCCATAGGGAAAATGATTGTTTTTCCCTTCATCATATATTTAACAATTAGATGATAAGGGCATCATTTCCTTTGGCTCTTGCTCACATGAGTGATCTCTCTCTACCTCGTCGGTGCATTTCTACCCATGTGTATTTATCTCCTCCATCTAATGCTAAGGTTAGTATGTGTCCACCACCACAGGTTGTCACTCATGTGTGCTCTCCACCATGTCCATGCATCACTACACCATCACATCCACCACATCCACTCCATCCATCTCATATATCACATCATGTTATTACTTCACATCAGCTACCACAACCCTCTACATTTGTCCATCCCATCGCACCTCTATATGACATTTAATTTAGTTCATTCACGCATGTTACTTTTATCCCACATGTTTCCATTGCTTCACATCACTTTGGTATTTGGTAGGTGATTACTATCACCTTACCCCCAATTATGCACTTATGTTCTTATGGTTATTACATGGCTATTGAGGGTTTTCTCTAAGAACCTTTCATCACGTGTTTCATTGATTCATCTAGCGCACTCAATCATTTCTTGATAAGACACTCTTTCTTACACGGATCATCCTTGACTATTGAGGTGTCTTGGTTAAATTAGCCTATTCATTCACATACTAGGGGAATCGTTAATTCGTCCCCCTCTCCTAGTTTCATCATACTAACATATTATGATCACATTATAATATTATTCATTACACTAACCACGCATTACAAATCCCATTCAACAACCATTTCATATAACTCATCAATAAAATTACACATGTTATCTATCATCATTCAAATTACCCATTTTGTCTATCATTATCAACATTATAATGTGAATCTACATCAATATGCAAGAATAATATACAACATAATACCAAAAACAAACATTGAGTCATATTGCGCCATCAATAAACAATGAAATAAACTCATCATATATCAATAACATCTATCCATATATATGGAATATTTTCATCATTACACAGAAATATCTCATCACGGGGGAAACTCCCCACATCATATATAATAATACAAATCAAATATCATCATCACTATCACTCTCGGGTACTACGAGAGCCCTAGAACTAGATGCCTCACCACTAACTCTATGCCATTGCTCATGGCCTCAATACCTCTCAACCTACCTCCATAATAAGGTAACCTCCATAGATTACTCTAAAAACTAATGTTGACAATCCATGTATCATGCAAATACATCATGCGCTAAGGGACCACCACCCACCTAGATCATTGAGTCTCCTAACATGCCTTGTCCCTCTTGCCTATCAACAGAGTTCATGTTACCACCGCTACAGCCACTGGCTCAAGTAAATGGGCATGCTTGCCCGCGATATCATCCACATGCTCAAATATCCCTCCACCAATTATATCAATCAGGACATTCCATGTCAATGTGTAGATGGATGTGTCCACATACAAGGACTAATATCCATCACCTATAAAAAAAAATAACACAACTTAGATAACCATCGATATAACATAAGAAAAGAACAAATATATCAAAATACTCGTGCTCTAATATAGCTTCCACTACATTATCGGGGTATGGGCTCTTCCTCCTCCTTGTGGTAACCCCGATACATCTATAAATAATGGAAACAAGAGTACCCATCAATGTGTCACCCACCATGTGCGGTACTCCTTATGCTCAACATGTATCATCGAATCTATCAACTTTATTGTCATGTCTGCCTCATCTAGCCCATGAGGTACTAGTTGCTCTCTGTGGGCCCTGGTCTAGCCCGGCCCTCCTTGGTGCTCTAATCACTCGCAACCATATATATGGCTCTAGGGGCACATCCTAAGCCATGCCAAACTATCATGATACTCTCTCTACCTGAAATAGCTCAACCACTCCTAGAAATCAATCCTCCAACCACATAGTCCTACGAATACATCATAGCTCTATAGCATCCTCTAGCCACCCTCCATAATCACGGTATAGCATCCATACAAATGCCTTGGGCCCCATCCTCTATTCCCTGTAAGTATCACTATCCATCTTACGCCCATGAACATTAATCCACCTCCTCGCGTATATCTCTTGCCTAGCCTACTCTCCTCATGGACCTCCAACTGGCCTTAACAATGCTATATGCTCATACGTCCATACATGAAATAGTGTGATAGCTCATATCCTGCCATCATTCTCATCATGAGTAAACTGTATAGATCCCTATATAGGTGGGCCAACACACACTATGCCCACGCATATCTAGTGCTCTCCTCCTCTATCCATCAGCATATATCATGCATCTTATACAAGATGCCTACACCTCCTCCCTCTACTACTATAGATGAAGCAATCACAATGGCTATGAACTTCTATAAGTGCGGAACCCCAGACCCCAAAATATCATCCAAATGGATATGATCCTTGGCAAGTACTCGATTCCCCACAAAATACCATCTAATAGCTCACATTTGTCTCTCCATATCCTCCAATGGCATAACTTGTACTCTCTCCCCAAAATCGGCAATCACAGTATGTGATACACATCCTCTAAAGTAATTGTCATCTCACCCATAGGAAAGCAAAACATACATGTATTTATACACCACCTCTCATATAATGTTTTCAACATAGGAATATTATGGGGCACATCCCCCATATATGTTATATTCCATGAGTCGGCACGGTCCTGTAACATCCCACTCATCATCGAGCGGATGCAACCCAAAAAGTACTCAAATGACGACCTCCATAGAATTCCCTTGAGTGAATATCCCTTTGTGCACCACAAAATGACAACAAACACAACGTTAGAACACTATACAAGTCCAAATACACTCACTTATCACATTACTATACACTAGAAATCTCAATTGCACCATTATAGATCAAATATACACATTCTGGACTAGGGTACTCAAATGCAAGACAAGGGCACCTAGGAGTAGGATACTAGCGCCCCAGTCTGGCCACTTCTCTCCAAAGGGTCACTAGAACCCTCACCACTCTTGTTCAGGTATAAAACACCAAGAAACTTCATAATCTCAAATTTTCAAAAATCTGATAAAACCAAGTACTACACACATTTTTTTCAAAAAAACATCGTACTTACAAATTTGATCATCGTATGTGATGCTACGGAAGTCACCACCCTCTCAAACCGGCTAGGACATGCTACTCTCACTTGTGACATCTTCACTCACTTAGCACTCACTCTCACAATCACATCAAAACCAAATGAAGTGACTAAACACTTTTCACTTCACTACTTATAGTTACTTTTCATCACCTACTTTACTATGGTCATTATTTCATGCCTATTCTCACAACTAATACACACTACTCTGTTTTTTCATATCTTGAGTGTTTCTACTCTGATTTGCACCCTGTTTGTGGTGTTATTTTTAGAATTTCACCTACCATCATACCATACACATTACACATGAATTATCTCTCCTTTTCATATTCCTTCAACCAATCCACACATATTTTGACAATCTTTATCACACTTCTTATTTATCTCATGCTTACTTTCGGCTTAGATTTCATTCTTATCATCACTTCCCCTTTCTCTGAAAGGGGGAAACATCATTGGGTTCATCCTATAATTCCCTTATATAACTATGTGTTTGATCAATACTACCAATTATTTATTTTTAAACATTTACTAATTTATCGCATGACATTTCACCATCAATTCCCCTAATGACCTAACTGGGGAAATAAATGTAAAAATTCCCTATGTGACATTTCATCACTTCCCCCTAATGACATAACCTAGGGAAACAAGCATTAAAATATTTTCATACATATTTCAATGATCTTATCACACTTCTTATTTATCTCATGCTTACTTTCGACTTAGCATTCATTCTTATCATCACTTCCCCTTTCACCGAAAGAGAGGGAATATAATTGGGTTCATCCTATAATTCCCCTTATATCACTATGTGTTTGATCAATACTACCAATTCTTCATTTTTAAACATTTACTAATTTACCGCATGACATTTCACCATTAATTTCTATTAATTCCCCCTAATGACATAGCCTAGGGGAAAATAGCGTAAAATCTCTCTACAAGTAACCAATCAAGACAATCAATCAATCTATTAACGCTTTCAAACCTCCTCGACAATAATCATTCAATCAAACCGATACAACATATACGGCCTCCCACATGACCTAACTTGGGAGTTACATTCATTACTTTCCCAGATTACCTAACTTGGGAAGTTATTTTATATTTCACGTTTGCTTCCAGATGACCTAACTTGGAAGCCATTACATTATGGTGATACCTATGGAGTGGGGGCAAGAGTTCCTTTCCTATACCACTCCTATATGGGTCAATTGTTTGATCAAAATTATTTGGATCCAAAACCACAAAAATTTTGAGTCCATCTTTGGCTAGATCTTGAGGATGTAGTTAGATATTGGAAAATAACACACTTTTCTCCCTACACTCTTCCTCTAGTGGTAGGATGCCCAAATCCTCTGGTTGACTATTCATATACACATAATCAAGTTGGGAATTGATCACTCTCTACTCCATCTTATCGTCATCATACGCATTCAAAATCATCCAACATTGCAATCATCACTCTTATTTAGTGAACTTCATCACACTATTATGTTTTTCACTATGTTACATGGATCAATGTGTTGATCCATGGTTGGAACATTATATGGTTCTTTTGGCACACTTTTACTACCACATATGTTCATTCTACTACAGCATGGGATTCTATGGATTTCTCTCAAGTACGCATCTCTATCTACTTTATGTTATCAAGCTTTCCACTCACCAACATAAAGTGGGGGCAAATGTAGTCACAAAATCACACACTTACTACTACTATTATACCGCCAAGTATGTTGTTTTATGTATGGATCTCGCGTAAGAAAATTATTCACTAATGGCTCATCCCCTAGTCCTATCATTAGTTTAGTCAGTCATTATCAATAAGTGTCTTTCACAATTGTTAGTTACCCACACAATTATGGTCATCTCTCATGGAGTCTCAGATGTCATTAATTACTCATTCGTCATCTCTAGTCTTTGACTAGGGCACCTAGGAAGGGATTGGGGCACCCTTCGGTCCCCTAGTCTCGATTGCACTTGGTTTTCATTTATAATTTTAAGGTCAATTTTTTTATATTTCCCTCTCATTCCCTAGGTACTAGTCGGCATGTCGGGTCATTAGTGTCAAAATTTAAGCAAGATATCCCTATATAAACACAACATACACATTATCTTAAGGGTGGACTATTTATACTAATGTCAAGTTATCTACATAATGCAAGGGATGCATTTGGGCACTATTATGTATCACACATTGCATATGAAGGGTTGTATTCGTTTTATTCCATCCACCATTTACATCTTACATCTAGCTAGTTCCCATTACTTTGGCACCATTGGCGTTAGGTAACCCTAGGCACATGATTGCACACACAAGCACATTTAACTACATTGGGTCTAAGATGTAGTGCAGCGCTCAATCTATATTATTCATCAAAGACTTACAATGACATCGGTGAAGCTAGTGTGACATACATGTGATAGTGACCAAGTTATTGCGAGAGACTAAAGAACTAACTTTCAGATTTAGGTTAAGAGCTATTTTGTAGACTATGGAACTCATACTACAAACTAGGGCACCCGTAGGCACCTAATCCTCCCACAAGTGCCCTAGTTAGGCTAAATCTTCATTTGTTGCAAGCTCTGAGGCATTCTTTCATACTCTATTCTACTTGTTCATCAACCAAGTATAGTTTCATATCCTTTATGAGGTAAGTCATTTGTAGGTTCTTCCATTTTACTCAAAATATCAAATAAAACTAGATAGCATTTATACTACACTTATTTCATTGTTCTACTTGTCTAGATTAATTATAAAATTCATAATTTTAGTTAATCACCATTGAACACTAGACTAGTGTGTTGTGGCATTGCTATATAACCACACTCCCTCATTTCTTACAACCGTTCATCACATAGTATATTTTCATATTTTAACTTGTGAGACTAAGTAAATTTTAATGATTACCAACCATTCTAGAATTATGCCTTTTTCATCATTTTATTTTTACCCTTTCACATATTAGAGTAACCCACGGAACATTTAGTTCTTTATTACGTGGATTACTAAGTTAGTGCACCGTAGCCTCCTTAGAACTAAATGGCCATGCCCATCTTTTAATTTTTTCAAATATATGGGAAGGATTGATCATATATACTCAAAAATATTTAGTGTTACTGAACATATATAAATCTAAGTCTTTAAATAGCATAGGGAAATTTTTTTGGAAGACAACTTATTTTAAAACAGATCTCGGAATGAGCACCTGACACATGGAAGGAAGCGAAGGGAAGAAAAGGTTTAAGGAATAATTTGGGATGGCAAGTGAGGGTGTGTGCGAGGAACTATAGCCATGAAAATTTTCCAAGGGTATTTCTAAGAGTGCACATAACTTTGAAAACATGGTGTCATAGCTAAAATGGAATTGTAAGTTGTCAAAATAACCAAGGTGGTTATTTTGGACAACTATTTGGTGAATTTTGGGCCATCTTCCTACTAAATGAAATATATCAATATCCTTGAAGTATCCATTAGGCATGGATTCTTCCTTAAAATATGAAATTCTTATACGTAACTTGAAGAACACCCCTTGAATTCACTTAAAGGACTAAATAAACTCTCTATTGAACTCAATGTACAATTGTTGGAAAGTTCTAACAAGCCAAAACAAGACCTCTCGAACTGTGAGCACATGGACCAACATCTATAAGTAAAAAAGTGTGCACAAGAGCACACGTGAGAAAATAACTATGTACAAACAAAACAATGTGACTAGAACACACATGGAGGAATTGAAACTACTCTACTATGTACTGATGATGCAAAAGACTTAATGGAAATATTTGAGATAAACCTCATTTACTAGGATTGATAGTGCATCCCCATAAAGGTGAGATAGCTCAAAAGAGTTATCCTCTTTATAAGAACTAATGATATATGGGCCACTCAAAAGTGCTTCAAACTTTGAATGGCTCCTTTGTTTAGCTATGTTCGCATCCTATTTTAAGACCAGATTTCCCACTTTGAAAGTCGAGATCTAGCACTTTTATCGAACCACTTCTTGGTTGATTTATGAGGCTTTTATAATTTGATCATGGAAGAGTTTCTTAATTCTTCATGTTTAACCAGCTCTGTTATTTTGATTTCTCTTTGGTCTACTCCTCGAATTATTATTGTTGGGCCATCTCCAATGAAGGAAAATCAAGTGATAAAGGAATCATATCCTCCTTTCCATAAACAAGTTTGTAAGGTGAAGTACTTATTTCCTTCTTCATCATGATTAATACCCGGAGCGCATGTGAGAACCTCGTGTGTCACGCCACTAGTCTATATTCATTGTCCACTTTATGATTCTAATCAGGTTTTTGTTTGTAGACTTTGTCATGCCATTACCTTGAAGGTAGTAGTTGGAAGAAGTCTTCAAATAGATTCCAAGGATAAGATGCCAATCATAATTTTAGTACGAGGAAGGCTTTTACATTATCAAATACAATAGTCCGAGGAACACCAAACCTTGTTATAATGCCTTTGAGAAACTCAATGATGATGGACTCGGTTGATTCCTTGAGTGCAACAACTTTTTTCCATCTGGTGAAGTAATCTATAGTTGTTAATACCCACTTATGGTTAGCACTCGAAGGAGTTTTGATCATGCCGATCAATTCAAGACCCTGTTGTGCAAAAAGGTTGATCCACTTGGATTAGTCAAAGGGAAGCATTGCCAATTTTTCTTTCCTATAAATAAAGTGCATTCTTTGAATTTTCTGACCCACTTGTGTACATCTGTAAAGAGGTTAGGCCATAATTATCTTTCCTTAATGATATTCATTATTGTTTTTTTGGTAGATAAATGTCCACGAGAGAATCCATCATGAAATTATACTATCACTTTTTCAACCTTTGTGTCCTTGATACATATCAGTACCTTTGTCAAGATTTCTTTTGAAGAGAACTCCATTAATCGGTTCATATGGAATGATTACAGCTTCGAGATATCATCTCTTTTCCTTTCTTAGTCTAGGAGGGTATGACCCAGAAGAAAAATAAATTCCACCATGTCCTTCATCCAAATTTGTGTGCGTTAGGATCTTCATTATGTTCAACTTGAGGTGCATGGGATCTCTTCATCCAAAAATAATGAAGTCACTTAATCATTATGTGCATCCTTGGCAATTTTTTTATAGAGCACATTGACTCTAAACTTTTTCATGGTTGATAGTCACATCATATTCCATAATTTTTGTCACCCATATTTCTCTTTTCTCATGATTTTTTCTCTGTGATGAATTCTCTCACACCGAAATGTGAAACTAGCACCTCGATATGATTTATGGTGAGCATAATTTTGAATTTTTTGAGCATGTCGATGGTGAAGACTTGTTTCTCTATGTGACTGTATTTCAACTCATAATATTTCATTCTTTGACTTAAGAAAGCAAGCTGGTTGCTCCCATCCGTGTTCATTTTCTTGAGTCAAAACAGCAATAACACTAGCATAAAGGATAAAATCCTTGGAGTAGTCTTGGTTGATGAGTGTTGTGGCACAGGAAATTTCTTACTTAATTTTATTAAAGCTCTCTTTTTGTTTGGTTTTCCACTTGAAGACTGTGTCTTTCTTGAGTATGAGAGTGATGGGCCTAACCAATCTTGAAAATTTAGGAATGAACCTCATAATAAAGTTAGTTTTTCCTAGGAATGATTGCAAGGCCTTCTTGTGCCTTTGAAAGAGAAAGAGAAATTATGGATGAGACATGATTAGGATCAATATCAATTTCATCCTTTGAAACCACATGGCCCAAAGCTTACCTTTCCCAACAGCAAAGTTGCACTTCTTGGGGTTAGAGATATACTGAATTATTTGCATCTATCAAATAATTTCTCCATATGCATCATGTGATATGTGCTCTGCTTTGAGAAGACAGTTATGTCATCCAAGTAAACTAGGATGAACTCATTGATATATACTTTGAAGAAAATTTTCATTTCTCTTTGAAATGTTGCACTTGCATTTGACAAACCAAAAGGAATTTTTAATAAGCATATGTTCCCCATTTGGTTATAAATGTTGTTTTGAATTGATCCTCTTTCTTGACCATGATCTCATTGAATATTGAGTACCCATCCAACATATAGAATCTCTGCGTGTCGACCACACTACACTCTACAAAATCTACTCCATATAAGGAAAAGGATAATGATCCTTTAGTGATGCCTTATTCAAATCTCTGAAATAAAAACAAAGTCTAATTTCACCGGGTAGAGTACTTGATGAGAAATATTATCTTTTCCTCGATGAGTTTAAATAAATCCTTCCTTATGAGGGGCTTTATCTTAGGATTGTGATCCGTAAACTACTAACAATAAACATATCACTATGCTCATGAAAAATGAATGACATATGTTAATTTTTTGTTAACCAATATAATGTGCAATAATAAACCACAATTATATTTGTAAAATGGAGAAAAAAGAGACAAGGAGACAAGATTTATCCTGGAGAAACCTAATATGGGAAAAACTCTAGTGGGTGAGAAAATTTACTCCACTTCTCTATTTAATTATCCAATAATACATCTTGCCGCGATAATTGGCCTTCAAGAAGGATTAACACTCCCTCTAATTGTATCTACTTGCTCACAATTTCTCAACAAATGAAGAACTCTTCCTAAATGAACAAACAAGAAAGAATTCCAACTTCTCCAACTTTTCTCACAATATAATTCACCCAAAATCACTTGTTTGAATGCTTCTAAAACCTTGTATTTATAGTTTCTCTACTCAAGGATGCATGGAAAGGTGAATCAAATCAATTGGGAAGCTCAAACATTTGTAACTATTGAGATCCCAAATTATGGAACCATCTCACACAAGACTGTCATTTAACATAGACCGGTGATTGTGTAATGGTTGTGGTGGTTGTCAACCATTGGTCTACACAAAGTGGCGAGTTATATAACCATCGGGAAGTTACGTGACTATTGGTGAGAAATCCCAAAACAAAACAATAATGGCCCAGAATGTCATTTGAAGGTTTCTGTATCACCTCATCCTAAATGGACCATCGATGAAGAAATAATAGTTGAGAACTTGTAGGGCAAGTACCAAATATGGAAAATGCATAGAATTGGGTATTTATAGATCCATTTTTGGATCATACCTCCCCAATTTGAGGCTTTTAAGTCCCTAAAATCTTTAAGGACTGATGAGGTGAGGAAATTTCTTCCCCACATCCTCTCTATAATATCGTTTGGCTTTGTTAGGTAGTTGGCCTTTTAACCCAATCAACCACTTGTCATGCACTCCTCTCTGTGTTGTCCTTTCATTCCACTTTAAAACCACATCTTCCTCCAATTCTAGTTGAATTTCTGAAGTAAGATCCTCGATAAACACAAGAAATACCCCTCCTTCTTCTTCATCTAACATGGAGGGCTCAAAATGACGTAATTTTTCAACATTCACAATTGAATAAATCTTCATGTAAGGAGGAAATTCCAAGTGAAATACATTCTTATCCTCTTGTTCCGAGAATCTTAAATGGGCCATACCAAAGAGGCTTGATTTTCTTATATTTGACATGTATCTTGTCTCTACTCAAGTACAACCATACCATGTCTCCAACAAGGAATAAATGCTCGGTCTATGTTGATCATGTCGTGTTTTGTTCTAGCATGTGACTCTATCAACATCTTTTGTACACGAAGGTGTATCTGCTGAATTTTCTTAATGAACTTATTAACCTTGTGGACCTCTAGTTCCACTTTCTTGTCATCTCTACATGGTAATCTCAAAAAACATAAAAATCACTCTTAGGTTTAAAGATTCAAAGCATATAAGTGTGTCCCACTTTTTGGTAAAAAAATATTTTTTAATTTCACTAGTAAATAAATGTCTAAAAATATTATTAAAACATAAAAATAGGTAAATTTTGGATGCTCTGCACCTTGGTATTTATAAGCTCTTAAAAATACATGTTTGGTTATTTTATATGTGTTTGGTCATGTTTTAGTTGTCAAAAATATTTTTGAAGGTACAAAGATATAAAAAAAGTGGGACACAATTATATGCTTTAATCGTAAATAGCCAAAACATGTTTCAAAAGAATTTTTATTAGTGAAGCATGGTGAACTATTATAAGAATGTTATATATACACCAAGTTATCATCGCATGTCCTCATATTTTTATTTTTGTACCCTCTCAAGAGTTGGACCAAGGTATGATTCACCACCTATGTTTTCCCATTTTTCTTTGGGTGAAAGCCAAGTAGACCTCTTGACTTCATATCCATCTTTTCCCAAAAAGTAAACCAAAACTTTCCTACAAGCTGTGAGTCTTTGTCGACATAATAGAACTAGGAAAACCAAAGTGAACCCACACATTAGCAAAAAATAACTCAGCTGCATCACTATCCTTAATGGTCTTTTTGCAAGGAATAAAAATACACATTTTATTAAATCGATCTACAATTACAAATATATAATCATGACCTTTTGGAGGTAGGAAAACTCCAAACAAAATCCATGGAGATACTTTCCCATGGTCAGGAAGGAATTGGAAATGGCATATATAACCCCAACTTCCTATTATTAGGCTTACTTGTACTACATAAAACATAACCCCTGATGAATTTAGAAACTTTTTCTTGCATGTTTGGCCAATAAACATACCTTTGTAAGTGCACTACAATCTTTATCACACCAAAGTGACTAGCTACCTTAGAAGTGTGTGCTTCTCTCATCAAATACACTCTTTCCCCTTAGGCACACAAATTTTCTCATTCTTGTAGAGAAAACCATCCTGGAAATAGTATTCTCCTCTAGGTGTAAATCCCTCGCTTAGAGGTTTTTTCTGAAAAAATATCTGCAAAATCTAGATCCTGCTCATAACCTTCTGATATGCTTCACACAAAAAAAGGCTCAAGGAGATTTAACGTGCCCATAACTAAAAGAAAAGTATTTCTAGCTAACATATCAACTAACTTGTTAATCATGAATTTCTTATATTTAATAATCAAATGAAATTGTTGTAAGAAACCCATACATTTATAGTGTCTAACCTGCTAAAGTTTTTTTGAGCTTGCAAATATTAAAGAGGTTGATGATCTATGTGAATGATAGTTTCCTTACCCATCAAATAATGTTTTCATTTCTTGACTTCTTGAACAAGAGCATATAATTCTTTCATAAGTACAATAATTTAGAATTACGTCATGAAACAATTAGGAGTTATAGCATAGTCCTACCTCCATGAAGAAGGATCGGTTTCCACTTTAAAGGGAATTTATAAGTAGGTAAGGCTAAAACTAGAGCATGACTAATTTTATATTTAAATTATTCAAAATTAATCTATTGTTTCTTACCCCAATCAAATGTATTACCCCTGTTGTCACTTAATGTAGTGGCGTTGCTACAGAAGATAATTTCTTAATGAACTTTTGTAAATATTGATCTGCTTCAACAAAAATCATGGACTCTATCAAACTTTATGGTGTAGGAAAATTTTGAATGGCCTCTATCTTAGCTGGATCAATCCTTAACTCTCCATCTCCAACCACATGTCCCAAAAAGACAAGAGACTGTTGTGAAAAATTGCACTTCTTTTCATTCAATACAAGTTTAATCTCCTTAATAACTTGAAAAACTTGACATAAATGGTTAATATGTTCTGCAAAATTTTTGCTAAAAACTAGAATGTCATCCAAGTAAACAATAAAAAAGGAATCAATAAATAGCCTCATTCTCGCATTCATCAATCTCATGAAATTATTTGGTCCATTGCATATCTCGAATGGTAATACCAACCATTCATATAACCCTTTCCTAGTCTTGAACATTGTTTTCTAGATGTCCTCTTCCTTGATCCACACTTGATGATACCAGACTTCAAATTAAGCTTAGTAAAATATTTATCATGTTGTAACTGATCTAATAAATCATCAATTTGAGGAAGAGGGTACCTATTCTTGATGTTTATTTTATTTAAAGCTCTATAATCAACACACATCCTCCATGAACCATCTTTATTAGGTACTAAAACAATAGGATAACCACATGGAGAAGTGCTAGGATGGATTATACCTTGTTTAATCAAAGATTGTAACTATTGTTTTACCTCATTGGAATCTTTTGAATATTGCCTTTATAATCCTAAGTTTCAAAAGGGACTATCGTGTGCAAGTGGATTTCATGCTCAATTTCCCTGACTGGGGGCATCCTGTAGGTTTTTGAAAGACCTCTCTAAACTGTTGAACCAACTTTGCTATCTATGTCTTCTCTTTATTAGAAAACATGCTACAAGTGGTTTTATATGTAACAATCTCATCATCGACATATCCCTCAAAATAAGTAATGTAAATTTACCACTAGCATTAATAAGCTTTCAGGCTTCATTGACACTTACCAAAAAGATCTTTGAATCTCCTGAATAGGATGAAATGATGTAGCTCTTACCATCCTTCACCAAGCGATATTGGTTGGATCTCCTCATAAAGATAGCATCCCTGATATAAAAATATGGGTTTTCAAATGCTCTGAGAACACACATCAAGGGGAACAACATCCACAGTAACTTCATCAATAAAATTTTTGTCAATACCAAAAGTAATCTTACACTACTTAGTAACCTTGATGTCTACACCTTTCTTTACCCAACCCAAAGAATACGGACTTGGGTGATTGTAAGTTTCAATTATATCATGTCCACCAACTCTTTACTAATCAAATTAGCTTGAGAACATGTATCAAAAAAACCATCCATCTTAGTTTTCTTCACTTGAATTTTTAAATGACAAAGCTTAGTTTATTTTCTTAAACAACATTGTTACTACCTAAACATACCTCTCTACGGATGGATTCACAACACATAGTCTCATCCACCTCTTTGATACAAAATACTTCCTCTCCTTGGAGGGCATTCATAGCCTTCTTCTTATTTTTATTATTCTTAAAGGGATGTAATTCAGGTGGAGCTTCCAACATTTTCCTTGGAATGAGTGTCAACATCACAATGCCCACAATGAACTTTAGTATCCTTTTTAGAAATAGAAGTAGCATTTTTCTTACCCTTTCCTTTTCCTTTATCCTTTTTCTTGGTGTCACCTTGTTTGTTCAAAGCATCTTTGAGAGGTAGATGAACTCTTTTTCTTGTCCATCTCTAAGTAGTGAGCTTGTGTACAAGCCTCATCTACGTCTGTCGGCTTGGCCAAGAGAACTGGTCTCCTCAAGTGGCTATGGAGTCCACCAATATACTTCATCAATAGGTCCCGGTTTGCTATATCTTTTCCCATCTGAATAGCTTTCTTTCGGAACTCACTGGTATACTCTTGCACATTTTGGCCTTGTTTCTTCTTGAGATACTGCCAATACATAGACCTCTCTTCCTCATAACAAATACTATAAAATTTCTTCTTCATTAGATTCTTTAAAACATCCCACTTAGTAATTGGAGGAATCTTCTTAATAATTAATGTATGAATATAACTTTAAAACCAAGTTAAAGCATGATTAGTCAACTTGATTGAGAAAAAGGAAATCTATGGACTCTCATTAATTTGATGCAAGTTGTAATATACCTCCGGTTGAGTTATCTAATGGTCTAGCTTCTCAACATTCATGTCTCCATTATAAGGCTGAATTTCTATCTTGGTTTCTATTTTTAATGGAGGAGGTGTGGGAATGGCATGGGATGGCTCTTCTTCTGAGACCTCTTCTTCACGGTCTTACGGTGTCTTGTTTGGAACACAAAGTTTCTCTATGAGTAGTCTGTGATGGTCTCAATTTCCCTATGGATAAGGAACTATTTCCCGCATCTTTGGACATAATTTTTGTTAACTTTATAAGTTTCCCTTTCCAAGAGGAATTTTGAAAATTTTCTTGCAACTTTCTCCTTATACCCATTTTTTACTTGTCCTAGAAATTTGTTAAAAAAATTCCTAAGTGTTTATATTTCATTGGATTTCAGATTTGGGAAGTCAACATGTAGTTTACATGCAAATTGTACACTGACTTTCGAAACCCAAAACCTACCCCTCTAAGAAAAATGTAGAAGTCAGAAGTCGGAACTCAAGCTGCAGTTTGCATGCAAAATACATGTCGAGTTCGAAAGTATGATACCCCACTTGAATTTGAACTCGAATCTGATGTGTATTTTATATGCAAACTACACGTGGACTTCGACTTCCGCCTTGACCATTTCATAGGCATTTGAACTTGGAATATGATATTTAGTTTGCATGTAATCGCACACCGACTTACGATTTCTAATGGAATATCGCATTGATTTCCAACTACTGCATGTACCAACTCTGAAATAATTAATTTTTATGATTTTAGGTTAAGTTTTACTTATCATTTTTACCTGACAATTTGAGTACGTTGACTGTTGACACTCCTCTAAACTCTATCCCTACTCCCTAGATAATTTTTAGTGCATTTTCATGATTTTATCATCTAATATTTGGGTTATTTTGTAATTTATCCTTCATAAGTTCTTTTGGTCTCTTTTTTAGGGTTTTCTTATCAATTTTTATCTCTTTTATGGGTTCATTTCACATTTTCTCATTCACGTCATCCTTCGAGGTTTTGTCTTTGAGTTGTGAACTTGTTTGTTCTATGGATTATTCACCTTCATGGTTTCTTTTGCTTTTGAATACTAGGCTTAATATATTCATTTTTTAGAAAGCTGAAGGAAAAATTAGCACAGAGAAACTATTTCATAGATTCGAGGCCATAAAGCAGGCTCGATTCCTACCATTAGAAATTGTAGATTAACAATCACATTGTAGCTCGAAACTCCAAGTCAAAAATGTAATAGAACATCACAAGCAAAAATTCATGGTAGAACTACTGAGTAAAAGTGTAGTTTGAAACTTCAATGCCATATTACAGGTCCCAATCTCTGCCAGTAGAACTCTAGAGTGGAATTGCATGGCAGAAGTGTGGATCGGGTTTGTAGAGTTTCATTGTAGGGGTGGACTTCTACTTCCGACCTCCGATTATCATTCAAGAGAGGTTTTTAAAGAATTCTCCTTGTGCAAATGTCTGTATCATCTTCAAAGGGAAATGAGAGGATGAAATGTAGTTTTCAAGGGGTGGATCCCTTTGAGGATCACATCAAATATCAACAACATTGGAACACAAACCTAGGGCATATTTACCTCCCTAAATTCTAAGCAATAGTTAGAGCTCCAAAGAAGAATTCATGGATCCGAGGAATTATTGATAGGATAATTTGCTTGGCAACTTCCTTCCCTCTGTCAATATAGTTCCTAGATATTATGTTTGCTGCTACCACACACTTTGACAAGGACTCTCGAATAGTGAAAGATAATGATGGGATGGTGGTGATTAAAGTAGATATTGACGCTTCCCGTTGTTAAGAATTATACCCAAATTTCCTAGGAATATTCTCTTCAAGACCTTTGGGATGTGTAAAATGAAATTTGTATAAGGTTTTTCGATAAGAGTTAGTTGATAAAGTTCAAGGGTTCATTGTCTAGGTTCCTTAAGAATATCCCATGATCATATTTTATCCAATAAGTAAATGGCATCATCACATTCCTCAAGTATAGTTACAAGAATTATTTTGGAAAGAGGGTTCAAAAGCACGAAACACAAGGATCACGAGGGATGATGTCCACATCAATGGATGTCTGACAAAGCAACGCAAATATATCTCGGGAGGAGTGAGAATCAACCAAAATTGCATGTAAAGATTGAAACACGGGAAGAACTTCATTACAATCTAAAAACTCTCTCTCAATCTCATAGATCTAAAGGGGTGTACATATAGAAGGTGTTGAGTAACCTCGAATTCTATAATCATGATAACTTGAGTGGAGAGGGGGAGTTACATTCCCATAATAGAAGTGTAACTCCCAATGACGCATATGATGCACTAACACACTAATGTGTAAGATAATCTCATAATGACCCCTAAATGACACGTGGACCTACGATATCACCTAAGTGAGATAACTCACTTGATGATGTGGAAAATAAATCACACCAACACCCCCCCTTCATCATAACTTAGGATTAGGTGGCAAGTCAGAAACACGAAATGGGTCCCGACACAAGAGCCTGATGAGGTACCCATGCACAACAAAGATATCCCAAGCAGTGAAGGAAAACCCAATGTGAATAAAATCCACCACGGGAGAAATAAAACACTCCCTAATCTAAGAAAGATGTCAAATATGGGTCCCGACCACAAACAGGCA
This sequence comes from Taxus wallichiana var. yunnanensis, assembly GCA_018340775.1. Classification (NCBI taxonomy): domain Eukaryota; kingdom Viridiplantae; phylum Streptophyta; class Pinopsida; order Cupressales; family Taxaceae; genus Taxus; species Taxus wallichiana. The sequence continues at coordinate 205,869,196 of CM031244.1, read as the reverse complement.
CGAAAAGGTACCCATGTACAAAAGGACAATCTCTTGAAAAGATGAAGAAGAGGGAAGAAGAGGGAGATGAGAGGGATGAAAAGATTTCATGATCAGATCTAAACTCTACAACTTTAGGAATTCTCCCGGAAGAGTGTTGATGACAAGATCCTCTGCCTCTAGGCGAAGAAGAGCCACCCACACCAAACTATATGCCTGCCATTAGGAAGGATAGAAATGGAGTATTGGAAGTCTGCCCACTCCATGAAGGAAACTAAAGGAAACATCACAAAGAACTATGATTCTGGTCCATGAAAGTGTGACATAGGTATAGTAAATGAGTGTCAAGGAACCAAAGGTAATGCCATGTGTGTAGAACTATCAAAGTGTGAAAAGTGAACACCCGTAGAAAATATGTCCACGTGATGTGAAGGCAATGGAACAACCCCCATAATATAAAATGGATCCACAAACAAGGGTGGATCAAAGAAGATCTTTGAAAAGTGGAAGTGATAAGAGTCCCAGAAGGGGAACTCCCAATAACGGAGATGATGAACTCCTCAAAAACACATGTAGAAGGATTAGGAACCTGTAATGCATCACAAGTGAACTCTATGAAAAGAAGACCAAGATCGGGAAGATACTCATCCCAATGAGGGGGCTTGACAAAGAGAAGAGTGATGTCAGACAAGTATAAGTCATCTAATGAAGGTAGAGGATTGAAAGGAGCCTTACACACTTTGAAATTGGAAAGGATGTGGATGTAATGATGGTATGAGGTTGAGAAGGAGACTTCTTTATATCTAATGAGATGTGGGAAGTGTCAACACTCTCTGGAAAGGTGAGAGAAGGAGGAGAGAAGTCCTCTATAGTACTCTCGGCATCAGAAGTGGGAGCACAATCCTCATCATCATAATAAGAACCAAGTGAGTCTAAGTTAGTGGAAATTCCATCACACAAAGAAGAAGAGGAGACCACGAGACCAATAAGCGGCAGTGTGGTAGTATGTGAAGGGTCTCCATAGAGAGACTGAAAGATGCTCTAGATACGGTGGGGAGGATTTGAGTTTTCCACATGAAAGTGGATAGGTCTGGAGAGATGCATCATCAAGTGACCAAAGAAATGGTTGCAAGTGTCTAGAAATTCCTTGAGATGACGATGATAAGTGGGTGCAGGAATTGGCCCAAAAAGGAAGTGTGAAAGACCCTCGTAGGAGAAGTAGTGTTCCATAAAAGCACACCATGTTGAGCAGTTCTCTCTCCCAAGAAGAAGTGGTGGAGGCCATAAGGTGATCCTATGATGCTCAAGTCTTGAAAGAGCACCATCCATGATGCGGAAGAAAGAAGTGTAAGGTACATGAATGCAAGACGTCAGACTCAACAATAATGTGTTTGTGTGTAATACAACACCCAAGAGTAATAATGACCTCGTGAATGTGGAACTTTATAAAGTATTGCATTTACAAAATTGACAATCCCATCACGAAGTGTACAAAAACTCATACAACATTGACTATGGAAGTGCTCAAAACCGAGTAGCGAGTCAAAAGTTATAGCAAAAAAATGATTCCCACAACAAATGGAAAAAAGCCAATAAACTCTGCAAACTGATTTAAAAAGTGCTTAAAATGCATGCAAAATGGGTTCTATGGGTACTCATTGGAAATGGCATCAAATTTTAGATGGATTTTTTCTTTCTTGTGAGGGGGGATTAGCCTCTTGCCAACCCCAGACCTTACCTTCCGTCTCAAACACGTGTAGGAAGGGTATTCATTACAAGCAAAATGGAACCCAAAATATTATAATACAGAGAAATGAATGTTTTTCACCTTAAAACATTTAAAATGGATGGGCTCGGGTGTCTCGATGCCTTTGAGTTGATTTTCGATTTGTTCTTGGTCTAGATGAGCTAATACTAGAGTGTACAACACGGATGGAGTCGACGGTGGGGAGCTGTGTTGAGTGGCGAGCTCGGTGCCAAGTCGGGTCATAAGGGAGAAGTACATGCTTGAGTTGGATAGGTGTTGTCACATTGAAGATGGCTCCCAAGGTAGGTGGTCTCGTTGAGTTACATGCAAATGCGGGAAATGACCACCAAGTGGAGAACCCGAGAGTGGGGGCGGTTGGATCACCGAGTGGAGTGGGTGCAAAGAAAACGTCGAGGACACGGGAGCCGAATTAGAAGGTGTAATAGCCACATGGATCTAGTGTAGAGATCTTGAGTTATAACATACCTTTGAAACAAAGAAGATGAAGCTGTTGAATAGTGGAAAATCCAAAGCCACGGTGAGATGGTAGGCGGCGCAAGAGAACCAGGGGAGAAGCGAAGCATGCAGTGGGGTGGCGAGTAACTCAAACCAAGGGAGCACAATACCATGGTGGCCCGAAAACTAGGAGCCAAGAAACACCAACTCAGATGGAAGCATGAACCAAAGCCTCACAGCAAGAACAACAGATCTCACGAGATCCAAGCTGGAATCAACAAGACGGTAGAAAGCTCGAGCTTGAACCAGAGATCTAGAGGAGAAACGTAGAGGATAACCCAAAAGCAAGGCCGATTTGGAGCGTAGGGAACCGGAACATGGGAATGAGGAACCCGGTAATCCCGGGGTGTTGAAAATGGCAAGGGAATCGATGCGGGAGCTCTATGGCAGCAATGAGCGTGCAAGTGCGGAAGAGTAAGAAGTAGGAAGAACATCGAGCATGAAGCACCAATGCACAAGTGATAAAAATGGAGTCCTAGGTAAAAAACACAGCAAGAAGACTCCCAAAAAAACCTAAACATGGCAAGAGCAAGCTAAAGCAGTGATCAGGAGAAAGGGAAACTTGGAAAGGCTATCTTGGTTCCCATCTCGATGTGTTGGGGCCAAGTTGTGCGTGAAACCAAAGAAAATCACTTCCTTAATACCAACACTGCAACCTCAAATCTGCAACTTCAACTCACATGAAAGGCTCCAAAGTTGCATGCAAACATCAAAAACACTCCGAAAAACCCATACAAAGCTAAAAACTATAAACCCCATGAACACAAACAAGGTATAAAGCCTCGAAATCAATGTAAGTAGAGCACGGTCGAATAATCATTATAACACACGCACGAGAATCTAAATATCACGCCGGAGGTTGGAAAACACACAAACAATGTCGAAGAGTGCACGGATCCACAATATCTACTACGATACCATGAAAGAGGGTTCAAAACCTAAAACACGAGGATCATGAGGGATGATGTGCACATAAATGAATGTACAAATGGTAGCGTAAAGAGATCTCGGGAGGAGTGAGCATCAACTGAATGTGCATGCAAAGATTCAAAACACGGACATAACCTCATTACAATGCAAACTCTCTCTCAATCTCATAGATCTAAAGGGGTGTACATATAGGAGGTGTTGAGTAACCCCTAGTGTTGTAATCATGACAACTCAAGTGGAGAGGGGGAGTTACATTCCCATAATAGAAGTGTAACTCCCAATGATGTATATGACGCACTAATGCATGAGAGAATCTCATAATGACCTCTAAATGACATGTGGACCTACAATCTCACCTAAGTGATATGACTCACCTAATGATGTGGAAAATAACTCACACTAACACTTTCTTCCAATGACTTCAAAGAGTGAATGAATTTATACATTACCACAATACGAGAAGAATGCTGAGATCTTATCTTATGGGCATAACATATCAGTAATGCCATTTTTTTCCAATTATCGAACATCCTAACCTTTGGTAATTTCTTCATGACATCCTATATTGTGTATGTGGTTATAGGAATGAGGAATTACCCGAGTTTATCATCGGTGGGATCAATAATTTCCTCTCAAATTTATGATTTTTACCCTCGGCTCATAATGAAGGAAGGGGCTAACTATTTTTAAAGGGTTCTGATTATTTCTTTGTTGTTATTTTATAGTTATTTGATAAAGACTTTCTACAATGAAGAATTTCTAATGATGCTGAAATAATTCAAATAATGGGGAGGTATTTATTTTCAATTCCCAAAATTCACATATATCAGGGTGCCTAGATTCTCAAGTGCTCCTTAAAGGTTACCTAGGTGTCCTACGGATAAGTGGGTATTAATGGAGTTAGTTTGACAATTGTTGCATTATCACAAGATCCAACATGATAAACACAATACGGGAGCTTAGTTCCCCATAACTTTGGGAAGATATACCTGTGCTTCCATGTATAAAGCAAAAAAATGTCGAAGGAAAATATAGTAGATGATTCGGAAGACCTTTCACCTACATTTTTGTTTTGATAATGGGATAAATTTTGTGGACATAGGCCATCCGGAGATTCACATGCCACAATTAGGGGATATATGGTTCAACTGAGGATGAAATCATTATAAGGGAAAGGGACTTCAAAAGGTTAATTCTCCAGGAGGTATCCCAGTACGGAATCGCAAATGTCCCTGACGGTATCCAAGATGATGGACATGTTTTGGACCCCTTTTATGACCATAATAATGTTAAAAATCAACCATTTCCATGGATTGACATGTCACTTGAAGAATTTAGTAGTACAAAAGAAAGAGTGGGTCTTATTCTCAATCGGACCTAACAATGGATGATATCATCGAGGATCATGCCAAAAGCATCGGAGCAACTCTCTGGAGGCCGCTCAACTACAACTGCTGATGGGCCATTCCACCCCTTTAAAAGGAAGAATATCCACTCCTAGGACTACTCCCAAACCTTCTCCAAAGCCTCTAAAGATCTCTTTCTTCTACTGAGGGTTTAAGATATACCTCTAAAATAGAAGTTTCCCCTTCCAAAGTTTCATCTATAGAGGTCATTGACCTAAGTATTTCTCTTATAACTTTTCAAGTGTTGTAGTCACATTGTTCCCCCTTCCTACTTCACCATTTTTAGCTCCTCCTTCCCCTCCACATTTCACTCTCCTTTTGGATGCATCTTCCATTTCTCCTACACTTCTCACAAAATGTTGACGCACTTCCAGTTGAATAAATTATTTCCCAATTCAAGATTCTGTTAAATGAAGATAATGAGGTAACCATGACCTTTGGTCTTTATTCTATCTATAAATTGGTGTTATACCAAAATTATTGAGTCAGCTCAAGAAAGTTATAAATCAGACTAAAAGGTTACCTGTGAAATCTATTAAGGTATTTGAATCATCCAAGGTCTGAATCATTATGTATCAGGACTAGATGACAAGGAAGTTTAGGACATCATCAAATGATTTATGGACTATAGGCACAAATTGGTTGTTGAAGAAAGAGAAAAAAATAGATCAAAGAAATGGTGGCGCCAGCCCCCTAGCTAAACATGGCGGCCATTTTTCTGATCTCGAGATGCATCACCATTTTGAGTTGTAGGTTTGACCCAGTCAAACCTGTACAACCACTTTGCTATTTTGTGGGAGATTGTTTCCTAGTGTAACTGAATTCTATTTTTAGCATGTAATTATTAAGAGGGGTAGATACAATTGTTTAACCCTTGTAATATATAAATACAAGAATGCATTATGTATTAAGGGACTTTTGGATCTTTGTGTAAGGAGGCTCTACAAAATTTTGAGCTCTCATATACAGGTTTAGCCTCAATACTGAATACAAAATAACATTTTTCCTTCATCTAAATTGATGTGTTGTGTATTTAAATAGTTCATTTGATACTTGTGAATGCTATTGTTCCTTGTGTGTAATGATCTATCTTACCTTTAGATTGATTGTCTTCCTCATGTAATATTTTAGTTATGATTGGTGAAATTTATTAATCTTAGTTGTGGAGTAACAAATCCCTTCTATTATTCTAAATCTCTTAATCATTTAAAAGTATTGTTGAGGAAATAAGAAGTTATGCATGCGATATATTCTTTTGTGAAAGTATTTTGTGTTTAACAAGTTGATCTATTTGTCCTTTAAACTATTGGTGCATCACATCATTTTGTTTATTTTCAGCTATCCTTCTCCCCTTTCCTCCAAAAATCAAATAGCTTAATTTATTTAAAGTACTATAGTTATGCACCTTGATCTTCAATCAGATGCACATAGTTTAGTAGGAAATCGGCCTTCTCCAGAGGTTCATCCTAAGGATCCAAGGTCCCACACCTTAGGGATGTTCCCATGTTGCATAGGATCATCTGATGATTCCACAGGTGTGAGATCCACATGACAACACTTTCCATATTTTCCTCCAATCCATAGAAATGCTCTTCACCACTATCATTTGCATCTTCTCCATGAGTCATCTCTTGAATTCCCTACTTCAACTTTATTTTAGAATTCTCTACTTCAAAAGGAATAAGGCTACCTTCACTTGTTATCTTTTTCCCTTTCAAGTGAGGGGCATCTAACTGCAATCTCAACACAACTTAACCACACAAAAATTGAAATCTTAACTACTCTAATACTAATCTAATCCATAAACCTGTTGAATTCTAACAATAAACAGATCATTATGATCATTAAAAATGAATGAAATATGGTATTTTCTTTGTTAACCAATATAATGTGAAATAATAACCACACTTATATTGTAAAATGAAAAAAATAGAGATAGGGAGACAAGATTTATCTGGAGAAACATAATATGGGAAAATATCTAGTGGGTAAGTGAACTTACTCCCCTTCACTATGTAATTATCCAATAATACAACTTACTATTAGTAATTGGCCTTCAAGAAGGATTGGACCTCCTCTAATTGTATCTATTTGCTCACGAGTTTCTCAAAAAATGAATAACTCTTCCTAAATGAATAAAAAAGAAAGATTTCCCTCTTCTCTAACTTTTCTCATAATAGAATTCACACAAAATCACTTACTTGAATGCTTCTAAAACCTTATATTTAAATTTTGTTTACTCAAGGATGCATGAAAAGGTGAATTGAATCGATTAATAAGCTCAAACATTTGTAACTATTGAGATCCCGAATTCTGGAACCATCTCGCACAAGACCATTTGCTTAACGCAAACTAGAGGTTGTGTAACCCTCGGGTGGTTGTACAACCACTAGTCTGCATAGATCAACGGTTATGTAATCATCGGGGTGTTTGCATGACCGTCAACTGAGAAATCCCCAAAATATAACAATAATGGCCTAGAACATCATTCGAAGGTGTCTGGATCACCCTCATCCTGACTAGACCATCTGATGAAGAAATAATAGCTAAGAATGTGTAGGGCATGTACCAAATATGGAGAATACATAGAATTGGGTATTTATAGATCCATTTTTTTATCAGTTGACAGGCCTTTTCTTTTTTCTAATGGGATTGATACTAAGATCAAATTAAATGGAGTGTTGAGAAATACATGGATTAAAACATTTGAGGTCTTCATACTCCCATGAAAATATATCAATATATTTCTGACATAGAGAAGTGAAGGCTTGTTTCTCACCGTGCACATATTATTTTCCAAGTAGAAACTCTTTGTCACATGCGATAGTGACTAGTAGGAAGTCTTCTTATGTTGCACCTTTCTTCACCCTTGAACTCATCATCAAGATTGAAGATATGCTCTAAGGTGACTAATCCTTTAGGAAACTTATTTGTCTTTAATTGAACCACTTGGTCACCATATGCATTGTCATCATGCAAGTCGACTTGCATTTTTAAAGAAAGCTCACTTCATTACGAATGAACTAGACAATTTGCATGTCATTGTGAAATATCTATCAATTGATTTCATTATCCAAAATGGATGGCATGACCACCATCTTCATTTGTTGTGCATTTCCTTGGACAAAATCCTCAGTAAGTGAGAATTATGAACCGGGGTCTACCATCTGATCTACTTCTTTGTCAATTTTATTGGTACCACTTGTACATTTAGAGCTTCAAATCTCTCTAGGAGATCCCAAACTCTATGTTTATAATATTTGAGAAGATTATTCTTTATTGCACACTTTTTGTGACTTGGTGGATGAACAATTCGGTGTCCCCAAAGAACTATAGTGTCTTTATCTTTTTCTTCTCTCTGTAATAAGAAGGTCATGCACCAATGCTTCATATGTTTCTACATTGTTGGATCATGTAAACTACGGCCTATGCCCAAAGAATAATTTCTCACTCTTGGGAGAGATGAGATCAATACCTATGTCTGCACTATTTCTACTCGAGAACCGTCAAAGTACATCTTCCATAGTCTAGAAGTCTCATCATTTTTCTTGAGTACGGTAGGCAGCATGGCTTCTTCTTCAAGGATACGAGTAAAGTCGAGACCAATTTCAATAGATGTATCATAGGGATCAAATTCATAATGTTCTTTTTCCTAGTCATCTTATAATAGATCATGTATAGAGGGGGAAATGGGTTGTTCTAAAACTGGATCTCTTTCTTGGCCTTCATGGATGAGGTAGTTATCTTGGAGAGGAGAATGGTCATAGGACTCGGCATGATAGGAAAATATAGGCTCAACTTGTATGGTAAACCAAGTATCATACCTTGCTCTTAGGAGAATATGATATCAGTCTGAAGACAAGTAGCCCCCCACTTTGGCAGGTGAAATACCTTGATAGGAAAATGGAAAACAAAGGAGGTAAATCAATTATTGACAAATCTTGACTTATAGTTAGACTTAGATATGTATAAAGGGTTAACTAAATATCATTGATGACTCCTAGAGTTGTTACAGTTGATCCAACAAGTTGTAATACACCTTTAGACATAGGGATGCACTTAATACCTAGCACATCGGTAGTTTTCTTAGGAATGACATAAGTACTAGCCCCTAATTCAATCATAGAGTTGTGAACAAGGTGTTTACCTATAATTAAGGACATATAAAAGGGTAGGGTTTTAACAACTTTGCTTACTTGTTTCTCCTCTTATTGACATATGTTAACAACAAAGACATGAGGTATTTGGATAACTGGATCAACTTGCATAAGTTGCGCAGAGATTCATATAACAGTCATCTTTGAGATGGAACTCTTGAGGGTATCCCACATTGTGACATTTACATTTTTCTTCTTCATCTAGTCCATAATGTTGAATGGAAGGCCCATGGAATTGTGCATTTGAGGCACAAAGAACATCTTTTCCGATTATTTAGGAGAAGAGGTAGAGGCCTTAGCTTGCGTAGAGGCTTGACCTACCAAAGGAGGTACATGTATTGCTTCTATGGGAATGTTAAGTGGAACCTCATGCATACGAGCTTACACGCTAGAGCTATTAGGTGTGTTATCATCCTTTGATGCTTAAGGATGAGCTTGATTGGTATAATTAGAGGGTTGTGCGTTGGCTTCCAACATTCGCTTCTTATACCTTTTATTATCAGCAACATGCACATGCGGTCTGTTTGAGATGTCCATATCTTAGTTTATCATGGATAAGTCCTTAACCCAAAAGAAACATAGGGTTGGTCTTAAGGAAAACTTCTAGAACTTCTTCATTTTATGGTTTGTGTGCACTAGGGGAAGGCTCAAATCTTGAAGCATTTTGGACCATATAGGTTTATGTGTGTAAGGTGTTTGCATAGTTATCTTGATGTGTGTGGAAAATTGTAAGGAAAGCACCATTCTGTCTCTTAGACCATGGTGTTATTTACTAGAACTGGTGATTTTCTTGTGTTGGGCATTAGAAGAGGTTACACGGGAGGAATTTTTTGCAACAAGTGTTGTGCATTGGCATGTCATCTATCGGTTGACTAATTTTTCCCATATCTTTGATTTAGATATTGATTTCTAAAGGGCTGATGGATTTGATTGAATCCTTGATTAGAGTTACTTCTAAAGGCTTGCGCCTACTACTTTTCTAAGGATATAACTTTATTTGACATATTTCTAATCAAGGATTTCATTTCTTCATCCTCCTTTTGTTCTGTATGGAAAATAGGATGTGGAGGTAGTGGGTTGGGAAATTTTCTCAAGAATGGGAGCCATGGAAGGTGAGGTGCTTGAGGAAATTTAGGAAACAAGGGCATAGGTGGTCTAGGGACTATTTTACTAGCCTGGATAAGGTAGTTTTCTGCCCTAATGGCTATAGGGTAAGCATCAGGAAGATGCACAACACCCATATATGGTATCATCATTGCAATGTCAAAATTTAGAACTCTTAAGAAGTAAAGAAAAACACTTTGAGGGTTGGTCTTAAGAGGGCTGGAATTTTTTCCCATGTCTTCTAAAATATGAAGTTGAAATTATCCATAAGCTCATTATGAGATCTCTTTATAATTTTTACTTGTTCTAATAAGGATATGTTATCAGCTTTCTCCTCAAACTGGTTGTGAAGTGTAGTACCAAGTCTATCTCAATTGGTGATAGAGGCATGTCTTAGACTTATGTACCATTGAAGTAATTTTCCTTTGAGAGAAGAAGATAGTAGTTTTATAGCTACATCATCTTTTGTAACTAGGTGAACAGAACATACATTTGTAATGTCTTGAATGTGCTTAGTAGGGGTAACTTGATTCTCACCAATGAAAAATGGTATACTTTTGAGTGCAACTACTAGTATGTCATGTTGCACCGGTAGAGAGCCAAAGAACTATTTTCGTTAAAACTAACAAAGGGCATATTTCTCTATGTCATGGCTAGAAAAAATTTTGAATACTCTGGTAGAGCACGTGGAAGGTCTGCTAAAAGGAGGAGTTGAAACTACCTGCCCGCACACCGAAAATGGAGATGCACGCACAACGGTTCTCTACTTCTTCTTTTTGGGAGACATCTACATGTATTCAAAGGATTCTTCAACTATTTTGATTTATCTTGTAAATATAGTACTCATGAAAATGGCATGTTGACTACTAAAATCAATATATTATGATGTTGGGAGTCTCTAGATTTGATGAAATAAGCCTCAAAGGATATAAATCACTAAGTCACACACCAAGACTTAGTAATAATGAAATATAGATCTTTCAATCTGGTCCCATCGAGTGTTCCAAAATTATTGGAGCTCAAAATTTCCTGTCCCAGATCGGGATGAATCGGGATTTGAGGTAACACGATATTTTCTCCAAGTTGTGGGACTTGCACTTGAGACGGATCTCTGGAGAAGACTAGCTTCCTCCACTTATTTCTACTACTAAAACTACTCCTACAAAGAGAAATGCATCTACATGTTACTACTCTATGATTTCAAGGGACCATGGTGAGAATGATATGCATGAAATGAAAACCTAAGCTAGGGGGAGGTGATAGCACCAAAAGAGTGGGGATGAGCAGTCTTACATGAATAGAAATAAGGGAGAATGTTCACAAGGAGGGTGGGAAAACATGTCATAATCGAAACAACATTCACACACTAACTTTTATGGAGCATAACATAAAATAATCCTACAAGGGACATGAAATGTGCACAATATGCCAATAATGTAATGGAAAATCAAGAAGAAATAATAAAATACAAACTAGGGCAAAGAATAGCCCAAAAAAATACTTTTATTTCTTCCAAATGATGCACAATTTATTACAATGGTCGAAAGAGGAAAGTATCCACATGCGTTGAACCAAATACAAGACTTATAACTCAAAATGCCAAGGAAAAATTATCTTATCAAACCAAGAGGGTCCAAACTCTTTAAATGTGCATTGTTCAACACTATATAAAAGAAAGGGGAAGAGGAGAGGAGGGAGAGAGAGGGAACTCAAATTTTCAAATCCAACCACCAAAAACTAGAAATAAATTCATGTGAAAGTTCTATAGCACTATCAAATCCACCCTTCCATGTCATTTTAGCTTTTGGAAGAAGGAAAGAGGCAAAATCTAATTAAATTTGGGTGGATGAGTTGATTGAATCTTTGTATTAATGCCTGAGTCACGTTTTCCCATCTCACCTACCAAATCACACCCAAATTTTATTTTGAAAATTCCAACGTGTATCCCATGTTAGTAGCTTTCCAACTAGACCAAGAGCTCATGAATCCAAGCTCTGTAGTAGAAGTTATGGCAATTTGAAATTCACAGTACACAAGCTGAACATGCAAGACACGTGCCACAACCTAGTCAATTTGAAGGATTGATTGTTTGTATATTTATTCTGTCTTTTCTACCATGTTTCATACATTCATTTGACATGAGGATTTGACATGTAGTTGGCATGTTCTAATAGGTTTTATGTTCTACACACCATCTGACAAGTTGACACATGACACCTGATGATTGGTGCGAGAAGATTACACTTGATGTGTGGGCAAGAGTAAGAGGTGCAAAGGAGGAATGTAGAAGTGCGGGAGCACGTGTAAAAATAGATACATGGAAGAAGGGGATCATAATAAAAGGATGCCTGACAAAGGAAATATGTGAAAGAGACATGATTTCACATAAGAGGATGTGTATAATTCAAGAAGGAAGGCACACGTGAAAAAACAACATGTCACGGACTTAGAAATATGTGATGCAAGTCGGCAAGTGCACACAAGATGGATGCACAATGACCAGGGGAGGAAATAAAATGCACAAGGAATACATATAGAGGGGAATTGGAGGGAGATAGAATAATGAAGGACAAGGCGGAAGAGCATGAAAGGAAGGGAATAGAAGAAAAGGTGTAAGTAGGGCATGCAAGGGTGCGCTCAAATAATGGCAGCCATGCAAATGTTCCAAGGTTGAGCAAGTGTGCACATAACCTAAAAACATGATGCCAAAGACAGAATGGAACTCTAACTTTTTAAATAACCAAGGTGGATATTTTTACAACATTGGCTTCAAAGAGAGAGAGAAGAGATTAGATATACAAAATCAAAAGCTAAAAAATTTCTATTGACAATGGAAAAAAGTATGACAACCAATTGGAGGAGATTAGTGACATGGTCTTCAAAATTTAAAAAGATCAAGAAAGCATCAAAGGTAAACAATGTGAAATTCGACCATTCTAAAAACAATAATGATCTCCTCACACTCATTACCCACTAGCTAGAGAGGAGGCTAAAGGAAAATAAAAAACCCAAAAAGATAACAGCTTGAGGATATTAGGAGTATCTTGGAAGGAATCAATAATACCTTCTGAAGGTCATAACATAGTTCCAGTTGGATATTCTTATTCATTGTGATTTTTGGTATCTCATTATGCTTTTGTCATGATTTTGTTATGGTTGTGTTGCGGTTTTCCTGAGGTTTTTCTACTTTTGTCTTTGTGGTTTCATTGTTATTTTGCTATGAACTTATTTTGGTTTAGATTTAGATCTATATGTACTTTCTTTTTATATCTTGGCTCTGGCCTCTTTGTACCTAGGTAGGGCCCCAGACCACAAACCTTTTATCATTAATTAAAAAAAGAATCCTTAAATCTTCCAAAAGCTAATTCACATCCATTAGGGAATTCACTAATTTAGTATTGAAGCATTCGATTAGGTCAATGATTTCAACTTCCTCACTTCCAAGCATCCATTGATTCCAATATAATGTCTTACCAAGAAAAATCATCTAAATATTGGTCAAAGTGGTTCAAATTTTCAACTAGTTGCATTCATATAGATATTATATGTTAGGTGGAGAGCTATATGTGGTTTGAGGCCTCTTCATAGTAGTTCTGACATAGGCGGTGCATGTATTTCACTTCTACCCAAAAACTAACCTTCTTGTGGGTTCTTCCACACATGGTTATGGTCTAAGTTTACTTCATCTTATTCATATGGTTTTGGGGCTTTGTGACACTTAGGGTTTAAGAATGACACACATTTCTATACAACCTAAGGCACTAAAAGTTACATGGCCTAATTGTGAACAAGTACAAAAATTTACAATAGGTCCAAAGCCATAAAATTGATCCTAACATAGTTATATGGTTCTAAAGTAGGAAATTTCCATTAAGAGTCTCAATAATGAGGCATATTTAAGTTTATTATTCCCATTTTATCAATATGTACACCTAGATCTCTCTTATATCACTTTGTATATAGATAATTGCATCTCTCCTTTTGTGTTTTCAAGTTTATAGCATACCTTTATCACTAGATTCAAGTATTAATGTGTTGTTTTGATATTGCTTAATTAATTTTGGAAGTTAATTATTCAAAATAACCCCTTGTAAGAAACCTTACATATTTTTATTTATTGTGTATATCCATAACATAAAATTAAAAAGGGTGTAAACAAATGGTGTAATGTGAATCTATACCAGGTCACTAATAGTCATAGTAAGCTGTAAATTTCATAGTGGATAAATATTTCAATCAAAGGAAATTTCAACAAAATTGGTGTCCCTACTTTCCATCGAACCATAAGCCCAAAATTACGGTCAATACATTAGAACAAAACCAAGTAACACTAAAGCAAGAAACGTAAGCTTAGGGATATAATAACAAAGGGTAAAAATACAATAATATATTAGAAAACACATTATGTTGTTATTCAAATATAGAAGGAAATGTATTCTATAGTAAATATCTTTTTTTTAAAGTCATAATACGAAAGAAAACAAATTTATACATAAAAACTATAGTAAGAAAAATGTTTCATAGGTAGGAGGGTGTAAGAGAATATTTTAGTGATATGGTAGTAAGTTTTAATTGAGTGTGGTTAGAGTGTATATGTGAAGATTATTTCATGATGTATACTATCTTTCTCCCTCATAAGGAAGCAATCACATGGTGTTTTCTTGAATACTTACTAATAATGGTGTTTTTGTGAGACATACATAGCAAACCCGAATATATTTTTACCACCTAGTGGAAGTGTAATTGTGAATAATACAAGATCTATATGCCCCTTATAATAAAAAACACAATATGAATGATAAAAGTTAAAACGTCGACTCTACATATTAGAATAATATATTGAGTGCTTGAAACAATTGAATTGGAATAATTCCCTTGTTATCCCTTGTATTGGACTTGTTGCTCTTTTCTTTTGGATATGTTATCCCTAGTGACTTAATATATATAGGATTCTCTTACTTTGAAGTTAGAACCTAGACCTTAAATAAACGTAAAATTAGTAACAATAGGACCAAAACATACACTATAAATTTCTATCCAAAATCACTCAAGGCTCTCCTAAATCTTGGTAAATCATTTGTACATACTTTAGAGAAGCCATCGCACAATTTGAAGCACACAAACCATGTTCAAGAGTCTATATTTCTCCATTACCAAGCCTATAGAGATTGTAGAGTTATGTCGTAGCAAAAAAATTCAAACAAATCATTACCAAAGGACTTAAAGGATAAAGGGAATTGGTTTAACATCTGAAGCGCATTCTGATATATCATTACTATGCATGCTATATTTATGTTCTATCTATAGTTACATTAGCTACTCATCATGTTAATAGACACAAAGGAATGATAGGGGATTATATTATATTTCCATATGTAAACACTATTTTTAGTAATTTGTCCTTGTGTAATGGTAAGTTTGACCATGTTCCTTGCTTAAGACAAATGCACACATTTGAATCCAATATCTTTATCTATCTAGATCTTGTCAACTTGTTTATCTTTAAACTCTAGGAATATTATTTAATTAAAAAAGTATTATTAAACCTTGGATATTTATGAAACAACTTTCAATTCTAAGTTTTGTTTATCTAGTTCAAAAACATATTGAGGGGTTGGGATGTTAGGTCTGGTCGTGACCAACCAATATGGTCATGCCTCTTCACATTAAACAACTCTAATTTCAATTTAAAATCCATTTTTGTGTTGTTAAATCTTCCTATGGTCATCCTTATTAGGCATTTCATCAATGAAATGATATACATCTCACATGCCACTCTTACAAGCTACTATTGCAAATATATTTCTAAAAAAAAATCAAAGAGTTCATAAATCTTCCCAAATCACTTGAACATCATCCAAAGTAGTTCTTACTACAAGTATGAAGAACTTCCTAAGTCAATTGAACATCATGCAGATAATTCCCTATTACAAGTCTGAAGTATTTAACCATGTCAAAGAGTCTCAATTCCTATATATCTAAGCATGTAAAGTTCATAGAGTCGTGTCTTATAAAGAGAAAATTCACTCTAATTATTATTGCACAAGTGTTTCAATTAACAAAGGGTTAGGTATCATCGCTGAGGGAAACTACATCTCACCACTACCATGTTGGGTACATTTTCTTGTGTAGTTAGTGTACTATCTTGGTGTCAAGAGTGCTGAGGAACCCCTAGGGGTGGTTATCTATTCACACTTGCATAAATACTTAGGATAACTAAGTGAGGATTGATCCTATATTGAGGGCATGTAGTGTAGCACTTATATTGGTTCAACATCTATGATTCGACTATCAAGGGTAGTCTAACCTCTCCACACACACATGTTTTCTCTTTTTGGTTTGTTAATGCTCTAATGAAGGGTTATGTAGGTTGCTTTAGAGTTTATACTTTGTTGTAGGTGATCATAGGTCATCTTGAAGTTGTAAGAGAAAGAGTGACATAAATCAAAGATCATATTAAGACAAGTGATGAACACAAAAAATTGCAAATCAAAATAATCAAAGGGTCCCAAATCATATAGTTCTAGGTTAGTATCGTAAAAATCAAGTTTGGATTGTACAAAAGTTATACGATCCACCTTTTTATTGGGTTTGTATTTGTATAAATTTCACGGAAGAATATAAGTTCCAGATCATCCTATTCCACCATTATGTAAATCCAAACTCTCTAGGTATTTCCCTTAACACCTAATTCTACCTCTCTTTTATATTTAAGAAAGAACTTATCATTTTTCAATTGTTTCAAGTTTGAATGGGATATTCAGTTGTGTATAATTAATGTTGGAAATTAATTAGATCATCTACTTGTTGAAAAATCTTACATATTTTTTAGTTATTGTACAATAACATTCTAAAATCTAACTAGAGTGTAAATACCATAAATAATTACACATACAATAGAAGAACTAGATGAAATTCTCTCTTCTTGGAAAGGGGATGTAGATTACACCTAGAATTGTTCTTGTTAATATTTTTGGTAGCTCTACACATTTAGATTATATTTTGCCTCCCTAATAAGATAAAAACTCATCCCTTCTTGTGATTTACACAATTTTTACATCGTTTTATCATCATTGACTATATTAATAGTTGTATTTTAAGTAGTATGGTTAATGTAGATTAACTAATATAGAATAATCTATATGTAATATTCTTACACCTAATAATAGTAAAGAAAAACTATTATCAAACCCTCTCTTATTTTATATAGGGTGTGAGAAGATATATTAGGGTATATATCTTACCATTGATTTAGTAAATTACCCAATGTATGATTCACTTTTATTGAGTGAGGATGTTTAAAATCGTACATGCAAATACAAGATGCATTAAAGAGACATATCTAACTTGAATAATAAGGAATGTATTTAGATGTAATATTATAGGATTTATTTTGGGAAGTTTCCAAGCCATAGAGGACAAGAGGGAAGGGTGAGTAAACAAACATACTCATCCCACAACCAATGAACCATTATGTTAGTAAGAAGGCCTCTTCTATTGTAGTGTCACCTCTATTAGCATAAGGATCGTGATATATTAAGGTTTTTATGTTACCGCATACCAAACCAACCAATCAATGTGGGATTAAATTTTTAGAGAGGAATATAAGATTCAAAAAAGTAATTACAAGATGTATTGAAGAGTCATATATGACTTGAGTAGTAAGGCATGTATTTAGAGGCAGATTTACTTGATTTTTGGGGATTCTTGAAGTCACAGAGGAGAAGGTAAGATCAAGTATGCAAACATTTTTATCATGTAACCAATTAACCATTATGTTAATAGGAGGCCTAGTTCCATTATGGTGTCACCTCTATTGACATATGGATCATGATGTATTGGGTTTTATATGTTACCATGGACCAAACCAACCAACCATATTGGGATTAATTTTTATTGAGGACTTTAGATTCGTAGAAGTAATTCCAAAATGCATTAAAGAGGTATATCTAACTTTGTTAAGAAAGCATGTATTTAAAGGTAATTTGGAATCATTTCCTTTTAGGATTTTCAATTCCACATAGGAGAGGTGAAGGATGAACAAAAAAACATACTTTCCTACAACCAATCAACCATTATGTTATTTAGAGAGTCTTCCTTTGTGGCTTCCCTTTATTGACATAATTATCATGATATATTGGGGTTTATATGTTATCACTAAGTAAGACAACCATATAATGTGGGATCATTTTTTATCGAGTGAGGATTTTAATATTCGTAGAAGCAATTCCAGGATGCGCTAAAGAGGCATGTCCAACTTAGATACCGAGACATGTATTTAGAAGAAATTTTATAGGATTTATTTTTAGAGTTATGAAATCACCTAGGAGTAGATGGGAATGCCAAGAAAGAAATTGTACTAGTCCTATAAGTAACCAACCATTACGTTAGTAAGAGGTTCATGTCCATTTTGGTGTCACCTATTTTGGCATAAAGATTGTGACATATTGGGTTTAACATGTTATCATGGACCAATCTAACCAACCAATGTGGGATTAATTCTTATTGAGTGAGGATTTTTAGAATCAAAGAAGTAATTCCAACATGCACTAAAGAGGAATATTTTACTTTGGTAGTGTTGGCATGTAAAATGTTCGGGCATTTTACTTATCAACCATATTGAAAATTTTGCCTCTTCTCGGTTGAGCTATTCAAAACTAGTCAAAATTACTTAATTTCCTCTTTTCAAAAACTAGCTTCTAAGAAAGATTTCGAGAGCCTTAGATCATTTCAAGAGTAGATATTACATTAAATTGAAAGGTATTATAGTTTTTATGTGATATTATGGTTTGGAAGAGATTTTGTTATCTTTGGATTAGTCTTGGGAAATCTTTTCTCTAGGCACTTTTCGAGGAAAATGAGTGCGTGAGCACTATAGAAGGTTCAACTTCTAAAAAAGGTTTCAAGAACAATGGGTGGTATTGGTAACTCAAGTAAAAGTCAACAAAAATATTACATGGACTAATACATGATGGAATATGTAAGACAAATGTCTAGGAACATAAAAAGTGGAAAACTTCCTAACATTGATGCATGTCAATCCTTCCAAGCAAGAAAAATTTCACCTGAATGTTTCAAGCATATCGGGTGAAGTTAGGAGACCAAAAAGGGCCAAGTTGAAGCACATTGAATCCCCCTTCATGACCCAAGTGATAGTTTTGTTCACACTTACCCGAGGTTCCTATAGCAGCTCAACTCACCTGGTTTGCCCTCCTAGGAAAAAAGTAAGTTGGCCTAAAATACAAAATTTAATAATATTCCAGAATTGAAAATTATTGTAATGTATTCAATGGTTGTTTTTGATTCAAAATTATATATTCCTATGTTTCTCCATTTTTCCCCAAGACAATAAAGTTACTTTACCATTCTAATTCTTCGTTGAGGTGATGTCATCACTTAAGTGCGTGCACTCTTCTCTCATTGGATGAAAAAAATTAGCATCTCCAAACATGAAAATTATGTTACAACATCCCCCTTACTCCTTGTGTACACCTCTCCCATTGGTGGAGGGATAAAAGTGAAGCGAAATGTAAAATTATAATGTTTGAAGCTTTTAAATCTCCTCAACCCCCTTCTCCAATTATTTGAGAATTTTTAATATTGCATGTGCATGTTTGTGCACCCCTTTCTCATCCATTGTATTTTGTAAGTCCCCCTTACTCCCTCCTTCCATTTGTTATTGCATTTTAAATCCCTCTTCCCTCCATTTTGGTGTGAAAGCTTACAAGATGTTTATAACCTCATAATGCAAAAAGTGACTCATAACTATGCTAAGACTCCATTAAAACACAAATTCACAAAAAATTGAAGTGAATAATATAAAACCACCAAAAATATTATTTTTCCACCTCTCATGTCCATCAAAAACACCTTTGTGCCCTAGATTTGCAAAAACTTGTTTTTCTCATATCTTGAGCTCCCACAATCGAAACTTCTTGAAATTTTGACCACATCATCCTCTCAAAAATGCCTTGAATAAGATATAGGAAGAATTTAATGTGATGGATTATATTATTTTATATGTATGTTTGAAAAATACAGTGGTTAAATCACTATCTTGCAAAACCACCCAAATTGTGTTTCGATCATTTCTTGCAAACCACATGGAGGAACCTCTTAAAAATTTTCCAATCATCTCTCCTTGAAGAAACATTCATTTTAAGATATCATACATATGATAAGGTGGAAAAATGAATGAGATATGAGTAAAATCATTTTTGGCTTCCAAAACCAATTAAAGACCCTCTTTGCACTGAAAATTGTTTTGTTATTTTCTCCAAAACCCCGTGAGATATATTCCTCAAATTCGGAGAGTTGGTTCCCCTCCTCGGTACCTCTCTAATTAATTAAAAATGAAATCATTTGGATGTGTATTGCTCCTAGAATGAAGAACTAATTTTTTTGTCTACACTCCATTAAAACTTGCTTGAACAATTGTTTTGCATTTTCGAGTGACTAAGCGAGTAAAATTGCCTAAAATTTTGAGAAAATGTTCCTCATAAAATAATATTTCATTTAATATATCTCTTGTATGATTATATGGAGTATTTTGTATATATGGAGGACTGATTTTTCTCTAAATATTCTACCTACTTCATTGAATTTTGCACTTTCTGTTAATTCGGATGAGATAATTACCTAAAAATTGGAGCATCACTTCCTATTGGAAATATATTTCAAATGAATCCATTCTCAAGTTATTTCAATGATTTATTCATTAGTAATGATCGCATCCATGTCACAAATGAAAGTATCATTGAATACCATTGAAGACACCTAGATAAGAGGGAAGATTCATTTGTTGACAAGAGGATTGTTGAGCATGAAACATCCAATTGAATAATTTAATGGATTGCATGATAGGAACCATGGAGCTAGTGTATTATCAATCTCCTCTCCACTCACCATTCAAGAGGCATGACAAGGGTTTTTATTTTGTTTCTAAGAATTCTCAAGAATCTCTAATACCATAAAATTTAAGAGATCTCATCGTTATCGAGTTTGGGGCATGCATGGTGTGAATGCATTCTTCATGATGATTTCAAGATGATTGTTTTCTCATGTGAGAGACAAGATATTGTGTTTGTGATAATGATTTGATTTGTGCATCCTACCACTTCTCGAGAGAGATGAAGAGTTGAAAGAGAGTTTTCCAAGCATGGCCAAAGGTGATCATCTTAGATAAAAGGTAGAGAATCATTTCTTAGTCCCAAAAAGATGTGCCTTGATAAAATAAGCGGTCGAGGAAGATCATATCTAGTTGTAACATTCATCTCCATATGAAGGAAGAACATAACTTCATCATGTAGCATCTTCTTCCGATCACCTTCTCTCACTTCTTTTCTCTCTCTAACATTCTATTTCTATGTTGTGAGATTTTTTTGTAAAATTGACTTAAGTCACTTATGATTTTTATCTATTCATTACGGTTGCACTTTATCACTTAAGTGACTCATATTCCTATTTTTTGAAAGTGTTTTTCTTAAAATAAGGAAAAGTTACTTATTTTGGCATGGAATATGTGGAATCACTAGGGGCATATGAAAGGTCACATTTGTAAAAGCTATATATTGGGATGGCATATCCATTCCCAAAGATTAGTTTTTTCTCCTCCTATAGTAAGTTGTATTTCTTTCCTAATGTATTCTTCCATTTCTCAACTCCTACTCCAATAGAGCATTGTAATCCTACACAACTAGGGAAAGATTGAATCTTTTGATGAATATAATGCAGTTAAACTTTGTGTTGATTATGTTTTTCATCTTGCTTTTCTTATTGGTGTCTTCTCATTGAATCTGGAAATACTTCTAGTTTTGTGGTTAATAAAATCAACATTTTATTTATTACCCAAAACCCCCTCTCCATTTCTCTTCTCCTACTCATACCTCACACTCCTTTTCCTCCATATATTGTTGCCACAGGTTCAGTGGAGTGTTCTTATGTGATCCTTGGTCTTTGAACACCCTGAGAATAGAATTAGAGTACATTATTTTTAGCTTTCAATAAATGGTAGCCTCCCCATTTCAAAGAAGAGGGACCTAGTCCTAGAGTGTTGATGGAAACCCCATATTTTGTCGCACGACAAAATAATTCACCAACAAGTAGTAAGACATGTATTTAAAGGAAATTTTACATTATCTTTTTGGGGGATTTTTAAAGTCACATATGAGAATATGGGAAGGCCAAGCAAGCAAACATACTCATGCCCCAAGCAATTCACATTATGTTAGTAAGAGGACACTTCCATTGTGGTATCACCTTTATCTCGCATAAGGATCGTGATATATTGATGTTTATATGTTACCACATACTAAGATAACAAGTAAATGTGGGATTAATTTTTATTGATTGTGGATTTTATATTCTTATTTAAGAAATTTAGATGCGTTGAAGCAGGCATATCCAACTTGGGTGTAATACATATATTTAAAGGCAATTTTAGAATTTATTTGGGGGTTTGAAGGCACAAAAGAGGAAAGGGGAGGATAAGAAATCAAACATTCTCATCCTACAATCAATAAACTATTATGTTAGTAAAAGGGCCACTTCCACTATGACATTAGATAGAGAAAGGCAATGTTATTGAGAAAACCCAACTTTACATTGATCTTTTTGTAAAGTATAGGTTGTACATAAGTTAGCTCAAGGTGACCCTTCAAAATTGTTTTTAAGGCTTCCACTCAATTTTTGATGCATTACCTAAATTTCCAACCTTATTCCTAGTTATGTAGTCATGGTCTCTTAAATCGTATTATTATTTTAAAAAACTACAAAGATGCCCATAGACATATAAATACTTCATTTAATATTGATTCCAAAATTAAACTAGAAAGATTTTTCTATATTGTAAAGATAGTTGAAATAGTACAAACACTTGGGACTATGACCCCCAAAAGAACTATGATCCCAAGAAAAACCATGGGGGAGGAGAGAACACTAACATTAATGATACGTTGAAGATAGATATCCATTATATTTTTATTTGACCATTATCTCACAAGCACTTATTTCTCTAAGCTTCTAAATGCAAAATTTATATGGTACTTTGGTTAGATTTTGGTTGTCCTAACACATACAAGGATTTATACTAGAAATATGATATTTTTAAAAATTAAGGATAAAACATTAATACATAATTCTTTTAAAACCTAGATTATGAAAAATTACTACCTTTGTAGGAGTTGGATATTGCTTAAACATGTCACACAACATTTTCACTAGATGAGCTATGTGCATGTTACTTTTTGCACGCATATATCACCCACATGTTATCGATATTTCATAGACAAATATGTGAGTTTCTACCACATCCCTTATGTCCCATAGCCTTGTGTTAAATTTACATTTATTTTAGTTGAGCCTGCACATTATACATATGCAATTAAGTGAACACCGTCAATTTCTAGTGTTTTATAATATGCATAAGAATGATCACCATTTTACCTGTCAATAATATCATGATATGAGTGCTAACATCATTGGAGGATTGCAAATAAATAATTCACCATGACTATATTCCAATTCCTCTCCTTCATTCACTTCCATCTGACTCTTTCCGCCACAATTTTGGAATAGTAATATCAGTTTTAAACAATCAATAAAGCATATTCCATTATAATATAGTCGTAAGAAAAAAATTTATTAACGAGGCTTAAGTCGTACTTTTATTTGAATTCAATAATCCAAGTAACTACACTTGGAATCTCGGCTTGGGTCTAATTGAAATATCTTCATGTAAATATGGATTGCGTGGTTGTTTTTAATATTCTCCTTCTCGTGTTAAACGAGCCATTGGATCATGTGGACCTCAATGATGTTTGATAAAACAAATAGATAGCATAAAGTGAGGATATTGGTGGGGTATTAAAATTAGAATTTCTAGAAAATGGGGACAAAGGAAAAGAGAACTATTTGCAACGTTAATGTCTGTGAATATGGCAGTCAAATTCAACTTCCATGCTGCAGTTGCTCAAGACTTGTTGGAAACTTACGATCATCGGTTAATACATAATAGTGTGAACAACTAATGTAGTGAGACATAGTTGTCCATTTTTTATTTATGTTATTTAAGTTTTACACATACTCACCTATCATATTTCTCTCGAAGGAGTTTGATTTCATTGGATGTGTAGACACCCTAAAAATACATGCCTATTTCTACCCTATTCATGGATTATTCATATCTTATTTGCATTTGTTCATAGTTAACTAAGTTAATTCTATCTCATTAGAATTGATTAAATAATTTTTATTCTACTAAAGTACATCTCTTTAGAATTAATTAAATTAATTCTATCATTTAAATCATAACCCTTTAGAATTAATTAATTTAATTATATCATACCCTTGGAATGAATTAAATTTAATTCCTATACCCTTTAGCTAATTTAATTAAACATTTATTTAATTAAATGGTTAATTTCCTACTCACACTTCATAGCTAATTAAATTAGTTATTTAAAATATAAAATAAATCTATTTTCCTATTCATCCTCCACTTAGAATCCACTTCACTATCCTAGTCACTCCACTCCCACTCCACTTCTAGAATCCTACAAAGGTGGGGGCAACAAAGTTACACGTACAACCACCTCATTGAATAAAAAACAGAAATTCATTTCCCCTCAATGGACAATGAATTCATTCAAACTTCCTCTAATGTTATTTTAAGAATATGCATTCATAATCTTATTAACCACCTTCAACCACTCCATAGCCTCTATAAAAAACAAGCCTTATCCTTTGCAAATGATCCTGGAAGCTTTGCAACAAAACTCTTCCAATTTGTTATTTGATATTTACATATTGAAAATCCTTCCATGTGTCTAAATTTGCTCGTAGCATTTCCATTTCTTCATTTGGAGAATAGTTTAGAGCACCCACAATCCAACCATTCAAAGATTTTACAAGTATAATACTTCAAAATCTTATCATTGAGGGTTTGCAAAGGAGATCTTGGAGAAAGGTTTGTTGTGTTTATATTACTTATCTTTCACTTCTGCTAAGTTTTTCACTACTTACAAGATGCTCATGGTGAACATAATTCTTCTATAATGCGTTTGAAGTTTCATCCAATTAATGTTATGACCTATTTTTTTAATATTCTATCATTTCTATAGGTCCTTGAATACAATTGTGGAGTTTATATATAGTTCTAAGTTAATATTTTGGTGTCTAATATCCATTTACTATGAGATTGCATAGTCATTAGTCTAATTAGGTGTGTCATCTTGTCAAAAAAATGAGTCAAAGTTGTTATGATATTAGTCAATTGTCACTTTAAGTATATTATGTTTATCATTCATGTATTTTGTCTAAGACCTATCAAATATAAAATTCTTAAACTTATCTATAAGTGAGCAAATTCTTGGTGGAAGTTGGAATTCATAACTTTTGTCTAGATTGTAGGGGTTCAAATCTCTACATGAGAAAAAATGGAGAAATTAAGCTTTATTGTGATGATTAAATGCATAAATTTCCATAAATGGCAAGTTCAAACTCAAATTCAATTAATAGACAAAAACTTATTGGAATTAAATCGATGGGAAAGTGAAAAACCCAACAGAGATGCGAGATGAAGCAACCAAGTGGGACAACAAAGATTGAAGAGTGACATCACTTATTGGTCTAGGTATTTATTATGCCTACCTACATCATATATACTCATCCAAGATATAAAATTTCATCTATATAACTTTAAATAAGTTGGTTAGATCATCGCAAAGCAGGAGTACAACGACCCTATAGAAAAAAATTCTAGTACTAAAAATGAGAGAAGGTAATAACATGGTGCAACACATTAGTAAGTTTCAATCCATTTTGAATCAATTAGCTAGAATAAAAATTGATGTGAGGGATGATGATGCAAAATTTATTGTGCTTAATAGTATGTCACCTAGTTATTCTAACATGGTATTCACATTGTGAAAATAAATCCTAGCTTGGAGAATCTAATTTCTTCTTTGATAGATGAAAATAATAGAGAAAACAAGATTGATTTAAAGGAAAGTGTAATGTATATCAAAAAACAAATTCAAATATGGGAAACCATGTGTTAAAAAAATTCAACCATAGAACAACTTCTAAAGATTAAAAGAAAATATTTCTTTTTCATTATTTCTAAAACTCTTGGACATAGTGTTATGTATTGTAGATAAAGAGAAAAGGATCTCCTTCATGGAAAACTACAAGAAACCTGTCATCATTGTTGATGAAGAAAAGGAAGAGAGTGATTAGGAAGTAAAAAAATGTCGACATATTCCTAGTGATGAAGAATACCATTACTATCAATGGGGGATGAAGGCATAAGAGGTTGGAAGTCAAATAACACCCCTTCTCATTTTTTAATGATGAGATTGCATTTTAGTGTAGTGTTATTTATTTTAATTTTCAGTTTGAGTGTGGTTGAAAATAATAACATAAGTGCATATTTGTTCAAAGTGTGAAGGTTCTTTTTTTTTCCCTTGATGTGATTTTGATATGGAGATCAGACCATGAGTACTAAAGTGAGATATGTTCTTGAAAAAGTAGGTGGTAGATGTGACATTCCCAATACTTTTGATTGGTTAGGTTGATGCTCCCCAAAATCGGTTGATAGTGTTATATGCTCATGGTTGATGTATGGTGTTCCCATGGATTAGCTGATGAAGGTCCTAGTTCTAAGGTTGACATATTCCCAAAATCAAGTCAAAGCACCAATGTGGCATGTTGAAAGGTCAAGACGACACACACGCTTCAGAGTGACATGTTGCTTAGTCAAATGGTGGTGTTTCTCATATGTTTGTACTTAGGGGGAATGTTAGGAATATTTTGTTATTACTCACATGAAATTGAGTTAATAAAATAATTGTTTATACATGTGATGAATATTGTATTGAGTTGTTAGTAACAACTCCTAATGTTATTATGTTGTAATAATTATTTAATAATGTGTGAAGTGAGAGATATATTCTTGGAAACGTTACATTTTATAGTTAGAATGTAACATTTCTTTATATTATTATGAGTGGTTGAAATTGGTAAGTGTTGAATCTTTCTTTGTGGGAGAAAATTAGACTATTTATATGTAACTCTCTACATTGAATAAAATAGAAGAATTTGAAACATTGTTATTGATTTTATTGTGTTTTCAATCTAAAATAATTTTATAGTATGTTGGGAAAAAATACCATGGTAATGAGTCATTTAGGTTTGAAGAATATCAAAAAGGTTAAAGAGAATATGAATAGCTTCCTAAACATAACGGGTTTTATTAATCTGGGTGTCCCCAGATTTCACCCTAAAATTTGGGACTACCCCTTTTAAATTTTTCACTTTTTTAAGTAACGGTTCGTGTTGTGTGTGTGTGTTTTTTCCTATAGTTGTTTAAATTGCTCCAGGTATCCCCAGAAAGCCATAAAAGCCAAATTTGAAAAATACCCAGATGCCATAACTCATTCAATCCCTTCACCGAGCTTTTTCTGTAAGCGTTTTTATTTATTTATTTATTAAATAAATAAAGTTATTTTAAAACGGATTGACCTCACCCCTCATTGTTATCACGTTAGTATTACTTTCAACTTCGATTGGATTTTACGAGCCTGGCTAATTGGCAAGTTAATTTTAAAACAACTGTATCGCAACTTTTTTTACGGCATTTCATTTTTTTCTTTTTTTCCGTGTTTTGGTTTTTCTTTGTGTTTTGTCTGGCGATTCCCCTTGATATTTTTGTTCATTCTGCATAACCAGTTCAATTGCCCAGAGTTTTCAGAAGTCATCCATGGCCTCAGACAAATTTGAAGTTAATTATGGAGTGTCAGTTTTGAAGCAGTAGTATGGAAGCAAGTCGCACTTTTTGGGAAGAATGATTTCTTCATGCAAGTCGCATTTTTTTAAAATCTGCTCTTCCTCTTGAATTTCCATGCAAATCATAAAAGCAATTCACTTAAGTGGAAAGTGTGAAACTTGATGCTTCCCGGCAGGTTGTAATTTCACACTTCCCTTCCTTCATGTTTTTCACACAAATTCACTTAAGTGAAAAGTGTGAAATTAGAAGCTTCCTGGTAGGTTGTAATTTCACACTTCCCTTCCTTCATGTTTTTCACACAAATTCACTTAAGTGAAAAGTGTGAAATTAGAAGCTTCCCAGCAGGTTGAAATTTCACACTTCCCTTCCATCATGTGTTCCACACAATACAAGCAAATTCACTTAAGTGAAAAGTGTGAAATTAGGGGCTGCTAGGAAGGTTGTAATTTAACATTGCTTGCTTTAGCCAAAAAGTGTGACCCATATTGGCTATACTTCATGCCCAAAAAGTAATATCTGCTATTTATTTTTAGCAACTTTTGGCACCAAAGATAGGAGGAAAGTCAAAGCAAAAGGTGTGGTAAAAATAAAACAAAAAATTAGGCTAAAAATAGCAGGAAGAATTGCAAGGAAAAGCATGCTAAAAGCAAGCTAAATTTAGGCAAACTTGGGCACCCAAAGAAGGAGAAAAAGCACAACTTATTATTGGAAATTGCTAAAAATAAGAAGAAGCAGTTGGTAAAATTAGCATGCAGTTGCCTATATAAGAAGTGGATGTCATAAGTAAAGGGAAATTAATTCTTTTGTGTGGAGCATGCTGCCCTAGAAGGTTTTGGTGCCAAAGGTAGAAGTTGTGGGCATTAAAAATATTTTTAATTGTCGGGAGCATCCAATTTTTGTGCCTACCGGTTGGAAGAGCTTTCTTTTTATTATTTTAGTTATCTGCATGTTGATGTGAGTGCACACGTGAATAAAATTATAATTTAGCTTTCTTGGAATGCAAGCAAAATCTAAAAATAGAGGGCAGCAGGATTTATAATCAAATTTCGGTGAAGAAATTAGATATTCATGCCATGGACTGCATATTTTTCTAAATTATTTGCAAGAACATTTCATTAGTGCACATATTTGAGAAGAACTGCAAAAGATTCAAGGATAAGAGGGGAAGACGAGTCCGAAGCAACACCCACAAAAAAATCATAGTCAGTTGCTTTCAGATCCAGTTTGGTGAGAATCAAAGGAAATGATTCAACAACATATGGGAGAAAAAATCATCTCAGGTTCTAAACAGATATATCATTCATTGCTAAAGTAGATGAAGCAAAAGTACAATGCATGTTGGATCAACATGTAGAGTATGGAAGAAGAACAAAACGGAGAGTGTTGCAAAGTTGGAATAATTTCTTCTTCTTTCTCTTATTTTCTCCGACAAAGTAATTGAGTAATCAATTAAATTGTAAAACTTAAGTGATTGTTTGTTACTTCAAGTTACTGGAAGAAGTCAATTACTTGGAAATAGGTGGCAAACATGCATAATAGAAAGTTCTATTTTCAGTTGTAAAGCATGCATGTCATGCAAAGAGAAAGTCTAGGAGAAAATATTGTCGATTGCTTCTACATGTGGTAATTCATTGAAAGCTTCCTATTTGTAATTTCCCTCTATACACTATAAATAGAGGAAGAACCTATGGGTTAAATAATCACAATTGGTTTTATCAGAACTTGTTTTAGCAAGAGCTTTTGTAATTAGAACATTCTTGAGTTTTTAGACTTTGTGTTGGAACCCTTGATGTGATTGTTGTGAAGGCTTGGGATTGAATAAAAGGTAGATTTCTGGAGAACTTTGTGTCTATAGTGTTTTGTTGAGTTCTTCTTTTCAGAGGTTTTAGATAAACTTTGTTATCTCAGATCTAGGTTAGAAGTCATTTCTTTCCCATTCTGTTGAATGTTGTGATTTATCTGTTTATTTAATTTGTGTGGATGAGACCAACTCTGATAGCTATTGGTTGATTTGGAACTTCTTCCTTTTTTTCTTTCCCTACTTTTGTTTTTCCCCTTCTACAAATAACCCATCACAGCTTGCTTACTTGCTGCCAAATTACCTAGTTGTGGTTCACGAGCTGTGGGAATTAAAGTAAAACCCCCGAAAATAGTTATTAGGATTCACCCTTACCAAATTGATAAACATCTTACATGGGAGCCTCACCATTAAATGAGGGAGATTTATCTCATGACTACCTAGGTTTTATGTTGTGCATAAAATCTAGCCAACATAATCATTTTCCTTAATCGACTAAGTGTAACATCCCCATTTTAAGATACTAAAACAAGGGAAAAAAAAAATTATACAACGTTCTCTGTTCTGAATTATGTAATTCAAACACACGTTCAAGTTTTAATAATTGTTCTCTGTCCAATTAATGTAATTCGGATCACACAATTTCTTTTTAAAACCAATGTTCTTTGTTCACATATTTACAATATGGAACACACATTCAATGCCATTCAATCATATAACAGATACCATATGTTGTTGTAAATGACTCGAAGAACTACCGATCTCCCATTTTATGGCTCGGAGTTTCAGCGATCTCTCATTTCATGACTCGGCGACTTACCGATCCTTCATGTTAATCCATGCATTGTATAATAAGTATACAGGGTTCTCTTACCATTTCCGGTTATCGAAGTGATCCATTTAAGAGGCCTATCTGAATATTTGTTACTGATATTCATCTGATATCCTGCTTCTTAAACTAGGTGATTAGGACAACGCAACCAACAACTTGCGATACTTTGGCCAAAGATTTTCACATGCTTTGCATGATCATATTCCCAGACGTTATACACATCTATGGAATATGTCCTTCACCTCACTTCTTCTATTATCTAGAATGGTCTTTCCTGATCTCTGTCAGTCCTTTCGTCCAAGGTCAAGCTCTAACCCCAACTAGCAATATGAACGAGTATAGGAAGGCACTCATGGTAACTAAAGGTACGTAGACATATTGTGTCATCCCTAGGCGACTACGTGTGTCTAGTTACCTTTAGCCCTCCGGAGTCACTCCATATATGTGATCACATTCCTATCCTCGTCTGAGTAACTTAGTCTCCCAGCTTATGTAAACTTGATGATTTGATTCGGGAGGGTGTTGTAACATGTCAGCTACAACATTGTGTCATCATGAAGGCCCCGCCTTCATGAAGACACCATATTGCAGCTGGCGTGTGCCAAGGTCCTACGGAATCCTCTCATCAAGGAATACACATCCAGCTCGAGTGTGATTGGATTATAATCTTAATATTTAAGATCAATTTTCAGCAACCGTGCTGATCCTTAACCTCGTTACTCGTTACAGTTGTATATAGCTAAGAGAGACTTAATTTGTCTTATAGCTCAATGTACATTCTCTCCTTCATACCGAAGGGTTGCATATTTTCTTCTTGGTTCTTTTCTTTAAGCTTCGGACTAACAGTCCACTACTGAACGTATTAAGTTCAACCTATTAAACTTAACCAAATTTTACCCACAACTATAATCAAATTTAGAATTCCAACGTATTAGACATCATCTGAATGAGGTCTGATTCTAAATGAATGTATTCATTAATTTTTCATAACCTTACTTCAGTTAAGGTTTGTTACCAATAGATATGTTCCCTCATATCTATTATTTCTGAATTTAAACACTACGAGGATATCAACGAAGTCTCGAATACAAGGTTCAACTACCCCTTTGTTATTTGATATTCCTTAGCTTATAAACTAATCCCGAATATCATTCAATTAAGAGTTCATAATCATTTAAACTCTTTTTCAATGTCAATCAAAATTTCATATTAACCCAAGTACGAATTAATTGCACATACCAACTTAAAAGTTGTATTTCAGTAAAGAATAGATATTATGCCCTTTTAAAATCTATTCACTATCATTTGATTAATTCCAAATCAAAGAATAATATTATATTCTCAATCTTATTCAAACAGTATCAAAATGATACAACCATTAAAATATCACACTTTTCCTTGTATTCATCCATAAGTTTTACAATCTATACAATTGCCAGTCCAAACAACTGGACTTCGTTTATATCAAACAACATTACAACACATAAGGATAGAAGAATGTAATTTCTTCTTTTCCCATTTCCTCGTAGAGGAATATTAGCTATCAAATACGATCCATCCTTAGCTATTCAGAAGAAGTATCAGAAAACAACCATGTCTTCGTTTTTACTCAAGAACCATCTGCAAAATTTACTTACACGGGTCAGTTCATTGAACTGAGCATATTAAGCACTTGTCATTAAAATGAGGTGCTTTTAATTAACTGTCTCAATAAAAGAACCCTGCTTTTATGAAACGTTAAAAAAGAAGAAGAACATCATCCAAGAATTAAGTACCAATAAGGATGAACAAAGCTTAACAACCCAATCATCTAATTACCATCCCAATCAGACAAAAGGATTACTACCCTTTTTCCCAAATAATTACTACAAGAAGTAATTTCCTTCAAACAGTTCCAGATTAAAACATCTGTAAGAACTAATACACAATTGTCTACAATGTTGTTATAATGCAATTCCTATCAATTCCATTTCCTTATAATAGTTAAAATTTCGAGAGATAAAATTTTAACTAAGAATTCAGACAGAACTACTTCCCCTCCATACTACTCATTCAATTTCTAACAATCAAATGCATAAGAGAAAAGTAGTCATTCACCACGAACTCATTGGTGTCAATTCTCAAAATTTTAACAACAACATAATGCTTCTTCCAAATCAGAAAGAAAATAGACAAGCAATTAGATAAAATGCTTACGCCTATGGCAGTAAGAAATTCCTTCAACATCAAATATAGAATGTCCACTGTATATGAGAAGAATAATCACTACTTCAAGTTATCCATTCAATATTCTCTTTCTTTTCATCCTAGCTGTACTGAATAGTTTAAACAAGAATGATATCAATCAAAGATAACAGCCAAAAGAGAAAGTGACTGAAGTTAATAATCGAGTGAAAGGAAAGAGCATCCTATTACCTCTTCTCCTTGCTTAGCTGAATATCAACTTATTCAGTGCCAGTCACCTATTCCCCATAGGATGATTTCTTTTAACATTATATTTCAGTAATTAAAATTTACTAATCACCATTCAAGGAAGCATATCAGAGCTCATTGGCATCTGATTCCACAATATAAAAAAGAATCTTTCAATTAAAAACCCTTCCAATAGTTATTTCACAAACGAACATTTCCAGCTAGGTCTGAACAACCAAGAATGTACAGCTAGCTACAAAATTATGATTCCTATCATAATAATAAAAGAATCGTTTTTCAACATTAAGGTAAAAATTCAACTTCAGTTCAATTTTAATGAAACAACAAGAAGTCTAGAAGGCAGTTCGTATATATATACATACATATATATACAAATAATTTCATCATCCAATCCAAAGAAGACTGAAATAGTAAACTCTAATCCATCCGGTAAATATCCAGATACTCAGTTCCAGAATTAGGTAAATAATTCCTAAAACAAAATCTTTCATGGATTTCAAACCAAATACGGAGGCATTTAATCATTTTAAAAAGGCGTGAGAGTAAAACGATGAAACAAGCCCACTGTTCCCAAGAATTTGTATTCTATGCACTGTATACCCTCAGGGAAAATAACTCACACAACAGTTCCATCTATCATTCTCACGGTTTTTCAAAAACCATTCACGCACAGAATTCAGAAAACAATCTCCATATCAGTATCACTTCCATAAAACCGAATCCATAATG
Source organism: Taxus wallichiana var. yunnanensis (assembly GCA_018340775.1). Taxonomy (NCBI): domain Eukaryota; kingdom Viridiplantae; phylum Streptophyta; class Pinopsida; order Cupressales; family Taxaceae; genus Taxus; species Taxus wallichiana. The sequence continues at coordinate 205,835,780 of CM031244.1, read as the reverse complement.
CACAATAAAATCCACTTACCATTACCTTCAGATTTCAAAAAATAGCAGAAGAAAACTTATTTCATTAATAATTTCAGTAAGAAAAACACTCATTTTCTTCAAAATGCACAAGAATACCCAAGTCGTGTTCATTTTTATAATGACAGTTCAAACCAGGGCATACAGAATCATCTCATCCTTCCATTTTTTTACAAGAATGCACAGAACTCAGAAAACAATACTCACATCGTTGGCACATTTACCAACTCGAATCCATAATGGATAGTAGAACGATTACACAATTCTATCAAAGCAGACTCATACAGAAGCACAGATTCATTTATTTACCCATTTGCAAAGAAATAACCAAGTCGTATTCAGCAGAAGAAAAATGACTCGACCCAGAATCACTTCATACAAATCAACAACTTCATACAACTAAACACCCATCATAAGAGCAGGGTTGTTTTAATGAGACGTTTAAACAAAAGCAAACGGTTTAAGGAGAAGGGCTCAACATGCCTGTAATTCTTTTTGTGGTTCGAAGAAAACCGCATCCACTGGAGCTATTTTTCTCCACGGCGTCCACAAAGCAAGGCTTACCCAACTAGTCCACTAACTCCCACAGGCTCAAAAATAGCCGTGGCTTCTCCAAATAATAGCAACAGTTATCAAAATAATAGCAGGTTCGAAAGAACCATGGAAGAAATGCAGAGCAACTAAAAACCCGAATGAACACAATGACAAACAATTTTTTCCTCTATCCTCTTTCCAAGGTGAGCTGGTCGCTAAGACCAAGATCATTGAATGCATTGAATGCATTACTTTTTCCTCAATTCTCATGCCACCGCCGACTCAGGTTTGGCGAATTTCTTTTTCAAATTTTGCATGCAATTCCATTTTAGCTTCTTAGCTAGTTGGATGCCTCCAACTTTTCCCATGTTCCCGCCAAACTTGGCGTTGAAACTGTAAGGACTTCATTTATTGTCCTAATAAATCTCTAACCTCTCCATCTTATCTGTTTCACCAACATGGGTCCATAAGTCCCCTTCCATAGGTTAGTAATAGTTTAGGATTTTATAGTCCATAGCTAGGTTTTTCACCTAGTTCTTAAGTTATTAGGATTTGCATCAATTTTCATCCCATGCAATTTAAAATCCATGTAGGGTAGTAATTAGGCTATGGGTTATAACATAGTTATAGGTTAGGATTTAATTCCATAGCATCTACTTAATAGTTTCCAACGAGTCTTACCGACTGGCGTTCATAACTAATATGATGCAAGATGTTCCGTCTAACACGTACATCAATGCACTGAGCTCTTGTATTAAAACTCTTTCTGCCTTACGCTCTTTGGCATTACTTGTTTGTATATAGTTTGAAAATTGAACCTTTTCCTTTGGCATCAAGGTACCGGATATTTATACCTGCAATCTGGTGCTGTAACCTTTATATCAATCTTCAGTCTGGTTCAAACTTCACTCCGTTTTTAGAAGTAAATCGACAAAACGATCACAAGAAGGCCACAACATACCTTGGATCAATGGAATTGATTCAAGGTGTGTTGTCAATCAACGAAAAGAGTTCATCAAACATACGACAAGTCTGTTGTCTCATTTTGCAAAACACAAGCTATAATAACCTCCGTCCCAAGTAAACAAATTACAGTAAACAAGGTCCAAATTAGTAACACATTCCTTTTAAGATTAAAGATATATCTTAACATAATTATCTTCAATTCAGTAGTTACAACATCATGAAAAGAGATTACCATGATAGCTTATAAAAATCAAGATGTTACACTAAGAGTGAAAAATATTTGGTATGTTAATCTCCAACCTTCAATCAATGCATATCAACTTTTGAAATTATCTCCATGATATTTATAAGCCTTGTCAATCCCGATAGTATGATGATAATTATAGGCTTAGAGTTGAAGGGTTTCATTAATAGAAGAAGACTCAAGATCCTTTGAAATTATAATGAATTCATGGTTAGCAATTGTTTTTAAAAATTGCACCCCCATAAAATTTAGAACATATCATCTAAGTTAGGATGTAGAAAATAATTTCTCGGGAAAATCCATAGGACAATGAGTTAGTATTTCGTGGAGTGTGTAAATGCAATTTTTGTAGGTTCTCGTAGCCTCTTGAACAAAGTAAAGAGCACTCATGACTTAGGTGAGGATAAGAGTTTCAAGCTATGGTAGACAATTTCCATCTTTTGCGGTATCAACAATTAGTCTCTAGCATGTTGAAGGAAACTTAGAGTGCACAGGTTACATGCCCATGAAAAGTATGAAAACTAGATAAGGATGGGATCCACAGTCAAAGAGTTGAAAGAATCTTAGCACTTCATGGCATGGAAAGGAACAACATTACACGAGACTTGGAAGATATAGTATCTCGAAAGTTTGTTAGCTTTGTGTGTCAAAGGATAAAGTCAACTCTAGTGAAGATGTGATACACAAAGGAGTCACGAGGCACCACGTGGTGAAGGAAATCTAAGTTAGAAAGTGAGCAAGGTAAAGACCTGCAAAACACTAACTCGGTGTCTTGTGTGTTTCTCCGTGAACATTTTGGAAGGTTTTCATTGATGTCAAAGTAGTGTTGTACATGATTGGTGTCATGGAGATCTTGTTGGCACGTTGTTGTCATTGATGTCTATTCGGTCAAGGTGAGTTTGGAATAATTTTCATTAATGGCAAAATAAGTTGAAGAACATAACATATTGATTGATTCATTGATGTCAAGGGTTGGTGCATGATTTAACTGAAAAATTAAAGTGTTTTTATCACTTTGGAGTATCATACAAATTAATTTTTTGAGTCTATCGAAGTCTTTTCAAATGCTTGAGTTTTTCTCGAAGTTTTGGTTTGTCTTAGTATGGGACTAGTAGTATTGATCGACTATTGTAATGCATCCTTCAAGTTTGTTTTATTGCTTTGGTGTCTATTAGGAGTATGTTATTATGTTTTGGAGTCTGTTCAAGTATGTTCTATTTACTTAGGAGTCTAAAGTAAATGCTTCGAGTATTTTTGAAGACTATGGTTTGTTATGATCTAGGATCGGTGGTTTGGGATGACTGCATTGCAATGCATTTCTGAGTTTTTTGGATCAATTTTTGTGATCATGTTTGGCCAACCTTCAAAGGATTTGAAATCAAATTTACAATTTTCATATTACTAGATGTAGTCTTTAATTTTAGCACTAAAAGTTTCCATATGTTCTATTTCCTAGCCAAATAGGATGTTTTACTAGAGATAATGGAAATGTAAAGAGGAAAGTGAAAACTAATAAGAAGAAGATAAAGAGAAAACTCGGGTAAATGGAGATTGAAATGACATGATTTGGTCATAACACTAATAAGAAACCTATGGTGTTATTATCCTATGTTTTTCAAGATTTTCTTTGAGATTATGTATGGTTGACCCATATGTTGTTATACTTACATGACTGACCTATGTTGATATGTTCTTTGAGTTTTTGTATGACCTACCTAAGTACATATGACCGAACTATATGATATTTTTGCTTAAGACAGGTATATAAGCAAGATAGTTTAGACCTATTAAAATATAGAGGTGTGTATGGAAAAAAGTACAAGCTAAAGGATAAGTGAGAGAGGTGTATGAGGTCCTAAGGACCATGAATAATGTATGCAGATTGAATAGTGAAGGTTGTGAGCTATGAGGGAATTTCATCCATGACCTAGTGAAGGTGAAGAAGAAGAAGAATGAGTGAGCTAAGGAGGCATTTTTGAGTGTCTTCAAGGGAAGATGAGTTTGTGTCTAAATATTTTTGATGCGTGAGGATCGTAATGTGTGTTAGAGACTGATTGCATGTTGATGTATCAAAGATAGAGAAAATACCAAGATTAAGAGAGAAGAAGAAATAATTAGTGTAAAGAAGTCCATTTTTGAGTCAACAATAACAAGAGGTGTAAAACTTTCTTAGGTAGCTGAGTTGGTGTTTAGTCTTCCTTGTGGATTTGGTGCTTCATTAAAACCTTAGGTCTTAGCACCTTCTTGAAATTTTGTGCTTCTTAAAGTTAAGTAGGTTCCGATAAATTAGGGGTTGGTGTTGTTATCGACAAATTTTAACATACCCCCTTTTAAGAATCTTTTAAAACTCCCTTATCTTCATTACATAACATTATGCCTGCATGCATCTATGATAAGTTAGGTAGGGAAACTTGAAATTTTAATGCATTATTTAATCTATATAACATCAAGTGGTTTCGTGGAATTATTATTCCCTTTTGGAAGATTATTGACTTGTATATTATATATGGTATCTTGTTGGTTAAGTTGGTTGTATTGTTTTTATATGGATATGAAGCTTCATTTTACGATATCATTATTTGGTTTCCAAGCTCGAGATAATGACATATCTTTTCTTTCCATTCTAGAAATGATTTTCTCAAGTGAAATGTTGAAGATGTTGGTGAGTTTTGAAATATTCATTTCCTTGCATGATTTCATTTTTTGGGTCTACCACTTTACACATTTCAATAAGCTTACAATGGTTTCAATCATTTTAATAAGTTTCGTTCATCTATTATGTGATCTAGAAATTCTTTTAACCCAAGGATTACTATACATATGAGGTGGGAATTTGTTATTTCCATATGTTGATGGTGGTTATATCACTTTGCATTTATTTTGATCGACCTTTTCACCTTGGTTTTGACTATAAGATAAGTTGATTATCAAAGGATATTGGATAGCCTTTATTGGAAATCATTTAGGTGGCAATTATGTTGTGGTTTAACTCGTATTTATGGAAATGAATGAGTACGTGTTGCATTAACTATGCCTCGTAAATAGTTTTGAGCTATGCTAAACTTTGAAGCTCAAACTCTTTTTGGTTGGTTTTTTGTTTGCATGCTCTAGTTTTGGAGTTTTGTCAAGCTATTTGGTAGTAGTGATGTGCATTTGGGTCCTCCATTTCAAGTTAATACATGTAAATATTATACATGTATGTAGTTTTTGGATAAAGCAAGAGGAATTTACTCAAATTTGGGTCATTTTCATGCATGCATGCAGTATTTTCAATCTCTAAGTTCATATTTTTATAAAAACTAGTATTGTGTGGTTATTGAAGTATTGTGCTCACTTTTTTATCTGTATTTTCATTACCCACATTTTAGATACTCTCAATCATTGCAAATATTGAAATGGGTAAAAGAATTTTTGGTAAAATTTTATTTTATGGGCTATGAGGTTGATATTAGTTGAATGCATGCTTTAAGAAAGACCAATTTGAGCTCTGTCAGGTTTCAAAAAATTAAGTGAAACATGCATCTTATTTCCAATTTTGCATTGTCTAATCTTTGGTTTCTTTTGAGTTGGAAAAATATTATGGATCGGCTTGAGTTATTCTTAACAATGTTTTTTACCTTCATGTCTGTGTGGTTTGTTTTGACGAATATATGAATTCTTGAATTTAATAAATCAGTCAAATCTTTCAAGTTTTGAATCCATGATGGGTACTAAATTTTGGTTTTTCTTATAATCATTTTCATGTCGTTTTGAGGCAAGGAGAGTATGTAGAATTTATTTTGGGTCGTGAGCAATGGTTTATAAAAAAATCTTTGTATTAATAGTCTCGCTTGAAAATTATTGTTTTGAGCATGGATTTTGGTTTTAGTATACACTCTATTTTGATTTAGGTTAATATAAACTATTTCTCGAAAACGAGAGATTGAGTTTAATTTTATGAAAATCTTGTGATTCAAGGCGAGACATCTTTTTTTGATTTCGAGCTAGATTGTTGTCATTTTGCAAAAATGTGTGTTTTGATGAAGCAGAGATGTAAAATGGAACTGTGTAGAGAAATATGCAATAATTATGAAGTATTTTTGAAATTTTGGAGTTATTGAAGTTTATCTTGTTGAAATAATGATTAAAATTGCTTCTCAAGTGGTTTGGTTATTGTTAATGACAATTTCCTTGGTCAAATGGTTATCACCTGTCATCACATTATCTTCCATTTTAATATGAATTTGGGAATTTTAGTTCACTTTGTCTTGATAGAATATGTGAACTTGTGAAGTTATCTTCAATTGAACTTTCTTAGTAATTTTATCATTTCTTCTCAGTTATTACAACATGTCAAGCTAGGATGGATGGGGAAATTCCAAAGGATCAATTTCACATCATTCATGGGAATATAATAACTTTTGAGGTCATTCCCAATGGAAGAGAGGTTCACCTAGGGATGGTCAAAGGGAACTAGTACACTTTGGGGTAGGAATTTTATTATAAGTGGTCCTACTCATGTCTCGGCATACTTTGATGTTAATAAGCCTTGCCTACATGAAGTATTACAAGTTATTGAATCATATCCTCATACACATCCCTCTCAAAGCATCCATAATATTTTTGTCCATGACAACATCAACCATACTCACGCTGAAAAAAATCCTTCCTCTTCTAATCATTCAGTCCACTTTGCTCCATCTCATTTGCCTCCATGTAATGTTCAGCCACCTATTAACTCACCTTTGATGTTTAGGAATACCCATCCATCCCTCTCACATGAATCCCACCCTTTCCCTAAGTGTGTTAGGTCCTCTTTCATTGTTCGTAAGGTGATTAGAGCATTGAAGAGGGTAAAGTTGGAGGTAGACAAAGATTCATGAGCCATTACTCACACCACTCTTCCTATTGGTATATATGAATATGTGAAATTGATGATTGAGTTTGGGACACCATTTCTTGACCTCACTAGCGATGATTATTACTTTATTATGATATGATTTTCTAATTTCTGATTTTAACATGGATTTGAGAAAATAATTTTGAGTACTTAACAATTATCATGGATTTACACTCGATGGTATATGATAGCTTGGTTTTATAAACTTAATTATATACTTGGCTTTGGTTAATTGCAACAATTTTGGTTATATGTTGGATTATCTTTTTGATGATCTTTCAGATATGATGGTGTATTTATGGTTTGAATGATTTGAATTCTAGATGATCATGTCTTATATTCTATTTGGTTTATTTAATGATTTGAATGTTAGATGGTCTTGTATCATTCCTTAATGTTTTAAAAGTCATATTTATTTTAAAAGATAGTTACTCGAGTCCTTCTCGTTTAATATTTAAAATAAAACATAATAAGTTTTCACTTAAAAATAAAGTGTAATTTTTATTATAAATTTAATTATTATTTGGAGACAAATCAATTGTAATTGATTTTTCCAAAGAAAAGAATTATAAAGGACTTGGAGGACACATTTTTGATGATGAGAAATCAGGTATTATAAGCAATTTGTGAAGCTTATTTCATAAGGAATATTTTATATGCAAATGGTTTTATGAGATAATTGATCCTACATGTGTTATGATGACATTATTTTGAGGTTTAAGTATGAAATTCTTATATAGAAGGTATATCCATTTTTAATATTATTATACTAATTATATGACTTTATTATTATATATCTCATCTAAAACTGGTTGCATATTTTGATCTGTCATTTCCAGAGCAATCCATGAAAGACATTTTTACTCCAATATTGAGATAAATGCATATTCATAGCCATGTTGGATTTTTATTTGATCATGACTCTTATTAGATGTTGTCTTGGAAATCATTGTACATTTCATAAATACAAATATGTTTCTCTTTAATATATTCATCTTCATTTTTATCTTACAAATTGTGCAAATGTGTCATACTTATGAATAGTGTGTTTATGTTTATTTCTCTTTTAGTTTGTTGTTTTGGTTTTGTTTCCAAGATCATTGCATTACATGAACAATAATTGCACTATGAGATCATGAATAAATCATCACTTATTTAATTCACCTTTTCAATAGGTTGTCTCATAAATAGACTTCACTCTATCGGATAAAGGTTATATAATAATTTCTTGGATAAAGAAATCAGTCCTATCAATAAGTGATTTATTATTTTTATATGAACTTTGGTGGAAGATTATCAAGATACTCAAATGATCTCAATCTCATATATGATTTAATAATAAATGGTCTTGTTGTGTTTTTTTCTTATGTATTTATTTGTTTCTTTGTGGCTATTTTGTATATTTCGTTGTTGTTAGAAGATAGATTTTTTCCAAAATCTTAGGTTGTTCTACAATTAACCTATACTTAAACTACCCACACTTAAGCTATCCTTAAGTTTTTTCATGATTAAATTGTTTTGATTCTAGCTTGACCTTTTGTGTTTAGTGAAAGGGGTTATTAGTTGTCAATATACTTTCTATCGACAACAAATTTGGCCACTCCGATGGGGAAATTTTTTATTTCTTCTATGTGAGTGGATTTCCTCTAACTATCCACTCCTTCATTTCTATTTCTTCCCACAAGAGTATATTTATTCTAACTATCTACTCTTTATCATATTTTAAATGACCATTAGGGGTTTTGTATCTATTGACCAAGTTGGTTTTCTTATTGGGAATACTCAATTAGACATCAATTCTGATATTCAAACTAAACTTTGGGATTATGCTACTACTATTTCACAATTTACATAATTTGGTGAAATTATTAATGACAAAGAGGATATAGCTCTTTATATTCAAAGGCTCACAAGGTCTAATATCTAAACTCAAAAAGACATCGTAGAAAAGTATAAACGAGTTAAAGATGAAAGAGAAGCAATCTTGAAATTTGTGAATAAATATAAAGTCTTACCTTTAGATATTACTAACGATAAAAAGCTTCTTAAACACTTTTGTTAGACCAACCATATTTTCTATTGTTATTTCCTTTCTAATTTTCAATATGGATGTTGAAGGTGAAAGAGAAATAAGGCCTAGTCCTAATCACAATCGAAATAGAATCCCTAGTTTTGAACGTAATAAAGATAACGTAACAGATGATGAAGCTTCTGATAATGATGAAGAAAACCTTAGTCCTTGGCTTAAAGGTAATCCTATTGACATTGGGAGAAATCCTCCAAAGCTGTCATCCTTAAAGGGTATTCAACTTCCTAAATTTTCTGGTGAATATGGTTCTTCATGGGAAGATCATCTTGACTCTTTCAAACTGATCTGTGTTGCCATAGGAGTGACTAATGAAAGAGCTTCTTTAAGAATTTTTTCACAAACACTCGAAGGAAGAGCCTATAAATCTTTTATTAGTCTACCTTCTAAATCCCTCACTAAATGGTCTGACATAGAAGATTGGTTAGAGGATTGCTTTGGAAAAGACAAGGATGAATTTGAACTAGTAAATGAACTTTCTAATATGACCATGGACCCGTGAAACCATTTATCATTTCACTATTCGTTTCACCAAATTGATACAAAGATACCTGTAAAAGTCAAACCTCCTAAAAATCTTGCATGTTTGTATTATTACAATGCTTTTCCATCAAAGTATAGGTTAGTGTTGGACTATACAAAAATTATTACTTTGAGGAGACTCTTACTTTTTGTTTGGCATATGAAAAATCTTTTGGTATAGATTTTTACAAAATATATATATATATATATATATATATATATATATATAATAAAACTCTATGTATATTTCACACAAAGCATCTGACTATTATATAGCCATTACAACAACAAAATAGCTTCCTACTAAATAGGAAGATAATATAACAAATAACTCGTTTAACACATTTACGGGTGTAACAAATTAACCACTTACCTAGGTAATACAACAACCTAGTAAGTGTTATTTACAACATAGTAAATATAATTAGCTCATATAATGTGAGCACTAGATTGATTTCCTAACATTCCCCCCTTAGTGTGAACATGGGGAAAACATGCCTTTGTACTTGCACCTACTTTCATGATTAGGTGATTTTTACTGTAGGATGATCACAAACCTGTTGTATGGTTTTCAAATGGTTAACCACAAATTGAAAATGGTGGTTTTCGATTATGATACCACAAACCAAAAAAGGAATGTTTCTAATTGGTTTACCTACAACCACACCAGGATGTGCCAAGTAATATTATCAACCCTCATCACATTTCTTGTAAGGAATAACATAGGAAAATCTTCTCACACGTCACAAACCGAAAACTTGAATCGAAACATTGGATCATGCTCCCTGCTCAATGTGAAATTTTCACTTATTCAACTAGGAACATGACAAACTAAAGCATACTAAAACTAGAACTCAAAACATAGCAGAAAACACAATGTAAAAACTGAAAGTAAATACTCACACCATAAAAATGTTGGCATAATTGATATGTGGCCTCCTCGTTACAAGAATCGACAAGTGGTCGTTGTTATCAGCTAATTTTGACTGCGTAAAATTAATAAAAATGGAAATTTTGAAATTTTTTGAAAGTGTTAATTTGCATGATACTTTTCTCTCATCGCGACCATCTCATTTTTTTGATCGTTATGTTCTTCGTTTCGTCCATTTTAAGAGAACTCCTCCCATGAGTCTTAAAGCTGTGTTAAATATTAATTAATTAATTACTCTTTGTTTGATAAAATTAATTTTTAATAACTTTGGGGTTTTTAATTAAATGAATATTAATTAAAATTCATTCGACAAGTTTTAATTTAATTACGGAGGAAAAATAAGCTTCCGCTTCCCATTGCCGGGGATGTCAAATTGGCTTCCCAGGCCCGGATTTCCCCTTTCTTTGCAAATTTATTTTAAATCCCCGATCAGGATTTCTTCCCCCAATTGTCAATTTAATGAATTGGCAAATGGGTAAAAAATCTCCCGATTTCCGACATGGGGAAATAAAATGGGGATTGTCAACCCGCCTTGTCATTTCCATTGGCAATTGGCAGTTGATTTCCCCATTTTCCCCGCCACTACCCAGGAAAGAGGGAAGTTGTTTTAACAGACGAATTAATCCTCTCAAATTCCTCCGTCAAACTCATTGGAAAGATTCATGCGAAGCTTTCCAATTGCTTCTTATTTCTTCTGAAGGAACAAAGTAATATTTTATCACATCCCTCAAGCAATACACTGAAGGCCATTGTAAAAGAGGAAGAGAGAAAAGTTTCCAAGCAAGATTCCACGCAGCCAGAGGGGAGGGAAAGATATCATCACACATTGAAGAGGCAGATACCAAAATCAGACCAAAGATACAATTTTAAGACAACATAGAATTTGAGGAACAATAGTTAAAACAAAAACAAGCATTCCCACGCATTGGTTGGAGCAAGAAAAAAGAGATTTTTGTTTTCTTTTGATAAGCATTTCCACGCAGGAGCGAGGCATAAAACAAAACCATTTGAAGATCCCACACATGCATAAGAGGAAATAAGTAAAAAGAACAGTCCAAAATGAAGTAAGACAAAACAACAATAATTTCCACGCATGCATGAGAGAAAGCAGTCCAAATCCAGGCCAAAGGAACAACAATTTTCCAACGCAGCAGGGAGAGGGAGTAGGAAGTTTCAACGCAGCCAAGAGGAATTTCCACGTAGGTTTTTAAAAGGAGTATGCATTCACCACGCAAAGCAAAGGAGATTTTAATTATTAAAACAGTCCATACGCATGCCTGAGAGAAAGAAACAAACTCCCACGCATTTTCCAAGAAAATTTTCCATGCACTTGCAATGGGGAGCAACAGTTTAAATGCCCAACCATTCAAGAAAGAGAGTTCCCACGTTTGCCAAAGGAAAACCAATTCACGTCTCAACAAAGGAGATCTATTTCCAACACATTGGCTAAAAACATCAATTTCCAAGCAGTTGTTAATAAAAAGATTTCAACGCATAGCATGAAATCACATTCCAAGCACTCAGACAAAAATATCACACATTCAAATGCATTACCAATGTATATCAGCACAAAGAAAAATGAATTTAATGAAGAAAACAATAGATGCGGAAAGAACGTGCCATGAGGTAGTAGCTGTCGAAGTAATCAACTTTGGAGATCGATATCTCAAAGATGGATGATCGTCAGGAAGAAAGGTTTAGTTCCTTGAATTCTTCCCATCTTCATATACTCATTTTCCAAATTTCAAATGCACAGCACCTCATTTGATATTTTTACGAACCCAAGAAAAACCAGTTCACTCGATTTTTCCGTACGCTGCAGATTTCAAACTTAGCGGAAGGCCTACTTTGAGAATTCATATCTCAAGCCCAGATGATCATCAAGAGAAATGGTTTAGTTCATTGAATTATTCCCACATTCATGTACTTATGCGTAAAAATTCAAATGTATAGCAGTTCATTTGATATTTTTCACGGAGTCAAATAAAATGCAGTTTTCAGCCTATCAAGGTGACTCACTTTGAGAGTTGATATTTTAGACTCAGATGATCGTTAAGAGAAATTAATTGTTTCGTTCAATTATCCTCACCTTCATATGCTCCTTTTCCAATTTTGAGATGCTCAAGGTGACATTTGATATTTTTACCAGGCTAATTTTACAGGTGATTTGTGCAGTTTTGTAAGATGGAAGTAATAGCATGAAATCACACTTGTTCATGTCATCTCCAAAAAAAATGATGTTGTGGTATAGGTTCCAGGGCATTCTACTCACCTTGAAGCTTCATTTAGAGTATGAGAACATCGTCAATACCAACTTGGGACACGTCGACATAGGTCGATTCTGCGCAATCGCATATCAATCGAAGGCGAAGTTACAATTTTCCTTACGCTTATTATGAATTGTTCATCACTTGCATAGATGCACCATGAAACTCTGCATAGTGCGGCGCAGATCTATTCATTAACAAACCAAGACCGACAAAAAGTGTAATTGTGTGGATCATCAAGTAAGACCACATCATTCTAGTGTGTCCCTATCGGTTATGTTAGCATTGGGTGCGATACTTCATCAACCAGTCTTAAAGTTGGAGCGTTTTTGAATTGGATGATCGTAAGCGGCATCGGGATGGCAACACTTTGGGATGGATGGTGACAAAGACAAAAGACATAAATCCAGGAATTGAATTACAATTTTGTCTCTTGGAAGATCTTTTTCAATGGCAAAATATCAAGAGTGGATTCGACAAGCCAAGGTGGCGTAACGACTACAGATCTCGCGACAAACAAATAATTCACCATGGAAGGATATTCAAAGCATGTGGAGAATTGTGTGTAATTGTGAATATGAATAAAAATGAAGACAAACTTTCTCACACCAGGATGTTGCTCAAACAGAGAGGTGGATGAATTGTTCAAGTTTCAAGATCGACTCTCTTGTCATCTGGAGGATTGCGGAGCACGGTCAATGAGTTCATTCCCATATGAATGGGATAGGTGGACTCTTGGCCCAATGGATAAGGCACTGACCCTAGGTGTTTTGATCTAGGTGGCGCATTGTTGACTAGGATGTCTAGGTGTGCGTCCAAGTCATTTAAGTGGGGTCCACATGTACCCATTTCTTTTATTTATGTATTTTTCCTTAAATGACTTTTTAACTTAAGTGGTTTCTATTTTTAGTCAAAAAAATTTAAAATTTGGTTGAAAAATTCAAATTCACTTAAGTTCCCTATTTAATGGTCATGTAAACCCTAACTACTTTGTAACCAACGTTTGGGTTATAAAAGAAAGTCAGGGGCTCATTTGTAAAGGGTGAATTTGAGAGAGGAGAAGAAAATACTTTTGTATGCAAGCTTTACTTCAAAGAAAGAAACTTTGTGTTCTTTTGAGAAGACATTTTGGAGTTAATGAAATATGAACTTTGTGTCCCATTCATTGTCTCTTATAACATTTGATGTTCTTATGTTCATTAGATGTTAGTGTTTGAATCTTGCATGCAAATATTGTCTTTGATCTTATTGTCAACGTTATTAATCTATTGTTCTAGTTCACAGTGATCAAGCTCTGATTATCTACTTGCTCACGTGTGTTCCCTTTTACACATTCTTGTTTAGCTAACTCAAACTCCGTTTTATTTGTGTTAGTTATTCATCTTTCCTCTTTGCACAATATTAGACTCTGCTTTTACCTAACTCTTGCATGTTCTTTCAATTCATTCCTTTCCTTCATTCCATTCCATCTCCCTCATTCACTTTTCTTTCCATTGATGTTCCAAAACACCCCCCACATACAATTTTGAATGTACAAGTGTAAATACAGTTTTGGTTTTCAATAAAGGCAGCCTCACCTTCATTGAGGAGGGACTTCATTCCCACACTGTTGCATGTCCTTTACATGCGTGAAAATCCATATGCTAGCAAATCGTTTATTGACCTCCAACCTCGATACCTCCATCCTCTAGTGTGAAATTGATAACTCATCTGGATTTCATCATGGAGTTCAATTACAACTCGAACGTCGATTCCACTAAAAATGTGTCCATGAAGAAATTTTTTTATAGTTTTGACAACTTGACTCTTTTGACAATAGAAACTCAAAATATACAATTAGTTTTGATGAGAATGGACTTTATTCACAATAAATAGCACAACTTAGATGACGCGTTGACTTAGACTAGATGACACAAATAACGATGACTTAAACAAATATAATTAGACTTGCTAACATACTCAAAATATGACTAATTGAACAATTACTCGACACACAATCATCACGGATATATCAAATTGAGAATACTTTTGATAATACATAGCTTTTAAATAGACAACATAGACAATTTATCATACATTGACTCTAAATTAAAAATATATACAAATGTCTTACACGAACAAAAACAAAGAAAATTACATCAAACTTATAATAATTACAATCATAAACGTGAATATATAAAAGAACTTAAGTGCATAAAAGTAAACTAATATAAAATTTAAAACAACTTAATGTTAAAATTACAATAATACATCCTAAATGAAATAATGACAAAATTAAATAAAGAAAACCGACTAAATTTGAAAGCCATGTACACTAAAATCACATAATACAAAAAAACTAAAAACCATGGTGAATCGACAAGAATTCCATGAGTAGAACTATGTGAAGGATTATTTGTTATGCGGTAAGTTAGCTTGCATGGAAAAGAGAGCATAATAGAGACCTTGGTTTTGTTGAGATTGTGGAGCTTAATTGCTTCACAAATAGCATGTTTTACAACTTACTGATTTACACGATGAATGGCAAGCATCGATCGAATGACTAGCGTCGGTCAACTAGTAGGAACCAGCATTGGTTGGGGTAATCGGCGTCGGTCTCCTGTGCATGAAATGTTTTTATTTAAGTCATGGGATTATATCTAACCTTTGATTAAAAGGTGATCTAAGGGTTGTAATTGTATTGTTAAAGTGCCCTAAGTTTGTATATGTTTATATAAGTTAGAAAGCTAAAGTTAGAAGCTATAATTAACTTATAATGTAAGAAGGAATTCTTGGAGAGAGAAAAGAGAAGCTTGAGAAGGAAAAGTATCGTACATCCAGAGAGGTGTGGAAGATTGCAGATCTTCATTGTATTTCCTCTGTAAAGCAAAGATTAATAGATTGGTTGTTTCTTGGTGGACGTAGCCCACACTGGGTGAACCACATTATATCTTGTGTATTTATCTTCTAGTATATTTCGTATTTATTGTTTATATGCTTAGATACGAATATATATATATTGTACAACTAGTGTGATTAACCCCAACAACTGGTATCAAAGCTTTTTTATGGTTTTGTGTGTTGAAAAATTTACTCACAAAGGGATTTCTAATTGAGTGGGAGCTACAGCAATGATTGAAGATGGAAAATACAGAGTTGAGAAATTTGACGACCGTAATTATCCATTATGGAAGATGCAGGTGGAAGATTATTTGTATCAGAAAGATTTATATTTACTATTGGATGAGAAGGAAAGATCTACAAAGATGACTAATGAAGAATGGAAATTTATCGACAAAAACACTCTGGGATCTATAATATTGAGCCCTGCAACATTTGTGGCTTTGAATATTACCGAAGTAGCAAACACGATAGATTTCACGAAATCTTCAGCTAATTTATATGAAAAACCAAGTGCTTCTAATAAAGTTAATTTGATGAAGAAATTATTTAATTCAAAAATGCAAGAAGGTGGATCTGTATCAAACCATTTAAATGATTTCCATTCCATAGTGAATCAATTAAAATAAGTTAATATTCTATTTGAGGATGAAGTAAAAGCACTTTTATTCCTATGCTCTTTTCCAGATAGTTAGGATAACTTGGTAATGGTTGTTAGTAATACAACGTCTACTACTAATATTTTGAAGTTTGATGATGTGGTTAGTATAATCCTAAATGAATAAATACACAGAAAAGTATAGGAGAATCATCATCTAGAAATTATTTGAATGTAGAAAGTAGGGGAAGGCAAAAGGAGAGATCCAAGAGAAATAATAATGGTAAATCAAAGTCTAAGAATGGCATATCTAAATCCAGAGGTAGAGGAATAACTTGCTAGAATTGTGGAAAGAAAGGACATGCAAAGAAGGATTGTTGATTCAAGGAAAACAAAGAAAATGTATCAAATAAAGGTAAAGAGGCAAATGTTGCATCTTCTCTGCGGTAATGTAAGATGCTCTTATTATCTCCTTGGATAATAAAATTGAGTCATGGGTTTTAGATTAGGAGCTTCTTTCCATGCTACCCCTAATAAGGGTTATTTTGAAATTATGTCCAAGGTAATTTTGGGTATGTTTATTTAGGAAATGATGAACCATGCAATATTACGAGTAAAGGGGAAGTTCATCTTAAATTTCAAAATGGAAATACATGGATATTGAAATATGTGAGACATGTGCCAAGCCTCAGGAGAAATCTAATTTTTGTAGGACAACTAGGTGAATCGGGTTGCGCATGGTTACATTCACTGACCAACTCTAGGACAAAGGATCTCTCTTGTTGTAGCAAGAGGCAAGAAGGTAGGAACATTGTATTTTTCTACTTGTATTATTAATTATTTTTTCGTGTTATCTACTTTGGATTCAGATGCAAGCATGTGGCATAATAAGCTAGGCCATATGAATCAAAAAGGAATGCATATCTTAAAGGCAAAGGGTAAATTATCAAATTTGAAAGATGTAGATATTGATTTCTGTGAGCATTCTATATTTGGAAATCAAAAGAGAGTTATATTTCTCAAAGTTGGGGCAAAAAGAAGGAGAAAAAATTAGAGTTTGTGCACTCGGATGTATGGGGACCAGCTCGGGTAGCTTCTCATGGAAGATCCCAATATTATATAACTTTCATTGACATGATGCCACAAGAAAGTTATGGGTTTATTGTATAAAATGTAAATCTGATGTTTTGAGACTTTTAAAAGATGGAAATCCCTTGTGAAAAATGAATCAAATTTAAAATCAAAATGTCTTAGATCCGGTAATGGTGATGAGTGTTGCAACAAAGATTTCAATGATTATTATTCAATGAATGGAATTTGTAGAGAAAGGATGGTTCCTAGAAAACCACGGGAGAATGGTGTTGCGCAGAAAGAATGAACAGGATAATCATGGAATATGTAAGAATCATGAGGATACATGTTGAAATTCCCTTACATTTTTGGGAAGAAGCAGAGATACATTGGTTTATTTAATCAATCGGTGGGCCTTCGAGTGCACTAGATCGTGGAATACCAGAAGAAGTTTGGGTGGAAAAGAGGGAGATATTTCTTTTCTTAGATTATTTGGTTCATAATCTTTTGTGCATGTTGATAAAGAAAATAAAAAGAATTTGGATGCTAAATCCAAGAGATGCACTTTCATTGGTTATGGCTCTAGTGATTTTGGATTCCATTTTTGGGATTTAGAAGATTCTAAGATTGTTAGGAGTTTGACATTGAATGGAATGAAAAGAAAATGTACAGGAATCACATTTTGGTAGCCAAGGATGAACCAAGTGAATATTTTGTGGAAGAAAATGCATTCTTAGATTTAAAACAGTCATCTACAAGTATTGGCATCAGTGAGGGTAGCTGGTGTTAGAATGCTAAGGACCAACGTCGGCAACCTGAACCGACATTGGTTACTGAGACATCCAGAACCGACATCAGTTGTTAGAACTGAAAATGATAGGAGGTGATCGGCATCGATCGCTGTCAGAAGTGGATACTAATGTACATGATGTAAAAATTGAGCCTCTGGCACCCTAGATCTTAGTAAGAAGGTCACAAAGGGTAAGTAGACCTCCAGAAATATTTACACCTTCATTATCTTATTTTTATTAACTAATAGTGGTGAACCAAAAAATTTTGAAGAAGCAGTGTAGGATGAAACCCACAAGCAATGGGAGTATGGCATGGATGAGGAGATTGAATCCTTGGAATAGAATCGAGACATGGTATTTAGTTAAGTTACCAGCAGCTAATAGAACATTGCGAGAATAAATGGGATTACAAGATCAAGGAAGAAGAGTGTGGACAAAAAGATATAAGGCAGGCTTGTGGTAAAATGGTTTGCATAGAAAGTAAGTATTGAATTTGGTGAAATATTTTTTCCTGTAGTAAAAATGAATTCCATACGTATTGTTTTGAGTTTAGTTGTAGTAGAATATTTTCACTTAGAACAACTTGATGTTAAGATGGCTTTCCTTCATGGTGATTTGGAGGAAGAAATATATATGCAGACTTCTTGGTTATGAAGTCAAGGGTAAGGAGAAACTTTGTGTGCAGTTGAAAAATATCTTGTATGGGGTCAAACAAGCCCCAAGGAAAAGATATATGAGGTTTGACGGTTTTATACATGAGCATGGTTATATGAGATGTGAATCTGACCATTGTGTTTATTTCAAGAATCTTAGAAATGGAAGGTATATTATTTTGTTCTTTGTATGTAGATGATATACTTATTACAGGATCTAGTATGTAGGACATTATTGAGCTTAAAGAAAAGTTAGCTCATACATTTGTAATGAAGGATTTAGGAGCTACAAAGAAAATCCTTGGCATACAAATTCTTAGAGACATGAAGAATAAGAAATTGTATTTGTCTCAGGAATATTATATCAATAAGGTGTTAGAAAGGTTTAATATGTAAAATTCAAAACATGTAAGTACACCTATGGTGGACACTTTAAATTGAGAAAATATCAGTGTCCTACATCACATGAGGAGGTCGAGTACATGGCATGGGTTCCATATGCTTCAGCAGTTGGAAGTCTTATGTATGTTATGGTTTGTATGACAGACCAAATATTACATAGCAAAGTGAGAGTTATGAGAAGATTTATGGCCAATCCAAGTAAAGAGAATTCGAAAATAGTCCAATGGATTCTCAGGTATTTGAGAGGGAAATCCAGCATTCAGTTATCCTATGGAGGGTCAAATACTTCTTTATGTGGCTATGTTGATTCATATATGGCTGGAGATTTGGATGGTAGGAGAAACACCATTGGATATGTATTCATAGTAGGTGGCATGACAGTTAGCTAGATTTCAAGATTGCAGAAGGTTGTGACCTTGTCTACTATAAAGGTCGAGTATGTTACAATTATAGAGGCTAGCAAAGAAATGATATAAATGAGAAAGTTCATGGAAGAGTTGGTAAAGGAGAAAGAGGATTACATATTGTACAGTAATAGTCAAAGTGTGATTCATCTGGAAAAGAAAGCAATGTTTCATTTAAAAACAAAACACATTCAATTGAAATATCACTTCATACGGTAGGTGTTGGAGGATGGGAAGATGAAACTAGAGAAAATTCATAAAAATAAGAACCCTGTGAATATTCTAATGAAGTTGTTAGCAAAGGAGAAGTTGGAGCTACACTCCACTTTTTTGGTCTTCGAGTTTAAGACTTGAAGAGGAAGAAACATGCTAAGGAAAGGATCCAAGGATGGAGTTGTATGGTGTAGTGCAACAATTTATCTCCAAGTGGGAGATTATTGAGATTATGGAGCTTAATTACTTCACAAATAGCATGTTTTACAACTTACAGGTTTACACAGTTACCAACATCAGTTATTTGACCTGCGTCGTCGCTAGTAAGCGGAACCGACATCGGTTGGGGTAATTGGCGTCGGTCTCCTATGCGTGAAATGTTTTTATTTAAGTCATAGGATTAGATCTAACCTTTGATTAAAAGGTGATCTAATGGTTGTAATTATATTGCTAAAGTGCCCTAAGTTTGTATATGCTTATATAAGCTAGAAAGCTAGGGTTAGAAGCTAGAAATAACTTGTATTGTAAGAAGGAATTCTTGGAGAGAGAAAAGAGAAGCTTGTGAAGGAAAAGTACTATACATCTAGAGAGGTGTGGAAGATTGTAAATCTTCATTTTATTTCCTCTGTAAAGCAAAGATTAATAGATTGGTTGTTTCTTGGTGGACGTATCCCACACTGGGTGAACCATGTTATATCTTGTGTATTTATCTTCTGGTATATTTCCATATTTATTGTTTATATTCTTAGATCTCGAATATATATCTATACAATGCTGGTGTGATTAACCCCAAAAGTTTTGACTCTAGGAGCCACACCATATGAACATATTTATAATAATGGTGGGACTCAAAAGGAGATTATAAATCTAGCAAATACAATTGATGACCCACGGAACAATTTACAAGTCTCACAAAACAAGGATATGATAGAAACTTGGAGTCTTTAGATAGATAAGGTAAATAATGAGATAGATCCAGTAGTTGTTAAAAAATTTAATGCATGTGAAGACTATTTTGATCATTGTAGGTCCACGAGGATCATGAATCAAAACAATATCCCTATATTTAGGATTGGGCACGGGCGTTGTAACTTTTATCTTTAGATTGAATTTTTAGTTGTGTAATCATCTTTTATTATCATGAATGCGTCTATAATTTGACATTCTTCACTCAATGCTAATCATGGATAATTCTCCTTTTAGATGGTGTCCTTCCTCCCCTACAAAGCTTCGGATCAAAATATAGAGACTCTTATGTTTTCGGGATGGACATCTCCAACTCATGACAAGATTCAAATGTTGATACAATCCCTAGTTCATATTTATGACTATTATATGGCCTTAAAGTGTACATAATAACAATAAAAATAAAACCTAAATCTAAATTAAAAATACAAGCTTTAAAAAAACAAGACTTGCATCTACGGGGAGAGAAAAAAATAGTGGCTTTGCCCCTAACAAATCTTCACAAGCCCATACCCGCTCACGATACCAAATATTTTGGTACAGATTTTTACACTACAAAATTATAATAAAAATATCCGTATATTTCACAAAAATCATTTGGCTATTATATAGCCATTACAACAAATAAATAGCTTCCTACTAAATAGGAAGACAATATAACAAATAACTTGTTTAACACATTTACGAGTGTAACAAATTAACCACTTACCTGGGTAATACAACAACCTAATAAGTATTATTTACAACATAGTAAATATAATTAGCTCATATAATGTGAGCACTAGATTTATTTCCTAACAAAAAGAAGTTAAAGAAGATTGGTTTCAACGATAGAACATCATCTAATACTTATGCATAGAATACGTAACTTTTAAATGTCATGTGGAATCTAGGTAATGAGTTGGTCACCGTGAAAAGGCAGTTAAATGACCAACCATCATCCTCAAAAGTTACTTCTTCTGGATCAAGTAAGGTTAAAATTGAATCAGGAAAGGTTGGTGTGTGAATTAGATCATGATCCTGAAACATGTAAAGTTGTTGAAAAAGTCATAAAATTTGTGAAAGGTAAGAATATTTCAGAAATGTGTAGTTTTGTTGATTCTGATGTGAATGTAGTTCAAACTCGGTCTAAATATTATTCCAAAAATGATAATAAAAAAGCAAAATTATTGATGATTCCAAAGGAAAACAGAAATATGATCCTAATGATAAGACAAAACCACTAGATAAATCAAGTAAGCCCACTTCTGATGAGGTTCCATCTGGATTGAATAATGCTCAATATCAGCCTTATAAAGGTAAACCATTCATGAAATCATCAATATTCCCTACTAGATATGATATTGTGGCTGACATGAAAAATTCTAGAAGTAATTTGAATATGTTTGAAAGCCTTGGTTTACCTAGTTAGTTTGAAAAATTAGAGGTTGCTCATAAAAACAGATCTAAATCAAAACCTTTAGTGGTTGTTCAAGAAGATGAATTTGATAGTGAAAATGATAATAGTGAATGTCAAATGCTAAATCATTCCAATTCAACACTGGTTGCATTCTTACTTTCTATGTGATCCGTAAATTTCTCTACTCTAACAATAAATAGATCATGTGCTTGTGAAAATGAATGAAATATTTACTAAGTTATTTCTTACCAATATAATGTGCAAGAATTAAACACTACTATACTACAAAATTGAGAAAAGAGAGACAAAGGAGATAAGATTTATCTTAGAGAAACCCAATGTGGGAAAAACTCCAGTGGGTAAGAAAATTTGCTTCCCTTCCACTATGTAAATCTCCAAAAAATACAAAGTACGGCCACAATTGGCCTTCAAGAAGGGTTCACACTCCTAATTGAATTTTCTTTCTCTCAACTTCTCACCAATGAACAACTCGCTCTCAATGAACAAGACAAGAAAGAAATCCAACTTCTCCTCTTTTCTCACACTAGAATTCACTCAAAATCACTTACTAGAATGAATAATTGAACTTTTATTTATAGTTTCTCTATCCAAGGATGCATGAAAAGGTGAAACGAATAGTTTTGGAAGCTCAAACATTTACAATTGTTGAGATCCCGAATTCTAAAACCGTTGCAAATAGGACCTCTTTTGAACGCAAATTGATGGTTGTGTAACCTTCGTGGTAGTTGCGCAACCGCTGCTCTATAAAGAGTGGCGGTTGTGTAACCACCTCTCTATAAAATTGCATAAAAAAATAGTTATGGTCTAAATTTTCATTCGAAGGTGTCCAGATCACCCTCATCCTAACTAGACCATCTCCTGAAGAAATAATAATAGTGAGAATCTATACAATAAGTATCAAATATGGAGAATACATAGAATTGGGTATTTCCATATCCATTTTTGGATCATACCTCCCTAATTTGAGGCTTTTAAGTCCCTAAAATATTTAAGGACTAATGAGGTGAGGAAATTTCTTCCCCACATCCTCTCTAGAATACCACTTGTCTTTAGTAGGAAATTGGCCTTTCAACCCAATAAACCACATGTCTGTACTCCTCTTTGTGTCGTCCTCTCTTTCCATTGCAAGACCACATATTACTCCAATGATATTTGATTATATGGAGTAAGATCCTCAATAGACAAAATTAATACTCCCTCTTCTTCTTCATCCAACATGGAAGGCTCAAAGAGACGTAAATTTTCAACATTCACAACTAAGTAAATCCTCATATAAGGAGGAAAGTCCAAGTGAAATACATTCTTACCCACTTGTTCTATAATCTTAAACGGTCCATATCAAAGAGACTTGAGTTTCTTATATTTTCCCTAAATCCTATCCATACTCAAGCACAACCATACCTTATCTCTAACAAGGAAGGAATGTTCAGTCCTATGTTGATCATGTCATATTTGGTACCTAGCTCGTGACTCTATCAACCTCTTTTGTACTTGAAGGTATATCTACTAAATTTTCTCAATAAAATTCCTAGCTTTTTAGACCTCCAGTTCCACTTTCCCATTGTCTCTACATAGTAATCTCAAAAAAACATCAAAAGAACTCTTAGGCAAATAACAAAAACATGTTTCAAAAGGAGTCTTACTAGTTGAAGCATGAATTTCCCTATTATAAGAATGTTGGATATACACCAAGTTCTCATCCCAAGTCCTTAGATGTTTCTTGTTGTACCCTCTCAAGAGCTAGACCAAGGTATGGTTCACCACTTTTGTTTTCCCATTTTTATGTGGATGAAAGGCGGTAGACCTCTTTAGCTTCATATCCATCTTCTCCCACAAAGTAGACCAAAAATTTCCTTCGAATCTTGATTCCTATCTGACACAATAGAATCAGTAAACCAAAGTGAACCCACACGTTACCAAAAATTAACTTAGTTGCATCACCGGCCTTGATGGTCTTCTTATAAAAATTAGAATACACATCTTGCTAAATTGGTCTACTATCACAAAAATATAATCATGACCTTTCTTGGAGGTAGGTAAACCACCCACAAAATCCATGGAGATACTCTCCCATGGTTGGGAAGGAACTAGTAATGGCATATATAACCCTAATTTATTGTTATTAGGATTATTTGTACTACATAAAACACAACCCTTAATGAATTTAACAACTTTTTCTTGCATGTTTGGCCAATAAACCAACTACCATGAAAGAGTGTACTTCTCTCATCAATTGCACTATTTCCCCTATCACACACAAAGTTTCTCATTCTTGTAGAGCAACCCATCCTGGAAATAGTGTTCTCATCTAAGTGCAAATACCTCACTTAGAGATTTCTGCTGAAAAATCTCTGCAAAATCTAGATCTTGCTCATAACCTTCTAGATATTCTTCACACAAAAAAGGATCAAGAAGAGTTAGCATGCTTGTTGGGGCTCAAAATTGTACCCGTTTGGATCGGGATGAACTAGGGCTTTGAGGAAACATGGTATTGTCTTTAAATTTTGGGACTTGCGCTTGATACTGAGACCTCCAGAGAAGGAAATATTCCTCTACCTATTTCTATTGCTACAACTACTCCTAGAAAGGGAAATGCAACTACGATACTACTCTAGGATTCCAAGGGACCAGGGTGAGAAGGAGATGCATGAAAGGGAAACTTAAATGAAGGGGAGGTGATAGCACTATAAAGAATGGGATGAATACTTTTAGTTAAGTGAAACAAGGAAAATGCACACAAGGAGAGAAGGAATGCATGACACGATGCAGGACAACACTTAAACACTCATTTCCATGGAACACAACAGACAATAAACCTACATGGGAGATAAAATATGCACACTAAACAAACAATAAAATGGAAATGCAAGAAGATGCAATAAAATTCAAACTACAACATAGAATAGCCACAAAATAAGATTTTATTGCTTCCAAATAATGCACATTCAATTACAATGGTGAAAGAGGTGGGTATCCATATGCAATGAACCATATCTAAGGCATGCAACTAAAAATTCAAAGGAACAATGCTCTTATCAAACCAAGAGGGTCCAACCTTTACAAATGAGAAATTTTCAATTATTTATAGAAGAAGGAGAGACGAGGAGGGAAAGAGAGGGGAACTCATATTCTAGCTTTTAACCATCAACAATGAGGCATAAATGCCTAAAAATGTGCATGAAGTGCTATAAGATTCACCTCCCTATGTTGGGTTATCTTGTATAAGGAAGGATAAAATATAAATCAAATTTAGGTGGTTGAGTTGAATGGATGTGTGCATTAATGGCCACGAGTCATGTTTCTATATTTCACCTACCAAATCCCACCCAAAATTTGATTTTTAATGTCCCAACGTGTATCCCACATCAGCAGACTTTCCAATGAGACCAAGAGCACATGAATCTAAGATCTCGTAGCAAAATTTATGGCAATTTGAAGATCACATTAAAGGATGAACATGTAAGACACGTGGCGCTCTCGATCAACTCGATTGTCTATTTATTTTGTCTTTTCTTCCACATGTCATGCATTCATTTGATGTGAGGATTTGGCACACAACAAGTATGTTCTAATAAGTTGTGTGTGTGAGCACTTAATGATTGGTGCGGTGAATTGTACTTTGTGTGTGCGCAAGAGTAAGAGGCATAAGAGGGAAAAATTTAGAGGTTTGCAAGCACACACAAGAGCGTGCACAAGGATTGGAAGGAAAAGGTGCATATTTTCAAAGGTATGCAAGCATACATGGAAAAAGGGAAGCATAAGATAAGGCTACGCGGAACAAGGAAGGGCATGCATGCAAAATAAAACATGTTCAAGATAACAAAAATACAAGGGAATTATATGGACGTAGAAAGGAGTGTGAAACGATTGGGGAAGGAAAATGAGTGTGCAAGGAGTGTGTACAAAGGGAAAATGGAAGGAGATAGAAGAATAAAGAAGGCGAAAGTGCGCGAAGCTACGCAAAAGTGAGAGAAGAGAAGGAAAAGAACAAGGAAGAAGTAATAAGGTCACACAAGAGTGTGCTCGAAGAACTATAGCCAAGCTATTATGCCAAGGTGTAGAACCAAGAGCACGCACAACCCGAAAACTTAAACTCGGATCCAAAATGAAAACTATAAGTTGTCTAAATAACCAAGGTGGTTATTTTGGACAAGTGCCTATAGCTGAAAGTAAGGAGGTCTAGATAACATATCAGCTAACTTGTTAGTCACACCTTTCTTATATTTGATAATCAAATGAAATTGTTGTAAAAACCCATCCATTTATAGTGTCTAGCCTATTGAATTTTTTTTTGAGCTTACATATATTGGAGAGGTTGATGATCTGTGTGAATGATAGTTTCCTTACCCATTAAATAATGTTTCCATTTCTTGACTACTTGAACAAGAGCATACAATTCTTTTTCATATGTACAATAATTGCACCATGAAACAATTCAGAGTGATAACATATGGGCCTACCCCTTGAAGAATTTTAAACTATATAGCATAGTCACTAGCATCAGTTTCCACCTCAAATGGTAGTTGCAAGTTAGGTAATGCCAAAACTAGAGCATGAATAATCTTATATTTAAATGACTCAAAAGAAATATGTTGTTTCTTACCCCAATCAAAAGCCTTACCCCTATTGTCACTGAATGTAGTGGCGTTGTTATAGATGAGAAGTTCTTAATGAACTTCCTCAAATACTAAACTGCACCAACAAAGCTCTTGGTCTTAGTCAAATTGGATGGTGTGGGCCAATTTTGAATGTCCTCTATCTTTTTCAAATCAATCCTCCATCTTCAACCGCATGTCGAAAAAATATAAGTGATCTGTTGTGTGCAAACTCGCACTTATTTTCATTCAACACAAGTTGGTTCTCCTTAAGAACTTGTAAAACTTGACGCAAATGGTCAATATGCTCCTCAAAATTTCTGCTAAAAAAATAATGTCATCCAAGTGCAAAATAACAAGGGAATCAATAAATGTCTACATTACATCATTCATCAATCTTATCAAGGTAGCTAGTGCATTACATAACCCAAATGGTAATACCAATCATTCATATAACCCTTAAACATTATTTTCTAGATGTTCTCTTCCTTGATCCGCACTTGATGATACCCAAACTCAAATCAAGCTTAGTAAAATATTTAGCATGTTGTAGTTTATCTAATAAATCATCAATTTGAGGAGGAAGGTACTTATTCTTGATGGTTATTTTATTTAAATCTCTAAAATCAACAAAAATTCTCCATGAACCATCTTTCTTAGGTACTAAAAAAAGGAGAGTCAGATGGAGAAGTGCTAGAATGGATTATACCTTGTTTAATCAAAGACTGCAATTGTTATTTTACCTCATTCACATATTTCAAAGATTTCCTGTCTAATCCCAAGTTTAGAAGCAGACTATTGGGTAGCAAATGGATCTCGTGCTCAATTTCCCTAATTGGGGGCAGCCCGTAGATTTCGAAAGACTCTCTAAACTATTAAACCAACTCTACTATTTGTATCTGTTCTTTGTTAGAAAACATGATACAAGTTGTCTTAGATGTAACAATCTCATCCTCTGGTATATACCTCAAAAGAAGTAATGAAAAAATTTCACTAACATTAATAAGCTTTCGGGATTTGGTGGCACTTACCAAAGAGATCTTCTAATCTCTTGAATAGGCTAAAATGATGCAACTCTTACCATCCTTCACCAAGTGGTACTGGTTAGATCTTCTCGTGAAGATAGCATCCATGATATACAAATATGGTCAAATACTATGCCAAACACATCAAGGGGAAAAACATCCACAGTAATTTCATCAATAAACTTCTTTTCAATACCATAAGTGATTTTGCATTGCTTAGTAACCGTGATGTCTGCACCTTTCTTTACCTAACCCAAAGAGTACAGACTTGGGTGATTGTAAGTTTCCAAATTTAGCATGTCTACTAACTCTTTACTAATAAAATTAGTTTGAGAACATGTATCAAAAATATCATCCACCTTAGTTTTCTTCACTTGAATTTTTAAATGAAAGAGCTTAGTTAGTTCCTTTTCCTGAAAAACACTATTACTACCCAAACATACCTCTCTATGGACAGAATTACAACACATAATCTCATCCTCCTCTTTGTTGCAAAAACTTCCTCTCCCTAGAGGGCTGCCATGGCCTTCTTCTTATTTTTCTTGTTCTTGAAGGGATGTAATTCTAGGTGGAGCTTCAACATTTTTCCTTAGAATGAGTGTCAACATCATAATTCCCACAATGAACTTTAGTATCCTTTTTAGAAATAAAAGTAGCATTTTTCTTACCTTTTCCTTTTCCTTTATTCTTTTTTTTGGTGTCACCTTATTTATTCGAAGCATGTTGAGAGGTATATTAACTCTTCTTATATATCTCTAATCGGTGAGCTTGTGTACAAGACTTGTCTACATTTTCGCCTTAGCCAAGAGAACTAGTCTCCTCAAGTGGCTATGGAGTCCACCAATATACTTCATCAATAGGTCTCGATCTGCTACATCTTTTCCCATTTGGATAGCTTTCTTCCGAACTCACTAGTATACTCCGAACATTTTGGCCTTGTTTCTGCCTAAGATACTACTAATACATGGACCTCTCTTCCTCATAACAAATAGGATAGAACTCTTTTTTATTAGCTTTTTAAAATCATCCCACTTAGTAATCGGAGGAAGATTCTTAACAACCAATGAATGAACATAAATTTCAAACTAATTTAAATCATGATTGGTCAATTTTAACTAAGAAAAGGAAATTCTCTCTGAATTTCATTAATTTAATGCAAATTGAAATATATCTCTAGTCGATCTAGCTAATGTTATAGCTTCTCAAAGCATTTGCGTCTCCATTAGAAGGATGAATCTCTATCTTGGCCTTTGCTTTGAAAGGTGGATTTGTGGGAATGATACATGGATGTTCTTCTTCATACTCACAAGCATCTTCTTCATGGGCTTCTAGTGTCTCATTGAACACCAAGTTTCTCCATGAGTAATCCCATGATGGACTCCAATTTCCCTATGGATAAGGAAATACTTCACATATCCTTGGGCAAATTTTCCACATATGCCTCCGATGTGTAGAAATGTTCTTATCCATTATCATTTGTATCTTATCTACGATTCATATCTCGAATTCCTTTCTTCCACTTCCTTTTGGAAATATTTGATTCAAAAGGAATAATGATACCTTCACCACCTTCTTTTCCCTTTTGGGTAAGGGGCATCTAACTGCAATCTCAACACAAGTTAACCACACAAAAACTAAAATCTTAACTACTCTAATACCAATCTGATATGTAAACTGCTCTATTCTAACAATAAACAGATCCTTTGCTTGTGAAAATGAATGAAATATTTACTAATTTCTTTGTTACCAATATAATGTGCAAGAATTAAACACTACTATACTACAAAATTGAGAAAAGAGAAACAAAAGAGACAAGATTTATCTTAGAGAAACCCAATGTGGCAAAAACTCTAGTGGGTAAGAAAATTTGCTTCCCCTCCATTATGTAAATCTCCAAAAATACAAAGTTCTACCACAATTGGCCTTCAAGAAGGGTTCACACTCCTAATTCTATTTTCTTTCTCCCAACTTCTCAAAAATGAATAACTCACTCTCAATGAACAAGACAAGAAAGAAATCCAACTTCTCTTCTTTGCTCACACTATAATTCACTCAAAATAACTTGCTAGATTGAAGAATTAAACTTGTATTTATAGTTTCTCTGTCCAAGGATGCATGGAAAGGTGAAACAAATCGTTTTGCAAGCTTAAACATTTTCAACTATTGAGATCCTAAAATTTGGAACCATTGCGAGCAGGACTTCCACTAAATGCAGGCATGTGATTACATAACCACCATGGTGGTTGGACAACTATCACTTTGTGAAGAGCGGTGGTTACGAAGCTGTTGGGAGGTTACATAAGCTGTCACCTTTAAAATTGCCTAAACAAAACAGTTATTGTGTAAATTATCATTCGAAGGTGTCTCAATCACCCCGACTGGCTAGACCATCTCATGAAGAAAGAATAGGTTGAGAATATGTAAATCAAGTATCCAATTTGGAGAATACATAGAATTAGGCATTTTAATATCTATTTTGGATCACTATGTATCAATCAAAATTCAAAATAAAATCATTCATAATTGTATTTTGGATATAGGAGCATAAAAGAACATTATGCCTAAATCTATTGCTGACCAATTAGGAATTCTCTATGAACATGATAATAGGAAATTGATTGGTTTTGACTCTCATCAGAATAGATGTTGTGGAAAATTTAAAGACATGGTTATCAAGATAACATAATATTAAAGAGTAAGGTTTATTGGGAATGCTCATATCTTAGATATTCCTGCTAATTATGTCATGTTCCTTAGAAGGGATTGGTCACAGGATATAGGAGATTTCGTCGGAAAATATATTACCTAGGCACCAGTTGGTAATGTCATTGCTTTTATACAGAGAGGAATGGTCAAGGACACCAATTGAAGGAGTTTCATCACAGTCTCTTTTATATAAAATATTATAGGAACTTATGGCTTGAATACTTTAGATATTAATGTCTTTGATGATGAAGATCACCAACATGCTAGATTGTTTCCTTCTGATGACATTTGGCTTATGTGTTTTGATGGTGCATGCTCCCAAATTGGAAATGGGGCTAGTGTGGTTATCAAATCACCTATGGGTAAGCAATTTAATTATGATTTTTAGCTCTCATTTGAAACAACAAATAACAACTGCTGAGTTTGAGGCTTTGTGTTTGGGTTTACAATAAGATTTAAGTTTAAACATTAAGAAGTTAGTAGTTTTTGGAGATTCTAGAACTTGTAATAAGACAAGTGAAAAATATTTACAAGACTAATCAAACTTGTCTTCATCGTTATACACAAAATTCTAGTCTCTAATTGAATAATTTGAATCTTTCAACATTAATCATGTTTTTAGATATTTCAATTCGAGAGTTTTCAATCTTTCTATTTTTTCCTCTAATCCTATGTGTGTTGATCAAATTGATTGCATTTTCAAAGAAGTATATAGGCCTATGATCCTTGATCTTGAAACTAATTGGCCATTTTTATCTTGTGATGAACATATTGATACTTTTTTGAAGGGAAATTATTTTGATTCAGATGATTATGTGCTCAATTGTGGTGATTATTTGCAGTTGTCTAGTAACAAATTGCCTACTAGTTTGGCAATTCTAGAGTCTATGTTTTCCCCACATGATCAACCCAATATTTCTTCTTCTACTTGAATTGTCTAGGAGAATTATAGGTGAAACCATTTTTGTTAACTTAGGTATAGAAGAACCAAAAATTATTTATCTTGGTGTTTTCCTAACTCAAAAAGAGAAATAAGCTTTCATGAAGTTATTAAAAGAATACATTGATGTGCTCATATGGTCATAAAAATATTTAAAGCAATATGATCCAAGGATTATTAAACATGACATCCCCATCAAACTTGGATTAAAACATGTATGTCAGAAACCTAGGAGAGTAAGCCCCTTATTGGAAGACACCATCAATAAGGAGATTTAGGAATGTTTGAAGGTGGTTTCATTTACCATGTAATATATTCTAAATGGGATGCTAATTTAGTACATGTACATAATAAAAATGCAGACATTTGTCTATATGTTGATTTTAGAGATTTAAATCATGCAAGTACTAAATATAACTTCTATTTGCCAAACATTGATCAAATCTTACAAGTCACCGGTTTAGAAATGATGTCTCTTTTAGAGGAATTTTCTTTTTATAATTAGGTTTTTGTGAATCTATATGATTGGCACAAAACCAATTTTATCACGCGAAAAGATACATTTGCTTATAATCATATGTCTTTTAGTTTAATTAATGTAGGTGCCACTTTTCAAAGAGAAATGCATGTTGTTTTTATTATTTGATTAGAGTAATTATTCAATTTTACCTTGATGATTTGATTGTGTATTCTCTTAAAATGAAGAAACATTTAGACCACTTGAGAGAAATTTTCATTCACTGCCGCAAATTTGGTATTTCTCTAAATCCAAAAAATCAGTTTTGGAGTTACTAGAGGGTAAGTTATTGGGTCACATTATTACAAAGAATGGTATCTCCATTGACCCTAGAAAGGGTGAAAGTTATCCAAGAATTAAATCCTCCTAAGAATGAGTCAAGTTTACGTTCATTTTTGGAAAAATAAATTTCGTACGTAAATTCTTATCTAAATTTTATGACAAAGCTACTCCCTTACATATCTTACTTAAAAAGAATCATGGTTTTTTGTGGGACTCTCATGTAGATTTGTCTTTGCTGATGTTAAAAATTCTATCACTTCAGTACTTGTTTTGGCCAAACCTGACTTGTCTAAACCATTCATTTTATATCTTAATGTAACTGATAAAGCTTTGGGTGTTGTTATAACTCAATATTTTAAAGGAAATGATGAGAAACCTATTGCTTATTTCAATCAAACTCTCAAATATGTTGAAGTCAAGTATCCTTTAATTGAAAATTTTGTCTTTACATTGGTCTCGTTTATGGGAAAATACAAATATTTGCTAATGGGAAACAAAATTATTATTCATTCTAATGTCCTTGTATTAGCATATTTTCTTAAACAACCCATGATTGATGGAAGATTAGCTAAATGGATTTTCAAAATCCAATAGTTTGACTTAGAATTGGAAACTTGTAAGACCATTAAAGGAAATGAACTTGTTAAACACTTGGCTGAAAATGTTGATTGTGTTGTCAATGTCATTATTTTAGTCATGGATGATGTTTTACATGTTGTCCCTCATTTTCATACTATGACAAGTGTTGATTTGTCTTCCAAATTCAATATAGGTTTCATCATGCAAGAATGAGATTGTTTATTGTCTCAAGATGATTGGTATCATGATCTTATTTATTACTTCAAAAATCAATCATGTTCGAAAACTTAGATAAAAAGCAGTGTAGAGCACTTCATTTTCAAGCCCTTAAATTTGTGCTTTAAAAAAATTGTTCTTTAAAAATCATTATGGTATTCTTTTAAGATTTCTAACACATGATCAAACTGAGAGAGTCTTAAGAAGTTTTCACTAAGGTGTTTATAATGGCTATTAGATTTCTAAAAACTACCACTCATAAATATTTACGTGCAGGATATTATTGGCCTACTTTATTTAAAGATGCATATAAATGGGTTAGGTCATGTGCCCCTTGCCAAATGTTTGTTGGTCGTGAATGCTTACCATCCATGCCATTAAATCCCATCATTCTAGATAAGCCCTTTACCAAGTGGGGAATTGATTTTATTTCTGATATCCATCCCCCTTCTTTACTGGTCATAGATACATCTTAACAACTACCGAATATTTTACTAAATGGGTTGAGGCGGTTGTCCTTTAAAGTTTTGTTTTAGGTGAAGTTCTTAATTTTTTTGAAAATTAGATCTTTTCATGTTTTGGAGTCCCTCATGAAATTATATCAGACAATGGTCCACAATTCATTTATGAGGAATACTTAGATTTTCTTAGCAAATATTTGATATTATCGAGTCATTAATATAAGTATTACCCACAAGGTAATGGACAAGTTGAATCCATGAACAAAAATTTGGTCAATATCATAAAAAAATTGTTAATAGCAGTAAAAGAAATTGGCATTTAAATTTTTTTGAAGCATTATATGGGCTGACAAAACTACCATAAAAACAAGTACTGGTTTTTCACCTTTTATGCTTACTTATGGTTTTGAAACTACCATGCCTATTGAATTCCAAATTTATTCTATGTGTACACTTCCCAATCTCCTTACATCCCTTCTTCATTCACAATCAATGAGAAAATTCATCACATTCAATTTAAGTCATTATTGGGGTCCGCATAGATTGACTCAAGAAACAACGTGCATGCGTTGCACTCTTGAGCTTTAATTTTGTCATCTTTGATGCAATATAACTCCTTATTGCAAGAATCCAACCATCAATGTCACCGGTGTTATTGACAAAATTTAACATACCCCTTTTTTTAAGAATCATTTAAAACTTTCCTATCTTCACTACAAAACATTCTTCTTGCATGGATTTATGATAAGTTAGGCGGGGGCCACTTGACATTTTAATGCATTATTTAATCTATATAACATTAAGTGGTTTCATGGCATTCTTATACTCTGTCAGAAGATTATTGACTTGTATACTATATATGGTATCTTGTTTGTTAACTTGGTTGCATTGTTTTTATATGGAATCAAGCTTCGTTTTGTGATATCATTCTTTGGTTTCAAGCTCGAGATAATGATATATCTTTTCTTTCCATTCGGAAATGAATTTTCTCAAGTGACATGTTGAAGATGTTGGTGAGTTTTGAAATAGTCATTGCCTTGTTTGATTTAGGTTTTTGGTCTACCACTTTGCACATTTGAATAAGCTTGGAAGCTGGTTTCAATCATTTTAATAGTTTTTGTTGATCTTTTATGTGATCCGTCAAAGATTTTAACCCAAGGATTGATGTATACATGAGGTGGGAATTTGTTGTTTCCCTATGGTGATGGTGGTTATATCACTTTGCATTTGTTTTGAATGTTAATTGATATATGGTATGCTAAGTGGTTAGAAGGTGATAATATGAATGGCCACCATGTTGATCGACCTTTTCACCTTGGTTTTGGACCATAAGATATGTTGATTTTCAAAATATTTTGGACATTGTTGATTGGTGATCATTTAGGTGGCGGTTATGTTGTGGTTTAACTCGTAGTGATGGCAATGAATGCGTATGTGTTGCATTAACTCTACCTCATAAATAGTTTCGAGATATGCTAAACTTCAAAGCTCGGGCTCTTTTGTGGTTTTTTTGTTACATGCTCTAGTTTGGGAGTTTTGCCGAGTTGTTTGGTCATAGTGTTATGCATTTGGGTCCTCCATTTTAATTTAATATGTGGCAAGATTATACATGTATGTATTTTCGGATAAAACAAGAGGAAGTTACTAAAAATTGGGTCATTTTCATGCATGTATACAGTATTTTAGGTCTATGAGTTCATATTTTTGATAAAAGAGTAATCTTGTGTGGTTATTGAAGTGTCATGCTCACTTTTTTATCTATATTTTCATTACCCACATTTTAGATACTTTTAATATTTACAAATACTAAAATGAGTAAAATAATGTTTGGCAAAAATATGTTTTTGGGTTGTGAGGTCGATATTAGTATGCATGCTTTAAGAAAGCCTAGTTTTAGCCATGTCAAGTTCGGAAATAAGAGGAAACTTGCATCTTCTTTCCCGATTTTGTGTTGTCTAATATTTTATTTATTTCGAGTTTCCACAATATTATGGGTCGGCTTGAGTTGTTCTTGACGGTGGTTGTTACCTTTATACTGTGTGGGTCATTTTGATGAATACATGAATTTGTGTATTTAATAAATTAGTCGAAGTTTCCAAGTTTTCAATACATGAAGGGTATTAAAATCTGGTTTTTCTTGTGATCATTTTCATGTAGTTTTAAGGAAAGAAGTGTATGTGGAATTTATTTTGGGTTGTGAGCAATGGTTTATAAAAATGGAAGTATTACTAGTCTTTCCTGAAAATTGTTGTTTTGTGCATGGAGTTTGGTTTCAGTATACACTCTACTTTTATTCATGTTAATATAAACTATTGCTCAAAAACATAGGTTTAGTTTACTTTTATGGAAATATTTTAATTCAAAGTAGTCATTATTTTTCCGAGTTCGAATCGGGTTGTTATCATTTTGTGAAAATGTGAGTTTTGAGGAAGCAGAGATGTAAAATGGAACTGTGCATAGAAATATGCAATGATTATGAAGTATTATTAAGATTTTGGTAAAGTTTTACATTCATTTTAGAGTTGTTAAAGTTCATCTTGTTGAAATAATGATTAAAATTGCTTGTCAAGTGGTTTAGTTGTTGTTAATGACAATTTCCTTAGTCAAATGGTTATCACTTGTCATCACTTTCGATGTCATTTTAATATGAATTTGGGAATTTTTAGTTCACTTTGTCTTAATAGAATATGTGAACTTGTGAAGTTGTCTTCAACTGAACTTGCTTAGTAATTTTATCATTTCTTCTAAGTTATTACAGCATGTCAAGATGGGATGGATGGGAAAATTTAATAGGATCAATTTCACATCATTCACGGGGACATAATAACTTTCTAGGTCATTCCCAATGGCAGAGAGGTTCACCTAGGGGTGGCCAAAGGGGAACTAGTATGCTTCGAGGTAGGAGGCCTTTATTAGAAGTGGTCATACTCATGTATCAATAAACTTTGATGCTAATGAGCCTTGTCTACATGATATATTACAAGTTATCAAATTATATCCTCATACCCAACCCTCTCAAAGCATCCATAATACTTTTTCCATGACAACATCGAATGTACTCACGCTGAAAAAATACTTCCTCTTCCAATCGTTCGAGTCCACTCTACTCTACCTTATTTTCCTTCATGTAATGTCCAGCCACCTATTAACTCACATTTGCTACTTAGGTAAACCTAACCATCTCACTCACATGACTCCCACCCTTTCCCTAAGCATGTTAGGTCCTCTTTCGTTGTTTCTAGGGTGACAAGAACACTGAAGATGGTGAATTTGGAGGTATAGGAAGAGTCAGGAGCCATTACTCACACTACTCTTCCTGTTGGTCCATATGAATATGTGGAATTGATGACTGAGATTGAGACATCATTGCTTGAGCTCACTAGAGATGATTAATACTTTATCATGATATGATTTTTGGTTTATGATTTAAACATGGATTTGAGTAGATAATTTTTAGTACTTGACAGATTATCATGGATTTACACTTAATGATATATGATAGCTTGGTTTTATGAACTTAAGTATATACTTGGCTTTGGTTGATTACAGCAGTTTTGGTTATATGTTGGATTATATTTTTATGCTATTTCGGATATGATGGAGTATTTATAGTTTGAATGATTGATGATCATGTTATATATTTTATTTGGTGTATTTAATGTTCGGTGGGCCTCTCCCTTGTCTTGTCTCATTCCTTAATGTTTTAAAAGTCATCTTTATTTTAAAAGATAGTTACCCGAGTCCTTCTCATTTAATATTTAAAATAAAACATAATAAAGTTTCACTTTGATATGAAGTGTAATATTTATTATAAATTTAATTATAATTTGGAGACAAATCAATTATGGCGATTTTTCAAAAGAGAAGAATTATAAAGGAATTTAAGGACACATTTTTTATGATGAGAAATCAGATATTGTAAGCAATTTTTGAAGCTTATTTCATAAGGAATATTTTATGTGCAAATTGTTTTATGAGATAAGTGATCTTACATGTGTTATGATGACATTGTTTTGAGGTTTGAGTATGAAATTTTGATACAACATGGTATATCCAATTTTAATATTATTTTATTGATTATCGATTTTATTATTATGTATCTCATCTAAAACTGATTGCAGATTTTGATCTATCATATCCAGTAGGCCATGAAAGACATTTTTACTCCAATCTTGAGATAAATGCAGATTGATAGCCATGTTGGATTTTTATTTGATCATGACTCTTGTTAGATGTTGTCTTGGAAATCATTGTACATTTCATAAATACAAATATGTTTCTCTTTAATATATTCATCTTCATTTTTATCTTACAAATTGTGCAAATGTGTCATACTTGTGAATAATGTGTTTATGTTTATTTTCTTTTGTTTGTTGTTTTGGTTTTGTTTCCAAGATCATTACATTACATGATCAATAATTGTACTATGAGATCATGAATAAATCATCACTTATATAATTCACCTTTTCAAGAGGTTATCTCGTAAATAGACTTCACTCTAATGGATAAATGTTAGATAACAATTTCTTAGATAAATAAATCAGTCCTATTAATAAGTGATTTATTATTTTATATGAATTTTGATGGAAGATTATCAAGATACTCAAATGATCTCAATTTCATATCTGATTTAATAATAAATGGTCTTGTTGTGTCTTTTTCTTGTGTGTTTGTTTGTTTCTTTGTTGTTGTTTTGTATATTCCTATTTTATTAGAAGATGGAAATTTTTCCAAACTCTTAGGTTGGTCTACGATTAACCTATACTTAAACTACCCACACTTAAGATATCCTTAAGTTTCTTCACAATTAAATTGGTTTGATTCTAAATTAAAATTTTGTGTTAGGTGAAATGGTTGATTAGTTGTCGGTCTACTTTTTATTGACAACATATGCCTCCTTGCAAATTGGTGCTTGCTAAATTTAAATTAGTGCTTGATAAATTAGGGGTTGGTGCTTTCTTACAAGTTGGTGCTTGTTAAATATAATTTGGTGCCTAATAATTTAAGGTTTGGTGCTCCTTATGGAGTTGGCGCTTCACTAAATCTTGATTGTTGTCTATTAATATAATTATCAATGGGTTTTCTTCCCCTTGAGGGTTTCCCACCTAAATGATGTGTTCATGTGTTCTCTCTTTTTCTTAAACACGTGGATGGTTGTTATGTTTGGATGGTTTAAAGTTGCTTATATCATCCATGCTCATTGAATGGTTCACACAATTTAAGTAAAATATCACTATGGCTCATATATATTGAATGCAAGTTAAGATAACTGAAGTAAAAAAGTTATAAATACACCTTTGATTCACCCTTCTTGGTGATTTTGCATCCAAAATCTAGTATCAAATCAAGTCTTTTGGAACAAGTTTAACAACTTGAAGTTATCCTAGAAGCACAAGATGGCTAAGTAGTTGAGGAAAGAGAGCCAAGAGTTGAAATATTTGGTCAAATTTCTTGAGGAGAAAATACGTACCATGAAGTATGACATGGTCAAAAAAGATAAAAAGTATGAAGAAGAAATCATCAACATGGATAGTGTAAATTATAATATCATCAAGGAGATGGAATCTCATATTAAAGGTATGACAACTAACCTCAAGGTCAAAGAACAAGAGTGTACTAAGGTCAAGTAAGAGTTAGAATCACTAAAAGCTAAAGAGGAAGATTGCATCATGTATGAAGAAAAAATAGAGCCATTAAAGGAAGAGTTTGATCAAGCATCCAACAAATTGAAGTCATGTGAGAGATTTGAGAAGAGCACTAAGGCCCTAGATGATATTTTTAGTAGGCGAAGGTTTCAAATGACAAAACTAGTCTTGGTTTCCATGGATACCATAAGAAGATCTATGAAGATGACTATGTTGTTCCTAGTTCCAATTAAGATCACAATACGAACACATATGATGCTAGCATGATCAAGAAGACCAATTTCAAGAGCAATATTAAGACTAATCCAATTAAACAACTTAATGTTATGAGGTATGTTAGTTCATTTCATGGTTCTTGTTATGCATGTACCTTGTTTGGTCATAGGGAAAGAGAATGTAGAAGAAGTCTCTCTAGGAATGAACTCTCATAAGAATATAGAAGGAATAAAATATGATTCAAGTGGAATGAGGTATGTTGTTTACTACAACTATCATGAAAGATGTCATATTGTTAGGTTTTCTCATCAAGTGTTACCAAAATAGAGCAAGAAGGTTAGTGCCCCTACAATTGTGAAGGTGTATATTAAGAAGTTTGATCATGCAAATGAGGTTAAGAAGTATGAACCTAAGACAATCAAGCATAACAAGATATCTGATCATGTGGTTGAGGTAAAAGAAGAATCAAAACTAGTCAAGAATTTCATGAAATTAGTCCATGAAGATAAGATGAAGGAGAAGGAGACAATCAAGTCAAATTATGAACTATATACAAGCGAAGAAGGACTGTTTTCCAAGATAGAGAAAGAATCAAAGGATGAAGAATTTCATGTGTTAGGAATTTTAGGAACCAAGAGGGGGGGTGAATCATTGATATTTTAAACTTCTAAAACAATCCACATTTCTTCAATTATCCACAATTAAACTATCTTAACTATGATGAAGTATAACCATTCAACCATGAGAGAGAGGAACAAACACACATGAACACATAAGGAGACAAGATTTAATGTGGGAAACTTGATAAGGTAGAAAACCCACTAAAAGGAGAAATCAAAGAAATATTAAGGATGATTGTTGACACGAATTACAATGATATCACTAAGTGGTGAGAACCCACTCACCACGAAGATCTAAGTCTAGTTCTAAGGCACCCATTCCAATACAAAATCAAACACCGACTTGAATACAAAACCAAGCACCCACTTGGTAGATTTGGAAAGCACCTACTTTCTGGTTAGCACCCATTCCCAAATTTTCGAGAAGTAACTTTGACATTTATTACAATAAATTTTGATCACCTTCACCACTTTGTTGCTCACATCAACATATTTTGATCACGGTTTCATCTTTTTACTTCATACAAGCACCTATCTTTATAAATCTACACACCTTGATTCTTCTCTCTGCAACTTACCTCTTGAATGGAGAATCCATTCCTGTTTATAGAAATGTAAATTTCTTTCATCTCCTCCATGGACCTTTTTTTCCTTTATGACCTTTGGCCTTTCAAATTCCCAACTTTTGACTTTTCATATTCCCTTATGAATTTTGAGTTCCTTCATTACCTTTGGCCTTACAAATTCCCAGCCTTTAGTGTTCCTTAATAAATTTTGACCTTTCACCTTCCTTTGTCATGAGGATGCCTAAGCTGTTTCTTCTTGTCGCAAGACAACATCTAGAAACCTCTTTGACATGGGACAATACTTTGTTGTCACCTATCAATACCTTCTTTTTGTAAACGTCAACAAGACCTTCTTGTTCTCATACATCATGACCTTATTTTTGTTGTACATCTAGACTCATTACTTCACTCTGAAATATACAAATATCCTGGAACACCAAACATTATTTTTTCATACCTAATGACCTTATTGTTGTTGTACATCTAGACTCATTTCTTCACTCGAGGATATATAGCTATATCTGGAACACCAAAACTTTCTTCATGAAGCACCCAACATACTTCTACCGATCTCTTAATTTTCTTGAATTCTTGATTTCAGACCTTATGCACCTTAAAATTACTTACCATACCCTACTCAAACCTATGTTCAAGCATGTTTGACATCAATGACAAATTTTTCAACAATCTCCCCTTTTTCATTGATGGAAAACAACTCCTTCACCTTGTCATTCTCCCCTTTTCCCATGAATGAAAAAGGCATCTACTTAAGGACCATGCTCCCCCTATGTCCATGCATGTTCTTCTCATTTCTTAGAGCTAAATAACTTGTGATTATCTCCCCCTTGTTGGATTGTCTTTAATTACTTTTAGGAGAAGGCACAACACCCAATTTCTGTCTCAAATGTTCAAATGCTTCTCTTGATAATGGTTTTGTCAAAATATATGCTAACTACTCTTTTGTAGGAATATATTCAAGTTTTACTTTGAACTTACTGACTAGCTCTCTCAAGAATTGATACTTGATTGGGATGTGTTTGGTCTTGGAATGCATTATTGGGTTCTTGGATACACTAATTACACTTGTGTTGTCACAATAGATAGGATTGGGCCCTTCATACTCCACTTTGTAGTCTTTCAATGTTTGCCTCATCCATAGTACTTGTGTAAAACATGTAGCAACTGCAATATATTTTTCTTCACAAGTAGATAATGTTATTGAGGATTGCTTCTTACTCATCCAAGACACAAGACATTCACCTAGAAAGAAAACCCCACCACTAGTGTTCTTTCTATCATCCACATTACCTCCCAATCAACATTTGTGTATGATTTTAGACTAAAGTATTTACTCCTTGGGTACCATAGACCATAATCAAGAGTGCCTTTGAGGTATCTAAAGATTCTTTTGACAACATGCATATGGATTTCTCTTGGATCAGCCTGATATCTTCCTACGAGTCCGACTGCCTGCATGATATCAAACCTAGAAGTTGTTGTATAGATAAAGATGCCTATCATAGACTTGTACAATGTTTGATTTACTTTTAGAGTATCATATTCTTTATTTAGTTTACAGATTTTGTGATCATAGGAGTATTTACCTCTTTGCAATCTTCCATATGAAACTTTTTCAACATTTCCTTGATGTACTTTGCTTGAGATATGAATATGCCATCTATTGATTGGTTCACTTGTAACCCAAGAAAATATGTCAACTCTCCCAACATTGACATCTCAAAATCTTGTTTCATAGCTTCTGCAAAGCCTTTTTCCATGCTCTCTTTGTTATTACCAAAAATAATGTCATCCACATAGACTATCACTATCAGTGCTTCCCATTTTCATTTTTGACATATAGATTTTTGTCAACATCTCTTCTCTTGAATCCTTCTTCTATGAGGTACTTATCTAGCCTTGCATACCAGGCTCTAGGGGCTTGCTTCAAACCATAGAGTGATTTCTTTAGTTTACATACATAATCATGCTTATCTGTGAGTATGAAACCATCTAGTTGTTCTATGTAAACTTCCTCTTTTAAGGTGCCATTTAGGAATGTTGACTTCACATCCATCTAATAAAATTTAAATCCTTTGAAGCTAGCATAGGATAAGAATTTACTAATTGCCTCCATCCTTACCACATGTACAAAATTCTCTTCAAAGTATACTCCTTTCATTTGATTGTAGCCTTTACAAATCATCCTTTCTTTTTCTAGTGACAACTCCATCTTCATTCATCTTATTTCTAAAAACCCATTTAGTGATGCTAACATAGTTAGAGAGATGAACTTGTTCTTATCACCTTGATTGTTAAGAATTCTAGGCATTGAGAGGGGGTGAATCGGTGATCTTTTAACTTCTAGAACAATCCTCAATTCTTCAATTATCCACAATTAAAATATCTTAACTATGATGAAGTATAATCATTCAACCACGAGAGAGAGAGAGGAGTAAACACACATGAACACATGAGGAGACAAGATTTAATGTGGAAAACCCAATAAGGGAGAAAACCCACTGAAAGGAGAAATCAAAGAAATATCAAGGATAATTTTCAAAGACGAACTACAATGATCTCACCAAGTGGTGATCACCCACTCACCCTAAATCTCTAACTCCAATTCAGAATCACCCACTCTAGTAAAAATTCAAGCACCCACTTGAATACAAGGCAAAGCACCCACTTGGTAGATTTGGCAAACACGTACTTATTGGGAAGAACCCACTCCCAAATTGTTGAGAAACAACTCACACTTTTATTACAAGAATTTTTATCACCTTCACAACTTCATTGCTCACATCAACATATTGTGATCATTGTTTTAGATCATTACTTCATGCAACACCTCTCTTTATAAATTTGCACACCTTAGTTCTTCTCTCTCGTAGCTTACCTCTTTGGAATGGAAAATCCATTTCTATTTCTAGTAATGAAAATGTCATTTCATCTCCTGCACACGCCTTTTTTCCTTCCTTCATGACCTTTGGATTTCAAATTCCCAACTTTTGGAATTTCACATTCCCTTATGACTTTTCAAGTTCCTTCGTCATCTTTGGCCTTTTGAATTTCCAGCCTTTGGTGTTCCTTCGTCAATTGTGAAATTTCACCTTCCTTTGTCATGAAGATGCCCGACTATGTCTTCTTGTCACATGATAGCATCTGGAAACCTCCTTGACGTGGGACAATAATTTTTTGTCGCATGTCAATACCTTCTTGTTGTCGTACAACAACAATACCTTCTTGTTTTATATGATAATAGGCCTTCTCATTGTTGTACATCACGACCTTATTATTTTCCTACATCTAGACTCATTTCTTCACTTAAGAATATGTAGTTATCTAGAACACCGAACTTCTTATTGGCATACATCACGACCTTATTGTTCTCATACATCTAGAAACATTTCTTCACTATAGGATATACAACTATCTACAACACCAAAAATTTCTTCATAACGCACCTAGTATACACATGTACTCGCAATCTTTGAATTTGCTTGACTTCTTGATTTTTGACCTTACGCACCTTAAACATTACTTACCATACCCTACTCAAGACCATGCTCAACCCCGTTTAACATCAATGACAACTTTTTAACATCATAAGTGCCAAGAATATTTGTTATGAGCTCAAGAAGTGGAGAAGAAGGAAGGCGCAATCATCAAGACAACAATTTCAATCAAGAAAAATGATAATGTTGATATCAAGAGAGAGGTACCAATCAAAAATCCTAAGTGGATTATAAATAAGGAAAACCAAACTCAAGATTGCAAAGAGATGGAGATATGGGAATCTCCTTAGTTCACGGTGTTTTAAGTGCCCTAATCAGCATGGGTTATGTCTATTAGG
The DNA here is from genome assembly GCA_018340775.1 of Taxus wallichiana var. yunnanensis. Classification (NCBI taxonomy): domain Eukaryota; kingdom Viridiplantae; phylum Streptophyta; class Pinopsida; order Cupressales; family Taxaceae; genus Taxus; species Taxus wallichiana. The sequence goes on along the minus strand of CM031244.1, from coordinate 205,791,714 downwards.
ATTCATAGAGGTATTCTTCATCCATGAGAGGCAATGAAGGTATGTTCTTTGAGTTGGAGCCATGATGAGTATTGCGGTAACTATGTGAAAAGGAAAAGTGAAGCTGTGTTGTTAAATTACTGGACTTGAGAGACCGAGATAATGATTGGTACTACCGTGAAAGGGTATATAGCTCCTTTTAAAGACTGATACAAGTAAGAAAAATACAAGGACTCGTAACGCCTTGATTTTTGTAAGTTATCATGGTAATTACTTTTCATAATATTGTAACTGCTGAAATGAAGATAAACATGTTAAGATATATCTTTGATCTTAAAGGAATGTGTTCTATTCGAACCCTTGTTTTTGTAATGCTGTTTACTTGGGGATGAAGTTATTATTGCTTGTGTGATTGTTGATGAGACAAAAGACTTGTCATATGCTTGATGAACTCTATTTGTTGATTGACAGCACACCTTGAATCAATTCCATTGATCCAAGGTATGCTGTGGCCTTCTTATGATCGCTTGTCGATTTACTTTTAAACCAGATTGAAGGTTAATATAAATGTCAAGAACACGATTTTCGGTATGAATATCTGAATACGTAGATGCCAATGAAAAAGGTTCAATTCTCGAACCACCCACTTTGTTGTAATGCTAGACCGCTTAAGGCGATAAGGGCTGGATGCAAGTGGCACAGTATGTGGAACTTAGGACTAAATGTCCTACTTAATGTTGAATATGACTGTCAGGCGAAAAGACTTGATATGGAAACTAGTTAATTAAATATTAGGGGATTAAACCCTAACCTACCCCTAAGTTTTATCTTATACCCTAACTACTATCCTATATGGATTTTAGATTTCATAAGGGAGAAAATAGATATAAATTCCATTAACCTATGAACTAGGCGAATGACCTAGATATGGACTATTAAAATCCTAAACTAATCCTAACCTAAGGAAGGGGACGCATAGACCCATGTGGATGGAAAGGATAAGAAGGGAAGGTAGGAAATTTAATGGGACAGTAAATGAAGTCCTTACAAGTTTCAGCGCCAAGTTTGGCGGGAACAAGAAAAAATTGGAGGCATCCAACTAGCTAAGTGGCTAAAAAGGAATTACATGCAAAATTTGAAAAAGGAAACTCGCCAACCTGAGTCGGCGGTGGCGTGAGGAATGAGGAAAAAGCACTGCATTCAATGCATTCAATGACCTTGGTCTTAGCAACCAGCTTGCCTTGGAAAGAGGATAGAGGAAAAATTTGTTTGTCATTGTGTGCAATCGGGTTTTTAGTTGCTCTGCATTTTTTTCCATGGTTCTGTCGAACCTGCTATTATTTTTGGTTATTGTTGCTATTGTTGGAATAGCCACGGCTATTTTTGAGCTTGAGGAAGTTAGTGGACTATTGGGAAAGCCCTACTGTGGACGCCGTGGAGAGAAATAGCTCCTATGGACGTGGTTTTCTTCAAACCACAAAAAGGATTTCAGGCATGTTAAGCCCTTCTCCTTAAACTGTTTGCTTTTGTTTAAACGTCTCATTAAAACAACCCTGCTTTTACGATGGGTGTTTTAGTTAAATGATGTTGTTGATTTGAATGAAGTAATTTCTGGGTTGAGTCGTTTTTCCCTTGCTGAACACGACTTGGGTAAAAAAATTTTAAAAATGGGTAAATGAAATAATTTTGTTCTTGATGTGTGAGTTGTTTGACAATGTTGGGTAATCGTTTCTTTACTCAATATGAGTTGATTTGTTGAATGTATTAGCTATGCGTGTATTATTTTATGAGTTATGTGCTCTCTTGTAAAAGTGGAAGAATAAAAGGATTCGGTAGGACCTTCTGGTTTGAGCTGTCATTACAAAACGAACACGACTTGGGCATACTTGTTGCGTTTTAAAAAGAATGATGAGTGTTTTCTTACAGAAATAGTTAATGAAACGAGTTATCTCTTTTGTTGTTATGAATCTTGAAAATAATGATAATAGGATTTCATTGTGTATTATGGGTCGAACTTGCTGTAGTAACAACAATGTGCGAATTGTTGTTTTGATTTGTGTGCGATAATGGTTAAGGAAAGCCGTAAAAATGCTTGACAAGACTCATGTGTAACTGTTCCTCTTGTCATATTACAGTGTGTGGGGTATGAAACCTCCTTGGGACAGTAAGGTCATAGTAGCATCTTACCTCGTTGTTCTAAATGGATATGGTGTTCTGCCTGCTTGTTCTTGGTATTCATATATGACTGTTTGGAAAGAAGTTCTGATCTGAATGGGAACAGAAAAGTCAGTCTATAGAATAGACTGGGTAGAGCATATAATTCATACTCTGTGTCTTGTTGAACTCAAGGATATATATATATGTATATATAATTTACGAATTGAAAACCTTTCATTGTTTTCATTGAAACGAAATATGAAAAGATTTCTCCTTTGCGTTGTTGGAAAGTGAATTCTCTCACTATTACAATGAAAGCGTGATATGTTGTTGCTGTACAATCTTACATGTTATATATTGACGTGAATGTCTATAGAGTGAAATATTTGAAAGGAAATGATTGTGTTTAGAGATTCTTTTGGTACTAATGTTTATTGACCAGTTGCAATGAATTCTGGTCAACTTTTTGGAAAGGTAATAGTAGTTTTCAATTATTGAATATACTACTCTGAATGAATTATACTATTGGAGTATGTCTACTCTAAATAAGAGGAATTTGGATAGCAAAGAAGAACGGGTGATATGATCTTTCTCTCTTTTATTTGATTATTGATTTTCATTCATTTCTCTTTGGACTGTTATCATTGATTGATATCACGTTTGAATTAAAATTTCTAGTACAGTTATGAGGAAAGGAAAGAGAGTGTGAATGGATAATTGAATTAATGATCATTTTCTCTCATACAGTTGGAAATCTATAATTGTTATGGAACGAATTTCGTACTGCTTGGGTTAAGCATTTGTATTTAAATTGTTGTTTACTTTTCTCTTCAGCGTTTGATTGTTTGAGATTAGACAAGTTGTATGAAAGGAAAGGAAAATGGTTCTCATAGGAAGTTTTATTTAAAATCTAATTGTGAATCTTCCTCTAACTAATGTAGGGGAAAGGAATTGATAGCATTATGTTAGAACAGCAGTTGCATAATTGTATTTTAGTTCTTACGGATGTTTGTAATCTGGAAATGTTTCAAGGAAATTAATTCTTGTTATAAGTATTCGAAAGAGGACAAGAATCTTTTGACCGATTGGGATGGTAATTAGAGGATTAAGTTGATATGTTGTTCATCCTTTTGGTATTTAATTCGGAATGATTAAGTTGAAAGTTGATCTTAAATACTAAGATTATAACCAAATCACAATTTCATTTTAATGATGTGTACCTCGATGAGAGGATTCCGTAGGACATTGACATACGCAAGTAATTTATAATATAGTGTCTTCATGAAGCATGGGCCTTCATGACGACACAATGTTATATTTGACATATTACAATGCCCTCCGAATTAAATCATCAAGTTTACACAAAGATAATAAGTTCTTTGGTGAGGGATAGAAATGTGATCACATATATGGAGTGACTCGAGAGGACTAAATGTAACTAGATGAGTCATCTAGGAACAAACAAGTATGTCTCACGTATCTTTAGTTACCATGAGTAACTTCCTATGCTCATTCATATTGCTAATTGGGGTTAGAGCTTGACCTTAAACGGAAGGACTAGAAGAGACCAGGAAAGACCATTCTAGATAACAGATGAAGTGAGGTGAAGGATGTATTCCAATGATGTGTACCACATCCAGGAATATGATCATGCAAAGCATGTGAAAATCTTTGGCCAAAGTATCGCAAGTGCTGGTTGTGTTGTCCTAATCACCTAGTTTAAGATGTAGGATGTCAGACGAATATCAGTAACAGATATTCATATAGGCTTCTTAAATGGATCACTTCGATAACCAAAAATGGTAAGAGAACCCTGTATATTCATTATACAATGCATGAATTAACATGAAGGATTGGTAAGTCGCCGAGTCATGAAATGAGAGATTCATTTAAAACTGAGCCATAAAATGGGAGGTCGGTAGTTATTGAGTCATTTACAACAGGTTAATGGTATATTAAGTTATATGATTGAATGGCATGAATGTGTGTTCCATATTGTAAAATATGCGAACAGAGAACATTGGTTTTAAAAAGAAATTGTGTGATCCAAATTGCATTAATTGGACGGTGAAAATTATTAAAACTTGAACGTGTGTTTGAATTGTATAATTCAATACAGAGAACGTTAAAAAAAAAAAAAAGTTTTTTTCCCTTGTTCTAGTGTCTTAAAATGGGGATGTTACATCTTGGTATCTTCATGAAGGTGCAGGCTCTTGGAACTAATGAGTCCATAATTTAATAAGGTTTACATTTTCTTATGCCGAAAATGATAAACAAGAAGAAATGTTGAACAACCCGTTTCTCGGGTGGAGAAGAATGTGATTGCTCAAACGAAGTGGATGAAATAAAGGTAACTGCACTACTAGACACGAGAGATCATTTGAATTTTTTGGAACAACTTCAATGGGCAATGAAGAGGAGGAAGAAGAAGCTGATATAAATGATCAGCCACCTCCTGTGGACAACACCCATGGAGGGAATCGGGTGTTGATAATAGTAATGTGAATGCTCCTAATCATCCTGGAACTAAAAGGGCAAGATTAGTAGCTGAACTTACAAATGACATAAAGAGAATAAGTCCTCCAAAGTTTGATGGAACAACCCTTGGGGACAGATCTGAGAACTGGATCAGTGAAATGGAGAAGTACTTTTCAATAAGAAACTTCTCTGAGGAGACCAAAGCGATATGGGGAGCATATCAGATTTCTCATGAAGCATCATCATGGTGGGACAACCGTAAGGTTGAGTTGAATATTGTCGAATCAGACATAACTTGGGATCAATTTAAGGGTTACTTTAGGCAACGGTGGCTGCCTCAACTCTATTTTGATAGGAAAATGACTGAATTTCAGAACTGGTCGCAATGAGGAAGGTGTGATGATAGAATCTTGGGAAGGGTTTACTAAACTCCTTAAGTATGTGCCATAGTATCAAGCTGACGAGAAGTTTAGAATATGAAAGTTCATAATGGGACTAAATCCCATCATTGGTGGTGAAGTGGATGTCCACGGTCCAACCACCATGGAAGGAGTTGTCGAAAAGGTAATAAGACAGGAACATAAATTGAGAGTAATTTCTGCTCATAGGGAAGAGATAAGGAAGAAGATTCCCAATTCTTCTTCATCTCTCGCACCCAAAAGGGGGCCTTGGAAAAGGTTTGGTGTGAAAAAAAAAATTGTAGATAACAACAAGAAATTTGTAATGAACAAACCTGTAAATAGTGTGCGGAGCAGCTTCGCAAAAGTTAGTGGCAATGGACAAAAGTCCTATGGGAGCCAGAATGATAACTTCAAAGCTGGTAACAAATTTGAGCCTAGGAAAGGGCCAGTTGGAGGATGCTTCAACTATGGAAAGGACCATTACGTGAGTCACTATCCTCTGAAAAAGGATGATCGCGATCAGCAGCATAGGATACACGCTGCGGTGGCTAACAGACAAGCTGAAAAGCAAGTTACGCCTATAGAAGTTCCGGGTAAGTTATTCGGTACACCTGTAGTCATACTTTTTGATACTGGAGCCACTGAATGCTTTATTTCTACTAAACTTGCAATGAAATTAAAAAGAAAGGCTGAACGAATGGATAAGACATGGATAGTGCATTATGGGAATAATGTTGTCCATACAGTCGAAATGTGCCTTTTTGGGGTAATTCTTGACTTGCCCAGTTTCTCCACCACCGAAGTTGACCTGTATGTCACTCCTTTAGGATCATATGATATCATTATTGGAGTTAACTAGTTGGCATAACATAAGGCAAAGGTCGACTGTTATGAAAAACAAATTTGTTGTTTTGACGACCTGCAGAAAGCAGTCATTCAAGGTGTAAAGCGTGAAGTTGCAGTTAGGAAACTAATAGCTATGTAACTAAAAAGGGCTAAAAATAGAGGTTGCACCTTGTATGTAGTAAAAATGATAGAAAATGCTGAGGAGGATAATGATTTCATGGAAAGATATCCATTATTAAGGGATTTCAATGATGTATTTCGGAGGAATTACCAGGTCTTCCACCCAAACGAGAGTTTGACTTTGTAATAGAAATCAAGCTAGGAACTGAACCCATATCTAAGGCACCTTATAGAATGACCACCTCGAGTTGGTAGAGCTAAAGGCTCAATTACAAGAACTTTTGACTAAGGGGATGATAAGACCTAGTGTCTCACCATGGGGAGCGCCGGTAATTTTTGTAAAGAAAAAGGATGGCACATTGAGACTGTGCATTGATTATAGAATGTTAAACAAGGCAACTATTAAGAATCGATACCCACTTCCTAGGATTGATGATCTATTCGACCAGATGCGTGGAGCATCAGTCTATTCAAAAATAGATCTTCGATCTGGGTATCATCAGCTGAGAATAAAGGAAGAAGATATTCATAAAACAACTTTTAGAACAAGGTACGGGCATTATGAATTCATGGTGTTACCTTTTGGGTTGACAAATGCACCTGCCACGCCTTCATGAATCTGATGAACAATATTTTTCAAGAATACCTAGACAAGTTTGTGCTTGTATTCTTAGATGACATTCTTATATACTCTAAAAATGTCGAAGAGCACCAAGAACATTTAAGGGTAGTGCTGGAAGTTTTAAGAAAGAGGAAGTTATATGGTAAACTGTCTAAATGTTCCTTTTATGATGCAGAGGTGCATTATTTGGGACACGTTATAAGTAAGAATGGAATAGTTGTAGACCCTTCAAAGATCACAGCTATAACCGAGTGGCCTGCGCCTAAGAACGTGCATGAAGTAAGAAGCTTCATGGGCTTGGCAGGATATTATAGAAAGTTCGTTAAGGATTTTTCAAAAATTGCTGCCCCAATCACTTCACTGCAAAAGAAGGATAAGAAATTTGTCTGGACTGACAAATGTGAATCTACCTTTAAAAATTTAAAGGAATAGTTAACTACAACACCTATTTTAACTGTACCAGATCCAAATGGAAATTTTATGGTTGTAACGGATGCATCGGGAGAAGGCCTTGGAGGTATTCTGTTATAGAATGACCATGTTATAGCTTATGAAAGCAGAAAGCTTAAGTTACATGAACAGAATTATGCTCCACATGACCTAGAGCTCACTGCCATTGTACATGCACTTCAAATGTGGAGGCATTACCTTTTAGGCAAACCTTTTGAGTTAAAAACTGACCATCTGGGGTTGAAGTATATTTTTACTCAGCCAAATTTGAATGCAAGACAATGAAGATGGTTAGAATTTTTGTCTCAGTATGATTTTGATATAAGCTACATCAAAGGCAAGGAAAATAGAGTGGCAGATGCTCTGAGTCGAAGGAAGCACATCTCTGCTCTTATAACGTTAAGAACTTAGTTTAAGGATGAGGTGAAAGATGCCTTGGAATCAGATCCTTATTTCCAGCAAGTTAAAACAACACTTGCTGCAGATCCAAAGGATGTGAAGTATAAAGGATTTCGCTTTGATAGCGAAGGAATTCTGAGGTTCGAAAATAGGGTCTATATACCCTTGGCAAATGATTTAAGAAGGAAATTGTTAACTGAATTTCATAATTCACCTTTTTCTGGACATCCTGGCATTACGAAAATGCTTGTTGATCTTAAGAAGCAATACTTTTGGAAGGGAATGAAAAAGGATGTGGTGAAATTTGTAACACACTGATCAGAATGTCAACGTGTTAAGGTGGAACATATGCATCCCGCTGGATTATTGTATCCCCACAATGTTCCACAGTACAAATGGCAAGTGATAATGATGGATTTCGTTCAAGGATTGCCTATGTCAAGGAACAAGCATGATATCATCCTGGTTTTCATCGACAAATTAACCAAAGTGGCACACTTCATTGCTGGTAATTTGAAAGACGATGCACTAGTATTAGCAAGAAGATTTGTACATGAAATTTTCAGATTGCATGGAATACCCGAATTGATCATATCGGACAAAGATCCGAGGATGACATCAAGGTTTTGGCAAATGCTTAATGCGGCCTTGGGAACTAAATTAAACTTCAGCTCTACATATCATCCGGAGATGGATGGATAGATCGAGAGAGTCAATCAAGTTTTAGAGGACATGTTAAGAATGTATTGCATGGACCAGCAGTATAAATGGGAGGAATACCTTCCGCTGGTTGAATTTGCCTACAATAATACATATCACGCCTCTTTAAAAATGGTGCCCTTTGAAGCATTGTATGGAAGAAAATGCAGAACCCCTGTTAGTTGGGATAGCGTAGAGGACAGAGAGGTAATTGGGCCAGAAATCCTCAAGGAAATGGAACAACAAATCAAAATGATTCGGGAACATCTAAAGGAGGCTGCCAATAGGTAGAAGAGTTATGTAGACTTAAAGCGGGTTGATAGGAATTATAAACTTGGTGAGAAGGTCTTTCTTCGGGTTAAGCTGAAAAAGAGCTCAATAACTTTTGGCAAGGCTAGCAAGTTATCGCCACGTTACGTGGGACCTTTTGAAATTGTTGAAATAATCAACCCTGTAGCTTATCGTCTAGCATTACCTGCTGCTTTATCACAAATTCATGATGTTTTTCATTTTTTTTTCTTAAGAAATACGTAAAAGATTTATCACATGTGCTAAATTGGAATTCCTTGTAGGTCCAAGACCTAGGAATAATCATGATTAAGCCCATTCGAGTGCTGGGAAATCGCCAGTTGTGCTTAAGAAATCGTGAAGTGAATCAATGTAAGGTCCAGTGGGACCAGTTTAGTGAAGAAAGTGCAACTTGGGAAAATCTCGAAGAAATGAGATCTGCTTTTCCATACTTGTTTGATCGAAATTGAAATTCAAAAAACTGATAATTCTACCAAATTTAGACAATTATTGGTCTATTTTACAGTTATCTTAAAACACTATTTTAAAGAGTGAATCTATTTTTGGTATGAACTTATGAATGGAAGGACAATAACTGAATTTTGTCCTAGAAACTCCTTGAATTGGTTAATTTGATCATCGGGATGATGATTCTTTAAGAAGGGAGGAATGTAACGCCTTGATTTTTGTAAGTTATCATGGTAATTACTTTTCATAATATTGTAACTGCTGAAATGAAGATAAACATGTTAAGATATATCTTTGATCTTAAAGGAATGTGTTACTAATATGGACCCTTGTTTGCTGTAATTTGTTTACTTAGGAAAAAAGTTATTATTACTTGTGTGATTATGAGACACAGACTTTTGATCTTGATGAAATTTGGATTATTGATTGGTATGATGTGGCCTTCTTATGATCGCTTGTCGATTTACTTTTAAACCAGATTGAAGGTTAATATAAATGTTGCAAAGACCTGATTTTGTATTATTTTGTAACTGCCAACGAAAAAGGTTGATACTTGGGACCGCTTTAAGGCGATTACTGGATGCAAGTGGCATGGTATGTTAGGACTAAATGTCCCGCTTAATGTGATTGCTAATGAGACTTGATATGGAAACTAGTTAATTAAATATTAGGGGATTAAACCCTAACCTACCCCTAAGTTTTATCTTATACCCTAACTACTATCCTATATGGATTTTAGATTTCATAAGGGAGAAAATAGGTATAAATTCCATTAACCTATGAACTAGGCGAATGACCTAGATATGGACTATTAAAATACTAGACTAATCCTAACCTAAGGAAGGGGACGCATAGACCCATGTGGATGGAAAGGATAAGGGGAGGGGAGGTAAGAAATTTATTAGGACAATAAATAATGTCCTTACAAGTTTCAGCGCCAAGTTTGGCGGGAACAAGAAAAAGTTGGAGGCATCCAACTAGCTAAGTGGCTAAAAAGGAATTACATGCAAAATTTGAAAAAGGAAACTCGCCAACCTGAGTCGGTGGTGGCGTGAGGAATGAGGAAAAAGCACTGCATTCAATGCATTCAATGACCTTGGTCTTAGCGACCAGCTTGCCTTGGAAAGAGGATAGAGGAAAAATTTGTTTGTCATTGTGTGCAATCGGGTTTTTAGTTGCTCTGCATTTTTTCCATGGTTCTGTCAAACCTGCTGTTATTTTTGGTTATTGATTGTTGTTGTTGGAATAGCCATGGCTATTTTTGAGCTTGAGGAAGTTAGTGGACTGTTGGGAAAGCCCTGCTGCAGACGCCGTGGAGAGAAATAGCTCTGTGGACGTGTTTTCTTCAAACCACAAAAAGAATTTCAGGCATGTTAAGCCCTTCTCCTTAAACCATTTGCTTTTGTTTAAACGTCTCATTAAAACAACCCTGCTTTTATGATGGGTGTTTTAGTTAAATGATGTTGTTGATTTGAATGAAGTAATTTCTAGGTTGAGTCATTTTTCCCTTGCTGAACACGACTTGGGTAAAAAAATTTTTTTAAAAATGGGTAAATGAAATAATTCTGTTCTTGATGTGTGAGTTGTTTGACAATGTTGGGTAATTGTTTCTTTACTCAATATGAGTTGAGTTGTTGAATGTATTAGCTATGTGTGTATTATTTTATGAGTTTTGTGCTCTCTTGTAAAAGTGGAAGAATAAAAGGATTGGTAGGACCTTCTGGTTTGAGCTGTCATTACAAAACGAACACGACTTGGGCATACTTGTTGCGTTTTAAAAAGAATGATGAGTGTTTTCTTACAGAAATAGTTAATGAAACGAGTTATCTCTTTTGCTGTTATGAATCCTGAAAATAATGATAATAGGATTTCATTGTGTATTATGGGTCGAACTTGCTGTAGTAACAACAATGTGTAATTGTTGTTTTGATTTGTGTGCGATAATGGTTAAGGAAAGCCGTAAAAATGCTTGACAAGACTCATGTTTAACTGTTCCTCTTGTCATATTACAGTGTGTGGGGTATGAAACCTCCTTGGGATAGTAAGGTCATAGTAGCATCTTACCTCGTTGTTCTAAATGGATATGGTGTTCTACCTGCTTGTTCTTGGTATTCATATATGACTGTTTGGAAAGAAGTTCTGATCTGAATGGGAACAGAAAAGTCAGTCTATAGAATAGACTGGGTAGAGCATATAATTCATACTCTGTGTCTTGTTGAACTCAAGGATATATATATGTATATATAATTTATGGATTGAAAACCTTTCATTGTTTTCATTGAAACGAAATATGAAAAGATTTCTCCTTTGCTGTTGGAAAGTGAATTCTCTCACTATTACAATGAAAGCGTGATATGTTGTTGTTGTACACTCTTACATGTTATATATTGACGTGAATGTCTATAGAGTGAAATATTTAAAAGGAAATGATTGTGTTTAGAGGTTCTTTTGGTACTAATGTTTATTGACCAGTTGCAATGAACTCTGGTCAACTTTTTGGAAAGGTAATAGTAGTTTTCAATTACTGAATATACTACTCTGAATGAATTATACTATTGGAGTATGTCTGCTCTAAATAAGAGGTATTTGGATAGACAGTAAGAAGAGGTGATATGATCTTTCTCCCTTTTATTCGATTATTGATTTTCGTTCATTTCTCTTTGGACTGTTATCATTGATTGATATCACGTTTGAATTAAAATTTCTAGTACAGTTATGAGGAAAGGAAAGAGAGTGTGAATGGATAATTGAATTAATGATCATTTTCTCTCATACAGTTGGAAATCTATAATTGTTATGGAATGAATTTCGTACTGCTTGGGTTAAGCATTTGTATTTAAATTGTTGTTTACTTTTCTCTTCAGCGTTTGATTGTTTGAGATTAGACAAGTTGTATGAAAGGAAAGGAAAATGGTTCTGCTGGAAGTTTTATTTAAAATCTAATTGTGAATCTTCCTCTAACTAATGTAGGGGAAAGGAATTGATAGCATTATGTTAGAACAAGCAGTTGCATAATTGTATTTTCAGTTCTTACGGATGTTTGTAATCTGGAAATGTTTGAAGGAAATTACTTCTTGTTATAAGTATTCGGAAAGAGGACAGTAATCCTTTGACCGATTGGGATGGTAATTAGATGATTAAGTTGATATGTTGTTCATCCTTTTTGGTATTTAATTCTGGAATGATGTTCATATTAACGTTTCATAAAAGCAGGGTTCTTTTATTGAGACAGTTAATTAAAAGCACCTCATTTTAATGACAAGTGCTTAATATGCTCAGTTCAATGAACTGACCCGTGCAAGTAATTTTACAGATGAAACTTGAGTATAAATGAAGACATGGTTGTTTTAATACTTCTTTGATTAACTGAAGATGGATTGTATTGATAGCTATTACTCCTCCACGAGGAAATGAGAAAGGAAGAAGTTACATTCTTCTATCTTTATGAGTTGTAATGTTGTTTGATATAAACAAAGTCCAGTCGTTTGGACTGGAAAATGTATAGATTGTAAATCTGATGGATGAATACAAGTAAAAGTGTGATATTTTCAATAACTGTATCAGTTTGATATTGTTGAATAAGTTTGAGAATATAACATTATTCCTTGACTTGGAATTATTCAAATGTTAATGGATGAATTTAAAAGGAAATAACATCTATTCTTTACCTGAATGCAACTTTTACGTTGAAATGTGTAATTAGTTCATACTTGGGTTAAGATGAATTTTGAATTGACATTAAAAAGATTTAGATAAACACAAAATCCTAATTGGAAGGTATTCGGGATTAGTTTGAAAACTAAGGGATATCAAATAACTTAGAGGCAGCCAAACCTTGTATTCGGACTCGTTAATAGCCTCGAATGTTTAAATTCAGAAAATAAAGATATGGGAAATCATATCTATTGATTAACAGACCTTAACTAAGTAAGGTTAAGAAGGATAAATGAATAAATTCATTTAGAATTAGACCTCGTTTAAATGACATCTAATAAGATGGAATTCTGAATTTGTTTTCAGTTGTGGAAAACTTGGTTAAGTTTAATAGGTTAAACTTATTAAGTTTATCGATAATGGACTGATTAGTCCAAAGATTAAGAAAGGAACCAAGAAGTGAATATGTAACCCTTCGGTATGAAGGAGGAGATGCGTATTAAGCTAGAAGACGGATTAAGTCTCTCTTAGCTACATACAACTGTAACAAGAACAAGGATAAAGGATCAGCATGGCTGCTGAAAGTTGATCTTAAATACTAAGATTATAACCAAATCACAATTGAGCTAGATGTGTACCCTCGATGAGAGGATTCCATAGGACATTGACATACGCCAGCTACAATATAGTGTCTTCATGAAGGCGGGGCCTTCATGATGACACAATGTTATAGCTGACATATTACAATGCCCTCCCGAATTAAATCATCAAGTTTACATAAGCTGGATACTAAGTTCTTAGATGGGGATAGGAATGTGATCACGCATACAAAGTGACTCAGAGGACTAAAGGTAACTAGACACACGGAGTCATCTAGGGATGACATCGTATGTCTGCGTATCTTTAGTTACCATGAGTAACTTCCTATGCTCGTTCATATTGCTAATTGGGGTTAGAGCTTGACCTTAAATGGAAGGACTAGAAGAGACCAGGAAAGACCATTCTAGATAATCAGATGAAGTGAGGTGAAGGATGTATTCCAATGATGTGTACCACATCCTAGGAATATGATCATGCAAAGCATGTGAAAATCTTTGGCCAAAGTATCGCAAGTGTTGGTTGCGTTGTCCTAATCACCTAGTTTAAGATGTAGGATGTCAGATGAATATCAGTAACAGATATTCAGATAGGCTTCTTAAATGGATCACTTGATAACCGAAATGGTAAGAGAACCCTGTATATTCATTATACAATGCATGAATTAACATGAAGGATCGGTAAGTCGCCGAGTCATGAAATGAGAGATCGCTGAAACTCCGAGCCATAAAATGGGAGATCGGTAATTCTTCGAGTCATTTACAGCAACATATGGTATCTGTTATATGATTGAATGACATTGAATGTGTGTTCCAGAACATTGTTTTAAAAAGAAATTGTGTATGCATTAATTAGAGAACATTGGTTTTAAAAAGAACGTTGCAAAAAAAAAAAAGATTTTTTCCCTTGTTTGTCTTGGGGATGTTAGAGGTAGATAGATTAGTAGAAGAGTGTTGTGTGTATTTTTGTAGTGTGTTAAGACCTTATTTAGGTTGTTGATGTTCATGATAGACTGTTTGAGAGGTTTTTAACACATGTTTGAACATAAGAGAGTATTTTGAGGTAACGGTAGGTATGTGTTTAAAGGCTTTTCATCAAACCTTTATAAAGAAAGATTAAGTGTTCTTGATCTTCAAGTAGGTTTTTAAAGGCTTGACAAACAAAGACCGTGATGAGCAAATTTGAAGGTCAAGAATCTATTTTTTCTTAAGGTAAAATAAAGCATAACCAATTTAATCAATTTTTGAGATCCAAGGTATGGTTGTATTGTCTCAAGCTGGCATATTATGAAAAGAATAAGGTTTGACAGAGATATATCATAGTGAAGTATGAATATGAAGACTTAGTGAATAATGGACTATTATAATGGGACCAATGTGAGTGTATGATGTAAAAGAGGTGTCATGATAAGTTTTGTGACTTGTAGGAGGATGATTGACCTAGGTAGAGCATGAATAGTCCTTTTCTTGCATGGTGGTTTGGATTGTTCCCATTGGAACAATATTCTTGGTTACAAGAATGATCTAGATGCTTTTGGAGTCCTAATGAAGAAATGAAGAGTTTGAGGTCTGGTAGCTCAAGTGGATTATAGGGTCTTTAGTGGGAGCTTATGGATTATATTTGTTGATAAATCAATGTATGCAAGTTTTTAAGTTTTTGTATGATTATAGTCATAATTTGTATATTGGTTTGATTTTGTACATTCATCAAAGATACTTGATGAAAATTGGATGAAGGATGTCCTACTTGATCTTGAGAAGGTTTTCCCAAGAAGCAAGCAAGTATGTGAAAGTTGCAAAAATTCAAATTGGTATCTATTTAGTATTCGTGAAATCACATTTGGTGTCATTCTAGTAGTTTTAATGTGTTAATAAGTCGGGGAGCTATGCGAGACATGTCTCTAGCTCCATAAGAAGGTGTGTCGATCCAAGAAGGTATGCGAGTTTTGAAGCGAGGTTTGTGATTAATGACAAAACCGAGAAGTGTTGAAAGGTAAATGTTGTTTCTTATTTTCAAATCAATTGGTAACAATGGTAGTTGAAGGAGTTTGGTCTATTGGATCAAGAATATGTTAAGTTAAGAAGTTGCATTGGTTTGATTCATATGGTGACCTAGTGAGAAAGAGGTCTTGGTCTTGTGGTCTTGAGTTCATTTGAAGAAGGTATGCATTGAGTAAGGGGAACATGTAAAGTTTGTTTATGTTTCCGTGTCTTGTTGATGTTTCTAACAATTTCATGGTGAGTTCTTGGTATGATTTCAAAGCGGGGAGTGAAAAAAGTTGTAGAATGAGCATGGCATAAGTTAGTAGTAGTTTTGGTACCAAAGGAGGAGAATGTTTAACTCGGAGGGAGCATATTTGTTTCATATAGTTGGTATCTTGTAGCTCCATGTTGTGAAGGTGATCCTAAGGTGAGTGTTTTGGTCAACTATTGGTATCAGTCCATTGGTGTCATCTTTTATGTTTTGAGATTAGATGGTAGCTTGTGGAAGACCCTAGTATGTTGAATATCCTTTTTCATTCATGTCGAAAAGGGGGAATGAGTTGATGGCACATGTAAGTACCATAAAGGAAGAATGAGCAAATGTAAAGTAAGTATCATTTAGAATTTTTTTAGTCTGTAGTATGTTTTCCATTAATGTTTTTGCCATCAATGAAAAGGGGGAGATTGTTGGAAAGTTTCCATTAATGTCAAAGTATTGTTGTGTAATGATTGGTGTCATGAAGAGCTTGTTAGCAGATTGTTGTCATTGATGTCTAGTTGGTTAAGGTGAGTTTGGAATAATTGTCATTGATTTCAAAGGAAGTTAAAGAACATAATAGATTGATTGATTCACTGATTTCAAAGGTTGGTGCATGATTTAGGTGACAAAGCATAATTTTTGTCACTTCAAAGTCTATTTGAAGTTTGTTTGAATGCTTCAGAGTTTGTATGAATTTTTTGATTTATCTTGGTATGAGACCAATATTGTTGGCCAAATGTTGTAATGCATCCTTCAAATTTTGTTTGATTTCTTCAGTGTTTATCTGGAGTATGTTATAATGATTCAAGTCTATTCTATTTGCTTCAGAGTCTAAACGGGATGCTTTGGAGTGTGCTTGAAGACTCTAGTTTGTTGTGATCTAGGACCACCGAGTTTGGGTTGGATTGTTGTAATGCATTTCTAAGTTTGATGGATTAGTTTTTGTGATCATGTTTGGCCAACCTTCAAAGAATTTAAAAGTATATTTGTGATTTTCTTGTTCTTTAGATATGTATCTATTTTTTGGCACTAAAATGTTCCATATGTTCTATTATATGGCCAACTTGGATGCTTTGCTGGAGATAATGGAGATGTAAAGAGGAAAGTACGAACTGATAAGAAGAAGAGAAAGAGAAAACTCAAGTAGATGGAGATTGAAATGACATAATTTGGTCATGACAATTCAGAAGAAGCCTATGGTGTGATTATCCTATGTTTTTCAGATGTTCTTTGAGATTTTGTATGGTCAACCAATATGTCGTTAGAATTTCATGAGCAACCTATGTTGATATGTTCTTTTATTTTCGTATGACCAACCTAAGTAAATATGACCAACCTACATGATATTTGTGATTAAGACATGTATATAAGAAAGACAATTTAGACCAATTTAAATAAAGAGGTGTGTATAGA
Source organism: Taxus wallichiana var. yunnanensis (assembly GCA_018340775.1). NCBI lineage: Eukaryota > Viridiplantae > Streptophyta > Pinopsida > Cupressales > Taxaceae > Taxus > Taxus wallichiana. The sequence goes on along the minus strand of CM031244.1, from coordinate 205,774,902 downwards.
GAAAAGTGTGAGTTAGAGGTTAAGCTGCGATAGGTGTATGAGGTCCTAAGGATGTGAAGAATGTATACAAATTGAATATCTTAAGGTTGCGAGCTATGAGAGTATATCATCCATGACCTAGTGAAGGTGGGGAAGAAGAAGAACGAGTGAGCTAAGGAGGCAGTTTTGAGTGTCTTTAAAGGAAGATGAGTTTGTGTACAAAGAGTTGATGTTTGTGTATGGAGAGTTATTGATTTTGAGGATCGGAATGTGTGTTAGAGACACGAGTACATGTTGATGTGTGAGAGATAGAGAGAAGACCAAGAAGAAAAGAGAAGAAGTGTAAATAAGTCCATCGTTTGTTGAGTAAGAAAAAAGAAGAGGTAGAAACAATTCTTAGGTGGATGAGTTGGTACTTAGTATTCCTTGTGGATTTGGTGCTTCACTAAAACCCTAGGGATTTGGTGCTTACTAAATTCAGGTTTGTTCTTGATAAATTATGGGGTTGATGCCTCCTTACAAGTTGGTGCTTGCTAAATTCAAGTCATTGCTTGATAAATTAGGGATTGGTGACCCTTGTGCGGTTGGTGCTTTACTAAATATTGATTATTGTCTATTAATACAATTATCAGTAGATTTTATTCCCCTTGAAGAATCCCACCTAAATAATGTGTTCATGTGTTCTCTCTTGTTTCTTACACATGTGGATGGTGATTTAATGTAAATTGAATTAAATCTAATTTCAGAGTAACTACTATAGTGTATGATATAAAAGTGATAAAATATAGTAAATCAACAAGAAACAAGTAAGCAATCATCTAAAACCCTAAGTAAGAGGAGGAGATAGAATGACTTAGTTGATTTCCTAACCGTCTGGAAGTGATCTAGGTAGGTGAATAGTTAAAACAGACTGATAAGAATGTCCTCGATGCTTATTGGAGGTTTTGGGACTCGGAACAATGCAAGACAGAAGCACCCCTTGTAGGATAGGAGCACTCGAGTACTAGTGACTCTATTTGGGCTCTAGTGTCCAGATAGGTGCTTAGATTCTTATATCTTCGTGCGGGAGGAGCTTCATTGTTGATCTCTATCTTTCACTCTAGATTCACTCCTAGATCTCCAAATGTACATGTAACTTGTAAAACAAGTTTTTCACCTACACATGTCCACAAACAACATTAATATAATAAAAAGATATAGAATGTGGAGTCGAATGACCCCGAAATTCACTTGAAGAGTGAACTTAGTACCAAGAACTACACTACATTTTAGATTCCATGCAGTTCTATGTGAGAGTGTGTGTAATGATACCCAATAATACCCTTGTGCAAGTTGCACTAAAAAAACAATGAGCTAGATCTAGAATGCTCCGGATGTAAATGTGTGTAATGGAATATAATAGACTCCTCATCCTATGTTGTGTATGCGAAATGATGCAACCCTTGTCCCTTGAGTGAATGTGCTAGATGGATGCTTTTAGATGCTCTTGTAACTTTGGATGGAAGCTTAGTTGATAATAGATAGTGTCGGTGCTTAGTCCCTTATTTGAGAGCTATAACTATGTATATATATATATATATATATATATATGATTCCCTTGTTTGAATTTCATAATTGACAACTGGAAGGCTGACCCAAAAGTATAAATATGCCCAAGAAGTAAAAGAGACCCAAAAGAGTGAGAAAAGGGGAGAAAGGGTCAGGAGCGCCCAAGAGGGACATGAACGCTTAGGCGTTAGTGTCCTAACTAGGTGCTAGTGTATGAGGCCATAAAATATAAATCATTTAAATACCGATAGGGTTGTAGGGTGTGTAAGGTCAATAAAAGTATAACAAACAAAGAAAAAGACCTAAAATACATTGTCAATTACTAGTTTTCTTGCTTAGGAATCATGTATATATTAGTATGCTCTAAGACCTAGAAATGTACCAAAGTGCATAGATTTTGTGTTTACATTTTCACCCACTTTATTTTATTGATTGAATACTCAATAGCATAAAGTAGATAGAATATGTGTACCTTATGATCCTATAGAGAAGAGTGTATTTGATAGCATGCCAAATGGATAAGTGAAGCCTTAAGTGATCACAATCTGAAGCGTGGAGACTAGGAAAGGGAAGTATCTTTGTAGGGGTGAAGTGTATGAATAATAGCATGATGTGTTTTGCTGATGTGAGATGCTTCTTATTGCATAATAAGGATAGACCTATAAAAGAAGAGTGAAAGAGTAGTCAAAGTTTTATATATGAGAAATCAAAGTAACATGTATATAAGTAAGTAAAAGTGTGAAAGTATGTAAAAGGAAAGTGTGCACCTAATGTATAAGAGTGTAAGAGATAGAGAATTGTCCTGATTTGCTTGGAGTTGTTGCATTTGAATGTCGATGGTGATATTTTTGGGTGATCTCATGTTGAGAGCGAGTTTTTGGGTGATCTCATGCTAAGAGTGAGTTTTTGGGTGATCTCACGCAAGTGCGAGTTTTTTTGGGTGATCTCATGCCAAGAGAAGAGTGTTGGGGAGAGAGGTCTATATTTTCTCTCCTTTCATGATGCTTCTTGAATAAGCACCACTGCAGATGGTATGTCCGATTAGTCTCACTTATTCTGATTTGTTCTAGTTGTACTGATAAACTAAATTCTGTAACTGGAGGCAAGTGCCTACTACTATAGAACTAATCTGAAAACTATAAGAGATTGTGTTGATCTGATAAATTAACTATTTTTTCCCTAGGACACAAGCACCCATGGGGGCCACAAGCACCCATCGCTCTGTTCGAGTTTGGGCACTAGTGTATGCACTCTGTATTTTAGACCCAAGTATGATTCTCGGGTCAATCATGAATGTGTTCTGTGTCATTTTGTATTGTGACGTGTTGTCATGTAGCTCGAGATGATGTAGGGTTGATTTTTGACCCAATAGATGCCCCCTCGTTTGGGGTGCATATAACAACTATAGGAGAATGAAGTCCAAAAGAGAGGACCCAAAACTGATCTGAAATGGATACTTAAGAGGTAGGGGATGTACATGGTAGAAACCAAGGCATATGTAAAAAAAATAGGCTAGTAGCAAGTGCTAGTAGTAAAAATAGCTAGCATGCAAAATAATACAATGTAAAAGTAATTAGGAAGACAAGATGGACTGCAAAAATTAGGTTTCAAACATGGGACATCGCTCACAATGTAACAATACAATCAAGGTCGAAGCATCCAAAATCATACAATTATCACACAAGACATAGGGCATAAACCAAAAACAATGGTAAGCAATAGTTGCAAAGGGACAGATAGCCATAATTGTATAGATCCCTGCAAGGCAAATGCTACACATGAAGCACCCGTTAGCATGCTTTTTTTTTTTATAATTTAACACTTTTGACCAGAGCTTTGAATCGGGGTTAGGCCCCAACCTAACAAGAGAGAAGAAGAAGAAGAGAAAAGAGGTAGAAGAAGGAAAGAAGAAGGAAGGAAAGAGGAAGAAGGGCTTGCCCACAACGCAGAGAGAGATCCAAAAGCCAAAGCAACGCAAAAAAATGACCATAGCAACCAAAGGGACACAACAACCTCATCAATATAGGTACCAGTGTGATGATTGGCCTCCCGTAGAAGAAGTCAATAAGCTCTGCGTGCCTGTCCTTTAATTCATTCCATTGATCAATTCTTGAATAAGCGGAAAGCGGCTGCCTCAATGTCCACCTCCGGTAGAAGACGATGATTGAGCTGACCCATCGTGAAGAGGTTATTAACACTTTGTGCATGGTGAAGAAGAGCTCTGTACTGACCACAAATCCACTGGATACCGCGTCTTGTGCCGATTACTAGTTCATCGACCTCTTCAACCCAAAGAAGAGGATCCGATAGGGAGAAGTCAGCCAATTCCTCACCCAGCCCCACACGATGAACGAAATGAATAACAAAGTTAGCAATGAATTCGACAATGACCAAATCCTCCTCCTAAGAATGTAAAGAAAGATATGAAGGTAATCGCTTTATGTCCGCATTGGAATGCGCATGGTGAGACTGAAACCTATAGGAATCACCCAAAATAGTCTCAATTTCCTCGGCTTCCAGGTCCGAGGAGAAATGGAAGACCTCGATAGGCGGGAACGATCAATCGCCAAGGTCATGGCGACGTCAGACCGAGCTCTGGAGGAGAACAAATGGGAAACCGAGAAATGCCATTGAACCGTGCGGAAAGACCAACAGCGAGGAAGCAAAACAGAAGATCACAAAGCAAAAAGAAGACAACCACCTCCCTTAAATGGGGCGTTGCACGCGCGAGAAGCCAAATCCGACCTGTGAACTCTAGTTGGTCTGCTCGCATGAGATAATACTTGAAAGACCTTGCCACGCTTCGACTGTATCAGATATGACACTGGCGGTAGGGTGATCTATTGCATAGTTAGCCAAAAGATCAGCGACATGATTGGTTTCCTGGTAATTGTGCATGATGTGCCAAGTACCAATCTTGCCCAACCAAAAGAAAATATGGGGGATAAAATGTTGATTTTCCACGAGGGGGAAGAGCCTCTAGAGACTGCATGGATAATTATTTGTGAGTCTCCTTCAATATAAAGTTGAGAGCAACCCAAATAGGCTGCCATCTTTATCCCTTCCAGAAGTGCTTGGGCTTCTGCAGCATTACACGAACCATCCCAGAGGGGAAATGAACCAGCCTTAATAAGATGTCCTGAATCATCTCTAAGAATACACCCGCCTTGATTTGCCGGATTACCTCTAGAAGCACCATCAAAATTAAGTTTCCACATACCTTTGGGGGTCTCCATCTGGCCCTTTTCCTTTGAATTAATTTTTCAACCTGTGAGAGACCTTTTTTAATGATAGAACAGGCTAGGCAACTTGATGAGAGGCCAAGAATTAGATATTTCTACGTCTCTGGAGGAGAAATTGGAATGAGACAAACTGTTGATACTAACTTTTTCCGAGATGGCCACTTCCAACTTGTTGAGGAAAACATGTTGCTCGGTCGTTTGTTCCGGAAGAGCCGAAGATTGCGCTCCCACCAAATATGCCATATGAGGAAGAATGGAGCAATGGACCATATAGAACACAAAGAGCTTTTGAGATTGAATTTCGGCCATGAAAGAAGGGTCTCGCTGATATTTTTGCATGGGACCCAAGCAAGTTTTAATTTACTAAGGAGCCAATCCCAACAAGCTAGAGGTGAAAGGGCAAAAAAGAAAAAGATGATCCAGGTCTTCCTCAGCAGCACCACAAAGCACACACTTGGTGGGTCCCACATAGCCCCAAGACCTTCTCCTCACTTGTGTCAGAATTTTCTTTTTCAAAACAACCAGCCAAAGATGGCCACTTTGGGAGAAATACTATGATGCCAACAACCAAAAGAATAGGGGAGGCCCAGTGGACCTTGAGAAAAGAAGATCATAACCAGCTTTCACGGAGAAAGAACCCGTGACATCCCCAAGCCAGAGAAGTTGGTCCTCACTGCCTAGGAAGTGTGGATTTCTGTCCTGAATGGCTTCCTTGTAAAGGGATGATTCAAGAGCGGAGGTCCCAATATTGGTTAAATCTTTCCAAATCCAAGAAGGCGAACCGTTATGATGTTGGCTGCCATAATCAGCAACCAAAGAGCCCCAAGAAATTTTGGTCTCATTCATAACTCTGTTGAGTTCTGGCATTAGATTAATAGGTGGGAACCCGTTCCAACTGTCCTCCCAAAAGTTGGCAAGTTGTCCGTTGTTGATTTTCCAAGAGACCGAGTCAGCAATCAGGGGTCTGGAATTACAAAAAAAGTTCCAGACATGTGAACCTTTAGGGAGCTCGGAACTGGAGAGTAGTAACTCGAGGCGACCACCCTCAAGGTACTTATGAGAAAGAACTTGAAAGGCAAGCCTTTTAGCATCTGAAATGAAGTTCCAGACAAGTTTAGCCCCGAGAGCTGAATTCTGTAGAGCGAGATCCATAATACCCAACCCACCCAAACGTTTGGGCAGCTTGACCATATCCCATTTAACCAAGTGAAATTTTCACTCTTCGTTGTTCCCTTGCCATAAGAATGATCTGACGATCTTCTCAATTTTGTGTAGAACTATCTTGGGGATCTGCAAGATAGACAACATATAGATAGGAATGGCCAGAAGAACAGAGTTTATCAAAGCATGGCTCTCCCAGCCAGAGATAACCATTTTCCTCTCCAGGAGAGCAATCTAGAAGAAAGAGAGTTAATGAGCCCATCCCATAAAAGAGCTTTACCATGCCCTAGAGAAAAGAGGAATACCCAGATATCTGGACGGAAGGACACCCATGGTAAAGCCAAGAATTGCTTTGATCCTTCTCTGTATTCTTGGAGCAACATTAAAAAAGAAAATGACAGATTTGTGGAAGTTGATGACCTGTCCCGTCAGCTGAAGAATAAGAGTTCAGTAAAGAAGAGAAGCATCTGGCTTCTGGAATGGATGCTTGACCAAATAAGAATGTATCATCTACGAATTGTTGGTGTGAGAGAGGCGGAAGATTGGAAGTTATGTGAATACCCTTAAGAGAACCTTCCAGAAGGGCAAATTTGATGCTCCGACTAAGAGCTTCAGCGACCAAAATAAAAAGAAAAGAGGAAAGAGGGTCGCCTTGTCTCAGTCCCCTGCTACTGCTGAAAAAACCTTCTACCGAACCATTGACCAAGATGGAGAAACACAAGGAAGTAATGCAGTTGAAGATCTAGTTGCAAAAGTGCCAACTAAATCCCATAGCATGAAGTGACTTAATAAGGAATCTCCAATTAATATGGTCATAAGCTTTACTAAAATCCATTTTCAACATCATGCCAGCTCTAGAGGATGAGTGAAGAGTATGAATCAATTCATGCGAGATAATGATCCCATCAGTAATAGACCTCCCCGGAATGAAACCACTTTGTTCTTGTGCCACTAATTTAGAGAGTAGAGGGCTCATTCTTGTGGCAATGGCTTTTGAGATAATTTTGTAGGACGTATTACAGAGAGAGATCGGTCTGAAGTCATCCAAAGAATCAAATTTGAATACTTTTTAGGAAACATGCAAATGAGAGTATGATTGAGTGCACCCAGAAGCTTGCCTGTACGTTGGGATTCCTCAACAACGTGCCAGATTGTATCCCCAATAACTTCCCAGAAGTCCTGATAGAAAGAGGTGGGGAAGCCATCAGGACCAGGCGCTTTGTCCCTTTTCATTGAAAAAACAATTTTATGAACCTCCTCCTTGGAAAAAGGGGAAAGAAGCTTTATATTGTCAAGCATCATCAACCAAAGAAGGGATCTGTTGAAAGAAGGGAAGCTGAGCGCCCAAGGGGGTGGCTGAATCACCATTCAACAACTTTTGGAAAAAAGACACCGACTCAGATTTGATCCAGATTTGGGTGGATGCCACAGAGTTGTCTTCCAACTGAAGGGAGGAGATATAATTGGAATTTCTTCTGGCTTTCACCGAAGCGTGGAAGAACTTTGTATTTTTATCACCATCACCAACCAAACTTCCCTCGATTTTTGTCTCCAGTGAGTTTCCTCTTTAAGGAGGAGATCTGAGCTCCCTTAGCAGCAATTTTTCTTTAAGAAAGTCAGCCTGATGCATCCCATGTGAGAAAATAGAGTCATTAAGAATACAGAGCTCTTTTTCCACTCTGATTTTCTCTTGAAAGATGTTTTTGAAGCAGGAGACATTCCAGGCCCGCAAATTATCTTTCAACATTGAGAGTTTTTTGGAGAGAATATACATCCAAGTCCCTTCGACCTTGAAGGAATCCCACCAAGTTTTAATCAGAGGCTGAGAGAAGAATCCTGCAACCACATGTTTTCAAATTTGAACGGCGATCGTCGAGGGGGAAGATCAAAGGAGATGATTAGAGAAATAGGAAAATGATCGGAGCCGGAAAGAGGAAGAACAAAGCATTTTAGAAGAAAGTTGTGATGTAACCAAACTTCAGAGACCAGAAATCTGTCAAGGTGCACTACCATTGAACTGAACCCAAGCCTCGATTATTCCACATAAACCAACCCGAACACGGCTCCAAGTCCACAAGATTGGTGGAAGACACAAAGGAAATGAAATCAGCTTGAGAACAAGGCTGCCATTGAATACCTCCTTGTTTATCAATATCAGAGAGAGTTGCATTAAAATCACCTACAACTACGATCTTGGAGTTGAAGCCGAGGCAAGGACAAGCTGAAGTTTAGACTAGAGCTCCCTTTTCTTTTTGCGGAATAGAGGGACCATAAACATTACATAAGAAGAAGGCCTCATCAGAATGTTTGATAATAACCTTGCACCAAATGAAATTTGGATCAACCAGGAGAGGTTTGAGACTACAACAACTGGATTTCCACAGAACACCCAACCCACCCAAGGCACCCAGTGAGTCCAGAAGCAACCTTCCCAACCTTTCCATTTTCAAAACCAGCCATTCTTACAACCTACTAGAGACATCTTAGTTTCTTGGATCAAGCATAAATCAGCTAAAGAGTCAGTGACATAACGTCTTAAAAGACATTGTTTGTTAGGAGCATTCAAGCCCCTAACATTCCAGGAGAAGAGGATCATTTGATCTTCAGAGAGGACCCGCCTCTCTTACTCAAGGAAGGAAAAAAGGAACGAAGTTGAAGCTGCTTACCTGCTGAAATTTCTTTAAGGGAAATGTTACTCTTGGAGGGATGACCTTGAGTACCCCTCGGCCCAAATCCATTCCAAGAATCGCAGGAGTTGGAAGAATCAGGCGCATCTGTGGGTGAGCCGATGTCGAAACTACGGGGATAGCATCCAGGAGATCCACAGTGATCTCCATCAATAGAAAGGATTAATTTATCCTTCTTGTTCACCCATTTCTCCAAAGAGTCAGCATTCCCACCCGAGCAAGAGAAATACCTTCATGAAATAAGGATAAAATCCTAGAAGAGTCCTTAACCACTGAAGTAGTTTCTTTAACAAGAGAAATGGTACTCGGGTCCAAGGCCAGGGACTCAAGCGCAGAATCGAGTCATTAATGTCCGCTTTTGGAGGTGGCTCTTTTTCTACTAGAGGAGGAGCTGGATGTGAAGAAGCCTGGAGAGGAATAGATTTCTTTCTCCACACCATTTTGCTGGGAACATGGGATTTATTGCAAGATTTTTGGAAATGACCTGGTTTTTTGCAAATGAAACAACTGTCGAAACTCCTTCGTATTCCACCTTTTGTTCCCATTTCCCGGAGGGGGAAGAGATGACTATGAGATCTTGTAGCTTTTTGTTAGGATCAATGGAAATGTAGATCCTGGTGAAGGACGAAAGGGTACCTTCCAAAGTGACAGGATCAATGCGAACGACACGCCTAAGGCTGGAGCAAATCTTGTAGAGAGTGGTGGAAGACCAAAACTCGCTAGAAGTGAATAAAGCCTTACCCAAACTTGGAAACCTTCCATTTCCACTTTTGCTGGGTCAAAATGTGCCACCCACTTGCGAATGACCAGGCTCTGAGTCCGCACAGAGAAAGTCTTTTCTCTCCATGGTGTCGTTCCTTTGAGCTGCACTCCAAAAGATTACAAGAAAGAAGCCTCTTTCCAAGAAGTAGATTCTGAGGCCACTACCCCATTGAATATCACACCAATTTTGAATGCCTTCCAAAGAGAGCTGACGACTGAAATTGCTCTACTTTTGAGAAGGTTAAGTTGGGCCGCTAGGTCTTCCGAGTCCACCAGAGAAACCGAGACGAAATCAACTGGGTCCGAGAAGAGGCTTGGCTGACCACTTTTACAGTTTTCAATGATCGCACTATCCAGGAGTGGAGCATCTGGGACCCAAGCACTTCTGCATTGCCTCCGATAGGCCCAGGCCCGTGGGAGGCACCAGCTCAGCATCACGAGGAGGGGCGTCCAACTGACCATTGCATAGGCCAATTTTTGAAAAAAATGACCGTTCTGGTCCAAAATGCCTCCGCTTCCCTTTGGCCATAAGCGTGTTGTCTCGAAATTTGTACCCGTTAGCATGTTATAAAGATAAGTAATATGTCAAAACATGTATCAATGAAAAGTAAGAAGTAACAAGTACTAAAATGATAGAACTTGTTATGTGTAGAGTATGCAAGTAGAAAAAGATAGATGCCCCTAGGAGGCTCGGTGGGACCTGGTAAAGATTTGTGTCAAACATAATGCATCATGTATGAAGATTTCATAAGTATTGAATTCACCTCAAGATACCAAGTGAACATGCATGTGTATATATAAAAAGATGATGACATTCTATGTATCCAACTAGCATATGAAACAAAGTGTAACATGTAAGTAGAATAAGCTAACAAGAAACAATGCAACCAAGATATGCAAAGATTGTATGAGTGTGATGGTGTGATATGCAAGGTGTAAATATGATAGGAGCAGCGGATGTGTATGAGATGAGGTTCATTTATAAATTTTCCCTCAAAAGTCAAGAATGAACCATAAAACAAGAGTGTGTCATTGGGAAATGAATGTGTTGTGTGAGATCGAGAGTAGATTCTAGGATATATGTATCATGAAGCACATAACGTGAAGTGTGTATGATGTGAGGTTCATGGATGGAGTGTGCCCTCAACAGTCAAGTCTCAATCGTAACACTAGAGTGCTTCATCGGGTAATGACGATACAATGTGTGTATCAAAGGCGTATGAGTCTTTGAAAAAGATTAGACATGAAGTTCAGAGCGTGAAATGTAGTAGTAGACACTAGATACAACTGATATTGATGGAAGGGGGTAAGAAAGTGAAATCCCCTCCAAGTTTGTATATCAGGAGCTATTGGAAAATAGATGTGACCATTATAAGCAAGAAAAATCCAGAGTATGTATAGTGCATAAAAGGGTGTGTAGCATATATATGAAGTAGTATGTGTACCATGAATAGAAGGATTCATAAGTAAGCATGAGAAATAAAGTGCATATGGAGTAGTATAGGATCGTAAAGAGATGTAGCAAGGTGTGCCCATAGTGTAGATATGAGAAATTTTTTCTAGAAATATTGACATGAATTGTAAAGCAAGAGTAATGTATAGATGTGTATGTGAATAATATGGATAGACAATCTGTTGATTAGAACATGTGACTATGAGGAGGGGAGAGTTTGATGTCCCCCAAGTGTGTGAGTAATGGAGATCTATGTGATGATGTGAGAGAGACCATGCCATGGTGGCAAAATTAGAATAGGTAGAAGATTGCAAAAGCTACCAAAGAATAATGTCAACATGGTGAGGGGAAAACCCAATAGAGTATAAGATCCGAACTAGATGAATAGGAAGTGTATAAGCAATAAGAATGTACCCATTAGGAGAAAATAGAATAGGTGTAGCATTGTGTGTGTTGGAAATAGTGGAAAAAGTAAGTACAAACATAAGGATCAGTATGTGAGTAAAAAGACGTGTAACATATGTAATGTTGTGATGCTCATTAGTAGTAATGAAAAGTAATAAGTGCATTTTTGGAATATTAGAATCAATAAATCAGTATGAACTAGACCCTATGATCATAGACAAAAATCTAGAAAGAGGGGAACAGACGGCCCCCATGAATGTAACAAGATAAGGTGTAGCCATAGTAAATGAATCATGTAGGATCGTGAAAAGTGTAAGGATTAGGATTGAGTGTAAAACAAACATACAATGCTCTAACATGCAATAAGGAAGGTGTAGAGAGAGATGTAACATTGGAAGCACTAAGCATATGATCAATAAAAGTGTATCGAGAGTGAAGCACAATGAGAGGAGTATAATGGGTCTTGGTAGAGATTGATTGTGTAAATCAAAGCACTAAGGTACATCCCAAGAGGAGAAGAATGTGTAATGTAGGTAATTTCATGAGCATCGCATGTAAAAGGAATATCATAAGGACTAGCAACATGAGGTGTGGAATCTACTATAACATTATCCATAGAAGAAGGTGTAGCAAGGGAATTGTGTGTTATGGCACGGGTAGAAAGAAGTGTATACATAGTATGTAACCAAGGATGGCCTAGAAGGATAACATAAGGAACATCATGAGGCACAACGTTACATAGAACATTAAGAGTAAAAGATTCCATAGTAAGGGGAAGAAAGATCGTTCCCAAAACTTTCTTAGGTATATTATCAAAGCCACATGACTACAAAGAGTAGATGGATGGATATGAATAACAAAAATTTCTATTTTTATGGAGAAAGGAAATATTGCATACATTAAGACCAGATTCAGGATCAACTATGACACACTTGACAAGAATATTATGAAGTTGAACACGGATATACAATGAGGAAGCAAAGTGGAATCAAAGGGATGGGAAACCATGAAAGATTCGATAATGGGCATGTAAGGATCAAGTTCTCCAAATGATTTAATTTAAATTGAATTAAATCTAATTTGAGTAACTACTATATATTGTATGATATACAAGTGATAAAATACAATAAATGGACAAATAATGAGCAAGAAATAATATGAAACCCTAAGCAAGAGGAGGAGATAGAGTGACTTAGTTGATTTCGAAAAGTCCGCAAGTGATCCGGGCTTGTGAATAGCTGAAACAAACCGAGAATAGTGTCATCAATGCTTATTGGAGGTTATGGGACTCGAATGATATATAACAAGAGCGCCCACGGGAGGACAAGAGTGCTCAAGTGCTAGTGACTATATCTAGGTGCTAGTGTCCACACAGTGTATTTAGATTCTGATATCTTCTATGTAGGAGGAGATTTTTTGTTGATCTCTTTTTGTCACTCTAGATTCACTCCTAGATTGTCGAATGTACATGTAACCTGCAAAACAAGTTATCTACTTGCACATGTACACAAAACACATCAAATATAATAAAAAAGATATAAAATGCGGAGTCGACTAACCCAGTGGTCACCGAAGGCTGAAGTGAACTTAGTACTAAGTTGCACTACATTTCAAACTTCATGTAGTTCTGTGTGAGAGTGTGTGTAATGATACCCTAGGATGCCCTTGTGCAAGTTGCACTAAAATAACGAGCTAGATCCAGAATGCGTTAGATGCAAATGTGTGTAATGGAATATAATAGACTCCCCCTCCTATGTTATGTATGTAGAAATGATGTAACCCTTGTCCTTTGAGTGAATGTGCTAGATGGATGCTTTGAGATGCTCTTGTTCCTTTGGATGTAAGATTAGGTGATAGTAGATAATGCTAGTGCTTGGTTCTTTATTTGTGAGCTATAACTATGTGTATGTATGATTCCCTTGTTTGAATTTCATAATTGACAACTAGAAGGTCGACCTAAAAACATAAAAGATGACCAATAAGTAAAAGAGACCCAAAAAGTGAGAAAAGGGGAGAAAGGGTCAGGAGTGCATAGGAGGGACAAGAGCGCTAGTGTCCTAACTGGGCACTAGTGTCCAAGGCCATAAAAGAAAAATCATTCAAATACCGATAGGGTTGCAGGGTGTGTAAGGTCAATTAAAGTATAACAAAAAAAAAAAGGCCCAAAAGACATTTCCAATTACTAGTTTTCTTACTTAGGAATCGTGTATATATTAGTATGCTCTAGGACCTAGAAATGTACCCAAGTGCATAGATTTTGTGTCTACAAATGGTTGTTATGTTTTGATGGTTTAAGATTACGTATATTAGTCATGCTCATTGAATGGTTCACACATGTGAAGTGAAAGGTCACTATAGCTCATATATGTTGAATGCGAGTTAATATAATCAAGTAAAAGTTGTAAATACCATGATTCACCCCCTCTCGGTGATTATGCTTCTAATGAGAATAGTGTTCCACGAGATCCGAAATTCCATGAAACGAGGGAAAATGTTCACCAAGTCGAATGTCATGTAATGAAGAAATAGGCCTCCATGACATATGGATGAGGAAGGTGAAACCACAGGAAACCATGAATCGAAGAAAATCCACAGGGCACTTGTAAAAGATATGCCTATTTCTAAATCAGATGACCAACTACCTCAACAAACAAAATTTAATGAAGTATGATGTCATCCTACATAATCGATGGCATGTGATTGAATTAAGGCACCCATGTTGTGGTGGTTGACTCTTTTTAGATGTTGCCCATATGTGTACTACAAGTCAACACTGCAAGAAATCATGACATCCATATTTGTTCAACAAGATTTCAAGGATTGATACTCCAACATGGTAGTTATCTTTTACCTCTTCACTTTCCCCCTCTTCTTCCCACTGAGTTCTATAAATGTAAGTGCTTACGCAAATTGTAGGGGTTATTCTCTTATTACTTCCTTTGCATATTTTAAAGTTTCACTCTTGTGAACTCTAAATTTCATGCTTTAGAACTCGTAACTTGTGAATGTCGATTCTCTTGCCTCAAATACGTGTGTAAGCTGTTAAGTATCTATTAATACAAGGGTGTCTTCTTTTTTCCTTTCATTTTTATGAATTTGGTGTGAATATCTTTATCCTCTTATTTATGTCACATTCTTCCAAGTTAGCATTAAATGTATGCATTATGTTGGTGTGAGGTATTATTTTTACATTTTATTTATTTATTGGGAATTTTCCACATCACACATGGTGGATCATCTCACTTAGGTGAGTCATAGGTCTATTAGGGAGTTAGATGACATATGGTAAATTTTGTTATAAAATCTGACATACTTGTCATATGTGTCATTATCATATGAGAGTTACATGTTATTCTAGCATTGTAACTCCTCACTCCATCATGGGAGTATGACATGTCCAGGCATGGGAGTTACACAACACTCCCCATATGTACTCTTCTTTTTGATCTATGAGTACGAGTAGACTGATTAACTAAAATGGGGATTTTTATCTAAGTTAATCTAAGTAGAAACAACAATGGAAATAGCTAATATAAAACAAAATACAAATGGTAAGTATTTTATTTTAATATTTAAATGAAGTAGAATAAATGAAATAGAATGGATAATAAGGGATAAGGTACTAACCTGGAATTAACTTACCTCATTGTATGTAGGACTAGATAGGATGATGTGCGGTCAGGGAAGGGAATGATGGTGCTACCCAAGAAATTACAACAAGTGAAGATCTGTCTATAATGGGGCACCCGGGAGAGGATTGGGGTGCTTGTAGGTGCCCTGGTCTATAATTTGGGTGCTCGATCTACGTAAAATCTCGGGATCGATTAAAGCGGTGTTCTTAGGTCTTCGTAGCATCTTTACCCTTGTCACATGGTTGTCATAATATGTTCATTTATGTTGCCATGAATACGATATGAAGATCCACCTACAAAACCCCATATAAAGCATCAATTCCCTAAAAAAGAAAGATGCATATGAAGGGGTCAGACTGACCTTAGCTGCCACAATGGTGGACTTACAACTAAGCATTGCACTACATTCCAGATCCAATGTAGTTTGGTTTTCTTGAGTGCAAGTATATTCCTAGGGCGCCCTAACACCAATGACGCGGAAGTAGGGGGAAATAACTAGATGTAAAAATGTAAATTGTGGATGGAATAAAATGAATACAACCCTTTCCCCTATGTTTGTGTGATGCAGATGTAGAAGATGCCCAAATACAGATTTTTTTCCGTAGTAGATAAGCGAGCCCTTGATAATAGAATGTATGCCCCTAATGTAGTGAGTATGTTATGTTTATACAAGGATCTCTTGTTCAAATTTTGACACTAATGAACCAACATGCCAACTAGTACCTAAGGGAATGAACGAAAAATGATGAAGACCGACCTCGAATAGATAAATTAGACCCAAGTGTTACGAGGACTGAGGCGCTTAAAATCACAAACCAGGGCACCCATGGGCACCCTAACACTACCCTAGGTGCTCCAGTCGAGGACTAGAGATGACAACCGAGCAAATTACAACACCTAAGACTCCCTGAGAGATGACCAAAAGCTGTATGAACAAAGCGACGATTGTACTGCACAAATGGCAATATCGCCTGACTAACTGACAATATGACCAGGGGATAGGTCATTAGTGAATACTTTTATTACACGAGATCCATATATAAAATAACATACTTGGTGGTATGAATGTAATAGTAAGTGCTTGATTTTGTGACTACAAGACCATTTTCTTTATGCATTCAATTTTTCCTTGAGTTCATGTTTTGCTTGTTAATTACTTGAAATTTATGATATTATTTGAGTGCAAATGCATCAATGTGCATGCCATTCCATGAAATATTCAAGCCCTCTTTCATGGTATCATAACATTGTCTCGGTAATCATGTCACTCATATTACTAGTTGTTGATTACTCTTTGTTTTGTGTTTTTTTCTCTCCTAGTGCAAGTTTTGAACCATATTGGAAAATGTGTTGTATTTGATTATTTTTGGTCTTTTATGTGCTTGGAAGGTACTCTGATTGGTTTTGTGTGTTTTTATTGTGTTCATGTTTACAGGTACAACAAGAAATTTTGCTTTCGATTCAGGTCTAAAGGTTTCATGCTATAAGTTTGAAGATGGGAGTGCTATTTTTTTACCTAACTCGACCCCAACTCATTGAGTTGGAGTTGGGCACCGAACTATTGGATTTACTTGCCTCATCTTGCCTCTCCGGTTCACTTTGTGAACTTGCAACTTTGTTTTGTAATTCAACTCTCCTGCTAAGCTCTCCACTCCTCACCCTTGTTGCATCACCTTCGGTTTGTCTCGGACCTCTCCTTAAGAACCATGCACCGGCTCACTCCCAAATCATGTTGAAACATCTATTGCTCTTCCTTGAGCCATTCACCAAGCTCTATGTGTTGTTCCTTAGAGACCCAACTTGCTTTGCATGTCACCGTACTACCGTTCCATCCCGAGTAGTGAACTCACCTTAGCTTGCCCGCTTCAGGATTTGGTTCAATTTCTTGTCATGCTTTATGATTCACCCAAGCCCCGTCTATATTGGACTTGGCTTTGTCAATCTCCTTGTGCTTACCTCGTCATCCAATCTCCTTGGCTCTTGCTTTATCTTAGATCTTCCCTTACCTTTGTGGATCGAGTCATTTCACCCGTGTTTTTCACCAAGCTCTTCCGGCTCATGGAAACCGTTTTGTTTACCTCACTCTCCGACACTAGGTTCTTATCCGCCAACTCAAACTCACCACCAATTCGCTTAGCTCAACATGTGGAATAAGAGCCATCTCATACCGCATCTACTTACTAACCAACTTGGTATCCATCTCACCGGTCATCTCGGCTCTCAAACTTGGTGGTGCCAATTGTCTAGAGATCGACCTTTACTCCTCGTTTGGAGCTCACTGCTGGTGTCTCTCATCTACAACTAGTGTATTTGGTCCGGAGCCATCTCATCCATAGCTAGCTTGCCACCTCTACTCCTTGTGCAGAGCCAACTCACCCACTTGCACTCCTTGTCCGAAGCTAGCTCGCCCGCCTGCGTTCCTCATATGGAGTTATCTCGCCTGCAATGCTCCTCATCCAGAGCCGACTCACAAAAAAATGCTTCTCAATCGGAACCGATGTCTCTCATTTGGAGTTGCATAATTTTTTGTTTGGAGTTAGTGTAGTTTTGTCGAGAGCTCCTTGTTTTTGGTCTAAATATAGATTTTTGAATCTCATTGTAATCCACTCTCCTTGCTTATAGGTTAGTGAGTTTATCCACCATAACCTTGTCTAAAGGGAGCTTCTTTTTCACAATGTGGGACAATTTTTCTCACATAGAATTTTTGTTTCCCTTCTTTCTTGTTTTCATCATTGTGTTTTTCTTGTTATGGTGATGTTTCATTGCGACCACTTGAAACTTATTGTGGTTTCCACACTTACAATTTTTACGCCAATTACAAGGTGAGTGCCCAATTTTTTCACATCGCACAAATGCGTCTGATTGTAATCAACACACTAAACTATAAAGTGTTATAAACAAGGGGTAAAAATATTGTTCTGGGGTGTGTGTGTGTGTGTGTTTCCTTTCTTTCTGCATTCTTGTTTTCTATCTCTTCATAATAGATGTTAGCAACGTTCCTTTGCTCACACCATTTAACTTATTTTGAATGGATATCTAAAATGATAATAACACTATGAGGTAAAGGGTTGTACCGCATCACTATGGGAGTGGAGAAAAAACCAACAACTAAACTTGAAAAATCTAAGTGGTTCAACCGATGTGATGAAGCCTTAGGTATTCTTTGTATTTATGTTTCTCCTTACTTGCTCTTTTACATTAAGCCTTCCACAACACCTGATGGAGCCTGGAAAATATTGACGACATGTTTGGAAAACAAGATGACATGAGAGCCCATGAGTTGGAGAACGAACTGTTAAGATTAACTCCTAGTAACTTTGATAACATACATGCCTTCTTCTCCAAATTTGTTCACACTAGATTATTGTTGAAAGAATGTAAATTTGACAAAAAGGATGTTTGACTGATCTTATCTATTCTCTCTAAGATTGGCCCCGAACACTTTATATTCATTTCTACCTTTCATGCCACGAAAGAAGCTTTAGGATTCCTTGGAAGATGCCCTCATTTAACAATTTTTCATCCTAACTCATTCAAGAACAAGAAAAGTTGATTCAAATGGGAGCAATCAAGTCCAAGTCACATGCTAGTAGCAAGTAATGGTAAAGGAAAGGATAAGAAATAGGAGAAGAAAATAGAGAAAAAGGACCAACCTAAGAAAGAAGCTAAGACCACCCAAATCAAACCCAACACGAAAACTTCTACTTCTGAGGCCAAACCAAAGAAGGAAAAGTGTAAGTGTTCCTATTACAAGAATTTAGGACATGAAGAGCATCAATGCATGAGAAAAAAATTGACTACCTAACTCATTTACTTGAGAAAAATAATATAGGTGTTCCTAAGTTTATCAAGCAAAATGCTCAAACCCGAGTCTTCAAAGGCAAAGGAATCCAAATCTAAGAAGAGGAAAGGAAAGTCCATTGTAGCTAGAGTTACTCCATCATCGAAATGGTCATAGATTATGGTGCCTTGCACCACATGATTTTGTTAGACCCCATGCCTTCTTCACCTTTTCTTTTGACCCTTAGTCTTTTTGGAGGCTACTTTGGGATTCCTAAGTGGGATTATGCCATGGAGGAATATTCCTCTCTCAAGAAGAACAATACTTGGGATCTCGTCCCTCTTCCTAAAGGAATAAAAATGGTTCGATGTAAGTGGGTATATCAAACAAAGTATGTTGTTGATGGAAACATAAAAAAGTATAAAGCATGACTCGTAGCTAAGGGTTCCTCCTAGGTTGTTGGGGTTGACTATTCAAAGACCTTTACTCCCATAACAAAAATGAGCTCTATTCGAATGACCCTCACCATCACTGCCAATAATATATGGGAAGTCCATCAAATGTACATTAAGAGTTCCTTCCTTCGTGAGTACCTAGAGAAATAAATCTATATGGAACAACTTCCGAGTTTTCTCCAAGTTTCTTCCCTCGTTTGTAGACTTAAGAAGTTTATCTACGACCTTAAAAAAGCCCCTCAAGCTTGGTATGCTAAGATGGACTCATTTCTTCTTACATCAAGGTTCACTAGGTGTCATTTTCACCCAAATGTTTATGTTTTTTCGAAAGATGAGTCCATGTTTATCCTTTTTTAGTATGTCAACAACTTGTTGATTATGGGTAGCTCTTCCTCAATCATTGATTATGTGAAGACTACCTTAGCCAACAAGTTATCCATGACCGACTTGGGTTTTCTTCATTACTTTCTTGGGATACAAATTACCCAATCTAACTCGAGAATTAACCTAAGTACACCCTTGATTTTCTAGCCAGGTTTCACATGTCTAACTGTAACCCATCTCCCACTCCCTTCATTTTGAGTCAAGTTAGTAGTTGATTACTCCACTTCCTTAGTCGCTGGTACCCTTTATCGCCAGTTGGTGGGGAGTTTTATCTACCTAACTCATATGAGGGTGGATCTTTTGTTCACTATTGGCATCATGTCTATATTATGCGAAGCCTCATGAGTTAGGTAAGCAGATCCTTCACTATGATCATAGAACTCATACTGATGGCATACACTACTTGGGAGGGACATAGATTGATTTAGTTGGATTCATAGATTCTGATTGGGCGGTGATCTCGATCATCATAAGTCTACCTTCAAACACAACTTTTCTCTTGGTTAGGGTCCTACCGATTTGTCAAACAAGAAGCAAAATATGATTGTTATATCTTCTATAGAGGTAGAATACAGGGGAGTAGTTAACACTTCCATGGAAGCTATTTGATTACATGGGATTTTGTGAGTTTAGAACTCACTTTCGATGGCCTACCATCATCTATTGCAACAACTTGAGCACTTGTCTCAATTTTCTAAAATCCAATTCAACATCAATGAGATGAAACACATTAAGATACACATGCACTTCATTTGGGGTTGATCCATGGAGACATCATTGATTTACTGATATTGTCAAACTTCATATCAGGTTGTAGACATCTTTACCAAACCCTTCACTAAAGCCAAGTTTCTTCACTTGCGCTCTCTTCTTGGGGTGAGGTCTACTATAACCACTCATCTTCTTTGGGATTTCTAGTCCTCTTCTCCTCTTCTTATTCTTCTAGAAATATTGTTGTTTGTACATGGGTACCTCATCGAGGCCTTTTTTTTTGGGACCCATATGACACATATTTCTTAGTTGTCTAGGGGAGTTCTCTTTCTCTTTTTGGCTTGTCATGCCTCTACCTAAGCTTTGATGAAAGGGGGTGTTGGTGTGAGGTATTATTTTTTCATTTTATTTATTTATTGGGCATTTTCCACCTCACACATGGTGAGTCACCTCACACATGGTGAGTCATCTCACTTAGGTGAGTCATAGGTCTTTTAGGGAGTTATATGACATATGAAAGATTCTATCATAGAATCTGTCATACTTGTCATATGCATCATTTTCATATGGGAGTTACATGCTATTCTAGCATTGTAACTCCTCACTCCATCATGGGAGTATGACATGTCCAGGCATGGGAGTTACATAACACTCCCCATATGTAATCTTCTTTTTTATCTATGAGTATGAGTAGACCATTTTATTTATGCATTCAATTTTTCCTTGAGTTCATGTTTTGCTTGTTAATTACTTAGAGGAAATTCATGATATCATTTGAGTGCAACTCCGTCGATGTGCACACCATTTCGTGAGATCTTCAAGCCCTCTTTCACATTCCTCATGATCTTCATTTACAAACTTGAATTTGTGTCTATTAGAACCAAAGAAGTTCCACATTTCAATTTGGTGCATCACCTCCCCTTTATTTTTTCAGTTTTCCCGTCCTTCTAACTTTGTCTCCTCGGGTTTATTAGCTTATGATTAGAAAGTTTAGAGTAGGAAGCTCTTATAGATTTAGTTATAGTGAAGCGGTGTGAAGGGAACCATCCCTTTCACCTAGAGAAAGACCATGAGTAACCCATGAACTCATGTTCTAACCATGTTGCCCTGAAATTGCTAAACTCGGTTTCGGTGGGGTGCGAATTTCAACATCAACAACAACTTCATGAAGTCATTGCTTAAAAATAAAAATTTACATGTCATAGGCTCTCAAGAAAGTGGAAATGCCGAGTAATAACATCTTCCAACTAACTAATTTCAAATCAATTTCACCGGTAGGTAGGAGAAACAAATTCATATTCATTTGATATGGAAAACTATGCAATCTTGGGAAAGTTAAACAATGTTGAGACAAAACCAAGAGTTGGCCTTATCCATATTTTAATGCATTCGTTTGATACATAAACAAATGGGGAGGTGATTAATGAGCACCACTTTTGAAATGCCATTGATTGAATGAATAAAGGTGGTGGAAAACAAGAAGATGTTTTTCTATGCCAACAACACTCGATGTAATCTTTTTAACACCGGATCGTTGATGTCATTGGTTTTACAAGGTAAATTAAGTCGAATTAGAGGCATTATAATGATAGTGGTTAAGATCATACATCCCAATCTTATGATGCATGTAAAACTAGACCCCTCTTTCACCAACACACCATCACATGGGGAAAACCCCACTTTGTCTTTTGTGGACTCCACCATGTTGAAATCACCACATAGGATCAAGTGGGCATTAATAAATGAGTAAAAAGATGCCACAAAACATCATCTGCTCCTAGACATCATTGGAGGCATAAATGTTGGAAACACTAGGAACATACCCAAAAAAACTAAAAAAACCACACACTTGTCAATGATGAGTAGTCAAAGCCCTAATTAATAATGTATTGCGCTAAAACTAGAGAAACCAATGCAAACATATTGTGAAAAACTGAGGCATGTTTGAACACGTGACAACATGAACCTCTAATCATCTTGATGACAAACTAAATTAAAAACCTTGCAATTTTAATTTCTTACATACATAAGACCTTAATTTTAGAAAACAATTGATAATACTCCTTGACAATGTACTCACATGACGGAGTCGGTGAGGCCTCATACATTCTAATAACAAACCATCACGAAGGAACAAAAAGGTTCGTGTTACTTTTATCTTCGAACCCATTTAGGGTTGCGTAGTCATTTGTTAGTTGAGACAAACATTTGTTGAGTGTTACCAAAAAAATCACTCAATTCAAACGTTCATTGTTTATCTTGCATGCACTCCACATTTGTATGAGGTGGTAAGGGATTACATGACTAGTGCATGACCTATTTTCTCTAAAAAACACCAAAATATCTACAACTAGGTTTTCTTTCACCTTTAATGGATGTTGTGATAATCGAAAGACTAACATTTGACTCTGTTAGACCTAAATAACGGTCATAACTTTTGGGGAACATGTCCTCAGCGACATAATTTGGGAGGTGGATGATGTTGCTTAGTTGTTGGCCACATATGAGCTCCCGTAACTATACCTCGTTTGGGTTTGTACACACCATCATGTGTCCTAACAAGGCCTCAAGACAACAAAAGGGTTTTATTGCTTTTTATCATAGCCTAATCATTAGAGGTGACAAAGTCATTCTTACTCTTTGGAGAAGCTTTTGGTTGCAAAATTGAATGAGAGTTTTCCATAAGAGGGAATTATTGTATCATATGGTCTAAAGTTTGGTATCTAAAATAAGTGTTAGGCATATTAATGAATGATGCATTAGGAGATGCACTTATCTCCTATTTCAATATCTATCATCTCTTTCAAGACTTTGGAGAGATTCATCGCAACATTTATATGTTTGTGCTTAAGCGAACAATGTAAAACTTATCTTGCTCATGGTAGATAAAATGACCTATAGGCTTGATAAGTTGGTAAAAAAAAAACTCAAGGGGAGGGGAAGGTTAGGGAACTATATGCACACATGAATATTGAGTTTAACTTGTTTTGACACAACATAATCCTTACGATAGTGTGAATAAGCCACAAGTAGTGGTTGACCATGACAATGCAATGTTCAATATTGAATTTTTTAGAAAGAAAATAACACTCGGCTGGTTTTGCATATCTTTGACTTAACACCATGTCGCTACTAGGGGTTATGAACCCAACTCTTAAGCATGCTTTCGAAGGGATGCGACTAACAAAATATCCTATTAGAGAAAAAGTTTCAAACCAAAGGCAAGCATTATCAAAAGCAGTAGAATCTAAAACAACATAAGGTAAAGAAGCCTATAGGGTTTGATCACACGCCATGGAATACTTTTGAGACAATTTACATTCATGTATTTGTCATGATCATTAGGAGATCCACGAGTAATGCTTACATTAAATGATGTAAGCATTGTGGAGTCAACAATTAAAATAATTTGTCTAAGAATCACCACTTGATGGACAAATTATAAATTAAATCAACGTAATTAATACGCAAAGGCAAAAAAATATAGAATTGATAAGATTTGGAATGTAAAAATTAAGAAAACACATGCCTCTTTTGGCCTTTTCCACCTATTTGTTTCACACTTTGAAGCCGATGTGAATATGTCTCTAATCGAGCTATGAGAAATTTTGCTCTCTCAAGGGATATTAATCTTTATATAAGACTTTTGTTGATGATCATAAGTGAAGTTAAATTCCTCAAGGTAATATTTTTCTTACTCTGTAAGGATTTATCCACATAAGACTTATGAAATGTATCCATGACAAACGCCTTTATTTCCTTGCTATTATTAGGACACATATTCAATGTGATATTTCCTCATCCACTTGCTATTTTGATTCATCCATGACTTCTTTCTCTGGCACAAGATCTCATTAAAGACTATCTTAACCCATCTACCAGCCTCCATTTACCCAATTCTTTTTAGATATACCTGTCAAGGAGACCCACCATACCAATAACTTGTCTTATATACTTTTAGTTTGAATTTATTTGTGATCTGGTATTTCTAAATTCTCTGTATCGACTTCCATTTTGAGTGTAAGTAGTCTTAGCCATAGTCCGCACCCAAAAAAACACCGCCTGAATTACTTAAGAGATTGAAAAGATGTATGTAGCGTACCATTTTGTCGATGTTGAAGCAGCGGTAGAAATTTGAATTTGGTTGGGGAACGGACGAAATGCGGCCTTCAAAACGATGCAAAACAGGCTCCCCGACAGCCGTTGAGGAGGTGAAAGAGTTAGTGAGAGAGCCATTGTTGGTATTCGCTCATGGCGCTGGTGCTCCTTCCACCTCCGAATGGATGATAAGGTACTCCTCTTTTCAAACTGAAAACACTTACCATTGAAATGAAACGTAGAGCTGCCTGCGTGGCCAAAATCAAATGTAACAACAGATGGTTGGATGAATGCGCACCTGTATTTTTCAACAAAAAACTGCTCTTACATTTTCAATAGAAAAGAGTATCCGTTTTTTATACCCACTGCTATATTCTTGTATCCTAAACACCTTATTTTTGAAGCCAAGGCTTTAAAGGAGAAAACTTGATTAAGGTCAGTCTCTTAGCTGATCTTACGAGGATTCCATCCAACAACGGGAGAACATAACAAATGACACAAGGAGCGATTAAAGGTTGCCGTCAATGGGAATATCGGCGTTAATACGACTGGAGCATGGCAGCATCCCGCTCATCTCCTCACATGTATCGCTAAGGGAGTAAATGATGAGGCCGTCCTACCTGTCATTCTCCAATCCCTTCGGTTTTGGAGTTTGTTCGACTCTCCGCAGAGTTTTCATTGTCAAGTTTCAACTTTAGCACTCACTGTCTCATTAATGTTAGTATGCTTAGTAAAGATTTTGCGGTTATGTCTCTACCCTTGGTCTGGACTCTTGTGTTAATGTTTCATAGGTTTGCAGTATTGAACCTGTTACCCCTTACGTACAATTAATGTTAAACTAAGCTTAGCTATCGCTAAATCTTTTCTTGTATTGGACATGCCCTATTTAGGTGCATTGCCCTTTTCTTGTACGTTTCATGTATTTTCTTCTCTCCCTTTTCATCCCCAACATTTATACAACGTTAAAATAGGGAGTAAACCTGATTCGTATGTTGTTTTGGAAAAAAACTACTAAACTTCCAACTGCGGAACTTTGAATGTGGTCATGCAACTCATCATTAGCCAAACAATCAAAATAATGACAAACAGCTTTTAACATGCCCGGTGTGCCCTCTTCCATCGATCCTAATCTTATGTCCTACCAATCAGTTTTTCAGTTTTAGATTTCGATACAATCTTGAAAGTCGGCAATCAAGAAGCAAAGCTTTGAAACACCTGGTTGGATCTTTGACCATAAACTTTTATATTTACAGACCTGATCTTGTTTTGTTTTGGGTACTACCCACAATACTTTAAAGAATTGTGATCTTGGTGGATCATCACAAGTATATGCTCCCATGAGCAAAATTTCATCCACCTGGTGACTCCTCTAGGCTGCAAAGGATCCTTAATCAAGTAGGAAGAAACCATCCCTTGATGGAAACTTTTTAGAGATGTAATGGAAAATGTTAGAGTTGAGCTCTTCGCTGATTGGGACTTTGGACGTCCATTAAATTTCTAAAAACGAATGATGTCCCTGCCTTTGCCTAAAAAGCACTAACCCACTTTTTGGGAGAAAGTTCCACTACCCCCATAGATCACATCTAGGATGTGGTCAATATTTGTGCGGTGCACCATGTTACATACCCTGGTGTGGGCCTTAGAGTGATTGCAGCGTTTTTTTTTTTTAGAGGAAGGCCCTCAATTAGTTTAGAAGTTTAGCACCAACATTAGTTGCGACGTGGGATGAGCTGGGTGGTTTACTATGTAATCAATTCAAAGACGAGGGAGATAATTTATCTCTAATAAAGCAACTCACTACAATCAAGAGAGCCCCAATGGAATACTGATAGAGGTTCGTCCTTTGCCAGGCATGGATTTCTTGTATTATTTAAAGGAATTCAATTCTGGTATAGCAGTAACAATTCAATCAATGGGAGGGAGAACTCTCCCACACACCTATGCTATTGCTGTCTTAGCAGAGAATTGCTTCATACAGGCAGGAAAAGATTGCTCCCAAGCCTGTAGTTCCCTTATTTCCTGAAGTATATAACACCACTCAAGCTCCCGATATTCATAGGCGTGAATCACGAACTCCGCACCTCTCCTCCTAAACGTTTTACTACCATGGATATCACATTTCAAAGTCCCAAATCACATGGCCGAAATAAAGAACCTAACAAGAATGCTTTGCAATAGGTTAACAGCTGTTGATAGACGGCATGCCCAAAATGTCCCAAGGCCATACTATGATAACAATCGGAGCTATCATCCAAATAGAATGCAGTGAATCCCACAAATTCATCTAATAGAAACAAATGAGTTTTGTTATAAAAGTGTTAACTCATACTCCTCTCTAGTCCAACCAGGTCTTAAAGCTGAACGACATCAGCAGATTGGTGTTGGGTAAAAATCTCTTACTCGTGCTGCTCCTCACAAAGAGATGTTTTGGATAGATAACTTTGTTTTCGGTCACTTTGAAGCTGAAGAGCTCTTTTAAGTAGATGATAACATGTGTTAGAAAAATACAGCAACGTACCATGGTCACTTCCCTCATGAAGGATCAATGGTGTCAGATTTACCGAAAAATACCAGGATTGACATAAAAGATGTGAATAGATTTTTAGATGCAATGGGAAAAGTTTAGAATATTCATCCACGCTAGATCATAACCCATCTCTCCTCTTGAAGAGCGCATTTGGGTAGAAATTGTAGAAGAATCAGTTGGGCCTAGCATTTGTTAGGTCAAAGAAGTTGTTTTATCTTTCCGAGACTGAGTGCACTAAGATGAATTGCCTGGAAGGACATATATTCCTAGATAAGATCAATAAAGAAATGCCTCTTCTTGTTTTTAGAAATGCTGGGCACGTAAATACGGTCGGCTTAAAATCCATGATGGATTCAATTTCTTGGAAAATAATCTGATTTCTTTCAGGATGGATGAGAAACCCAAATGGTTTTGTACAGTCATGGGAAGTATTGTACAATTTAAGCCAGCCCGTATAGCCCTATACAGTTCGGAAACTCTTATATTCCGCCTATTTCTTATTGTCTCTATGACCCAGTGATTTTCATTTATAAATATCTTTTTATTATTCATTTCAAATTTTTGAAAACTTAGGTTGATGCAATACAAATGTATCCCTGGAGTTAAGATTTGTTTGAGTCTATATCAATATGCCCGAAGGGCCTATTATGCATGTCTCTTATTATAAAATGGGGTTTCGTTATACCCCCCGCTGGGCATTTAGAAATCAAATCTAATATAGGGCAGGGCATTTAGAAATTATAGTATAGCCATGGGCTCTATTCTATTATAGCCGGGCGGTCGGGCCCCCTTCTCTATGTGGATTTTTGGCAATTTACCAATAATTGTTTATGTGCAACAAATGAGAGAAGATGAAATCTGTGATATTTAATCTCCAGCCATACTTGATTGCGAGTATAAAAAAAATCCAACTCTTAAATCCCCAACACACTGATCTGCATGGGGCAAATCAGTATTCAGACAATGATGCTGAGTGGATGAACAACTAACAAAGATTTTGTTTGCAGAGCACATGGCTGTAAAGAGGTAAAAATTCATCGTTTTCTTTGTTACATATTGCATCTGGGTAGCCATTTGTATGTCCAATTTTGTGTTATAGAGCCTGTTTTTCAGAAAGGGCAGCTACTTCTCAATATGTGTAGATGGATTTATTCAATTTGGTAGTTGCTAGTGATAGCTTTTATAGACCTGAAAATAATATGATACACATCATGAAGGCTGAGCCCGCAATTTGTTTCTACAAAACTATGACCATGTTCCTCGCAAAATTGAGCTAAAACACAACACACAACCCTAATGTACTGTCATTGAACAAGGAGTGAAACTCAACCATCACATAGTTAACCCAAAATGATTATCCAAATTGGTCAACCAACCTAATCATTCATTTAACTCAAATTAAAAAATCCCATAGGTGGAGTAACCCCAAAGCCAACCTTACGTCTAAAACCAACCCCATGGTGTATAGGGGTTACAATTATATAAGACCACTCAAAACTTTTGACCGTTGGGTCAAATTAACATAAAACCAAGATATATATAAAAATATATATGATAAAACAATAATATAAACAAGATAAGTGATCTTGCCCAGGTCTTTAGCACCTTGCCACAGTTTAAGAAATGATAACATAAGAATGCCTTTGCAGAACAAGTTATCCATATGGTGTGCAAAGCCATAAATCAAGGGCCTCTTGGTCAAAATCAAACCTGCTAGCAAGTCCTTTCTTGTCTATAGAAGAATTAGGGATTCAACCGAGTAATTAAACAAGATACTAGGGTTATAACATGTCAAACCACGTCAACCAAGTCATAAGGAGGAAAACACAACCACCCCTAGCAGACCATTGAAAGTTTGAAACGTGACAAAAACAAGTAAGGTACGTGGGACATCTTAAGCATACGACAAACAAGCGAGGAATGAGAAAACATCAAAACATGTATGATGAAGACGGAATAAGAAAACACTAGACAACCAAAGAACATGCAAATCACAACAATATATGAACAACTAAATATGACACAACATGCAAATCACAACAATACATCAACAGCTAAATGTGACAATGATGTGTGCAATGGTTCTTATATTTTCTCCACAAATGCCTTGCTCGTGTCTGCAACACTTCTTCTGAGCGATACTCTCCCTTTGGGTCTTACGACTGTGAGGGGGCTGTCTGCATCCACCTTAGCCAATCAACGGGTAGTTAGTACGAGTCAACAAGATCCAAAAGCGATATGAATGAATGAATGAAGGATTTTAATAATGTCCACGAGACCAAACAGTCTATGGGACCAAGAGCTGCAAAAAGAATTTGTCCATATAAAAACAAAACATCAGATCACAGAGGCTGCTTGCTGATATTGCAAAAAGTTAACTCCTTTCTCGATGTCAGCTCTTCTACTATGAATCTTGATTAAAAAACTTGATATTTTGGTTAGCCTTTCCTCTTGAACAAGATCCGTTAACTTGACAACGCTTAAACTGTCCCTGTAACTGCTCCGAATGTCATTATAAGCTGCACACTCCATAATGAAGTGCCATTTTGTCTCCACTACCCCCTTGACACAAAATACATAAGTTCTTGTTTCCCATTCTTCTTTGGGTATTGTCCACCTACCGGTTTCACATCTAAGATGATGCGAGCTGGTTCTCAGTTGGGCAATTAACATTTTTGCTTTCCATTTAATTTCCGCTCCTATGTATGCCTTTTTGCGTGTTCCCAGGTGGGGTTAAAATCTAAGTAACTGCATTCGCGAATTTCAAGCATGAAATTCGAAATTTGGCGGATTTCAAAGGTCGAGGAAAAATTCGTCTAAAATCACGAATTTAATCGTACGTTTTACTTTTTTGCTTGGAACATTGTCGTTTGGGTAATATATACCTTACCGCTTAAACCGTGCATATCCCTTTTGCCTGAACTCTGCATATTGTTGTTGCTTGAAGAAACGTGTAGCTTGAAGTGTTTGCAGCCTGCGAGGTAGGGATAAACGACACGGCGGCGAGCTTGAGCGTGAAGCTTGAGGAAAAGTTCGCTCAAGTCACCACCTGTGTAGAGTGTATTGTGTGCTTTGCTTTGGTTGCCCACTTGAAGAAGATTTTAAACTGCAGAAAAGACTAAACAGGTCAAATAGGTAAGAGCAAAGACTTCAGATTTTTTTAATGTTTGTTTTGTATTAAAGTTTAATTATTTTATTACATTTCTAGTTATAGTTTTTAGTTAATTATTTATAGTTAATGTTTAAGTATTTTATTAAATTTTTATTACTTTTTAGTTAATGTTTAACCATTTTATAGTTAATAATAATGTTTAATTATTTTATTGCATATGTGATATTATCTTTCTTTTTGCATATGTGATATTATCTGTCTTTTTAAACATTCAATCTAAAAGTATTATGTCATATACTCAAATTTAAACACGAATTTTATCGTTGATTTTTTTTGCAACGAATTTTTCGCGAATTTTACAATTGGCGGAATTCGAACACAAATTCGAATGCGGCAACTTAGGTTAAAATGATTGATGTAGTATGCTTTCTTCCGTCCTATCTGTCTTGTCCACATGGCTGTCCTGAATTTCTCTTTCACATACTTTTTTATTTCCTCATTGGTATTTGGACATTCACGCATGTTGATGTCCCATTTACTCATCCACTTGGTGTTTTGCTTCATCCACGTGCTTTTCCTTCTGCTTAGTTCTGCTTCAGCTACTATTTTGGGCCATCGATGATTCTCCATTCCCTGCACCTTTTTAAAATAACTTAGAGTTCGAATCATTGCCAATGCTTCCAACGGAAAGGTACCAGATTCGGCCAAAAGAATCTCATATGGAACCGAGGCTTTAACTTTGAGGCTACTAGTTATTAAGTGCTTTTGGACCCTCTCTATCTGTCTCCAATTTAAGTTAGAAACACTGCTGCCCCAAACTTCGCACCCATATAGAATCACTGGTGTGACTAGTAGGCCAAACAAGGTATTTTTGGTTTTCCAATCCCACAATTCTGCATTCCTGCACCTGTTATGCAATGAGTATAGGGCCTTCCACCCCCCTTGGATTCTTTTTGACCTACATGTCTCCCAATTAAGCTTATTGTGAAAGTCAAGCCCAATATATTTGTATTGTTCCACTATTTCTAATGCGTTTCCTTCAAAAAGAAACTCATGTTGCCCTTTTTTCTTTGTAGAGAAAAGATCATGATTTTTGTCTTACTAGTATTCACTTGCATTCCCACCTCTTGGCAAAAAAGCTCTAGGGCTTTCAAAGGTTATCTTAAATTTTGGGCCGTTTTGCAATTAGAATAAGATCGTTTGCATATAGAAGTAACTTTACAACATAGCTAGCTAGATGGATGCCCCCTCCACCAGCGTTATCAATCCACTCCTCTAGTTTATCAATGTAGAGACCAAACAAGGTTGGAGATAGAGGGCAGCCTTGTTTGACTCCAATGTCACTTCCAAAGCATTCTGACATACCCTCACTTGTTCTGATTTTGGCCCTGACTTGCTCATAAAGCCTATGAACTGCTGCTCTATACTCATCATGGAACACCAAGCTCCTCCATTCTGCTCCGAGTTTACCTCTAGGGACCGTGTCAAATGCTTTCTTGAAGTCAACAAAGCAACAAAAAGCTTCCTCTCCTGATTATCCCATATTTTTTCCACCAAGTGTCTAAGAGTAATGCAATGATCAATAGTGGAGTGTTTCGGCCTAAAACCTGCTTGTCCTTTTGCTCTTTTACCCTCTTTTTCTGCCCAGCTGCTGATTTTGCGCTCTACCATGCTACCAAATAGTTTTCCAAGAAGGGGATTCACCATGATGGTCCGATAATTGGACGGATTATTGATGTCCCCACTTTTATAAAGAGGTATAACGACACTAGTCGTCCAATCTGCTGGAAAGCCTTTTTGAATGATATCATTAAATGTGTGTTTAATATGTGGTGTGAGGGTTTCCAAGCCCCACTTTAAATATTCAGCTTGCAGCCTGTCAATGTCCTGCGCCTTACCCCCTGCAAGATTCTTGATGCCTTGAGAGATATCCTTCGTAGAAAAAAGCTTAACTGTTGTGTTGATGATCGGAGGTTTATCTTGAACTCTTTCATATAGTAGCTTGGCATACTGTAACCATTGTGTGTCAGTAATATTGTTCTCTATTTGCTTTCTTTTTTGTTGTAACTCCCTCCAAAAACCTTTGGGGTTATGTTTTCCAAGGTAAATTAATTCTTTTCTTCTTGTGTTCACATAACTTTCCTTTTTAGACCGAATAGTGCTTTCATAAACCTTTTTGTTTTCTTTGGTCATTCCAAGTTTTTCAAAGTCTTCTTTGCTGCCTTGCATTCATCATCGTACCATGCTA
This sequence comes from Taxus wallichiana var. yunnanensis, assembly GCA_018340775.1. Taxonomy (NCBI): domain Eukaryota; kingdom Viridiplantae; phylum Streptophyta; class Pinopsida; order Cupressales; family Taxaceae; genus Taxus; species Taxus wallichiana. Next base: position 205,742,717 of record CM031244.1, on the reverse strand, counting down.
TCAATAATTAATGATAACTCCTAAAAGTAAATCAGATCAATAAATGCTGATTAATTAACAATTGCATTTAACCAATCTGATTAAAGTGAAATAACATTAACAATAATAATCACTTTTCAAAATAGCATTAATCAAATAATGAGTAAAATATGTCCACAATAAATTTTATTTCACTAAATGAAAGTTTTCTGCCCAATAACAGGAAATGGGGTGTGACAGACATAATCTTTCTTAAGGTTGAATTCAAAGATAATCAGTGAGACTATGAATTCTAAAATTATCTGTTCACGAATTCTGATATTTTCAATTTCCATTGTCCACAACATCCATATTTTCTTGCTTACAGCCCTCGATCTTAGTATAGAATGTTCAGTCGGTTGTTCACAGGTTAAGGATTTAGGGATTGTTCCTTGGAATTATCTATGTATTTACCTTTGTATATGTTTTAACTTTTAAGTAGATATATTGCTTTTCAATTAAGAAAACGAAAGAATCTTATAATTGTTTAGAAATTGTAAAATAATAGGATAAAGAATTGTTAAAACATTCATGCTTGCCTTTTGAGTTACGTTTGGGTTTTTGGACAGTAGCAGTTTGAACTATAAAGAATATTTTAACCAAATATTTGAATAAGCTTTTAAAGACGGAAATGGATTTTTATTCCCTTGTTGGAGGTATCGTTACAATTTTCGCCTTCAATATGAAAGAAGAGGACTAGGTAATGGACAGAAATCTTTTGTAATCGGGGCAAGTTAATTATTGCCTTATTGTAGCAGTAATGAGAATAGACGTCGCAAGCCCTCTACAAGCGAATTTGTCTCAAACTTATGACAGGAAAGTGAATAAATCTGCCTACTTGATTATGATCTCAAATATTGTGTTGTTTAACAGATGGAAGATGGCGTTAGCATCTGCAACAGGTGCTGTGGAAGTTGTTACCTTTGACTATCCTTGTGAGTGGATAATATTCATTATCACATATATTTAGCTTTTGCAACGTTTAGGTGCTTTGGATGTGATAAAATGCTTGATTTAGAGAACTGATTTTTTTCTTTTGTGAATGTTGTGGGATTTTTTTCTTCACGTATACAATTGTTGCACATTGGTTTACATGCCCATCGAACTCTGGTCTTATCGTTAGTGATTGCCATTTACTGTATCTTAATCATGTACACAATTTTGATATACCTGTGACAAGTACACTCAATGTAGGCTCAAATACTGCACAATTTTATGGGGAGCTGGAGTTACAATCATTTGGAAACAGTACTTACTATGTTTCTTTCCCGACAGCCTTCTTGGTAATTGGTAGTAGTAAATAGATAGCCTGTCTAAAAATGGGCATAAAATAAAATGTGCAGATTGTTCTGGAGGAAAACACAGGGCACCTCCCAAGGCAGAAAAATTGGTTGAACCTCATGTAGTAGTAGTGAAGAAAGCTGTTATGAAGCACCCAGGGCACCCACTAGTTCTGGTGGGGAAATCAATGGGGTCGAGGTATGAATGGCATTGGCACACAACTCTGTTGTTCAGGATCATTAAAGAAGTTTCCGCACTTGCATGTCAAGAGATTCTAATAGTAAATTCATTGCTTTTTAATATGTGAGAGAACATATCTATAGAATGTTTATCAGTATACTTTCTGGATATTAATTGATATAGTTTCACCATTTTTATGAGTAGGGTAAGCTGCATGGTAGCAGAAAAAGAAGATATGGATGTCTCTGCAGTAGTTTGCTTGGGTTACCCTCTAAAGGTAAGGTGACTTTATTCAGTTGTAGCTCATTAAGTTGTAAATTTATAATAGCATAGATTCATACATGAACATTTTTGTGCAGATATTTGATTTTATAAATTCTAGATGTGAAAATCAGAAACATGAGTTGCAACCTTATGAATTGGCAGATTAAAGCCATAAGAATGGAAAAATAATGACTTCAACAACAGACTGCAAAACCAGTTCAACAAATTAAGATTGATTTACGGCAGTAATATTTTTCTGTGCAATATGTTCTGAAGTCCAAATTGTATGTTGAAGAATTTAAAAGTTTTCTTGTGAAAGTCTTTCACTAGTATTGTTCTGATATAATCCCAGACACATGTACCACAGTTTTCATGCAAATTATGCATTATGCTGCTCTGTTGTATATGATTTAACCATGCTATTTCATGCTGAGGCATTTGTATGGAAATTCATGATCTCTTTGGCATTATCTATATAAGGTAACAGTAAATAGCTGATTTAGTTGGTCATTTGCAATTTATAATAGAGATCCATGCGCAGGAGTCACTAAAGACTACCTTCTAATCATGGTATTCTTGTTGTCATTTGGGCACTTGGTGCAGCGCTAGACGATACACTGTGCAGATCAACAGACAACTGTGATCCCTTCACTCCCGATGGGGCAGAGTCCCCACATGACTCAAGAACCAGATTTTGATTTTTCGTCTTGGCACTGTTCAGTGCGACTCAATGTTCCATGCAACTCAGTGTTTAGCGCAACTGAACATTCAATGCAACATATGCATGCAACACAACTTGTACAACACCGTACCAATCCGTGCCATTACATTTGGCTACCCTCACTCGGAGCTATCTTCGATTCTCACATCCCGAGGTAGAGTATGAAACTAAGGACTTATACATAGGTTGATCTTTATACCGACTTTTTCCCATCTGCCCAATATATTGATGCTTTCCCAAGCATCACTTAGATCGATTGGAACACTTGAGTCGAGTCTGATCTCTAAGGAACATTGCGCAATGTTGCACACTCCGTACAGCCTGTGTGCCTCTGTGGTAGCTTGCGCCATCCATACAACATGTTGGTGCTTGATTTGATCTTGTTGAAAATCATGGTACCTTTGTCCCACCCACCCCCAGAAATTGGTGTGCCTGCCCATTTTGTTAGTCCTTTGACCTCACAATATATTCAATGTTCCCCGAGCTTCAAGTTGATTAAACCATGCCATGTTCCTGGTCAACTGTTTGCGTTTTGCTAATACCTTAATGTTTCCTATGTTTCTTGTTAATTGGATAATTTGCAAGTTTGAGGGGCGTGGGTGGTGTTACTACTGCCTTGGTTGTATGATTAATCCTTTGGAATGAGGCTCCTTTCTTTTGGAATGGAGTTCTTTGCAAGTATGCAAGTTTGCAACCTGCAAGTTCACCCCCGAGGCCCCGACAAAAGGAATATTTGAAGAATCTGGGGGTATGTGGACCTTATGAGCAGTGTTGCAACTTTTGCAAAGTTGCAAACTGCAATGACACTTCCCAACCCCAACAAGGGAATATTCCTCTGTTTGATGACTTTCTTGCAAAGTCAAAGTTGATGTGGACATGCAACTTGCAAGGCCATCCTTGAGGCCCGGAAAGGAGAATATTCAGAGAATCTTAACGATGCAAGGCATGTAGCAATTTTGTAGTCTTGCAGTTTGCAACTTCCTAGTTGTTGCAAGAGTGCAAGTTGCATTCCCATCTCGAAGCACGACAAGAAATGACACGTGGCACAATCCGGTGGCAGTTGGCCAAGGAAGCATCTTTGCAGTGTGGCAGTTGGCAGTTTTTGCAATACTGCTCACTGCCTTTCCATCCCCGAGGCCCAATGGGAGAGACACGTGGTGGTGTATGACGACATCTCAGGGTAGAGCATTTTTAGTCTCACAGATTGACAATTTCGCAGTTTCTGCAATATTGCAAACTGCATGTCTACCCCCAAAGGCCCCACAAAGAGGACACGTGGTGACATACGGTGGCATCATATGGCTGGGGCAACTTTGCAGCCCTGCAGTTGGCAATTTCGCAATGTTTTGCACTATTGCCAACTGCTCTCCTACCCTTGCCGACCCGCAAACAAGGACATGTGGCAAATTTGTCCACGTGTAAGGCCCATGTTTAAACGAGATCATGAGATCAATGATCACAAATATGAAAAAGCCAGGAAGATGTCCTCCATTAATGAGTGTGTGAAGAGCTATATGGTTGGAAAATTAGGCTAAGTCCCGCACTTTACATTCGAATTCTAAGTTGCTGAGTACTCTGGAGCCCTAGAACAAGAAAAAAGCCCTAATCCCTACTATTAAGACAAACGACAATTGTTTTCAAAGCTCCAATGGTGCTCAGGTGATCTTGCTGGTTCAGAACAGAACTGTGATTGCTTTTTGCACGGGTAAGTTCTTGTACGAGGTCTCCTTGTGTTTTCTGGCGTCGAAAGGTTTTATTGAGTGTTAAGAGAAGTTTCTGAATGTCCTAAGTCTTCGTCAATCCACCCCTTGAAGAAATTTGCCTGCCCTCCTACCTTGGAACTTAAGTCACAAGGTTCGGCGAATTTTTTGTTTAAAGTTCGGAATTTGCTGAATCTGATACGTGGCCAAAAAGTTCGCTGAAATTTGTGTCGTTCGTCTCAGGAAAAGCGCAGAAAAATGTGGGACGGTATGTGTTGGGAAAAAAACCGTAGGAAAAATCCCTCACAGGTATGTATAAACCCTAGTTCTGCTTCTGTCAAACACATTAAAAAATCACATTATTTGTTTGGGTGAAATATATCTAAGTTATTGTGAGATCTTTGCTTGGAGTTAGTGGCTCTGGTCTTTGCTAGGAGTTGCCTTGGTGTTTCTATTTCTATTTGCTGGTTTTTTCTGTCTGCTTGGGCATCTATGTGGGAATCGGTGTTGGTGCGGTAATGTGCACACTCGCGGACTATGGGCGTGGGCATAGTTGTGGAGCTTCACATTCACAGGGGCCTTCCTTTAGACCTGGTCGCCATAATATACTGCATTGTTGCTTGATATTGCATCATTGCCACTTCATAGTTGAATGCACAGCCGCTGCTCAAGGTATTTAAAAAGTTAGGTTTTTGTTTTTGTCTATAAACTCCACAATTATTTAAGTTTATAAAGTTTAGGTTTTTATTTTATTTTTATGTTTATGTTTAATAAAGTATACGATTTCATTTTTATGTTTATTACTCTAAAAGTTTAGGTTTTATCTTTTATTTTTATGTTAATGACTTTTAAAGTTTGGCTTTATTTTTATGTGTATGCTAATTTTTATTTTTAAGTTTACGTTTATTGTTTTATCTTTTAAACGTTTTATAATTTTGTATTTCATGATGTTTATTTTTAAAACTTATATTAAATATTTATAATTAACTTTTTTATCTTACATTTTTAAAGCTAATAGTTTGACTTATATTTAAATTTTTGTAATTAATTTTTCTAATCATATCTATTTTTCAATCTAATAGTTTTCATTTATATGTAAATTGTTATGATTGATTAGTTTTTATTTATTTATTTTTAACCGAATAATCTTAATTAAATTATATATATACATATTTAAATGTATAATTTAAATAATATTTTTAATTTACGTATAACGTTTTAGGGTTTTTAGGGACGATGAAAATTTTCTGAATTTTAAGGACTGACGAGGGGAGATGGCGATTGAAATTATATATAAAAATTAATATTTATATATATTTTAACTTTATACAATGAAGTTTAGGGATTTAAACTATGTTTAATGAGTTTTAGGTACTTTCGAGATTAGAGTTCAATATTTTTGGTAAAAATAAAAGCTTTTAACTTGATAAAAGCGTCGGAAAACTTATTTAAAATTTTAAAAAAATAGGAACGTCCCCTCAAGTCATGAAGCGTCTCGGGATGTCCGAGCATCACCAAAATCTAGGGGACGCGTCGTGTAACCCTAATTAATAATTTATAATTTAATTTATTTAATAATTTAATTTTCATATTATTTAATTTAATAATTAATAATTTACTATTTTTATGTCGCATTTTAATCGTTAATTTTATAATTTTTGAAGTTTATTATCTTTATCAATTTGTTCCGGATCCTAAACTTGTAAGGATAATTAGGAACCAAACAAGGGCATTTCGAGGCGAGAACAAGGGCATTTCATCACACACAACAAAGACGATATGCCACATCGTGAGGGATCTGATATGGATGAAGTACAAGGAACCACAACACTTTGCTCTTGAATTTTGAGTCAAGGAGAGTGTATCAATGTGTGAAAGGAATTGGAGTTGTTTTGATCACATCAAGCTAAGAAAAGAAACAAGTTATTGTGGGGAAAGTTAGGAGATCTTGTTTATATTCGTAGCAATTTGTGGATGTGAATGAAAACTATGGAAAAAGAATTATCTTCTTCACAATTTTGACCTCTTGTATGAGACTTGAAAGATGCGAGATGATCGACTTCCTTTGTGATGAATCCAATAACAATGATAATGTTGATGAGCCAAGTGCTCTTGATGATATGGAACTTTTTGATGTAGCACGTAGCCTATAAGGCTATAGAGTATCTTCACTCTTTTATAATATGGAACTTGTTGATGTAGGAAATAGCCTATAAGGCTATAGAGTACGTTCCTTTCGATGATATCGAACATTTTGATGTAACAAGTAGCTTTTAAGGCTATAACAGGGTTACCATGAAGTCTAAAAACTTAATATTACATATTTAAGATTGTGGTTTAGCATAATCTCATATGTTTTCATGTTTCTTTATTAATCGAACTTAATGGCGATTTTTTGAACTTTATCCATTGGGCGAGCTTGAACCGAATTTTATCCTTGTCGAACTTTAAGCTTGAACTTGAACTTGAACTCGAACCTTGTGACTTAGCTTGGAACTATGAAGATCCAGTTGACTAGAGCCGAAACCTCGTCCCACCTTGTTTCTGACTTGGACAAAATAACGGATACAAACCTAGGCAATGCGGATTTGAATGAGTTCATACAAAGGCTGCATGCAACTCGACAAGAGTGAACTTATGGAAAAAATTGACACAAGTGCCATTGCCTTAGCAGCTACATCTCCCCCCTTAGCTTAGTACTCAGAATCAGTATGGGCTTGTGCAGAAAGTTGTAACCCGAGCGAAGGGAGGTGCAAGGTGGAAGTGGTGTTGTGGTCTTGTCCCTAACTCCAGATACTTTGGATGAGATGTTGGGACTCCCGGATGTTGATGAGGTTGTAGACATAACAATTGAAGGGGCAAATAAATTTTGGACTGCCAACAATGCCAAGTATTCCAAAGTGTTGAACAATCAATGGCTTGATAAGTTAAGGATCTTTGCCACTCGAATTCCTAAGAGATTAACTAGAGCTGATTTCATTGAGGAAACCGGAGATCTCAATACCTAGTTGAACATGATTGCGGGAAATGAATCTGCATATCACTACCATGATTGGATGTTCAGGTTCATCAAATCATTCTCAGTCATAAAGCACATATTCACTAGGGGGAATTGATCAGTGATTCTATCCATCAACAACTCATCAAAATAGCAGTGTAAATTCAAGAGGGGTCAAACAAAAATGTGAATTCTACATGATTTCCTACTTGGTTTACAACATTGCATGCCACGAGTCATTCGGGGTAAGGACAAGGAGTTTTCTTAGTACAGGGTATATGATGTGTACCCACAACTTAACTTGAAAAATCAGAAGTACAATTTCAGATTGGTTCGTGATGCCTTCTTTGCCCTTGTATTTTGTTTATTCAAGCTGAGTGGGAGCAGTATAGGATGTCATCCGAGCCAAACAAGTGATCACTTGAATATGGATGTTACTTCATCTAATTCAAATTCTTCACATACATCAGGGTAAGTGGCTTCCAAGGCACACCATACATGTTGCCTAGGTACTTGGATGATAAGTGGGCATTGCTTGAATTGTCAAGACAACTTGTGGATGTCCATAAGCTAATTGCAGGGAAACACAAGACCAATGTTAAGTTCCCAATTACTATTGGGAGGTACACGGTCAAAGCCAAACTCCTTGAAGCTAAAATGAATGGAGTCATCATGCAAAAGTTTTAGGCGGACCCAATTATGAAAGATCCCAACCACTGTTATGCGTATTATTATTATTTTTATAATACCTTGGCTTGGATCTTTGCTGGCAATGTCAGTAGATAATAATAGAATACCATTCACACACTGCACACAATATAATAAAAACAAACCCTACAGAACTGGATAGCTAACAAGGAAATGCGCCTAGGGTTTATTTGGAAATCCCTTCACAAATATTTCATAAATAATCTTCATTTCATTCACAACCATGATAAAAATCAGATTCTTAATGTTAAATATTGACTGCAACAATAACTAGAAGTCTGCATATAAAAGACTGAGAAATACTGCTGAAACCCTTCTGGAAATTAATAAATACTGAACCGATTTGTTCTATATTAGCAGCTGAAAAGGGAAATACAAATCTGATTGTAAATACCTCTGAAATAGATTAGAACCTTCACAAAATGAGTCGCCCCACACTGGAAGAAACTTGGAATTTGCTGCTGCAATTTTATTTCTTCTACAATCACTGCTGGAATAATAAAAAACCTATGTATAACAATGGAATCTCCTGAATAGAAATTCCTCTCACTTCTCCGGGGTTTTCGTCCACAAGAGGGAAAATCCAGAGGGTTTTCATCCTTGGATTTTCTTTAAAGCTCTAAGCTCCAATTGTTGGAAAGAAAATATCAAATAATCTAGAATCAACCCTAGGCAAGTCGACTTTCTCTTTTAAAGAGAAAAGAGGCCCAAAAAGACCAAGTCACATTTCCCAAGGCAAGTGGGAATTATTTTCTTTCTTTCTTTTTTAATTCAAGAGCAAGTCACACTTTTCCCTAAGGAAGTACATTAAGTGCTTTTAATTATTTTATTTTTGTGTACTTTCCTTAGTCTATGTCAATATTAAGTCTATTAATTTATTATATGTGCTTAAGTGATGTTTTATTTTAATTTTAGCACAATATAATAAAATTAATAAACCTAAGTCACCCTTGAGCTCACCCTTTGGCCGTCGGGTAGACAAAAAGGCCAAAGGTCTTCAATAAAATTATTTGAGAAACAAGGACATTACAAATTATGACATCAAATAAGCTCTGCAAGGAGCCACAGGTAACGCATATGAGCATGAGCCTCATTATGAGGACTATTGGATGGACTGCAGAGATGAAGAGGTGAGACTCAGGGACTTTTCTAGAATGCCTCTCTCTAAGATAATTGATTACAGTTGTCCCTGAGGGTTTGACAGATGAAAAAAGTTTGGTGAGCAAGTACTATATAGATAAGAACGTTGCAACTCAACCAATGCCACCTCTTGATTGGATCGTGCAAGAGCCAATCTACTTGCATGAGAGGACAAATCATGTCATCAGAAGAACTCTCACTTGGCTCATAAGCAAAGGAATTGATTTGTCCCTTCAAAACATTGCACTTTTGAGGGAATACAGGCCATAGGTGCAGTTAAGGATGTGTTTCCACCTTTGAGGAAAGGAACAACAAGTTTGGATCCGTCGAGGGAAAATCTCCACAAATTTCCATCATGGGACCAACTTCAAAGGTAGTGGAGGAGTTGAGTGCCACTCCAAGCAAGACTGGGACCCCTGTGTCTGAATCGACACAAAACGTTGAGGAGATATTGAAGAGAGCAATGAAAGATACCCTTATTACTCATGCCACTCCAATCCAGGATGTACCCCATCCTACTTCAGGGCCCAAAGTAGTTGTTTCCCATGGGAAGGCCCAAGAAGGTGCATCATCCTCTGCTCAGAGGGATCATCTAGCAAGGGGAAAAGGATGAGGGGGAGTGTTTCACCGAAGCAACCAAAGGCAAGTCCATATTGTAACCCATTCCTAAGGAGGTGGAGGAGGAACCAATAACCAAGCACTTTGTGAGAACAAAAAGAACAAAGGTGGCAACACCTGCAGCAGAAACAACTACAAGTGCATCCATGCCAGGAGCTGCCCCAAGCCTTGAGGTACCTCCCAAAATTTCAGAGACTCCCAAGGTAGTTGATACTACCCCACCTCCATTATCACAAGAAGCCCCTATTTCAATCACAACTCATGAAGAACAAGCTGCATCAATTGGAGTTGTGGAAAAAGAAGTGCAAGATTCATCTCATGAACAAGTCTTCACTGATTTGTTGCATGGCTTGGGTCAAGATGTGGGAGCAGACCTTCACTCTGAGAATGTTCAAGTTGCACCTACTCAAGTTGCACCAATTGAAGTGGAGAAAGGAGGCCCAACATCTCATGAGGAATCCACCACGGAAGAAACAACAATGACAACACAAGCTGAGCAACCAAATGTTGAAGAGGTTTCATTGACAGAGGTTGAACACTCAACAACCATGGATCCTCTCCATTTAGCTCTGGAAATGGTGGAAGCAGTGATTTCAACTCATGAAGTAGCAGATAACGTTGTAGAAACCGAGGCTTAGAATCAACCAGAAAAACAGATTGAGCCAACCAAAATATCTTCTCCATCTAGGGAGCAAGGGACTGAAGTCGAAGTGATTAAAATAACAAATGCTAGTGCCTCACACTGTAATGTCCCTTTTTCCCACTTAAGAACCAGAATTTGGACTTCTTGCCATCCCCTTTTCCATGGCAAAAAAGTAGAGGAGTTGGAAAAGGAAATTGAGCTCCCTTTTGCATTTGTTTTTCTAATTTTAATGTTTTCTTTTTAGTGTATTTCCTCTTGAAGCAGGCTGGCTGGGATTAAGGCAATTGAAGAGGCATGATAAAAGAATATAATGTCTTCCTATGGGCCGGCCAGGTCTTTCCAAACTTTGGCTCCAAAGGGAGTGGTATAAAAAGAAGTGAAGGCCTCATTTGTGCATCATCTAGATTGGCGCATTTTCTCTATTGGACTTGAGAGCTGGTTGCTCTTGGTTCTTCCACGCTCGGACAAAAACCCAAGTGTGTGGCATCTCCTAGAAGGACAAAAACCCTTCTAGTGGTTTATAGGGGGACGGAAACCCTCCTACCTTGTGTGAGCTTGAAGGAGTGTTGCAGATTTGAGGAAAAGAAAGCATATTCAGATTTCTATTTGCATTGAGAGGCCTCTCCTAGGTGGAGCGACCTACCTTGGAGTGAAGTTTGGTGCCCTAGAGGGCATAAATTTGATATTTCACTTCATTTTCAGATTTGCCTATATTTATAAAGCTGGAATCTACTTTCTTGTGAATTTTTGGGGTTTCTAAACCCTCCTTTAATAATTATTTTGGAGCTGCACTTCTGCTGGTCATTATTAATTTTCAGCTGAGCATATGCATGTCTTTTTGGGTTGAAAACAGTTCTAGAATATCTCTAAAAGGTTTATATAAATTGTGGATGCATTGCTAGTTGATATTTTGGGTGAAATTGTGAGTTTTCATACTGCTGTTCCTAAGATCTGTTCGCTGTCCTAAATCTGGGATTTATTTCAGTCTGCTGATTTAAAAATCAGATTTGTTTGCTTTGGGGTTTGAGCTAATTTCCTTGATTGTGGTTTCATCCCTTGAAAGGGATATTACACACACCCTTCAACGGAGAAAAGAGAAGAAATGAAAAGTCACGGGGCAAAGGAGGAGGAAACCCAGTGCAAACGACAGAAAATGTGGAAACACCACAGTTACAGGTTCATGACTTGGGCCTTACACTCTCCAAATCACAAGAACTTTTGATTGTGCCAAGTGCCTCACAACAAAAACACAAGAGGAAGGCAACACTCTAGGTGAGGGATGGTTGGGAGCAACACTCCCAAGGAAAAGAAAGGTGAGAGTGCAAGTGGAAGAAGCAGACCTTGAGACCATCTAAAGCACCAAAGAAGGCCGAGTTATGTCAAGAACAATGGTGGGACCTCAAAGAGACATATTTGTGGAGATTGCTACTCCACAAGGTGATATCTTGAGGGATGAAGCTACCCCATCAGACTACCAGATCACCCAAGTCCCATTGGGAAACCGACCACAGAGGGTCTCAAGCATGAAGTCATCGTGGCAATGGGAGGTCTTTTCCAAAAAATGGACAAAGACAAAGAAACCAAGAAGCAACTTAAGGAGAAGGTTGACATCTTGTCAACCTATGCGCATAAGTGGTTCTGTAAGCTCCCAAGGAAAGCCGGGAAATCACCACTTCTATCACCCTTGAAATGATGAAGAATGAGGATTTGAAGAACAGGAGGAAAGCCACCAAAAAATGGGAAGAGGAATTGGTAAGTAGAGGCAGCCAAATCCTCAAGGAAATGATTGAATGCTATAACCAGGTCTCTAAACAAATCGAGGTAACAAAAGCATTGATTGAAAAATATCAGGATGAGGTTGAGTATTGGGATGGCATGTTGCCTAAGCTTGAGGCCATCACTGCCATGAATGATGAAGAGGTAGAAAAGGAAGGGATAGTACCCCCAACTGCAAAGGAAGACAATATGAGTATGAGGGGGTTATCAAGCTACGAATTGAGACTCTGGGAGGTTGCAAGCAAGCTCCAGAACATGAGGGAGAAGGCAAGAGAATATGTTGATGACATTGAGTCTAAAATTGAAAAAATGCTTCCCCTCGAAGGTGCATACACTCTAGGAACTGCAAATGCAAAAAAGCTAATTGAAATTCTATGACAATATGTTGTCGGGGAGCTAGAAGCTTCCAAGATTTTGATTATTCTTTCATTCAGAAATTTGTTCATTTGGAAGGTTGCATCAATAAGTTGGCCAAAAGAATTAAGAAGAAGAAAGTTATTTCTGCTGAAATGGACAGTGTCTTGTCTAAACAAGAAATAATCTTTCTCTATCATGCGGGGCCAGATGAAGACCCCATTTTGGGGATGTTTGAATGTCTTGATGCATATAGGAATAAGTTGGAAAAGAAGGCAGAGAGTGAACACATTGATCTCGACCCTTCTTGAACAATTCATTCATTCATTATTTTTCATCCTCATTCTTTATTCTTTTCTATCCATCATTCTTCTAAGTGGAAGGAATGTTCTGAAACCGTTACACAAAAACCTCGAGGCATTAGTGAATCGCACACCAAGATCATAGCATCCCACCAAGCTCCGTAGCCGGACCACGGACAACATTTGCGCCCGTATAGCATGACCACACCTAGCCATATACAAGCCACAGGCGAACACGTAATGTCGATGTAGCCGCCCGTGTTGGGACTCGAACTTGGGTGGTATTTATGATACCAAATGTTTCAAACCATTACACCAAAACCTCGAGGCATTAGTGAATTTGCACACGAGGGGTCATAACGAGGAATCAAATCCGATGATGGCGAATAAACTTGTCCTTGAGAATGCGCGCATGATGTGTGAAAGCGAGAAAAAGATAACGAAGAGTTTGTTAGCAAAAGGAATATTCTCCACTTATCCACAAGCTCAATCATGATCTAAGACCGTTCTAGCCCGACATATCAAGGTGGAATCTTTTCAGTTGGAATGGCCTTCCCATTTGATTTGGCGGATTTAGGGTCTTGGCCCAACATTTTTGCTGGTTTTAAAGGGTTTCTTGGAGGGCATCTGGGTATATTCCCTTAGGGAAAATTTTGTATAAGAATGAAGGCCTGTCTTCAAGAGGGTTGGTTCAGTTCTAGCTCTATTTCTAGTCTTGGGATTTTGCTAAGGTGATTGCATGGTATAGTCATTAGCTGTCATTGAGAGCATTTTGTATGCCTCCCTTACCTAAATTGAAGTGTATAGAATTATTTTCCATGTTTTAGTATGATATTCTTGAATGTAAATGAGAACATATTTTGATGGATATAACTTTTGATGTAATCTTATGCTTGTTAAATCAATGAAATACGAAGGAATTCTTTGGTTATTGCATAACATTGGTCATTGAATGAATATTGTATTGTAGTGTTACTTTACAATATTTGTTTAGTTTTAAAATCCTTTCTGCAATATTGCTTAGGAGGTGACTACAATGCTTGAGTGTATCTAGGGTGTTATGATTTGATGCAACAAACATTTTGTTGGAGATTTGTGCATGAGTGTTTGTGTTAAAGATTCAAAGGTTATGTGGTAATGTTTGCATGAATTTTGGTATCAGTGAATGCAAATGCCCCTTGGAAGGTTATGTTCTCTTGATTTTGTTTCTCTACATTTTGGAAGCAAATGGTCTAAATGGTGAGCATTGATACTTCTCCCCACCAGATCCAACACCCCCACCTCATTTAACTAAGCACCATCCTATCCCACCCCTGCAAATCACATTACCTTTGTAGGCACAAAAATGGGTTTGTCGGAAGGCCTTGGAACCCTTTGATAAAATGTGTGGTTTCAGATTTGCACAGTTTTTGTTGGTCTTTATGAGAAGCAATATGCAAACTTGGTATCGACTCATAGAAGAAGCCATGTGAAGGACTTTTAGTAGTCAAGGAGGATTTTTATTCAAGTATATAATAATATATTTATTTATTTTAGTCCAAAATCGTTGGGAGATCAAGCTCGATGTGTTGACTATAGATTCACGATGTAATGAGAAAAACTTCCTTTATATTCTGCAGGATTATTTGTTTAGCCTTGAAGGAGTATGACATTGTTTTATTTTGGAGAGATTGTGTTTTCTCATGGGAAGTATGCCAAGTTAGAAGAAGTCAAAATATCTCCACAAACTAACCTTTGTGAGCCTCTCTCATCCTATGAAGAAATGGAGTTTCGAGAACATAACATGGTGTTGTGATGATGCATAATTGCGGGTATGTATGTGAAAGGGAATGTTAGACTACTTCATGACCGCTTGCTCAAGCTCACATTCCGCCTCGTTATTCACGAGGCATGGTTTTCTCCCTTTTATCTAGCATGATTCTCACATTTGTAGATTTCTTTCACAATTGTATCGAAGATTTAAATCAAGTGATAAGTTTGTTGTTGCTAAATAAAACAACTTTTATTGCTCAAAACATTAAAAGTTAAATTGTTTCTGCACGATGAAAATGACCGTTTAGGAGTGTTGACCTTGCTCATGGATGTGATTCGAGATGAATTGAAAACTTAGATGAGTAAACTTGGAAATTGTAACATCTAGTTGTGATTTGAATGCAAATTTTTTTACAAACACTTTACCTTCAAACATCTTGCAAAAGTTAATAAAGACACTTTAAAACGATGAACAAAATACCTCCCTGACTCTCGTAGTGGAGATGTCAACATTTGACCGCATTCCCTGGTGACATGGAATGTCACATCAAACCTTTAAACCAACCTTAGATGATCGTTTGATCATTTAACAACATGTGTTTCTTAGCCCAGTTGGTTGTTTCGCAGCATGGGACAATTGCTACAAAAGTTAGAAATTTGTTTTGGTTTTGGCTCGTGGTTTGGGGATCTGTGTTGGGAAACGAATATCTACCACCACATACCTCTAGAGTTTCACCATGACAATTGTAATCAACTTTTAGTTTTGAGAAAACTACTTTGGGAGCTAGTTTTGCAAGCGGGTTTTGTAGGCCACTTGTCGTTATGTAGGAAGAACGAATTGGTGCATTTACGATAATCAGCTCTGGAAAGGTAGTCGTAGATTGAAACCTAGTTGCTAGAAATGAGTTCCGTCGACTTTGAGGGTTTCTCTACATATAGGGGAGTGGATATGAAATGACACGATGTGTGTTCGAGTCTTGGACATTGGTTTTGAACTCAGTTTCGTAACCACTCTAGCTAAATTGTGCGAGTTCAGTAAATTCTCAATAATAACTGGAAAACTATTGCGGAACACCCTTAAAGCTTAATTATTGTCGGGAGACTTTAGGACACCTTCACATGACTATATGGAACCTCTATTAGTCATTACTCATTTGCATTAATAATTTTGCTTATGGGAAATGTCGTGTTTCTCTCTCTCTCTTCTCACTCTCTCTAAAGTTGAAAATGCAATTAAACTGAATATGTATTCCTTACCCTCTCTAACTGCATGCAAAGAGTTTTGATAATTGTGAATGGAAAATATGCATACATGGAACGTGCTGGATTGTAGGAGATTACCATGCCAACTTCTTGGGCTGACCATGCTTTTGGTTGTAGGTACCCTAGACAAAAGGATTCATTAGTGTTATATTTTTGGTTTTGTAGTAGCATGTAATCTTTGAATGTAATGTATTTGAAAAGAACAAACCTTCGTTTTTGTCATTGATGAAAATATAATTAATGATGCTATAAAGAGTATGAAAATGTTATGCATTGGGATGCTTTAAAATGGGTACTATAATGTGGATGTAATACTTATTGCGGGTTATATGTTCTAAAGGCATAAATGTATTAATTAACTGAAATTGAAATGCCATTTCTATAGCATGCTCATGTGTAGAATGATGAATGTTTGCAATGTGTGATTTACTAAATATTAGAGAACTAGGAAAAAAGAACTAATTGAAAAGAATGATCTAAGAGTAATTTAATTTACTTGTGTAGATTGCCCATATGTGTAACCACCTTTGTAATATTGAGGACATAAATTGTAAGGACGACCTTAGTATAGATGTACATTTTAGCATCAACTAGCGTAGAGAAAATAAAAATGCAATGAAGAGTATGCCTTTGTGAATGTTTAACTAAACGGAAAACACAATTAAAACCCCCTTGTTGGGATTGTAAATGGTTAAATCCCATTAGGATGATAGCCAAAAAGTCAACATGAGGACCCTAATCTAGTAAGCCTTGTGAAGGATATCATAGACCACATTTTATTTGTATGTTTTTCTTCCTAAATGGAACCAAAGAGAAGTTGGCTATCCAAGAATGACATGAGTAAGAGGGATGCATGATATTGATCAACCTCGCTAAGATAAGATAAGATAATATTATTAATGTCCAACAAATGACCACAAAAGTAGGTCAATGGGACTGCAGAGTACAAAGCATACAAACCCAACAAGAGGACCCAAACGGGTCGCCCGAAATACAATGAGAGAAGGAGATGAAGAGAAGGAAACAACAAAGGCCGAGAAACCAGAAACGAAAAAGAAAGAGATGATGGTGTGGGGGAGCGGAAGAGGGAGCAACACCCCCAACAACATCACCTAACATTCAAGGCCGGATGGGAGTAACTCGCGGTGCGCCGATGACCAGAAGCTGAAACTGTAGAATGCCTGGGGAGCCGGCGTCCGGGAGGAAGGCGGTGCCTCTTAGTAAGCCTGGTGGGTCGCTGTCTATGCGGAGAGGAACTGGGATATGCCTGAGATAGGGAGCCTCTGGTGGAAGAAATGAAGTTTTGAGACTTGACGGATCTGGACTGGAGGTCCAGGAGGTCCAGACACGTGACCAAGTGCCGCTTGGCCCCCTCGGCGGAGAGCACCGGGAAGAAAGAAGTGATCAGTCTAGTAGCCATCCGTCTAGGGGGAGGATGGAGGAGCTTGTCCCGAAGCTTGAGGGCCTCCTGAAGGTAGAGAGCAAGACATCTCTGATCATAATATTTGAAGAAAGTTGTGAAGGAAGGAAGCTCATGGAACAGGCAATGGAATTGCCCATGAATCTCATAGTAAATAGGACACCTGAAAATGAAGTGTTCTTCGGTTTCAACCTCCTGGAGAGAGCAAAGTAGGCAAGTCCGCTCGAGCGGTCTAAGTGATGATCAGTCTCAACATGAAGTCGATGTGAGCCCACTCTAAACTGACCTAGAGAGATACGAAGGGCCTGTAACCAATGCCGAGAGATGTACATGGGTCTGAAAATGACCCCATCACGGATCTCAAGAAAGTGTGCCGCATAGAGTGACATCTTCGGACGCAACCCCCCCGGGGGTTGGTCCAAGTGTGTTGGATGAACCGTTCTGTAGATATCATCTCTGATAATCCTATGAAGGTCTGTTAGTTGGGTAGGAGATGGGCAGGGGCATCCAGAGAATAGCTGAAGGGTGGGAGATGGTCCATCTGGATGCCAATGGACTCGAAGAGGCGTGAAACGCAGGCATACCAACAACGAGATCGTCTATTGTGATTTGAGGATGCAATAGCTTCAGAGGAGCAGTAGGCAAGATAAATGTACCTATCCCTGTCAACAGAAGAGCTAGAAAACCCCGGATATGGTGCAACAACAACACAAGGCTGAAGATGGTCTCCAAACGAAAAGGGCGAGCCCCAAACTCAAGCAAGAATAATGTTGTGAGGAACAAATTCTTTGCACCTGATAATACGTCTGAGCATGAGGATTTGAACACGCTTAATAGTGGCCCAATCTGAGTCCAAAAGAGAGGGACCCCAAACCTCCGAACCATACAGAACCGTGGGCCTAACCAGTGAATCGGAGAGGGACATCTTGGAAGGAATGTCTTGAAAGTGGTGGTAGAAAACACTTGTCTCTCAAGAATCGCCAAAGAACCATACCCCTTATTAACTCGAGGTTGGAGAGTAGGACGGAGGCTAAAACGAGGTCCAGAGAAAAGAATCCCCAGGTAGGTATAAGAGCAAGTGATCTCAATCTCCACACCCTTAAAGAAGAAGTGGAGGTCTAAAGTCTTCAGACAATTGAAAACCATAACTTTGGTTTTCCCAAGATTAACAGTCAACTGTCTATGATCACAAAAAAGGGCTAAGGCATCTAGCTGCCTCTGGAGACCCTCAGCAGAAGAAGCAAGGAGAATTAAGAGGATGTAAATCAGAACCTGATGTAGAAGGCACCCATCACCTTCCTGTATGTGATCCCTGAGAAAGTCCTCAAGCTCATCGATGTAGATCCCAAATAAGGTAGAGAGAGAGGGCAGCCTGTTTGACGCCAATGGTACTCCTGATGAAGTCGGACAAGCCAACAGAGGTGCGAAGGCGGCCAAGGACCTCCTCATAAAGGCGCATGATGGCTGTAAGAAGAGTCTCGGAAATGCCTATATCTCTGAGCCTGCAGAAAAGGGCTTCCCGTGGAACAGAATCAAAAGCTTTCGAAAATCCACGAAACAACAGAAAACTCTGGAAGAGCGGTGGCGAGCCTCTTCGATGATAGCCCAAAGAGTGAGGATGTGGTCGATAGTCTGGTAAGTCGGTCGGAAGCCCGCCTGCCCCTAGCTCTGCAATGGTACTGATCGAGGAACTCAGAAAGCTGCAAATGAAGAACTGTAGCATAAAGCTTGGAGAATGTGTGACCCACCATGATAGTCCTGTAATTGTTGGGGTCGGAAGTGGGCCCCGACTTGTGTATGGGGTGGATGATGTGGTGGGACCAAGAAACTAGGAAACCTGTACAAACCACCTGATTGAAGAGGTCCACAAGATAACTGAGGAGCGTCTTCCAACCATACTTGAAGAGTTCCGCATGAAACCCTTCCTCGTCCCCTGCTTTACTGCAACTCATAGCAAGAATGGCATTCCTCATGTTGGTGTGGGTGAAAATATGGCAAAGGGAGGGAGGGGAATGAACTTGGATGTGGGGCTGGCCAGGGAAGTCATAAAGAGTGGAGGTGTGGGTGAACATGGAATTGGGATCAAGGTCCAGGGGTAAAGGCGAATGACGGGGAAGAATGGTGCGCCAAAAATGTTTAGGAGAGTGGATAAGTGACAGAGACAAAGCTCACGGTGCCTATGAGAGATAAATGTGTGTTTCTTATGTCGAAGGAGACAACGATAGGCTGACTTCAGGGAGGGGAAGGAGGGAAGGGCATGCAAGAAGGAAAAGTGGAGTTTCGGTGGAAGGCTTTGCATTCCTTGTCATACCATTTGTTCATAGGGCATGTACCATGGCGCAGGGTGGAGTGAGTGACGTGGGGGAAGGAACTCGTGGCCGCCTCACAAATAGCACAGAGAGGGTGTTAAACATCTAGTCCGAGGTAAGAGAGGTGAAATGGGGAATGGGGGAGAAGCAGACGAAGGTAGGAGGAAAAGGTGTCGGGATCCCCTGTGTCAAATTTCCAAATAGTACGCGATATACAAGGGGAGGGGGTGGGGTCATGGGGGGATAGCTTGGAGGGAAAAGGAGAGGGTCGCATGGTCAGCCAAAGGGATGGGGGAGACACATAAGTGGTGTAAGGAATCAAGTTGGGGGTAGTCATGACGTAATCAACTACACTGGCCCCACCACAAAAGGTCTGCAGGTGAAGAACCGGGATTCAGGAAAGCGAGGAATGCCATTCAGGATCAGTAGGTCATGAGATTCCCCTAATTGGAGAAGATGTCGACCGTAGGAAGTCAGGGGCCTTGTCGTGTCCTCAAAATCTCGCTGGAAGCCAACCAACTCTGGATCCACCTCAGAGGTGCAAAGTACATCGTCGGTCTTGTCATGCCTCAGAATCTGCATATTTTTGGTATGGGCATTGAAGTCCCCCAAGATGATGACCTCCTCGAGCCGAGAACTGAGATATACCAGCATAGAGGTCAAAGAAGGGGTCTCCATCTGGTCCGTTGTGGATAGCAAATGAAGAGGAAGTTGGAGGGAAGTAACAGACCGCAATAAAGATGTCTCTTAGGAGGGGAGAATTACGTTTGATCCGAACCCAAAGAAAGCGGGCAGACTCATCCTCAGCGGCAATAGAAGTCTGCTCCAAAGGGTGTCCCTGACTAAACAAGCAACCCCGCCAGATCCCCTGACGCGCTAGAATCCCGAGTCTCTGTGTGCAAAAAAAGAAAGCCAATGATAACCACTAATGTCAGGGAGAGCGGCCCAGGCTCGCACGTGTCTCTAGGAGGCTAGGAGAAGACCAGAAGGACCCATTTCCATTCCAACATGCGATGGAGATGCCTGCTTCCAAGCCTTCTCCCGCCGGAACCGTCATCTGGAACTAGAGCTGGATCGAGAGCCCAACCAGGGGGGAAGGAATCCCGAACCACTGGCCTGAGGTTACGAATCACCGCCCATTTCCCTGCTTTTCTGGCTGCCATGACAATTTCCCGAGATTTCTTGAGTTCGGCAACTTGTTCTCTAGTAAGATCTTCGTCAAGAAAGACCTTATTGGGTAGAGAAAAAAGTTTCCGCTTGGCTCTGAGAGCCTTAAGGCGGTCATCAGCTGACTTGAAACGGATAAAAAAGTAGATTCCAGACCAAACCAAGCTCTATCCAACTGAACCTCGGGCAGCTCCAAGTTATCTGTGAGGAACTTTGAAGCAATGGCTAGGGGGTCGGAAGAGGGAGGAGTGGGCAATCCTCTGACCTTAAGGTTCAGCTCCCTGGAACGTCGGATTCTCTCTTCCACTAGTTTGGCTTGAACCACTGCTTCAACTGTTGTTAAAGGAGGATTTTTATCTTTACCCTTAACCACTTGGGCCCAAGAATCGGTTTGTTTTTGAAGATTTTCTGCTGAGTTCTAATTTCCTCTTGCTTGTGTTTTAAATCTGAGATCTCAACCTGTAATTGATCATTATTAGTAGTAGGTTTTGTGTCTGTGAGCTGTCTTCGCAAGGAGATATTATCAGCTTCAACCTTTTCCACCCGAGAGGTTAATTCAAAAACCTCGGTCGGAGGGATCTGTTGGACGATTCCAGAGTCTCAAGCCTTTGAGAAGTTTTGCAATGATGTTAGGAAGGTTGCCATCCTGCTTATCCTGTTCATTTGACCCAAGGAGATCACCTGTGCAATGGGGTGGAGGGAGACATCATAGCTGGGTAGACTGCCTGGAGAGGAGAAACGATTAGAGGGATGTCCGTTGAGCCTCCAATATCCCTGCTTAGATTATTGTGCATAGGATTAGCAATTGTGGAAGCCAAAAACAGCCACGAAGGCAGGTAGTAGGTTAGTAACAGCTAAAGAGAGGCCAAGTGAAAACGAGCCACGAATACCACAAGAACACAAAGCACGGGCAAGGAAACACGAGCCACGAAGGAAGTTATCACGAACAACCACGATCTGAGAGAATGGAGCCACGAACCCTGTGAAAAACGTGAGCCACGAAACTTGCGAAAAACGTGACCACGAAACCCTGTGAAAATGTGACCAGAAGCTTCACGAAAGTGCAATGGTGTTTGAGCGAGGAGGAGCCACTATTTGAGGGAATGGAGCCATGAACGAGAGCGATAAACCCTGCAAAAAACCTGACCACGAAACCCTGTGAAAACGTGACCAGAAGCTTAATGAACTTGCAAAGGAGATCGAGCTTTAGGAGGAGTAGAGAACGGGAGGGGAGGGACAGAACTCAACGGGAATGGGGGAGAGCACGATAGGAATCATGGCAGAAGCTTGACGGGAATGCAGAAGCTCGACGGGAATGCAAAAGCTCGAAGAAGTCATTTGCAAGGTAGATGAGAAGCTCCTCAATTGCTATCTCTTTTGCTTTACCTTTGAGATATGTACATAGTCACTACCCTCAAGTGCATTCTTGAGAAGCCTAGTAGTAGGTATTTGTATGTGTGTAAGTATGTATGATGCAAATTGTCAAATGGTATAGTTTTACATTTGAAAACATGAGGAATGAATGTGTCTAAACAACACAATGGTATAGCTGACTTTGGAAAACTAAGTTAAAATGGAGGTGTCTAAACAATGTAGTTACATGGGTTCATGGGAGCAATTAGAGAATGCAATAATGTGACATTGAAAGGTTATCAAACAAGCACTAGTAAATAGTAGAGTGAGGTGGAACCCTCACGTTAGTACATCAATGGAAATCCTTATTTGAATAAAAAACAAACTAAATTAAACTTGTTATACAAGAAAAAGGAAGGGGTGCAATACTTGTTATGTATGTTTAATTGTAATGTAAAAAAAGTGTCATGCTTTATCGAAATCTTCAACCTAAGATGAAAATGAACAAGGAACGCCACTAATACCGTAACATCATGTGGCATTGTTGGTGTATGTACTTGCCTTGTCATCTTGCGGCATTGTCCATATCACGTGGTGAGTCATTTCACTTAGGTGAGATCATAGGTCTTAGTTGTTTTAGGGGGTATGACAGATTACGTCATAGATTGCGTCATACATGTCGGTAAAAGTGCGTCGATCGTCTTCTGAGAGTTACTTTCCATTTTTGAAATGTAAATCCTCTTCTCCCTTGTGGAGGTATGATGGTCTTGCATTGGGAGTTACACAACAATCCTATTTGTACCCTTTTTTTAATCTATGAGAAGGAGTAGACCCTTTACTTTTGCATGCAAATTTTCATGGGTCAATGCTTGCTTACTACATAGAACTCCGTCATGCTTCCGTTCAAGTGCAACTTGGTTGATGTGCGCACCATCCCGCTTGATCCTTGTTCTCGCATTCTCTCACATCTTATCACAAAGACGTTGTTGGGATCCACGCCACTTTCTGTTTTCCGTTGCCTACTACTCTCGGTTTCATGTTCTTACTTGTTTCTTGTGCAAGCTTCGTAATCATTATTCCATTGTGCTTTACTTGCATTGATTCGGTTTATTTCGTTTATGCTTGGAGGTACTACGCTTGGTTTGGTTGGTTTTTTGGTTTGTGCTTAGTCTTGTGTGTTTTGTAGGGGTTTGTGTGTAGGTTCAGCAAAAAAATCAGGTTTCAAATGCAGTTTGTTAAGCTTCTTGAGAGTTGTGTTAAGCTGTTTGTTTGGGCCCAACTCGGCCTGACTCTGAAGTGGAAATCGAGCTGTCCTAGCTCGCTCCAACTCTTTGTTTCTCAACTGCGTTGCTTGTGACTCTGCCACCCGTGCAACTTATTTGCATCCTTGTCGTGTCTTCCTAAACATTCCACTCGGCCTCATTCCTATTTGCCTTGGCTCGCCTTGGCTCTACACATCCATGCGAGCCTGTTCAACCCTGGCTTGTTTTGCGTGCTTTACTCCTTGTCAGCTCCTTCATTCATTTGTCGAGATTGACCCATACGTATTCTTATCCTTGCTCGCTCGTGTCGTGTTCCTTCCCCTTCGGCTCTGTGTTGGTTTCATCCGTAGCGACCCTTCTTGCATCCGGTCGACCCTATGCCGAGCTCCCACCGATCCCGATCAGCTTGAAGACTGGCTTGACACTTGTGATCATGTTCTTGGTTGCTTGTTGATACATGTCTCCAAGCCTCTCCACCTTCATGTGGCGCACTTAGATTGTCCTCACATTGTTTGGAGCATTCTTCAGTTCTTATTTGGAGACCCTTCAAAGGCGCCGCTGCTCCTACCGATACTGATTGTCTCCTCTCCTTTTCATGTGATGAGAGTTCTACTGACACAGACTTGCTTGTTCCCATCCTTGATGATGAGGTTTGTTCTTCTAGTTCTAATGACGAGAGTATTGATGAGGACTCCTCTCGGCCACCTTTAAGAGAATGTTGACATTCCTCCCTTCTCATTAGACATCGGGAAGTCTTGTTCCCAGCCTCATACTTTCATTACATCTACCTCCTTTCCACATCCCGTGTGTGAGGTCTCTTCCACTCCATGTGACGATGGTTCATATCTATCAGACATTTCTCTTCTGTTTGTCAAGCAACCCTTTTGGGATGAGTATTTTTGCTAGACCTTCGTCGTCTCTTCGCAGTGCCTACTTGTGATGTAGTACAAGGAGTTTCTTACCTTCTACAAGTGTTTTGGAGGAGTCCATCTCCTTTGTTGGGAGTGCCCCTTCTAGGACTCTTATCACTTCCACTATTTCGAGACCATCATTGATCCACCTCCTCTTATGGATCCTCTTTCTACTATTGTGGGGGTTGTTACTTTGCCTTCACTTCACTTGGGCATCCTTTCGGTGGATGTTCCTCTCTCTCACTCTAACAGTTCTACTTTCGTGGCATTACCTTCGGTTCTTGTGCACTCATTTGCTAGACCTATGTCACATTCTAGTGGACCAGATTCATAGTTTTAAATCGCATGCTGCCTTGGTTTCCTTCGCGGAGTGGGCGAACTTCACGTACTCCATTTGTCCTTCTTAAGGGGGGAACATTGTTCGATGTGGATGGATATTATTCAGTCTATAGGTGAAGACCACATCATTGACACTCTTCTTGGAGACTTCTAGAGTTACAGATTTTAGATCAGGTTACGGCTTCACATCTTCATCAGTTTCTCTAGTCTCCTTCCTCTCTTCTCTTCTTCTTCTAGAAAGATTGCAGTTTGTACATGGGTACCTTATCAAGCCTTTAGTTTTTGGGACCCATTTGATGCATCTTTCTTAGGTTGTTTAGGGGAGTCTTCCATCTCTTGTAAGTGGATGTTTTTCCCACTTTGGGTTTCCTCCATTACTTGAGATCCTTGTTGTACATGGGTACCTCATCAGCGTAGTTTGTCGGGACCCATTTCTTGTTTTTGACTTATCTCCTCATCCTAAGTTATGATGAAGGGGGTGTTGGTGTGTGTACTTTCCTTGTCGTCTTGCGACATTGTCCACATCACGTGGTGAGTTATCTCACTTAGGTGAGATCATAGGTCTTTGTTGTTTTAGGGGTATGACAAATTCCGTCATACACTTTAGTGTCGTCGTCGCGTGTCATCATACAGAGTTACTTTCCATTTATGGAATGTAACTCCTCTTCTCCCTTGTGGAGGTATGATGGTCTTGCATTAAGAGTTACACAACACTCCTATTTGTACCATTTTTTTCGATCTATGAGAATGAGTAAACCATTTTCTTTTGCATACACATTTTTATGGTTGAATGCTTGCTTACTACATGGAACTCCATCACACTGCTGCCGTTCGAGTGCAACTCGGTTGATGTGCGCGCTATCCTGCATGATCCTCGTTCTCACATTCTCTCATAGAATCCACAATTTATCTTTGAGATATATACATGGTCACTACCCTCAAGTGCATTCTGAGCAGCCCAAGTAGTAGGTATTTGTATGTATGACGCAAATTGCGAAATGGTATAGTTGTACATTTGAAAACATGAGAAATGAAAGTGTCGAAACAACACAATGGTATAGCTGACTTTGGAAAACTAAGTTAAAATGGAGGTGTGTAAACAATGTGGTTACATGGGTTCGTGGGAGGAATTAGAGAATGCAATAATGTGACATTGAACGGTTATCAAACAAGCACTAGTAAATAGTAGAGTGAGGTGGAACCCTCATGTTAGTACATCAATGGAAATCCTTATTTGAATCAAAAGCAAACCAAATTAAACTTGTTATACAAGAAAAATGAAGGGGTGCAATACTTGTTATGTATGTTTAATTGTAATGTAAAATGTCATGCTTCTATCGAAATCTTCAACCTAAGATGAAAACGAACAAGGAAAGCCACTAATACCGTAACATCATGGTAAACCTTTCCCTTACAGGATGAGATGAATGTAGACATTGTCAAAAGAGGGAAGTGTGTGATTTGTACCATCTCTACTAGTGGCTTGAGGTAAGTTGTTTCCTTAGAGCCACCATATGAATGGCGTTGTCGCATGAATGACTAAATGAAATTTAAATCCTATGTTAGATCTTGGCCTTGAGTGCGGATGAGCTATGTCCGTAGTATGGCGTGGAGTATAGCGTGAAAAGAGGAATATGTGGGAGTGACTTATGCTTTTAAGATTGCTCTAGGACCTTACATTTTGATATTACTTGACAACTTGTATCATGAGTGTTTCTTGTTTTGGGTGGCATATGTGAAAACTAATCCCTAACTACGAAACATATAACAATGGATACAAGAATATTAGGAAAGTATTTAAAGAGATCGAAGGGGTTGGTAAACCCTATTACATGCTTAATCCCACTTAGACTTGCTTCAGTAAACTAGTTAGAGAGCAAACTTACACAATAAAGTATTATTGCATCATTGGCGAATTTGATGTCGTAACTAATCGAGACTAGCTTGAAATCATTCCTAGTGTGAAACCTTACTATTGGGGCTATTGCAATATGGACCTATCGCTTCATCGTCTTCTTGTGTAAGACCTTGAACTTGTGAATGACGTGAGAATTCTTACTACAAGCGTGATGGCTAGAGCGCACTTTGGGTCGTACTCTGAATTTGCGCATATTGAAACCAACTCTTGATAAGGAACAAAACTAGAATTACTTTGGAAGAACTAACGAGAATAGAGATGTGGGTATCATGTGTCTTGGTGACGTTAGTTATGCTTCCGCAGTTCTAACATTTCTTAAGTAATGGAATTCAATGCATATGAATGTAAACCTGTAAGTTATGTGTTCTTTTTGGTTAATGAAAACTGCGAGGGCTAGTGTATGTCTAGGCCAATGTTGTGTCAAACAATAACATTTTTTTGCTAGTTTTACTGTTGCATTTTGGGTTGTGAAATTTTGGGCGTTACACCCCTATATGGTCCTTTACCTTGTGATGCTTGCCAAATTGGCAACATTGGCCCAATTTTCAATATTGTAGCATGTGTACTCTAGATCTCAATGGATTTTGTGGAATGTTGGCCCTTGTGCATCAAAAGCACTACACTCATTAAAGCATCACCCACTCCATGGAGTAGTGCAAATAAATAAATACATAAATCAATAAATAAATGCATATAATTGTAATCTATGTGCCTAGGAACAATCATCATATCTCTAATGAGCATTTCATCCACAAGTAATGCGTATGATCATCTAGGCTCATCTTATCCTCTAATCATAGGAAACAATTCTATACTGATGTATAAATTAAACATAATATGAAAGCATCACATCATGGCATCATCATATGGAAACATAACATCAATATAACAATGTTGCTAAATATTTAAGGTATAGCCATCAAAATGAAGCATCGATTACACCACAAAGCTGCGTTAGTGTGCTGGTCCTATCTTTAAAATAATGCTCCATGTCTAATCAAATTCGTAATCTTATAATCAAAATGATGCTAGGATGTAAAATAAAAGCAAAGACACTCTGGTGTTCATTTAATATTAACAAAAGAACAAGGTCATTTTGATTGATATGTTCATTTTGACATTTATTTGGTTTGGCGTGTTCATTTTAATTTTGTGCCGAAGGAGTCACAATTTTTGTGGAAGGGGTAATTTGTTTGGCCTATTATGATCCAAAATCGTTTTTGTAGTACATTAGGGCTATAGGTTGTTTAGGGCCCGTGTTGAATCAATTGCATTGTGATGATCATTATCATTATCATTATCATAATCATCATCATTATCATTATCATTTGATCTTTGGTTGGTGCGTTGGATCTTTGGAGGTTGAGCCCTATTTTGGCGTCTATTTGAGCCATTGCTTTGATGGAGAAGACAATGATAATATCTAACCCTCTCTAATTGCTCTACACTTGTATTTTATATTAACAAATGAGTAGAGCCTATTTTCCAATTTTTATCACCCCTCTACCAATTGTCTTTATTGCATTATGATTATATAAATTTATATTCCTCAAGATATTCGGCGAGCTTCCAATACCCAAGAAGTATTACATTGTAATGTCCCTTTCTAGGGCTGAAACTGTAAATCAAGGAAATCACACAAACCCCAAGTGAAGTAAATTCTGATTTTTATAACAACTTTAATATTCCTTGAAACCCTAGCAATAAGTTGTGTAAGGACTTTAATTTATCATATAGCCATGAACAACTGAAAATACTTCTAAATAATTATTTCAAGTACAACAACAATTATCCATCCAATATGCATCAAGGAAATGGAGAAAACAAGAGATGATACCCAGCTGTAATTAAATTTATGACAAGGAAGCCACCAACAAGGACTGAAAATGATAGATAAACTCCTCCAAAAATAACCAAATTATAGATTCTATTCTTATAAAATATGATAAATTAGAATATGAAAGAATAAATGAGTTATGTTCCCTAAAAGGCAAGAAATCACACTCAAACCCTAGTCGCTCCTAGGAGAGGGGCTCCAAAATATGTAGGTCTTCTTCTTGATGCCCTAGATCCAAATCGAAAGAGAGTCTTCAATTCGCCAATATGGAGAGTTTTTGTTCTCCACTATGCCAAAAGGAAGGATTTCGTCTTCCTTGGATGCCACACAAGATAGTTTTCGTCCTAAAGTGGAAAGGTATTGAGCAATCAACCCAAAAAACCACAATCCGAAAATTTTTCGTACTTTTAAAATAGTGGAGTCGTTTGTTGTTTTTATTGCACGAAAGTTCTGTATTGCATCAAAATAATCCTAAAGAGCCATATTAGCCTTTTTTTTGCCAAATACCCGGATGCCCAAAATTGTTTTATTACTGTAAGTCGGGATTTATCTGTGGGAAATTTGTATTTAATTATTTTGAGCCCGTATGAGGCTATTTGCGCTCTGTTTTAACTCCATTATGAGCGAATATGTTATTATTCCTATGTACCAGAAGGATTTTAACTTATTTTAAGTTTTGGGCTTTATTTGTAACTTTTGGCAATTTTTCGTGTTTTTGTGGTGTCCCGTTCTGTTTTCTGTAAAATTTCTCTGGAACAACTCCTTTGCCGGGTAAGCCCGATTTTTGGCCTGGAGCGGCTAGAAAACATATACGCACATTGTGCCCGGAGGAAGTCGCCATCGGAGTGCGGATCACTGGGAAAAAGCGAAGTCGTGCTGAGAAAAGCCCCTATGGGATGGGCGCATTTTTGGAAAACAAAGGATTTGAGCTGCGATGGGAAAAATATAAGCCGCGAGCGGGGGTGGGAATTTTATACTTGCACAGCTGAGGGGTTTTCCCGTGTTATAAAAATCACTTAAGTGGATCACGGGGTTTTGGTGCTGCACTGGCGTGAGGTAAAGCATCGCGTTATCAAAAATTCTTAAAAATAGAATTACATGTGCAAAAAAGTCGCCCCCTTTGGTGAGAGATTAAAAGAATTAAAATTGATTATTTTTATTAATCTTTCTTCTCAAAAAGTTGAAGCTTGGAGGAGGTCAACAAGTCAAAGGTGGAATAAAAGAAAGGAATTAAATTAATTAAATTTAATTTATTTAGTGGCTGCCCCCTTCCTCTCAAAAAAAGTGCGCCCCATTTGGGCATTATTTAATGTTTTTGAAGCATTAAAACATTAAATTAATTTCTATTTTAGTGGTATGGTCAAAGCACTGCTTTGTGGGGCTTGAGTGAAGTCTTTGTGTGAAGGATTAAATTGGATTAATTTAATTTATTGGATGGCTGTCCTTAAACATGCTATTTTTAAAAGAGAAAAGCATGATTTTTAATTAATTAATTGCCTTTAATTGTTAGGGCAATTATTAATTATAGAATTGTGAAGGTTATATAAGCATGGGCAGCCATATGGGTGAATAATTTAATTCACAGGTAAAGAATTGCAGCTAGGAGGAAAAGTGCGCCCCCATTAGAGGAAGGATTTTGTTCAGACAAAGTGCTAACAAGGCTAAAAGCTTCCAGATTTGGCGCATGCTTTGGAGGAGGTTGATCTTCATCTGCATAGTTGTTTTCACAGGTGTTACAGGAGCTCAGGTGTTGATTGAAAGGATTCATGCTCTCTTTATGTGCAAATTAAACACCAATTTTTGGGGCAGCAGGCTTGAAAAGTGCAGATTTTTATAATTTAAATTCACTATTCATGCTCCGGTGGCCATTTTTGTCGAATAAATTGCGAGGAATTCATTACGGGTGCTTCTGAAAAGAAAAGGAGTTTTTATCGATGTCGATACATTGCAAATATCCTCGAATCGAAGAATTGTCGAGATCTGCACGATGTATTGAAGAAATCCGGCCAAGTTAGAAGAAAAAGAATTATTGAGACAAAGATAGATAAAGCCATGGCGAAAGGAGATGAAAAGAGAGCACGATGGATTCATGCATTGCTTCGAACTTTCGGACATAGGAGACACGGATCTAGGCCCGGAACCTCTTTCGATTTGATTGATAGATCCAGTGGGAAAGACTTCACTCATGCGTGCGGTCAAAAGTAGCGGAATTATCCGAGCTGCGGCTTTCCATATACTGACCCAATTGCCAGAGTTCGTGATGGAGTGTGCTAGATCTTATCATCCTTCATCCAGATCAGTGCGTGATGTTGCGGGAAAGACAATAATTCGTTTGGATGCGGAATTCATCAATTATTGTCTGAAGATTCCAGTGCGAAAGGTGGTGACTTCTATTAGCATTCAGGATGCTGACAGTAGATGGGAGAAACATAGGTGATTGCGTGAGCATAATGAACAGCCGGTTCATGAAGAAGCCTAGATCCCCTTGAAGTTCGAGAACTCTTCCACGGTCCAATTTGGTGCAGGAAGCAGATGATGTCGTCAAATTGCTATGTAGGATGAATGGCGAAGCGAATGCCTACACTTTCCGTACATGGATGTATGCTTTCATCAGGACCATTGAAATCAACAAGGTTGATTCTATAATCAATTGGTCGGAAATTATTAGCGGCGACATCGGTGAGCTTGACCGGGCGTGAAGCGTACTTTCGGCTTCAAGATGACTTCGTACTTGGTATATCTTTGCGGCTTCACGGGTGTCTTTTCCAAGTTGGATAGATGTGGTGTTCTTTCGAGGACCCCATTTTGAGTCTACCCACGACTTACTGTACACTGCGTGCGCGAAGGACTTGAAGTGATCAGCGATGACTTCTTCTACGATTTCATCTGCGAGTGCTAGACAAAGACTTGAAGACTCACGGGGTAGCGAGAAGCGTGGGAAGCGGTGTCAAGATTGGAAGTTTATTCATCCGGTTTGCAGATTTCACATACCTCGGGGTTACGGGCTTTTACGGAGAACCTATAAAGATGCCCGGGTATCAGTGATAGAGTGATCGCCATGGGTGGCGAGGCAACTCGTAGAGTTACCACGACCTTGATTGAAAGCGGCACAAGTCTACGGGCTTCTTCCCGATCTTTGTGGGATATTACGGTTGCATCGGCATTCACGAGCTCGAGGATGGAAGCGCAAATGTTATCAGTATGAGCGAGTTCTTCCTCCTGCGGCTTAACCGATCCATTTGGAGTAGCGGGAAGACAATCTCAGAGTACGCACATGTGCCTTCGTTAGAAGATTTCTGGATGAAGTGCAGAAGTGAGTACGAGGTTAGAAAGAAAGATTTCAGCAAGGCTATCAGCAAAGCAAGTGTTCGACTTTGGACTAGCGCGGATACTGCGGATCTTAAAGATGATGGGAACGTGGTACTTGACACTTACCATCAGATGGGAGGAGATAAAGCTATACTGCAGGATAACATTGGAGGCTGCCATTCGATTGAAGAGAGATCTGGAGCTGTGTTGGTGAATACTTGAGTGAGGTTCTTGCGAAGGGATACTGCCTTGATGAAGTATTGATGAATCAAATCACGGGCAACTTCGGCGTAGGAGATTCCCTCAAGCGAAAGCATGAAGGAGAAAGCGCGAGAAGGTCGAGAAGTTGAAAGTACGAGAAGATCTCAAGAAAAAGAAGACCACTTCTCGACCATAGCTTTGACTCCGACTTCTCGGTACCAGAAGATCACCAGCTATTGCACCGCGGCGGCGGGATCTTCCATGCCTTCATTGAAACCGGCGACATTCGTTTTCTCTCTCATGACCACTTCGTTCGGCACCCGTTCGGAGGAGATGTTGAAGGCTGCGAGATGCGGAGTTGAAAAGAGCTTTGTCCTTGGATGTTTGAGAAGATGGCAGCCATGACACTTTGTGGCACTTTACGGCGGAGAGGATGCGGGCGGGAGATGGTAGTGCACTCGGTGACTTCTTACTCCCCGAGAAATAACTTCTCGGGATGGTTAGCTTTGCAGTTGGTTCGGAAGCAAGAGTAGAGATGAACTTAGAGGAGCATGACTTGCGGCTACTTCGAGGATCGAGCGGAAGAGGCGAGAAGGCCTAAAGTTGCTAAAGCGACTTCTAGGTTGATCATCGAGATTCGGGAGAGAAGTTTCTTTGAGATATCAATTCCGGCGGAAGGAAAGATAGAAGAGGAGCTCATGGCAGAAGATGTGACGGTGACCAAAATACCACTCGGTCAAGCTACCACTGAAGGATTGAAGCAGGACACGCAAACATTCTTTGGATGCTTTGTTCCTTAGGCAGCGGTGAAAAGGCGGAGAAAGAAGAGCTGCGAGAAGCAAATATCTCAATTATGTGAGATCATAGCCAAGGTTGCTTAAACCTTCCATTGAGCCCATTTCGAGAGCGGTGAGTGATCATCTTATGCGGGAAATGGAAGATCTGCGAAAGCAATCAAGTAAAGGCTATTGTGAATGGAAGGATCGATTATTCGTCGAAAACACATGCTGACTTGGGAAGTGCCGACCCGCCTAAAGGTTATGAAAGATGCGAGCAAATCAACTAAAGCAGCGATGGAAAGCATAGAAGGCATGAATACGGTTGAGAGTAACTTTGAGTATTTTGGCGAGATCAACAAGGCTGTAGGGAGATGTATTGGTTGCGAGAACAAATTGTGCCGGATGGATCGGTCGAGAAGGGAAGCATTTAGAGTTTGCGGTATCTTTCCGTTTGGAGATCTGCGAGTTTTCTTGAAAAGGATGCGGAGTGCTTGAGAGTAGAACATCAGTTGCAGACAGATATCATTTCTTTCACTGAGGAAAGAGTGGATGGAGGTGTTACTTCATACGTGCGGATTGTTTCTAACGAGGTGCATGATTCCCTGGAAGGTTCTCTTCTGATGGTGCAAAAGAGAATTGATAAAGCTACCAAGCCTTTCACGATGAATTCTATCAGTAGATTGGTGGCGCTGCAGACATTGCGAGATTTGGGCCGAGTTTGGAAGAGGTGGAAGCATGCAGCAAAGTGTTGAATGAAGGGTTCTTTGCGATTCGGGACGAGAGAAGAAGCGATGGCTAAAAGCGAGATGGAAGGATCTTTGAATTATATGTTAAACAAGTATATCGGATATCGAACAAGAAGAAGATGTAAACATTACAGCTGGCATGACTTCTTCTATTCTTTCTTCTTTATTTTCTATGTTCCGGATGAAATTGTAAAACTTCTAAGTTATTGGTTTTGCAACCATTACTTGAAGTCATGTGGAACTATTCTATTAGTTAAGTGATACATGTGTCACTTAAGAAGAAGTTAGTTGAGGATGATTGCCAAATGTCATCTTTACTTGTTGTTCATACTTTAGTTCAGTTTGAGTCTTCTATTTGTACTTTCCCTCCTACATTCTATAAGTAGGAGAAGAACCTCCGGGTTAATGATCGATCAGAATTTGTAAGAAGCAATCTTGTGTTCTAGACTTTGTGCTGAACCCCTGAGAGCCACTTGTTGCAGAGGAATACAAAGAAGCAGGTTTCCGGAGAACTTTGTGTCACGGCGTACTGTGTTTCTTGCTTTTAAATCTTTAGATCTTTTAAGTAAACTTTGTGTTATTGTAGATCTGGATCTAGAGTTGCCTTTGCTTTATAATTCTGTGTGTTCAAATCTATTAAGTTTCTTCTATGTGCATGCAATTAGCTCTGCTATCTACTAATTGGGATGCACATCTTCCTTACTTCTTCTCTGTAATACCTTTACTTTCTTCTTCTATAATTTTCCTTTCTTAAACAGCTGCTTACTTGCTGCAGAACTTCTTAGTTATGGTTCATGAACTAAGTGGTTAAAGTAAAACCCCTGATAGATAATAACACATTTTATTGACAAATCGACACGGGAGCCTCACCGGTTAAATGAGGGAGATTTATCTCATATTTGCCTAGGTTTGATGCTTATGCGAGAAAATCTAGCCAACAGACTCTAAATAGTATTTGAATGAGAATGACCTTTTAAGCTTTACTTTATCTTCTATTTTTTGTTGAATTGTGAGTCTTATAAAATCCCAGTGACCTTGTTAACAGTAGTAAAACATCAAAGAAAAAGATTAAAAATAATAAAAAAACTGAAATGAAGCTCAAGTTACTTCCCTTGTTCACTTATTCTTCTTGGCCACGAAATTGAGTGGCGAAGTCTTACAAATTGAACTATTCGAAAAAGGGGACATTTCATATACTCAACACATAGAGTGATTTTGATGCTTAAATCACAAACCACATTTAGATTCAAATTGATCATTAAATGCAACATGACAATTTAGATTCTCTTGTTATTTGACATGTTCTCAAAATCATTATGTAGTAATCCAAATTGGGAAAGGAATGTCATTGCCTTTAAATGTTATCGACACTTTATATTTTGTCAAAGAAGTAGTGGTCCTCTTTATGAGGCTATAAAAACGGGGTGTTAGCCTTACTCTTTTGGAAGTAGCATTTCGTTAGAAAACCGATTTTCTAATTCCCTTATGTTGTAATGCTAGGTTGTTTTTTTCTAGCATTTTACATTATCTCATTTAGTTTGCATCCATTTACTTGCAAGTAGATAACCCATCTTGATTTTTAAAATAAAACTCAAAAGTCATTTCTTACATGGCTTTAACTTCATTTGTTTCCTTTACTCCTTGAGTATTAATAAATCAATTAGTTTGTTTCCTTCACTTCCTCGAGCCATTAATAAATCAAAACCTTGAGTTTGTCTCCTTTACTCCTTGATCCATTTAATAAATGAAAGCCTTATTTAGCTAAGTCTCTCATCTAACTAGACAATAAATATTCTGCTATCCATGTTTGTTTAAACGACATTAAATATTACATCTAGGATATCTAATAAAAAACACTCACGAGGTCAAACCGGCTTTTCAATCAAATAAGCCAAGGCCATGTTTGTGCTACCTTTGATATCGAGCTTGAAATTAAAAGGCTACATTGACAATGACTAAACCATTTGGTAGGCTAAAGTAATTTCAAGCTTTGCTGGCGGAGTAGAAAGGACAAACATTGATAATCAAATGGCTAGCGAATCTACTTGGGGTCAATTTTTTGTTTGACTCCCAAAGATTTTAATCTTGCCTGAGCTCCATCCTCGGCCATTGATGGCCTGAAGACATGATGTAAGATAATTTTCTCGCAAAAGATAATTTTCAAGCTTTAAATTTGCAAGGCCCAAACATTGATAATCAAATGGCTAGCGAATCTACTTTAAGTCAATTTTGGTTTGACTCCCCGAAGATTTTAATCTTGCATAGAGCTCCATCCTCGACCATTGATGGCAAAAGACATGATGTTTAAGATAATTTTCTTTGAAAAGATAAATTATATACATTAAAGATTTTCATTCTAGTTAAATTAGGTATGGCCCGAAGGCTATTGAACTTCCTAGGGGTGACTCATGTTTGACTCCCAAAAGCCAAAACATATTTCATTAGGTACTTATAACCATTGATCCATTATAAATAAAATCAATGTGATAACTTGCCCCTAACGTTTTTGAAAAAACAAGCGAGGCTTACCAACATCACCCTAAAGATCAACTCCACAAATTGGATTAAAAACCAAGTATGTATGCGCTTGATGTCTCAAAGGGAAAAAGCTAAGATTTAAAGCTAAAGCTCTTTCGTTAAATGCGAGGTGACGAAATTAAAGACATGCGGCTCACGCCGTATCACCATAACTTGAATTATAGGCTTTTAACGAAAAACTCAAGCCCGATTCATATATTTCTTCCATTTTAGAATCTAATCTCTTTGCATCCTGCAAAGACAAAAACCTTAAGCTCACCCTCATTTTGAAGTAGACCTTGCGTTTTGTTGTAGGTATCTCTGAACATTAAATTTTTTGAAGGGCTCAAGTGACATATAGGGCATTTCTTTGAAGATTCCTATAAAGTGAAGGATTGAAGGGCTTGAAGAATTTAAGAGAATCTCTACTCGAAGAGATTAATCAAGAGGTTCCTACATTTAGCAACATGGATAAGCGAGGATGTTTGATGCTGCGATGACCAATAAACATGAAGCCTTTAATAGAATGTCAGGAAGACAAAAAGAAGGAAAAGGGTCTTCCCCTTTTTGAATTAATTCACTAGTTAGAAATTCATGCCCAAAGATTAAGGGATGTTACTGATGAGTTAGGTGTATGTACATGATACCATAATAATCAAATCCGATCCCAGATCTCTTAGATTCTCATCCAACAAGAATTGTTTTAAGCTTGAGATGAATTCCAAGATGATTGGACATGGAATTCTTGGCCAACTTTGGTTGAGTTCCTTGAAACACATAAAACCCTCAATTGTGGATTTGTCGGTGTAAGCATATATTGATAGGGCTAGAAGTATAATGTGCTAATAGAGTGGGAGCTAAAAATTTCAGAAAAGACAATGGAAAGGGTTTTGTACCTAATGATTTCATATTAGGGTTATCAGCGTTGATTCTATTAGGTTAGAAGGCGGATTGCTCTATTCCACTCCTTTAGAGAAAAACATTTTCCTAATAATAGTGCATCGTTTCTCTCAAAGAGGAAACCAAGAAATGTTTGGTGTAGTGATGATGAACCAATGGGCCATGGATTTGTTCTCAACGATTGCTTCAGCTTGTGGGCTTAGAGAGAGGTGAGGTCGATAAATTCATGTTGAATATCTTTGAGTGGTGTCCCCAGATTTCAAGGGTGAAAATGGGACTAACCATTAAAAAAAAATTTCGTTCTTTTAAAATAGCGGGTCTTTGTGTGTTTTTATTGCCAGAAGATGTCTGTATTATGTTAGGATATTCCCAGTGAATCATATGAGCCAATTTCGACAAATACCCAGATGCCCAAACTCATTTTATC
The DNA here is from genome assembly GCA_018340775.1 of Taxus wallichiana var. yunnanensis. Lineage (NCBI taxonomy): Eukaryota > Viridiplantae > Streptophyta > Pinopsida > Cupressales > Taxaceae > Taxus > Taxus wallichiana. The sequence goes on along the minus strand of CM031244.1, from coordinate 205,705,604 downwards.
CCTCCGCCAAGTTTTGTCTGTGGGAAATTTTTATTTAATTATTTATTGAATAAATAATGCCTCATTTGAAGTAAATTGTGCTCGGTTGAATCTGTTGAAGTTTTGCATGCCAATATTCACTCATCTCATTAGGGTTTTCACCAGGAATGAATTCAGGGCATTATCTGCAACTTTTGGCAACGTTTTTCTTTTATTTATTTCTTTTGCGTTTTTCTGGTTTTCTCCTCAGTTTCTTTGTGAAATTCCCTAGGTCAATTCCTTCGCTAGTATAGTTTGTTTAATTGCTTGAAGCATCTGGAGATCATTTACCGACACAACACCGGAAGGAATCAGCCTCAAAATGCAAGCTTCTGACCAAAAATGATGAAGTCATGCACAAAAAGCCTCTCCCAGGCAAGTCGCATTTTCTGGAATTAATGAGTGTAAGCTATAATGGGATTTTTGGTAGCTGCAGGTAGGTGGGAATTTCTTACTTGCCTTGCAGGGTACTTTTTCCCATGAAGTCAAAGTCACTTAAGCTGCGATGGGAAAATTAGAGGCGGCAGGCAGGCGAGAATTTCTTACCTACCTTGTAGGGTGAAAATTCCATTATAAAATAAAGAAAAATCACTTAAAGCACCGGTGGGAATTTTCTGCCTACCTAGCAGGCTAACTTTTCCCATCAGAAGGTTTTATTCACCCATACAAGTCGCACTTTTTCAAAAGAAGCTATTTTAATACAAGTTGCACTTTTTGGGAAGTCACTTAAGTTGCAGTGGGAAAATTAGAGGTGGCAGGCAGGTGGGAATTTATTACCTGCCTTGCAGGGTAAAAATTCCCATTATAAAAGTCAAATAACTTAAGTGGAAGAAGGGATTTTTAGAGCTGCGGTGCAGGGTGAAAATTCCCACCAGAAGTTGACTTCTTAATTTTAGAATTCACCCTTGCCAAAAAGTGCGACCCATTTGGGCATTAAACAATGCTTTTAATGATATTTATTAATAGTTGCTTTGCCTAATTTTGGCGCCAAGGATGGAGGAAAAGTCAATGCATGAAGATAAGCCAAAGAGAACTGAAGGAAGCATGCTAAAAATAAATAAAATAAATTTATTTAATGGCAGCCAACAACATGCAAAATTAGGCGCCCAATTTGGGTGAATAAACATGTTTGTTTATTAATTAATTGTCAGGAATAGGATGGACAATTATTAGAAATAGAATGTTGAGGGTTATATAAGCATGGCTGCCATAATGAAGAAGCAATTAATTCTTTTTGCTAAGGATTGCAGCCGGACAGTTTTGGCGCCAAAGAAAGGAGGATTTTTGCATCTGGAGGTGTTTTTCATTGCCGAGAAGCTTGAAGGTTTGGCGCCTAGGGTTGGAATAGTTTGATTTATGCTATGATAATTATCTGCATGTTGTTAAAAGTGCCTAGGTGAATTTAAAAATATTTATGCTTCCTTTGCATGCAAGTAAAGCCGCAAATTTTAGAGTAGCGGGCTTCAAATGCAGATTTTTGGTGACAGAAATCAAGTATTCATGCTCTAGACTTCGTCTGTCTTAAATAATTGCAGGTATTCATTACAGGTGTTCATACAGGTGAAAGGATATTCAAATCAATGTCAGGTACATTGAATATATCTTCCGAATCTGAAGAAATTGATAGATCTGCACTTGAATTGATCGATTATAAAGAATTACAGCGAGAATTAAAAGAAAAGAACAGATTGCTCGGACAAAAATTGCTCAGCCATGATGAAGCGAGATGAAAGAGAAGGGTTAGCAGAATCATGCATAGCTTCCAGATTTGCTGATATCAATGACACAAACATAGGCCCAGAACCCATCTCGAAATAATTGACAGATCCAGGGCGGAAAGACATTTCTCATGCGGGTGATGAAAAGCAGTGGAATTATTCCAGCATCAGCATTCCCAGTCACAGCTCAATTGCCCAAATTTGTCATGGAGTGTGAGATCATATCATCCTCTTTCCAGAACAATCCGGGATGCTGCGGGAAAGACCATTATTAGGTTAGATGCACAGTTTATCAATTTTTTTTGAAGATTTTGACACGAACGGTGGTGATTGCAATCAGCATGTTGGATGTAGGTAACAAATGGGAGAAACACAAAGCAGATTGTGTGAGCATAATGAACAACCGATATATGAAGAAGCCTAGGTCTCCATCAAAGTTCCGAGGACTCTTTCATGATCGACTTAGTGCGGGAGGTGGATGATATCACTAAATTGCTTTGCGAGGTTAAGTGGAGAAGTCAATACTCACAATTTCGCTCAAATGGATGTATGCTTTCGTGAGGACTATCGAGATCATGAGCTGATTGATAATTAATTGGGTAGATATCATCAGTGACAACATCGGTGAGCAACTTCGGAGTGTGAGGCGGACTTACAGCTTCAAAATGACTTCATACCTAGTATATGCAACAACCTCGTAGGGTATATTTTCCAAGCTGGATAGACGGGGCATATTGGCGAAAGATCCTATCTTTGATTGCTATCCACAATTGACAGTTCCTGAGTGCCACAAAGATTACAAAGCGGTCAACGATGGGTTCTTCTATGAATTCATCTGCAAACTAAATGGTGATTTGAAGACCAACAGGGTAAGCAAAGAAGCTTGGGAAGCTGTATCTCAGCATGGCTGCATTTTCATCCAGTTTGCAGACTTCACCTATCTCAGGGTGACTGGCTTTTCGGGAGAACCAGTAAAGTTGCCGAGGTATCCAAACGACAAGTGGGTCATCATGGAGTTGTGCAGACAACTCGTGGAGATGCATGACTTACAATCAAAGCGGCACAAGTCTACGGGTTTCTTTCCAGTCACAGTGGGTTATTACAGCTGCCAGAGCATCCACAAAGCTAGAGGAGTCGAAGCTGAAATGTTTTCTGAGTATGAGCCTGAGTTCTTCCCAACACGACTAAACTTTGACCCATATGGAGTAGCGAAGGAAGACAATCTCCCAAGAATACTCACATGTGCCTTCGTTGGAGGACTTCTGGATGAAGTGTAGGAACGAGTATGAAGTCAGAAAGAAAGACTTCAGTAGGTTATCGGCGCAACAAGTGTCTGGTTATGGTTTGCACGGATAGTTGCGAGATCTCGCAGATGATAGGCATGTGATACTTGACTCGTATCATCAGATGGGAGGAGATAAAGCTGCTCTTCAGAAAACATTGGTATTTGCAGACAATTGAAGAAAGATCTTCCATGATTCTTGTTAACACTTGAACTAGTTCTTTGAAAAAGGGGTATTGCCTAGATGAAACTTTGATGAATCAGATCACAGACAACTTTACCACGGGAGACTCCAGCAAAAGAAAACACGAAGGTGAAACAAGCAGAAGGCCGGAAAAGCTTAAAGTTCACAAGAAGTCTCACATACAGGAGAAGGCCAAATCTATGACTATCGTGCCAGTTCCATCTTCTCCAACATCAACTCATAGCACTTCAGCAGCCCCAGGACCTCAGAGAAATCTTGTTGTTCCTCCTTTGAATCCAACGTCATTTGTATTTTCTCTCGAGACCACTCAGGTCTTCACCTATCCATGCGGAGAAGTTGAAAGCACAGATGGCGAGTTTGAAAAGGCATTATCTTTGGACAATTCAGAGGGTAGCAGTCATAACACGGTGGCAAATTCTGATAGAGTGGAATCAGAGCATGAGATGGTGGTGCACTCGGCGGCTTCTCATTCCCCAAGAAGCAAATTTTCATCATGGTTAGCTTTACAGACAATCCCAGAAGCCAGAGAGGAGATCAACCTGGAAGAGCACGACTTTCAGCTGCTCCTGAGTTTGGGAGGAAGAGATAGAAGACCTAAAGTTGCCAAAACGACTTCTAGGTTGATTATTGAGGAATCGAGACAGAAGTTCGTTGAGTTATCTATTCCAGTAGAAGGAAAGCACAAGGAGAGCTCACGGCAGTTGATATAGTAGTGACCAAAGTACAAATAGGTCAAACTACCACAGAAGGAAAAGAGGATACACAGACGCTAATGAACGCTTTATTCCTTAAGCTTGACAAAGAGAAGGTTGAGAGATCCAAGCTTCAGAAGCAGGTGTTCCAGCTGTGCGAGATCATTGCTAAGGTTGCCAAACCTTCCTCTCAGCCCATTTTAGCACATGAGCAGGTGAGTGATCATCTGATGTGGAGGTGGAAGATGCGGGGGATTGGGTCAGAGCTATTGCCCACTGGAAGGAACAAATCATTCACCAAGCTTTAGAGCAATTCAAACCAATACCGGCTGAATTAGAGAACATGCACATGGCAGTGTCTCAGCTAAAGGATTTGATGACATAGATAAAAGATGAGAACATAGTGGCTGAAAGTCATCTGGATACTTTGGCTAAGATACACTCATTGCCAAAGGATGTGTTGATTGCAGAAGCAGATTGTGCTTGGCGGATTGGTGGAAAAGGGGAAGCAGTTAGAAATTTCAGTTTCCTTCCGTGTAGAGATCCTCAAGCTCATGTTGAAGAGGATGCGATTCTTTAGAGAGTAAGATGGGAGAAGTGCCGGAGAGCATCCCAGATGAATTACCTGCTTCCCATGAGGAATTTATGCTGGTTGTGCGGAAAGAAGTTGATGAAGCCACCATACCTTTCACGATGGATTCGATTGGTAGACTCATAAAGCTTCAGGCAGATGTTGAGGGATATGGGCCTGGTTTAGAGAAAGTGAAGGTTAATGCTATTGCTTTGTCAGAGGGTTGTTACAGTTCAGAACCGAGAGAGATGCTATTGTTAAAACAGATGAGAAGATGTTGAATTACATGTTTGACAAGTATATTCAATATCAGAACAAGAATAAAGTATAAGTGTTACAGCTGGTAGATCTTCTTTCTTCTCTTCTTCCTTCTCTTATTTCTTATGTTCCCGGATGAAAATGTAAAATTAAAGTTATTGGTTGAAAAAACCATTACTTTAAGTTATGTGGGAAGATTCTTTAAGATAGGTGACAAATGTGCACAATTTTGACTTAGACTCCTGATGCATGTCACTAAGAGAGGAATTTTAGGAAGATGACTGCCAAATGTTCCCTTTACTACTTCTTCATGTTCTAGTTCAGTTGCAATTTCCCATTTGTAATTTCCCCTCTACACACTATAAGTAGAGGAAGAACCTACGGGTTAAAGGATCGGAATTTGTAATCAGCATTCTTGTGTTCTAGACTTTGAGCTGAAACCCCGATTTCTGTAAGCAGAGGAATAAAGAAGAGATTTCCAGGAGAACTTTGTGTCAACGGTGCATTCGTCTCGTATTTATTTCTAGATCTATTCATAAACTTTGTGTTATTCTAGATCTAGATCTGAAAGTTTCCTTTGCTTTGAATTCTGTGTTTAATGATCTATTTGTTTTAATCTATGTGCATGCGATCAACTCTGTAAACTATTGATTGGGTTGCACATCCTCTCTCCTTTCCCCGTTTCCTATTATTTTCCTCTTCTGCAAATTTTTCCTTTCTTTTACAGTTGCTTACTTGCTGCAAAACTGTCTAGCTATGGTTCATGAGCTACATAGTTAAAGTAATACCCACAAATAGATATTAAGATATATAACTGACAAAATCTTACACGGGAGTGTCACCGGTAAATGAGGGAGATTTATCTCATGACTGCCTAAGTTTTCAATTGTGCAAGTGCTGAGAAAATCTAGCCAACATTAGTCTGCATGTGAATAGTCAGGTCCCATTCAATTAAGGTGCTATCATTATATAAACGAGTGTATGAAGTTTGATTTGAAGGCTATTAAACAAAACAATCTTTTTAGCTATTACTCTATAATGTTTTATATTTTTCTTCATGAGTTTGAATATATTTTTAAAGTTCCGCCTTTAAAATGTGGATAATGAGGGCAATAGAAATCTCCTTTTCGAATGGTGCCCTCAAATGAGAAGAGTGGGAGGTGAATCTAATTACAATGCAGTCTTGACACTTTTCATAAGTCCACTAGCTGGAATTATTACAAGCTATGGATCCCCAAGGATCGACTAGTGTTGTGTGGATTTCTTGTGACCTCTAGATGCAAAAGCTCTTGCTGATTGGTATCTATTTGAAAACAATGCTACGGTCCGATTTTATGGAGGACAAATAAGGCCTCACGTATTACCTAAGTATGTATTACAAAAGATCCTTATCTGGAATATATTAGCTAGATGTTAGAAATTACTACTGAGAACTAGAATGGGACAATTTTAATAATGGAAACCTATACCCTCTTTGCCAAGATTTTGAGTGTTGTTATTTTTAAATTGGATTATGAATGGAAATATGATCCTCAAGAGATTTTTAGCCCAAGGATTGAGTGATTCATGGATCTTCATTTCATTCATGAAAGTAAGCGAGGGCTATAAATGTTAGAAAAGAAGGTGTCTTAGGAGGAAATTGCTGATATTCTTCTCTCTTTAGCTCAACAAGAAGGAATATCGATATATCAAGCATGAAGAGGCCTTCGATGGATACCGACCTAGTTACATGGAGGAATTTCTACCAAAATCCTCGATTCTTGTAAAACAAGGCAAAATAACTTCAAGTGCAAAGAATATTTGCCTAATGGGAGGAAATGGTATTTGAAAAACTTTGGTATAATATGAGGTGCGAACTTAGTAAAGACAAAGTTGATGTAGATTTCCCATCACTTGAGCAAGTTAAATCTTCTCCAAAAATTGAAATGAAGAATTTTGTGGCAATTTTTGTGATAAAGGGTAAAATACCGAGGAAGATGATGGAGCTCCTGAAGCATTGGACTATCAACCCACCATGGAGTTATCTCTGCTTTAGACATTTAGTAAGGGTGCAACTATATTAGGGCATACCTATGGTGGAGTGAAGGCATAAGGACAAGATAATTGGCACTTGATTTTTCTTCTACCCAAGAAATGAGTGTAGGAGTAGGTCCCTTACAAATCCCCAAGTTCAGTCGATACAAATTGGTGATCCTACCATATAAGTTATTTATATTGAAGGGCCTATCCCAGGGTTTACTCTGTTTAAAGAGTAGTTTGGCGTCTCGACATGGCTATTTTAAAAGCAAGGAAAACATTACTAGGAGATGATCTTTTAGGAGGGATGATTACCAACAAGTTTAGTGTTCATTTTACAACACCTCGACCTCCACCACAACCGCATATAGATCTCACGAGGACATGTACACTTCTCTTTGTCTACCTCTACACTCGTTAACTCATGTATTTGAGGTTCCACTTTGTCAATTAAGAATCCTATTGTTATCATGGCTAGTAAGGATCCAAATGCTTTTTACCACAAGTGGCCTACTTGAGACACTTGCGTCTCCTTCCGATTCTACTATTACCACTTTTAATGATCTTGAAATTAATAGTCCTTCCACTTGTATGTCATGCTTTGATCAAATCATTCCCTTAAATGCGTATTGATGCTACCATTGCAATACCTACTATGTCTTCTTCACGGAAAAGCCTCATTTGGATATTGACCTCACTCAATTAACTTTGAGATTTTCAAGCCAAGGCTACAAATCAAAAGCATTAAAAGTAATCTACAAGACTTATCTTGTTTAGCACCAAGTTGCTACTAATTGGCTTTCTAGCTAATGTAAGCTGGTTATGATATGCTCAATATGGATTATTTAATCCCTCAAGTTAACATGCTGAAAACCAAATGAGGCCCGAGGATTATATCGCCTAGGTATGGAAAATTGATTTGATCGGCCTCCCACCCAATGATAAAGTTAACTTGAAGAATAAGGCTATCGAGGCAACCGACAAAGACTAGATAGAAAGCTGGTAGGATGTTGAAGAGTTTGAGAAACAAATTGAGTAAGTGAGGGCTAATCCGAATAATGAAAATGTCGAGGAAGATCTCGGTTAAAAGGAATTGCGAATTTGAAAGAAATATTTAAGAAATGGAGGATCTTGTTTTTATCATGTGTGAAAATCTGTTCACAACCATGCACGCTTACTAAAAAGAAAACATGCATGATTTTCAAATGTTCTTACTTTTTTCATGCATACAATACTACTAACATGCATGCATGCGTGTTTTTTACATTTTTAGACACGATTGCATGCTTTTCACAATTAAATTCAACAATAAGCAAAAGACAAAATGAAACCATCAATATTGAGATTTATTTTGTTCCCTTGAACCACCTAGATGATTTGATACTAAGATTTTGAGATTTCTTTTTAGCCCTTGAACCAATTGGATGATTTGATGCTGCAGATCTTGCTCCTCTTCAAACATCAAAGTTAGCTGATCTCCGTGTAATGTCCCTTTCTGGGCTGAAACTGAAAATGTAATGTCCCCTTTTCGGGACATTAATTAATTATAAAATATTGAAAAACCTTTAATCCACTTTCCCTTGGATTAAAGGGAATTTTATTTGGGGGAAATCGACTTTCCTTGTGCATTTAAAAATTAAATATTATTTATCTTGGGTAAGTCGAAGTTATAAGGAGAAAATCGATTTATTTATGGGCCAATTAATTATCATTTGGAGGTAAATCGATTTAATTAAGGCAAGTTGAATTTATTGAAGGCAAATTGATTTATCCCATGAGCTAATTTATTATTATTTTGGGTGAATCGATTTATTTAGGCAAAAGTCGATTCCTATTGGGCATTAATTATTATTTTTAATTCTCTCTTGTATTTAATTCGAAAATGTTTTGGAGGGAATTAACATTTTTAAATGGAGTTTGACTTTTCAGGCCATGAAGACTATTTTTAATTCAAATCTCTCCCATCTAAAGAAAATGTGCCAAAATTGGAGGGAAACATTGGAGCTCTACATTGCAAATCTATAAAAGGAGATGAGGCGTCCCCTTTTTGGCATGTTGACGGTTTATCAAACTTATCTTCATGCTTGAAAAGGGATGTATGCCCACTTGTGATCCAAAAATAAAAGGTGTTCTTCAACACCACCATTGTGTGAAGTGTGTGTGACCTTTCAAGCTTTGAATTGATAAGTTCTTGCATAATATTATTGATTTATATAAGGTGCCTTGTTTGGGAGTGTTTATTCATGCTTTGTGGAGAGTTAGTGAAGGATTTGTGGTGATTATATGTTGCTGGTTTATTCTAGTGCAAATCGACTTGCTTTGGGAGTGAGTTTGACATATTTTGGAGGTGTTTTAAGTGCTTGAAGGTCTGCTGTTATTTCCAGATTTTTATCATGCCCAAATCGACTTGTTGAAGGACATTTTGGTATAAATTCATGGTGATTTGATAAGGGTTTAAATCTGATTTATTTCTGCATGTTATTCCAAGTGTATTGTGCTTATTTTGATGATATTTTGGGCCATATTCACTGCTGGAATTAATTAATGTCAAATCGACTTGCTTGGGGATTTAAAATATTATTTTGAGAGTAATTTTTGGCAAGTTTACAAGCTGCTGTGTTCAGATATTTATTGCAGATCTGTGGGTCACTTTTCAAGGGTTTTGGAAGCATCTACAAGGCTGGAAATTATTTATTTAATTTTCCTAACCCTAGGCGACTTGTATTCAAATTTTCAGGGCAGATTTGAAGGGGTTTTGGTTGTCAAAAAAATCAGTTTGATAGTTGGTTGGAAAGATAAAATTATTAGCTTTCATTTGCACTTTGTTTCATGAGAAAATATTGAGTTTGGAAGAAGTTATTAATTTTCAAAGTTCAACTGGTTTTCTGTGCATTTATTTATTTTCCACTGCTGCAAATTAAATCTGGTTTAAGTGAAGTTTGAATTCCAACTAGCTAGCCCATCTAACCCACCACCTTGGCTCACTCCAACCCCATTTGGGTTGTATTGAAGCCAACATTGGGTTATTTGAGGTGAACCTAGGAGGGTTTGCTCTTCTAAGTTCATCTGGAAGTAATTTATTTGCAAATTTAATTTAATATCCCACAAGGGGATATTACGGAAAAACAAAGTAAATAACATGAATGATTGGAAGTAAATCGAATTTTATGACAACCGGTGAAAAATTATTATAAACCCTAGCGAGTGAAATGAATTTGCACTTTTAGTGCATCAAACACCATCTACAAACAAGCTGAAAATTGATGTATAAATTCTCCAAAATATTATAATCAACAATGTAATGTCCCCAATTCCGAGCAGTTGGCCTAACGGCCCTATGTTGGTCTTAGCCCTGGTCATTCCCAAGGGACTAACGACTTTGGAGGTTATTGGGGATGGTTGTCTGATTTCCTACTATGTTTTTGTTATATTTTAGGCGTTGGGAGGGTCTAATGGGCCCTTTGTGTTCTATTTTTGTCGTTGGGATCACTTAAGTGGACACTTTTGGCATTTAATGTTATGTTTCTTCGTTGGGGCCACTTAAAGTACCTTTTTGGCGACTTGAGGGGATGTGTATTGCATTAAATGTTATATTTCTTTGTTGGGGTCACTTTTTGGGCCAAGGCGCCTAGGAATGGAAAAAGCAACTTTAAGTTATTTTTAATTGGGCCCTCTTTATGAGAAAGTGCGCCTTGGGGGTTTTAGGGTTTCTTTGACATGGAAAAGGTTATAAAAGGAGAAGAGGGGTGAAAGGAGAGATCATTCATGCATACACTTATTTTCTTTTCATGTGCAACTATTTAGCTTGTGGAGTAAGATCCCACGGGAACCCTAGCTTCGGTGGTGAAAGATCCATCCCTAGCTAGCAGGGCATTCTTCGGTAGTGAAAGATCTACCCTAGCTTGTCATTTGGAGTGGATTTCAGGGCTGTTTTACAGAGGTATTTTCAGGAATTTCAGAATTAGGGTTTGAGGGTTTTTGTGAGTTTTTGTGGAGATTTTCAGCTAGTTTTCGGATCAGACCTACGGCAGCCATAGAGGAAGGGTTTGGCATCATTTACAGAGGATTTCACAAGGGTTTTGGCCATCTACCAAAGGGGGCAACTTGTTTGGGAGATTGTAGCCCTAATTTCTAGGGTTTTCAGCTGCCGTTTTCAGATCGAAGGTTGGAAAGTCATTTTCCATATTTATATATGTTATTTCCCAAGTTTCATCATTTTTGCACTTGTATTCGGAAAGATATTAATTTTCGAAGTTTTCCAGCTATTTTAGGCATGCTGTAAATTTCTGGCAGCGTTATATTGACTGAAAAATTCCAAAAATATTTCCCTTGTGTTCTTTATATTATTATCTAGCTCCATTTAAATTTTCAAGTGATTTGAACGGTTATTTTGGGAGTTATCCATATTTTTCTATTCGCTGCCCTAGCTGTAATTTTCTGCATAAAATCTGCAAAAATCAGATTCAGTATTTGCTGCAAATTTCTGTGTTTTGTCTATTTTGTTGTAAGATCCCAACAAGGGATATTTCAAACAAATGGAACAAACTCCAGGCAAAAACGTTTCAAAGTATATGCAAATTTGGAAATTCAATACAACTATAATTAAATTTGTGACATTAGAATTACAGCTGATAACAATGTCTAGTAACATAAATTTTAAGCCCCCAAAAATATCATGAAAGTGTTTAACCAACCTTGAAGATTATGAATACCAATTTCAAATGAAGAAATGTGCCCTAGATGGCACCCAACTCCACCTCCAAGCAAGTCGCCACCCTAGGAGAGGGGCCGAAAATGGCGATCAAACCCTAGCAGCTCTTCTTCAATCAAACCCTCGTTGAAAATCTGCAACATCAATCTTCTTGAAGCATTTTAGAAACCCCGACATGGAGAATTGCCAAAAAATTGAAGAGTCTTCATTCTTCGATCAATCAAGGAAGGGTTTCATCCTCCTTGTTAGCCACACCAAAGGATTTTCGCCCTAAATTGGAAGTAATTGAGCAATCAACCCAAAAACCATGCAAATTTATTTTTAGACAAGATGATGATGCACAAATGAGCCAAGTGAACCCCTTATATAGCTCATATGTGGTGCCAAATCTCTAAAACATGATTCCCATGAGGACCGACCTCCTTGGGAGATATGTTTCTTCTTTATCTTCAAGCATGCACTCCAAAGACTGACCTCTTTATGAAAATATAAGTTTCTTTTTCTTTTCTTTTTCCCATTCCATCTCTTTTTGCCGACAAAAGAAATGAGTATTAAAAATACCTTTATATTAATAATAATATTAAGTTGCCCCTAAAATGGAGAATTGACTGGGCCCAACTTAAAATATTATTAATTATTTTATTTTAGAAAAGGGGACATTACAGTCCTCCCCTCCCAAATTTGCTTTCCCTCAAGCAAATGCAAGCTCACATGCCCAAGTACCATGCCCAATAGATGAAGCATGTTGTAGTGCTCAAAAAGCCTGGATCCTATGCTGTCAAATGGAAGAGCTCTTGTAAAAACAAGCTCATACACTTATTGTCCCTCTCACTAATGATGTTCTTTGGTAGTCCTGTGAGGTTTTAAAGCTGCCTTGAAGAAGAGATCAGTTGCTGCCTCAATTCCGTCTTCATCCTCAACTTCCAAAACAACAGTAACAACCTCTTCCTTTGCATACTCAGCTGTACAAAAAACCTTCTAGCCTGCTGCAATCTCAGTCATGGAGCAAAAATAGAGGAACAATCAGCAGCTTGACAAGCTAAAACAATCCCCAATGTGGCCTCTCCACCTTTCATCCCAACCTTGTCAACTATGGTGGAAGAACATCTTCTAACCACCATCATGAGTGCAACTGAAATAATGAGATGGCTGTCAAAAATGAGGACAACAGCCTTATTGGTGGCAAGTGGACTCATGGCTGCCACAAAAATACTTTCTCTAACCTTTGGGGGTAGTAACACATCCTCCCGCATCCCCTTCATGAATTGTTGGAGCTCTTTGGCATGAATCACCAAATTAGGTGCTAACTTACCATGCTTTTGCTGCGCTGCTCTGATTTTCAAGTGAGCTGCCCCATGAGGCTCATCTTTGGTTCCTTCGTACTTCACATCATTCACCAATCTCCAATGGTATTCCACTCTCAATAGCAAACTAGGAAGCATTATGCAGGGCTGTCCCAAAGTAGACCACTCAGGAAAGTTACCTTGCTGTAGCAAACTGCTTAGCTGTCCAAAATGACTGTTTGAGGCTGCCAAGAAAGTGTCCCGGGCTGCATACTTGTTGTTGTCCTTAGCTTCACCCATGTCTTCAATCTTCCTTGCTTCATCTTCCACTCAAGGGTTGAAAAGTCTCTATTTTCTTGCAAGGTGAGATCACATGTGAACACCAACTCATCATTCTTTACGATATCATCTTCATCTTCAGCTGCAGCCCTATCATTTGCTTGGGTGAAGAGCAAACTCAGCTGCTCTTGCTTCTTCATACCTGTACCTGCACATGGGACAAACTTATTAAAGGAAACAAGGGTTCCCATCTTCACCACTTCATGCCTTATAGACATGATGGCCAACTCTTTCTCCTTGCTTGCAAACAACTCATAATCTACGCACAAGCGATGGCTGTCCAATAATACAATCATGCTGTCCAAATTACAGTTGTAACCACGTATTTCATTCAAAATTAAAATGATGGTGGCTGGAATCCCTCTTATGACAGCTGTAAGCATGATGCTTTTGTTAGTCCCTTTCAACCAAGTGGCTGGAAATTCTTCTGCAGTTGACAACAAAATGGAAAGGGGACTGGAAATGTTGTGGACAACAAGTGAAAGGAAGGTACAACAGCTGTCATACTGAAAACCCTTCATGAATCTCCTCAAAAACAATGTAGTGGGGGCTGGGAATAAGTCATTATTGACTGAAAATGCTCTGAAAGATTGGAAACTATCCCTTCTCATGACTGTCCTCTTTTGTGTGGCACCAAACAAAATGTTGGACAAGCTGGGAATGTCTATAACAGCAGTACAAACATTTATGGCAACATGTTTTAAAACCCACCAATCAAGACTCTTATTACTTCCAATCATTCCTCCAATTCCTGGCTGAGTTACAATGCTTGGGACAACAAGATAACATCCATCTTGCTCACTTCCAAACACAAAATTCATGAACTCAACAGTGACATTAATGCCTCTATACACTTTGACCCACAAAAGATCACTCGGATCCCATATGCAAAAACAAACTTGAGCTTGACTCAAAGGATCTACATGCCCTATGCTACAAGTGGTATCCTTGACCCTATCACCCTTCTTAGCATGCTTTCCATGGCGACAAGGATTTTGTAAAGATATCAAGCCTCTATTAGAACCAATACTCCCATGCTTTTAATCACGGATATAGTCAAAATGCTTACCCTTCATCTTCCCATCAATTTTAACATGCTGCTCAAGATAAAAAATATATTGCAGCGACATAGGAGGAATTAACAAATCTGAAATATGATCATTACTATCATACCTTAGGCTGTCCTCAACATGTTCACCTTCCTTTGCCAGATGAAGAATGATTGAGATATCTTCTACACCTCCATCCTTGTGACTCAGAATTACCGAGTTAGGATCAACATTCTCCTTCCTCTTAGGCTCTTCATCTTCAACAAGTGAAGCCCTTTCCACTTTGCCTTCATCCATACTTTGTGGACACATGTATGGAGCACCTTCATAGCTCTTGCTAGAGTCATGAACACCATTAACTTGCTTCTTATAGGTTGCTGTTCTAAAAATTCCAGCCAACTGAAAATCAACATTAGCAACTAGTAAAGCCCTTTTCTCATGTGTATGCCTCTCAACATGGTCTTCTTGGAACTCCACCTCAAAACCCTCGATTTTTCTTTTTCCGGTTCATGCCCCATGATTTCTTCCTTGACCTCTTGAGGTGTTGATGTAACTGCTACCTTAGTTGGTTCTTTTTCTTCTTGTGGTTTAGGGTTTAACCCTAGCATCTTCATCCATACACCGATTGTTCCTTTGATGGAACCCTCAATTGTGGAGAGTGTCACTTTCCTAAGGCACGATGAGGATCCACTGTGGCGCTTGAGATCTAGGCTCAAGCCTTGACCTACCCTTGTTGACTCCTATGAACTCTGCAAGTGAAATGGCATCACGAATCTCCTTTGGAAGAGCCCTATACTCCTCATAGCTGGCCACAATGTTGTGACCCATTGAATGTCATGTTTCCACCACCAAAATGACTTCTTCCTTTGGTAAGAACCTAGGTTGCCAATCCATGTTTTCTCTCCTGAGTTAGTAGATGTATTCTTTGTCACCGTCTTGCATGAATACCCTCAAGTTGGGAAGATCGATGCTCTGATACCACTGTAATGTCCCTTTCGGACTGAAATTGAAAAATAAAGGAAATAGCACAAACCCCAATTGGAAGTAAACTGAATTTTATGACAGCCAACTGAAAATTATTATAAACCCTAGCAGTGAACTGAATTTGCACTTTTAGGGCATCAAACACCATCCAAACAAGCTGAAAATTGATGTATAAATTCTCCAAAATATTATACTCAACAAATGGAACAAACACCAAGCAAAAGCACTCCAAAGTATATGCAAATTTGGAAATTCTATACAGCTGTAATTAAATTCATGACAACAAAATTACAACTCACAACAATGGCTGGAAATGGAGATTCCAAGCCCCAAAAATCTCATGAAAGTGTGCAATCAACCTCTAAAATTATGAGGATTATGAATATCAACTCCAAATGAAGAAATGTGCCCTAGATGGCACCCAACTCCACCTCTAAACAAGTCGCCACCCTAGGAGAGGGCCCAAAAATGGCGATCAAACCCTAACAACTCTTCTTCAATCAAACCCTTGCTGAAAATCTGCAACATCAATCTTCTTGAAGCACTTTGGAAACCCCGGAATGGAGAATCCCCAACAAATTGAAGAGTTTTCGTTCTTCGATCAAGGAAGGGTTTTGTCCTCCTTATTAGCCACACCAAAGGATTTTCGCCCTTAAGTGGAAGTAATTGAGCAATCAACCCAAAAACCATGCAAAGTTATTTTTAGACAAGATGATGATGCACAAATGAGCCAAGAAAACCCCTTATATAGCTCATATGTGGTGCCAAATCTCTAAAACATGATCCCCATGAGGACCGACCTCCTTGGGAGATATGTTTCTCCTTTATCTTCAAGCATGCACTCCAAAGACCAACCTCTTTATGAAAATATAAGTTTCTTTTTCTTTTCTTTTTCCCATTCCATCTCCTTTTTATTTTTTATCCTATTTCTTTGACAAAAGAAATGAGTATTAAAATACCTTTATATTAATAATAATATTAAGTTGCCCCTAAAATGGAGAATTGACCAGGCCCAACTTAAAATATTATTAATTATTTTATTTTAGAAAAGGGGATATTACACTCCATTAGGAGAGGAGCTTCTATGTTGATGTTTGCTCTTCGTTGCTGATTATTGCATCTCTTGAAAAGAATCTTCTTTCTTTTCAAAACCTTGTTCATGGTGATTTCAGGTTCATGTGTTGTTAGAGATTTTTCAGATTTTTTTAGAGAAGGACGGTGTTGCTTTCCATCGTTAATTTCTTTCTTTTGACCATTTTGTATAACCTAAATATTATTTGTGGAATTACCCTTGGACCAAGAGGCCATTTTCTTTTGCCTTAGTTGAACCTCTTGAAAACCATTTTTAGAAGAGACATGAATTCCTTCCGATGGCTTATGAATTGGAGCTGTATGCGGGGGCATGAAACATTCAAGTGATCATAGTCAGATATTTGCCTATATATGAAAACATTGTTTTTATAATCCCCTTATTGGGTCCTTGGTTAACCCCTCAAACCAAGAAAAATCTGCAAGGATACCCAAATCCGGCTTCACACCTAAGTCACAAAGGTTCGAGATCGAGTTCATGTTCGACAAGGATAAAGTTCAGTTCAAGTTTGCAAGGAATAAAGTTTTGGGGAAAAATGTCTTTTAATTTTGAACAAATAATTTTTTCTATCATTTTTATTTTTCGACAAAAGCATAATATGTTAGATGGACAAATTGGAGAGAACTTGCTGTTCTCTGCTTTCAGTCGGTATATGCATATATACACACATGCCATGGAGCAAAATCATGTCAAAAACATGCCATGGAAAGATAATGGATAAAGTTCGATTTCATGTTTGATAAGAATAAAGTTTGATAAAATTCAAACTTTTTGATAAAATTTGACATACCTTGTGACATAACTTCACACAAATGTGGGCGCATGTTGTCTTAAATTTATTGCCCATTGACTTGTTGGGAGGAATGAATATACCAATAACATTTCAAATATGTTGTAGGGTCTACGGTGTCCAAAAATGCAAAGGCAAATTTGGTAGCCTAACCCAAATTGGAATGGAGGAATGGGTTTTAACTGAAGGGTCAAAATGTGAAAACGAAGTCTTCATGAATAGCCTTGCCTCCTTATTTAACCAAGGACCCCTTTTGTTGATCTCATCTTTTTCTAATGGTTCCACTAACAACATGATGAGCCCTTTGTCACAAGGGTCACCTTGTCAAGAACGACAGGAGCCCAATTTTGGCTTATCGACTTCTTTAGTGTAGGAAGAGTGGTCCAAAAACCATTAAACTTGCAAATGAATGCTTGTTTGCTAAGTGTAGATGCAAAAAATACAGATCTCATCACCTTATGGGAAAATGGAAATGGGCATAAATACTTTAGTGACGGTTAAACCTTGCTTAAGAGAAGGGAGGGGAATCTTACCAGATCCATTATTTTGTAGCTCCACATTCCTTTTGGTTTTCATATGCGCTAGATTCAAAACAACCTCCTTGAATGAGGCTTTTGTAGGAAGCTTTTCTTTCCCAAAGCTTCCTTAATGCATTCTTGGATGTTTTTTTGGATAATGTTGCTTCCTTAAGGAGCTTTCAAAATCCTCCATTGCTCTTGCATGCAACCTTGTTTATACTTGGACATTGCTTTTGGTGGATCCTCCTCCAAAAAAGACGAGTCCCATCTAGGACTCTTGTTGGCAGCCATAGATTTAGTCTTGAGGTGTAATGTCCCCTTTTTCAAATTAGTTCCAATTGAAGGCTTCTTGCCATTTGTCCTCCTGTGGCCAAGAAGAAATTGAACAAAGGAAGTCCTTGTATTTGATTTTTGTTTTCTTTCATGGCTATTGATGTTTTTCTTTTATATATTCATCTCTAAGGCAAGCCGGCTGGGTTGGAGAGCTCCCAACATAAAAATAGAAGATAAAGCAAGCTCTTAAGAGGTCAGTCTAGGGGCAGTACACCCCTTAGACCTTTGACACCACCAAATGGGTATAAGAGGAGTCATATAGGCTCATTTGCATAATCACTTTTGGCATATATACTTTATCAATTTGGACTCTAGGGCTGATTGCTCTATTTCCAACTCCACTAAGGGTGAAAATTCATAGTGTGGCATCCAAGGAGGACGACAACCTTCCTTGTGGCATATTGGAGAACGAAAACTCTCCAAAATTGGTGTGAAGGAAAATACTGAAGATCCTCTTGCTGGTTTGTATCTAAGGCATCAAGGAGAAGACCTATCAAGAGCTTTTGCATTGTTTGGAGCCCCTCTCCTAGGGAGCGACTAGGGTTAGTGATAATTTGGGTGCCTTCTTGGGTAGGAAACTCAATTATTATTTGATATTCAAATTTGTCATAATTTATAAGGCTGGTATCTTTCATAATTGACCATTGTAGTGGTTTGGAGACCTCATTTTTAGCTATTTTTCTGGACTGCACTTTTGTTGTCCTAAAATAAATTGCAGCTGGGTAATATTTCAGATTTGGCACATATTTTGGCTTGATAATGGTTCCATTAATTATATATAAATTGGAGAAGCATTGATATATTTAATTTTAGCTTGTTTGATGGGTGTTTGATGCCCTAACATGCAAATTTCAGTTCGCTGCTAGGGTTTCAAGGAATATTGAATCTGCTGTTATAAAAATCAGATTGCATTCAGTTTAGTGTTTGTGTGATTCAGCCTTAGAAAGGGACATTACATGAGAATTTCCCCATGCCCTCAAACTCAAACAAGTCCATTGATTTAGCTAACAATACGACTATTTTATTAATTTAACTAATTAATGAATTAAACAATTAAATTGATTAACGTATTCAATCATATTTAATAAGATTAATTATTAATTTAGTATATAATTAATAATTAATTAGTCGTTAATTAGTTATTGTTAAATTAGATTAATTAATTAAGGTTAACGAGATGGGTTTGCGGTTTAACAAGTAATGAATTGGTTCTTCGCCAACCCTAGTTTGTATAACCCACTTCGCCCGCTCCCTTTATGTATCACAATATCATTTATGGATCAAGGATTCATTCTTCTTCCCTAATAATTGGCTTTTAATCTTATTTTGCTAAAGATGGAACCAATAGTAGGATGTAAAACGTTGGACACAAACAATATTAGTAGAGATGATCCCAAAAGAACTTTACTCATTATTACACTATGGAGAAGTCAATCTTAGAAACAACAAAAACAATCATACATGCTAGCTGGTATTCCTTTTATCAAATGTATTCAAACTAGCCCACATGAAGTTTGTAGACTTATCATATAAAACGAAACTATGCCATTTATACCTTCCTCAAACCTAGGACTCAAGCCCCAATACGATTTACTCTTACCAAACATATTACAAGGAAAAAAATATGAATGTTATCACATGAGGAGACTTTTTATTCATCTTTTGCTCTTCTTTTGGAGCCGAAGAAAAGATAAGAGACACATCCTTTCTTGCCCAACGCTTCCACATGTATAACATTCATCCCAAGATAAGCACAAAAAGTGATGGTGGATATTCAAAGAAGAGTGGCAAATTAGATTAGGCTTCTACCTCATGTTAGAGACAAAACTAGGACATTTAACACTAGTCACTCCTCTCTCATATCATCTGTGCCTAATAAACTGTAAGATATAAATCGGGAGTGGCTTCCTTTCATCTATTCTTTTCAATTCTATAAAATATGTGACATTAAAGAGAAAGCAACTTATAATGACATTATTCTTCATTTAAATGAAATAACTCGGGATGAAAGGAGTAGCAAACAAAGCGAGGTGTAATGTCCCCAAATTAGGGCAATTCAATATTCACCCAAATTCAATGAAACCCTTATGCAAATTATCTTGAAGTATTCCAATGTCTACTATTCCTAACCCGAGTGGGGTTAGAACTAGTGGAGGTAAGTGGAATAAATCGAAAAATAACAAAACACACTAAATTAGCACCAATCTGATTATACACAACTGAATGTAATTAAATAATCAAACCCCAGATTGCTGCAATCTTCTAAAATTAATTCCCGCTCAACCAACCATGCAAAATACTTCAAACTTTGGATATTGGGGTTATAAAATATGAAGTTTATGAATGTAAAATTAGAATTAACCCATCTTTCACCAAAAGTGCAAAAATGACCCTCCTATTTCGCCCAACACAATTAGGGCTGGTTATGCATGCAAGAACACCCCACTGATCACCAAACCTTGTGCACAAGCTCATAAAAATATATAGAATTAGATCTGAATCTTTTATGCACCCAATATGCTAAAATACACCCTTACCCAACCGTCTAGGGCACAAAAAATACAACAACATAAAACATCAAATCAAGACCAAGACTAGTGAGATCCAGCCTGCTAGGGCATAAACACATTACCAAAATTACCACCAAGCAATTGGCCACCAAAGAAGGATAAGATGAATGCACAATATTCAGATTTCACATTCACATCAAGTCATTAGGGCACCGAAAAAAATAGACGAACAATTATGCATGAATGGAGCCTTCAACAACTAGCTTGGGTCTTGATTTGCCAATAACAAGGTGGTGTTGTAAAACATCTTTAGTAGAACATCAATGGGCATGCATCCCTTTTCTTCGAGTATGAAGAAATAACAATAATCATAATCAACATACCCCCACTGATGGAAGAGGTGATGTGACTTTATAGTCATCCCTCCAACAATGGCGCTCCAAATGGGCCTTTTCTTTGCCCAATGCTCCTTAGAATGGGGACTCACTTTAAGGGTAAGTGACCGTTAAAAAGGGCTCTTCATCATGTAGAACATATCTCCTTTTTTAATATTTAATTCACCTTTTTAACTTAATGATTAAAATCACAAAAAGGTAAATATAATTCTTTTTAATGAGCTCAAAGGAGTTAACAAATTAGTGTTGAAAGATCCCAAACCCCTTTGCTTGAATATATATATATATTTTATAGATTGTTCAGGCTTGGAACTATATTGATAATGTCAAAAGAAACCATAGAACACCATTCTCAAACTGCACCAACAAATTAAATAAAACAAACCCTGCAAGCCGGATAAATACGAAAAATGCGCATAGGGTTTAAACAGCATGCATTTCTTCACAAATAATTTAGCCGTGAATTTAAAATTTATAATTTAGTCCATGAGGAAAGAATGGACCAAAGGTCTTCGAGATTGTTTAGAAATGTCCCACAAAATGGGACATTACACGGGGTTAGATCATTTTCAAGTTAACAACAAACCAAATTCGCATATGAAAGTGAAGCGAGAAGGAAGCATGTACCCCTCTCCTCACACCTATTTCAATTCACTCCAACCTAGAGCCTCTAATACATGAAAATATCCATCAAAAGCGGAGTAGGGGAAGAAAATCATATCTCCCCACATTTTATTCATTCACTCATCCCTCCTTCGCAAGTTAAGGAGAATAGATAGGATAAAAGAAATTTATTATATCAATCTCCTCGATCATCAAAGTTTAAAAAAATCGTTTGAAAACCTTATTTCAATACACTCCTTCGTACAACACTCGATCATCAAGAGGGCTATAATCCTTACTTCTACTTCATTTGCTAATTACTATTTTCCCACCAAACAACAAAAGGAATTTTGAAAGGAAAAAGCATCACCTTGTTCTCACCTCTCCCCACAACATAAACTCTTAGCCAACGACCCTCGCGCCATTTCTACAAAAGAGTCAAACCTCTATTAGAGCACGGAGGTAAAATATTATAGATGTCTTAATGTTTAACTACGATCTATCTATATCCAACTTAAAATAGGAAAAAAATTATTTAGCAAGAATTTTCTACATGTTGTTTGGTATTGTTTTGGGCCATGTGGATATTTCCCCAAAGAACTCGAGGAACATTTTCCCACACATAGAGGGTGGTGTCTCTATCGCTCGTTTGGGAACCGCCCAAAATGTAAGAGAGGAGAGATGGTGGCTTCGACCATACACTACATATGGGGTCATTTTTGATCTTTGTGTGATACGATGTGTTATACAACCATTTGACTAGAGGTAACCATTTGTCGTAATGTCTTTGTTTCTTAGAGGCAAAACATCAAACGTATGTTTCCAAATGTTTCTTAACTATTTCGGTTTGACCATAAATTTGGGGGTGATACCTAAAGCTCATCTTCAAATACATTTCAGTTCGTTGAAATAATCGTCTCAAAAGTGGCTCGTGCTTCATTTGAGTCACGATCCAAAGCAATAGAAGAAAGAATTCCACATAGGTTGAATATTCGGTCCAAAACATTTTGGGTGATGATTGAAAAGGTGTAGGGGGTGAGCTAAGGAACAAAAGTGGGCATAATTGTAGTGGTGGTCCACCACCACTAGGAATCTTGATTTACCACCGGGTTTTGGAAGTCCTCGATGAGATCCATGGAAATATCTGCCCAAATCCTGGTAGGAATGAGTAGTGGTTGTAGTAAGCTTGGAGATGCCATTGTTTTGCCCTTATGTTGTTGGAAAGTATCACATTCTCGCAACAAAGTGATTGATATCCCCTTTAATGCCAAGCGAAAAGAATTCCAATGAACTCGTTCATATATTTCAAAAACCTTGAATGGTCAGCTGAAGGTTATGCATGTAGTTCTAGAAGAACGTTATAATGCAAATTGGACTTCGGAAGTAAACCACATGTCCTTTAGACTATAAATAATGGCCGTCCGAGAGTAGTTGGGTGCTGATGTTGATTGATAGAGATTTGGTTGAGGAGGTGTTGTGTAGTTGGATCGTGTTCCCATTCTTATTGTAGTTCGTGAATCCATTTGGAAGTGACATTGATAATGCACATATGACATAATCATACCCCATGAGTTTGGTGACCCATTTTTGCTCAGTTGGGGATGATACCTATTGTTCTGGAAGTATTTGAGACCACGGTGGATTGTTTTAATACAAAAATGTTTCCCCACCAAGTATGGTTGCCACTTATTGATTGCATGTAAGATGGCAATTATTGCTTCTTGATGGGTGGAGTGTATCAAATTGTGTCCGAGTAAAGGGCCTTACAAGTGAAAGAGTTGGGAGACCTTGCACGAGGATTGCATCAAGTCCATTGCCACAAGCATCACTTTCAATGACGAATGTCTTGGAGAAGTCTGGCATGACTACAAGGGTGGTACACAACTTGTTTGAGTTCACCAAAGCATGTTTTGATGTGGTTTCCCATGAAAAGGCATCTTTTTGAGTATGGAAATTAATGGAGCAGCAATTTTTCTCGTAGTTCTTGACAAATGTCCTATAAAGTAGCGGTGAGACGCAAAAAGCCACAGAGGCTTTGGAGTGTCTTTGGTTTTGGCCAATTTTGCATGGTGTTAATTTTATCCAGGTCATCTTGGACTCCTGTTGGGAAGACAATATGTTCGAAGTACGCCTGTTGACCAAAGGAGCACCTAGAGCGTATAATATCCTGTTAGGGACAAAACTGAAAATTAGGGAAATTAGCTGAAACCCCCAAAATAAGCAAGTCTGATTTTTATGACAGCAATTAATAAAGGACCAGAAAACACTCTCAAACCCTAACGACTAGAGAGAGAGAGAAATCCACAATAGAAACACTCAAAAATTATGAGAAGTGATTCCTTGGATTGCCCTTGATTTTAGAAGCCAGAAAATGTGATCAAATCATTAAACTCAGAATTCTGGAATTTACTATGGCACAAAAATAGTTGAAACTTGTAAATTCAATAACTCTTAGAATACAAGGAATCTCCACACAAATGAATGCTCAAA
Organism: Taxus wallichiana var. yunnanensis; assembly: GCA_018340775.1. Lineage (NCBI taxonomy): Eukaryota > Viridiplantae > Streptophyta > Pinopsida > Cupressales > Taxaceae > Taxus > Taxus wallichiana. Next base: position 205,681,749 of record CM031244.1, on the reverse strand, counting down.
ATGACCATAAAAATACCAACAATCAAATGAGACCAATATCATAATTATCCAACCATGGAAACCCTCTCAAAATTGATCCCAAAATCTGTGAATAAGTAGATGAAACTGAAAACCATTCCAAAAATCACCAAAGCGGAGATTCCGGCTTTATAAATTATGCCGAATCAAAATATAAAATCAGATTTGTAATTTGTGCCCTAGAAGGCACTCAAACACCATCAAACCCTAGTCGCTCCAACTAGGAATGACTCTAAAATGCATGCAAATGTTTGTAGATGATGCCTCTGATCCACCAACACTCAAATCTGTATAAAGGTCTTCAATAAGTCTTCACTCAAATAGAGGAAAGAGGGTTTTGTTGGAAGGGTTTCTATCCTTTTAGGGAGAAGTCACACACTTGGGTTTTCGTCCAAGAGTGGAAGAACAAGGAGCAACAAGCCCACAATTTCCAAATAGAGAAAATGTGCCAATCTCGATGATCCAAATGAGTCTTCTAACCTTCTTTTATAACCTCCTTTGGCGCCAAAGCTTGGAATAGCAAGGCCGACCTCTTAAAGTATTCTTTTAATCTTTAATTGGCTTTTAAAGTGCATAAAACCCAACCGACCTGCTAAAGGCAAACACATGCTAAAAAGAAACATTAAAAGTTAGAAAAATAAATACAAAAGAAACTCAATTTCCTTCTCCAACTCCTCTACTTCTTTGCCATGGAAAAGGGAATGACAAGAAGTCCAAATCATGCTCTTAAATTGGAAAAGGGGACATTACAATCCTCCCTTCCCAAAATTGCTTATACTCAAGCAATTGCAAGCTCTCACCGTAAAAGCCAATGTATCCAAGTAGAAGAACATGCAGTAATACTTCCAGAAACAAGCTCCTGTGCTTGTCAAATGAGAGAGCTGATGTAAAAAACAATATTTTGCAATGGCTGCTCCCATTTTCCTTGAATTCGCAAGGCTGCCCAAGAAGACCAATTCCTATAATACCCAACATTGACAAGAATTCTGAAAAGTAATCATGAATTTGACTAGAAAAATCTATTCCCAGCTCGGTCCATGCATCAACAATGTTCCTCAAGGTGTAAGAGAGCTCTTTAACTATGAACATGAAAACAATTGAGTAATATAAGTGGCTTTCATAATTGATTACAACAACCTTAGTGGCTGCAAATGAGCACACGATAGCTTTGAACCAGCTCCTTCCAATCTTAGAAAAAAGTAAAATACTCCCATTTTTTTTGTGAGATTTTTACGTCCTTGGGCATGAATCCTCAAGTTATGAGCCATATGAACATGCATTTTCTGTACTAGCCAGAGGTGCAAAGAGGCTATCCTGAAAAACTCAGAAATACATGCCAAAACTTTTCTCATTTCAAAACAACAATCAGCCATCATGTAATGGTGCCAAAAATTAGATGTACTCAAACAATTACCTTGTTGTAGGAGAACATCTTCTTGCCCAAAAGTGAATGCTTGGAACACCAAAAAGAGTATTCCGGGCTGCGTACTTACTGCTGTCCATAACCCCAACAATTTGTCCAACTCATGACTGAAAATGTGCATCCTATCATCCAATGAAGTGACGACAACTGAACATTCATCACGAGTGATTAGAATAGGCTTGAAAAACTGAAAATTACCATCTCTAATGGCTGCCTTCTTGTTTGTGACAACAAGCATGATGTAGGGCAGTCTGAAATTGATGATAGCAATATTGTAAAAACTCCCAATAGCAAGAACAAAATCCCAAAAATTAATGTTTGTATCAAGAGAAATCAAATATAGAGAATTGTTATCCTTAGGAAAGACAACTCTTACCAAATTCATGCTTGGAACTTCCACAATCAACCATATAGTTGGCAGCCCATCACTTAGAAATTTTAGGACAGCAAGATGAAGATTAGGCAATGGTCCCAAAATGGCCTCTAAAATAATGAAAGTGGCTTCATACCTTTGTGTGGTGACCCCACTTAGGTAAGAACCAATTAGATGACTGAGAATCAGGTCATGGTCATCCTGATGGGGCTGAATACCGTAAGGATATAATTGCTGTTCTGAAACTGCTGTTGTGTACACTTCATAAAATTTGCATTGGCTGCCCTTAGCACTCTTGATTCGCTTACATTGAACCATATCCTCAATATTTCTCTTGAGTCCTTCAACGCCCAAATCTGAATTTTTTCTTGCATATGGATATGAAAAGACCAAAGAACTAACAAGAGCGACCTTTATGGTAGACATACTTTTCTTCAAAACATTGCCGGGATTCCAATTTATTATGCATGTACCCAACTGAATTTTCATTAAGAGATTAACATACCTTATGTTACAAACCATATCCATTTCTCTATCATGCCTCCCATATTGACCCACAAATTGACATGTTGTAAGCAAAAAATCTGAGAGACTTTCATACCTTAAGCTGATCTCAAAATGTTCATCTTTCTTTGTCACAACAACATCACCATCTCCCACGTTTGCCGGTTGGAATGCATGCTTATTAACGCGGATATGGCATGTGGTAAAATTCTGATTTGTTCCATTGTTTGCCATCTTGAGTTCTTGGCCAAACTTCCTCTTTTTACCATTTCCACGAGGATGGCACAGCTGGAATATTTCTTTGTTACCCTTTATCTCTTTTTCAAGTTAGCACAATAATGCAAGTACAAAGTATGATGGTAATACCAAAAATCTCTGCTATGAGAATCATCAAAGTGCTTACCCTTAGTGGCTGCCATAGAAAGTTCGATATAGGGTTGACACCCTCTTCATGCTCCTTTTGAATGGCTGTTCCGGAAAGGACAACCAGCTGAATACTAACATCCACATTAAGAATTGGTGCTTCCACCCCCAAACTCTCTTCCTTAATTTGAAGATCTGAGTTTCCTTCTTCTCCCACTTGCTCAAGCCTGAATTCATCATGTGCTAAAAGAAAATTAGTATTAACCAAACCATGATCCACAATTACCTCATATTGCTGAATATCTAGAATAGGAATGGGAGTAAGGGCTGCAACTTCATCCTTCCTTGGCTCGTGCTTCACTATGTCATCAAACCCTTGTGTCACCAAGGTGTTGTTAGGAAAACCAACCAAGGGATCAATTGTGGCAAGAGGATCGGAGGTTTCTAACCCTCCTAGGGGCTGCCCCTTCTCAATAACCAGCTGCTGCAATATACCATCCATTTTCTTGTCCTTAGGGCAATAGGCATGCCCATCATCTCCCAACGAACTTGGGGTTTTGGTCCCTTCTTCAACAAGCTCCATAGCCACTCCTTGCTTTGCCAACAAGATGGGGCTCTTTCCCACAAGGGTAGGGATATTTTCCCTATGACCCTTGTGCATGCCTCGAGGCTTGGACCGAGTTCCAATGCCCACTCTTTCTGTTTCCAAATTTATGAATTCTTGATATTCCTCAAAGCTAGTTACCACCTTGTTGACCTTTGAAACCCTAGGCTCTTTCTAGAATGTTCTTCTCTTTGTAGGTTTTGCATGGAGGAGGCAAGAGAGTCCAAGGTACCTGCTTAGTCTTTCTTGCGCCTTCATCAATCTGGTCCATGAAACCTTGGCCTTTGAGAATCCGAGCTCTCGAAACCACCGAAATATCCGCTTAAGGGACAAAATTGAAAATTAAGTAAATTAGCTCAAACCTCCAAAATAAGCAAGTCTGATTTTTATGATAACAATTGTTAAAGGATTAGAAAACACTCTCAAACCCTAACGACTAGGAGAGAGAGAGAGAAATCCATCGTAGAGACACTAAAAAATTATGAGAAGTGATTCCTGGATTGCCCTTGATTTGAGAAGCCAAAAAATGTGATCAAATCATCAAACTCAGAATTCTGAAATTTACTATGGCACAAAAACAACTGAAACTTGTAAATTCAATAACTCTTAGAATACAAGGTATTTCCACACAAATGAATGCTATAAATGACCATAAAATATCAACAATCAAATGAGACCGATATCATAATTTTCCAACCATGGAAACCCTCTCAAAATTGATTCGAAATTTGTGAATGAGTTGATGAAGCTGAAAACCATTCCAAAAATCACCAAAGCGAAGATTCCGACTTTATAAATTATGCCGAATTAGAATATAAAATCAAACCCTAGTCGCTCCAACTACGAATGGCTCTAAAATGCATGCAAATGTTTGTAGATGATGCCTTTGGTCCACCAACACTCAAATCTGTATAAAGGTCTTCAATAAGTCTTCACTCTCATCAAGGAAAGAGGGTTTTCATCCTCTAACCAGCCAATGGAAGGGTTTCCGTCCTTTTAGGGAGAAGCCACACACTTGGGTTTTCGTCCAAGAGTGGAAGAACAAGGAGCAACAAGTGCACAATGTCCAAATAGAGAAAATGTGCCAATCTATATGATCCAAATGAGTCTTCTAACCTTATTTTATAACCTCCTCTTGGCACCAAAGCTTGGAATAGTAAGGCTGACCTCTTAAAATATTCTTTTAATCTTTAATTGGCTTTTAATGTGCATAAAACCCAACCGACTGCTAAAGGCAAGCACATGCTAAAAAGAAACATTAAAAATTAGAAAAATAAATATAAAAGAAGCTCAATTTCCTTCTCCAACTCCCCTACTTCTTTCTTTATGGAAAAGGGAATAAGTCCAAATCATGCTCTCAAATTGGAAAAGGGGACATTACAGAACACTTGGCACATAATTAATTATCAATGATGATTTGTAATGCTTGGTCAAGGTGTTGTAGATGCTCTGCCCAAGATTTGTTATAGATCAAGATGTCATCGAAAAATATCAAGGTGAATTTATGGTTCATTAAATCCTATAATGTGGATAAGGCATTGGTAGGACCAAATGGCAATTAGAAATTCATAGTGGCCATCATGAGTCTTAAAGGTTGTTTTCGGAATAGCCTTTTCCTTGAGGTGAATTTGGTTTTTAACCAAAATGCAGATCCCATTTGGAGAAAATTTGAATACCATGAAACTTACCAATCACTGGAATACGAAATTTATCTTTGGTAGTGATTTTGTTCGGCTCTCGAAAATCAATGTAGAGTCATCAAGGGCCATCTTTCTTGTGGATGAGAAAATGAGAATAGTAGGGACTTGTGTTTGGGCGAATGTGTAATGTCCCCATTTTTGAAGACCCTTAGCCTATCTTTCCCCGTGGGCTTTGGGATGTTGCAAGGGAAAAATTATATTAAATAATTAAATATTATTGCCTGGAGAGTGATTTTTATCATTTGATATTATAAAGCAATAATTATTTGATTATGTAATTTATTTAATTTAATTCCCACAACGCAAAATTAAAAAGGAGAATTAATTAAATAACTTTTAGGTGGCTTTTAAATTTTAAAAATGACCCTTAGAAAAGGGGACGCCACACCTAGGGAGGATAAACTATTTTAATTAATGATTTCCCTCTCCTAGGGATTTCGAATTTTGTGCCTCCTTGTTTATAAAAGGAGAGATTGGATTCATTATGGGACTTATGTTGATTGATCATTTGATTTTCACTCCATGCTTGGAGTTGGGATGCATGCCCATTAATGTTCTCTCTCTCTTGCGTGGGAGTTATTGTGCTGGTTTGATATTCAATTGAAGTATTTTCATGAGATTTGCAAATCTACTTGTTGGTGATGCCCTTTCTAGCTTTGGCGACTTGTCTAGAGCATTGGCGCATTTATTTAAAGCATAAATCTGCATTTTTGTGAAGGGTTTGTGGTACTTTGTGACTGTTATTATTGCTGCAATTTATTAGAGGCAAATCGACTTGGTTTGGGGTTTGATCTATCATGTTTTGAGGTTGTTTATGCTAGATCTATTTGTTGTTGTGTCTAATCAATTATTTCAGATCAAGGGCTGATTGTTTGAGTGTTTTGGAAGGGTTGTATGAGCTGAAATTAATTTATAGCATTTATTCTAACCCTAGTGACTTGGAGGCAGATTTTGGGGGCTGTTTTGGAGGGTTTTCGGTGATCAGAAATTTCAGATTGTTAGTTCTTTGGAAAGTGCATAATTTTATCATTCTTCTGCAAGTTATTTCATTCAAATCGGATAAAGATTGTGGGAGTTATTAATTTTCAAAGTTTACAATCATTTTCAGCAGTTTTAATTTATTTTTCTACTTCTGCAAAGTTTATTGGTTAAAGGAGTGTAAATTCCAGCTAGATAGCCCATTTGAACCCTTACCTTGGCTCACTCCAACCCTATCTGGGTTGCATTGAAGCCGACATTGGGTTAGTTGAGGTGAACCTAGAAGGGTTTCTCTTCTAAGTTTGCTTCTCTTGCAAGTAGATTAATAATAATTAATTAATATCCCAAAGGGGATATTACAGAATGACACCTACCCTTAGGAGGAGTTGGACCAATATTTCAATTTGTGTCTTTTGAAGCTAGGAGAAGAAGAGGGAGCCGATTTGGATGGAATAGATTTGAGCGATTACCCCATGTGAGCCCTTCTTAAGGATCTTCTCCATTTTGTGTGAGATGATGATATTGGTAGACCCAAGAATGAAGCCCTTGATGTGTACTTTTTCCCATTATCAAAGAACTACATCCAAAGTTTTAAAAAATCCCATAAGATTAGTGCAAGTGTCTATAACCATTGGGTCCCAAGAATTACATCACATCCTCCCATGGGTATGGCGACCATGTTGGAGTGGAGATTATAAAATCCTGACAATGAGACAAACTTTGCAACATTTTTCTTTATAAGGCGGTGTTCACCCATTGACAATCATAATTTCAAAGCTTGAGTATGGATATATGAATTTGTTGGCTTGTTTGTGAAGCCGTGGATGAATGAAGTTATGGGTGTCACCCGAGTCAATCAAAATAGAGAGAGGGATCTTCTTAAAATACCCTTTGACTTTCATAATTTGTGGGATATTGACTCCTCTTAAGGCATGTACAAAAATCTCAGGGTGAGAATCCAAGGGAGTGGAATCTTCTACTAGTTGTTCTTTGATTGGGGCTTCTTAAGTATCTTCAAAATTCTTTGAATTAGGAGGTGACTCAACATCTAGGAGGTATAGCTTTTGCTCCGCACATTAATGGCTTAGTATAATTTTCCATCATAGTTATAACATGACCCTTTTCTCATTGGGCTTGCATTTCGTCCCCTATAAGGAGTTTAATGAGGGTTGTTTTGGAGGTGGGCCTTGAAGATTGCATTGTGATGTGGTATTTTTGAATGAAGCAACATTTGGAAAATAACGTTGAGCAGTGACCTTGTTTTCGGGCAGTTTAGCTAGATCTAGAGCTTCCATCATGTTGGTAGGTTTGAACATTTTGACTTCCACACATATTGGATTTTTAAGGCCACTAATGAAACGACTCATGAAAAAGGTGTCACATAAACCTTCGGTGTGGTTAGCTAGTTTTTCATACTTTGTTTCGAATTCCCGCACTATTCCTATTTGGCGGAGCTTGGTGAGGGCTCCAGTAAAATCCTTGTAGGCACTTGGGCCAAATCGAACCAACAATTGTTTGACAAAGGTTTCTCCAATGGGTTCCTCATGTGATTTCGTATAACACTAATAACATTGGATGGCTTCTTTCTCCTAGTGGAAGGAAACATTGGGTTCTTTGTTCATTTTATAAGTGTTGGCGTGCTTGAAGTCTTGCTCTACCTTGTAAAGCCAAGTCGATAGATTTTGGAGCTGGAGTTTCAGGTCAAAAAGTTGAGTGATAGGATGGAAGGGATTGAGGAAGGCACTAAAAGGAGTTTCAATTTGCGCATCAGTAGTTCCGAGGATGAGCTAGAGGAAGATATGAATGACAAGGGTACTGAGGGTCGTTGTGAACAAAGAAAGTCATGCTGGAAGTAGTGAAGTTTTTCCTAAAAATTAGCTGGGTATTTTTGGATTGTTGGCAGACTTTTGGCAAACTTCTGTAGACTGATGTTTTAGGGCTGGTTTCTTTTCTTTGTTTTTCTCTGTCCTTTTTGGTTTAAGTCCTGATCTTCGTTGTCGAGTTAAGCATGTTTAACTCCTTTTGAGGACTTTTCTGTATCTATCTTGATCGTTGGTTCTTGTTCCTCCTTTTGTAAGGCCCCTGAGAGCCGATCCTTGTTTTTACCTTATCTAATAAAAAAAACCGATAGGGTAAGTGTGCCATAAAATCTAGGAAATTTGAGTTTTGGGCCTCGAGGCATGTTTTTAGATGAAACTCCATTTAGATGTCATGTCACCCTTGATTATGCTTGAGTGTTGTTCATTTTTACATTGAGGCCCTCGATCCTGTGTGATAGTTTAGAGATTTGGGATTCTAAGTTAGCAACTTTCCGCTCCATGTCTTGGGTTCTAGATTGGGTTGTTACCACTATGAGGCGGGGTGTTAGGAAAACGTTGATTGGAGTTATATGTCAAAACAATCAGCTCGATGAGACGATTGTATTGAGTACAATCAACAAGATTGTGATTTTTTTGAGCTCTTGGACCATAGGCTAAAAATAACAATTTGTGTGGTGATTATTTTCCTAAAAATTGAGATACACGCCAAAGCGTTCAGCTCGACAAGAAACTCACAATGATGTTGCTTCCCCCAAAAGCGAGATATTTTTGTACACTTCTAATTTATTATTTTATTTCTGTTGTCTTTTAAACTATTACCCTACGACACATTGTTGATCTTTGTTGTATTTCTGCGGATTTGTAACCATGACAAACGGCCACTCACAAGACTCTACCTTTTTTACGTACTATAAAAATTGATTGCCGATTGTAGTGCTTTGTTTGGGAGAGATCCTTTGGTGGTGTTTTGTAGCCAACTCCAAATTTCATGGTTACACGGCTAGGTAGAATTAGTAAGGTCGCTCTTGTGTGTGTTTGGTGTTATGGGCTCACATTCGGACTTATTTTGTTCATAAATAGTGTTGACTTGTTATTTCAACGCACTATGGTGGGTAGATTATATTTGTAGCTCACTATCTCGTCTCCAAGGTCATTTGTGCACAAATAATAAAGCATGAAGGCTTCCTATGGCTAGGTTTCGAAAACAACTAGGTCTTCCGATATACCCCAAGGTACATGGAAGCTCAACTTCATACACAACGTTTTCTAATGGGTTGTGTATTGGGGCGATACCCCACACTCCACGAGAATCATGCAAAACTGATTACCACTTGTCTAGAAACGAAAACTTTATGTTAGTTTTAAAATCGTTGGAACATGGTTTATACCATAAGAAAGGAAAAAAAGAAAAACAACGGTGAAAGGATTAGTATTGCTACTTTTGTTACCACTTTCTGATCACCAAGGTCTTAAGGACGAGGTGAGAACATATAGTAGATAGTTGCAGAAACCTTGAACTAATATTGTTGTTGTGGAGCGAGCCCGGAAATAGCTCGATACCAAATGTGATGATCCTCCCTGTAACAAATTAGGACAATGATTAAATATAGAGAAAATATGTTGTGAAATGAAATAGAAATAATTTTATTGCATTGAAAGATTGCAATTACATTACAAAATCACAGACCACTTCGAGGGGCAACCTCCTTTGAGTAAGCTCAATACAATAAAATTTGTGGATGCCTTTACACTAGCCTATGCATCACATTTATACTAGTTCTACTCAAGCTAACACTATTTCCCATGCATGTGAGATTATTCTTAATAGCTCAAGGGACGACTTACAAAGCATTTGCATCAATTGCCTTTATTACAATGATGATTATAAAGAAAGAGTTTGGACGAAGGGTCCCAACAATATGTTGTAGGTATATGTGATTGAAAAAGAATTCAATATTGTATAAATATGATGCTATTTTTTTTGAGGAGAAGATACACTTTCATACACTTCATACAACATCTTTTAAAGATATTGTTGAAATCACATGATGGAAAGGAGTGTCCAAATAAATAGCTGTATCTATGGTGGAAACGATTATGTTTCACAGACTAAGGGAGGCAGATCTCTATATGATAATGCGAGATATGGATCTCTGTCCCCATTTCCAGCTAGGTTGATTTTATTTTACATCAAATTTTTAGCCTGTTTCAGCAAAATTTGGTTCAATGTTTTCTTATTGGTTAAATAGGGGTTAAATATCCATAGGGGTCTATACATTGGTTGTTCCAAATGATATCTTCAGCCAAATTAAGCAGTAACTATCGGGTATAACAAGAATCACAAGTGGTTGCTACTATCCAATGTTTACTAATTAGTCCCTAGGAAGAGCTTGCACTTGCAGCCTTTGTGAAAGTGTTTGGTTATGTTATAATTAGTGTTATGTGGGGATGTGTCCCCCATTTCCTAGCCGTCCTGGATGTGGGGACATCTCAGGGACTTAGGAGTAGGGATGAAATGTCCTCCCATGCAACCATCAAGGGAAAAATAATTGGGAATGTCTCCGAAATGAACCCTTTTAGGGGATGCCCTTATGTCCTCAATAAATAATATTGATTTTTAAAAAACAATTTGTAAGGATCTAAGTCACAGTTACCAATCGGCTTGAGTTAGACCTTGCAACCAGCCTTGATAAGTTCTGTCCAGGTTGGCCTCATTTTTTTCAAACAAGAATTAATTTATTTTTAGTTTTTCTGAATAAAAAGACACCCAACACCCTTATATATTATTTAATACTGAATATATTAACATTTTCTATTAATTTAATGTTCTTTTTCGCTGTATTTGTCATTTTTCTTTCATATTTATAAAATATGCTCATATATATATATAATTTGCACCTGATTTTTTGGACTTCTTGAAGAATTCTGAATTTTCGGATGTTTTTGCCCACCTGGACAAATACTGATTTTTGGACTTGTTAACTATGATCTATATACTAGTACAAATGTCTAAAATATATGTATATGAAAACACCAATACGTACAAATCTTAAGACAATTATCTTGGATTTGTCACATAGTTTCGACTATTGAAGGGTTCCACATTTATTAATGACTCCACCTTCTCTGCAAATTTCCCACTATCTAGAGATGGATGACCTTAATCTAGCTATTCCATTGAATTGGGCAATAAATACAAATGGGCTCCAAGATATCATGATTTTCCTATCACAAGAACTCAAAGCTATAACTGCCTCAACGTTCAAATGGGCATCAAATTTAAGGTCAACCTTTTTTATTGACATCATTACACTTTCTCCTTAATCCAATTTGGGCTGCACTTTGGAGTACAACATACGAATGATGGTGCTCAATGTGTTATAGCAAAAGATTCACAATGAAAGAAGCTGTGATTGTAGAAATAAAAGAATTGTATTGCAATTGTGATTGTGTTCAACAAAATAATTTTATTGGAGAAGAAATGTAATTGTGCAAACAAATTGGGCAAATTTTTTAGGAGAGATGTATGACCGCTAACCTCTGCAATTGAGAAAGTATACAAAATGGTAAAACATTGAGCGAGAGATGTATGCCTCCAAAATATTTGCAAATGAGGATATATATGTATATGTTAAAAAGATTAGATAAAAGTTAGAAACCAAAAACAAAGCAATTGATTCCTAAATCTAATCTATTCAACAATACCTCAGATTGAGCTAGATGGAAGGGAGAAAGAAATGCAATACCTTCACTTACCAAATGAAGAGCTCCCTTGATGCTTTGATGTGCTCAAGATGGTGGATTGAACTTGGTTGCTTCAGATTTTGGAGACACTTGGGCAGCACCTCCCCTTGATTTGATGAAGATTTTACTTGATGAAGATGATGATAGATTGATTGGATGATAGAATGATGATAAAATGGATTGATTGGATGAATAAAAGAGTAGAGATTTGCTATGGATTTCCAAGATTTTCTAACTAGCTCTCATGGAGGAGGAGAGTTCAATTTATAGTTTGTGGGTGGAGGATTCAATGGCTAGGATGAAGCCATGTTGGATTTGGATCAAGGGTGGAGGATGCATGAGAGGAATGGAGAATTCTAGAATTTGAGAGAAGATTCAATGGAGAGTGAAGGATTTATTTGAATTTTTAAATGGAGGGAAGTTTAGAGAGGCTTCTAGAAATAGAAGCCTCTAGATTTAGAGGTGTGAGGATGTGATTAGGATTAGAATTAGATTAAGTTAATAAATGATGATTAAGGGTGAGGTTACATGGAAAGGCTAGGTGTAGGGATGTGTAGGGTAGGTGGTAGGTGAGATGTAGGAATATTAAATTCCTAGAAAATGTTAGTGAATGATAAAAATAGGATAATATGATATAATAATGAAATAAAAGTGATTAATGATAAGATGGGATAAATGGTAAATGATGATAAAATGATAAAGGGGTAAATATGATAAAGTGGATTAATCAATCTTGTGATTAATTATTATATGGATGATGTTGGGATATTTGTGGGACAAATTAATCATAATTAAGCATGTTGACATTTTAGATGTCTACAATATACAAATGGTCAAACTCGTAGGAGAGATGTATTTTGCAAAAATCTTTGCAAATGAGGATGTATACAAAATGAAAAACTTTGTAGGAGGGATGTATGCCTCAGCACGTTCATTCAAAACCATTTATTTATAGCGGTACAATGCAAAAGATTGAAAATTGATAAGAATAGAAAATGAAGGGTTTTGAATGGGAACCAAAAGGTCAATCCACATGGAGTTGACATGTATCCACCTTAGGGGTGGTGTTGAATGGGCAGAAGTGGGCAAAAACTGAATTCTACTTTATTATTTTGGTTATTTATTTGGTGCTTCTTGGATGGGTTGAATCTCTTAGCTTGTTGACCCGATTTGCGAAGAATGAGAGATGCGTTGGAAAGGTGGCAGAGAGAACTAGAAGAATGGTGTACAACAAATATTTTTGTTTTGTTGTACTCTAGAAAGCCTAGAAATGCTCAAGACGCTTAAAAATTGAAAATACAAAAAGTTGTCAAAAATTGCTAAAATAGTCTTTTGGGATTTTTGTCAGCTTAGGGTATAGGGCAGTTACTTTGGATATTGAACTATAACATCAAGTGTGGAGCTAAAACCTTAAGAGAAACATCAACCTGAGATCTCGAATCTCGAATCTGAGATCTCTAATTGGTATTGATTACTGGTTTGTTGATGCTGAAAACTGAGGCCGTAATATAAATTTCCAAACTAAAAACAAGAGAAATATCAGCACATCGTGTTCCAAAGCCCTAGTAATTCTAATCTTTAGCGGGCAATAATGATAATTGATTATGCCACTATAAGTCTATAAATATAACACTTTTTACAGAAAAATGTCAGATCAAAGACTGGGCAGCACAGTGAAAAACAGTTTTGCACAGCTCTTGATTTTCCCTCATAGCATCATTCTCGACTTAAGTGGCTTAGTGGGGTGGAAACTAATTTGAGTTGCCTGCAGGTACTGATAGAATTTGCAATCACAGATTTGTCAATGCTGAAACTAAGACTGTAACATAATTTTCCAAACTAGACATGATAAAGATTAACATTTCTTGATCCAAAGCCCTAGTGCTTCTAATATTTAATTGGCAATAATGATTATTGATTATGACATGATAACTGCACTTTTTCAGAAAATCACCAAATCAAAGACTGGGTAGTACGGTGTATCCTTTATAATTGAAGTATGAAAAAACAATCCACATAGCTCTTGGGTTTCCCCCTAAGAGTCATCCTTGACCTTATTGATTTGGTGGGATGGAAACAATGAGCAGCCGACAGTTGCTGATAGAATTCGCAAGCTAATTTTTGCCACTGAAATGAAACTTTCATTGGCTCAATTGAGTGCAATGTCACTCTTAATGATGGCTTTGAACTCATTCTTGGTCGCCCTTACCATAACAGTTGTCATGGAATCAACGATTGACAGAAAGGTAGTAAGAGTTATGAATTTAATTCTTCCAAACCCTACATTCTTGTTTTCAAGAAAATAGTTGTCAAAGTATAAATACAGTAAAGCAATTTCTTCTTTATGTTGTTTGGCAAGGTGAAAAGAAAAGCCAAACTTTCTTCCACCTAAAGAAAGAGAACTTCTTAAGATGCTTACTCTGATGTTGTTGAGGAACCCAAAGTTCTAACTTCATTGGGCGCAATTCAACAGTTTATACAGCTCATTTCTGGGTCACAGACCCCTAGTCAACCTATCTACAAAACAAACATCATGGGAAGTGCAGAATTAGAGCCACAGGTAACTGAACTGCTCAACAAAGGGAAGATTCACGTAAAGGCACACCCCTGTGGGTTCCTGACTTCAACTGTCCTGAAAAAGATGATGGATGGCATTTGTGCTTCAGTCCTTATAATAAATGATCTAATTGACTGACTAAAAGTTGGAATTTACTTCAATGAAGCACATCTTGCTTTTGGTCATCTGGCAATTCAGGATGTAAGGACAGGAAGGGAAGCATTCCTTACAATCTGAGTGGATTGCTTGATGTTGTCTTAGAATCTTTCTTATTAGCAGCACAATTTGGGGACAATTTCCTCCCTAAGTGGCGAGGAAATGATCAGAGAATATTTCTAACTAGACGTATTTATGGTTCTTAACAGTTACATTTCAAGTGCAGATACCTAACTTTACTTTAGTATATGTGAACAGGAATAAAAAACAGTGCTGCAAATGTAGATGGTTAATGATAGAACAAGACCTATAGCTGTATTATACAGAACACAATTAGATATGAAACACACATTGATTATCTTACACATGGAATACTTATTTTATTTATAGGCATATTATTACACACAAATACAATGAATAGGAATTCTCAGATTATCCTCTATATTGAACATGGCCTCTAACATATGGAGGTCTTTGTGATGATTGATGATCTCCAAACATATCGATCCAAAAGTACATTTAAGAAGGAACCCAATGGATCAAAAATGTACATTTGAACTGTTGTACATATATACTCCAAGGTTACCAGATCTGGCTGGATTGGGACCGGATCTGGTTCGGACCACATTTTTCATCCATCCTGGATAAATTCATTCTGAATAAGATGTGTTTTTAATTTTTTACTTATAAATTATAAATAATCTGTGTCCAAAAAGACTGATTTTTTTGTATGGTAGAATAATATTTTGTTACTAATTTTATTTGTTGTAGTTGTCAATTTTGCATATTTATGAAACTATGTTAATAAATATTTTGGACTGGATTTTCCAAACTTTTTGAAGAATTCCCAGTTTTTGTTTTTCCTCGCTTCCGCACAGATCTGGATTTCCAGACTTGTTAACTATGATAGACTGTAACATCCCTCTTGTTGTGCAATTGTCTTCCTTGTTAATTCTGGATTATTAGACGTAGATGATGCTTTTATGATTGCAATATGTGTAGAAAGGATCTCTAACTTTTGCTAGTGTCATATGAAGGATGATCAAAGTCGTATGATGCAAAAATCATAATGGTGTCATGATTAAAAGCATGCATCTCGGCTAGTCTATCTTGATTATGTGGAATGTCTAGATGTGATTCAACATGAGATAAGATGTATTCTTCATTCATAATGGGTGAATTAGAATGAGTTGGAAGATCTTCACAATCGGGCATATCAAAGTCAAAGGTATCAACTCTGGTTTCGCTTAAAGAATGTGGGTAAATAGGTGGACGGTCCGTCAAGAGATTAGTGATCTTAAGTTCGCTGCACTCAAATAGATTGTCATTGGTATGACGGAAAGAAGAGAGGCGTTACTAAGGAGGCTCCTCAGATTCTAAAATGGGAGGAAAGCGGTGTCGGGGGTAGTGGAAGCGAGAATGTAAAGGCGTTTGGTAACCGATTCTTGTTAAGTGTGTTTGTAGTTAATTAGGCTCATCATCATTTGGCTAAAGTAACCTAGATATTAGGTTTGTGGTCATAGAATTCAAGATATGGAACATTAGGTACCATAAGAGAAGTGGGGATGTGGAAGGGTTTGCTAGCGAAAGGGATAGGTGATGAGCGTCGTTGATACTCGTACTTTAATTATTTAATAATTGTCAATCTAGGGCGGTGTCTGACGCTATTTACAACAAAGAGAATGATTGAAACTGTTCTGAGCATGCATTAACTACTAGATTTAACCAAATACAATTTCTAAACTTGTCTATCTAAGAAATGGTTAATAAGATGAAACAAAGATAACTAAATCTATGATTTAAGATGTTGGAACGATCTGTCAAATTAAAATACTGAAAATACATGTAATTCGTGCAAATAGTTAAGTGCTAAGTAGACAAAAAAATTAAACAAACATGTGATGCTTCCCTTCACGTTGGGGAGGAGTGGCCATTGCTCCTTCCCTTTGATCCGGTTCTAGAATTGAAGACTACACCAGTTAGATTTAACTCAAAACCATGCACTTTATTGAATGTAATACAATACTTTCTTTCATCAACAACCAACAACTAATTCTAATACAAATGCTTTTTATAATAAGTGAAGTTTTTGTCACTCTACAAGAGGAATGATTATTTGCAAGAGCTAACTAATAATTAATTAACATATTTCTACGAGAACAATTGATTGTTATGGAGTTACAAGTTTGAAAGAATCACATTTGGATTGGATTTGTCGGCTAAGTCCGAGTGGAGTCCTTAATTGACGGTCAATCGAGATGATTTAGCGTTTTGAAAAGGATTTCAAAGCTCATGCATTCGAATCCCTTGAATAATGGTGACTGCCCGTTCGCACCGTCCACTTGTTCCATGTTTCCAACCAAACTTGGTGTTAATTTGGACTCTCATAATCTGTGCAAATCATATGATGACTAGATGACAATCCGCATTCAATGCTCCTTCATCATGGAACCCATGTCTTTGAGGAGATCACTTCATCTCCTTGTTGCCCGAGTCCTTTGTTTTCTTCATATGAGTCCGTGCTTCCATAATGCGAGTTTTGCGCCCAAGGCGAGTCTTGCGCTTTATAGCATGAGTCTCTGCACTTGCTGGGCTTGAAGCAAGTCCTTTGCCAATGCTTAGGTGAGTCTTGCATTGGGTTCTAGGTGAGTCTTGCATTGGGCTCTGCATGAGTCTGCGCTAGGCTTAAAATAGGTCGTTCATTCACATTTGTTAGCGCATATACAAATTTATTTCAACTCATTCAAGGAAGCATAGATAAGATGAAAATGAACAAGGTTTATGCACAAAACTTTCTTTTAAAAATATATTATAGTATTAATTACAAGATGCTAATATCAGTCTAATTACAAAATGAAGATACAAAACGAGGTTTACATGGGAATTAACAAGGCTCATCAATAGGGATGTACCAAGGGTTAGGATCGACGCGTCTTTTTATATCTTTAGTGGTTGTGGATAATATTAATGCATTGATACGGACGACACAACTGCGCGCATGCGGTGTGTCCAGGGTCTGCCTAGTAAAAGATTGTAAGAGAGGTTGATTGAGAACCATAAGCGTTGTATGGATGGTCTTGGGGCCCATAGTGATAGGGAGACAAATACAACCGAGTGACTTTTGACGAGTCTTATCAAAGACCTTAACTGCAACTCCTCTACATATAGATTATTTGGTATTTCTACTTGTTCAGGGAGCAAGAATTTGTGAACATAGAATTCACATAACAATTTTTCCCTACTAAATCAGATGCTGCATATGCTCCCATAAATTTCCTGTCATTCTCAAATTTTGGGGATTCGGTGGAGCAGATCTTAGAGGCTTGCCATTTGAAAAATTGTTCCTTTAGAAATAAAACATAAAAATTGGAGGGTGCTCTACAAGCAAGGGCTTGTTCATACAAGTGGCAGAGCATAGTCATATTATCCTGAAGTATTTTCTTTTCTTCTCTTAATATCTTGTTCTCATCTGCTACTTTCCTAAGATCATAACACTGCTGCATCCATTTGACCATCCCTCTTAATATAATAATTTGTGGAAATACATAATCTGTTTGAATCATTTGGTTAGTGGTTGTTATAGGCTCTGTTTTCTCTTTTTCTCTTTGTAAAAGTGCAAGTTCAGCAGATAGTTTAGTTCTAAACTGTAGTGATTGAATTTTTGCTCTTTTTGTTCTAAAGACTGTTGTAGTTGTTGGATTGTTTCATCTTTATGCTCCATTGTTTGTTGGAGCTGCTGAATCAATTATTTTGGTCTGCACGCAATAATTGAGAAATGCTTGCTTCTTTTGCTTGAAGGGCGAGTTGCAATTGTTTAAGCCTTTCTTGTGCTTGATGTAGCTAATACTCCCCTTTGGAACTGGCTAAAACTTGGGAATAAAGGTTTCGTGTCAATAGGTGAGCTAGGCTCACCTTTAATCATAGGTGCCTTGCCTTTGTCAGGCAGGAGGGACCCTTCAACAATGGTTGTTTTGTTCACAACGTCTTCTTCAAAAACAAGGTCTGCAAGGGATTTAAAGGCATATGGAGAAGCAGGAGGTGTTTGATTTAGGGTTCTCATTGTGGCTGTTGGCTCTTATTCCTCTTGTGAGGGGACATTTTCGGTTTGGTGTCCTTTTATAGTTGGAGTGGGTCTGGATGACCTAAGCCTTTTCTTTGGCCTGACTTGGATGGAGGGCCTTGTTTCTGGAATTATAGCAGGTTCAAGGGCATATTTATTTTGAAATTTAATCCACTTCTTTAGCCCATTATGCTTCTTGATGAAGTGATGCTTACAAATAAGGTGAATTAGCCCTTGAAATTTTAGATATGGGGAACCCTACCGGAATTTTTCAGTGGCAGAGGAAACAAAGTCAAACAAGAATTATAGGAGATTAATTCTGTTTTGGTTTTGACTTCTCCATGGCATAGGTGGATGAGAATTCTCAAGACCGGGGCAAGGATAACCTCATATTGGCCTTCACAAGTAAAATATTTAATTACCCATTTTTCCATATCTACCCACGTCTCAGGAAAAGTGCTTCTCTTAACGCCCTTGGCCTTCCCTTGTTATCAAAAACTAATTCTAGCTTTCCTTTTTTCCCCATAAAAAACTTTTTAACGATTTTAGAGTAAGGAGTCCTAAAATTTACCAAGTTCCCCTCCTTCGGAATACCAGAAATTTAACTAATAATGGAGGAACTGAATAAGATTTTTGTACCTTTTACTCTTGAATATCCTTCCACAAGGTTCACTGCAAATTGCTTTGTCATCCTGGGGTTGAACTATTCATGTGCGATCATAAAATCCAGCCATCCCATTTTCTCGAACACCATCATTGATTTAGAGTTTGATAGTAATTCGATTGGGCTTGATGGTTTGTGGCAGAGCCTAATCCTCATTTTTGGTATGAAAAGCAGGCTGGTAGTGGCGTAGGAATGGAAAATACTAGAGCGTAGGAATGACAACAATGTTAGCGTAGGAGTAACACGACAATGGTGGAAGAGTGATAGTGGAGAAAATGCGGGAATGACAATGGTTTTATTCACAGACAATATGAATTGGCTAGAACTAACCAATTTTGATAAAGCGGCGGACGATTTGGAGAATAAATGGGAACATGTGAGTGATTGATTAGAAGTGTGTGAGAAATTGATTAGGAGGATATGAAGTGTGTGAGGAGACATTAGAGTGGTGAGTCATCATTTCGAATAAGATCAATAATTAACATCTTATCATTAAACTTTTTAACATTTAAAAGGGAGTAATAACACATACCTCATTAATAATCACTTGTCACATCTTCTATCAGCACTAGATTTTTCTGCATGTTGTCTCGATACACTTATTCATGGCATGATTCCGAGGTGACTCGCCATTGTTGGTTTTTAGCCACCTGCGTTTTTTTTTTTCAAAAATATATTTTTTTGGAAGGAATGGTCGCCATTGTTGGTTTTCAATCACTCTTTCATAGGAAGATGGCCGCCATTTCTAGTTTTCAACCATCCCCTATTTATTCCTTTTATTCTAGAGATCATTTTAGCCTTGAGTTGACTTGGACAAGACAACGTTGTCCAAGCAATTCAGAGCTGAATTATCTTGTAGCATCTTTTGAATTCTTCTTTGGATGATGTTTTCCGGTATACACGAAGTCGATGACCATTAACCAACATCACTCTTCTTTCTCCATCAATCGGGATGAGCTGCACATCCGTTATTGAAGACCTCATCAATTTGGTATGGGCCCATCCATCTTGTTTGTAACTTCCCCTTAAAGTCTTTGTATTTTGAATCAAATAGTAGAGCCCAATCTCCTTTTTGAAACTTTCTTTGTTTGATATGGTTGTCATGCCATAGTTGTCTTTGATGTTGGATTATCTTTGTTTGGTGTAATGCTTGTAACCTCATCTCATCCAATTCATTCAACTAAATAATTCTTGCTTGTTGTGCTTCTGACAATTCAATTCCTAATGCAACAAGTTGTCCTTAAGGTCTAAATCTCAAATTCTATGGGAAAGATAGGTTTCTTCCCATAGACCAACTCATATGGAGTGAATCATGTGGTTGTTTTCCAAGTTGTGTTGTAAGCCCATATTGCCTCGGGTAATTTTTGAACCCAATTCTTCCTTGAGAGATCTATTGTTTTGGTCAAAATGTTCTCCAATTCCCTGTTAGTAACTTCAACTTGACCATTGGATTGAGGGTGGTATGGAGATGATTTCTTGTGCCTTAACTAATATGTTGCCACAAAAGAGTTGACCACATTTGACATGAACTGAGGTCCCTAATCTGAAACAATCGATCTTGGTGCTCCAAATCTTTGGAAAATGTGTTCATACAAGAAGTTTGCTACCTTTTCATCCCTTGCATATTGGAGATCTTGTACCTCGGCCCATTTTGTAACATAATATGTACATACCAAGATGTACTCCTTTCCTTGAGAAGGTGGGTCAATTGGTCTAATGAAATCCAATCCCCACTTCTCAAATGGCTCTAGAACTACTTGAGGTTGGGAGGCATCTTAGTTGTAAGTGTTTGCTTTCCCATCCGTTGGCACTTATCACATTGCCCCACACACTTTTTGACATCCTTATGCATAGAAGGCCAATAGTACCCAGCCCCAGAACTTCGTGGATCATTCTTTTAATTAAATAATGTCCCTTTGATGGTTCATCATGACATGCTCTGAGTATATCAAAGATCTCATCTTCACTACACACTTGCGTAATACATGATCAGGTCCACATTTAAAAAACATTCTATTAAACCATGTATACATCACACTTTGTTTAATTAATTGTTTTCTTTGTTTATGTGTGAGGAAAGATGGGAACTTCCCTGTAGCTAAGTAATTAGCCATATCTGCAAACCAAGGAGAGATGGTTGAAATTGCATACTGAGATGCTCATTTGTAAAATCATTATTCATTTGCTCCTCTATACTTGAAACAGTTCGTCTTGAGAAAAAATCAGCTACCACATTTGATTTTCTTAGTTTATCAACAATCTTTATGTTGAATTCTTGCAATAGAAAAATCCATCTAACAATTCTTCCATGTACCAAAGGTTTATTCATTAAATATTTAATGATGGAATGATCTGTATGAACAATTACTTCATAACCTGTAATGTAATGGTGAAACTTGTTAATTGCATACACAACTGCAAGAAATTATCTCGTGGTAGTGTATTTTCCTTCGATTGGGAGAGCTTTTTACTAATGTAATAAATGGCATACATTGCCTCTCCTTCTTTCATCGTCCACATTGACATATTGCGAATTGAAGTGATTATGGTACCCCACAATAGTACCTACAAAGTTGTTTAGAGGTTCTTTATTATGGTTGGTCCTAGATTGGTGGTTTTGATGGGCTTGCAAAATGGATTGATATTTCTCATAACGTTCTTGGATTATGGCATTGGTGTTGAATTGGAGTCGAGGAAAAAATTGAGGAAGCCTTCTTAATTGAGGACGATTTTCATGGGAATGGCCAATAGTGGTATGCCACCGGCATAAGAGGTCCGAATTGAAGGAAGCTGATGTTGCCTTGGTTGGAGGAAAAATATGAGTGGAAGAACTTGTAATAGCTCAACATGTGACAAGGGTGGGTGGTGTAGGTAATGAGAGATAACATTTTTATTAATACTTGTGTGATAGATTTGCCTTTAAAAAGGGCTTTAGGGTGTATGGCATTAGATGTTGCTTTAAGGGTACTTGAAGGCTTGGATTGTTGTTTGAATTCTCGCATAAGGTAGTTCTATTATTTGGCTGCTCAAGAGCCTCTTCCAATGTGGTGGGAGAGAAGGACCAAACCTTATATTGGAGATTAGGAACAAGGGCCTTAAGGAAGAGTTGGCAAAGATTTTGATTATCAAGATGATGGTTTGCTTGATTAGATAAGATCTTCCATCGCTTGATGAAATCATGAGCTGATTTATTAGGAGATTGTTTTAAGTTGATGAATTTTTGAAATGTATTTTCAGAACATTGTTGAAACTCCTTCACTAAAGCTTGGACTAAAGTTTCTAGATCAACAATAGAGTGTGAAGGGAGTTGATTATACCATTCTAAAGCATTTGTTGTGATGCTTTTTGCTTGGAGCTTAGTTCTAGTGTAGTTATTGGTTTGAATCCACTCCTTGTAGATGTTTCCAATTTTTTAAAGATCAATTGACTCATCATAATTGATTGTAGAAGATATCTTTGTATGTCCATAGAAGCTACATAAGGTGTTAGAGGTTCGTTTTGTAGTGTTCAAGCAACTTATTGTGAATTAGAAGAGGGATGGTATTCCCATTAGTATCTAATGGCATAGGAGGTGTCATAGATTGATTAGGACTTACGAGGACTTGCGAAATTAGGATCAATTGGTGGATTAGGGCCACCGGAAGAGGAAGCCTTGGTATGTTTGTTTTTAAAGGATATTTTGGGGATTGGTTGAGGGCTGCTATGTTTATAGAAGGCTTGTTATGGTTAATGGGTTTTGAGTAAAGTATTAGGATAGTTTCTTCCATATATGTTGAGAAACATTGGTTAATCGTTCATCCTTGCGGATGTGTTGTCTTCGTTATTAGTCAAGTATTTGATGATATGTTTGGGGTTGATTTCTCCAATTTCTAACAAATTGCAATCGGTTGTAAGACTAAGTGTTGACAAGATTGGTGTTTGTGGCCTGGCAAACACCGGATGGATGTGTTAGGTTGTGCGGGAGCGATGTCATATCGGATCGACCTTGGTACCATACTGATTGCCGATGGCATCGATTTGGGAGTTTGAGAAAGAGCTACAAAGATTGATGTTCTTTAGATGGCGATGAAGGATTCAAAATGGAAAGGAAGATGCTATAAGGAGACAAGATGAGAAGTTGTATATGACTCTTAAAAATTAGATTTTGCCCCAAACCCTAACAAGATCGGTTGTGTAAAGATGCACAAGGGCCGATAGTGTCGGGATATGGCAAAGTCAAAGTATGGAAAATAAGTAGACGACATCGATTGTGCAAGTGTTTGCATAGGGCCGACGTCGTAAGGTCGGGAAATGAAATACGCATGCATGATCGATGTGTAGGGAAATTTACATAGAGGTCGATTGTGTAAGGAAAGCATAGAAAAATTAAAAAATCGAGTAAGTTTAGCTTCATCTAGGGTAGAATAAGATTAATGTCGGATTCAATAGAATGTATGATGGGCTAAGATGAATCCTCGCTTATGTTCTCAAATGTTGGGGATCAAATCTAGGCCTGCACACAAGATGTAGATACCAAAGGTGCACACGGAGTGCTAGTGTCGCAAATCTAGAGGGTAGTAGTCCGTAGAGATGAAAGAACGCACTTGCTATTTACATCACGCCTCTAAGTATGTCATTATATGCATGTTTCGAAGTAGGAAACCTAGACATTAACACACTTGTTTTGCTTTTACATTGTTTTATCCTTTTGATACTCTTATCATTTACTTTTCTCAAATGGCTACTTTACTTTTGGACATTGGACAACATGTGACCTAACTCTGTATTTTTCGTTATATCTTCCAAGCATCCTGGACAGTACCACCAATTAGGGACATGAACACCCATGTGGTACTGTCTCATTTGGGCGAATTTGTCCCTTTCCCTCTTTTTCTCAAATTTGGAATGCCACATCATTTGCTATCTTTTCTAAATTGCTACCTATCACTTTCAATTGGCCTTTTTAGTTGTTAATGACGAAATTCAAACAAGGGAATCATATAAACACTTGACTTTCTATTATTAGGTGCTAGGGGCAATTTGGACTGTTACTTCCTATCCACCCCATGGGCAAATAGCAACATTCAAGGATTGCATTTTGGGCTCCATCATTCACTGCATAAGAGGGGCTATTTCTAAATTCCATCTCACACATTCATCTTGGGGAAAAAGTTGTTGTAGCCCGCTATCTTGGTGCGACTGACAAAAGGGCCACCTAGCTTCAAGGGACGCTTGATTCTATCACAGAGTCACTAGAAATGCATAGAGTCTAAAATGTCAAAAATCAGCTTGCTAATGACATCATGGAAGGAGTTTGCAAGAAAGAACATATGACAACTGTTTTGGGGCAGCAAGTGAGGCACTTGCAATCAAAAATTCTCCACAAGGATTGCTCACACTTGGTAAGAATGGTTATTATTATAAAGTGAATTCCGAGGAGCATATTGGGGTGAAAAACACCACTTTCAGCCATAGATATAGAGCTGGTTTGAGTCAAGTCCAAGCTGACTATGGCAAGAAGATTCCGGATGACCTTATGAAAAACAAGGTAAAAGCTTCTACTGATTTTTACGATTCTTGCATTTTGTGTATAAGGAAACTTATGCGGAGGCATATGAAGTTTATTGTACCTTCTAGCACCATAGTGAAGGATGAGTTGCTACAAAAAGGCCACATCTCTGAAGTACAATAGTTAGGGGAATTTCATTTTGGTCCTCTTTTTCATATATCAGCTCATTGGGAAAATAGTGATGGGAGGATAGTCACCATTACCAGGGCAGCAAGATGCTTGATATGGGAAGTGGGTAAGCTATGTGAATTTTTTATATTTAATGACATACAAGTAGATTCAATCATTGAAGTTAGTGAATGGCTGTTCTTGGGCATTGTTGGGGCATATTCCGTCAATGTTGGGGTGTTTCCAACACCCATGTCATGGGTAGTTTGGAAATTTTTGGAGATAGGTCATGATTACAGCTGCTGTACCTTCTTTCATTCGTTGTTCACAACTTTTCCAACTACTCTCCTACTTATGAGACGCCAAAAAAAGAGCCTCCAATTATAAGGTTGAAGAAATTCCACACTACTACTAACATTGGCATATTTGTGGCTGATTTAAGGGGGTTTCCAGCCACCTACATTCTGATTTTTGAGAGAAAAATGCAAGGTTACAACTGTTTTTGGGACAACATTACTGAAGTTTTGGGAATCCATCATTTGAATGGAAATTATGAGATGGTGGCAAGCCAAGGAAGGGACCTAGCCATCATATCCGCAAAGCATGAGTGGATGAAGAAGGGAACACATTTTTCCTTTAATGAGTTTGCTTCATGTGCAGGTACATCAAAGAAGGAGCCACATAGATTTATTTGGGATCCAGGAGCTTGCATTTTGCTTGAGGGCAAGCAAATTTGGGAAGGGAGGACTGTAATGTCCCCTTTTCTAAATTAAAAATAATTAATAATATTTTAAGTTGTGATGCAGGAGCATCAAGGGCCAAAGCACAATAAGGTCATATGAGACCAATTAGACATGTTTTTCATAGTGTGAGTGAATGTTTAAATTGAATATGTTGTAAAATCACCTTGACATGCTGTCAAAGGTGAATATGTACTTGTAGAGGTAAGCTTGACTAGGTAAAAGTATGAAACTAGGACTAAATAAAGTCATGTTAGCTGTCTTGGACGGACCTCATGAGTGTATTTAGGTGATATACACCTGATTTCTATGTTGAGAAGGCTGTTGAGTCTTCTTAGGGGTGTTGAGTTGGCTTAGGAGTCAGTTTAGGAGGCTGTTTAAGACTCAATACTTAGTCAAAGAACACCTATTCATAGGTGATTCGAAGGAATTCAATGGAGACAGTGGTAGACAGGGATTCTAGAGGTTGAATAATGTATAATGGTGCATGTAATATGTTTTGAAAGATGAAAATTGACCCTGTTTTGGAGAAATTAGCTTGTTTCAATGGACTGTGCTCAGGAACCCTGCCTGGGCAGTGGAGTTTAAACCCTCAGTGGCGTTTAATGAATGAAGTTTTCTTGACTGATAGATTGGAGAGGATCTACAGGTGATGTAGATTGCAACCATAATTTTTATGTGTCTTGAAATTGCATGATTTGGGTTTTGTAGCAAATTGTTGCCTCTCGTGCCTGAACTAGGGCTCTCGATATCTCTGTAATGCACCGACCAAATTGGCTATAAATTTCAACATTTCTCTGCCTTGGCATGAACTAGATGATTCCCACGTTTTGTGGTAATTGGTTGTCTACAGTCTAAGATCTCTCTAACTGAAAATTCCAGCTCGAAATAGCAGTCTACAATACATAGAAAAGGCAGAGTTTAGCATTAATATGATCCTGAAATTTGTATGAAGGCAGAAGAAGGTATATTTGATGTTTTTGAATGATCTCAGGAAAATAAATGAAGCAATTACCCTTAAAGCATATAAAAGTTGACTGTGCAAGCTTAGGACTGTATTGGATCACAAAGGAGGACTGCAACCAAAAGGAGTTGGGCATAATTTGATGAAAATCCAATGCATGAAGGCTTGGAAGACACCTATGCAGGCATAATTCATTTGTTTGAATGATCTTATGGGTGTGTAAATGAAGAAATTGCCATCATTTCAATAAATCTGACTGTCCAGGGTTGGAAAAACTGTGAGAAAGGTGTCAAGAAAGTGCATTGAGCCAAATAACCCTAGAACTAGTATGTGGAGCTGATGGACATCTAAAACATGCTAAATGAAATCTATAAAACATGAAATAGTGCCATGGTTCCCTTCAATTGCATTTTGAGCCTTGGATTGGGCAAACTAGAACCTTGAGAAAACCTAGGGGCTGAGTTTTAAGTATACATAATTGAAGATCATTGCTTGAACAATCATAAGGGAGTCTAAAGCTTTATTTTGATGGTTTGAACATATTCCAACAGGTTGCAGAGATCTTGTGACACCATTTCTCCATGAGAGAGGTAAGGAGTAACTAAGAGACATCAAGAGGTATGCATGCTCATAAATGGATTTAGGGTCATGATGTTGTCTTGCATGTGAATTACAGGGGATTGGGAGTTTTCTAAACCATTGGGTTGGTGATCACAAGGTGATCACATCAGATTAGTAAGCTTTCTACTTGTTTGTCTCTTATGTATGAGATTGCATTAGGTCTCAAATGGACCTCAAATGATAGAAGCATAGGCTAAGGTGTTTGGAGCCTAGCAAGGTGCTCCAGTAATAAAATCTCAGTTAGTGACCCTCAAGCAGGGGTTGGTATCATTAGAGCAAGTTTAAACTCTTTGATATGGTGAAACAACCATTGTGAATAGTAAGCCTTGCAACTCAAAACAGCGATTAAAGGTCAAATTGAAGTGTAACCCCTGCATCGAGTTAGGCCCGACCAATTCTTATTTTGGGACAACTTCATATTATTATTATAAAACACAACATATTTTTAAATACTCTTATGAGGTTGGTCTTCTTAAGGGATGATTAAAAAGTGCTTTGGGATTCTAATTCATCCTTGGTACCAAAAAAGAGGATATAAAGGTGGATCAAATGGCCTAAGAAAGGTTATGCATGTTTATTTCAAATATTGATATCTTGGGTTTGTGCACGGTGTACCCTACTCTCCACTGAAGACGAAGACCTTTGGTGTAGCTCAACTTTGAGGACGATAACCCTCATTGGATCCTATTGGGAACGAAACCCTTAATAGTCACAACACTTGGGTATTAAAACCCTCATTTGTTGCATTGGTGGCTTCATACAGAGTCACAAGTGGACTTAATTGGCAGATTTTTGGAACAACAAGGTGTTTATCCATGCTTAGGGCACTCCTACTTCAGCTAGGGCATGCTTTTGGGGGCTGCCACATTCATTTTCAGCTTGATCTACCCATTTGGAGATTTCGGGATCACTTTTCAGTGGGTTTTCATGGTTGGAAAATTGTGATTTCACTTTCATTGGATAGCTGGTCTCTTCAAGATCATTTTGAGCATTGGTTTGTGTTGAAACTCCAAGTATTGATGGAGTTATGAATTTTGAAGTTTCAGCTGTATTTGCACTTGAAATAAATTTACAAAATACATATTTGCTCCAGATTTCATCTTGCCGGATTTATTAAGTATTTGGGATATTTCTATGTTAATTTTCAGCCCATATTGTGTAATGTCCCCTCTAGGACAAGTTAGGAATTAACACAAATCTGATCACATGCTGCTGGAAAATAAATAATTTTCAAACCCCAACTGCTGCAATTTTCTAAAATTCATATCTTTGTCTAGAGAAGTCCAAATGAGCTGAAATTTTGGATATTGGACCACAAAAATATGAAGAATAATATGCAAAAACCAGATTTTGTACAGCCAACACGAAACCCTAATTTTGACCTAAAAAGTAGGTCGCCCAACACATTTAGGGCACCAAATCTACTCCAAAAATTATGAAATCACCTTCTCCTTATTTCTCCTAATTTCTACAATCACATGTAATATTAAATTGACCCCAAACTGCAGATCTGAATTTTATAACAACAGTTAATCAATAACAATGCTCCCAGGACAGCTGAAACTTGGAAAATTCATAACTCCTTCAATACTTAGAGTTTTTCTATGAAACAAGATGCAAAATAAACTAGAAATTTAGGGCTTTCTATTGCATTAAGGATCTGAATTTTCTGAGCAATAAAACCTAGCCAAAACAGCCCCAGAAAACTGATTTCAAGTCGCTAGGGTTAGAGGAAATTAATTAAATAATTTCCAGCTCTCTCCTAGCCTCCAAAGACACCAAAAATTAGCCCTTTGCTCTGAAATAATTAATGACATATAGCAGATTTGCAGATCTAGCAATTATGGCATCCAAACATGAACAAATCATCACCAAACCAAGTCGCTATGGCTAAAATAATTCCAATAATAACAGCAGCAATAAAAGCACCATAAAACCCTTCACAATATTCAAGAACATGCAGATTTTTTATCCAAATAAATGCGCCAACACCAACACAAGAGATCCCAATGGAGAGAACAATAAAATCTTCAATATCTTCAACAATGGTTTCCAAATGAGAGAGAGCAAAATGCAAGAACTAGGGCATACATCCCATGGGCATACATCCCAATACTCCAAGCATGGAGTGAAATCAAATGATCATTCAACATGCCCTCTAAGGAAATGCGACCTCCCTTTTATAGAACTAAGGGGTGCAATATCCAATAAAGACCTCCCTTTCCCTTTTTGGAGGAAAACATAAACTCTCATTAAAATATTTAATACTAAGACTATGTGCACATTAAACTAACTAAAAAGACTCCCACTTGTAGCGCTAGGCATGCCAAGGGGTTACAATGCAAATGAAAAATAAATACTAATAATGTCTCGAAAAAGGGGACATTACACTTTTATTGGATAACTGTTCTCTTCAAGATCATTTTGAGCATTGGTTTGTGTTGAAACTCCAAGTATTGATGGAGTTATGAATTTTTGAAGTTTCAGTTGTATTTGCACTTGAAATAAATTTACAAAATACATATTTGCTCTAGATTTCATCTTGCTGGATTTATTGAGTATTTGGGATATTTCTATGTTAATTTTCAGCCCATATTGCATGTGAATGATTGTTCCTAAGTGCTGGTACAGTTTGCTTCCCTAGAGGGATATTAATTAATGTTCTAAGCTGATTTTGATACC
Organism: Taxus wallichiana var. yunnanensis; assembly: GCA_018340775.1. Taxonomy (NCBI): domain Eukaryota; kingdom Viridiplantae; phylum Streptophyta; class Pinopsida; order Cupressales; family Taxaceae; genus Taxus; species Taxus wallichiana. The sequence continues at coordinate 205,652,122 of CM031244.1, read as the reverse complement.
CTAAAAGTGTAATTTCCAGTTCGCTGCTAGGGTTTCTAATATTGTTGGATCTGCTGTTATAAAAATCAAATTATTTTCAGTTGGGTGTTGGTGTATTTTCAGATCTGATTCTTAGGGTTTGTGGCCAAACCCTTATTTTTGGTTTAAGCCCTAGAAAGGGACATTACATAGAGCAACACCAGATTTACATGGAAAACCCTCTCTAGAAAACCTCAAAATAAGATCGCTTAGATCTACCGTCAAAATCTAGCTCAAAATTAAATGCTTTGTAAATGTTTGTAGGCACCAACCTATTGGAGACACCAATCCTCAATGCCAAGCACCAACTCGGCTAATTTGTGAGCACCAATCCACTGGTGATACTAATCCGTAATTTTGTGAGGCACCGACCTCAACAATATAAGCTACCACCTTCTGTAGTTGCTTCTTCAACCGGATGAGTGCAATTCCGCTTGTCTTCATCCATACAAATCAGATTATACATCCAACATGGACGCTGGTCCAATTAATGAAATCATATCGCTTTATATTTCTGCTCTTCCTTCTTACTCTTTATTCAAATGATATTCTCATTTTACTTCTACTCCTCTCTTTCACTTCTCTCAAATGATGTATCTATTTCATTTTTTTGCTTGTCTTTCTCAACCTTTTCATCTATCTTTTATAGCCTTAATGTGCCTCTTCCCAAAAGGGGCGACTATCAAAAGATATGTCTCTTAAATTAATATTAATTAACTTCTTTAACTCCTTCCAAATGGGTCGGTTGGGCTTGTATTTAATATTTGTTTATTTCTTTTATTTCCTTAGATGAAATCGTTGGCCCTTTCATAATTAAAACATTGGTATACAATGTGATTGTTGTTCATTACATTCATTGTTATTATATTAAATATGATCACTATAATACATCAAGGAAACTATTTCTCTTCGATCGTTCGTATTCTCTTTTGGCATCAATGACTCCTATTTCGTGCATTCTCTTCTGACATCAACTCCTTTGACATCAATGACAATATTTCCAACAAGGTGATCAATGTTTTTCTTCCGCATTCTATCTTATACGTTCATGTGTCCTTAATTTAACACTTTGATGACCAATGGCACATGGCTGGTCAATTTGGGCCATTCATAGTTTTGATTTCATGTTGGTTAATAGCATGGCAATGATAAAATTTATGGTCCCTTCTTCAAACCCACCGAATTCATTTTCCTTTTCAACTAATCCAACATCAAAACATCCCAAAAATTACTTATTGCTTGAATTTAATCTCCTTTTGCAACAAATCTCAAATGTTTCCGATTGTACCATGAGTGAAGGAGGAAACCATAGCCACCTTGGGAGCTCGCCAAGTTCATCAATAAAGAGAGTGGAGAGAAAAATAAAAGAATTAAGGAACAACTGCAAACACACAAATGTGGTCGGAAATAATGGGATTCAATGCACTAGGTAGGCCTTAAATAAAAATCACGTGATCCGGGCTATAAACACTTTCCTCGTTCATTGTAATGTCCCCTTTTTCGAATTAATGCCAAATGAAGACTTCTTGCCATTCTCTTCCCGTGGCCAAGAAGAATAAGTGAACAAGGGAAGTAATTGAACTTCATTTCAGTTTTCTTTTATTATTTTTAATGTTTTTATTTGGTGTTTCACTCCTTAAGGCAGGTCGGCTGGGGTTATGAGACCCCAACAAGAGATTAGAAGATAAAGTGAAGCTTAAAGAGGTCGGTCTTCACCTATTTGGCCTTTGGCGCCAACCAAGGGATATAAAAAGGATTGTATGACCTCATTTGCAAATCATCTTTGGCGCATATACACTTATACTTGGTTTGTTGGGCTGATTGCTCAATACCTTTCCACTTGAGGATGACAACCCTCTTGTGTGGCATCCAAGGAGGACGAAACCCTTCCTTGTGGTTTGGTGGAGAACGAAAACTCTCCATAGTGGTGAATTGAAGACATCTACTGAAGATTCTTTTGCTGATTGGGATCTAGGGCATCAAGAAGAAGACCTACAAGAGCTTTGATATATTTTTGGAGCCCCTCTCCTAGGGAGCGACTAGGGTTTGGTTGTGATTTGGTGCCTTCTATGGCACATAACTCATATATTCTTTGATATTCTGACTTATCATAATTTATAAGGATGGAATCCATAATTTGGTTATTTTTGGAGGAGTTTATCTATCGTTTTCAGCCCTTGTTTGTGGCTTCCTTGCTGCTGTCATAAATTTAATTACAACAGGGTATCATCTTTGGTTTTCTCCATTTCTTTGATGCAAATTGGATGGATATTTGTTTCCGTACTTGAAATAATTATTTAGAAGTATTTTTCAGTTGTTGTGCATGGTTATATGGTGAATTTAATGTCCCTATACAATCGCTCCTAGGGTTTTGAAGACTATTAAAGTTGGTGTTATAAAAAATCAAAATTTACTTCACTTGGGGTTTGTGTGATTTCGTTGATTTACAATTTCAGCCCTAGAGAGGGACATGACAATAGTATCAAGAACGATCTTCCAATGTAAGGGTTTGATTTTAGAACACAACAAGGGTTTCATTTGCTATCAAAGGAGAGAAAAAAAATCAGACCAGCCAAGAGAGGAGGACAATATGGCTCATTAGGATGCCCAAGAAGCCAAGATTGACAAGCTAATTGAAGGGCAAGTAAGATTGTGGCAGACACCATGGACCTCCTAGCCCTAACCCTTTAGAGATTTCATGAACCTAGGGTTCATAATGGAGAAGGCAGCTCATCCGGAGAAAATACTTCACGGCGACCCTTTGGATCAGCTCACAGATCAGCCACTAGGCCTACTTTCCTTCCAAGGGAAGAAGCCATTCCAGAGGCGGGAGCAAGGCCCTCTATGGGGCAAAGTATTGCCACAAGCTATGAAGAATATATGGCACTTCCAAGGGAGATACGGGAGGCCATTACACTTGCCGAGTTCATTGGTGTGAGCAAAGGGAGGTCTAGGCCGGAGCCAAGACAAAATGCGCCACAAGAAAGAGGTGCAAAATGTGTTGGGAAAGATGACTTTCTCTACTTTTGATGGATCGACTAAGGGGACAGCTAGGGCATGGATCCAAAAGTTGGATACATATTTGTCCTTGAAGCCTATGATGGAGGATGATGCCATCAAATTTGCAACCCTTCACCTAGAGGGGATTGCTCATGAGTGGTGGTTCCATGGATTGGTGACACAAGGGCACAATGAGATCCATTCATATGATGAGTTTTGTAGAAGACTCATTGATAGATTTGATAGAGTTGACCCGGAAGTTCACTTTCGGGAACTTGCACAATTGAAACAACAAGGCACGGTGGATGAGTATGTGGCTGAGTTTCAAAGACTTTCTGTCATGATTACAAATGTCACAGAGAGGAGATTTGTGGTTCTTTTCATTGAGGGTTTGACCCAACCACTCAAGGGTTTAGTTAGAGCCTTTGATCCTTTGTCTCTTCAAGAGGAAATCAAAAAAGCTTTGGACCTTGAAGGTGCTGCCCCAAAAACAACAGCGATCAGCGGACATCCCAAGGTTAATTCGAGTGGAGGACAGCCCAAAGGACCCTTGGGACAACCTAGAAACCCTCCCTTGGACCAGCCAAGGAAGCCCTTCCAAAGGATGCCTATTATTCACAAGGAGCTGCCCAAAACCAACAATGGAGGTGAGTCTAGAAATGAGCTAAGGAAGAAGAATTTGTGCTTCTCTTGCAAGGATCCATGGACTCCCGGACATCGTTGTTTAGGTAAGGGTAAAGTGCATTATATTGAGGTATTTTCAGATTGTGAAGATGATGAAGATAGTGTTGATGAAGCCAAGCAAGATAGTATTCCAGAAGAGGACCCAAAATTTTAGATGACACTCTTGCTACCTTATCTGGTGCACCAAGATATCATCCATTTTGGGTGAAAGGTGACCTACAAGGGCAAGGGGTCACGATTTTGATTGATAGTGGAGCCACACATAACTTTGTTGATGAAAGTTTGATAAAAAGGTTGAAGTTGAAGGCTGAAAATTTCAAGGGTTTCAATGTCATGGTGGCGGATGGCTTCATACTTCCATGCACAAGAAGAATACCTCAACTCACACTCTCTTTGGGGGACACAAGGTAAGAGATGATTTCTATGTCATTGGTATTGGTGAAACCAATTTAGTGTTGGGTGTTCAATGGTTACATTCCTTGGGTGAATTCACTCAAAACTACCAAAGTATGGAGCTGAAATTTAAGGTAGAAGGCAAGGAGGTTGTGTTACATGGTATGAAAGGTGGAACTCCTCAAGTTGTGACCGCAAGAGCATGGAAAGGACTTTCAAAAGAGGGCAGGTTGCATGGGCTGCTCATTGCTTGGTAAGATCTAATTCTTCTATTTCCATTCAACAATCTTTTCATGATGATATTCAGCCCATACTTAACAAGCATGCCAAAGTTTTCAATGAATTACCTCATGGGCTGCCACCGGATAGAGGATTCCAACATGTTATTGAGTTAGAACCGGGCACCAAACCGGTAATAACTACTCCTTACCATCACCCAAGAATCTACAAGGAAGAAATTGAAAGAACCATCAAAGAATTGCTGGAAATGGGGTTGATTAGGCCTAGTTCCAGCCCATTTGCTTCTTTCGTGGTGCTTGTGAAGAAGGATGGCACCCTAAGGATGTGTGTGGACTACCGAGTATTGAACAAGAGAACAATCAAGAATAAGTACCCAATCCCAAGAATTGATGAACTAATTGATGAGCTACATGGAGCGGTTTACTTTTCTAAGATTGATTTGAGATCGAATACCACCAAATAAGGGTGAGAGAGGAAGATGTGCACAAGACCGCTTTTAGGTGTCACTTTGGGCATTTTGAGTTTCTTGTCATGCCATTTGGGTTAACCAATGCCCCGGCCACTTTCCAATCGTGCATGAATCACATTCTGGTAAGCATTTGAGGAAATTTGTGCTAGTTTTCTTTGATGACATTTTGGTATATAGCAAAACATGGGAGGAGCATCTCCAACACTTGGATAAGGTGCTGGAAATTTTAGAACAACAGTCACTCTATGCAAAAAAATCAAAATGTGAGTTTGGGATGACTGAAATTTTGTACTTGGGGCATGTTATCAATGCACATGGGGTTCATGTGGACCAACAAAATATCGAGCCATCATGGATTGGCCAACCCCAACCAACATCACACAATTAAGAGGATTTTTGGGTTTGTGTTGTTACTACAAGAAATTTGTGAAGGGGTTTTCCCAACTTGCAGCCCCATTGACTTCTCTAACAAAAAAGGGAGCTTTCAGTTGGTCAAAAACAACCCAAATAGCTTTTGAAGAACTGAAAAAGGTGATGTGTTCTTGCCCGGTACTTGTTGTTCCATATTTTTCTATGCCTTTTATACTTGAATGTGATGCTTCCGGTGAAGGTATAGGGGCTGTTTTGATGCAAGACAAGCATCCCATTGCATATGAGAGCTGGAATTGAAGGATCATGAGAAGAAGTTCTCTATCTATGACAAAGAAATGTTGGCCATCATGCATGCATTGACCAAGTTCGCCATACTTGGTTACAAAAGGTTTGTGGTCAAAACCGATCATAATAGTTTGAGATTCTTTCTTTATCAAAAAGAGTTAAATGACCGGCAACAAAAGTGGGTAAGTAGACTCCAAGCATATGATTTTGATATTGAATATGTCAAAGGAAAACACAATGTGGTAGCGGATGCCTTGTCAAGGAAGCCACCTCCTAATTCATTTGAGGATGTGGGATTACATGATGGAAAGAAGGAATCAAGTTTTCAGATCAGCCAAGTTTGCAATTGCTTGAGGACAAACAATTTTGGGAAGGGAGGACTGTAATGTCCCTTTTTCGAATTAATGATGAATGAAGACTTCTTGCCATTCTCTTCCTGTGGCCAAGAAGAATAAGTGAACAAGGGAAGTAATTGAACTTCATTTCAGTTTTCTTTTATTATTTTTATTTGGTGTTTCACTTCTTAAGGCGGGTTGGCTATGGTCACTTCTTAAGGAAGCTTAAAGAGGTCGGTCTTCACCTATTTGGCCTTTGGCACCAACCAAGGGATATAAAAAGGATTGTATGACCTCATTTGCAAATCATCTTTGGCGCATATACACTTATACTTGGTTTGTTGGGCTGATTGCTCAATACCTTTCCACTTGAGGACGACAACCCTCTTGTGTGGCATCCAAGGAGGACGAAACCCTTCTTTGTGGTTTGGTGGAGAACAAAAACTCTCCATAGTGGTGAATTGAAGATATCTACGAAGATTCTTTTTGCTGATTGGGATCTACGGCCTCAAGAAGAAGGCCTTTGATATATTTTTGGAGCCCCTCTCCTAGGGAGCGACTAGGGTTTGGTTGTGATTTGGTGTCTTCTAGGGCACATAACTCATATTCTTTGATATTTTGACTTATCATAATTTATAAGGCTGGAATCCATAATTTGGTTATTTTGGAGGAGTATATCTATCGTTTTCTTTTTGTTTGTGGATGCCTTGTTGTTATCATAAATTTGCAGCAGTGCTATCATCTCTGGTTTTCTCCATTTCTTTGATGCAAATTGGATATGGATATTTGTTGCCGTACTTGAAATAATTATTTAGAAGTATTTTTCAGTTGTGCATGGTTATATGGTGAATTTAATATCCCTATACGATTGTTGTTAGGGTTTTGAGAAATATTAAAGCTGTTGTTATAAAAATCAGAATTTATGTAACATCCCAATTTTAAGATACTAGAACAAGGGAATTTTTTTTTTTTTTTATACAACGTTCCCTGTTATGAATTATATAATTCAAACACATGTTCAAGTTTTAATAATTGTTCTCTGTCCAAATAATGCAGTTTGGATCACACAATTTCCTTTTAAAACTAATGTTCTCTGTTCACATATTTGCAATATGGAACACACATTCAGTGCCATTCAATCATATAATGATTCCATATCTCTTTGTAAATGACTCGAAGAACTACCGATCTCCCATTTTATGGCTCGGAGTTTCAGCGATCTCTCATTTCATGACTCGGCGACTTACCGATCCTTCATGTTAATTCATGCATAGTATAATGTATATACAAGGTTCTCTTACCGTTTCCGGTTATCGAAGTGATCCATTTAAGAAGCCTATCTGAATATCTGTTACTGATATTCATCTGACATCCTGCATCTTAAACTAGGTGATTAGGACAATGCAACCAGCACTTGCGATACTTTGGCCAAAGATTTTCACATGCTTTGCATGATCATATTCCTGGATGTGATACACACCAATGGAATACGTCCTTCACCTCACTTCGTCTGTTATCTAGAATGGTCTTTCCTGGTCTCTACCAGTCCTTTCCATTAAGGTCAAACTCTAACCCCAACTAGCAATATGAACGAGTATAGGAAGTTACTCATGGTAACTAAAGATACGCAGACATACGGTGTCGTCCCTAGATGACTCCGTGTGTCTAGTTACCTTTAGTCCTCCAGGAGACACTCGTATACGTGATCACATTCCTATCCCCAGCCAAGAACTTAGTATCCAGCTTATGTAATCTTGATGATTTAATTCGGGAGGGCATTGTAATATGTCAGCTATAACATTGTGTCGTCATGAAGGCCCCGCCTTCATGAAGACACCATGTTGTAGCTGGCGTATGTCAATGTCCTACGGAATCCTCCCATCGAGAGTACACATCCAGCTCAAGTGTGATTTGATTATGATCTTAATATTTAAGATCAACTTTCAGCAGCCATGCGATCCTTTATCCTCGTTCTTGTTACAGTTGTATGTAGCTAAGAGAGACTTAATCCATCTTCTAGCTTACTACGCATCTCCTCCTTTGTACCGAAGGGTTGCATTTTCTCTAGTTGGTTCTTTTCTTAATCCCTGGACTAAGCAGCCCATTACCGATAAACTTAATCAGTTTAACCTATTAAACTTCACCAAGTTTTTCCACAACTGTAAACAAATTCAGAATTCCATCTTATTAGACGTCATTTAAACGAGGTCTAATTCCAAATGAATTCATTCATTTATCCTCCTTAACCTTACATAGTTAAGGTTTATTAACCATAGATATGTTTTCCCCATATCCTTATTTTCTGAATTTTTAACATTCGAGACTATTAACGGAGTCCGAATACGAGGTTCGGCTGTTCCTAAATTATTTGATATTCCTTAGCTTTGGGCTAATCGAATACCTTTCAATTAAGAGATCATGTTCTTCCTCAATCCTTTCTAATGTCAATTAAAAATTCATCTTAACCCAAGTATGAACCAATTGCACATTTCATCGTAAAAATTGCATTTAGGTAAGAATAGATGTCATTTCCTTTTAAATCCATCCATGAACATTTGAATAATTCCAAATCAAGGAATAATGTTATATTCCCTACTTATTCAACAATATCAAACTAATACAGTCATTAAAATATCACACTTGTATTTGTATTCATCCATCCGTTTTATAATCTATACATTTGCCAGTCCAAATGACTGGACTTTGTTTATATTAAACAACATTACAACACATAAGATAGAAGAATGTAATTTCTTCTTTTCTCAATTCCTCGTAGAGGAGTAATAGCTATCAATTACAATCCATCTTCAGTCAATCAAAAGAAGTAATGAGAAAACAACCATGTCTTCGTTTATACTCAAGTTCTATCTAAATTACTTGCTTGACGGGTCAGTTCATTGAACTGAGCATATTAAGCACTTGTCATTAAAATGAGGTGCTTTTAATTAACTGTCTCAATAAAAGAACCCTGCTTTTATGAAACGTTAATATGAACATCATTCAAGAATTAAGTATCAAAAAGAATGAACAACATAACAACTGAATCATCTAATTACCATCCCAATCAGTCAAAGGATTACTGTCCTCTTTCCTAAATAATCATTACAAGAAGTAATTTCCTTCAACAGTTCCAGATTACAACATCAGTAAGAACTAGGAACACAAGTATGTATACTGCTGTAATAACATAAATGCTATCAATTTCTTTCCCTTTCATTAGTTATAATTTCAAAGGATAAAATTTGACTGAAATATAAACCAAATTACTTTCCTTTCAGTTCATGCAACTCATTTGATTTCAAGCAATCAAATACTGATGAGAAAAGCAAACAACAATAAAATGTAGATGCTTAAACCAAAGCAATACAAAATTCGTTCCTTAACGATTACAGATTTCCAACTGTATGAGAGAAGAAATGATCATTATTCCAAGTTATCCATCCACACTCCTTTTCCTTTCCTCATGACTGTACTGAAAATTTAATCCAAACGAGACACCAATCAATGATAACAGTTCAGAGTGAAACTTAAGAAATCAATAACCGAATACAAGGAAGATGGCTCATATTACCTCTTCTCATTGAGACAACCAAATATCCGCTTATTTAGCACAGGCATGATCCAACATTATGATTCATTCCGCATAATATAATTCCCTTTTTAAATAATTCATTCAACAGACATTTACGTCTTTACAACATATAGAGTGTACAACCACAACAAGTCACATTTTCATCCTAATAATAAGAGAATTCACTTTTCAACAGCAAGGAATAAATCCATTCAGAATTCACCTTCCAACAGCAAGGAATAAATCCATTCAGAATTCACTTTCCAACAGCAAGGAATAAATCCATATCAAAACTTCCTTTCAATCAGGCACATACGAATACCAAAACATGTAGGTAAAACATCGTATCCATCATAGGGCAAACAATGTAAGGATGCATACTATGCTCTTCTTGTCTTGGAAGAACTCATACTTCTTGACCTTTGTATTATAACCAATGAAGCAGTTATACACCGCTTTGTCAAATATTCACACGACTTTCTATACCCATTAACGCACACAATTCATAAACAACAATTTGCACTTTGTTGTTACCTACAACAAGTCCAACCCGTAATGTACAGTGAAGCTCTAGTGTTAATATTTCAGAATTCAAGCACTAGGAGAGAAAAATTCATTCCTTTAATTATTTCAATAAGAAAACACCCATTTTCTTCAAACACAACAAGAATTACTCAAGTCGAGTTCTTTTTAGAATGACAACGCAAAATCAGAGATCACACGAATCATTTCATCCTTTCGTTTGTACAAAAAAAAACACAACACTCAAAAAACAATCTAAATATCACTATCACTTCCATCAAACCGAACCCATAATGCTCAATGAAACCCAATTACCATTTCCTTCAGAATTTAAAACAGCAGAAAGAAGAAGAACTCGTTTCCTTAATAATTTCAGTAAAGAAACAATCATTTTCTTCAAAATGTAACAAGAACACCCAAGTTGTGTTTGTTTTATAATGACAACTCAAACCAGAGGTCATATCGAACCCTTTTATCCTTTCATTTTTACAAGAATGCACAGAGCTCGGAAAACAACACTCACATCGTTGGTACATTCACCAACTCGAATCCATATGGGTAATAGAAACAATACACAATACTATCAATGCAGACTCATACAGCAAGAACAGATCCATTTCATTTACCCATTTTACAAGAAATACCCAAGTTGCATACACAAGAAAGAAAACGACTCAGCCCAAAATCTCTTCAACATTACAGCAAAATCGAATAAACAAAACCCCCATCAGAAGAGCAGGGTTGTTTTAATGAGACGATTAAACAAAAGCAAGCAGTTTAAGGAGAAGGGCTTAACATGCCTGAAATTTTTCTTGAAGCTCGAAGAAAACCGCGCCTACTGGAGTTGTTTCCTTCCACGGCGACAGTAGTAAAGCTTCCCAAACAGTCACCTACCTCTACAGGCTCAAAAATAGCCTTAGTTTTTCCAAAGAAACAGAGATAATAATCAAACACAGCTGGTTCGACAGAACCGTGAAGAAACCAAATGCAGAGCAACTTCAAAAACCTGAAAGAACACAATGACCAACAAAATTTCCTCTATCCTCTTTCCAAGGTGGGCTGGTCGTGAAGACCAAGACAATTAATGCATTGAAGGCATTGCCTTTTTCCTTTTTCCTCACGCCACCGCCGACTCGGGTTGGCAAGTTCCAAATTTCAAATTTTGCATGAAATCAAAGTTTAGTCTCATGGCTAAGCTGGATGCCTCTAACTTTTCCATGTTCCCGCCAAACTTGGTATTTGTCCAAGCAAGGACCTCATTCATTGCCCTATTAAATTTCCTACCATCCTTCCTTATCCCTTCCATCCACATGGGTCGTAAGTCCCCTTCCTTAGGTTAAGATTAGTTTAGGATTTTTAATAGTGTCCATATCTAGGTCATTCGCCTAGTTCATAGGTTAATAGGATTTAGATCTATTTTCTCCCTTTTAAAATTTAAAAATCCATATAGGATAGTAGTTAGGGTATAAGGTAGAACTTAGGGGTAGGTTAGGGTCTAATCCCCCATTATTTAATTAATTAGTTTCCAATCAAGTCCTTTCGACTGACATTCATTTTCAACACTATGCAGGACGTTTCGTCCCAAGTTCCACATACTGTGCCACTTGCATCCAAAACCCCTTATCGTCTTACGCTGTCTAGTGTTACAACAGTGTATGGTTCAAGAATCGAACCTTTTCCATTGGCATCTACGTGCTAGATATTCATACCTGAAATCAGTCTTTGTACATTTATATCAACCTTGATCTGGTTTAAAAGTAAATCGACAAAGCGATTACAAGAAGGCCACAACATACCTTGGATCAATGGAATTGATTCAAGGTGTGCTGTCAATCAACGAATAGAGTTCATCAAGCATACGACAAATCTGTTGTCACATCAGCAAACATACAAGTAATAATAACTGCTGTCCCAAGTAAACAAATTACGAGGTATACAAGGGTCTGATTAGCAACACATTCCTTTAAGATCAAAATATATCTTAACATGTTTGTCTTCATTTCAGAAGTTACAACATTATGAAAAGTAATCACCATGATAACTTACAAAAATCAAGGCGTTACATTCCTCCCTTCTTAAAGAATCATCGTCCCGATGATCAAATTAACCAATTCAAGGAGTTTCTAGGACAAAATTCAGTTATTGTCCTTCCATTCACAATTTCATACCAAAAACAGATTCACTCTTTAAAAAAGTGTTTTAAGACAACTGTAAAATAGACCAATAATTGTCTAAATTTGGTAGAATTATTAGTTTTTCGAATTTCAATTTTGATCAAACAAGTATGGAAAAGCAGATCTCATTTCTTCGAGATTTTCCCAAGTTGCACTTTCTTCGCTAAACTGGTCCCCTTTGGACCTTACATTGATTCACTTCGCGATTTCTTAAGTACAATCAAGCGAGTTTCTAAGCACTCGAATGGGCTTAACCACGATTATTCTTGGGTCTTGGACCTGCAAGGAATTCCAATTCAGCACATGTGATAAATCTGTTACGTATTTCTTAAGCAAAGAAATATGAAAAACATCATGCATTTGTGATAAAGCAGGAGGTAATGCTAGACGATAAGCTACAGGGTTGATTATTTCCACAATTTCAAAAGGTCCCATGTATCGTGGCGACAACTTGGCAGCCTTGCCAAAAGTTATTGAGCTCTTTTTCGGCTTAACCCGAAGAAAGACCTTCTCTCCCGATTTATAATTCCTATCAACTCGCTTTAAGTCTCGCATAACTCTTTTGCCTATTGGCACCTCCTTAAGATGTTCCCGAATCATTTTGATTTGTTGTTCCATTTCCGTAAGGATTTTGGCCCAATTACCTCTCTGTCCTCTACGCTGTCCCGGTGTGAGGGTTCTCCGCATTTTTTCATACAATGCTTTAAAGGCGCCATTTTTAAAGAGGCATGGTATGTATTATTGTAGGCAAATTCTACCAGGCCGGAAGGTATTCCTCCCATTTATCTGCTGGTCCATGCAAAGTACATTCTTAACATGTCCTCTAAAACTTGATTAACTCTCTCGGTCTGTCCATTCGTCTCGGATGATATGCAGAGCTGAAGTTTAATTTAGTTCCCAAGGCCGCATTAAGCGTTTGCCAAAACCTTGATGTCATCCTCGGATCTCTGTCCGATATGATCAATTCAGGTATTCCATGCAATCTGAAAATTTCATGTACAAATCTTCTTGCTAACACTTTGGTGCATCGTCTTTCAAATTACCAAAGAATGAAGTGTGCCACTTTGGTTAATTTGTCGATTTACAACCAGGATAATATCATGCTTATTTCTTGACATAGGCAATCCTTGAGCGAAATCCATCGTTATCACTTGCCATTTTATCTTTGTGGAATCTTTGTGGGGATACTGATAATCCAAATGGGATGCATATGTTCCGCCTTAACACGCCGACATTCTAAGCAAAGTGTGTTACAAATTCCACCACATCCTTTTTCATTCCCTTCCGAAGTATTGCTTGCTTAAGATCAACAAGCATTTTCGTAATGCCGGGGTGTCAGAGAAAAGGTGAATTATGAAATTCGATTAACAATTTCCTTCTTAAGTCATTTGCAAAGGTATATATACCTGTTTTCGAACCTCATAATTCCTTCATTGTAAACGAAATCCTTTATACGTGACATCCTTTGGATTTGCAGCAAGTGTTGTTTTGACTTGCTTCGGAAATAAGGATCTCGATTCAAAGCATCTTTCACCTCATCCTTAAACTGAGTTCTTAACGTTATAAGAGCAGAGATATGCTTCCTTCGACTCAGAGCATCTGCCACTCTATTTTCCTTGCCTTTGATGTAGCTTATATCAAAATCATACTGAGACAGAAATTCTAACCATATTTGCCTTGCATTCAGATTTGGCTGAGTAAAAATATACTTCAACCCCAGATGGTCAGTTTTTAACTCAAAAGGTTTGCCTAAAAGGTAATGCCTCCACATTTGAAGTGCATGAACAATGGCAACGAGCTCTAGGTCGTGTGGAGCATAATTCTGTTCATGTAACTTAAGCTTTTTGCTTTCATAAGCTATGACATGGTTATTTTGTAACAGAATACCTCCAAGGCCTTCTCCTGATGCATCCGTTACAACCATAAAATTTCCATTTGGAGTGCAGTGCAGTTAAAATAGGTCTTTGTAGTTAACCTGTTCCTTTAAATTTTTAAAGGCGATTCACATTTGTCCGTCAGGGCAATTTCTTATCCTTCTTTTGCGGTGAAGTAATTGGGGCAGCAATTTTTGAAAAGTCCTTAACGAACTTTCTATAATATCTTGCCAAGCCCATGAAGCTTCTCACTTCGTGCACGTTCTTAGCGCGCAGCCACTCGGTTATAAGCGTAATCTTTGAAGGGTCTACAACTATTCCATTCTTGCTTATAACGTGTCCCAAATAGTGCACCTCTGCATCAAAAAAGGAACATTTAGACAGTTTACCATACAACTTCCTCTTTCTTAAAACTTCCAGCACTATCCTTAAATGTTCTTGGTGCTCTTCGACATTTTTAGAGTATATAAGAATGTAAATGCTAAGAATACAAGCACAAACTTGTCTAGGTATTCTTGAAAAATATTGTTCATCAGATTCATGAAGGCGGCAGGTGCATTGGTCAACCCAAAAGGTAACACCGTGAATTCATAATGCTCGTACCTTGTTCTAAAAGCTGTTTTATGAATATCTTCTTCCTTTATTCTCGGTGATGATACCGGATCGAAGATCTATTTTTGAATAGTGATGCTCCTCGCATCTAGTCGCAAGATCATCAATCCTAGGAAGTGGGTATCGATTCTTAATAGTTGCCTTGTTCAACATTCTGTAATCAATGCACTTGACCTCAATGTGCCATCCTTTTTCTTTACAAAAATTACCGGCGCTCCCCACGGTGAGACGCTCGGTCTTATCACCCCTTAGTCAAAAGTTGTTGTAATTGAGCCTTTAGCTCTACCAACTCGAGGGTGGTCATTCTATATGGTGCCTTAGATATGGGTTCGGTTCGGCTTGATTTCTATTGCAAAGTCAAACTCTTGTTTGGGTGGAAGACTGCAATTCTTCCGAAACACATCATCTGAAACCCCTTAACAATCGATATCTTTCCATGAAATCATTATCTTCCTCGGCATTTTCTGTCATTTTTATGCATACAAGGTGCAACGTCTATTTTTAGCCCTTTTTAGTTGCATATGCATTTGTCGGTTCCTAACTGCAACTTCACGTTTTACACCTTGAATGACTGCTGCTTTCTGCAGTCATCAAAACAACAAATTTGTTTTTCATAACAATCGACCTTTGCCTTATGTTTTGCCAACTAGTTAACTCCAATAATGATATCATATGATCCTAAAGGAGTGACATATAGGTCAACTTCGGTGGAGAAACTGGGCAAGTCAAGAATTGCCCCAAAAAGGCACATTTCGACTGTATGGACAGCATTATTCCCATAATGCACTGTCCATGTTTTATCCATTCGTTCAGCCTTTCTTTTTAATTTCATTGCAAGTTTAGTAGAAATAAAGCATTCAGTAGCTCCAGTATCAAAAAGTATGACTACAGGTGTACCGAATAACTTACCCGGAACTTCTATAGGCGTAACTTGCTTTTCAGCTTGTCTGTTAGCCACTGCAGCGTGTATCCTATGCTGCTGATCGTGATCATCCTTCTTCAGAGGACAAAGTGACTCGCGTAGTGGTCCTTTCCACAGTTGAAGCATCCTCCAACTGGTCCTTTTCTAGGCTCAAATTTGTTACCAGCTTTGAAGTTATCATTCTGGCTTCCATAGGACTTTTGTCCATTGCCACTAACTTTTGCGAAGCTGTTCCGCACACTATTTACAGGTTTGTTCATTACAGATTTCTTGTTGTTATCTACAACAATTTTGTTTTTCACACCAAACCTTTTCCAAGGCCCCCTTTTGGGTGCGAGAGATGAAGAAGAATTGGGAATCTTCTTCCTTATCTCTTCCCTATGAGCAGAAATTGCTCTCAATTTTTGTTCCTGTCTTATTGCCTTTTCGACAACTCCTTCCATGGTGGTTGGGCCATGGACATCCACTTCGCCACCAATGATGGGATTCAGTCCCATTATGAACTTCCGTATTCTGAACTTCTCGTCAGCTTGGTACTGCGGCACATACTTAAGGAGTTTAGTAAACCCTTCCCAAAGATTCTCGTCACCGTCACCTTCCTTGCGATCAGTTCTGAAATTCAGTCATTTTCCTATCAAAATACGGTTGAGGCAGCCATCGTTGCCTAAAGTAACCCTTAAATCGATCCCAAGTTATGTGTATTACATTGATCTCGTTAGTAAGGGAGCTTCATTCTAGACCACTTCCTAAGAAAAAAATTGGCAAATATTGTGCAAGGCTTCTTGTTGTTTTGATCTTCAACGATGGCGAGCTTGGAGAGGTAATTCCGAGTTCATTGGTAAACGCTAGAGACTTAGAGATCCGCCCTAGAAAATCCTTGCATTCCTCTCTTTCCAAAGATGCCATGTAATGATGAAAGGCCTCCACAATGTTCTTTAGCTCACTCAAATTTTGCTGGTTTCATTCCGGATCAGTAGTGGAGGCAAGATAAATCGAGAAAATGCTCAAGTCTGGTTCAGACTAGAACCATACCATGTAATGTCCCTTTCAAGGGCTAAAACTGAAAAAGAAGGAAACCATAAAAACCCAAGTGAAATGAAATCTGATTTGTTATAACTGTAGCTGTAATATCCTTTAAAAGCCGGGGCGAATCGTATAAAAACTTAGAATTCACCATACAACCATTCACAACAAATGAAAATTACTTCAAAATGATTAATTCTAACATGACAATCAATATCCATCTAATTTGGTAACAACAAATGGAGAAAATTAGCGAATATATACTGCTGTAATTAAATTTAGGACAGCAGCAGAACAACCACAAACCAATGCTGGAAATGATAGATAAAGATTACCAAAAATCACGAAAGTATAGATTCCGACCTTGTAAATTATGGAGTTTTAGATTGTAAAATCAGATATGAAATATGTGCCTTAAAAGGCACCCAAATAACACCAAACCCTAGTCGCTCCCTCTAGGGAGAGCTCCAAAATGCATGCAAAGCTTTTGTAGATATTTTCCTTGATGCCTTGGATCCAATTCTACAAGAAGTGTTCGGTAGATATCTTCAAATCACCCATGGAGGGTTTCCTTCTCCACCAAGGCGGAAGGAAGGTTTTCGTGTTCCTTGGAATGCCACACAAGAGTAGTTTTGTCCTCAAGTGGAAAGTTTTTGAGCAGTTTGCCCAAAAAACCAAGTATAGATAAAAATGGGTAAAGATAGAATGTAAATGAAGTCACAAATATCCTTTTATAGCTCTTGCTTGGCGCTCAAAGTGAAATAGAAGTGGACCGACCTCCTTGGGCTTCTATTAATCTTTTAATTTGCCTTTATGACTCTCCAATCACAGCCGACCTGCTTTATAAAGGGAAACACTAAAAAGAAAGTGCAATTCCTTCCCTTGCTCAACCATGCTTCATTGCCACGGAAAGGGGATGGCAAGAAGTCCACTTTTAGGTTCTTAATTCGAAAAAGGGGAGATTACACTCCTCCCTTCCCGAAATTGCTTGTCCCCAAGCAATTGCAAACTCATATGCCCAAGTATCATCATATCAAATTAAAGGAACATGTCGTAGCATTCCCATAATCTAGATCCTATGCGTGTTAAATGAAGTAGCTTCAACCCAAACAAACTCATACCTCAAAACCAACAATGACATCTCCTTTCTTTACATGCTCAACTGTACTAATATCCCTACAAACTGATGTAGTTTCCATGATAAGGCAAGAAATGGATGCATAATCAGCTTAACTAGCTATCTCATTTATTACTGAATGCAAATCAGATTGTTGAGGGGCTGAAAACAATTCACCACAGTTATATCTCACATGGAATCTTATCCAAATGGAGGCTACCAAATCTGATTTGTTCCTTCCTTTCAGCTAAAACCTTCTTCCACATCAACCCATGATGGAATTCCCTTCAGAAATGAAATCTCACCGCTGTTCATGGCTGCTAATGGCAGTCCCAAATCTGATTTTTGCACATTCAGCCCTATAACCATGGCATGACAACTACCAAACTGAAATCTTATGGAAAAAAGCAAATTCAAGAGTAGCATAGGGACTGAAAATTGTCTTACATGGGCTGGAAAATGAAGATCAACAAGCCTATGGTTGAAATCAACAAACATATTAGCCCTTAACTCAACATTCTTGCATTCCTTGCCCCAACTTGGCGTGAAAAATGGCTTTCAACAAGAAAGCTCCAATTTGCTCTTAATCCCTCAAGTGTTCCCCACATGGAGGTCATATTATGCATGCCTGGTACCAACCAAAAATTATCACCATGAAGCTTCTTACCCTTGTTAGCCTCTATGTATTGAATGCCCCAAAGATATGCTTCTTCCTTTTTCATGCTAGCCACGTTTGGAAGTATTGCCTTCTCTCCTTTATCATTGCATTTCAACATAAGATGTAAACAACACATACCAAAACTTATGCTCACCTCTTTTGGAAGGTTATTACCTTGCTGATTTGGGTTTTCAATTGTTGACTTGAAACTGCCCCACCAAATTTTTTCCCCATTGAGTTTGGATCGGTCCATAGAAGTGCGGATGAGTGGGTGTAGTGTCCAAGTACAACTCTAAACTTCTTCATAAGCAATGCCAAAGATGTGGGGATGTTGGCTTTGCTCAATCTCCATGTGTAAACCCTCTTACCCATCATATTAAGAGGAAAGAGTGTCCCCAAATCTGCCTCTTTCTTGCTTCCCATGGAAGGTATGCACAACCCCATGCATAATTTTGAAGAGGACAGCCCATCATAGCTGTAGTCTAACTCAAAATTCTTGGATGTTATTGACATAGGAAGGGTGCAACAGCTGTAATACTTGAAATCCCTTCCGCACATCATATTAAACCCAAAAATCTTCATCAAAAATATCAACCTACAGCTGTCCAAGGAGTGAACTATCCATCCACAATGGAAATTTAGGAAGAGCATTTTACTTTGCTGTAACATCGTGTTGTCTCATGCAAAATTTTCATGATGGTGGTGGAAGACCATCTTGTATCCCATGCAAAGACCATCTCTTTTACTATGGATGAGAAATGCATTTTTCTTGTGATTGCCAATTTTCTTATGGCTGCCATAAGGATGTAGACAGCAGTCCTCAAATTTGTATCAACATCCTTCCAAAGGTTCCCTAGATCCCAAGCTTCTAGGTGCAAACAACCCAGAATTATGTGCCCCTTGTCCCTCAATATATTCTTCCTCTTATCAAATTGATCCTGCTGCCCTCCATGATACAAATATGGCAGCGACATAGGAGGAATCAACAAATTTGAAATATGATGGTCATATCTAGGGCTGCCCACAAAGAGTTCCCTTCTTAGGGCTAAAGTAGCATCCTCTTCCCATTTGGTACCCTTCATCCTCACAAAGTTGTTAGAATATTTCTTATGACGACCAAAATGTAGCAATTCCTTAAGAAGATGATGAAATTGCTTACCATATGCTGCTGTCCTGAAATTTCCAGCGATCTGAAGGTGATTGTAGTCACCAGAAAAGCACTTTCTTCATCCACATGACCCCCAACAAGGTCACCCAAAAGTCTTGGTCCATTGACCCTATGCAATTCTGATTTGTCTCCATCCTTAGCGTCATGAAGACTTCCCATTTTCTGTGATTTGCTTTGGAGCATCACATTTGCCCCAAGGTCATCCCTTTCAACAAATTGCCCATGACCATAAATCTGAAATGGCATGGTAGAAAACAACAAATCTGAATTACTTTCATACCTCTAGTTGTCTTCATAGTGTTCATCTTTCTTTGCCATATGAGAATTTGTTGAAGCATTCTCATTTTGTTGATACATGTAAGGGACCACATCATGAATCTTGTCGGAATCATGAACATCACCAATTTGTCTTTCATTGCTTGTTGTCCGGGAGGTCCTAGCGAGCTGATCATCCTCCTTGTCCTTTGGCAATTGTGCTTCAACCTTCAACTTCTCTTCACCATCTTGTAAATCAAATTTTTCTTCTTTATTTTCCTGTAACATATCATCATTAGAAATTAATGAATCATCATGAAATACCAAAGGATTTATACCTTCACACTTGTGCTTTACAATTTCCTTCTCTTCTCTAGGCTTGTGCTTCAAGATTTCATCAAACCCTTGGCCCTTCATACTGTTGTTCTGAAAATCAGTCAAGGGCTCATCCTTGGGAAGAGTGATGGGTGCTTCAATGGGCTGCTCCCTCTCAATGCCCAACAACTTCAATTGTTCTTCGTCATCCTTGATCATGATGGAGGGATTCTTTCCCTCTAGGGCTGGAACATCTTTCCCATCTTCCTTGGGTATAACTCGGGGTTTGGACCTTGGTCCCATTCCCACTCTACCATTCTTCAACCCTATGAACTCGGCGAGTGTCATGGCATCACGAATCTCACCCGTAAGAGTCCTGTACTCCTCATAGATGGTAGCAATGTTATGGCTCCCCGAATGTCACGTTTCAAACTTTGGCATGGCTTCTTCCTTAGGGAGGAAGGTAGGCTGGAATGGCCTAGCAGCAGCTCCAAAACTGGACCCTAAGGGCTGCCTCACGCTATGAATTCCCAAAGAACTTCCTTCTCCATTGTGGTTCTACATGGCCTAGATCAACTGTGTCATCCTATTCGCCAATCTTTCTTGCCCTAGGGCAAGCCTTTCAACTCTAACATCATCAAAATGTATGTTTTCCATTTATCTGCTCTTCTGAATGAAACCCTCTAGGCTGGGAGGATAGATGCTCTGATACCATTGTAATGTCCCTTTCAAGGGCTAAAACTGAAAAAGAAGGAAACCACACAAACCCAAGTGAAATGAAATCTGATTTTTTATAGCAGCTGTTGTAATATCTTTTAAAACCCTAGGCGATCTGTATAAAAGTTTAGAATTTACCATACAACCATGCACAACTGAAAATTACTTCAAAATGATTAATTCAAGCACAAAAATCAATATCCGTCCAATTTGGTAACAACAAATGGGAAAATCAGGGAATATATACTGTTGTAATTAAATTTTGGACTACAACAAAACAAACAAAACCAACGGTGAAATTGATAGATAAACATCACCAAAAATCATGAAATATAAATTATTGAGATTTAGATTGTAAAATCAGATATGAAATAGGTGCCTTAGAAGGCACCCAAATAACATCAAACCCTCGGTTGCTCCTCTAGGAGAGCTCCAAAATGGATGCAAAGCTTTTGTAGATATTTCCTCGATGCCCTAGATTCAAATCTACAAGAAGTTTTTAGTAGATATCTTCAAATCATCCACAATGGAGGGTTTCCATCCTTCACCATGGCACAAGGAAGGTTTTTCGTCTTCCTTGGAATGCCACACAAGAGGGGTTTCATCCTCAAGTGGAAAGTTATTGAGCACTTTGCCCCAAAAAGTTAAAACCAAGTATAGATAAAAATGCGCCAAAGATAGGATTCAAATGAAGTCACAAATTTGCTTTTATATCTCTTACTTGGCGCCAATGACCAAATAAAAGTGGGCCGACCACCTTGGGATTCTTTTAATCATTTAATTTGCTGTTACGACTCTCCAATCATAAGCGACCTGCTTTATAAAGGGAAACACTAAAAAGAAACATTAAATCTAATTAAGAAAACTGAAATGAAAGTTCAATTCCTTCCCTTGCTCAACCATGCTTCATTGCCACAGAAAAGGGGATGGCAAGAAGTCCACTTTTAGGCTCTTAATTTGAAAAAGGGGACTTTACATACCAGCTCCAAACTGCAGAAACTGAGAAAAGTATTCATAGTGGGTTAGCATTTGATCTAAGGTATCCTCTTGGGGACAACAAAGGGTATACATTGAGGGACACTAGACTCAACTTTTGAGCCAGTATCATCTATGAATTTTCCTAGTTGTGGCCAGCCAAAGTAAGGCATTGGCCCTTGTGATGCCAACCGCGATCCATATTCTCTTGTATGGAAAATGTTGCACATTAATAGGATTCAAAAGCTTGAGGTGGTAGCCTTGATTAATCCTGATCTCACTCAACTAATTACAGGTCCAGCAGTAATCATCCTTACTCTTCAGATTTAGAAAGGGGTCAGTCAGAATGGACAGTGTTGGAGAGCAAGTCAGGTGCATTTCCTACCAAGAATAAGTCTAGGAAAGATACCGGCTCTTGGACATGATTTATAAAATGTGTGAATCTTAATGAGAGAGGGCTTGGAAATTAATTTATTATGAAAAACTAAATAAATTAAGATGTCTTCTCTTCTTAGCTCTGTCAAGATTAATCTTTCAGTTCACATGTGCTTCCCTTCAGGAGTTCTATACAGGTTGAGGAATTTCTTATCTATATGCTCTACGTTTTTGTGGTAATTAAGCATTTAGATGATACATATGCTAATGAATTTTAATGTTCACAACTTTTAAAAGATATTCTGAAAGTAAGCCATATGAATCTTGGTAACAAATTCCTAAGTTGGTAAATCTGTGGATATTTTTATGGTGAGGATGCGTGTTTGTGTTGGAATATTTTGAGTTGATAATACTTACATCAGAGGAATCTTAACATGTTGTCTGAGATTTTTAGTATGCACATAAAAATTAAATTTGAATTTGTTCTGTTGTTTTACATTAGGGTGCTAATGGAGCAATAAGAGATGAAACTCTGTTGAAACTCTCAGTTCCTGTGATATTTGTCCAGGTATAATATTACTGACTCATTTGAAAAATTTGCACGGTCTTCTGTGACTCTTAGGAATGCATTTTGATCAGTGCTAAATTCTTAAGTGACGGTAGTAGTGCAAGCATGTTCAATGCTAGCTATTTGCTTTGTTAGCTTTTGGTTATATGTTGCATTAGAACATTAAATTTTGCCAGATCTCAACTTACATTTCAACCTAGATCTTCATCATATATTCTTAGATTTCATACCTAAACTTCTATTAAATTTTCTTGGTGGGAATTTTCATACACTGTTGCCATCTATTTTGTAGTATTGCCCAAGTAGGAATTCAACCCTAGTAGAAAGACAGTACCACGTTATTATCATCATTTATGCTTATTGCCATTGGTAAGCACTAAAATCGTTGGGGTATGATAACCACATCGCGGTAACAACTTTTTGTCTTCTAGTATCCATGTCTTTATTATACTGGAATCATGTACTGAATGCTGTGAGAAGCATTCCTTCTCTTTTTCTTTATATGCTTTTCCTTAATAATCCATCATTGAGTTGCAGATAGGATGCAATTTCCTTCAAAGAAGTAATGCCTTCTATGCTTTCTGGTATGGAATGATGTAAGTTATTGAGAATGGTGGTATGTCTACTTGACATTAAAAATCAATATAATTGTAGGTTCGAGTCTTGGCCAAATATGTTGTGCTTTTATTATCTTTTTAAGTTGATAAATTAAGTATACTTTTCTCTGTTAAAGTCCTTGACGTAATGCTCAGTCTCAAAGCAGCTCTTATCCTTCAAGAATTTTGGTAATGTGTCCCAAAGCTGCAAAATAGGGTTCAGTCAAGACCCTTGAAATCATACTTATCAAGACTGCACATCCTCGGGGATCCCAACCTTCCATTAGGACTCATAAGACATCAATATCTTTACATTTAATTTTTTTTTTTGTTCGCGAGGCTTGTAAAATTGTAATCATGACCCATGACTAAGTATTTGATAAGAGTAGCGTTGGTTGCTCAAACGTGCATCCGTGTATTAGATCTCCGAAAGGGGCCGAGGTGTTTGAGACCACAATGGAACCGTCCCCAAGTTGTGGGACCTTGCGAGCTTGGGACAAATCTCCAGAGAAGGCCGGTTCCTCTACTTACTTCTAACGCCATCGCTACTCCTAATGCTGAATGCAAATCCTAGAGTAAACATGCCAAGGACTAGGAATAGAAGGATGTGCAGAAAGGGGAAATCCTAGGCTAAGGAAGGCGATAGCGCAAGAAGGAAAGGGTTGATCTGTCTCCATGAGCGGCGACGGAAACAGAGCGGGTGCGAGAGAAAAGGGCGGACGACGCGTACTACGTATCAACACATGTGCTCAGCCTTCCAAATACGGGCAACACATGCACATGGGGAATGCAAGCACAGGAGTACGCACAACATGCCAAAAACGCAAACAGAGAGGCGAGATGCAATGAAAACGAGAGAGGGAAGACAAGAGTTCCACAAAACACGATTTTATTGCTTAAGGGACGCACAGATCATTTACATTCACAACAGGAAGCGAGAATACATTGCAGAGACCACGCCAAGGTCTGAGACCCGTGGGAAGTCGGCCACCATTTTGGCATGGTGCCGTTACATAACAAGGAGGGATGATTTTTACAAAGCAAAACTTTGCTATTTATAGAAGGAGAGAAGAGAAGGAGAAAGGGAGGGAAACTCGGATTCAAATCTTCAACCACCAACAACCAAAGTGATAAATGCTTGCAAATCCGCCTGCAAGGCTGTCAGATGCGCTTCCCCATGTCTATTTGGCGTGTGGAAGAAGGAAGAAGGCAAGATTTGATGAAATCTAGTGGTTGAGGTCGATTGGATGTGTGTATTGATGAACTGAGAGACGTTTCTTGTTTTTGCCTAACAAATCCCGCCTACATTTGAATTTGAAAAGTCCAACGTGTAGCTTGTGTCAGTTCTCGACAAGTCCAGCGCGTGCTGGCCGATCCGAGCTCAGTAGCAAAAGATACGATCGCCGAAGATGTCGAGCCGCCGGCTCACACAAAAACACGTGGCGCGCGCGGATTGACCAAATAAATCGATCAATTGCTCATTTGTTTTGTCTTCTTTGCCACGTGTCATGCACTAGTTGGTTGTCCAGATTCGGCGCCTTGTTGGCGCGCTTTTGATAGGTTGGTGTGGCACACTCAAGTCGGCGAGTAAGATGATATGTCACAATGACTCGACGTAGAAGAAGGCGCAAGGCGCGGAGAGAAGCAAGCGCGCGAAAGGGAAACAGAGGGGAGGCGCGTGTGCGGGAGGAAGGCATACTTGCAGAAGGAAAGTATGGAAACAAGACACAATCATTCAACTAAAGGAAGGCGCGTGGAGGAAGAAAGAAAAGAGGGCGTGCGAAGGAACTGAGTCTATGTAAGCGCATGCAAGAGGAATGCTAGGGACTTAGCTGATTGGAAGGTAAGTCTGCATAGAGGTGCGTGCAAGGAGTGCACGACGGGATAGGAGAGAAAGCAGCGCAGGAGGAAGGCGCGCAAGGGAAAATGGAAGGAGATAGAAGAATGCAAAAGGAAGTAGGAAGGCGCGCAAGGGTGCGTAGAGGAACCGCTGGAATCGCGTGCAAGGTGTCAAAAGAACAATCTTGAGTGCTTGCGCGTAACACGAAATGTGAAACATTAGAGTCAGAATGAAAATATAAGTTATCCACATAACTAGGAGAGTTATTTGGATAACAAGTAGCATCCAAATTCCAAAGTTTGACTGCTCCATACTAGATTTCAATTAGTTCCAACATTTAATTGTATACACATTGTTCATTATTACATTTCGAATCTCAATCTCACTAAAATATAAGGTCTAAGAATATTTTGCACAGATAATTTGTTGCATGGCCTATGATCTAACTTCTTGTGGCCCGACTTCTCTTTTCTTACTGCTGTGGGTTAAGAATTTGATCTACCTCTTTATATCTGTTGTAATCTATGGTAACCATTGGAAAAAGAAAATATGCATGTTGGGTACGGACCTCAACAATGTATTTATCTTTACAAGTGCTAATGTATTTAGCACTTGCTCAGTAGGTACTAGGCTTCCCGACTTCCCGTCCCGATTGACAATTGGGTCATGATGGAATACAAAAGTCGGGTTATTGCATTACCTTTGATTTCTCTATAGGCTTCATTGTAGGTGCATTCATTGAACTCCCTAGTGATTGTTTTCTTTACTTCTTCACGAGCCTCCGTTTGTTTCTTCTATGATGCGGGGTTTGGGTATGCAGCTTTTGCTTGCTCCTTGGTTGATGTAGGGGTGTGTTAATCCATTTGCAATAAATTGATATTGATTGTCATTTATTTTGGACTTGAGTCATCCACTTTATTTTATTTAGCATCCCACCTCTTTTCATAACGCTCCTAGTGTACATAGTTGAAAGACCATAATTCGATACTCGATTCAACAATTACTTGGTAGACCCAAAACAATTTGACTCGGCAAAAACTCAACAAGACCGTAGTGTCCCCTTTTTCAAACTAGCACCAATTGAAGACTTCTTGCCATTTCTCTTCCCATGGCCAAGAAGGAATTGCACAAGGGAAGTCCTTGGGTTTCGTTTTTATTTTCTTATATTGTTATTAATGTTTTTCTTTGGTGTTTTACTCCCTAAGGTAAGTTGGACGAGATTATAATGCTCCCAACATGAAATTAAAAGATAAAGTAAGCTCCTTGCAGAGGTCAGCAAGGTTGGAGAGTTTCCAACATGGAAATAGAAGATAAAGCAAGCTTAAGAGGTCAGTCTACACCTTATGACTCTTGGCACCAACCAAAGGATATAAGAGGAGTCTTAGGGGCTCATTTGCACATCACTTTTTGGCATATATACTTTATCTATTTGGACTCTAGGGCTGACTGCCCTATTTCTAACTCCACTAAGGGCGAAAATATATAGTGTGGCATCCAAGGTGGACGACAACTTTCATTGTGGCGTTTCAAGAACAAAACTCTCCAAATTGGGTGGTGTGAAGGAAATTACTGAAGATCCTCTTGCTGGTTTATATCTAGGGCATCAAGAAGAAGACCTACAAATAGATTTTGCATGAGTTGGAGTTCCTCTCCTAGGGAGGTACTAGGATTGGAGTCATTTTAAATGCCTTCTAGGGTACAAAACTTATTTACTATTTGATATTCAGACTTGGCATAATTTATAAGGCTGAAATCATTCATATTTGGTCATTGTTGGGGTCTGGAAACTCATTTTGATTATTTCTCTTAGTTGTACTTCTGCTGTTGATAAACCAATTGCAAGCTGTATTTGAGATTGATTTTTATGGTGAAAATTGTTCTAAAGTATTCCTAAAAGGTTTATAAATATTGTGGATGAGTTTTAGGGTGATATTTGGGTGAAATCTTGTTGTTTAGAAGTTGCTGTTCCAAAAATCAGACTGTTGTACCGTACTGATTTAGTTTTTAGTTTTTTGGTTCAAAAATCAAATTTAAATCAGATTGAGGTTTGTGTTATTTCCTTGTTTTTCAGTTTCAGCCCTTGAAAGGGACATTACAAAGACTCAACAAATATTCGACAACTTAAAAATACGCAAATTGCTTTAAAAACATAAATTTCATGTAAAATAGTTACAAAATGTATCAAATGAGTTTGTTAAACATCGGGAAGTGTTTTCTATTAGATTTGAATACAAATACAAAGACAAAATCACATTATCGTGCAAATACAACAGCCAGTTGATAAGTCTTATGAATTTATGATGATTTTTATTGAAAATTATGATCATAAATTACATATCTATGCAACGTATAATTTCCAATAATTTACATTTTTCTCTTCCCCGTCTTAGAGAAATATTGGGGAGAGCATCCACCGCCTCTACTAGTCCTCACACTTGATTGATGCTACTCACTTCTCTTAGAAGGCTGCGACTATGGCTTCACTCTAGTAGTAGATGGCGGTGGCTCCTCTCATGCATGTTCAACATCATCTCCAGTTATGTCATCTAATCTAATATCTCATGCTCGTGCTTCTCTCTCTCTACAACTTGTCTCTTGGAAGAAACAATCTCATCCTCTCGTGAACGTGGGGATTTCCTCTTCTTACGTAGTCCAATTGTTGTATGGATGATTGCTGAAAGTTAAATGTTAAAAGTTCAGTTTGGTTTTGACCCAGCTTTAGGCCCTAGGTTGAGAAATGGAATTTTGCCTCTACATCCCTTTAGTATTTCTCCGTGACAATCACAATCAACCATTAGTTTTGATAAAATCACTTTGCAAGCTAGTTTTTTAAGTGGGTTTTGTAGGCCTTGACTGCTCTGCGGTTTGGACGAACTAACACAATTACGATAAGTAGCCTCGAAAAGATATTCACAGTTTGAACCTTAGTTGCTAGATTTGAGTACCGTCAACTCGAGGGTTTCTTTGTAGATATGATTCGTCACATGGTGTGTTTGAGTCTCATACGCTGATTTTGAACGCAAATTCATAGCCACTTTGGCTAAATTGCACTTTTTGTAAGCTTGTAGAAATAATGGGGATATCTTGTCATGAGAACTCCTTCAAGCCAATTAACTATTGGGAAACTTGTAGACAATAACATATAACTTTATATAAAACTTCTTTTGTTTGATTTGAGAAAATTGCTTATGAAATAAAAATGGTGTTTTTTCTCTCTCCTCTCTCTATCTCTCTCTAAATTGAAAAGAAAATGAAACCGCATATGTATTTCGACTCTCTTTTGATGTATACAAAGTGTTGTATTCATTATTAAATTGTGAGTTGTGCTAGATTGAAGGCGAGATGCCATGCCAACTTTTGTGCTGACCATGTGGTGGTTATAGGTACCTTGGACACGATGTAATGTACCTTTTCTCCAAATTCGAAGGCAAATTGGATTCCCGGGCAATTCTTCTCCATGGTCGAATTAAAGAAGATAAAGGAGAGAACAAAAATATGTCTATTAATATTTTTTAATATGTTTTAGTGTAATGGACTCAATTATATGGGTTGGCCTTGTATTAAGGCAAAATAAATAAATATAAGGGGTCAGCCAAGGCATAATGAAGGTACATAATGAATGGACATGTCATTTCTATTTTGGTGCCAACCTTTGAAAAAGTATAAATAGGGGTTAGAGGAGTCATTTGGGATATCGATTTTCATTTGAAAATCAGATTTTGAGAGTGAACTCTCATATCTTTCCATTTGGGACGAAAACCCCATATGAGGTCCATTGTGAGGGACGAAAACCTCTCACTTTTGACTTTAGACTATTTATATTTGTAGATTATTATTTTATTGAAAATTAATTGGTGCATTTCAGATTTTATTCTGTTATTCCTAGAAGCGTGACTTGCATATGACTGATTTTTGATTTATTGGCAAAGAATTTAATCAAATCAACCTTGTAATCTGATTTTCCTTGTTTCTAAAGGTTGAACTCTCGAAGTTTGTGATATTTGGTGCATTAATTCACGAGACATTAAATTTTATTTGCTGCTGCGATTCTAGTTTAGAAATTCATTTCCAACAATGTTAATTTGCATTTCCTTATTCGATTTGGGCACTAAAATTCAAAAATAATATATAAATCATTGATAAATATTTGATGATGTTTAGTGAAGATTTTTGGGCAAATTTATGTGAAGTAGAGGTCGCTACAATTTAATTTCAGTCTGCTGTAATAATTTTCAGAATTCTGGAAATTTCATATAAACCCTCAAAAAGGGTTATTACAGTGGTATCAGAGCATGGATTCTCTAAGGACTGGGGTTTCGAAAATCAAGGAGGTAGAAAATCTCTTTAAGGAGTATCAAGCTCTTCCAGAAGACATCCGAATGCCCTACCATTTTCAGAATTCATAAAATGGAAATATGATATTCCAGATTTGTGCCACGGAGGGAAAAGAACCAGGAAGAATAATTCAGCCCCTACCTCCATTTTAGCTCCAGATAGTCAACATAGTGAAGTAAGTATTGATCATTGCTTGATGAATAATGATGATGTCTGGAAGAATGAAGAGAAGCATGTGCCTGAAGGTGATGTGAATGGCCATAAAGACCTCCCTCAAAAGATAAGTGACACCAGCGATAAAGATGAAAGAAAAGGTGGTGAACAAGAAGTGGCGGTGTTAAGAATGGATGAAACCCATTTCCAAGATAAAAATGATATAAGGCAGCCCGCTGATCCGATTGTAGCAGCAGACAATAAAGAGCCCAAAAATGAAGAATCAAACTTGGGAAAGAGCCACCAAGATATCCCGAGTACTTGTGAACAAGGTATGAAAGAAGAAGTGGATGGAAGTTTTGTTGAAGGTCCGAGGATCGAGTACATTTCAGATTTGTTGCTCCCTAGCTTACCATCACATAGAACTAATCATCATCATCAGTTTGATTCAAATATGGGAAGAATACGGTGCACATTAAGTGGTAAGGGGTACTCCCATCCTTTCCAGAAAACCCCAAGTCATGCATGCACAAGAGTTAAGATGAAAGTAACAAAGGATGACCTTCTCCCCAAGATCCATGGTTGGTATGCTAAGGTAACCATTTCCTCTTTTAGTTTGGTTGGCCATCTTCTTGATATTCTTATGTTGGAAAGAATGATTTGGAGTAGTGTTGATAATAGCCCTTTTGGGCCATGGAAATGGGAGAAACCCCCTCATAAAGAACAAGATGAAGGGGCTGGACTATACCCAACAGCAGCAAAAAGAAGGTCCATTAAAGAAAATCTCAGCCCTACTGAAACTCAAGAATATGGGGAAATTGTCAAGCAATCAACAAGCGAGGAGAAGGGTAACTATGTCTTAGCCTTATTGCTCTTTCATATGTCGCTGCCTTGTGTATGTTCCTATGATCAACATGTTTCAAGGAGTAGAAAGATAGAAAGTGTCTCTTGTGGTAATGAATGTATGGATGATTGGGTTCAACCCCAATATTGCTTCTGCATTGGTGCTGTTATAAATTCTGGAAAAAGGTTTCATTTCGAAATCAATATTGTTGGCAACCTCATCCTTGTATGTTTGGGAACAAAGGTTCAATCAAACCTTATGACAGGAAGCTCAAATAATTCCAAGAGGATCAAGGGAAAAGAGGTGTTACGCACATGGAATAGGAATGAAAAGATGAGATGTGGTTTTCGTGGCAAGACCTATGGCTTGCATAATGAAAGGGGCATTAGCAACAAGCATATGCATGATGAAGAAATGATGGACAAATCAGATTTGAAGGACATCATTCACTGTCACCATGAGCCATTTGAAGAAGGGAGCATGAGTGTCATGGTTGCTCCAGGTTATTTCCCACCTAGCAAACAGATTGGTAAGAAAGTAAAAGGGGCTTTGGATGAAGAAAGTGACAAAGAAAATAGCGCTGTTCTAAACTCAGAAATTCTGAGTTTTGTGGATGATGAGAGCAGCCCAAGGTATGAATTTTCATATTTCATTTCTCCTTCCATACTAAGCATTGATGGGTATGATTTTGAGGATGATAGGGAGATGAATATGATGTATAATGGTCACATCTTGGTTGGTACATTTTCTCTTAACATTTGGGCGCCTAAGGAACATACCGGAAAGGGAGAAAGAAAAGGAGACCATAAGTTTGCTGATCCATACCTCATTAGAAGGCACATGGGTATGCTGGTCTCATGTACTTTGTTTCTTCTCATGAGGAAACAACATTGGCACCAAGTAGGGTACAAGGATCTTTGGCTTCTCTATGTTGATATGCATTATATTTCTGCTTTATCCTTTCTTTGTAAACATAGAAGAAGGACTTTGGGGTGTACGCTTGCATATGTTGCATTACATGATGAGAAACTAAAAGGAATAGAATTTTGCAAGCTCTACCTGGATACATGGATTACCCTTTGCACGATAAGAAGCTCATTTTCAGATTTTGAGCAGCAGTTGTGGTGTTTGATTGATGTGCTTTCAAAGAAGGGTATGTGGTGTCCCTAGATTTCATCCCGAAATGTGACTACCCTATCCAAATTTTTTTCGTACTTTTAAAATAACAGTCGCTTTTGTGTTTTATTTGCACGAAAGTTCTCAGTATCGCGTCAAAATATTCCCAAAGAGCCATATTAGCCATTTTCACCAAATACCCAGATGCCCAAAATTGTTATATTCTGTCACCGGGATTTGTCTGCGGGAAATTTGTATTTAATTATTTTGAGCTCCGTTTTAATTGTGATCGAACATATCATTATTCCTATATACCAGAAGGGTTTTAACTAGGAATAAGTTTTGGGCTTTATTTGTGACTTTTGGCAATTTTTCGTGTTTTGTGTTTTCCCGTTTCGTTTTCTGTGAAATTTCTCTAGATAAATTCCTTTGTCGGGTTAGCTCGATTCTTGGCCTGGAGTATTCGGAGATCACATACGCACATTGTGCCAGAAGGAAGTCACCATCGGAGGTCCGGTTCACTGGGAAAAGGCGAAGTCGTGCACTAAAAAGCCCCGGCAGGTTGGGTGCATTTTTGGAAAACAAAGGATTTAAGTGGATCATGGGAAAAATAGAAGCAGCAGGCAGGTGGGATTTTATTGTCTGCCTTGCAGGGTACTTTTTCCCATGATGGAAAAGTCACTTAAGTTGCAGTGGGAAAATTAGAGGCAACAGGCAAGCGGGAATTTATTGCCTGCCTTGCAGGGTAAAAATTCCCATGGTGAAATAAAAGAAAAGTGACTTAAGTGAAATCATGGGATTTTATTGTCTGCCATGTAGGGTAAATAATCCCATTGTCAAAGTCAAATCACTTAAGTGGATCATGGGATTTCCGGGGCTGCCTTGCAGGGTAAAAATTCCCATTGCCATGTGTTTTTAAAAATAGAATTCTATTATGCTAAAAAGTGCGACCCCTTTAGGGAGAACATGGCAGCCTTTAAAGTGATTATTTTAATTAATTCTTCTTCCAAAAAAAGGCGCCCAAGCATGGAAGAAAGGCAACAAAGCAAAGGGGAATAAATCAATTGGAAATAGATTGTCTAAAATTAAATAAATTAATTTATTTAAAGGCTGCCCTCTTCATGCTAAAAAGTGCGCCCCATTTGGGTGATATTTAATGCTTTTTGAAGTATTAAATGATTAAATTAATTTCTATTTTCAGTGGCTAAGGTCAAGGCACACTGTGAAGCTTCAGTTGAGTGAAGAGTGGATGTTTAAATTGGATTAATTTAATTAATTGGATGGCTGTCCTTAAACATGCTATTTTAATACATCAGTTAAAAAGAAAAACATGATTTTTAATTAATTAATTGCCAGGAATAGAAGGGGCAATTATTAATTAAATAATTATGAGAGTTATATAAGCATGGGCTGCCATAAAGATGAATTAATTAATTCACAGGTGAAGAAATGCAGCCCAGAGGAAAAGTGCGCCCCGTTTGGAGAAGGATTTTGCTCAGTGGAAGGTGGATTTGATGCTAAAAGCTTCTAGTTTTGGCGCATGCTTTGAAGAAGGCTGATTTGTGTTTGCATAATTGTTTGTAGAAGTGATATAGGTGCTCAGGTGATGTTGGTAAAATTCATGCTTGCTTTGCATGCAAATAAAACGTCAAATTTTGGGGCAACAGCTTGAATTATGCAGATTTTTGTGATTAAAATTCACTGTGCATGCTCTGGTTGCCATCTTTGTCTGAATTAATTGCAGGAGTTAGATACAAGTGCTTTTATAAAGAAAAGAAACTTATATCAATGTCCAATACATTGAATATTTCCTCCGAATCTGAAGGATTATCCAGATCTGCACCAGTTTTGAAGAATTCTAGTCAAATAAGAAGAAAAATAATTGTTCAGACAAAGATAGACGAAGCTATGGTGAAGAAAGATGAAAAAGAAAGCACAACAGAGTCATGCATTGCTTCTAAATTTGCAGATATTAGAGACACGAGATCTAGGTCCAAAACCTCTTCTTTGAATTCAGACAGATCCAGAGCGTAAAAGACTTCCCTCATGCGTGCGATCAATAAAAGTCATGGAATCATTCGAGCCGCAACATTTCCATTCACAAACCAAATGCTGTAATTCACATGGAGTGTGCTAGATCCAGATCTAGAGCTCATCATTGCAAAAGCTTCCGGCACAAAGGCTTCATCCTCTTGTTTCGAATGCAGCCCATGAAGAAGTCAGTGCGTGGAAAATTCCTTCTAGGATCGTGTGCATGTGCTTCCAATCTTCCAGTTGAAACCTTTATTGAAGTTGCATTCACCCGGAGTGCTTTCCAGCAATTTTTAATTGTTCATATGCAATTAAAAATAAAGAGTTACTGGTGAACATCAGACCGATGCATGTACTGGAGAAGAACTGCAAAAGCTTCAAGGATAAAAGAGAAGACAAGGCGAATGCAAAATCGGCTCGCTTCTAGATCCGGCTTGTTCGCAGATCCAACTCGCTTCCAGATCCAAATTGTTCGCAGATCCACTCGCCTTCAGATCCAACTTGTTGTTTCCGATCCAATCATTTCCAATGCAGCTTGTTTCCAGATCCAACTGTTTCCAATTCCAGTCATTTCCAATTCTAGCTTGTTTCAGAGCGCCTTGCTCCGAGATCCATTTGCTCCCAGAACGGTTTGGTGAGAATCAAAGGCAAAAGAATTATTTGCGTACGCAGACATGAAAAATGACAAGACTGCAGCTTTCCTCTTCCTTCTTCTTTTCTCGACAAAGTAATTGAGCGATCAATCAATTATACAACTTAAGTGATTGGTTTAAAGCCATTACTTGAAGAAGTCAACTACTTGGAGATATGTGGCAGACGTGCAAAATAAAAGGTTCTATCTTGACTGCAAATCATCATGCATGTCATGCAAAGTGGAATTCCAGGAGGGAGATTGCCAGTTGTTTCCTTTTCGACTTCCACATGTGCCAGTTCGACTAAAAACTTCCCATTTGTACTTTCCCTTCTACATTCTATAAGTAGAAGAAGAACCTCTGGGTTGATGAGCAGAATTTGTAAGCAACACCCTTGTGTTCCAGACTTTGTGCTGAAACCCTTGAGAGCCACTTGAAGCAAAGGAATATACAGGAGCAGATTTCCAGAGAACTTTGTGTCACGGTGTATTGTGTTTCTTGCTTTTTATCTTAGATATGTTAATAAACTTTGTGTTATTTCAGATGTAGATCTAGAGTTACCTTTGCTTAGAATTTTGTGTTTATATCTATTGGTTTCTTCTATGTGCATGCAATCGACTCTACTATCTATTGATTGGGATGCACATCTTCTCCATTTCTTGTCTGTGTTGATATAATTCCCTTTCCTCTCTTCTATAAATATTTCCTTTCTTTAAAACAACTGCTTACTTGCTGCAAAACTGTTCAGTTATGGTTCATGAGCTGAGTAGTTAAAGTAAAACCCCATTTAGATATTAGCATACTTTAATTGACAAATCTGACACGGGAGCCTTACCGGTAAATGAGGGAGATTTATTTCATGACTGCCTAGGTTTTGTGCTATGCAGAAAATCTAGCCAACAATATGTGTTGGGTATATTTGATTGTTGATGTTGGCATAACCACAAAATTTTGGAAAGAATTGGAAAGGAAGCAAGGATATGGTATGAATTCTCCACAAAACATTCCATTTTCAGCTGAATATATGAGTCATTTTCAGTTTGCTGCTATTGGGAATAAGGTTTCATGGAAGTCTTTTCATATTGGGAAAACAATTTCAAACTGCTGTCCCATCACTTCTACAATTGACATCACCATGATCAGCCTTCCTATCATTTCAATAGCTCAATCTTTAGCCATGCCATTGATGAATGTATTGTTGAAGATTGATTTGGGTCCATGGGTGAAAACGTGGGAATGGAAATCAGCCAATTTTCTGATTTTTAAAGAAGAATGCTTGATTACAGCTTTGTACAGGGCAGCCATCAAATACATGAAGATTATGGGGCTTCCACAAACAAGAAGACAATTGCAGGACCTAAAGGAGTATTGTTAGACACTCATGTTTTTTCTAAGGAGTTTGCTTCTTGTGTAGATACAAAAATGAAGATTACAAGGATCACATGGGATCAGGTGATTGCGATTGCTTGGGGACAAGCAATCTTGGGGAGGGAGGACTGTAATGTCCCTTTTTCTCCAAATTCGAAGGCAAATTGGATTCCCGGGCAATTCTTCTCCATGGTCGAATTAAAGAAGATAAAGGAGAGAACAAAAATATGTCTATTAATATTTTTTAATATGTTTTAGCGTAATGGACTCAATTATATGGGTCGGCCTTGTATTAAGGCAAAATAAATAAATATAAGGGGTCGGCCAAGGCATAATGAAGGGACATAATGAATGGACATGTCTTTTCTATTTTGGCGCCAACCTTTGAAAAAGTATAAATAGGGGTTAGAGGAGTCATTTGGGATATCGACTTTCATTTGAAAAATCAGATTTTGAGAGTGAACTCTCATATCTTTCCATTTGGGACGAAAACCCCATATGAGGTCCATTGTGAGGGACGAAAACCTCTCACTTTTGACTTAAAACTATTTGTATTTGCAGATTATTATTTTATTGAAAATCAATTGGTGCATTTCCAGATTTTATTCTATTATTCCTAGAAGTGTGACTTGCATATGACTGATTTTTGATTTACTGGCAAAGAATTTCATCAAATCAACCTTGTAATCTGATTTTCCTTGTTTCTAAAGGTTGAACTCTTGAAGTTCGTGATTTTTAGTGCATTAATTCATGAGATATTAAATTTTATATGCTGCTGTGATTTCCAGTTCAGAACTTCATTTCCAACAGTGTTAATTTGCATTTCCTTATTCGATTTGGGCTCTAAAATTCATAAAAATAATATATAAATCATTGATAAATATTTGATGATGTTTAGTGATGATTTTTTGGGCAAATTTATGTGAAGTAGAGGTTGCTGCAATTTAATCTCAGTCTGCTGTAATAATTTCCAGAATTTTGTAAATTTCATATAAACCCTCAAAAAGGTTTATTACATACGAGGAAATCAATAACATGTTCAATTTGTTGATAGCATGAACCATTGAGATGAATACATTGTATATTGTAAATAGTAACACTACTTGATGTGAATTTATAGAATGAGATTTTTGTATAAGGCAAGAGAAATTTTATTGTTCTTGTGATGAAATCATAACCTTACTTGGACGGATATATAGCTGAGTTGTATCTGCATGTGTGTGTTTTGGAGTTTGTATGTTAATCGTGGAAAACATAAAATGAAGCAATGTAATTGTAAGGTATAAATCAACAATATTGTTATAAGTAGAAAGGTTATTTATTGGTTACTATGATGAAAACGGAATTGTTAGCTAATTGTGGTGTTGGAAAAATGGGCATTCTGTCATGGGTGTGAATTTGATATTAGGATTATATATACTAAGGGTGTGGGCATACTTATTAGCAAGAAATGAAATGGCCATTTTTAATGCGCCCTATGTGAAGCTAATGAATGAACTCTTGGTGCTTCTTCTTAAATTGGGAACTCGGAAGAAAAGAACCAAATCAAAAAGGATATCCTTAGAGTAAAATCCTTGTTGGTATACCGTTGTGTGTGAACACCTTCATAATATAGAGAACTAAAATTTAAAGGACAAGCCTAGTTGTCTTAACACTTGTTGGTCCTCCTATCTTAGAGGAGATAAGATCACAAATTTAGTTTACCATTTGAACATGTATGTTTATTGACAAAAGACACGAAACCACCTTATATAGGAATTGTTATGGTTTTCCTATTAGGATGTTGTTTGGAAGACATCAGGATGACCCTAATTTAGTAATCCTTGAGAATGCTATCCTTCGTGCAATGTGTTAGTTGAATGTCATTCGCCTTAATGATATTTAAATGAAGTAGTGATCTAGAAACGATTCAAGATGGGCGTGTCTTGCTAATGGGTGACTTCATTTTTGAAACCAACGTCACATGTAGTCTTAGAGACTTAGTGGAATTGTTTAAGTGTGTGGTAGTGCATAAGATGCTATAGTTAAAAGGTAGTATCCCTTTTGTGTATGAGGGACGCAATGTTTAATCAATGTAATAGTATGGTTGTCTTTAAACTAAGCTTCAATATAAGGGCTTAACAATGTAAGTGCATGGGATCATAAGGGCAATTAGGAAATGTAATTTTACAACTTTGAAATGTGATCAAACAAACTTTGGTGAACCATAAAGTGAGGTGGTTCCCTCATGTTTATACCTCAAAGAGAATCCTAACTCTAATTAAATGCAAACTATATAATTCTAGTACACGAGTGATTTGGAGGGTGTAGGTGACACGAGATAGGAGTTGTTTTATTGAAAGATCTCTTTAGAGTTTTGGATGCGGGTGAGAATCAAGATTTGCATTTAATTCTAGTTGTCAAAATTGAGTTGTTATAATGCGACATTAAGAGTTCAAATGTGGACGAATTGTTTTTTAGCGTTTAGATTTTCAAATTGTGTTCATGAGATGTCAATTTTGAAATAAAGCAAAACTTGGAGTTTTCTTATAACTTAATTTGGCCATCTTATGAGGTTGTAAATGAATATAAAGTGCTCCATGTGAGTTTAAGCATTGAGAGAACATGAATTCTTTTGGAAAACAAAACTTATGACGTGTAAATATTAATAATGGTTCTAACCAATTATTGATTATAGAAGTTAATTACATGAGGAATAAATGAAGCGTACTCAAGTGAGTGAAAGTTAAAATGAAGAAGGAAGAATTGAATGTTTCCCTATTTTAACTTAAGATTCTTTCAATTTTAACACCACGGTAATTTTTCCCTTCTTTAGAAACATGAGCCCTAGTTTAAGACTATCATCAGCTCCAAACCATTTCTATTATCAACTCTGGACCATTTCTATTATTAGCTCCAAGCCAATAAAGTAATTTCCTTGGTAATAAAGAGGTAACAAAAAAATAATGTGCTTGTAGAACATGTCTATCCTTCAGTTCTCATGTGGGGTGGAGACATTGTATTGTGTTCATCCTTTTGGGTAAGTTTGGTAGTAGTGTGCTTTTGGTGTTATCCTGCTATATATGTGGGTCCATGCTTGTGTAAGCGTCTCATGTGATATTGAGTTATTTTAAGTGAGCTCAAGTGTTGTCTTATAACAAGTAATGAAAGACAAAAACATTACCTTGGTTGCACGTGTCTTGTGTTTTGGTCCTTCATGTGTGGGCATTTCAAATCCTCCCATTTTCGGGAATGCCATTCTCGAAATCACATTTAGCCCATTCATGGCTAAAATGCTCTTCCTAAAGGGCAATATGTATGCACCCAAAAATTGCATGGTGCAACATTGAATTGTGACATGTGTCCGATGATGACAAAAACTCTTTCCAAGACGAGAATGAGTTCAAAATTCTTCCCTCTCCTTTGCATCCCCCTTTGGACTTAACTCAATTCCTTCGCTCCTAGTTGAGACTTCACTTTTGCTTGTA
The DNA here is from genome assembly GCA_018340775.1 of Taxus wallichiana var. yunnanensis. Classification (NCBI taxonomy): domain Eukaryota; kingdom Viridiplantae; phylum Streptophyta; class Pinopsida; order Cupressales; family Taxaceae; genus Taxus; species Taxus wallichiana. Next base: position 205,613,098 of record CM031244.1, on the reverse strand, counting down.
AGGCCTTTTCTAGCTCTTTAGCTTTGTCTCTTAGCGACGGTTGTGAGCCCTCCATGTTGGTTGTGTAATTGCCCCTGTTGACAGAGCATTGGTTGCACATGAACCACCACGACAGTCAACCACCACCACGGCCGGTTGCGCAGAACCACCCCCTCTGCAACCACCCCTCTGAAGAATAGGGCGGTCATGTCACCGTATAAATCAAAATTAAAACACACGTTTTTGAACATGTGTTTTGATTTCAATTTGATTTTCTCTCGCATTACTTGGTCAATTTGGCTAAATATAGGCTTATTGGATTGGTCTTGAGTTCTTCTTCCTTTCTTGCTATATATAATTTGTTGAATCCTTCTCTTTTGCTCGAGTAATTGTTTCTTGATTGACACATGTTCTTGACACCTTTTCCCCAACAATTTATAAAAATGACACTTTTATTCGTATTATGGGTTGGGCATTTTGGATTTTTGCGAAGTATTATGTTGCCGGATTTTGGAGAGGGTCTTACACAGATAGCCAATTCTCTACTTTGTTTCCTTGCTGCTCACATTCCAGCCACCTTCCCTACACCAAGCCAACCGCTTGCTTTCTTGATTTGTTGCTGATATCTACTGCCTTGCTCATCTAGATCAATTGGAGCTCATACATTACAAGGAGTTTGAAGCTGAGGAGACATTGGATACATCATCAACATCACTAGGACAAGCTACCGCAGTTCTACAGTGACCAAGTTGGGGTGTATTTCAATTATTTGAAGCTTTAAACATAGGCATAGTTCATTAGAATTCAAAGAAGCAATTTGTTTGTTTTGTTAAGAGTAGAAGATTTCATCACTTCCCATATAAATTCTACATTCTAGTATTTCTTTTCAAACTATTTCTTATATAAAACTTCTTTTCGATTTATCCCTATGGATCTGCTCGGGAAATTAGTTGGACGAAGAAGCAAGGAAATCATTGTATTTTATTTCATTGTTTATTTCTTCCAATTAATTTAGAAGTAATTTTCCGAGGAAGGTTTATTCGCAAAGAACAAATATCTTTTGAGAAGCTTTTCCTTTCGGAAAACTTGAGGCAAAAGCTTTGTCAGGGGAGGTTTTATTTACTAGATTAATAACATTTGAGTACTTCCTCTTTAGAGTAGTATTGCAAAACAAACACATGTAAAGGAATAACCACATCCGATTATTCTCTATATTCATCTATTTTGATTAGAAGAAGCAATAGTTTTAGTTTAACTCATTTCCATGTGTCTGTAGAAGTAGATCTTATTTTCTTTTATAAATCCAGAAAACACAAAATATTAGTCAAGTAATTATTTTAATCATTTTGCTTTAGAAAAGCTGGTTGAAAATACAAAAACATAGAATAGATAGTTGCACTTAAAAGAATTTAGTTAATTGAAAGATGAAGTGAATTTGTCTTTTATTTAAGCTAGGTTTGGTTCCGTTATTTATTTAAAATTAAAATTCAAAAGTAGCTTAGAAAACCAAATTGAAACAACAAACTTAGTCATTAGAAGCTCACGCTACTAGTTCATAGCCTCTGATCCTCCTTTGACTAGTTTTCCTTCTTTAGTTGTCCTTGCTCATGAGTTGACTCCCCTCCATGAAAATTCCCGGTGCAACACAACCTCGTAGTAGGATATTTGAGCCAATCATTCACCCAATATGCATTGCTCGATATCGGGAGACATATATCTAAGATTATGGTTTTTCGTGTTTGTAGAAGTAAATTGTATTTTGGCTTACGATTGAGCTTTTTGACCACATTTGTCCTTTTAGTGTTATGACATTGTAGTAAAACTATGGCGAATATATTACGCCTTTTCGAACACATTACGCCTGCCCACCGACTACTATCCAACATCAGATTCTTTATGTGTTCGCATATATCTTGCCTCTTCCACCTCATTGAGTTCTTTGGCAACTGACCAGGCCCTCTGCAACCACTCCTGCATGGCGACATTCTTTATCTTCCCGTCCATCAATAAGGCAAAAGATTCACCCGCATCTTCGCCCGTAAAAGCCCTCTTCCGCTTCTTGCTCGGCCCAGCCCCCATACTGCCTCGATTCTTCATTACTATCCTGCAACTATGCTACCCGAAACCCTCGGAAACTAGACTCAAACCCACCCTTACCAAAGACAAATTACAAGGAATGAGGGCGCACGTTGGAATTCACTGATAAATACACCTTCATCACACTTCACATGGAGGAAAAGCCAAGTGTCTTGTACTTGGATAGTTGCTTAATTACTTCGCATGTCGTGCCATTAGCTTCATTACCATCAACAATTATCACCTCACACGCTGTCGAAACTATTCTGATCGGAATAGAAGACCCTTTTAGCATCGTTGGAAGTAAGGCTGAGAATGTCGGCAGGATAGTTTCCCGACCATACTTGGACGGCTCTTATGATCCAAATCTCAGACCTCAGCCACTTTATTGGCTAAGCAATCAGCTACTTGGTTTCCACTACGTTTAATATGAGAAAATGAGAGCTCTGAAAAAAGGGGATAATGGACCTGATCTGTTGAATAGTTGGCTCCAACACCCATGCCTTGACATGGTTTGATTTTGTGGCTTCGATAATAATCTGAGAGTCACCTTCTTTCCATAAACAAGGCCAATTATGTTATTTTGCTTCAATAAGCCCAAAGAGAAGATCCATGCCCTCCGCCATGTTATTAGTTGAAACACTGCAGTCTGCTTCCAAAGCCAGCAAAGGCTGACTCTCTGAGTTCTTAAAAATACATCCATAGCCAACTTTGTGTGGGTTCCCTTTGGAGGTCCCGCCAAAATTTAATTTTATCCCCCCGTCCATGGGGGCAACCATGATGTATCCGAATCAATCCTACTCCCACTATCAGGAGGCTCGCGACCATATTTCCGAGGAATTAAGGGCCATTTACAACAAAGGTCATAATCTAAATTGCTGTGACAAACCAGATCCTTACCCCAATTCTTAACAAATTCTGAAAGAATACCTTCAATCCTATTCGACACCTGTCTGAAAGACAACTTGACACCCTGAAAACTTCTTCTATTACATTCCATACAAATGCTCCAGATAAAAGCTGCTGGGGTTAAATTCCAGAGAAGTTGTAATCCCTCATCAGCCACTTTCCAATACCATTGCACCACTAACTCAAAAACCGAGCAAGGAAGGACCCAATGGATATTCCACTGCCTCCAGAAAATCTCCCATATTTGTTTAGCAAAGGGGCAATGGATAAAAATATGATTCCCGATTTCTCCCATTCTTCACACAAAAACAATAAGCAGGCCCATGGAAGCCTCTTTTTATCAGATTTTCAAAGGTCAAACATTTACCTAATGTAACAAGCCGCAGAAATATATTTGAATTTTGAAAATCTTCCTTTTGCCATACAATTTTGTTAGGAAAGCTCAGCGAATGCTCCGATCTCCTGCTCCTTTCACAGAGCTTTTCATAAACTACTTTCACCAAAACTTTCCCATTACTAGCCTCTTTCCTGATCAGCCTATCCTCGAAATTTATATCAAGCATGGAGGTGTAGCCAAGAATTCTTTCTAGAGCAGTTGCACCAACTTTATTAACACAGTCATCACTGGATATACTTATCTAGCATCTTGCCCCTTCCTTTACACATGTATAGTCCTCCACCAAAGTATTCCATCTATTAACTTCTTCCTTAAAGGAACCAATGACCACATCACTGGCCAACACCCCATTTGGATTCCAAAATCCCCCTAGAAGTCAATCTTATTTCATTTATGCAATTTCCAATTTAGAACTGGTTGCACAATATACCTACAACTCTTAATGAAATTCCAAATGCCATACCCGGACGAGAGATCTTCCTTAAAGAAAATTCGCTTTGGATCTAGTGAGTCTAAATATTTGGCTCGAATGATCTTACTCCACAAATGGTTGCGATCTTTATACTGTCCAAAGGAGCTTGCTGCCCAAAGCCTGGTTCATCATAGTACAGTCCCTAAAACCCAAACTGCCCTCTTCTTTAGGGCGGGAGCACCTTTCAATCGACCCGGACAACAAATACGGATCCCCCCCACCCCTTTGGGCATGATTAATGGAATATCCCGAACTATTCGACCAAAAATGGAACGAAATGATCTTGTTCCGTCCCTCAGTTGGAAAGAGATGTCCTGAGCAATTGGAGAAGCACTTTGATAGACAGATTCGATTTTGACCGACCCAATGGAGGTATTCACGTTTGTTCCACCAGACAGCAGGGATCGCATTTTCCGCACTTCGTTCGAATAATAGTTGTACACTGCAGAATCCTTCTCATCAATCCTCCCAGGTCTATGTCTTTTCCTACCAATCCCAATCTGGAACCCAGGCGGTTCCTTAATGCCCTCCCCAATTTCCCGAGGAGTTGTTCCCGGGCATCGATTTGAGAGATATTGGAGCCCCGGGGCTCGCCCCTCTCTCTATCTGGGGAGGCCCCCCTCCCTATAGATCCGAGGGATATAGAGTTCAGGGTAGCACCGAGGAAGAGCAAGGACCTGTCTAACAATAGCAATAAATATCCCACTCCCTCTCCCACTCCCTCTCCCTCTCTAAAGAATGGGAGTGGGAGTGGGAGTGGGTCCTCTCTAAATAGTGGGGAGTGGGGTGGGTGGCCGGCCCTACCGGCAGAGCGAGTCTTGGCGGTCAAGCTCTCTACGGAAAAACGTATTCTCTTATCCAAGGCGAAATGATTGAGGCTATAGAGAGTCCGGTTCTCCGTCTGAGAGGAGTATTGCATGACCAAGTAATTAGAGGAGGGACGCACAGCAGAGATGGTCTGTAGAAGTCTCCTACTCGTCGGGCCCGATAAGATAGAAGTCTGTCTACTATGTCGTCTACTATGAATGCGCGGGAGGAGGAAGTTGAAGCACTCGGTTTCTCGGTCATTGGTAATATCTATATAGTGGCTCGAAACACCCGATCCCCTTGCCCTATATAGAGATCTGGGGGCCAGCCAACCGCTGACCCGGAGGTAGCATTTGTGGGAACCGCTCGATGGTGATCGGCGTCTCCGTCTAGGTATAGGGCAGCTAGGTATAGGGCGGAGAATTCTAGGTATAGGGAGCCCGGCCCCATATCCAGATAAGATAGAAGTCTGTCTACTATGTCGTCTACTATGAATGCGCGGGAGGAGGAAGTTGAAGCACTCGGTTTCTCGGTCATTGGTAATATCTATATAGTGGCTCGAAACACCCGATCCCCTTGCCCTATATAGAGATCTGGGGGCCAGCCAACCGCTGACCCGGAGGTAGCATTTGTGGGAACCGCTCGATGGTGATCGGCGTCTCCGTCTAGGTATAGGGCAGCTAGGTATAGGGCGGAGAATTCTAGGTATAGGGAGCCCGGCCCCATATCTAGATAGGGGCCCCCGAGGGGGGGGGCCAGATCTAGAGAGGGGGCTGAGCGCCTATATCTATATGGGTCCGGGTCGAGCCGCCCGATCGACCAACCTTTCCGCCTATAGAGAGATCTAGCCCACCACCCATCTATAGGTTTTGATCTGCCGCGTCGTCTCAGAAAAAAGAATTGTGGTCGACGGGGAGGAAAGAGATGAATGAATGTCCTTTTGGGAGAATGATGAGGAATGCACCTACCGAGACGGAAGCCAAAGGTTTCTCTCGTAGGTGGACGTATCGAACCGAAATACTCTCTAGGATTGACATCTTGATACATCGGTTTCCCATGATAATAATCACTAAACCGACTTGGATCTGAACTACGATTCAGATGAAGTCTCACGGAAATCGGATTGACTTTTCGTGCCATATTCTAGCGGCGCCCTTTCCCCCTTCTCCCCTCGGTTCTCGGAGCCCCATATATTTTGATATGGCGTTTCCGTGCAAAGGCAAACTCTCCGGATTTATGGCCAACCTTTCCTTCAGTGATCTTGCAACGAACGGGAGTTTTTCCGTTATAAATTTGTACGGAGCGATCAACCAATTCTGGCGGAATGGGAGGTCTACGTGACCAAATCTTCCTGCAACTCTCTCCCTCTCTATTGATAACTCTCCTCATCTTCAACAAGAGAGCATCGACAAAACTGCCCTTCCATATAGATCGTCGTGGCACAAACTCATTTCGTCTCCCCACTACTGTTCGAAATCCCGCTTTTGGCGGCGGCCCGGCGGCTCCCGAGAGGGGCTTTCGGCTCTATATCTTATCTCGTCCCTTCCCCCCTCCCTCCATACAATATAGGGGAGCCCCCCCTCCCTATTCTATCTGGGCCTATCTCTATCTCGATCTGGGAGAGAGGGAGCCTATAGATCTCTGGGGCGGCCCACTCGGGGGTCCCCCTATATGAACTATGGCATCCATCTATTATATACGTGATATGATACAATCAGTCATCAGTCATATCACGCGGCTCGACTAAAGAGTGTGAGATGCCCCTACCCCTATTATTAATAGGCATAGGCATAGGCCCCCCTCTGTAGATATGGGAAGGAGTAGCCGATGCGGGTGAGATGCCCCGCTCCGACCGACCCGACTAAATGATACAATACCGGATACCGGCTCTATAGTGCAGTGGGATCGGCGGTAGTATATAGCCATATAGAACTCTAGGGCATTCATGGTAGGCTCGGCTCGCCTTTCTAGAATAGGGTTCCCGGGGACCCCAACCCGGAATTAGAATTCTAATATAGGGTAGGGTAGGGTTGGGCCCTGAACTATCCCATATCTATAGGGGAGGGGGCCGGGCCCATATATCGATAGGGGCGCCATATAGATATGATATATAGGGGAGCGTTAGATCCCATATATAGCCGCCATCGGGGGGCGAGAACCCGGGTTGCTAGATATAGATAGGATATGGGGCCCCTATATCTCTTCTCCGAGGAGAGAACGGAGAGCCATATAGATCTATATGGGCCTCGCCTTGCCCAGATAGAGAGTCTAGATCCAGAATCTATATATATAGATCTATATGGCAGACTAGACTAGACGATAGATCGGTCCCAACCTTCCGGCCGGTTATAGATAGATGGGATAGATGGCCCCAACCCAACCCCCATATCGTCATAGGGTCCCAACTTGCTATTCCCACCACCCACCGCTCCCGGGTAATCGCCCTGCCCTAAATGAGATGAGATGGGGCGTTTCATTCTGTCCCCGCTGACCGGACGAACGAAGCCCTTTCTGCCATACCATATAGATATAGGGGGGTTGGGAGGCCCTATACATCTATGGCGGGGCGACATCCATGCCATAGACTATAGAGATAGGGTTGGCCCCCTATCTATATACCCCTATCTAGATCTATGCCCGACAGCTCGCTGATGCTCCTATAGATGTCGGGCCCTATCCCTATAGAGATAGTAGATAGCTGCCCCGAGCGGAACTGACTTTAGAGGGCGACTATCTGATCTAGATATGGGGCACGAACTGAATCTAGATATGGGGCCCGGGGCGCCGACGGCATTTAATTTAATTCATGCTTGGGAGATATATCTGAATAGTGGGGCCATAGATGGGGTATATATCTAGATAGGGCGCCGACAGAGTTATAGTTCTCTCGGGAGATATATCTACCCATATATCTAGAGGGGGGGGGGCCCCTATCTCTACTTTCTCTGGGGTGGGGGCGGGTATATATAGATAGGGCGCCGACAGCCCCCCCCCAGATAGAATATAGATAGGGAGCCCCTTCCCTCCCCTTAGATCTATAGGGCTATAGGGCCCCCTATAGATATATCTGGGTTTTCTCGGGAGGATCCCCTATCCATATATAGATAGAGGGGGGAGGGGGCGAGTCTACTAGGGATAGTAGATAGGCATATATACAGATAGGGCGGCCTACTATTTCTATATAGCTTCTAGCTGGGGCCCCCCTCCCTGAACTATCTTATCTGTTGAGCTGTCGAGTTTGAGCGCATATTACTATTAATTGGGCCCCCTCTCTACATATGGGAGATAGCCGCCCGCCCCCTGTATGTAGATATGCAATCAGAAGGTCGAGTGGCCCCCCCCTATCTATAGTTGGGAGAGAGGGGGGCCGATGCGATGGCCTATAGTTCTAGGGGCCCCAGAACCCATACCCATATATTAGTTCTCGGCAATGGACAATGGGCACTAGACTATGGAAGAACTATAGATAGGGCGCCCCCCATATGGAATATATATACACATCCCCGATAGGGCTCGCCCATATAGGATAGGGGCTCGGGTCGACTATCTTATCTATCTATCTATCTATCTATCTATCTATCTATCTATAGATTAGTTGATTAGTTGTGGCGAGTTCTATATATATAGATATAGGGCATCACCCTACCACCTCCGACGTGCCATAGTGAAGTTATGCTATCTATGGATAGGCAGAGCCCCCGAGAAGAGACTATGGATACGATGGAGACGAGAGAGGACGAGACATCGTCTTCCTCATGGCATAGTCGGCATAGCTAGACAAGTATTCCGAACGAAAGGTTCATATCATATAAGGCCCCCGACAGATATATATAGTATAGAGGGCCGCGGGGATGGAGTATTCTCAGATATATTTCGGTAGATGGGGTTGGGCAGTTGAATATTCGATATCCGGTATGGGGGAGCAAGGCCTCGGGCCCACGGGGTTGTCGGCCTCACGGGGTTGGAGTTGGGCAGTCGATTCTCTATCCCCGAGAGCCATATAGAGAAGATAGTTCAGGGGAGGGCCTAGCTAGACAAGTATTCGAATGAAAGGTTCATATCATATAAGGCCCTTGATATATATATATATATATATATATATATATATATATATAGAGTATAGAGGGCGCGGGGATAGAGTATTCTCAGATATATTTCGGTAGATGGGGTTGGGCAGTTGAATATTCAATACCCGGTATGGGGGAGCAAGGCCTCGGGCCCACAGGGTTGAAGTTGGGCAGTCGATTCTCTATCCCCGAGAGCCATATAGAGAAGATAGTCTAGGCTACTACGCAAAATTTTTTTCTCCTCGAATTGCTCCATAAGAAGTTCCTTTGAAGACCGGTTATGATCTTGGCTACTACCCGGGAATTTTTAAAAGAGACATATAATAAGAGGAACCGCTTGAAGAGATTCGCAAATAAGCTTAGCTCTTCTAGCTAGAGTCACCACTTACCTTTCCATGAAGCCAACTTTTTTGAATTCGATCCACCATCGGTATCCATAACTCTTTCCCGGTCGAGCCCCCAATCAAAGGCATACCTAAATAAATGCCGGGAAGAGACGCAATCGAAAATACAAGAATGCCTGTAATGCTACATTGCAAATGTGGATGCACATCTAAGAAATAAACTACTGACTTCTCAACACTTACCTTCCGCCTGCATGACCTTTTCATAAAAAAGTAAAATCTCCTGAAATTTCTTGGCCTTAGCTACAAAGGGCTCCCACAAAAGAGTTGTGTCGTCAACAAATTGAGAACTTGACACCTCTTCAATTCTGGAGGATATTTTAAATGCTTTCAATTCCTTTTTGACATCTGCTTTTTGAATAGCCCGACTCAAGCCTTTAACCGTTATTATGAAGAGAAAGGGTGATATCGGACCCCCGGCTTAGACCCTTGAAGAGCTGAAATGTCCCGCAAGAACATCATTGATAAGGATTGAAAATTGTGGGGTAGTAAAGTAGTTCATGATCAACTGGATCCAACTCGGGGAAACCCGAATGTAATGTCCCCTTTTAGGACAAATATAAATCTGAAAATTAATTAACTCGATCGATCCTAGGAAGATTAGATCTTCTTAGTTCGACCTCAAATAACCCAATGTTGGCAATAATACAACCCAAAATGGGGTTGGAGTATGCCAAAGTGGTGGGTTAGATGGGAGAACTAATTAGAAAGCTAACAACTTCTAGATCTGATTTTTGACAGCAGTTAATTAATTAATATAGCACCCAGAACAACTGAAACTTCAAAAATTAATAACTCCTTCAATACTTGGTATTTTTGCATGAAATAAATTGCACAATAAACTAGAAACCAAGGCCTTTCCAATGCACTATGGATCTGAATTTTCTGAGCAACTAAACCACTTCAAATCTGCCCCAGAAATCTGATTTCAAGTCGCTAGGGTTAGAATAAAATCAATAAAAATATTTCAGCCTTTCTCCAAGCTTCCAAACACTCCAAATCAACTCCCCTTGCTCAAAAATAATTAATAGACAAATCAGATTTTTAATCTGATTATACACAGCTGAAAACAATTGCTAATCAAACCCCAGTCTGCTGCAATTTTTAAAAATTCATATCTTCCTCAAAACTACTCCGATTTGGGCAAATAAGATATGCCCGGACTCGGAAAAATACAAGGAACAAGATGAACCAAACCAAATTAGAACAACAATTGCTAAACCCCAAAATGGCCAAAATAGCAAGTCGCCTAGGGCAAAATAAATTGCTGTTTGCACATAAATTAATTCCAGCACTTGTATTACTCCCAAAACCCTCAAATCTGGTCACACATACTCACAAAATTATGCTAAATCAGATCTGCAACATAAATATATTTTGAGACATCAAAAATATGCTTAAACAATCCCCAATCCAAGTCGCCAACACTTAGAAAGGATAAACCATGCAAAAACACATTCAACACAAGAGAACACAATAAACTAACTAAAGAGACTCCCACTTGTAGTGCTAGACATGCTAAGAGGTTACAATGTAAATAAAAGAGATGAACCCAGATATTAGTAATGTCCCAAAAAAAGGGGACATTACACCGAACCTTTCTAGGACCCCTTCCAAAAATATCCATCTCACCTGTCATAAGCCTTGATCATATCAAGTTTAATAATCATTCCCAGATTCTTTTTATGACCTAAGGAGTGGATGGCTTTGTGAGCCACCACGATCCCATCCTAAATTTGTTTGCCTTCCACAAACCCACTTTGACTATCTCGATATGAATGATCTTAGATATGCTTTCAACACGGTCACAAACACCTTGGAAATGATCTTATAAATTCCATCGCATAAGGCTATCAGCAATAAACATCAAAATATTGAGCCTCTTCTTTCTTGGGAATCAAGGCTAAAAAGGTCGAACTCCATTCTTTCAAAATCGCCCTCTTCTTTACGGACTCCTCTACCGCTGCCCATACATCCTCTCCTACAATATGCCAAAATTTCTCGGAAATAGCCAATTTGAACCCCATACGGGCTTGGAGCTTTTCCCCCTAGATCGAAAAGCGCCCAATTTGTCTCCTCTAGTGTAACAGATTCATCAAGTTGTCAACTTCAACCTCACTTATGACCTGAGGAATATTGGAAAGTAAAGAATCTTCCTCAACCATTCCCCTTCTTCTGCAGCCATCGACTTCTTGTAAAAAGAGACCCCTTCTTCCCTGGTCGATTCCAAGTCTGAGACCACCTCAATGGAAGGGTCAATTGAGTGATTCGGTTCACATTTCTTCTAACTTTTGTGGAAAGGTGGAAGAATTTTTATTCCTATCACCTTCCTTCAACCACTTAACCCTAGATTTTTGTTTCCACAAAACTTCTTCCATGCGCAAGATCTGATCTAGTCGATCCATCCCCTCCTTTTCTTGTTGTAACAATTGTTCGATTGCCCCTTCTTTTATAATCTCTTCTTGAATCATTTCAAAATCAGAACTCATTCTTTTTAATTGAACAAGTTTCCAAAGGTTTTCTTATTCCATTTTGAGCTTTTGCTTTAACATGTTTTAATTTCTTCATTAATTTGTACCTTTTTGCTCCCATCCACCTTTATCCCCCACTATACCTACAAATTTTCATCCAAATAAGGGTCAAGGAATCACATGAATTCCATTTTGAACGGAATTCGAGGCGGTCGAATCATGGGGATGATATTTAAGTTGATAGGAATATGGTTTGAACCGCCACCTTTAGAATATTTAAGGAGAATTGAAAATTTTGAAATCCACATTACGAACTGATCAAAACCTTGTCCAATCTTTGCAAAATAGCATCTGAACCCGTCCATCTGTTATTCCATGTGAACCACCCGCTCTTTGGCTTAACATCAATCAAGGCTAAGTTATTACAAAATTCATTTGAAATCCCGAGAACTCTGTGGTAGGAATTTTTCCCACCTTTCTTTTCCTTCGCCTTTAGAATTACATTAAAATCCCCACCCACAATTTTCTTTGAGTCCATATTTTCTAGTGAATTACTCAAAGCCATCCAATGATCCTTTTCCTCCACACCAATGTGCCCATATACATTCACTAATAGGAAACTATCATTTGGTGGAAGTCCATGAATTCCATAGAAAGGAACCACTTACTTTTGCAACCGACCTCTCGGTGCTTAGGGTTCCACAAAGTTGCCACATCTCTTGAGTTTCCGGTTGGCCAACGAGACTCCCCCTCCCCATTGAACCATATCCGCTTCGACCCCCTCAAGTTTCTATTATTTCAAAAAGATTGCTTGTGAAGCATCTCTCTTCCTCTCCTAAGGATGAAAACCCTAAAGAGCCTTGTGTGAGGATGAAACCCTTCATCAAGACCAGGGAAGACTTCAACACGAGAGTATCCACCTTGTTGAGGGATCTCTTTGCTCTTTGTAATCTTCATTTCCAGCCCTAGCCCCGGTTGCCCTAAGGTGCTTTTTGGTCCTCAATTGAAGATTCTTTGCCCTACTTTTGGTTGTCAATACATATTTGCCCATTTTGAGGTGGAGCGACCTACTTTGTGGAGTTTCCTTGCATATTTGTTGGTTGTTCCAAGTGGAGCGACTCACGTAGGGGAGCATTTCGGTACTTTTTCTTGCAATAATTTCGGGTTTTGAGATTGAAATAATATTCTCTATTTTTTAAGAGCCAAGTTATGAAGTTTCATAAATTTGGGTGGTGATTCGCGATTTTCCAAACTCATGGAAGTTAGTTACGATTCGTAATATTTATTTAATTTCCCTTTTTGGGGGACTTACGGAAAATAGCTAGAACTGAATGAGAGATGACATAAATTTATTTTTAGATGGCTATCGGTAATCAGACTTCTGTGGGCTGGATATGATTGTAAATGCACACTTTGAAACATACAATTTTTCCAATTTATAGGGAAGTGACTTGTTTTGTGAACTCCCACTCACTTTTGGATTCGCTAAGCTCACTGAAAATGTACCCAATCAAGCTCAAAAATTCTGATTAATTACCAGTAGTCAAAATATGAAGGAAACATGATTTTTAGTGCCCTTGAAATGAAGATATTAATTTTCTATAAACCCTCTGTCTGCAGATTACTTTAAAAATTCAGAACTTTACCTAGGAAGCTCCAAAATTCACGAAACTTGGGATCTTGGGGTTTAAAAATATGAAGAATGCAAATATCAAATCAGATTGCCCAAACATGCCAAACCTAACTTACGAACAATTTTTGCCCTCTTAGAAATAATGAATTAGTGGCTCAAACATGCAAGGAAATGATTGCTTTCACTTGTAATAATTAGTACAAATCCATCAACGCAAGAATCGTACCATACATCCATCAAAGCGCATACAAAATACTCATGATGCAAGTCGCCTAGGGCAAGATAGAAAGAAATCAGCTCCAAATTCCTTGAGATATTTAATAGTTCCAAATATTCTTGCTTGAGGGTTTCCGTCCCCAAGACAATTTCCACTACCAATGGTTTTCATCCTTGAAGTGGTCTCAAATAAGGGTTTTTCGTCCTTGATGTGAAAGGAAAGGTACAACCTTTACCTAGAAGAAATAATAAGATTAAACATATCCATCAAATGGCCAAACAACCTCCTTTTATAACTATAAGGGGTGCTACATTTCAAATGATGGTAATCCTTATAATAAGTACCTTTTAATTATCTAATTTATTTTTATAGCCTACATACTCAAAATACCTTATATTCTAATTAAATAAGTTCTTCTATTGGAGCGCTTGGCTTCCCAATAGGAATACATGATAATAATGAAAATATCTACTTGGAAAATGTCATCCAAGTCTTTCCCTTGTTTCCTTAAACCACGGGGAGGAAAATAGGTTAAGGTCTTCAAATCCACTATTCTCCAAAAAGGGACATGATAGCCACCCTTCCCAAGATTGCTTGTCCCAAGCAATTACAATTACCAGATCCGAAATAAATCTCAGCTGCTCCTTTGATGTACCTGCACATGAAACAAACTTATTAAAGAAAAAATTTATACCCTTTTTCATCCACTCTTGCTTTGTGGATATGATGACCAACTCTTCTTTTTTGCTTGCCAAGGCCTTACAATTACCATCCAAATGTTGGCTTCCCAAAACTTTAGTAATGTTGTTCCAAACACAACTGTAACTTTGCATTTTCTCTCAAAAATCAGAATGTTAGTGGTTGGAAACCTCCTCAAATCAGCCATGAACATGCCAATGTTTGTAGTAGCTTGCAATTCCTTCAACCATCTGATTGGGAGCTCTTTATCCAGTGTCTTATAATTAGGAACATAGCTGGAAAAATTGTGAACAATAAATGAAACGAAAGTACAACAGCTGTAAGCATAACATCTCTTCAAAAATTTCACACTATCAATGAGATGGGGGCTGGAAACAACCCAACATTGATGGAATGTGTCCCAACAATGTCCAAGAACATCCATTTACTAACTCCAATGATTGAAACTACTTGTATGACATCAAATACAAAAAGATCATATGGCTTACCCACTTTCCATATCAAGCATCTTGCTGCCCCGGTAATGGTGACTATCCTTCTACCACTGTTTTCAAGTGTGAGGCTTGGTTCCGAAAAGTGATCCATTTTGCACCTCCAAAGACCATCCGGATTCCCAATCTTCATGTACAAACAACTTGGATTATGTATGAGGAGATCTATGTGTTTTTTGCCCTTCAACATGTTCTCCCAATGAGCTGATATATGGAAAAGGGAACCAAAACAACATTCCTTCTTCCTAGCTACCATGTTCCCTTCATTCACTATGCCTTGAAGTCTGATTTTTTTGATTCTAATCCAGAATTTCAGTCTTCTATTATGGTAGTTGAGGGTGAATTCCCCCAATGATTGCAACCAATGTATCCCAAGAATAATCTTTGCTTCAGTTAGCTTAATTAAAGAAAATTCATGACATACTTCATACCTTTCTATGAGGATGAGCAGCTGGAATATCTTCTTTGTGCATAGTGCATTCTTCAAAAAACATGGACCATCAATTTTCCTTATGTCTGAAATATGTACAGCTGCAATTCCATCATGATGGCTCCTCTTTTTCCACCTTCTCTCCAGTCCTTCCATGGAACCATGGGTTAGCAATTTATGGAAAGGATAATCAAAATTTTCATCATGTCCTTGATGCCCAAAACATACCATGATAAAATTGTTCCCCATACTGATTTTGAAATCAGCAATCCCTCTTTTTATAGGGTTCAACACATCACTTATATTTCCTACGTGAAAACAATCTTGAGATTGAATCCAAACATCCATACGTTCTTTGCCACAAGAGGTACTTCTTACCTCACCATCCCGTGAAGTATGAGGTGTATGACAATATCCAATCAGCAGTGACATAGGAGGACACAACATGCATGAAACTAGCTGTCCACAGTGACAACAAATCTGAAACGACATATTGGCAAACAACAAAACTGAAATATTCTTATACCATGAGCTGCCTATAACCCTCTTTTGACTCAAAATTTCTGAGTTAGGAACAATACTCAAAAAATAATCTAATGGTGCCCTTATCTCATGCATAATATCATCCTCATAGGCCCTTAGTAAATCTGATTTGACTCCATTATGTGACTGTCCTGTGTAACCATTAGAATCCAATAAATTATCATAGAACATCAAAGGACTTTTACCTTTCTTTGGATGATGACAAAATTGGGATTGTTCTTTGTTGATATCCCCATTGATTGGCTCCTTGGTGACGG
This sequence comes from Taxus wallichiana var. yunnanensis, assembly GCA_018340775.1. Taxonomy (NCBI): domain Eukaryota; kingdom Viridiplantae; phylum Streptophyta; class Pinopsida; order Cupressales; family Taxaceae; genus Taxus; species Taxus wallichiana. The sequence goes on along the minus strand of CM031244.1, from coordinate 205,597,246 downwards.
TTGTTTGGGACAGTCCAACAAGCTGAATATTATTAATTTCACCTTGAAATTTGAATTCAACTCTCAATTTCTTTTCCTCAACAAACCCTTCCTTTTCCCTTGCCTCATGCTTCATGGTTACTTCCTTTTTCCTTATCAATAATGAAGAGTTCTTTGCCCTATACTCTTGTAAGTGTTGTTTCCCTTGAGTGGCTATCAATCTAGCAGCCCTAGCTCTTCTTTGCCACTCCTCACAATTCTTTTGAGTTTCCATCACATCCTCGCGCTTGCATATATGAATTCCTTTTCTGTCTAATTTCAACATTTGGTTCCTTCAAAAGTATACCCTTTTCTATCAAGGGCTCTTCATTGACTCTTTGTTAGTTTATCCCAACCATTAGATGCCAACAATTCAACATTAAACATAAAAGAATTTTTACCTTGGTTTGTATGCTCCTTAGTCTCCTTCATCCGATGGAAGGACCTCTTCGAAACATTGTTATTCTTGGCATGTTGTACTTATTTTGTTGGTGCTAGGGTTGTTTGCCTATTTTGCATTCATTCCCTGCTTAATCTAATGAAATCCGTGAGAGACATGACTTCACGAAATTCCTCCAATAAGGTCTGGTATTCTTCAAACCTCACAACATAGTCATTGGCTTGTCTAGGGTTCCCATGTGGAGCGACCACCTCCTCGGCACAAACTTGAGCTTATAGGGCTTTGAAAATGAAACCCACTCCGTACTTGCATCACGAGAGTTGTAGGAATCCTCTTCTCCTTGGTCGAGCCATTATCTTGCATATTTTGGATGGATAGGAAAAGCTTAGATAATGCATTTGCGATCATACTGATCTTTGTCCCCTTTTTCAATTAAGATCCCAAAATTGGACTTCTTGCCATTCCCTTTCCGTGGCAAAGAAACTTGATTGAACAAGGGAAGGAATTGCATTTCAGTTTAGTTTTCTTTATTAGATTTAATGTTTTATTTTTAGTGTTTTCCTTTATAAGGCAGGTCATTGTGATTGGAGAGTCATAAAGGCAAATTAAAAGACTAAAGGAGCCAAAGAGGTCGGTCCACTTCTATTTGGCCCTTGGTGCCAAACAAGGGCTATAAAAGCTGATTTTTGACTTCATTTGCATCTTATTTTTGGCACATTTTATCTATACTTTGTTTTTTGGGTGAAGTGCTCTTTAACTATCCACTTGAGGACGAAACCCTCTAGTGTGGAATTCCAAGGAAGAGGAAAACCTTCCTTGTGGCTTTGTGGAGGATGGATACCCTCCATTTTGGGTGATTTGAAGGCATCTCTTGAAGATTACTTGCAGATTTGGATCTAGGCGTCAAGAAGAATATCTACAAAGGCTTTGCATACATTTTAGAGCTCTCCCTAAAGGGAGTGACTAGGGTTCGGTGTGATATTGGGTGCCTTCTAGGAAAATACTTTAGATTTTATTAAATATTCTGATTTGGCATAATTTCTAAGGCCAAAATCTATCTTCTTTATGGTTATCGGGGTTTGAAACCTCTTCTTTCATTATTTTCACGGGCTGTACTTTTTCTGTTCAAAATTAAATTTCCAGCTGTATGTGTGATCGGATTGATGCTGAAAAGTGTCTTACATTCTTCCTAAAGTATTTATCTATATTTTGGTTGAATTATTTGATGATATTTGAGTGAATTTCTTCTAGTTCCGGACTGTTGTTATTTAAATCACATTGTTGATTTCCAGCTGTTAGAAAAATCAGTTTGCTGATTTAAAAAGCTGAATTTAATCTATTGAGGTTTGTGTGGTTTTCTACTTTTTGAATTTCAGTCCCAATAAGTGATATTATAGTGGTATCTGAGCTCTGGTCTTCTCATCCTAGGGTTTTCATGGAAGAGGGCAACAAGAGTTTCCTCTACCAGCGAGGAGAGAAAGGAAAGCGGAGCAGCCAAGAGAGGAGGATAATATGGCTCGCGAGGATCCTCAAGAAGCCAAGATAGACAAGCTATTGCAAGGCAAGAGCGATTGTCGGATACCATGGACTTCCTAGCCCTATCACTTAAGAGGGTTAATGAACCTTTGGTTCATAATGGAGACGATAGCTCATCCGGAGCTAATATGCACGACAACCCTTGAAATCAGCTCATGAATCAGCCACGAGGCCTATTTTTCTTCTAAGGGAAGAACTTATTCCGGAGGTGGGAGTAAGGTCCTCTATGGGGCAAAGCATTGCCATGAGTTATGTAGAGTATATGACACTTCCAAGGGAGATGCGAGAAACCATTACACATGCCGAGTTCGTTGGCATGAGCAAAGGAAGGTCTAGGCCAGAGCCAAGACAACACATGCCGCAAAAGGAAGTACAAGATATGTTGGGAAGATGATTTTCTCCACTTTTGATGGATCGACCAAGGGAACTGCTAGGGCTTGGATCCAAAAGCTAGATACATATTTGTCCTTGAAGCCTATGATGGAGGATGATGCCATCAAATTTGCAACCCTTCACCTTGAGGGGATTGCTCATGAATGGTGGTTTCATGGGTTAGTGACACAAGGGCACAATGAGATCCATTCCTATGATGAGTTTTGTAGAAGGCTCATTGATAGATTTGATAGAGTTGATCTGGAAGTTCACTTTCGTGAACTTGCTCAATTGAGGCAACATGGCACGGTAGATGAATATGTGGTGGAATTTCAGAGACTTTCTGTGATGATTACAAATGTCACAGAAAGGAGACTTGTAGTTCTCTTCATTGAGGGTTTGACCGAACCACTCAGGGGTTTGGTTAGAGCCTTTGATGCTTTGTCTCTTCAAGAGATAGTAAAAAAGACTTTGGACCTCGAAGGAGCTGCCCCAAAAACAGCAACGATCAGCGGACATTCCAAGGTTACTTTAGGTGGGGACAACCCAAAGGACCCATGACACAACCTAGGAACCCTCCCTTGGACCAGCCAAGGAAGCCCTTCCAAAGGATGCCTACTATTCACAAGGAGCTGCCCAAAACCAGCAATGAAGGAGAGTCTAGAAACGATTTACGAAAGAAGAACTTGTGCTTCTCTTGCAAGGATCCATGGACTCCTAGCCATTGTTGTTTGGGTAAAGGTAAAGTACATTATATTGAAGTATTTTCAGATTGTGAGGAAGATGAAAACAATGTTGATGAAGCCAAGCATGATAGTATTCCGGAAGAGGATTCGGAAAAATTTGATGGCACTCTTGCTACCTTGTCTTGGAGCACCTAAATATCACCCATTCTAGGTGAAGGGTGACTTGCAAGGGCAAGGGGTCACGGTTTTGATTGATAGTGGAGCCACACATAATTTTGTTGATGAAAATTTGCTAAAAAGATTAATGTTGAACGCTGAAAATTTCATGGATTTCAATGTCATGGTGGCGGATGGTTTCATACTTTCATGCCCAAGAATAATACCTCAGCTCACACTCTCTCTTTGGGAAGACATAAGGTAAGTGATGATTTTTATGTCATTGGCATTGGTGAAGCAAATTAAGTGTTGAGTGTTCAATGGTTACACTCATGGGTGAGTTCTCTCAAAACTACCAAAATATGGAGCTGAAATTTAATGTAGAAGGCAATGAGCTTGTGTTACATGGTATGAAAGGTGAACCCCTCAAGTTGTGACTCACTAAGAGCATGGAAAGGACTTTCAAAAGAGGTTAGGTTTCTTGGGCTACTCATTGCTTAGTATGGTGTAACTCTTCTATTTCCATTTAACAATATTTTCATGATGATATTTAGCCCATGCTTGACAAGCATGCCAAAGTTTTCAATGAATTACCCTATGGGCTGTCACCGGATAGAGGATTCCAACATGTTATTGAGTTAGAACCGGGTACCAAACCAGTAATAACTACTCCTTACCGTCACCCAAGGATCTACAAGGAAGAAATTGAAAGAACCATCAAAGAATTATTTCAAATGGGGTTGATTAGGCCTAATTCCAGCCCCTTTTCTTCTTCCGTAGTGCTTTTGAAGAAGAAGGATGACACTCTAAGGATGTGTGTGGAGTTCGGATACTAAACAAGAAAACAATCAAGAACAAGTACCCAATACCAAGGATTGATGAACTAATGGATGAGCTACATGGAGCGGTCTACTTCTCCAAAATTGATTTGAGATCCGGGTACCACCAAATAAGAGTGAGGGATGAAGATGTACACAAGACTGCTTTTAGATGTCACTTTGGGAATTTCGAGTTCCTTTTCATGCCATTTGGGTTAACCAATGCCCCGGCCACTTTCCTATCATGTATGAATCACATTTTCGGTAAGTATTTGAGGAAATTTGTGTTGGTTTTCTTTGATGACATTTTGGTTTATAGAAAAACATGGGAAGAACACCTCCAACACTTGGATAAGGTGCTGGAAATTTTAGAACAGTCACTTTATGCAAAGAAATCAAAATGTGAGTTTGGAATGGTTGAAATTTTGTACTTGGGGCATGTTATCAATGCATGTGGGTTTCACGTGGATCAACACAAGATCCAAACCATCAAGGATTGGCCAACTCCTACCAACATTTAACAAATGAGAGGATTTTGGGGTTTATGTTCTTACTACTGAAGATTTGTGAAGGGGTTTTGACACTTGCAGTCCCATTGACTTCCCTAACAAAGAAATGAGCTTTTAGTTGGTAAAAAACAGCTCAAATAGCTTTTGGAGAACTAAAAAAGGTGATGTGTTCTTGCTCGGTACTTGTTGTTCCAGATTTTTCTATGCCTTTTATACTTGAATGTGACGCTTCTGGTGAAGGTATAGGGGCCGTTTTTATGCAAAACAAGCATCCCATTGCATATGAGAGCCGAAAGTTGAAGGAACATGAGAAGAAATTCTCAATCTATGACAAGAAAATGTTGGCCATCATGCATGCATTGACCAAGTTCCGGAAATACTTGATTTGTGGAAGGTTTGTGGTCAAGACCGACTACAATAGCTTGAGATTCTTCCTTCACCAAAAGGAATTAAATGACAGACAACAAAAATGGGTGAGTAGACTCCAAGCATATGATTTTGATATTGAATATGTCAAGGGAAAACACAATGTAGTAGTAGATGCCTTATCAAGGAAGCCACCTCCTATTTAATGTGGGGATGTGGAACTACATGATGGAAAGAATGAAGACATCAAGTCTGCAGATCAAATTAGATTTTGCAATTGCTTGGGGACAAACAATTTCGGGAAGGGAGGATTGTAATGTCCCCTTTTTTAAATTAAGAGCCTAAAAGTGAATTTCTTGCCATTCCCTTTTTGTGGCAAAGAAACTTGATTAAACAAGGGAAGTAATTGCATTTCATTTCAGTTTTCTTTATTAGATTTAATGTTTTCTTTTTAGTGCTTCCCTTTATAAGGAAGATCGGCTATGATTGGAGAATCATAAAGGCAAATTAAAAGACAAAAGGAGCCCAAAGAGGCCAGTCCACTTCTATTTGGCCTTTGGCGCCAAGCAAGAGCTATAAAAGGAGATTTGTGACTTCATTTGTATCTTATCTTTGGCGCATTTTATCTATACTTGGTTTTTTGGACAAAGTGCTCATTAACTATCTACTTGAGGATGGAACCCTCTTGTGTGGCATTGCGAGAAAGATGAAAGCATTCGTTGTTGCTTGGTGGAGGACGGAAATCCTCCATTTTGGTAATTTGAAGACATCTCTTGAAGACTACTTGCAGATTTGGATCTAGGGCATCACAAATAATGTCTACAAAGGATTTGGATGCATTTTAGAGCTATACCTAAAGGGAGTGACAAGGGTTTGGTGACAGTTGGGTGCCTTCTAGGGAAAACATTTCAGATTTTATTAAATATTCTGAATTGGCATAATTTCTAAGGCCAAAATCTATCTTCTTTATGGTTATTAGGGTTTGGAAACCTCTCTTTTCATTATTTTCATGGGCTGTACTTTTGTTGTTCAGAATTAAATTTCCAGTGTGTGTGTGATCAAATTTGATGATGAAAATTGTCTTACATTCTTCCTAAAGTATTTATCTATATTGTGGTTGAATTATTTTATGATATTTGAGTGATTTTCTTCCAATTCCGGACTGCTGATTTCCAACTATTAGAAAAATCAGTTTGCTTATATAAAAATATGAATTTAATCTATTGGGGTTTGTGAGGTTTCCTACTTTTTTGGTTTCAGTCCCAAAAAGGGACACTATACTTTCCTTGCGTTCTCATGATCCTTTCTAACTTGTTTTCCATGCTTCACTGGCTTGGAGGATGATGCTCGATACCACTTGTATGTCGCTTTTAGGGAACTTCTGAAAAATTGCTTGGGTTGAATGAGAGATGACTGAAATTGATTTTCAGATGGCTGTTATCAGACTTTTGTGGACTCAATATGACTAAGAAAGCACACTGCGCAACTTGCAATTTTTCTTTTCCTATGGCAGCGACCTATTTTGAGAACTCCCACTTACTTTTGGATGCCCCAAACTCGTTGAAAATGTGACCAATCAAGCTCAAATTTTTTGATTAATTACGAACAATCAAAGTATGAAGGATAACTGATTTATAATGCCCCATAAAAGAATATATGAATTTTCTATAAATCATCTGATTACTTTAAAAATTCATAAATTTATTGTGGAAGCTCCAAAGTTCACGAAACTTGGGATTACGGGGTTTAAAATTATGAAGAATGCAAATGTCAAATCAACTTGCCGAAACATCCACCCAAACATGCCAAACTCCTGAATTACAAGCATGTCGCCCCTACTTTGAAATATTGAATTAGTGGCTCAAACATGCAAGGAAATAATTCCTTTTAGCTTTAATAATTAGTAAAAATCCATCCATGCAAGAATTATACCGTACATCCATCAAAACATATCCAAATACTCATGATGCAAGTCACATAGGGCAAGATAGAAAGATATCAACAAATACCTTGAGATATTCAAGAGTTCCAAATATCCTTGGTTGAGGGTTTTCGTCCCGAGACAAGTTCCACTCAAAGGGTTTTTTTCCTTGAAGTGGTCTCAAACAAGGGTTTTCGTCCTTGATGAGAAAGGAAAGGTACAACCTTTACCTAGAAGAAATAATAAGATTCAACATATCCATCAAATGGCCAAGCAACCTCCTTTTATAACAATAAGGGCGCTACATTTCAAATGATGGATTGACCTTATAATAAGTACCTTTTAATTATCTACTTTGTTTTTGGAGCCTACATGCTCAAAATACCTTATATTCTAATTAAATAAGTTCTTTTATTGGAGCATTTGGCTTTCCAAAAGGAGTACATGATAATAATGAAAATATCTACTTAGAAATGTCATCCATGTTTTCCCCTTTCTTCCTTAAACCGAAGGAGGAAAAATGGGTTAACGTCTTCAAATCCGCTAGTCTTGAGAAAGGGACATGACATATGAAAACCGTTGGAGCGCCTTGTATGATGACAAAACCCTTCACCAAGACAGGGGAATACTTCAACACGAGAGTCTCCACCCCTTGGGGATCTATTTGTTGTAATATTCATTTCCAGCCCTAGGCGAGTTTCCTTAAGGTGCTTTTTTGGTCCTCGGTTGAAGATTCTTTCCCGTAATTGTGGTTGTCCAATGCATATTTGCCCACTTTGAGGTGGAGCGACCTACTTTGTGGAGTGTCCTTGCATATTTGTTGGTTGTTCTAAGTGGAGCGACTGTGAGGGAGCATTTTGGTACTACTGATAATTTCGGGGTTTTGAGATTTGAATAATATTCTCTATTTTTAAGAGCCAAGTTATAGAGTTTCAAAATTTTTGTGGTGATTTGCTCTTTTTCCAATCTCGTGCAAGTTACTTAAAGTTCGTAATATGTAATCAATTTACGTAGTTGAGGGTTTTATCATGAAAATCAGATCTTGCACTTCAAGCTTATAAAAATTAGTTTTCTTGCATGATATGATTGTTGGTAATATATAATAATTTTAGAGACTTAAGGGTAGCTGATTTCAAGGGTTTTGAGGGCACAAAAGTGGGTTTAAAACCCCAAAAGGGGTCGCTTCCCTAGACGGGTGTTGCTCTTATTAGCGATTAAGGGTTTTTATCTATTTATATCAGTCACTAACAACCTACTAAAAATCCGAAAGTTCTATTTATTTTCAGCTTTGCATAGTTTTGTGTGAGTTCCCAAAAAGGGACATTACAGTGGTATTAGAGCTTCATCCTCCCAACCTGTGAAGCATGGAAAACAAGTTAGAAAGGATCGTGAGAACACAAGGAGGGATAGTTGAGGCACTGGAGAGGCTTACCCTAGCCATCCAAAATATGCAGGGTGGTGGTTCGCTCAAGGAGAAAAGGGTTTTAAGGATTGAAAAATTGGAAGAAGAATATCAAGCTCTTCCGAAAGGAATGCGTGATGCCCTTTCGTTTGAGGATTTTGTGGAGATAGAAAATTATAGAGTGGGAATTGGCACAAGGCATAATGCCCGAACCATATCAAAGGATCGTGAAAAAAATCTGTCATAGATGGAAGAAAACCCTCCATTGTGAAGAACCAAATCAAAGAGTATGTGGCGGATCAGCTACAAGATGGAGAAGAAGCCATGGTAAAATTCTAAGGTGCAAATAGTGATGAGGATGGCCATCCTTCTAAGGCAAAGGAGGAAGATATATTGCAATGGTTGGTTACCAAGATGGAGCAGCCCTTGGGAGTCCTAAAAACCCCCAACACTCTTGCCCAAGTGGAACTCTTGACGGATTCTCCAGCAACACCACGAAGACACAAGGGTTTGAAGAAAAATCAGATTTACAAGGTGTTGAAGAAGCTCAATTGCCAAAGGATAAGGAGAAGGCTACAACAATTTCTCATGAAGACCACCAAAGGTATGAGGATAATTCAGATTTGTTGCTTTCTATCATGCCATTTCAGATTTACGCTCATAGGCAATTTGTTGGAAAAGATGACCTTGGGGCAAGTTTGATGCTCCATAGTAAATCATGGCAAATGGGCAATCCTCATGGTGCTAAGAATGGAGGAAAATTAGGATTGCACGAGGTTAATGAAGATAGCATTTTGGGTGACCTTTGTTGGGAGACATGCCCATGTAATGGGGGCCTTTTCGATGCTCATGTTAATCTTCAGCTTGCTGGAAATTTCATGACAACGACCTATGGTAAGCCATTTCATCATCTTCTTAGCAAGGATTTACTACATAACCTTCATTCTATGTCTTTACAATGTTTTGGTCATCATAAAGAATACCCTAACCACTTTGTGAAGATGAAGGGTACCAAGTGGGAAGAGAAAGAGCTTGGTTTACAAAAATTGGGAAGTGAAATTAATAACATTCAGCTTGCTGGACTGTCCCAAACAACATTAACCAAGGAGCCAACCAATGGGGATATAAATAGAGAACAATCCAAATTTTATCATCATCAAAGAAAGATAAAATTCTTTTGATGTTCTATGACAGTTTATTGAATTGTAATGGTTACACAAGACAATGATATTATGTAGTCAAATCAGATTTACTAAGGGCCTATGAGGATGATATCATGCATGAGATAAGGGCACCATTAAATTATTTTCTAAGTATTGTTCGAACTCAAAATTTGAGTCAAAAGAGGGTTATAGGCAGCTCATGTTATAAAAATATTTCAGTTTTGTTATAATGTTCCTTTTAGGGCTGAAACTATAAATCAAGGAAATGACACAAACCCCAAGTGAAACAAATTCTGATTTTTATAACAATAGATCTAAAATTATCGAAACCCTAGTCAAATTGTATAGGGACTTCAACTCACCATCAACCATCCAACAATAGCTGAAAATGCCTCTAAATAATTATTTCAAGCATGACAACATTTATCCATCAAAATTACATCAAAGAAATGGATGTAGACACAAAATCACGCACTTTGAGTAATTTGTACACTCCTGTTTACATACTAATATTCTTATGATTCCTAAGTAAGAAGAGTACTAATTAACCCATGTCTTTGGCCACCTTTCTTTGCTTCTGTTGTTACTTTCAGTCTTACACCCTTACTTGCTCAGTCTTCCTTTTTATTCTTTGGCATTGGTCATCTTGGACATTAGCACCCAGCCAAGACGCCAACGCCAAATCTTTGGGCGCCCTTGTCCTCTTTGTACTTTGCTCACACTTTTTGGGTCCTTTCTAGCCATTTGAGCATCTTATCTTTTTGGTAGTTGGCCTTTTCGGGGTTAATTACGAAATTCAAGCAAAGGAATCATATAAATATAAAGTTATGTGATCATAATAAATGACCAAGCACTAAGCATTAGCTATCACCACCTAAGGTTGCATCGATCAAGGCATCTAAGAGATCCATTGCATCCATCTAGCTCCATCACAAAGGACATAAGGGCTGGTTTTTGCATCACACATCATAGGAGGGAAGTTCATTTTATTCCATGCACACATTTATTACATTCTTCATCTAGCTACTTGCTCACTTTTTATCCAGTGTGTCCCTCGCACTGGGCCGAAATGTACTGTGCACACGGCACGAGAGCAACCTAGGGCACAATTCCGCACACACACCGAAAACTACGTTGGAGTCCGAGATGTAGTGCAACTCTCGGTTGTAAGTCCACCATTATGATGGTGAGGACGGTCAGACCCCTCGGTTTGCATCTTTCTTTTTAGGATTTGATGTCTATTTGAGGGTTTTGTAGGTCTATGTTTCTTTGCAGGTTTCCAACGACTCCAACGATCATTGTGCGGGTCATAAGAAACAAAAGGCGAGCATCAATGAATATCTTACGACCCTAAGAATTCATGTTTCGAGCATTTCGCATGAGACTGCACCCCAATCCAGTTTCCTTTTTGAGATCGATTTTTTGAGTTGTAGTGTGACAATTAGTGCTTTGCATTTCTCTATTTTCTAGCTTTGTGCACTTTGCAGAGCTCGACGAATCAGCTAAGGCATCTTACCCTTTTTGCACTTTAGGGTTCCATTATTTCTTGCTCGGCTTGCTTTGGAATATTTCGTATTCATCATTGCATCATTTATTTTCGCTACTATAGCATCAAATTAGGCATAATATTCCATATTTTGAATAATCAATGGAGAAAACGAGAGATTATACCCATCTGCGATTTTATGACAATGGTAAGCCACAAACAAGGACTGAAAATGATAGATAAACTCTTCCAAAAATTACCAAATCGTAGATTCTAGCCTTATAAAATATGATAAATTTGAATATCGAAGAATAATGAAGTTTTGCGCCCGAAAAGGCACCCAAATCCTGTTCTACCCTAGTCGTTTCCTAAGAGAGGGGCTTCAAACAATGTTAAAAGCTTTTGTATGGATCCTCCTTCATACCCTAGACGCTTGAACCAACAAGATGGTCTTCAATGAGAGTCTTCAACACCACCAAATTAAAGGGTTTACGTCTTCCAATTTCCCACAAGGGTTTCGTCCTCCTTGGATGCCATACTAATGGGTTGTCGCCCTTCAAAGTGGAATGGAATTAGAGCTATCAGCCCTAGAACCAAGTATAAAAGTGTATATGTCAAAAGTGATGTGCAAATGAGCCTATGAGACTCTTCTTATACCCTTTGGTTGGCGCCAAGAGTCATAAGAGTGTAGACCGACCTCTTAAGCTTGCTTTATCTTCTATTTTCATGTTAGAAACTCTCCAACCTTGCCGACCTCTTAAGGAGCTTACTTTATATTTTAATTTCATGTGGGGGCACTAGAGCCCAGCCAACCTGCCTTGGGAGGAAAAACACAATAAAAACACTATTATGAAATAAAGAAACTAAAATATAACTCAAGTTCTTCTCTTGTTCAACTTGTTGCTCTTGGAAAGGGAGATGAGCAAGCAATCTTCAATTTATATTATTTCGAAAAAGGGGACATTACATTTGTTGTTTATGTCATTTCAGATTTGTTCTTACTATGGATAGCTGGTTTCATGCATATTATTTCCTCCTATGTTGCTGTCATTTTTTTGTCATCATGGGAAATACACCAATAAATGTTGAGAGACAACTATGGGCACATTGTTTCTTCTATTCAAGGCCAAGATTACCTTGGCATGGGTAGTCTTCGTAAGATCAAGGTAACTATCATTTCTTGCCCTTGGATTGAAAGGAAACTTATGAGCAATCATAGAGGGTTTGTTGTGCATTCTAACCACATGGTGAAGGATCAATGTTTCCGGTTAATAAAACACTCTTGGGGGCTAAGTAACACACATGGAGACAAGATCGTAGGGAATGGAACAAAGAAGATAATTCCAGTTGAATACCTAAGGTGTAAAGATGGTAAACAAACTAGATGTTATTTTCAAGATTGTATGAAACATCTTGCTATGGTTTTTTGGGACTTAGGTTACTTTCAAGATTGCCACTTTTGGATGTATGTGAAAGTGATGGATAATTCATCCTTTGAAAATATGGATTCAGCCGCATGGAAGCTTTGGGGTGTAAGTCATCTTTCTAATATGAATGAGATGAGTAAAGAAAATGTTGATCATGAATTCCAAATCATTATGGGAGCCATTTTAGATCTTGTGGCTATTATTTCTAACTTGTTCAAAATTCTATTTGTAGCACCGAGTTGATTTTGATTGCAAGGAAGTGGTGCTCTTCTTCTAGTGACATTGACAAGATAAGGGTAATTCTCATAAGATGTTTGTTGGCCACCAAAATTCTTAACTTGAGTAATGAAATGCAATGCTAGAACCGAGATGAGTTGTTTTTTCCAATCTCATTTGTTGGGTTGTGCATATCTTCTCGGGACAACAATAGAGGGGCAAATTTGAAGACATTCTTTTTATTTGAAATGGTGTGTAAGAGGGTTCACTCATTGAGAACAATTAAGGCCAATGTTCTATCATATTTGGTATTGTTTGGGACAAAATTCCAGGCTAGGTATAGTTGTTATACTTACATACCAACACTCATAAGTTCTGATCCGAGCCAAATTTTGAAGAGATTAGTTTGGGGCAGCTTGGAAGCATCTTTTGGAGGCCAAGGTAATCATTATGACAACTGTTGTATTTTTGTTTTGTTTGCTGTCCGCAACAGTTTTAGCTCCCTATCCATTCTTTTGACAACTAGAGAGGAGTATCTAACCATGAGGTTGAAGGGTTTGCAATCTACTATCATTGTTGATGTGTTTTCAACTATTATAAGAAGGATCCTAACCACTATCCTTCTGATTTTAGGGAACAAAATACATGGTTACAATTGTGTTTGGGACAACATCGGGAAATTGAGAACAACCAATGTTTGGATAGTATTTGTGAGGCCTTGGAAAGCAAAGAATAAGAATTAGTCATCATATCCACAAAGCAAGTGTGGATGAAGGGGACACATTTTTTCTTTAATAAATTTGCTTCATGTGCACGTATGTCAAACTAGCAGCAACTGAGATTTATTTGGGATCCGGGTACTTATAAATGCTTGGGGACAAGAAATCTTGGGAAGAGGGGACTATCATGTCCCTTTTTGGAGATTAGCGGAATTGAAGGCGATGAGCTTTGTTGATTCCTACGCAAACCACTTGCTTTTGTATTATCATTTTTATCGATGATGTTAGCATTTTGTAATTAATACTTTAATATATTTAAAAGGAATTTTTGTGCATAAACCTTGTTCATTTTCATCTTATCTATGCTTCTTTGAATGAGTTGAAATAAATTGATATATGTGCTAATAAATGTGAATGAAGGACCTATCTTAAGCCTAGCGCATGACTCTCTACAAAGCCCAACACAAGACTCATGCCATAAAGCACATGACTCACATTAGAGCACATGACTCGCGTTATGGAAGCGCATGACTCGTATGAAAGGAGCAAAAGACTTGGACAACAAGGAAAGAAACTGATCTAGTCAGCACATAAGTTGCATAATGAAAGGAACATTGAATGCATATTATCATCTAGTCATCATGCTGACTTGCACAGATTATGAGAGTCTAATTTAACATCAATTTCGGTTGGAAATGTGGAACAAGTGGATGGTACAAATTGTTAGTGAACTAACAGTCACCATTATTCAAGGGATTCGAATGCATAAGTTTACAATCCTCTAAAATCTCTAAATATCTCGGCTAAACGATGATTAAGGACTCCACTTGGAGTTAGCAAGATAAATCTAATCAAAGTGCGATATGCACTTGTTCTTTCAAACTTGTAACTCCCTAACAAGCAGTTCTCATAGAAATCTGTTAGTTAATTATTACTTAGCTCTTGCAAACAATAAGTCCTCTTGAAGAGTAAGAAAAACTGGGCTTATTATCAAAAGCGTTTGTATTAGAGTTAGAAGTTGTTGGTTGTTGAGAAAAAAACTATTGTATTACATTCAATAAAGTGCATGGTTCTGAGTTAAATCTTGTTGGTGTAATTTTCAATTCTAGAACAAGATCGGAGGGAAGGAGCAAGGGCCACTCCTCCCAACATGAAGGGAAACATTGCATGTTTTTTTAATTTTCCATTTATTTAGCATTCGATTATTTGTGAGAATTCCTATACTTTTAGTATTTTAATTTGACAAATCATTCCAACATCTTTAGCATCTTAATTCATAGATAACAAGTTTAGAAATAGTATTTGGTTAAATCTAGTAGTTAATGCATGCTCAAAACAATTTCAACCATTCTCTTTGTTGCAAACAACCTCGGACACCACCTTGGATTGACAATCATGAAAATAATTAAAGTACGAGTATCAATGAGCGCTTGTTAAAGACCTTAACCCATTCTTCCTCCCGTGGGTTTAAGGAAAGAAGCAAGGGGAAGGCTTGGATGACATTTTCTAAATTGATATTTTCATCATTATCATGTATTTCTATTGGGAAACCAAACGCTCCAATAGAAGAACTCATTTAATTAGAATATAAACTATTTTGAGCATGTAGGCTCTACAAACAAATTAGATAATTAAAAGGTACTTATTATAAGGTTGGCCATAAGTTGTGATGTAACACCTCTTATGGTTATAAAAGAAGGTTGCTTGGCTATTTGATAATCACGTGTGGAATTCTATTATTTCAAAATTTTTCTAGTGAAGCATCTCTCTTTTTTCCTAAGGAAAAAAACCCTTGAAGATTTGTGTGTGAGGACGAAAATCTTCACTAAGACTAGGGAAGATTTCAACACGAGAGTCTCCATCCCCTTGAGGGATCTCTTTGTTGCTGTAATCTTCATTTGCAGCCCTAGGCGAGTTGCCCTAAGGTGCTTTTTGGTCCTCAATTGAAGATTCTTTTCCCTACTTTTAGTTATCAATGCATATTTACCCACTTTGAGCTAGAGCGACCTCCTTTGTGGAATTTCCTTACATATTTGTTGGTTGTTCTAAGTGGAGCGACCTTGATCTAAAAATGGATCTAGAAGTACCCAATTCTATGTATTCTTTGTTTAACTTGTAAGATCCTCTCTCTCTCTCTCACATGTAAATTTAACATAAGAATGGTTGAGTCAGTTGAAGGTGATCTGGACAACTTCAAATGACAAGGCAAGAGAGTTTTGTTCTAAGAAGGAAGTTTGGCAACAATTACGCGGCGATTACATGCATTTGTTACATAGCCATTATGCAATAGTTAAACGACGAGTTTACAACAATTAAAAAAAATGAAGGTGAATGGTTGCAAACGTTTAAACTTCCCCAATCAATTCGTTTCACTTCCTCCTCCCATGGCAGAGAAATTATAAACACCAGTTCATTTATTCATCCAAGCAAGTGGTTTGAGTGAATTCAAGCGTGAGCAAAAGAGGAAGTTGGAATTGTTCTTGTTTTGTTCATTAAGTGTTAAGTTCTTTCTTGTTGAGGATTGTAAGCTAGTAATGCAAGTAGAAGGAGCTTGAATCCTTTTTGAAGGTCATATTTTTGATAAACTTGTATTCTTTTGGAGATTTACATAGTGAAAGGAAACAATTGCTTACTCAGCTGGAGTTTTTCCCACTTTGGGTTTCTCTAGGATAAAATTGTTGTCCCCTTGTCTTGCATCTTTCATTTTCATTTTTGTATGAATAATTCTTGCATAATAAACTTGATATTAAGAGCTTATTGAAAGCTTGTCCATTCATTATCACAACATAGGATCTGTTTATTGTTTAAAAGAGGCATTTTATGGATCAAATTGGTATCGAGAGCAGTTAAGATCAAATTGTTTTTGTGTGGTTTAGCTTGTGTTGACATTTTCGATTAGATGCCCCTTCTTGAAAGGGAAGTGAAAGCGGTGAAGCTATCCACATTCCTTTTGAAGTAGATATTTCCACTGAGAAGTGGAAGAAAGGAATCCAAAACATGGTTCGTAGAGAGGATGTAGGTGAGATTGAAGAAGAACTTTTCTACAAGTTGGAGGAGAATGTGGCAAGTCTGCCCAAAGATGTGGGCAATATTTTTTTGTCTATGGGGAAATTGAGTCCATCATGGGATTTCTCATGTAGAAGCTTGGTGTTCCAAAATATACACTAGGAGGCCATAACGAAGGTACTTATGGGTATGAGCAAGAGCAGTGCATGCCAACATTACACCTTCATTCAAAGTGGAGGCGAAGATAGAGATTGACCTTATGATGGGGATGTGAATGCCGCGAAGCTAGACTATTAGCTAGCTCAACTTGACGTATATTTCAGTTTGCATCAAATAAATGAGAGTCAAGCAAATTTCATTCTGAGGTTAAAATTAACCAATCATCTTGTAACTTGGTTTGAAAGCTATGTTCATTCTTTGGTTGAGAAGCTTCCTCCTATTACTAAGTGGGATGAATTTAAGAAGACAATCAAAAATCAATTCTATCCTATTTTTATGAGGAAGAGAGGTCCATGTGTATTGGCGATATCTCGGGCGAAGCAAGCGAAAATGTGCAAGAGTACACCGGTGAGTTACGGAAGAAAAGCTGCAAATGGGCAAAGATGTAGTGGACCGATGTATTTTGATGAAGTACATCGGTGGACTCCATAACCACTTGAGGAGACTAGTCCTCTTGGGCAAGCCGGTGAATGTAGATGAGGCTTGTTCTCAAGTCCACTCTAGAGATGGACAAGAAAAAGAGTCCATCTACCTCTCAACATGCTTTAAAAACAAGGTGACACCAAGCAAAAGGAGAAAGGAAAACAGAAAGGTAAGAAGAATGCTACTTCCGTTTTTAAGAAGGATATTAAAGTTCATTGTGGTCATTGTGATGTTGACACTCATTCCGAGGATAAATGTTGGAAGCTCCACGAGAATTAAATACCTTAAAGAATAAGAAGAATAAATTGAAGGCCATGGCTGCCCTCAAGGAGGAAATATTTTGCAGCGAAGAGGTGGATGAGACAATATGTTGTACCTTTGTCCGAAGAGAGGTATGTTTGGGTAGTAATAATTTTGTTCAAGAAAATGAGCTTACTAAGCTTTTTCGTATAAAAATTCAAGTGAAGAAAACAAAAGTGGATGCTCTTTTTGATACTTGCTCTCAAGCTAATTTGATAAGTAAAGGGTTAGTTGATAAGTTGAAGCTAGAGACTTACAATCATTTGAATCCGTATTCATTGGGTTGGGTGAAGAAAGGCGTAGACATCAAGGTTGCAAGCAATGCAAAATTACGTTTTGTATTGATAAGAAGTTTATTGATGAAACTACTTTGGATATTGTTCCTCTTGATGTGTGTGGTGTAGTGTTTGGCAGCCCGTACTTGTATATCAAGGATGCCATCTTCATGAGAAGAGCCAACCGATATTGCTTGGTGAAGGATGGTAAGAGTTACATCATTTCAGCCTTTGCGGGAGACTGAAAGATCTCTTTGGTAAGTGCCTCTGAAGCTAAACAACTTATTAATGCTAGTGGGAAATTCAAATTACTTCTTTTAAGTGATATGCAAGAAGAGGAAGTTGTTGCATCTAAATCCACTTGTAGCATGTTTACTAACAAAGAGAAGAAGCAAATGAAAGAGTTGGTTCAGTAGTTCAGGGAAGTTTTCCAAGAGCCTACGGGGCTTCCCCATCAGGCCAATTGAGCATGAGATACACTTGCTACCCGATAGTTCGCTTCCAAACTTGGGATTGCATAGGCAGTCTTTAAAAGATGCCAATGAGGTAAAAAAACTGCTGCGATCTTTGATTAAGCAAGGTATAATCCATCGTAGCACTTTTTCATGTGGTTCTATTTTTTTAGTACCTAAGAAAGATGGTTGATGGAGAAGTTGTGTTGATTACAAAGCATTAAATAAAATAACCATCAAGAATAGGTACCCTCTTCCTCGCATTGATGATTTGTTGGGTCGATTACATTATGCCAAATATTTTTCTAAGCTTTACTTGAAATTTGGGTATTACAAGTGCGGATCAAGGAAGAGGACATCTGGAAAACAACATTCAATACGGAAAGGGTTGTATGAGTGGTTGGTTTTACCATTCGGGTTATGTAATGCACCAACTACCTTCATGAGGTTGATGAATGAGGTAATGAGACCGTTTATTGATTCCTTTGTCATTGTGTACTTGGATGACATTCGGTTTTAACGAGAACTTTTTAAGAGTATATTAACTATTTGCGTCAAGTTTTGCAAGTTCCAAAGGAGAACCAGCTAGTGTTGAATGAGAAGAAGTGTGAGTTTTCTCAACAATCGCTTGTCTTTTGGGGCATGTGGTTGGAGATGGAGAGTTGAGGATTGATTCGACAAAGATAGAGGCCATTCTGAATTGGCCTACACCGTCTAGTTTGACCGAGACCAGGAGTTTTATTGGTGCAATTCAAGTATTTGAGAAAGTTCATCAAGAACTTCTCTTCCGTAGGAGCGCCTTTACATTTGGTGGCAGTAGGGGGTAAGGCTTTTGATTGAGGTAAGAAACAACATAATGCTTTTGAGTCATTTAAATACAAGATTAGTCATGCTCCAGTTTTAGCATTATCTAACTTACAACTTCCTTTCGAAGTGGAAATTGATGCCTGTGACTATGCTATGGGGGCTGACCTACTTCAAGGAGATAGGCCCGTATGTTATCATTCTGAATTGTTTCATGGTACAAATTTGAATTATCGTACATATGACAAGGAATTGTATGCTCTTGTGCAAGCGTTCAAGAAATGGAAACATTTCCTGATGGGTAAGGAAACTATCATACACACGGATCAACAACCTCATCAATACTTGCAGGCTGAAAATAAACTTCAGCAGACTAGATACTATAAGTGGATGAGTTTCTTGCTGCAGTTTCAATTGATTATAAAATTTAAGGTGTGACTAACAAGTTAGTTGATATGTTATCTAGACCTCCTTTACTTTCAACTATGGACACATTAACTCTTCTTGGACCTTTTGTGTGCGAAGCATATCAAGAAGGTTATGTGCAAGATGCAGATTTCGAGAGAGATCTTTCAGCGAAAATTTGCAAGTGAGGGTTTTGCACCTAGGGAGAATACTACTTCAAGCCGGGTTTATGCTTGAGCTACCCTTTTGGGTCCTCTTCTTTGGGTCCATTGACTTTGTACTCTGCAATCCCATTGACACCGCTTTGTGGTCATTTGTTGGACATTAATAAAATTATCTTATGTTATTATCTTATCTACAAGAACGAGAAGCTTAGTGTGCCTAAAGGGGAAAGAATTTAATTGAGGGAAGCACACACTTCTAAGGTGGCTGGTGAGTTTGGTGTGACAAAGGTGTAGCACACTTACAAAGGTATGTTTATTGGCCTAACATGTAAGCAAATGTTGTTAAATTCATGAGAGGTGTTTTATGCGGTACAAACAAGCATAGTAATGAAAAGTTGGGGTTAGATATGCCATTATCGGTTCCTTACCAACCATGGAAAGCATCTCCATGAATTTCGTGGGCGGTTTTCCTACTTCCAAGAAAGGGTATGATTATATTTTTGTGGTAGTGGACTGGTTTAGTAAAATGTGTATTCTCATTCCTTGCAAAAAGACCATTAAGGCCAATGATGCAACTGAGTTATTTTTTCTAATGTGTGGGTTCATTTTGGTTTTTTTGATTCTATTGTATCAGATAGGGACTCATGGTTCATCGGGAAGTTTTGTCTACCTTGTGGGAGAAGATGAATACTAAACTGAAAAGGTCCATCGCTTTTCATCCGCGATTGGCAAACAAAAGTGGTAAACAATACCTTGTACAACTGACTCTTGAGAGGGTACAACAAGAAACATCCTAGGACTTGGGATGAGAATTTGGTAAATATCCACAAAGTTGAAAGGTTCATTGAGAAAATTTAGTAGATACACCTCCAAGTATAGGAGAGGTTGAAAGAGTCACAGGCCAAGTACAAAACACGACATGATCAACATAGAACTAAGCATTCTTTCCTTGTTGGTGACAAGGTTGTACTTGAGTAGAGAAAGGCTACAAGGAAAAGCTAAGAAACTCAAACCTCTTCGTTATGGCCCATTTGAAATTCTAGAACAAGTGGGTAAGAATGCATTTCCCTGGATTTTCCTCCTTATATGAGAATATATTCAGTTGTGAATGTTGAATTTACGCCTCTACGAGCCGTCCATGTTGGATTAGGAAGAAGAGGGATTGTTGTTACCATCTATTAAGGATCTTGCTCCATATAGTCAATTGGAATTGGAGGAAGATGTGGTATTGCAGTGGAAAGAGATAACAACATAGCGCGGAGTGCAAGATAGTTGGTGGATTGGGTTGAAAGGTCTATTGCCTACTAAGGCCAAGTGGTATTCCAGAGAAGATGTGGGGAAGACATTTCCTCACTTCATCAATCCTTAAAGCTTTTAGGGACTTAAAAGCCTCAAATTGGGGAGGTATGATCCAAAAATGGATCTAGAAGTACCCAATTCTATGTATTATTTGTTTAACTTGTAAGATCCTCTCTCTCTTTCACATGTAAATTTACCATAAGAATGGTTGAGTTGGTTGAAGGTGATCTAGAAAGGTTCAAATGACAAGGCAAGAGAGTTCTGTTCGAAGAAGGAAGTTTGGCAATAGTTACATGGTAGTTACGCACGCGATTACGCAGCCTTTGCACATCCATTATGTTGCGGTTAAACAACGAGTTTACAACAATTAAAAAAAATGTGAAGGTAAATGGTTCGAACGTTCTAGCTTCCCCGATGAATTCGTTTCACTTCTTCCTTAGCGGAGCAATTATAAATTCGGTTCAATTATTCATCCAAGCAAGTGATTTGAGTGAATTGAAGTGTGAGCAAAAGAGGAAGTTGGAATTGTTCTTGTTTTGTTCATAAAGAGTTGAGTTGTTTCTTGTTGAGTATTGTAAGCAAGTAATCCAATTTGGAGTTTGAATCCTTGTTAAAGGTCATAGTTTGACAATAAACTTGTATTGTTTTGGAGATTTACATAGTGAAGGGAAACAATTGCTTACCTACCCGAGTTTTTCCCACTTTGGGTTTCTCCATGATAAAATTGTTTTCTCCTTGTCTTGTATCTTTCATCTTGATATTGTGTGAATAATTCTTGCATAATAAACTGGATATTAAGAGCTTATTCAAATTGTTCATTCATTATCACAACATAGGATCTGTTTATTGTTTAAAAGACACAATTACGGATCAGACCCACCTAGGGAGCATTTTGGCACTTTCTTGCAATAATTTTAGGGTTTTGATTGGAATAATATTCTCTATATTTGTAAGAGCCAAGTTATGAAGTTCCATAATTTTGTGGTGATTTGCTATTTTTCCAAGCTTGTGGAAGTTAGTTATAGTTATGGAATATTTAATTAATTTCGTAGTTGAGGGTTTTATCATAAAAATCAGATCTCTCACTTCCAAGCTTATAAAAATTAGTTTTCTTGCATGATATGATTGCTGGTGATATATAATAATTTTAGAGATTTAAGGGTAGTTGATTTTAAGGGTTTTGAAGGCGTAAAAGTTGGTTGGAAACCCTAAAAGGGGTTGCTTCCGTAGAAGGGTGTTTCTTAGCAGCAGTTAAGGTGTTTGCTGGCAGCAGTTAAGGGTTTTTATCTATTTATTTCAGTCACTAACAACCTACTAAAAATTTGAAAAGTGTTGTTCATCTTCAGCTTTGCATAGTTTTCTGTGAGTCCCCAAAAAGGGACATTACATGGTTGTTAGTCCTGTAATTCCCAAATTTTTTAGAACTAAATTATTTGAAGGTATGGCGTCCCACAAGTCATTTTCTCTCGATAATGACTCATCATTTAAGTACGACAGGTACGTGAGCTATGCGAAAGATTTAAAATCTCTTATCACACAACCTCTCTCTATTACCCTCAAGCCAATAGTTAGGTGAGGCTACAAATAGAAAATTGAAGTCTATTGTCCTCAAAATGGTCCAGGTGTAATGTCCCCAAATGGAATATTCTTGACCAGGGCAATTTCCTACAATTCCCACTAGGGTCAAATCGATTAATCCAAAAGCCAAAAATCTCAATTACTATCAAACTGAAATTCAGAATGAAATTAGGACACAAACTAAAATTTTCTAGAAAACCTAGTTCGCTGCCCTAGGCCAGCTATTTAGCAAAAATAGCTTTTTCCACATCAAAAAACCTCAAAAAATTATGAAGATTTGTTTACAAGTAGATAATGATTAATCATAATAGGATCTCTAATTAGATTCGAAAAATATTAATTCTGTAATTTATTAGGTAAAAAAGCAACATAACTTATAAATTCAATAACTTGCAAAATACTAAAAATATCATGTGCAAATGATAGCTCAAACTGAAGCTTGAAATGTAAGCTTTCAATGAGCCCAAAATAATTTTTTTCAATGGCGGGAAGACATCCAATTCGGATCTACAGTTACGGAACAATGTAGATAAACCCTAGCTGTAAGTGAAAGTTGGAAATACTATTTCGCCCCACTAAGGAAAGGCCCAAAAACAACTGAAAATTGATCAAACACTTCAGATTTGATCTCTCCATGAATTTAGCTTGAAATCGATGCCCTAACAATGCAAAAATTGGAAATGGAAGCTTCAACAACACTCCCAACAAACATGCAATATTTAGCCCTTGTAGGTCTTCAAACAACTTACGAATCGACAATAATAAGTCTTCAACAACTACCGGAAAACTACTAGAAAAAACAACTAACTCCTTGAATTTTGATGCTCAATGCAAACCCCTTAATGGAGAATCCTCACAACATAGAAGAAGAGTTTATGTTCTCCTTCTAGATCTCTTGAGGTTTTTCGTCCGCAAGAGATAATCTCTAAGGGTTTTCATCCTTTAAAACTATTTTTCAAAGCTCTCAAGCTCGAGACAAAAATCAGAATTTTATAAAATGAAAGAGATGCTTTACAAAGCTATGTACACTTTTGTTATAAGCAATTTTGGCTCAATAGCCACCCGCACCCACCAATCAAAAGCCTTTTCCCACATTTCATTCTTTTTGGCATTTATTTTATTCTCAACATGGGTTGCCTTTTACCCCTAGGAGAAATAAAATTATAAAGTGACCTTTTTCTTTTTCTTTTCTAATTTCACTTTATGTTCTCTTGTATTTTCATCAAGTCATTAATAAATTAATATAAATATTTTTATAAACTTTCTTTTTATGCACTTTATAATAATCTATTAAGACTACAGTTTCTCTCTTTATCACCTCTTAGCTGTCGGGAAACAAAATTTGGCTAAGGGTCTTCTACATGTTATTTTGGAGAAAGGGACATTTCAGTCCTCCCTTCCCCAAATTGTTTGCCCTCAAGCAATTCCAAGCTCATGTGTCCAAGTGCTTTGACTAAGAGAGATGACATGATGTAGCACTCCCAAAGTCTTGCTCCGGTATCCGTCAAATGGGAGATCACTTGACCCTCTAGGCTCATGCTCTTGTTGCATATTGGCCAAATCAAAATATTGGCCACCTTCTTCTTCCTTGCTCTTGATTCTGCACATGGAGCAAACACGTTAGAAAAAACATGAGTGTTGAACAACACTTTTTCAGCCTCTTCATCTTGTCTCATGATCATGTCACAAATTCTTCCCCAAAGGTGGCATCCCCAAGGTTTACTTTTGTTGCTCCATATGCTGCTGTAATCTTTTTCTCTACTCCCAAGATGGCTAGTGACTATTTTCCTTGCATGTGCAACCCAATTCAATCCTTTCACATCATAATTAGCAAACTGATTTTTGATATCTACAACTGTAATAACTTTTTTCCAATCAGCTGTTATGTGAAAGGGCATCCCACAATGTGGTACCTCAAAGTCCGCTTCAGATTTCACCCATTCCCTCTTGCCTTGAATTCTAATTTTTTTATTTTTACCACTGAATTTCAGTTTGTCAACATGGTGAATGAAAACAATTTTCCCAAAAGATGGCAGCCAATGTATCCAATGAATGGTCCCCACTTCAAGTAACCCAATTGTACAAAAACATTCAAGTACCTCAAACCTCTTAAAGAAAATAAAGAAATAAGTTACCTTCTTTGTGCAAGGCATTTCTTTCCATGGACATAGGTCACTAATTTCTTCTATGTTGGAAATATATATGGCTGCCCCCTTATCACACTTTATTCTCTTTTCCCACATTTTCTCCAAGGCTTCCATAGAACCATGAGTTAGCAACAATTGGAAAAGAAAATGAAATGATACCATAGCATCCAAGTAAGGCTTGTAATGCTCTTCATACCATGCGTGATGAATCCCCATTATTTTCATTCCACCATAAACATAAGAGAAGGAGAAATCAAAATTAGAACTTATGTATCCATAAACTTGATCTTATTGAACCCAATGAACCTCATACCTTTTGTTGTACCAATTGAATCTTGTGATGAGAGAAAATAAAACATCTACGAAACCTCATAATTGGGGTTGCTCATCATACCTTTATAACTCAAACTTTACGATATAGGATCATCACCTTCATTCTCCTTAAATTCTTCAGCCCGAACATCATCTTCCACTTTAAAATTATGCAACCATTGTGTCCCAACAACAACCTTATCTCTAGCAAACTCAACCACAAAAATTATGTCATGTACCTCATGTTCTTTCAATGGAATGGGCTGCTGTACCATTTTCTTTGTCAACGCATGGTGATGCCATTGACAAGATTCACCCTTGAAATCAAGTTCTCTTCCTTATCGAGTAGATTCTACCTTGTTTCTTTAAAGAATTTGAGGACCAAATGCCTCCACTAACCATAGCACTTTATAAGGCCCATCAAAACGTGATTTGAGCTTCTCCTTGCCACTTTGTTTGATGAAAGATTGTCTATAAGGCTGAAGCCTCAAATAGATCATGTCACCCGCCGCAAAATCCTCTCAACACGCTGCTGATTTTCATAGAGTCTGCTTGAAAAATAAGCTTTCCAATGAACCCAAAATCAGAAATTTTCAATGGCGGGAAGGCATCCAAAACGGATCTGCAATTTTGGAACAATGTAGATAAACCCTAGCTGTAAGTGAAAACTGGAAATACAATTTCGCCCCACTTAGGAAAAGCCCAAAAACACCTCAAAACTGATCGAACACTTCAGATCTGATCTCTCATTGAATTAAGCTTGAAATTGATGCACTAGTGATGCAAAAACTGGAAATGGAAGCTTCAACAACACTCCCAAGAAACATGCAATATTCAGCCCTTGTAGGTCTTAAAACAACTCATGAACTGGCAACAATAAGTCTTGAACAACTGCTGGAAAACATAACTCCTTAAATTTTGATTCTCAATGGAAACCCCTGAATGGAGAATTCTCGAACATAGAAGAAGAGTTTTCGTTCTCCTTCTAGATCTCTAGAGGGTTTTCGTCCTCCATAGATAATCTCTATGGGTTTTCGTCCTTAGAAATTATTTTGCAAAGCTCTCAAGCTCGAGACAAAAATAAGAATTTTATAAAATCAAAGACATATCTCTCAAGCCAAACTTGTTTTTATAGGAAATCTTGGCTTAATAGTATAAGAACCTTGTCTAATTCTTATCCAAATTTTTGAGTTTTAGTGTATTGACTTTTCGTCAAACACTTGTCATGTGACTTCAAGTTCTGAATTTTGATTCTGGTATATTGTTGTTATAAACTTATTCCAAGATATTTAGGCAATCAAATTGTAAAATAAACATTCCCAATTGACCCACAATGATATTCTAACTGCAAGGATTTTTATTTTCCAAATTAGGAACATTGGGAGCAATAATAATCGGGTCTGATATAAAAAAATCAGACAGATGTCTTTTATATCAGAAAGTACAAATGTAATTCAAATTAAAGAATTCACCATACAAGCATCACAAAACTTACCCGGAATAGATAGTCCCCTTGTAGATACAATTATGGGTATAATAGGAAACCTCTAAACAATGAAATTAGGTATTAGAACCCTGTTGGTGTAGTTGCTATAGCTGTCCAAAATCCTGATACAATTCAGACATGTGCATAAAAACCAACATGCAAGGAATCTCCTTACAAATACCTTCAAACCCTTATGAGATATGGCTGATAAGAGCTGCGAGGAAGAGACTCGATCAACATGCAAGATAACTCCTGAAAAGTTAATATCATAATTGCATAAAGAAAATTCGAAATCTTACTCTTTATTCTTGATCAATACATATCCATTTAAATAGGAGATGTTGTTCCTATATTTAAGGAGATATAATCTCCATAAATATCTCCACACATAACTCCTAAAACAACTCCATGCTATTATACGTGAGATTTTGTTTTCTCACAAAACTAATATTGTTAATGATTTGTTTACTCAACAACTCATAACAATATTTACTCACCCACTCATAATTACATTTACAATAATGTAATTAATTATTACAACACATATTATATTATCCTAGATAATATAATCACTTACATAATATTCTATGTTCACACTACAACATAGATATTCCTAACATTCGCCCCCTTAGTGTGAACATGGGGTAAGAGCTCCTGGAAACATCAACCTTGTCGGAGTATTCATTGCTACTGGATCTTGCTATCTGGATCTTGCTGCTAATGATCATCCTTGTCGTATGAACATCTTCATCGACTGATCACCTTCCACCGAAGTACCTTCCACCGAAGTATGGCAGTCAGAGGACCGTACGACAGTCAGAGGACCGTACGTAGATGATTTTCCCCTGTAAGCTGAGTCATGCAGTTTGCTTCTTCCACACCAAATAGACACTCAGGAACTGTTGTTAGTCTATGTGAACACATTAAAATCAAAACATGAAACTAGTTTCACCCCCTTGTGTATAAACACACCACATAACTGAAATAAAATATCACCACATCTGTCTGCGACCCCATCGTTGGTGAATGACGAGAGGACGCTGATTTTCCTCCTTCCTCCATTGCCTCCTTCCTCCAACAAGAAAAGAGTCTACCATAGGAAATCCTCATCACTAGGACATGAAAGTTCTTCATCAGTTGAGTAGACTTCCCAATCAGTTTCTACTTCAGCTAGAAGGGCTTTCTGATCTATCTTGTCATCAAGAAGATCTGAGCTCTCTTTTTACTGATTCGGTATTACATGCCCAATCTCATTACAATGAAAAGCATTTTATTTTTCCATGTGAAGGAACCTTCTTTGGTTTATGTTTTCCTTCTTAGATGAGGAGCTCGGTTTGTTTCCTACATATAGTACTTCTTCATGTTCTTCATGATTGCTTTGTTCTAATGATGTAGAAATCACTCCTTCTAGACTAATAGTAATTTTACTCAAAGTAAATACAATATTTGAGTAACTCTTAGGCATCTTTATTAAGAAGAATAGCTTTAGCATCATCATCTTTTACATGTTCTTTAATTCCAGCTAGTTGATTTAGCAAAGAGCGAAACTTACTTATATGATCTACCATTTTTGAGTTCTCTTCCATTTTCAACCCGTACAAGCATTGCTTGATGTAGTCTTTGCCATTTCAGCTTCAGAACCAAACAATTTGTTAAGAGACTCCCAAATTTCTTTTGCAGATTTTGTGAAATCCACATGATGTAGATAGGCTTTTGATAAGCCCAGACCAATGGTACCCAATGCTCTCTGATCTTTTGCATTCCATTTTGCCAATTCATTTCCTCCAGTGGGTGGAGTTGAATTAGACTTCACCACATCCCATAGATCCTTTTCTATTAAATGTAATTGCATCTGTAGTTGCCATGTATGGAAATCTTGTCCTTCAAACTTTTCAATCAGATTTAGTTTCTCCATTATTTTGTACAATACTGATAAAAAAATACAAAATTGAATCAAGTACTTTAAAATTTTATATTGAATACCTTTTAACCTCCAAGCAAGTCAAGAACTTGTATTAACAATTCAACATTATTGAAAATTGGAGAAAACTTTCAGTAGAAGAATTGATGTGCTTAATTTGATAGCTGCATAGTAAAATCCGTATTTCTTCCAAACTACGTTCTGGGTTCTTCTGAAATTTCTTCTGTAGTTTCTTGACCAGCACGTGATTCTGCACACAAAATTATAGAAAAACCCACATCTGGAAACGAAAAATATAATATATTCTTTGAGACGGATCTGATCATGAAAGCACTGAAATTTCTTGCATCAAACCTGCTCTGTTACCAAATGAAAAGTTAATATCATAATTGCATAAAGAAAATTCGAAATCTTACTCTTTATTCTTGATCAATACATATCCATTTAAATAGGAGATGTTGTTCCTATATTTAAGGAGATATAATCTCCATAAATATCTCCACACATAACTCCTAAAACAACTCCATGCTATTATACGTGAGATTTTGTTTTCTCACAAAACTAATATTGTTAATGATTTGTTTACTCAACAACTCATAACAATATTTACTCACCCACTCATAATTACATTTACAATAATGTAATTAATTATTACAACACATATTATATTATCCTAGATAATATAATCACTTACATAATATTCTATGTTCACACTCTGACATAGATATTCCTAACACTCCCAACTGAAAATGTAAATTGCTGATTAAATGAATGCGCTTCTAATGGGAAATCGCTGTCAAGGACGATGTAAGTCGCATTGATATACCAAGTTTTCTCCACAAAACTGAAATCGCTGTTGCAAGTGTGCGCCTCCAATGTAGCATGCAATCACCACAAACCCTCAAATGTAATAGCAAAGAGGAAGAGGCTGTCTTTGGGGTTTATGCCTTTAAAAATGGATGCCATGAAAAAAATCCCCCTCAACATAAAGGCGCTAGCATAAAGAAGTAATCACTGAATCATTGTGGTAGAAACTTGAACAATATATCTCCAAATTTGTATTGGAACAATCTCACAAATTTGTCATGAAACTCTCTACCTTCCAATACTCTGAAATCTGCAAAGATAAATCACGGAATCTCCATGAGCCCGAACAATGATGTGCATCTGTGAATCTTGAGATGAATTCACCAAGTGGGCTGATCGGGGTTTTCGTCCAAATAGCCAAAACCTCTAGGGTTTTTGTCCTAGGGTTTCTTGAACCTGTGCCAAAGCTCTCAAGCTCTTGGCGATAAGTTTCTTTCAAAATAACAAGTCATGAATAAATCTTGTTTGCACTTTTTCCTCCTTTTATAACCCTTTTCCCTTTTTTTTAAGAGTAATAATTTATTTTATTTAGTTTTATTCTATTTTACCTCTCAAAAGTTACGTTACTTTATAATATGTCATTGACATTATTAAAAAGTCACTTTATAAAATAAAGTATGCCCAACAACTAATTAATTAAATATAAGTAATCGCATAGGACTTACGAATATTTATCATTTAATTAATTAATTAATTCCCTTTTTCAAAGAGCTATAACTACGAGTTCTTGGCTAAATTATTTTAATTAAAATGGCAACCTTAATGAAGTTAATTAGATATAACTCCATATTACACCCAACTTGCGAGAAAGGGCGAAAAGCGTTTGAATCGAAATTTGTGACACTATAGTGATTCCGATGATGAAAGATGATAAAGGAGCACAACCTGGGTGACTTCCTAAAAATAGACGCCCCTTCCGATAATATTGGATCCCAACCGGAAGCCGAAATAACATCCGAAAGCGTCATTGAATTCTTCTAAAGAAACGGACTTGATTGAAATATCGAAACACCCCTCGGATAATGCTAACACAAACCCAAAATGTCAAAGAACAATTTGCTATCACTTGGCTAGAGAACTGAATTAAATGTCCCCTCTTCTAAAATAACCATGGTGAGGACCTTTGGCCCATTTTGTCCACCCGACGACTAAAGAGAAATATAAGGGTGAATTACGTTAGCTATTATTATTATAAGGTGCTATTAAAAAATAGAAATCAAAATAAAATTGTACAAGCACTTATAATAATATTAGTAACTTAATATTATGCCATGATAAATCATATAGGGGAGTTAACTTATGTTTTAATGTTCCTAATGGGGAAATGTGACTTGGGTCACCTTGTGGGGGGCCCATGAATTATTAATAGACCCTTTATAATTTTTATAGACCCCCAAGTAAAAATGGGACTTGGTTAAGGAGATATGGGAGGAGCAAATGACATTAAAAAAATTGCTGCATGGTGGTTAGAGGAGTGGGGTGGTGCTCTTTGGGTCATATCTTTCTCTTATGAGGAAAATCGACTTGCTTAGGGATTATTCTTCACTTCACATTTTCCATTTTGGTGCATGAGAGCTTGGAGCTTGCTGTTGTAATTTTCTGTGGATGAAAACCCTTAAGAAATATGGTTTTGGGAGAACGGAAACTCTTCAAAATATTACGAAACTCGGGAATAATATTCAAGTTTTTGGCAACTATTTTCTACAGCTGGAGCGATCCATTTTGAGGGTTTTGCAGTAGTTTGGGAACCCAAAAATATTATATTTTCAATCAGATTTGTAAGGAGCATTTCCAGAAATTTATTCAGTGTTTTTGGAGTATTTTGGTGGGGTTTCAAACCCTTATTCTGCTGCTGCAATATCCAGGTCAGATCTGAAATATTTTATGAATGTAAACAATTTTTGGAATCTTCATTTTGGTATTAATTTATGCCACTTTTTATCTATCAATATATCTCTATTGCAAAAACTACAAAAAGAAGTTATTTTTGCTTGGTTCATGGTGCTTATTTCTACTTGGCAAATCGCATTTCCCAGTTATATTTTTGTTGCAGCGTATATATATTAGATTTGGGCTTTATTTTCAGCTGGGTATTAGATTTCTCTATTGCTCTTTCCATTGGGTCCATTTGGGGACATTACAGTGGTATCAGAGCAAGTTTTCCTCCCAGCCTGTTGTGGTGAAATTCAGATTTCAGATTTCAGTTTTATATGGACAGGGACGACGATCTTTTTAGGAACCAATATCAGAGGAGAACACCAAGAAGAGGAGGAATGGATGAGGAAGAAAGGGCACCTCCTAATGATGGGCTAAGTTACATAAATGAGATTTTCACTAGGGGTAACAGAGAGATACAAGGTAGATTATTGGACTCCCAAAGAGATCTTAGGGACTCCATAGTTGGAGCCATTGCAGATTTGGGAAGGGCTCTACAAGGAACAAACTTTAACAGGCAAAACCCTCAAGGGGGTCAGGGCAACCAAGGTGAGGGCAACTCTTCCACACTTCATGTTGAAAGGGATTCTCAAAAAAATTCCTCTAAATACTTTCGTGCAAGTTTCCTTCAGAGAGAAGAGCCACAAGAAGAGAGGGAGCAGCCACAGGTTCATGGATTTGTGGAGGAAATTAATTTATATGGAGATGAGTATGCATCTTTGAACCCTCATACAAGAGACCTTCTTTCATTTAGAGATTTTTGCCAACTAAGGAAGAATGAAGGACCAAGAAGGAGGGTGAACCAACAACCGGAAACTAGAAGAGACATCCAACACCATTTGGGGAAGATCACTCTTCCTACGTATGATGGGACTGACAAATGCTCTGCAAGGGCATGGCTGCAAAAATTGGATACTTACCTTTCATTGAACCCCATGTATGAAGAGGAAGCTCTCAAGTTTGTCACTCTTCACTTGGATGGTGTAGCCCACGAATGGTGGTATCATGGAATTGTGACTCAAGGGCATGGCTCCATCACTACACTTGAGGAGTTTAGTCAAAGGTTGGTCGAAAGGTTTGATAGAAAAGACCCAGAAGTACACTTCCGTGAACTAGCACAGCTGAAACAAGAGTCTACCGTTGAGCAATATGTGGCTGATTTTCAGAAATTGGCAGTCATGGTGACCGATGTTAGTGAGCGGAGACTTGTTATGCTATTCATGGAAGGATTAACCAAACCTCTTAAGGGGTTGGTGAAGGCATTTGAACCTTCTTCTCTTCAAGATGCAATAAAAAGATCTCTAAATCTGGAATCTACGGCAGTTAGGGGTAAAAACCAGCCCCTTGGACAATCAAAACCAAGCTATATGGGGCAGCCAAGGCACACTTTTCAAGGGCAGTCAAGAACAGCCCCGATTAATCAAGCAAAAAAGCCATTCCAGCAGTATACAAGCAACCAAAGAGAGCCTCCTCGGAACAAGGAAGGTGAGAATTCAAGGAATGAGTTGAGAAGGAAGAATCTTTGTTTCCATTGCAAGGACCCATGGGCTCCAGGACACCGTTGTTTAGGCAAAGGTCAAGTGCACTACATTGAAGTTGTTTCTAATGGAGAGGAAGAAGAAATAGAGGGAATAAAGTTATGAAGATTTAGAACTAGAGGGCAAAGAAGAAAACAACTAGCTGGATAGTACTCTTGCTACTTTATCCGGGGCACCAAGGTATCACCCTTTTCGAGTTAGAGGGGAACTAAAAGGTAAAAGAGTCACCGTTTTAATTGATAGTGGTGCTATACATAACTTTATTGATGCTGATTTAGTTGCAAAAATGGGGCTGCCATTAGAAGACTTCAAAGGATTTAATGTTACAGTAGCGGATGGTTTCACAATCCCTTGCACTAAGAAAATATCTCAGCTGAAAATCACACTTGGCAGGCACATGGTGACAGATGACTTCTATGTGGTTGGTATAGGTGAAACGGATGTGGTGTTGGGGGTACAATGGTTGCATTCACTTGGGGAATTTACTCAAAACTATCAGACAATGGAGCTGAAATTCAGATCAGCAGGAAAGGAAATAGTGCTACGTGGCATGGCAAATGGTGCTCCTACGGTAGTGACCGCTAAGAGGATGGAAAGAGCTTTCCATAGAGGGCAGGTTTCATGGGCAGCAAAGTGTTTTATTACATCTGCAGATCAAATTTTGGAGCAACAACAGTACCATAAGGATATTCAAGCAATTCGTGACAAGCATGCCAAGGTATTTGATGATCTCCCTCATGGGTTACCTCCAGATAGAGGTTTTGAGCACACTATTGAGTTAGAACCAGGTACTAAGGCCATTATCACCACTCCTTACCGCCATCCTAGAGCATACAAAGAGGAGATTGAAAAAGCTATTAAGGAGTTGTTGGAAATGGGGCACATAAGACCAAGCTCAAGCCCCTTTGCATCTTCAGTGGTACTTGTGAAAAAGAAAGATGGGACAATGAGGATGTGTATTGATTACCACCTATTGAACAAGAAAACCATCAAGAATAGGTACCCCATACCTAGGATTGATGAGTTAATTGATGAGCTACATGGGGCTATCTACTTTTCCAAGATTGACTTGAGATCCGGGTACCATCAAATTCGGGTAAGGAAGGAGGATGTCTACAAGACTGCATTTAGATGTCATTTTGGTCACTTCGAATTTCTTGTGATGCCTTTTGGATTGACAAATGCTCTAGCTACATTTCAATCTTGCATGAATCATGTTTTTAGGGAGCACTTGAGGAAGTTCGTATTGGTCTTCTTTGATGACATTTTGGTATATAGTAAATCATGGGATGATCACCTTCAACACTTGGACATTGTGTTGGGTATTTTGGGGCAGCAGTCACTCTTTGCAAAGGAATCAAAATGTGAACTTGGAGTAACGGAAATTCTCTACTTGGGACACGTCATTAATGCTCAAGGTGTCCATGTGGATCAACAAAAGATTGTGGCTATCATGGATTGGCCTCCACCCACCACTATGACACATTTGAGAGGATTCTTGGGATTATGTAGCTATTACAGGAGATTTGTTAAGGGTTTCTCTCAACTTGCAGCCCCTTTGACGGATTTGACGAAGAAGGGAGCTTTCAGCTGGTCTAGGACAGCCCAAGAGGCCTTTGATAATTTAAAAAAAGTGATGAGTACATGCCCCGTACTCGCTGTTCCAGATTTCACTATTCCTTTTGTGGTGGAATGTGATGCATCCGGTGAAGGAATTGGGGCTGTTTTAATGCAAAACAAACATCCCATTGCTTTTGAGAGTAGGAAACTAAAAGAGATTGAGAAGAAATACTCCATCTATGACAAGGAAATGCTAGCCATCATGCATGCTTTGGTCAAGTTTGGCAATACCTTGTTTGTGGCAAATTCATAGTGAAGACGGATCACAATAGCTTAAGGTATTTTCTCAGCCAATCTGATTTGAATGATAGGCAACAAAAATGGGTGAGCAAAATTCAGTCTTTTGACTTTGAAATTGAATTTGTTAAAGGCAAAAATAATATAGTAGCGGATGCTCTATCTAGGAAGCCATATTGTTGCTCTATGACAGAAATTGCAGCGGATTGGAGGGCTGTTATAACAGCTGAATATGCAAAAAATCAGCTTGCTAGCAAGATTCTTGAAGGTGAGATTGAAGATGAAAAATACAAGGTTGTGGATGGTTTAATTTTGTACAAGAACAGGGTCTTTTTGGTGCCGGAATCCAAGGTTAAGCGCAAGATATTGGAAGCAATGCATGATTCACCTTTGGCAGGACATCCAAGTTATTTTAAAATGTACAAACAAATTAGAGAAAAATTTGTTTGGAAAGGTCTCAAAGGGGAGGTGCTCAAACACATAAGGGAGTGTCTCACATGTCAACGGTGTAAGGTGGAGCATGAATTTCCAGCAGGCCTTTTGCAGCCCCTACCTATTCCAACGCAGAAATGGGAGAGTGTTTCCATGGACTTCATTGTGGGACTTCCGCCGGTTCAAGGTAAAAGTGTTCTTTATGTTGTAGTGGATAGATTAACCAAGTATGCACATTTCTTTCCACTACCAACTAAATTTGATGGTCCCCTTGTGGCTGGAATTTTCTTTAGAGAAGTCTTCAAACTACATGGGCTACCTAAGAATATTGTGAGTGACAGGATAGCAGATTTCAGAGTTCTTTTTGGCAAGAACTCTTCCATCTTGCAGGTACTGAGTTAACCCCTAGCACTAGCTACCATCCACAAACGGATGGGCAAACCGAGATTGTTAATAAGTGGATAGAGGGGTATCTAAGGAGTTATGTCACAGGGCAGCAGACTGCATGGATAAAATGGTTGTATTTGGGGGAGTTTTGCTACAACACGACCTACCACATGTCTATTGGTATGTCTCCCTTCAAAGCTTTATATGGTTATGATGCATATTCCTTTGTGGATGTTGTTTTACTTGATAGTAGAGTGCCGGGTGCTAAGGACTTGGTGCAGCAGAGCCAAGATATATTAAAAGCACTCAAAGATAACCTCTCACATGCACAAAATCAGCAGAAATTATATGCGGACCAGCGAAGGGTAGAGAGGTCATTTGAAGTGGGGGACATGGTTTTCTTGAGGCTACAACCATACAGGCAATCTTCCCTCAAAGGGAAAGGATCGGAAAAGCTGAAGCCAAGGTTTTATGGCCCTTATAAGATTGTAAGAAGGGTGGGAATGTTGCCTACGAGCTTGAATTGCCGGCTCAAAGCAAAATTCATAATGTGTTCCATGTTTCATGTTTAAAGAAAGCGTTGGGGCAGCATATTTCTCCCTCCATGGAATTGCCTCCTCTTGATGATGAAGGTAAGCTTGTGTTGGAACCGGAAGTCATTATAGAAGAGCAAGAAAGGAAGCTACGAAATAGAACTATTAAGGAGTATTTGGTACAATGGAAGGGGTTGCCCTTTGAGGATGCAACTTGGGAAGGTGCAGAAATTTTAGAGCACCTAAATTTGAAATTGCTTGTGGGCAAGCAATTTGAGGAAGGGAGGACTGAAATGTCCCCTCTTCTAAAATAACCATGGTGAAGACCTTTGGCCCATTTTGTCCACCCGACGGCCAAAGGGAAACATAAGGGTGACTTAAGTTAGCTATTATTATTATAAGGTGCTATTAAAAAAATAAAAATAAAAATAAAAATAAAACTATACAAGCACTTATAATAATATTAGTAACTTAATATTATGCCATGATAAATCATAAAGGGAGTTAACTTATGTTTTAATGTTCCTAAAGGGGAAATATGACTTGGGTCACCTTGTGGGGGACATGAATTATTAAAAGACCCTTTATAATTTTTATAGACCCCCAAGTAAAAATGCGACTTGGTTAAGGAGATATGGGAGGAGCAAATGACATTAAAAAATTGTTGCATGGTGATTGGAGGAGTGGGGTGGTGCTCTTTGGGTCATATCTTTCTCTTATGAGGAAAATCGACTTGCTTAGGGGATTATTCTTCACTTCACATTTTCCATTTGGTGCATGAGAGCTTGGAGCTTGCTGCTGTAATTTTCTGGGGACGAAAACCCTCAGAAAATATGGTTTTGGGAGAACGAAAACTCTTCCAAATATTACTATTTTGCTAGAGGAAACTCAGGAATAATATTCAGGTTTTGGGAACTATTTTCTATAGCTGGAGCGACCCATTTTGAGGGTTTTTGCAGGTGTTTGGGAACCAAAAATATCACATTTACAATCAGATTTGTAAGGAGCATTTCCAGAATTTTATTTAGTGTTTTTGAAGTGTTTTGGTGGGGTTTCAAACCCTTATTCTGCTGCTGCATTATCCAGGTCAGATCTGAGATATTTTATGAATGTAAACAATTTCTGGAACCTCCATTTTGGTATTAATTTATGCCATTTTTATCTATCAATATATCTCTATTGCAAAAACTACAAAAAGAAGTTATTTTTGCTTGGTTCATGGTGCTTATTTCTACTTGGCAAATCACATTTCCCAGTTATATTTTTGTTGCAGCGTATATATATTAGATTTGGGCTTTATTTTCAGCTGGGTATTAGATTTCTCTATTGCTCTTTCCAGTGGGTCCATTTGGGGACATTACACCGAAAATGGGGACATTACAATCCTCCCTTCCCAAAGATTGCTTGTCCTCAAGCAATGCCAACGCAACTCCAAAATCATCAAATAGGTCCATATTGTAACCAAGAATGATCCCAGGGTCCCAAACCAAAATAGTGAATCTACTGTATGAGATGAAGAAGTAATCTAATATCAAAGAATCATCATACCAAAGTAAAAGTAGAAGATTCATCTCATAAGGATTACCCAACAAGTAATCATGTTCCCACACACTCCAATGCCTACCAAAAGTTGATGTAGATCCTGAAAAATCGGAAAGTAACATGGAGTTCCAAGTAGGACAGCTATTAACCCATGACAAATCAATGAAGATGAAGTCACCAATCAACAAATAGAGAGCTCATAATAAATCGGTGACATAACCAAAGATGAGTTATGGATGTCTTCAACACCCATCAAAGACAACTCTTGAGTGGCTGGTCCACTATGAATGTCATCAACAAAATCATCAACTCCATGAAGGACATGATCATCATCAACTGAAAATTCTGAATTATACTCATCTATCCATGTGTCAAAACTCGTAGACATTTTCCTATCCTGTTCCTTCACGATTGAAGTATTGACTAAACCATCCAAATTTTATGTCTCATCAATCTCATCACTACAAACATATGAACAACGTGAGTTTTCTGATTCATATAAATTTATTTGTTCGGTGTGTTTGGCTTTCATAAGAGTTTTTTTTATGACAGGTTCAACTGTATTAACATCATCCCTTGGAAGGAAAAGAGATCTAAGATAAACCTCCTTTTGTTTTCTTGCTTGATCTATGTGGTGAACTTGTTCTTTGACTTGTTGTAGATGCTGGTTTGCAAGGGCAGCCACTAACTTATCCTCCTTGGCCCTTTGTGACCATATATCACACAAAATTTGTGTCTTTTCCACATCCTCCCAAGTCTGATGTAAAAAATCAGAATTCTTATGACTTGAATTCATCACACAAAACCCATTTTTAACACCCAATTCTTGAATGCCACCTATAGAAGGCCCCATGGTATTATCATCCTCATGTGAAAGGAGTATTCTCTCATGATGGAGTAAAGAAATATGACTGCTATCATAAAAATCAGAATACCTATCATACTCTTTTGCCATGTCTTCAAGCTTCACACGTGCATCTTTCGTGAAATTTTCATATCCAACACTTGTACTTTGAGTGCCAACGCTTGTAGACTCTTCTTCATTTGTTTCTCCATGTGTAAGGGCTGTAATCTCATGAGAGTGAGAAGATAAATTAATGCTGCCCCAAATCAGATTTTTGGGATCCTCCTCCATGCTTTCATTGCAATCATCAAACGCTACCAATTCTTGATTGGTCTCAAGCTCTTCCCAAATCATTAGAGGTGGGAGAGGCTCAAATAAGTCTTCTTCAATAGATTGCACAAGGCTGCACGTTACTACCTTGTGTGGTTCTTCATTTCTTTCTTCAACTTGTCCAACTTCTACATCATTTGCCATGTCATCTTGCACCATGGGAGTAGCTGCTCTATATGACTAATTTGTTGAATTATGCATCAAAAGGAGACGAAGATCAGCCATATCTCTGTCCTAATATTTTACCAAATGGGTAGCTATATCTCTATTTGTAACCATTTGCAAATAGTCTTCTTTCATCAAATCCAAAGCCTCTTTGAAAGAGTGCAAATGTGGATGAGAAATTCCATGTCCCATTCCTTTTTGTCTTTCCTCTCTTTGGGCTGTACAAAGGAGGACTTCTAGGTGTTTCTGAGTGCTCTCCATTCTTGACAATGCTTGAGTTATTTTATCTTCCCTCACAACCAAATAGTCTTGCAAGTCTTCCCAAACCAAAGGCTTTTGTTCCAAATATCCTTGGCTGCTATAGTCTGATTTTTCTTCATGTGTAGATGATGTGACATTATTGGATTTAACTATCATATTAGAAGATGCCTTATGATCACCCAACGAATCCATGCCATTGCTATCCAAAACACTAACATGCTCTATGCTAGCCTTTAAAGTAGAAGATTCTTGTGAAACCTC
Source organism: Taxus wallichiana var. yunnanensis (assembly GCA_018340775.1). Lineage (NCBI taxonomy): Eukaryota > Viridiplantae > Streptophyta > Pinopsida > Cupressales > Taxaceae > Taxus > Taxus wallichiana. The sequence goes on along the minus strand of CM031244.1, from coordinate 205,558,308 downwards.
TTGCAAGGATGATGTAAATAAATCATTACCCAAGGCTGTTCCCATGTCTTCCTGAGTCAAATCAGCATGTCTATCAAATTCATCATATAAATTTTTGCATACCTCATTGGAACTTGAAGACACCAAAGCACTCTCATGAAGAGTTGTATCAACCATATGTGAAGATTCTCTATTCCTTCCATGTATAAACAATTCAGAAGCTATAGTGTGATATTCCTTCCTTGCATGCTCAGTCTTGTGGCCAAGATTTGGGTGCATGTCCATGTAGTCCTTGAAATGAAAATTCTCCTTAACATATTGAGGAAGGATGCTATACTCCTCAAATATGCTAATCACTTCCACTTCTTTGTCTTGTGGCATTGGACCTTTGCTAATAGAAAGTGATGATGATCCTTTAGAGAGTCCAAACTTTGAAAGTGAATCATCTAAATGCTGCAATTTATGCATGAGCTGATGTTGTGATTGTTCAGGTTTTTTCCACACTTGTTTGTAGCTAGACATCCTTCCCAAGATGACTTATTTCACTGTCCAAACTGGCAAACCAATTCCAAACTGACTTGTGCACAACTGATTTCAAAACAACTGAATGCAACCATTACCCAACAGGATGGCAAGATTATGGCTCTAATCAAACTAACCCTCCAGGCTGGGAGGATCCAAGCTCTGATACCACTGTAAGAACCCTGTCTAATTCTGATCCCAATTTATGAGTTTTAGTGTATTGACTTTTCGTCAAACACTTGTCATGCGACTTCAAGTTCTGAATTCTGATTCTGGTATACTGTTATAAACTTATTGCAAGAGATTTAGGCAAACAAATTGTAAAATAAACATTCCCAATTGACCCACAATGATATTCTAACCGCAAGGATCTTTATTTGCCAAATTAGGAACATTGGGAGCAATAATAATCAGGTTTGATATAAATAAATCAGACTGATGTCTTTTATATCAGCAAGTACAAATGTAATTCAAATTAAAGAATTTACCATACAAGCATCACAAAACTTACCCGGAATAGATAGTCCTCTTGTAGATACAATTATGGGTATAATAGGCAACCTCTAAACAATGAAATTAGGTATTAGAACCCTGTTGGTGTAGTTGTTGTAGCTGTCCCAAATGCTGATACAATTCAGACATGTGCATAAAAACCAACATGCAAACATACCCGGGAATCTCCCTACAAATGCCTTCAAACCCTTATGAGATATGGCCGATAGAAGCTCAAAGGAAGAGGCCGATCAGCATGCAAGATAACTCCCAACTGAAAATGCAAATCGCTGATATGAAAGAATGCACCTCTAATGGGAAATCGTTGTCCAAGGATGATGTAGCCGCTGATATACCAAGTTTGCTCCACAAGACTGAAATCGCTGTTGCAAGGGTGCGCCTCCAATGTAGCATGCAATCACCACAAACCCTCAAATGTAATAGCCAAAGAGGGAAGAGCTGCGTTGGGGTTTATGCCTTCAAAATGGATGCCATGACAAAAGATCCCCCTCCAACATAGGCGCTAGCATAAAGAAGTAATCCCTGAATCGCTGTGGTAGAAACTTGAACAATATATCTCCAAATTTGTATTGGAACAATCTCACAAATTTGTCATGAAACCCTCTACCTTCCAATACTCTGAAATCTGCAAAGATAAATCACCGAATCTCCATGAAACTGAACAATGATGTGCAACTGTGAATCCTGAGATGAATTCACCAAGTGGGCTGATCTGGGTTTTCATCCAAATAGCCAAAACCTCTAGGGTTTTCGTCCTAGGGTTTCCTGAACCTGCAAGCCAAAGCTCTCAAGCTCTCGAGGAAAAGTTTCTTTCAAAATAACAAGTCATGAATGAATCTTCATTGCACTTTTTCTTCCTTTTATAACCCTTTTCCCTTTTTTTTGAGAGTAATACTTTATTTTATTTATTTTTATTCTATTTTCCCTCTCAAAAGTCACTTTACTTTATAATATGTCATTGACATTATTAAAAAGTCACTTTATAAAATAAAGTATGTCCAACAACTAATTAATTAAATATAAGTAATCCCATAGGACTTAAGACTATTTATCATTTAATTGATTAATTAATTCTTTTTTCCAAAGAGCTATAACACTGAGGTGCCCGATATATTATTTTAATTAAAATGACAACCTTAATGAATTTAATTAGATATAGCTCCATATTACACCCAACTTGCGGAAATAGCGAAAAGCATCGGAATCAAAATTTGTAAACATGTGATTGATCCACGATGATGAAAGATGATAAACGAGCTTGATTGGGTGACTTACTAAAAATAGATGCTCCCTCCAAGAATCTTGGAGCCCAAACTGGAAGTCGGAAATAACATCTGAAAGCGTCATTTAACTCCTCTAAACAAACTGAGTTCATTAGAAATATGAAAACACCCCTTAGATTATCTTCGACACAAACTAGAAATGTCAATGAACACCTAATGCTAGAGAAGCCGAAAATGGGGACATAACAAGTAGCCACCCACAAACACCAATCACATGCTTTTCCCGCATTTAATTGTTTTTTTGCCTTATATCATCCCCAACATGGGTCTCAGTTTTCCCTCATGCGAAATAAAAATATAAAGTGACTTCTTTCCCTTTACTTTTCTAATTTCATTTTGTATTTTCTTTTCTTTTCTCTTTATTTTTAGTAAGTCATTAATAAATTAATATAAGTGCTTTATATAAAGTCTCAATTTTATGCACTTTATAATAATTTATTAAGACTATAGTTTCGCTATTTATCACACCTTAGCCGTTGGGAAACAATATTGGGTAAGGGTGTTCTACAGGACCATCTTAGGAAGTGGAACATTTCACAAGGAGAATAAAAGGGATTGGCATTTAAAGTTGTTCTTGGCCTTATGCACGTATAGGATTTTCATTCGCACAGAAAGGGGGAACTCTATTTTCCCTAATTTTTCGTTCGGAAGTTGTTCTACCTTTAGAGGTGGAACTCCCTAGTCTTTGTGTGTCCTTGTAGGGCATATTAGACGAAGACGAGTAAAGAAATGCATGCTTAACCGATCTAGAAAACCTAGGCGAGAAAAGGCTTAGAGCTGAGCAACATCACGGGGTTTATGTCAACAAGATTTGTCAACAATATAATAAAAAGGTCTACGAATGCCCAATTCAAGTAGGTGACCTTGTACTTAGACTTGATAGTTGGATAGATAAGAGGGTAGGCGAAGGTCGTAAGGTCAGACGTAAATGGCTAGGCCCTTATCAAGTAACCGAAGATTTCAAGAACGGTGGTTATTGTTTGTGCACTTACAAGCTTGAGGAGTTCGATGAATTTTTCAACTTGCTCCACCTAAAACGCTTCTAGATATTAGAGTATCACATCTCCACATTGTCCTTATTGTGTTTCCACCCTTTGTGTCATTTGCATTATCACTATGTTTTAAAAATTGTCTTGCTATGGGATTATTTATTTGAAAGTAACTTTAAAATTTTCGTACATTGGTAGATGTTCTAATCATAATATCTTTACAATTTTTTCAAACTCTTTAGCTATATAGTCGACATCATCGATTTCAATCATAAGACATGAGTTAATTTTGTTCCTATTCGCTCTTGTGAATCTCATCCCTCTTGCGGTTTCTCCCACTTTGGATATTTCCACCTATGGTCTTGTCTAGAAGTGTCTTAATGGCAGATCTTCCCTTAAAAAAGGTTCCCTCCTTAACAAGAAAACTCTAAACTCTTCACCCCAGATCATATGTCGGCCCATTGCAATCCTAGGTGATGATTCCTTGCATTCTACTAGTCGCATGGGGCTGAGATTGAAGGAAAACGTTCCTTCCCAACAAGGACAATGAGAATATATACATGCATATTGCAAATAACTACACCTTTTGTCCTCCCCAGTCTTTGGTGACGAGCGCACACTTTGTACTTGTAGCATGAGGTTAGGAAAGGAGGAAGGTGCCCTTACTTGTCTATGTTTTGCCTTTGGTGATGAGCCCTTGCTTCTTACCAATAGCATGGGGCAAGACGTAGGGGGTCATTTAAAAAAAAAAGCGAAGAAAGGAAGCCTTAAAGACAATATGGATCAAAGATGTTTGAATAGATAAAATCCCAAGAAGATAATTAAGGTGCCCATGTTAGGACAAACAACTATTTCTTAAACCAGATTTTGCCAACCAGCAGGCTGCCCGCGTGTCTAAGTCTAGTCAATACCTATAAAGTGTAAATTCTCTTGAAGTTGGTCGGATAATCTTAAATGAGTCACAATTTCTTAAATGTATCATTGTTAAATATCATGACTTTGCATTCACCATCTTCATCTATGCATCATTACCTCACATGTCTTGCATCCTTCTTTGCTCTCGGTGTTGAGCCTTCACACCTTATAGGTTGTGTGGGGTCAAAGCTGGAGTAAGATATCTTATCGCCAT